>CM026432.1:6998824-8443121 GCA_014871385.1 Ceratodon purpureus | reverse complement strand
CTGGTTTAATGTTTGCTAGTTGCGCATTGGTTTGCTACTGAATACTAGGTTGCCAGAATTTTGTGATTCTTAATTGTTTAGGTCCTGAAGGAGACATGCTCCTGGCGCTTTACTTCTCACTCACATGTAAGGCTTATATCTGGCCAGTTCAGAGTCGTTATGCATGCTTTTTTTGGACGAAAATAACGCTGATACTTGGGTCAATGGCAGGTTCACAAGCTCAAATTGGTATGTTGCTCAAATACTTTACTGGAAAAGCACGGGAGGCTATTCCTTACATGGAAGAAGCTGCTGCAAATCTGAGACACAGTTATGGGGATGGACATTTCTCCCTTGCGCTTGTCCTAAATCATTTAGCAGTTGGTCATGTTCAACTTGAGAATCCAGCAAAGGCGGTTGAGCTTTTCGAAGAGTCCAAAAGTATATTGACAAAGACACCTGGACCTCGGCAACTAGTCACCCTTGCAGTTTACTACAATTTAATGAAAGTCTATGCAAGCATGGGAAGGTAATATTTTCTCAACAGCTTGGTCTTATTTAGTCTAACTGCACTGAATGCAATTGATACTTTTGTCTCACAATAATTGGACGTGGTTATTTGGGGAATAAATCAGAAACACTCTTGAATTGTAGTTTTATTATACTTGAGCAATATTTTTGTGTAAAAACGGTCTAGGAACCTGGGTGTCGAGGTCACTGCCAGGTCTCCACTCTCTATGATGATTGACATTAGTAAATGCTCGATTGTTGGAATTTATGCTCATTGGTTGGTGTATCTGTACAGGAAGGACGAAGCAATTGCAAATGCAAGGCACGTTGTAATGGGATTGGAGAAGTACGGTAAAAAGTACGGATTGGAGAAGTATAGTGCTTTGGCCGTAGCAAAAAAGGACCTGGAAAACCTTCAAAACTCTCAGGACGTCTCGTCACCAGAGTGTTTCCAAAAGTTTTCAGAGCCCATGGGACTCAGGGTGGTGAGTTGGTATGGATGGAGAAGATGGATGAAATATGGCTTTTATTTGCCAATACCGCAACCAGGGTCTGAACCCTATTTTAAACCAAGTTTTCCAGATCATGAACTATATAAGGTCAAAAGGTTTCTGCAGACCAAGTAGCTAAATTATTTTGGCATTGAAGTACACTGGCTCCAAATATAAACATGAATGAGGTAAGGACTAAGGTTACAGCCTTGATGAGCAAAGTGAAAGCCGCAAACTATGGTACAACATGTGAAAGGGCAAAATTGTTAACCTTAAGCCAATGAACACAAGATATAAGTTAACAACATGAATCTACAACTTCATTTTTAAAATAGACTCCTTCAATTGGTAATTAGTGCATGGGGGAGAGTGCAAAATGTGATCACTATAAAGTGAATATGAAGTGTGCTGTTTATTAAAGCTCAAAGCTGATTTTGAGCATTTTGGTGTAGTTTTTGAGCATTTTAGTTGCTTTCTAGGGTGTCATAAGGTATCTTATACCCATCTTCATAAAAAGAACATCCTCAATTGAAACTTAATTTGACCACTAGTTCCAAATCATGAAAATGAACTTTTCAAAAGTCTTAATTTCTTCATTTGGTGCCTTTGATTGTCTTTAGAGGATGTTCTTTTCAATTTAAAAAACAATGTTTGGTGAAAAAAAATGCATAAAAAGTACCACTGAAGTGACCCTCTTAAAAAACATCCTTGCGGTTCTTCTCGAACCCTGAACCAATTAATGAGTATATGAATTGACTATTTAAGAATACTTCTTAGACATACAGAGGGCACCACTTAATTAAAAGTGATTTTTCGACAGCTTTTGATTCTTTCATAATCACTTTTTCAAATGACTGCATCTACTTTGCTTGAATTTAAAGCCCTCATACAATAACTTTAAAGTGTCTACTTTGCACGAAACTTTTCCAAGTTGTAGAAAAACAAGTTGAGAATCCAAATTAGCAAAAAACATTCACTTCAATTACATCTCTCCATCACTTTTGTGCAATTTTTGCAAGGGGCTAAAACTAGCAAATAGCTAGCACTTTTTTGGTCCACTTTATTGTGCTCCTCTCCGCATGTCCTTAGGAACCACCAACCTAGAACAAATTGATAATTGATTAACAACAAACTTAGTGACTGAGATTATGCCTTATAACTTACAAAGTATACGATTTTTTGTATTTCTATTAGTTCTCTTCGTACAGATAGTTTATTCATAAGTTGGTACTTGCCATAATTATTTGAACCAAATATAAAGTTTGACAAATAATTTTTTTCAATGATTCATTGAAGAAAAAAAAAATTCTCCATTTTTTGAAATTATCATTTAATTGATTTATTTTTTGTTTGAAATTTGGCTTGTAATTCTAAACATTGTCTAAACATTCTATATATGTGAAAAGATCATTTGTCTAACTATGCTACGTGATTCAAACTACCCCATGTAATAATATCAATATCATATATATTACTTCCATCAAAAAAATTGCTTCTATATCACAACAATATTATTTTAAAGCTTTGGTCAATCAAATCGCAATGAATAAGAACTACTTCATGCAAAAGAAGAAGAAGGAAGAATCAACAACTCAAAATGAACACAACATTCATATTTGAACAAAAAACTAAACTTTATTTAAACTCTAGGTAAATGGAGTACTAGCCATACCGTACTATCTCATGTGGTCAATTTAGCACTTCCAAGAAATAAAAAGAAAATATAAAAAACTCAAAAAAAACAATATTATAATAGGTAGTTAGTTTGTCCACCTCAAAATTAATATTTTTTCTTTTGAAAATATAAAATCCATTCCTCAAGAGAATATTTGTTTGATTTTTGTGTTAAAAAAAATCCACTAAAAATAACTTCAAATGGCTTAGAAATAAACATATATCATCGTTTTTCCATCCTTAAACTATCCAGTCTTTTCCATTTTCTCGATTTAGAACTATTTTTAAACAAACTTGCCACTCATCTACTTTCACTACAGTAGCATAATAGCACGTTCATTCCTTGTCAAACAAATAATTATTTCTTCTGAAAAAAATTTAACATTCGTCCCTAAAAACATTAATTTTCTCAATCTCCATTTTTTAGCAAAAAATCACTAAGAATAACCTCAAATGGCTTAGGTATAACAAAACATCACAAAAACAATTTATTCTGTTTTTATTATTTTCACTTCATAATTTTCTAATTTTACGCTTTTTACTACTGAAATTATCTATGAACAAACCTGCTATGGTGTTAGAGTAGTGTAGAGGAAAACTCTAAAACCCTAAACCCTAAACCCCGACCTCAAGCAAAAGAGAAAACCTTCACGACAACAAACAACAAACAACGACGGTGGAGGTGCAGTGCATGCTCCGAATCCACCCAACAATCGCTGATCACAATCCCCATCTCCACCAAATGCAACAACATCAACAAATCACTTGCACACGAACTTAACTTATGATTCCAGCATTGATCATGCCATGACTCCGACCATCTCACTCTCCTCAAACTTCTCCCATTCCATTGCATTGCATTTGCCATTATTGTTGTGCAGTTTCGGACTTGAAGCTTTCCACTAGGATAGCACTGTACACAATTCTCCACACCATGGGAGGCTCCACGAGAGCTGCATCCAAGTTGGTGCCCTTCTTCCGGAACGCCGCCGCATCGAATCGCCAATCATGTACTGCTTCTCCTTCCTTTGAGTTGTTCCTTTGTTTTCATTTGTGGTGAAATTGTTGGATGGTGGTTGTAGTTCTTTGTGGATTGATGAGAATTTTGGTAGTTGGTGAGAGTTTGTGGGAATGTTTTGTGGGTTTGGAATTTGGAGACGATGGGGTGATCTGAGGTTTATGGGTTTAAGGGGTACTGGTTGAGGTTTATGGTTTAAGAGGTTGTTGGTTGTGGGTTTTGATGATTACTGAGTTTTGTGATTGTGTTGAATGGTGGGTTTTTATTTTGGTGCGATTTTGTTGCTCTGTGGAGTGATTTTCTGGGTTTTTTGGTGGAATTGGTGGATTGGGTTGTTTTTGTGAGGATTGAGGTTATTTGGGATTTGGGGAGATTGAGGTGAAGTGGGTTTTTGGGTGTGTGATTTTGTTGTTGGATGGTTGCAGGTGTGCGTGATGGGGTGTTGGTGACGAATCGCCTGGTATCGACTGTGGAAAGTTCTGCTGGGGGTTGTGATGAAAGCAGAGCTGCCTCTGGGAGCGTACAGGGTTTAGACGAGGAGCGAGTATTGCAGCAGAAGCCTTCTCGGGTTTTGTTCTCCCGGACTTTGCAATCGAATTTTTTGAGGAATGCGCGGAGGAATGTTCAGAATTCGAGTTCGGAGTCGCAGAGGCGGCGGAATGTCCCTGTGCTGCGTGAAGGGCTGATTCAAAATGTGAGTAGTAGGTTGGGTGGGTTCGGTGATCGGACGAGGTTGAGATCTTGGTTAGGGCAAAGGTATTTCAGCGCTGATGGGCACTCCAGTTCTGAATCGAAGAAGAAAGGTCTGTCGGAGAGCCAGATCGGGCAAGAGCTTTTGTCTGAGATCAGCAAAGAGTCCACTTCAGACGCTGCACAAGGTTTGCAAACATGTTTAGACGCTATTGATTCATTCCCCAAACAGAATCAGGATTAGGATTAGGTCTCGCCATGTTGTGATTATTGCCGTTTAGATAATTTTTTTGCCGGCAGTTGCGATATGTTGCTAGATGACTTTGCTGATGGGAGTTGATCTTACGCAGGGTTGAAACTAGCACATGGTGAGGTCTTATCGCCTGAGGAGGAAGCCGCCTTGAAGTTAGCAGAGGCAGAGTTCGAAAGGGTTCAAAGAGGTAAAGATGGTGAAGTTGTTTTCGTTGATGAGTCTTTTTTTAATGCTGCAAGTGCGTACTGACTGGTGTTAGCTGATGATGAGATCCTAATGGTACACTGTGATATTCTGCAGAGGAGCCAGTTAGCGTGGAAAACATTCAGGAAATGCTGAAAGAACTGCAATCTGTAGCAGACCCAAAAGATCCTCGTATCGCTATTGTTTCCTTGAGATTAGGCCAGGAGTATGAAGCAAGAGGCGAAGACCCCAAGACTTTCCTGAAACTAGGAGAGCAAGCATTAAGCATATTCAAGATAGCAGGCGAGTTCTCTGTCGAGGTTGGAATGTGTCATCATCTCATTGCATTAGCTCACCACAGACTGGGGCAACAGGAGCTCAGCCTTGAAAATCTGAACAAAGCGCAGGTTGTACTGAAAGACAAAGAAGGAAAAGAGAGTGCACCTGTTAAATTTGCCATTCAATTTCTGATGGGAGACACTTTAGCTGCTTTGGGGAAACATGAAGATGCCCTTCAACATTACGTTGAAGGGTTGGCTGTCCAAGAGACTATCCTGGAAAAAGGCCATCCGCAATTAGCAAACAATTACCGCCAGGTATGTTCGTTTTTCCGAGTTCATTTGGTAGAGCAGGTTGCAAGTGACAAGGCTTTCTGGCTTCTATTATACAAGAAGCCTCTGTCTGGATTCTTTGTGCCGTATTTCTCGCAGTTTGTCTGGACGTGATATATGATTTAGTGAATTAGAAGATTGCTTGGCGTTTCAATCTTCGCCCACTATTGACATGAAATGTGATCAATGTTTGAATAGGTTGGCGAAGCATTCACGCAGGTTATGCTTTTTGATGAAGCAAGATCTTTGGTTGAAAAAGCTCTCGAGATTCATGTCAAAGCTAATGGCAAAAACTCTATTGAGGAAGCTATCGATCGCCGTCTTCTATCTGTTATTTACAGTGGACTTGAAGAGCACGAGAAAGCCCTGGAAGAGCAACTAGCTGTGAAGTCCATCCTGAATGAAAAGAATTTGGGGTCTGAAGCACGATTTGTCGAGATTGCCATTGCCGATACTCAAGTCACCTTGGGTAGGATTGACGATGCAATTGCAACTCTTCAGAAGGTCATCTCTAATCTTGAAGAAGGCAGTTCATTGAGAGTCCTTGCAACTGTAAATCTTTCCAAGGCCTTTACACAGCAAGGAAACGAAGAGAAAGCTGGAGAGTATTCCAGGTATTAATCTTCAACTTCTTCGCTCATGAAGAGAAAACATACGACGAGAATATTTACCTGGTTTCAAATCCTTGGGGCTTGAGGATTGAATTTTCTGTACTTGCTTGAAAATGCACTGAGCATCGATTTTGAAACATGTTTGCAAAACTCAAGAAATCCCTGATCGTCAACTGGTTGGTGCTGCAGGGCAGCAATTGCACTTCTTGACTCAAAGCTTGAAGGTTTGAGTGGAGGCCAGACTGGAGGGGAAACGGAGTTGCTCACTGTGGGTGAATGCTACACCGAGTTGGCTTCACTCCATCAGCGTATGAAGCAGCCGGATGAAGCAATAGCTCTTTTGAAGAAAGGTCTCTCCGTATATAAGAAGTTGCCCCAGCAACTGAATGCTGCTGCAGGTATGATAGCTGTTCTATAAACAATATTTTTGGTGCTTTTGACTGTCTTGTAAATATTTTGTCTGAGTTTCTTGATTGTTTTGCCACAGTTGGAACTGATGTAGGATTAGCATGTGAGATTTGGAATGAGCAAAATGTGCATAAATTATCTTTTTATCAAAGAAATATGTAGTCCTTTCTATGCAATTTATCATGCATGACTAGTGTTCTTAATTTACCATCTGGACATGCTCCTGGTTCTATTCCGTCATGTTTTTTTAAGCCTTACTCTGGGCCTCAGACTGGTTTAATGTTTGCTAGTTGCGCATTGGTTTGCTACTGAATACTAGGTTGCCAGAATTTTGTGATTCTTAATTGTTTAGGTCCTGAAGGAGACATGCTCCTGGCGCTTTACTTCTCACTCACATGTAAGGCCTTTATCTGGCCAGTTCAGAGTCGTTATGCATGCTTTTTTTGGACGAAAATAGCGCTGATACACGGGTCAATGGCAGGTTCACAAGCTCAAATTGGTATGTTGCTATACTTTACTGGAAAAGCACATGAGGCTATTCCTTACATGGAAGAAGCTGCTGCAAATCTGAGACACAGTTATGGGGATGGACATTTCTCCCTTGCGCTTGTCCTAAATCATTTAGCTGTTGCTCATGTTCAACTTGAGAATCCAGCAAAGGCGGTTGAGCTTTTCGAAGAGTCCAAAAGTATATTGACAAAGACACATGGACCTGGGCAACAAGACACCCTTGCAGTTTACTACAATTTAATGAAAGTCTATGCAAGCATGGGAAGGTAATATTTTCTCAACAGTTTGGTCTTGTTGTCTAACTGCACTGAATGCAATTGATACTTTTGTCTCACAATAATTGGACGTGGTTATTTGGGGAATAAATCAGAAACACTCTTGAATTGTAGTTTTATTATACTTGAGCAATATTTTCGTGTAAAAACGGTCTAGGAACCTGGGTGTCGAGGTCACTGCCAGGTCTCCACTCTCTATGATGATTGACATTAGTAAATGCTCGATTGTTGGAATTTATGCTCATTGGTTGGTGTATCTGTACAGGAAGGACGAAGCAATTGCAAATGCAAGGCACGTTGTAATGGAATTGGAGAAGCATGGTGAACCAGCTAAAAGTGCCTTGGCCGAAGCTAAAAAGGACCTGGAAAACCTTCAAAACTCTCAGGACGTCTCGTCACTAGAGGGTTCGCAAAAGTTATCAGAGTCCATGAAACTAGAGGGTGGTGAAGTGGTATGAATGGAGAAAGAGGATGAGTTTTAGCTTTTATTTGCTAATACAGCAGCCAGGGTTTAGACCCTATTTTAAACCAAGTTTTCCAGATCATGAACTATATTAGGTCAGAAGGTTTCTGCAGACGATACATCAATGTATCGCTGTTCATAAAATTTTACCCAGGCTTGTCTAGGTCACTGTAATCATGGTGGCTGGTATTTTAAACTAGAATTGCAAGCCCGTCTTCTTAGATTAGTGGTGCATTGATGCAGTAAGGTAAATATTCCAGCTGGGATTTGTTAGTCATCGGAAACAGAGATGTCTGAGTTTACACACTTGGTAGTTTCACAGAAATGTGATCTGCCATACACACTTGATAATCGTGAATTTATAAAATTCATAGAGATACGTGAATAAATATACGTGTCAACTTTGCCATCCCAAGATACTGCAAAAAGTAGTCTCACATAGACATTGATTTTCAAAATTGTATGCAGAAAAGAGATCAAGAACACATGAACAGCATTATCGAAGATTCTGTAGTGGCACAGATGAAGGTTCCCAAGTGCTTGGGACCTTCAACCCAGCATAAGGTATACACACCTATGACCGATCACTTAAGCATTTCAGCATAGTAAATCTTGGGTTTTCAATAAGGAGATATTTTTTGCACGTAGTATCATAAGGTTCATGAAGAATGAGCATTTTTTCAAAATTAATTCAGTAAAATTCAAATTACTACAAATTTTTTTGTTCAAAAGTTAGTGTTATCCATGATTGACATATAGGTGTACCAATGACCGACCATACTCAGATCAGTGAACAAACAGATTCCGTCACACATACAGAGGCATTCTATTGGAGGAAATACCCTAAATCTACTGTTCATCAATTATCCTTTACTAGTTTCCCATTGCTCTGGAATGGGGAAGCCTACTGATCCCTCATGGGTAAGTGATCCCTCATGGGTGTGTATACCTTACCACCTACAGAACCATGTTGGCCAGGCCTGGGGAGGATCGACCCCACACTGGTTTGTTACTTTAAATCGAGGTAGGTTCATAACTTGGATGATTGCACAATATGGCCAAAAAGCCCCTATTCATCTACCTAACATATAATGTCATGGTAACCATGGTTAGAACCATAGGTTACCTTCTTGGATTAAGGTAAACGACCTGTTTCCGATCACCTTAAGCAATTCAGCACACTCCGGTGAAGTAACAAACACGCAAATAATTTTGGAGCATAGGGAAATAGATTTGGGGAAGATCATATGTTTTTGAACGAATTTTGGAGCAATATTGAATTTCCCATGAATTTTCAAAGTAAAGATTCTCTCCAACCCATTCTCGCTACATAGGCTGGTCTATTTCCACTACATTCCAATACTGGTGCTACTTGATATTAAGAACTCATGATATCCAAAAATCAAACTTTCGTCCAATTGGAACTGAACTGAACACCTGTGAACTTTATACTATGTCGCCATTTTCAAACGAATACGAGCCTAGGTCGGCCTATACTGCGTTATTGGGGGCCTGGTCGGAAACATGTTGTCTACCTTATGATGGATGAGAAACTGAAGGGAGCATCCAGAGCATCCATCCAGGTACCAGTGTAGGGGCTGATTCTTCCTGACCGCTTTATATACCCAGACTCCCGGTTAAAAGTGGGGTGGAGAAACCAACCGAAACCAATAGCCACAAAATCTAGCTGCCCTGAGTCAAGCGAGAAGCCAAATATAGTTTTCTTGCATTGCATGAACCTCTGAGTGATCAAACATTCCATGCACTCAAGAGCGACTCCATTTTGGCTTCCACGGGTATGGGCCCCTTCGGCATCCCAAGGACCCAATCCCGCACCCCTCCACGGACCCTGTCAATAGGGCCACCCAGAACACCCGGAAAAGCTCCATGGAACTCCGCCACGTGGCACCGCCGACCGATTCCCCTCCCGCAACAGCCCCCACCCGGTGACGTGGACCCGATTCGGACCTGGATCAGGACCTCATCACAAATTCCACTAACACTCAAAACCTCCAAACAAGCCTCACTGACACACAACTGGCCCGCATCACGCCCGAAGTCTCTTGCAAGGCGCATTGCCCAAATACTGCGAATGCGTTTGATACCTAGCCAATACCCCGTAATACTCCTGCGCTACCACGATGATACCTGTTTGATACCATGGCGCTCTTGCTTTGAAACAGACAAGTGCAGAAACTGACGAAGTCGGAAGCTGAGCCGAGGGAGGGCGAGAGAGAGGAGAAACAAATCAAAGCGCAAGAAGACGAAGGCGACAATCTTTGGTTGGCGATGGCGATGGCGATGGCGATGGCGACTGGCGCATGCGAGGCTCTGGCGCCGCAGCTTGGACGTGGAGTTGGAAGGAGTTAAGCGCTGCGTTGCGTTGGCGCAGTTGAAGTTTTGGAAAGACGGCTTCATCAGATTCTCATTCTGAGGTACGGTGCTGGTCTTGCGCTTTCTTCATGAGGCGGCTCTTCGACATCGCTGCATCGTTGTCTTTTTGGCGTCGCATGGACCAGGTCATCGGGATTTTGAACGAGTTTGGAGGAGGCTGTGGTGGAGGACAACTACTAGCTGGCTGCTCCATCGATTCTCATTCTTAGTCTTGGTTAGATTGCGGTTCTAGCTTCTCTTTTGGTGACGTTGAGGAATTTCGACATATTTATCGACTCGGCGGGATCGGTTTGGCGTTTGGACGGGTTTGTATGAGTTTGTGTCGCGGCTCTGGAGACTGTGATTTTTTGAAGAGAATTGCAATTGCATCGGATTTTCATTCAAGGCTCCGTTAGATTGCTGCTCTTCTCTTTCAGTGACGCTGAGGCCCTTCGACATCGCCGCGTACGGGGCATTCGGCGCTTGGACGAGCTTGAATAAGTTATTATTATTATTTATTTTATTGTGGCTCGATCGGGACGTACTCGGGAGCCATTTTTTAAAAGCTTTGCAGTCAAAGACGTGTTGGAAAAGTTTAGGTGCCGGTGACCGACGATCCTGAGTTAAGTTGAGTTGAGTGGAGTGGTTTTGGAGCTGTTATCCATTGCAGAGCCTGTTGGAGGGTCAATGAGGTGTTGCGGGAGTTTTTGATATTCTGACGGTTAGTTTGGGAGTTCTTTTGGTGGAATTGGGACTAAGTCGGGCTCTGGAAGTTTCTCGAAGTTTCTCGAGAGAGTTCGCAGTGGTTACAGGTGATCGTCGAGGATTTTTTGTATTACTTATGTGGAGAAAGGGAAGGCTGTCATTTACTTTTGTCGCGCGGGTGGCTCGACCTCGGATTGTTGCCTTGTCGGAGTTCCGTCTCTATGGCGAATGGGAATAAGCCGATTTAGGGCAGTTTCTGTGTTACATTGTAGCCATGGATTGTCCAAGGAGTGCGAAGTATCAAGCGGGCACTGTATCTGTCGTTTAATTCTCCAAGGAATTCGGTTTTTATTCGAATTGTGATTTTAAGTTTTGATAATCAGTGTAGGCAGCTTGTGTGAAGCACGATCCGAGCACTGGAAATATAGGTTTCAAGGAAGCTGCATTATCTGTATGTACGTGTGTGCATTCAGTGCACGTTTCCTGGAGAGCTCTGGTATGTCATACTTCACGACGCTTTGATTGTCCTAGTCTTTTGGAGGACCTGGAGGACATCCCTTTGAATTAGGGATCGGGTATCTGAGGTATTCTCGAAGTGGAAGATGGCGGCGGATGATGTTGTCGGCGTGGCTCATTCTTTGTTACTGAAAGCTACAGGTCTCGGAGACGATGCAGATCACATGCATGTGGTTTCAATCTGTCTCTTTGTATCTCTGCTTTGTGCGTGCATTGTGCTGGGACACCTACTCGAGGAGAATCGGTGGATGAATGAGTCTATTACTGCGCTTCTTCTGGTGAGTACCGTAAATATGTACACCAATTGAGCCATTTTGTTCCTGGTTCGTAGTTTGAACCAGAATCAGGACAATGTATTAGTTTTCATTCACTTTTGTTGCTCAAGATGTCAACCAGGGGCATTATTCTAACAACTATTTCAGTATGAATAGAAGTATGATGTAATTCCATTTTCCAATGGGATAGTTTTCATGATAAATCACAGGTTGACGGCTCTTTTATATTTTGAGAATGGAATGTGAAACCCTGTTTTTTTATTTGTGTAGGGTCTCTGCACTGGAGCTATTGTTTTAGTTTCAAGCAAGGGTCAAAGTTCTCACGTCCTGAAATTTGATGAAGAGCTTTTCTTCATATACCTTCTTCCTCCTATTATCTTCAATGCCGGGTAAGCTGAGTTTACTCCTTCTGTATTGGTGACTTTGGATGGTATTATTGACATAAGCTCCTTGTCTACTCCGAGACGACTGACGTGAGGCTTGATGTTATGTGGTTCTCCACTGAAAGGTTCTGTAGTGACACGACTTTTGATCTATTGCCAGGTTCCAGGTGAAAAAGAAAGAATTCTTCAGAAATTTCATAGCAATCATGCTTTTTGGAGTAATTGGAGTGTTTATTTCTTTCGGAGTTATTTCAACAGGTATGAACCTTAAGTCCTGAAGAGACCTTTTGGGACAAAACATCGAGTTTCTGACGAGATAGATGGTATCTTATTGATTTGTTTTCGTTGATTGCAGGAAGTTGGTATTTGTTCCCCAAGTTCGGGCTTCCAGACCTATCCATACGTGACATCCTCGGTGTGATCTCAATACCTCCTGACTCATGTGTTTCTTGTGTTGGATGTGTCACCTGTGGACAACGTGTAATATGACATGAACTGCGATTATGGCATGTATTGTGTATATCAGTTGAAAGGCTATTGATTTGTTTCTAGGCCTGTAATTTGAGTGCGTTACAGTGCTTTGTGTTTATGTTTGGCCTTTTTCTCAATCTGCTTATTGTGATGACAGCTATTGGAGTCATTTTCTCGGCAACCGACTCCGTCTGCACGTTGCAGGTAAGTTTGATGTGACGTTGTTTTGCACTTGTACTACGATGAAATATGTTAAATATCAATTTTTCTGGAAATACTTGAACTTTCCTGTGTTCATCCCTTACATGCTTGGATACCTGTTTACAAGCTCAACCATCACCCCATCACGTGTTTTTAAAACATTCATTGTTGCTCTGATTCGGTGGCTTAGAATCTCAATATGGTTTAGGGTTCCTTGGACGGTCACACAAACTCATTCAGTTATAATTTCTTCATGCCTTCCAATGAGAAGGACGACTATGAGCGAGTGCTATTTCAACCAATTTGTCCTGGTATAATAGAGTATCTTTTCATTGGATTGATATTTGTGTTACAGGTGCTTAACCAGGATGAGACACCTTTGCTTTACAGTCTGGTCTTCGGAGAGGGGGTCGTAAATGATGCCACTTCCGTGGTTTTATTCCGGGCTGTTCAAACTTACAATTTTGGCAACTTTACACCGTTGGAGGGTTTTCAAATCGCGGGCAGTTTTTTGTATTTATTCTTCGCAAGTTGCTTTCTAGGAATTGCGGTGAGCATCTCTTTCCCACTAGATCGATCTGATTCTGTGGATGTGATTCTTATGCTTTAAGGGCAAGTTGTGTCTATCAAATTCTTTCATTAGAGGAAAATGTCTATCTTAGCAAATGTCTGTCTTATCAAGTAGTGAAAAAAAAGAGCACGACCAATTGTCAAATATTTAGTTAGGATGAATCTGTGTTGTTGTTTTTGATAATAAAAGGTATCAGGTGACATCTGATCAGAATAAATTATTACCAGTGTTCCATTGTGTATGCTTGAACGTAATTGATGTTACTAAATACGACATTGCAGTACTTGAAATATGTCACTGTGTTGTTGCTGTACTTTGCAGTCAGGGTTAATAAGCGCTTACATCATCAAGACAATGTATTTTGGCAGGTAACCTCGATTTTAGAGAGTGCTTGCGTTTACGCGCCTAATTGATCTTTTTTTTTGTTAGGATGTCTACAAGCGTAATGACATTCTTTTCTGCAATGGATTCTTCATTGTTGGCTCTTATTATGCTGCTGTATCTTTTCTGGTTTGTTTAAAAAATGTTTTCTGCAGACACTCCACGGATCGTGAGATAGCAATCATGCTGTTGATGGCGTATCTATCTTACATCTTAGCAGAGGTCAGACGCACTAAAATTCTAAATAGTATTGTTTCAATTTGTTATTGAGTTCGAAAATTCTACCCAGAAAAAAACAAATTTCTTGAAAGACTATACCTTGTAAGTGCACATTTTCATAAATCTCACTTCTGAATGTGGTCTTTGTTGCAGCTCTTCTATTTGAGTGGAATCCTCTCAGTGTTTTTTTGTGGCATTATAATGTCTCACTATACTTGGCATAATGTCACGAGAAATTCTCGAACCACAACCAAGTACGTTGTCACTTATTTATATATCAATTCTGTCGTATGCATTCATCAACAAGTTTGGTTGTCTTCTTCTGTTATTTACCTTGAGTAGTGCCAGAAATCGAAACTCTTTATTGTCTTGTGAGCAAGTAGATTCATTGTTGATTTAATGATGTGCTGATACCGATTTGTTTGATTGCAGACACTCTTTTGCAACAATGTCATTCATTGCAGAGACGTTCATATTTCTCTATGTTGGAATGGATGCTCTAGATTTAGACAAATGGAAGCAGTCCCAATCCAGGTAACAAATCTAACTTAGATTCTAGAGTCTCGTTGATCTCTCAATGCTTATCTGTAAAATGTGTTGAGATAGGCACGATTTAATACAGATAGTGTTGCTTGTTGCACAAAAATTATTGACTTTGAATCCAAGTATTTGGATCTTGCATTTCACTTATGTTTGCAAGAATATTTGCATCATCTTCTACTTGTTCTTTAATTCTTTCTTTTTCCACAATTTACCAAAACGCGTTCCAGTCACTCCCAGCGTCAAGTATTTACAAGTCTGTGATTGACAGTTTCAAGGAATCTGCGGCGCTTTTTGGAAGTTTGCTGGGCCTGATTCTGCTGGGGAGGGCTGCATTTGTATTCCCGCTTTCTGCTTTGTCCAACTACAGTACAAAGTCTCCAGGAGCCAAGATTAATATTCGGCAAATGGTTCGCTTTCTATCCTCCGCAGTATCTGCATTTTTGAATACTGCTCATGCTGATGATCGTATTTGAGACAATGAACAGAACTTTCGAATAGGAAACACATGTTCTGCAGTTGAACACCAGTAAATGGAAACATGTATCTCACTTTTGGACATGTGTCGGGTTACCATTGAGTACTGCATCTTTCACAAATATTTCGTACAAGAGAGGTTACGGGTATCGATCTGCTATTTTTTTTCATTGAGATTCTGTGACTTTGATAGGTGATCATCTGGTGGGCTGGACTAATGCGAGGAGCTGTCTCAATAGCTTTGGCCTTCAATCAGGTGACTTTCTTGTGCCTGACATTTTCACTCTTTATCACGAGGGTGTTTGTAAAGCTCTCTTCGGCCTATCTAATTATTCTCAAGAACTTTACACGTCGCCTGGGTTGATGTTCTACGAAGCTTGATATTTTATTCTGTGCAGTTCACTGAAGGTGGTGATACCAAGAGTTCAAATCAAGCCACGTTAATGGTCACGACCATCAGCATTGTTCTCTTCAGCACTATTGTAAGCACAACCGAATACATTATTCACAATGTCATTCAATTGTAGCTGCTTCCTTTGGAACAAACCTGCGTATTTTGCAGCCTTCGCATCACATTACCATGATCATATTCCTGACTCCAAGAGATGTAATATGCAGGTGTTTGGCACTGCAACCAAGCCTCTTATTTCCTGGTTGCTTCCACCAAAGTACAGGTCAAACCTCGATGCGGTTGGTATCTCTCCAAACGTATCCCTTGATCCCGACTTTTCAATACCGCTCCTGATGGACACAGAGCGAGATGAAAATGGAGTGATTGAAAGGACCGGGATAAGGAGAATACTCAATGGCCTTCCTCACCCTCAGTCGATAAGCATGCTGCTGACAGCTGAAAGATCCAAAATCCACCATATATGGAGAAGATTTGACGATGCTTACATGAGGCCTGTGTTCGGTGGGAGAGGATATGTTAGATTGCTGTCACGGCGGTCCATGAGCATGAACATACCAGAAGAAGATGAAGCCCTTGAAAATGAAGTGAACAACTGAATCCAGGTCGTGGCCACTTTCCCAGCGACATGGTCTGTATCTCCTGTACAGGACCATTGGTCACGATTGCAAACCTTATCAGCATTAAAAACTGAATAAGTTTTCTATGGAAACCTCCACGAGTGCCGTGGTCGGAGGCATCCTTCAGAAACAAGGAGATAATTGCACTTCCGACGACCAACATTCAACTTTTTCAACTCCACGACTCCGAAGTTGAGAGTTTACTTTCTCGTGCAATTCCAACGAACTGTGGAGTAAAGTTTGGTAAGATACAAGGCTTATGATTGTGGGCCATCCGGTTCATAGTAATTTTCTATTGTAATATCAATACTATCGAGGATTGACATCCTCCGTTACTGATAGGTGCAGCACTTTCAGTTTATGGTTCCTTGCAAAGCGGGCCCCGGCTTCAATCTTTGTATCGTATACTGCTGTTACAGTATTATTGTGAAAGGTTGTCAAAGCGTGGTTTGGACGAATTGTCTATTATCCTTGCTCGAAATCCTTCTGCAGGTAAAATAGAGGTACCGGTAGTATTTAAGAAATTACCGATGATCCCTTTTATAGGTATTCAGATAGTTCTGAAACCTGCATTTTTATAAGAACTCCTTTGATATTGCAATGTGCAAAAGTATGCTGAAAAAAATATCGTACAAGCTTTTAGGTTAGTTTTGCGGGACTGGATGAAATTGAATTTCTCTCTGAGACATGCACAGTGTGACAAAACTGAGTTTGGGTTTAAGAATTTTTGCAATCGAATGCCCACATCATGAGTATTAATCGATAGTGTTGGATGCAAGGCCTTTCAAATTGTTATGGAAGTTTGAAGAAGAAATAGGACCTTTAGTTTGAAAGGAAAGAGTTTAAAGTTACTTGGATTATCAATTTTAGTTTTGTCCACAATGTTCTTGTTTATGCATAAAACATTTCCATTTTTCCCATGAAAATTTGAAATTCTATTTTGAATACGTGCTTGCTGGAATGAGGTTATTATTTATAAATTAAATAAACGCCGTACGGCTCATCTGGCAGCTGTTGCGGTCCACCACGTCAGCGGATCTCGCCTCGATGACGTAGAAGATTTGACACCTGTCTCCGTTGTAGTCTAGATGGTTAGGATACTCGGCTCTCACCCGAGCGACCCGGGTTCGAGTCCCGGCAACGGAAGCTCCCGAGAAATAATTGACTACGTTTTTCTTAACATTGAACTTGCCAAGTTAAAAAATATACATACTGGTACTCACCTGGATTCATATTTTGAAAATCCTCGCAATAGCATTTTGATACCAGTTGTTATGTGGATGTACAATTCACCATGACTTCGAAACGAGAACGCAACGATGGCAGCGGTGACCAAGAACTGTAACTCATTGAAATTGAAGCCGTGAATAAATTACATTCAAGCATGAGAGAGAATCAAAATGACCGCAAAAATGTTCGTCTTTGAGAACGCTTCAACAGAGCTATGATATCCTTATCGACAGACATCGAGAGCTTAAAGGGTCTTTGATAATCGACTCTACACTCGTGAAACTACGTCAACCTTCCTGCTCTTCTGGCAACGGTAGTGCGCTGGTCAGAGTCCTGCGGAACACCAATCCATCCAGTTTATCAGATACGGTGTCCAGAGCTCTGACCCAGTGCACAATTCATGTGAGCTTAACACTGCAGAACGATGGAGTGCTATCTTTCTCTAGCGTAGTGATGAACCTGTTCGGAACGGTTGCAGAATTGTTTACGATCTATGGATTTAGGTTTAGAACATCTCAAGATTGAAGGAAGATAAAGGTAAGTGGTTTTCTTCAACGCTGGTTGATTAGTAGACATATAACCTTTAACAATGTTTCTCGAATCCTAGGAACGACCCTCGTGAGAAAACAGGCATTCAAAATTAATTGAAAGCAATAATATAGCAGTTCTATAAGAGATGAAAGAATTTACATCACTTGTGGCAAGAAGCCAAGTAGTGAACTTGCAAAAAGACGCTGTATGATTTGCATTGAAGTGCATGTGGCAAGATGCCGCACTTGACAACAGCCAAAATATTCTTGCAGAGTATTCACTAAAACATTTGACAGACATGAATTTAACTATGTTACCGAATCTATCCGTTGCAAGCAATCTGGCAACATGAACAAAAAAACTATCAAAGCCGGACCTACAATTAAGGAAAAAAGTTACAGTCAAGCACTTGCCTTCAAGCACTGGCTTTGGCACCGGCGAAGGCAGATGTCATTCCAGTTGGGAACATGGTGTGCATTCGCACAGACAGACCGAGCGCAAGCTTCTGAGCATGCATCCACCTCACTAACCCCGCATACAGTAACACAAGTATCCGCCGTAGGGTCTTTAGAGAAAGCCCCAACCCTGCCGAGCATCCTCTTCGAAGTGCAAACCCTCTCACATACGAACTGGTCCGTGGAGCCTTTATTATCCCTCCCCCGCAGCTGCTCCTCCTCCCGCCCACGCGTAGTCTTGATCGCCTGCCGAACCACCAATGCAGGGACTACCGTCCCGACCACACCCCACCACCACTCCACCATCCTTCTCCCTTCTCTAATCACATACCAGACAACACCAAATCAAACATCACCTCATGCACATCCAATCCCAAATACCCACTCCAAAACCCTCCAACCTAATCCCCAACCCTCAATCTAATCCCATTCAAAAAATTCGCTAAAACCCTAATTCGAATCACAGAAATTGCCCTAACTTTCATAGCATGCATAAAAATATTAGTGCATTCGCCCTGACTGTTATCAAAATTATCTCACTTCTTTTAGCACCAAATTGACCGATAAAAGCACACAAAATTTTGGACTGACGGAGAAGACATGAGGTGATGGGAGGAGAATTCCAAAGGAGGTCGAAACTGGGTCAATACTGAAGCGGAGAAGGTGAAATAAAAGGTGGAGAGGAGAGGGAGCGGAGAAGGACCTGGTGAGGATGCGACTGGCAGCGGCGTTGCGGCAGAGGCGATGGAATTGCTTTGTTGGGGGTGAGCTATGGCGATGGAGAGGAGGTGGAAGGTGAGTTTTGTTTGACAAAGTTTTTTGGAAACTGGCTTCGGCTTAGCTGCCTCATCGCTGGTGGATGAATGTTGGCTATGTATGTGAGATGGTGGATGTTTTTCATTCTATTGTGGAGAGTATGAAAGTTACAAATGGATCTGGCCCTGATTAGTATGTTGATATGAATTAGTGTGGTTAATAGATGGGAAGTTATTTCGATGGATGAATCTTGGGTGGGATGTATGGATTGGGAATTGATGCAATACACAATATCCTACATTATATGATGATTTTTAATATTTTTTTATTAATTTGGAGATAGTGCTACAAAAGTCAGATGTAAATTTTCATGTTAGAAATACTTTTTCATATTAGAATATTACGTTTTTCCATATATTTTAGCCCTTCTTCATCTAGATTTGTTGTTTCTTTTGTAAAAGGTGGCAAAAGGTATTTAGAAATTTGGACTTAAAAGAGCCAAAAATAGGATTTTTGAAAATAAGTATAGTCATATGGTTAAAAATGCTATGGTTGGAAAATACCATCTATATCTAGTATTTTATTTTAAAAAGACACAAATTGGACTTCAAAATCAAATTTAAATACCTTCAATTTTAGGTTGTAAAAAATAAAAAATAATTTATTCTTTAAATATATATAATTTTTTAAAATAAAAATAAAGCAAATGAATTGTAGTTTAAATAATACCACATCTTCTTAATTGAAATTAAAGAAGAATGAAATAACTCCAACTCCTTTTGCAGAAATATTAATCGTAGTCTCGGGCAGTGTCAAGTGAAAGGGATCACCAACTCTATCACCACTCAATATATCCTTGGCCATATTATTTTGCATCTTTGGTGATATTGGGCCGACATTGGAATTACAACTTGGAATGCAACTGCTCAGAGATACAAAGGCTAAGTCACTGGTAACAAACTTGATATTTTTTATTCCTATTTTGAGCCATTCCAAAAATTGAAGAGTCAGGAGCGTCTACTCTGCAATTTCTGCAACCGCATACTTCCGTATTTACTATCATGTGAAAGGACATCTCCATGAAACAAT
Organism: Ceratodon purpureus; assembly: GCA_014871385.1. Taxonomy (NCBI): domain Eukaryota; kingdom Viridiplantae; phylum Streptophyta; class Bryopsida; order Pseudoditrichales; family Ditrichaceae; genus Ceratodon; species Ceratodon purpureus. Next base: position 8,423,243 of record CM026432.1, on the reverse strand, counting down.
CAATCACTATGCGCGCAATTAGACTTCACGCACGTACAGTAACCTAGTCTACAACACGGAAGAAAAACACTGAAAATCAAGAATCGATAAATTGCGCAATCTTCGAGCGGCCTATCTGTCAGTGTAAAGTGTTGTGGCTACAGCTCCTGCTGAAGTCATATCCACTGTCACCTCAGAAACAATCTAGGTAGAACGAGTTGTTTTCTTCAAAGTCTCAGTTACCATAGCCACGGTAGCTGGATGTAGCCGAATACTCCTTTGTACAGATGGCGTGTGCCGCGCTACATGCGATAGCAGGTTGAGGAGATTCGCCATCGCTACAAATCTATGTAATTGTAGGGGTAGTTTAGAAGTTAGTTAAGTTGTTCAACTTGGGGCTGACCTCAACTTTGAAGTTAAAAAACTTCAGTTCAGAAACAAGAGTTGCCGTGAACTTCAACAGAAGACACAGAACATGTTCCACCGCCTCCATTTTGGATGTGCTCTTGAAACGTTCCAGCATTTTCTTCAGCCAGTAGTTCGCGGACTTGTTCTAACAATTTAATTGAATCAATTCATCAATTCATTTAGTGTTTAATTTTTATGGTTAAAAAAATGGTGGAAGACTATTTGTTCTTCTGTTATGTCTCCAAGCCAATTTCATATGAAACCCTAAAAATCTTAATTTTCAAATCAACAATTTTTTTTTATCATTTGAAATGTTTTTCTTATATGCACAAGCTGAATTCATGTGCATAATCTCAAACAAAATGGGTGTAGAATCCACTGCTTTACACGCTCATGCAACCACACGAAGCCAATTGACAACAACAGTTCTAATTGAATAAGAAGGTCTGGTATGCTTACAATGCACCATAGGCTCGGACGAAACTATAATATAAATAGAGTTTCCACCCATACATGAACGGTCGCATTCTGGGCGTGTGGCCAAAGGCTATGCGGGACGCATGTGCTGCGCCCCAACAGCTTTTGCTCACAGCCCATAGGTCTCGGGTTTGACTCCCCACAAGGTTTTGGGTGAGATAGCGGTTTCGTGTGGAACAACAACTTTGAATAGTATTCAACAATCAATAATATCCTTTTGATAATAATATTACTTTTATTACAAAAAATAAAAACAAACCAATAATAACATTTATAAAAAAAACAATATATATGCCATTTTTTTATTAAAAAAAAACCATCAATATATAATTATTGAAAGAATATGAAATAATTTATTTATAATATTCCGGTATTTTTCTAACTTATCTAGAAATAACAAAGATATTTTTTATCGATTTACTAATTTTATTCTTTTGATAACCAAATTGTGAACACTCTTAATCCCTAAAGGCTCTTGGTGTTCTTGGAGTCAAAACCGCAAAAATAGACCCCTATTGATAGCAACATACTCATTTCTACAATCGAAATTTGAATGGAATATAGAACTGTAGGATCTTGTACCTACCATCTCCAAAATGGTGTGTAAGAAATTTATGAAAAGGTGTGTAGAATTTAATTGCATTGTACAAAAAGTAATTTAATTTTAATTCTATACTTGATTGAAATAGAGTATAAATGCATTTATATTTTTTATATATCTATATATATTATATTTAAAGTACATCTAATACATTTTTTGTGATATTAAAAATAGCTAACTTGAGAGCTCATTGATTAGATTGCAAAAAAATAGCATAAAATGTTTTTGATGATTGGTTTAATCCTGGTTGGGCTTTTTGAAATTTTGGGCAAGTCTCTATGATGTCAATTTTGGATATAAGTTTATGAACTTTTTTGTAGACGTGGGCAATCGCAAGAGCTTTGCGGAAATAGATTTTTTTTTTAAATGTTTTTCTTATTTGCACAAGTTGAGTTCATGTAGGACAATTGGAGAAGAGATACATATTTCAACCATGGCACCATTACCAAACCTTGTGGGGATGAGCCCATCAAGTATCATCTCTCGATCCTCCCACGAGGCACTTTATTCGACAACTTATTCAATCAAAAATGGTCATTCCTTTAAAAGGAAGCGCCAATGTGCGGAGCAGTTTTGAGCTCTAGTAATAAGTAAGGAATCTAGTTGGCTCTTTCCTCCTTATGTAAGTAAAAACTGATGGACAACAAATTTAATTGAAACTCACTGTATAATTTGCAATTTTGTAAGTAATTTTACGTATATTTCTTAAACAACAAAAGTAGGAGAAATAGAAATTGTTCAAAAACTATTTGGATTTGCTTTTAGTGGTACATTAATAGTTCATGATGACACCATTGTTGAAGTATGTCAACGGCTCTTTGTTAGTTCACTTACTAGTTCAACATTCTTTGTTTTTAGTAGCTTGTTGGTTCTTAAAAACCCTTGTATTTGTTACTAAAATTCTAATCTTTGGACATGTAGGAGTTCACATAAAAGTCAATATTATCGAGAAACGATTTTTTTTTAAATGATTTTTACCTTTTTCAAACCTTTGCATATTTTTTTCATATACAGTGTACTATTTAGTTACTACACAAGTTCCAAAAGTATTGATTTGTAATGTTATTACCTTAGATTTTATATATTAAATGAAATTCCAAGGTAGATCCAAAGGTAGAGATCAACGAATTTTGAAGGATTTTTGTTTAGGAGGCTTAAACTTATCGATTTCATTCACAATTCTAGTTTCCTTATATAGACTTTCAAATGGAATTCTAAAGAAATAATTTTGTAAATTTGTAAACTTTTTTTCATAGGGAGCAATTTGAATTTTTTTTGTTTTTTTTATTGCTTTTAAAAATTAGAAGTTTAAGATTATCTAATACCACATTTTTGAGAATGTACATTTAAATTGATAGAAATATTAATATATTACATAAATCTTATATATTAATATTTTCTCTCTTTCTTTATATTTAATAATGATTTTTTTTTTTTTCATAATCATAAACGTCTTGAACCAAAAACAACTTTGAATTTCATGCTTTGTTATAATGTAGTTTTTGTAGAACCTTAAACTGCTCTAGCCAATGCAACAATACATTGATAAAGTGGGTGCATTAATTTTTTTCTTTTAAAGATTTATAATATGTTTTAGAAATGGTATTTAAACTAGCGCCACCAATCATTGCATAAGCTAATTCATTTAATTAGTATCTAATCTAGATCATAAAAAACATATAATTATCTTTTTAGAGCTAAATAAATTTTGATAATATTTAATTATATTTAATTTTATTAAAGGTAAATTGATATCTTTTTTTTATTTACCAAATAAATTAATTGCTACAAAGCAAAAATGTTGTAGCATGAACTTTATTACTTGATACCTTACAAATAATTAAAGCGTATAAAGGATCTCAATTCACTATTTCAGCTCTATGAAAAATCTAGTTAATTTTCTTATAAAAAAAATTCTATTTATCTAATATAACTATATAACCTTATGTGAGCATGTGGCAAAAAAGTAATTGGATCAACATAGAATATTAATATTTTTGACAACTTTACACTTTTGGTATAAAACACAATTGTAACCATAATTACTTGTTTTTTCAACACAATCAATTTTTGTACCACTTAACCGTGAGATGAATACCTTTTACAAGTGTCTAACTTTTTCTAATGAATACTTTAATTTTGTGCATATTATTCCAAAAATCATCAAAAAAAAATGCTTACTTTTAATTTTAATTATTTTTGGTAGAATTCATCAATTTAAAAAAAATAAAATAAAATACTTAGAGTCATCAATGAATTTATAAATTCTTCATTTCCTAAAATTAGAATCTCACTAAAAAACAAATAACACCTCATCTTCTAAACACAAATAACACCTCATCTTCTAAACACAAATAACACCTCATCTTCTAAACACAAATAACACCTCATCTTCTAAACTGAACCTAAAAAAGAGGATACCAGATTACATTTCTAAAATTGAATAAAATTCCAAAAGGTAGTTATTGAAGAGTCACACCCCAACAACAATAAAACGTAGAATAATGCTCAAGATAAAATAGTATACAAAAATCAGGGTTAAAATGGCAGACAAAGCTTCATCATCCAAAGGTCCTTCGGAAAATCCTCATGTACCTCGGAGGCCATCAAAGTATCCCAACAAATATGGCCCGAAGAAGCCTTTTGTGGATCCCAAAATGAAGGAAGTGATCACTGCAAACCTCAAAGTCGTGCTCGGAAAACTCACCAATGTCACTGACTTGATTGTCAAGCGCAACAAAGAAATCGGAGGTGAAAACGCTAAACAACCAAAAATCATTGAAGCACTCAATGAAGCTAATGTTGCTTTGAAGAAATTAGAAGACAAGAAATTCCCAGAAGAGGCCCTCAAAAAAAAGAAACCATAATTAAGTACCTGGATCTGAGTGTAGCACCTTTGCTCTAACTTCATTTTTTTAGCTTTGATTCTAATTCTTAGATGTTTTCTGGTTTGTGCATTTCAATGCATCTTTTACCTCAATTACCCATTTCAAGTGGAGGTTTGGATGTTGAAGAAAGGAAAATAAGCTTGTAGAAAATGCAACCCTTTTTTTGTTGCAGTGTTAGCTTGTTTGTCTCATTCAATGTAGATTGTGGATATGTTTGAGGGAACCAAGAGATTCAATCAGACAAGAAGACCACCTGAATAACCCTAAACTTCATACAATGATGCCAGTGTCGACAAAGCATCGCTGCTTGACTTGCATCATTGCATGATGAATTTGGAGTATTTCAGTTCCCAAGCAGGGTCGGTTCTATTCTGTTCTCCGTTGATTCTTTATCTTGCATGATTTAGGGGTCAGGTTTAAAGACTATCTGCATGGGAACACACTAAATATATCAGAGAGAACTGGAGTGAATCCGGATAGGAATATGCTAAGTTCCAAAACAGATTCTCAAGCAAAGCAGCTTGGAGAGGGCGGAGTTCACGTACAGTTTGACTCATCTACTTGGTTGATGGTAACTTGTGAGAGTAGATTACAGAAGATTATGTGTACATGCAGTTGGACTTTGGTATAAGTTATTCGAAAGCAGTATGAGAAGCTGTCGTCTTGTAACCTCGAGACAAAAACATAGAATTCGAACCTTGATGGCATTGCACTGAACACCATTAGATTGGTGGTGCCAAGAAAAAGTCCAGCATAGAGCTACTTTAGTGATAAGGAGGAATATTCACCTTGCAATCACGTCTTTCAATGGTACGATGTCTGCACAACAGTTCCCATCAAAAGCAGTGGACTCTGCTTACCAGCCAACACGAGTTGCTGCATTATTTAATGTTTGGCCATCTGTTGTGGTCGAGGTCAAGCCAGTTATTGCACATTCTTACTCAAGATTTTCTGTACGGGATGAGTTTGTAGATTGCAATGCAAGTCAAGTGAACAACGGTAAGGTATCATCCAGAGTGCATCGAGCGCTAAGAAGTAAAGAGATACATCTAACTGCCCAAGACACCCGTTCGGGTCTCCGCTTTCTGCAACATGGAACAATAATGGTACCAAATGTAACTATGTTTTCAGGAGGACTACCGCAACTGTTGCATAAACCAAGTAGCGGATAAAATTGCCAGTACAGAAAATGTGTAGATTTTTTTGAAGTGATTAACATTAACAGAGAACGATACAACAGATCCACTTTTCGCGGCAGTTTACAATTAAATCCACAAACAGAAATACAGCACAGAATGCAAGTTTACAACACTCTGCCAAACGTCAGGTTTGGAAACAAAAACAGAATGCAGAGGAATAATCACAGAACAAAATAACCACAAGACCATGGATACTACAAGTTCAAAGTAACCACAACTTTGGTAGTTAGAAGTTCAGAAGTGCAACATATGGATGAAACTATTCACAGACAGTCGAGATCAAACATCGATTATCCAGTAAACGTCTCCGATAACTTTCCGTTAATGCATTTCAAATGAGGGGTGTTATTACAAAGAATGAAAGTACAATTGTAAACTATGAGTTCGCATGCTTCAAAGATTAAACCCTGAGAAACAATGCTAAACCTACATCGTGTTTATCTCACCCAAAGAGTATCGACTTTGCGTATTGCTGGTGGTAGGGCTCCTCAGTCCACGATTTATCCAAGTCCTCAAGTATTTGTACAATTTGGTAGAAGTTAGGGCGTCGTTCAGGATCCGCAAGCCAGCAGTCCTCCATCAAGTATCGCAACGAAGAAGGACAATCCTCAGGGATGGTTGGTCGCAAATTCTTGTTCACCACCGCATATGCAACCTGAACTGGAGTCATATTCTGGAACGGCAGGAGTCCTGTAACCAGCTCCCACAAAACGATCCCAAAGCTGTACACGTCCACCTTCTTCGAGTAGTGCTTGTGACTAATCATCTCGGGTGCCATCCAGCGGTACGTACCCGTGTCTGCGCTTCGCTGATCACATTCTGTTTCCAAACAGCCTACACCAAAGTCTGTCAATTTGATGTGGAGATCCTCCGTCAACACCAGATTCTCTGACTTGAGGTCTCTGTGAACCACACCTTGAGAATGCAAGTACTCCATCCCCAATGCCACATCCAGCGCCATAGAGAGGATCGTCTTCATCGGCATAGACCCTTTTTCTAACTTGCGAAGAAAAGCTCGAAGTGACCCCCCCGGAACGTACTCCATGATGAGACAGCACACTGGAGGTTTCCAAGACGCAGCTACAAATTTCACGATATTGGGATGATGCAGCTGCGACAAGCAGTGCATCTCTTGCATAAACTGGCGTTCCAATCTCGTGGCAATTGCAGCATCCTCGCAGTTATCGAGACGTAGAAGCTTTACAGCGACGTCTTGGTCGTTATAGACACCTTGGTAGAGTCGGCTGTGATTGCCAGAGGCGAATTTTTGCCCCAGGAAGAGGGCAGACATGTCGCATACGTACTGCTCCGGAACTTCCATGTCCAAATGCGGAGCTTCTACCTGCGAGACCTCAACAAAGTGCGCCCAGGACGCAGATTTTTTCATGTCAGGGAACTTAACCTTCTTAATTTTCGATGATGGCGGAAGCTCCATGCTGTTGGTCCTCGGCATAAGCGTACCTATGCTCTTCTGCTTCCTCAACCAGTGGGAACCGGCATTCCCCGCGCTCCCCCCATCGTCCTTCATCCTCGCCGGTGGGATGTCCTTCTCCGGACTGCTTTCCAGCGACCTCGACTTCGCCTTCTGCTCGGCTTTCTCCAGCTCTGCCGCATCCTGAATCTTCTCAGGCCCGGTGAAATGAACTCCAAGCGGAATCGTCTTCGTCTTATTCCCAGAAAAGAATCGGTGAGGGAATCCACGCCCACCGCCAACGTTCACTTTCCCCAACCCTACTGTAACATCATCAGCCGCCTCCTTAATCGTCACCTTAGGATCATGAACCGGCTCCTTAATTGTCACTTTCTCACGATTCTCGCGAGGCTTCGCCATCGCGTAAACAAAAGCCAATTGCGCCATCTCAATTGCAACTCCACGCAAAAACTAAACCCCAAACCGACATCGCTCCCCGCAAAAAACAACAAAACTCTCCATCTCTCAACTCCCTCGCAAAACCTATGCGTACACACAGAAACTCCCCTCAACCCTTGCCACCGCAAGTCTCCTCACACGAACACCAAGCACCCCTTCTTCTCACTCTCCTCCCCAACCCCCGCTCCATCATCACCATCTTCCATAACCCTAAAACCTTCAACTCCCTCCCCCTCCAACACCCCAAAACCCTGGCCTCCCACCACCGCAACCCCCCTCCCCCACGTCTCTAATCACAAAAGCAAACCTCTACAACAACATCTCCCAGCACCGCTTCCACCATAATCACCCTCCCATAAACAATTAACCTCCGTGAAAACCCACAAGATAAAGAACAATCCTCGCGCTCCTCAACGAAAACTCCTCCAAACCTTGAAGACAATCCACTCCACCAGCAGCCTCGTGGGGGAGATGACGCACAAGAGTAGCCGAGTCAAGGGCTTGTAACTCCAGCGTCACTGCAATAGAATAAACTTTCCTCGCCAAGGCCCTTGCCACTACTTATGGGATGCATCTCCCATCCCAGGTCCTCCATATCTCTCAGCAAACGGACAAACGTGCGGGCCGGTTCCTATGATTCCTCACAAGATGCTCATGGCTGGGATGGGACTTGACCAAGTGCACGCCATCTCGGCCCACCCGCTCCACGCATGGATAGTAGTAGCACTAGGGTTCAAACCCTGGCAACTCTCCCAGGAGATGAAATCAACCCCCCTCATCGCAATCCTCGCATCCCGAAACCTCGCGGCCGCTGCCATGTGTGCGCAAACCCTACGCCACAAATAGGAGCCACACTCCCAGTGGGGACGACTCCGACGATTCCCTAATTTCGCTCCTGTTCTAGAACTCGCGACAAAGGGCATGTGAAGTCACGACTCGCGGCATCCCTCCGTCTTCCCCGGATCATATCCTGCGCTGCGTCTCGCCAGGATGGGTTCATCTGCATGGATATCAGATATGCGGATGATTTTATCGTGAAACACAGATTGAGAGAGATGGAGAGTTGGGGATTAGGTACCTGACTGAGAGTTGGTGGGACTCCGGGAAACTCTCTGTCTCGTGAGTCATGGGCTCCACTCCCCTCGCCATGCTCCTCCCCCGCCGTGGTGTTGCCATGTCCCGGGTTCTCTGCTCGATCGCCCAGAGAACTCCCCAACTTGACAACTCTCCTGAGCTCGCTCGCAATTTGCATCGCGCTTCTGCAATTCTCTGCCTCCACCACCTAACCTCACCCTCTTCATCCTGCCGTTTCCTGTACAACATCTCTGGCATTTCGAGTACAAGCTCGACACCGGTGTAATGTGGGCTAGCTGTGACAATGGCGTGGTGATGTTCTCGATCATCGTCTCCAGCTCCTGCGCAGTTCCATACCTAGTCTCCCACCTTGCAGCAATCTAATATGTTTCCTCATTACAAGAGGATTCTTATTACAAGAGCTTGCATTCCTGGTTTCGGTGATTGCAAGACACTGCAACGGCGCAATCGGTAGCTTCATGACCTAAACTGAGCTTCAATTGGCTTCAACTGGAGCCTGCAACTTGGTACTCTCTCTCAGTCTTTGTGATTTGGAGCGTCTTGCAATTCAGGACATGTGTGAGAACATGAGCCAAAGTGCGGAAACATAATGGGAATGATGAAGCAAGCTGTGGAATTGAAACATGTGGGTTTTTCTCAAGTACGAACATGAAGATCATAACAACTTTTGTACTAGTTTCTGACAATTTCTCTTTACACACACACCGTAATGATCATGATGAAGAAGTTCTACCGTACCGGCGATCATGATCTTGCAATCATGCTCATGAAATTTCTTCTCAAAGTGCTTACATATTGATTTAAAGGAGTTGAATCTGGGTAGGTTACTTACAGCTGAATGTGCCTGAATGTAACCTGTTTTTGGTTTTTCTGCATTTCGAACCGTGGGACAGATGCTCTGGGATTTTTGTGGAGTCACTGTTATTGCTCTGGATTGTGAAGGTTCAGTTTCAGTTAGAATTGCCTCTGAAGTGTGAATTGATTTTACAATGTGTTATGTTAATTATGTACTGCAAGCTTGAATGAGGCACTAACAAATAAAAATCACATTTGACATCACATTTGACATCACATTTGACATCTGTCAGATCATTCTAATATAAACCTGACACAATGAATGTTTTGATTGTGCAAAAAATTCCAATTATTACAATTTAGTGATACAATGAAGGTGCTGTCAAGCGCATGCCAATATGTAATTTACATGTTGCAAGTGAGGTGTCTACTATTGACAGCTTGAATTCTCAATTTTACTCATGACTACTCATCTATTCCTTAATTCTACAATTCATAATGTATTTCTTGAATGAGACTAGAACAAATATTATTGGGATTATCTCTCAAATTTGATGTAAGATTATATTTATGTACCAATTTTGAGAGCTCTAAGTAAGCAATTGACTGAGCTCAACCTTTACATTGATAGCACGCTTGAAATGCGCCGAAGCTTTTGACCTGTAGAATTATATTTGCAATACTTGCGTAGCTACCAAATCCCACTCCTAGAACAGCAATTGTAACAATCACCAAAAAATTCGCCCCAAACATGGTCCGATACCCCAAGGCTCTCCTCACTATGCCTGGTTTTTCAGCTGCATTCTGCACAATGATGAAAATTATACTAATGTCAATAAAACTTATTTGATTAATAATCAATTAGACTACTCAAGTATAATAACATTGAACATTATTAATATTTACTTCAATGATCTAGAATTCAATATATAATTAACTAAAATCTCATCTAATTAAGTGAGCTAAGTTATTGATACGTACCTCTCGTGCAGTCGGAGTCCAAAAAACGATGGTGTAGACAACACAAGGGATGATAAAAACGGAGAAGCTCATGAAAAGAGAACCAATGACGGAGTTGAGAGGACCAAAAAAAGGTATCAAAAGAGCAAAGAACCACAACAACACGCCCACTGGAATTCGAACAAGCACTCGCTTCCAATAAGCTGCCTCATGGACCCCCCAATACTTCTCCCACATGAAGTTCAAGGGCATGATGTAAAGTCCAAATGCTATTGCCTGTGAGATAAAACAAGTTAAAAATCATCCCATGCTAACTTAACAACAATTGAATTGAAAAATTTAGATGAATGAAATTGAGGAAAAAACACATATTACATATTTTGAAAATAAAAATGAAAAAAAGAAATCAACTGAAATATATAGCTCAATTTAAATTATAGGGGTTTAGTCTCATATTACCTGGTGGATAATCATAAAGATGAGTGCAGTGCTACGAGCGTTTGATTCAGGTAAGTGACCCAAGGCATTGTTTTCCACTAGAAGCTCATCACCAAATGACCAATAAAGAGCATAGGAATGTGGAACTGTGATAAATAACACATAAATAGTGCACGCCAAATAGACATATTTGTATCTAACAGGCTTCCACATTGCATGCATGATCTCTCTGCACATCCATTAATATGAGATTAATAAATATAGTACAATAAAATATAAATTCAACTACATCCAATTATTTTTCATTTCAAAAGAAAAAAAAAAAAAAAAAACTTACATTGTGACTGCATGACCTCCTGTACCAAATAATATATTGGTAGTGCCCGTGAAAAATAAGCGGAGATTTTTAGGACCTGTATGCTTTACACCAGCAGGCTGAAAAAAATCATTCAAAAACAATTATGTCAAATTTAAATGTTTATCACAATTTAAAGAAAACAAAATTCAAGTATAATTAATCTAGATATGAGGAATATTGATGTACCTGACCACGGGTGATGGCAGCAATAAGCATGTACCATGAAGTATAGGTGGTTGTCAAAGCACCAATAAATGAGAAGACTCGAAAATTGTGAAGCGTAGGTAAAAGATCCACGGTAAGGGAGGCCGCTCCAAATATGATTGCCCAAGTTCTCTTATTCAGTTTCGAATTCAAATAATATGCATTGCTATCAATTAACAACAAATATCAACATTATTTTCATCAACAAAAACATATTTCATCAAATGATCAAGTAATAATCACAATTTTAATTTGATTCAACTAAATGTCTTGATTGAAATAAATTTGATTACCTTGCACAAGCGATGATTTGAATAACCGCTACAGCCCCCACAGTGATAATGTTGAAAAAGAGGGATATATTCCTTGCCCACGGTCCAACCAATGCACCCAGAAGCTCATGGTACTGTGAATTCCACAACAATCAACTCCCACATCAAAACAATAAAATGATAACAACATTCTAAATAGTAATTTGATTTTAAACAAAAAATAACATGAGCTAAATTATTCTTCTTATATTACACAACTAACTTTATAAAATTGATTTAATCTTCACAAAAAACATTTAGTTTTTGCTTTAAATATTTACAGAAAATTTTCTATACTTTAATAGAGTCAAAATCAAGGCCTAATGGTTGTAATGATACCTGAATGACATGCTTTCTAAAATCAACACCCTCCTTCTCCTTCCGGGCTCGGTACTCCACATACAGCCGTGCCAGCAAGTAACAAGTGTAGACGCCGATTATAACATACAGGAAATGGAAAAACAGGCCGAGCTTGAAGCCCATCTGAGCGTACGATGTGGGCATCGACAGTATGACTTGCCCCACCTGCACCACAAGGCCGAGAATTTTTTTTGAAAAAAAACAGAAACCACAGACAACATCTCTCTCGAACACAGAAGATAATGATCTAAAACGGGACCAAGCAGATACTTGCCAATACCTCAGTGCACTAAGCTTCGTAAGAACAGAAGTTCCGAAGCTGCATTTCAGACTAACTACACCGCCCAGGCTAGGCTGTATGTTACAAGAATCCTCAACAAACAACCGGACAAAATCACTGAAAAAGATGGATACCAAAGTAAGGTGACAAGAAACCAGGAAGCAAGCTTGACTCGGGCGGAAGCGGAAAAGAAAAGAAGAAGGGAAAAGCAAACGAGAGTACCGTACCTGCGCAGACACAGCATTGAGGAAGGCGTCGTAGACCGACCCCCCATGCCACACGGCCTTCTTGATGAAGCTCGACGTCCCTGAACCCGACCCTGCACCTCCACCTCCGTGACCCTTCTCATGCGCCGCATCGTCCTGGCCGATTCCGTTCTCGACCTCCAGAGAACCCCCCTTGTCGCCCAGACCGCTCTCCAACCGGGACTCCATCACACGACCACTAAAATCGCCACCTCCAGGCAGGAGCTAAACACTCTTCACCGATCGAAAGCTCAGCTGCACACAGAGTGGCGAAACACAGGAAAAACGACTTTAGCAGACTCACTCGTCCTTCCACCCAACTCCTGGAATCACCAAAACCCAAGCAAGCAATCTGGAGCAGCTAGTATCCGTTCGAGAGTTTTCGAGAGAAGTAGGAAGCTGGAAGCAAATATATATGTAGAGAGAAAAGGTTAAGGTACATACGTACAGCCTCGGAGGTGCAGTGCAGTGGCTTGCCGACTGGTAAACCGACTTCACAGAGAACCCTGTGGCATTTACAAAGAAGTAAGCCGGCTGTCTGGAGCAAGCTTTGAGCAATGCAGGAGGTAGTGAAGAATATAGAAACTGATTAACATTATCTGATAAACTGCCAGTTAAGTAGAGAAAGCTTCCTGTGTTCACCCATGCCGCTCAAGTCTATGCCTAGATTTACTATTCGTTTTTGACACAGATGATGAGACGACAGTTTTTGAGGGGCAGTTTTTGAACTTTGACTCATCTATGGAGCCTGTACGAGGATCGGTCAGAGCACGTTTCCCTGACAACTTGGGCATTGCTGAAATATAACTGGCAAGTGTAGAAAACCCGTTACCTCCAAAGATGTAGGGCCCCTGGTCGTCATACATACAGATGCACTAGTAGTTGGGTAGCTGAAACCGGCACCTTTCACGATTTCGCAGATATGGTTTGGAGGAGAAAGGAGAAAGAAGAAAGGTAGAGGAGATAAGAAGACTAGAAAGGCAACAAGTACTTATAGTACAAATTGAAGGAGTGACTTAAAAAAAATATAGTGATCCAATACACAACAACCCTAGACATATAGTGCAGTAATTGTATTCTAAAAATATAAAATGATACTATCTTCACTTTGAGTAGTTTTTAAAGAAAAACTTGCTCAAAGTATGTTCCTATTATTGGAGAACTATAGTTTAATTTCTATCATAATTTTACTTTCATTCTTGAAACTGAAGAGATGCAGAGATCTCATTGCAGAATGATATACTAATTTACTTTGATGATCACATGTTTCATGCATATTTCAATACACTATAATTTCTGTCACAGGCTGGTGAGCGTGCAACCAGAGCCCAGAAATCCGTATGCACACCAGCGGCATCACTAAATCCCTCATTAACAGCACAGGATTTCTAAGCAAGCAACTGGGTAAGTCTTTCCATTTTCCGTATCTTGCTTTCAAATAATTCAAATTCAAATTCCTGATTACCGGGTACACTGACCACGCCAATCAGGAGATAATTTTTATAATATTTTATTTGGCACGAATCGAAACACGGTTCAGTTGCAGAGAAGACTAATGTCTGTAAATAAAAATTAGAAATGCGTCATGACATGCAACTAAACAATCATGGCAGGTGTGCGTTGGGAAAATAACGTGAGCAGCGTCAATGAAGTGGTCAATCCTTTTCAACACCAACCTTAATGCTAGGATGCGTTAGCCGAAATGCCAAAGATGGATCTATCAGCAATCAAATAATTCCGAGCTCAACTAAGCTTTGGAGAAACGAACTCACACTTTCTGGTACAGAAACTGACATGGAGCAGTTCACAGAGAATGACAGAGTGTACTTGTAGCCTCTTTCGTGTCCTGGAGGGCACTCTGATGCTGATTCCATTCCCATTTGGGCTCTTCTCTGTAAGTGGTAGCCACTGCCAAGGGCCAAAACCGACAACAGCTTTCAATCATCTCACCTTCAGTTGTTGGCAAGTTGGTGAGCTACTTGGTGCTCCAATTGCATCATGACTCGTGCATGGTGGATGTGCAATCTTGACTGGAGTCTGCGACGTTTCCCAAACATGTCACTGTTTTTGAATCGTGTACTCCAGTTCCATATCCATGGCAGATATTGAGAGGTTCAATTTGTTGTTCTCCTGCCAAGCCAGCGCCAGCGCATGCTTTTCATTTGTTCTCGTTTTGGTTTTAGCGAGCTGTGGCCGGGGGAGGTTTACGTACTAAGGTGAATATCACATTGGCCGGCATGCTTGACATTCCTCTGCCAGGAGATTATCGTGTTATTCATTGTTGCACATTCGTGACTGTCTTTTCGTGCACATCGAGGCCATGCATTGCACTTTCATTTCGAATAGTTGGTTGCTTGAACGACATAGCAAACGAGATATGATTGCGCCGACGAGTACTCTGCCAGACGATATGCATTGCATGTTTGGCATTCACGTGTGTCGTAGACGTCAGGATGACCGCAAGGCTCTTCTAGAGGTCAATACATTGGTCTTCAAAGTCTCGGGCCCAGGATTTTTATCTAGAAGTACCTCTCGAGCCTAATCGGCAGAGCAAGAATTTGATGCTGTACCGATCAGCAGGCGTGTAAGCAACTGCAATCACTTTTATAATATTACAAAGCGTTACGTCAAAAAAGTCACAAGATGGTTTTTTTATTGTTTTGGACGCATTTGAAAGTTTTTCCATTGCAGAAAAAGAAAGAAGAAAAAATGGTTTACTCCGGGCTTTCTTTATCCCTTTTGCCCAGCAGCCCATATGGCAAAGGAGTATAGTAAACCTGACAGGACACTGTTCACATTTACTGCACGACCTGTCTGATTGATTTTGGTAATGCTGCAATATCTAAGCTGTTTGTCGATGCGTCCAAACAAGAAGTCATCTATGTCTTAAACAGTGAGGGAAAGACTTGAGATGGTACCCAAGTGTTTGTTAATATCATGCTTCGGGGCCCATGTCAAGGCAAGTGTGTCACAAGATGATTTAATGCACAGATCTAGAACTCATGAGCTGCTGACCTGCCATCAACAAATGGCCCGGTAAAGCCTGCTCGAGTCACGACCTTGTTGACGTTCCTGGTTGCACGACTTAGCTTTCGTAAACTTATTTGCCCAACGAAGAATTTGCCTTAAAACTCTGCAAGCCGGTGCAAAAACAAGCAACTGACGAGCTGCTTGAGGTGGCAGATAGTCGTCGATGCAAGATGTGGTACCGAGCCGAATGATATGCGGTAATCATATACTAGTTAGGAGACTCATGAAATGCGAGCTGGCGCTCATCTCCATGCAGATTCTTCGAGACTTCTTTGGTCCGAAATGATTTTTACACCTTCGTGGGGATCGTGAGTTGAATTCTAAGGCCAGTGTGTGCAGATGTTGAATTCTAACGCTGCCATGTTCAAATTTTCAGATCAGTGAAAGAGAAAAATAATTTCTCAAGCTTCCTCTAATTCCTCAGTGATGACTGCACACACCCGCCCCAAGGAAAATATTCTTAGAATTCGGACTACTCCGGACTCCTCATCAGAAACAAAACTACACAAATCTTAAAAAGATTGCACATATTCTATCAAGGCTGAAGTATCTCAGCTCTCAGCACTTCAATACTGCATTTCTCTTCATCTCTTATTGTAGTTTGCATATATAAGGTGTCACGTGAATTGTGTTCTTGAAATCTGGGTGTGCTCAATGAGAAGATTTGGACAAAGTCTATGTGTTCAAAATAACACTTTCCTTTGGGCAGGAGGAACTTCTGAAATTACACTCGCAGCGACAGCAGCAGGACCTTCTAATGTGTGAAGATTTCAGAAATTTATCAGAAAAGAAAGGCTCAAGTGGCATGTTCAGATCAAACCTGCTTTACATAAGCCATGGCCAATTTGCGACTATACACAAGTAGCTCTCCTCTGCGCATTGACCTCGATCTGTAAACACAACCTTGAGGTAGCTCAGAAGAAATTAGAGAAACTAAGCAACCAAAACAAATTGAATCAGCAAAAAGAGTCAATTTAGAAACCTCCTACATAGTTTGTGTTTCGAGACTATTATATCAAATCAATCTTGCAGACAGGTGCCCCCTGAAGCGCAAAGAGATAAATTTACCACAAGAATGAGCATCACCAGAACACACAACGTTACAACAGGATGAAGAGACACAGCCATAGATCTAAAAAGAGTCATCTTTTTCTTCTCACTGCACATAATGTTGAGTACATGATTATAAGACTGCTCCAATCTCGGCATCAGTATGATATTTATTTATTCAATTGTTCGTCCTGCGATTGCTGTAATCTACAACATTCCAAATTTCTAGGCAACCTTGCATGCCTAGGCTTCTTCTCTTGTGCAACCAGATCCAGATTCAAAGACATGAAATCTAAGTATTTCTTCACTTCTCTTACTAACCCTAAACTATCTCAGGTCTGCTGCAAAATAAACAAGGTATTCACATGATGCATTTTCAGAGTATCAGATAGCAAATGCTCGCAGTGGGTTAAAAACGACTGTTGTTGCAGTTCACATCTATTGGGCATCCACTTAAAAGAGGACAAAAACAAAGACTGTCAAAGAGCTCCCAGAGAGTTCACTCCACCGCAGAATTGTGAAATTGGAGCTATCAATTTCATTCATCAAATGGTGCAGTGTACAATCTTGATAAAGGACAGCACAATGTGTGCACCTCCAAAAACTAATATCTAGCTAATTGTGCTTCTAGAACTATCGCATGAACTCCCGCTCACCTTGTGAAGTGGGACGTGATGAATGACCTCTTGCATTCAATAGGACATCAAACAGACAGGAACGAATCTATAGCTGCAGAAATCCTTGCCAGAAATGTACAACAATACTGGACTTGGCTTGTCTAGATCAGGAGTGGATCTGCTAATCATTCTAGTAATTGGAATACTTTCCAGAACAAGCTCTAACCATCCCTTGTCTAAATGCAGTATCCTCTCTTACAAGCAGCCGCTAAGAGATTTTCTACAAATCAGCTACTAAATTACAAAATGAAATCACTTGCAGGTAATGATCAATTTGAGCAAGCAGTATCATCAGAAGCATTTCCCAAGGCATTTACAAGAGCCTCAAGATATGAAGGAGTGCTATGGTCAGACAACATAGAACCTGACAGAATAATACGACTGAACCGAGAATTGTCGGAGTCGGTTCCTTTGATGACTTTGTATCTGAATTTTTGAGGCTCGATTTTCTCCTGCGGCTTTTTCTTCTCCTGGTTCTCTTGAATCTGGTCTCCTTGATTTTTGCCCGCTTGATTCTGATCTACTTGGTTTTTAACTCCTTGATTTTGGTCCGCTTGATTTTTGACTCCTTCATTTTGATGTGCTTGATTCTTGTCAGCTTGATTTTTGGCTGCTGGATCAGAGACCGCTTGGTTCTGGACATTTTGTAGAGGTGTGCGGCGAATGTGAAAAAGTATCCCGGGCACAAAAAGTCGATTTTTGATTAAGATGTCTTGGTTGCTTTCTGAAGTGCTTGTTGCTGCATTGGCTGCAAGAGCACTTGCAGCTACTCCTTCGTCTGTCTCTTGAACGTTCTTCTCTATGGAAGATAATGATTCGTTGACACCCTGTTTAACTGATACCGCCCCCCAATAACATACACGAAACGGATTGGGTTAGTGTCAAATTGATATAATTTCGTCTTCAGCATCGTCAAGAGCTCGCACATCCTGTAACAGCTGCGGCTCGTCAAAACGTCAGTTTGTAGCTTTGCGGAAAACGAGCACACTTCTGTCAAACACCCCAAGTTTTGAATGTGAACCGTACCTCTGTCAGAAGCTGCTGTAAGAAAACTGGTTGCAACTGCAGCTCCCAATGTAAGCCAAGCATTGGGTTTCTTTGGCTCCGCAACCTCAGAGGCGACATCAGCGGGTTTTGTACGTGATATCCTTGAAAGTATAGTGTTTCCAGCACTCAAAAGAGCACTATACCCTACATCTTTCGTCTTCTCATAGACATGTGTTGTTTCAGAAGTCATCCCCTTCTGTTGGAATCGTTCAGCCGTCGCCTGCAGCATTTCGACAACCATTCTTTGGGTGGTCCCATCCTTAAAGGCTTGACTCCTACGAAAGTCGTAAGACATATTTGGTAAATACAACGATGCTAATGGGCAGTTAAAGATTTGCACTTTACAAATTAAGTAAGAACGCACGTCTTTTAAATCTCTACAGAGAACCACGTACCAGTCGGTTTCATCTATTTCCGACCTCAGGTCTTCTAGTGCTGCCGGGCTGACACGGGCTACCACATCATCCTGCCTTCATAAAGAGATTCTCATCAGCTTTCATCCCAATTGAGGTTGAAATTGTACATGATCTGTGTCACGCATCAAAATTACTATATGTAGACTAAAACAGTAGAGTTTTCAGAAAGAACCTGGAGCACGACGTTGTTTATGAAGGAAGCAGAATTTGCAAGATTCAGATCGACACACGGTGGGCAACCAAAGCCCCAACAAGTAATCATGTCAGGAGGAATTTTTAAAGCATTTGAAGACGGTCCGGATGTAGTTGATTCCGCTTCGCGAAGCAGTAGGGACAACAGAGAAGCTGTGCCAGCACCTAGCGAGTGCCCCACGAGTACCAAAGCAAAACCCTGTCACATAACCATTTCTTAGTAGGTTACCCTGGTTAAAGGAACACGTCAACATTCCTTCACCACAGAAAAACAATTCTTCAAAATTTCAGGATGGGCACCGCAAAAACTCAACATTACTCGACAATTTCACTCATCATCTCTAGATTTCTCAGCAACTCCAAGGTAGTTCCTCCATGTACTAATACCGAACCCACCTCTACTAATTCGAGCCACCCTAGTCAAAAATCTGCATAATAGAGGCATGTAACTCACAGGGTTTGCCTGAAGAACATCGTGCAAAGTTTGCCCTTCATTTTGCAGCAACCATCGTGCTGCCGCCAGCATACCTGAGTGCGCGAGCCTGAACATACGACGTTGTTAGCATCTTACTTAAACAGGCCGTCTCAATTAGAAAGTCTTAGAAGATATCATAGAACTGAAGAGATCTGTCTCGCTTCAGAAAATCGAAGGACTTGAATGGAATCCGTTGCAAATACAAGCATGTACATCAGATTCACAGCTTGAAAATTACATAGAACATTCATCATAGAAGTAATTAGGATGCCTGGTATATAGAATTTACCCTCCTTCGAAAGGTTCGCTGTGAGGATTTAAGTCTGTCAATACGTCTTTAGCAGTATAGGTGCCTCGAATGCCCATCACCACACAGCGACGCTGGTGATGTACAACAATGTAATAGGAAGGTTGCATCACCGCAGAGGTACCGACTACCTTCACAATATCCTCCTCAGGTACCTGATTGATAAAGTGGTAAAGTAGTTCACAGATCAAATCTCGGCAAACTTCGTTTTGTCTGTGATTGTTACTGGTTCAGAGCTTAAATGCATGTTCTACATCAAGGAAAATTTTGTGTCTGAGGAACAGAAATCCTAGTAGTGGAAAAAGCAAACTAATCAGGGAACTACCTTCATAGTAGAGGCAAGTGTTGACTTCTCGTTTTCATATGCCGCCGTAGCCCAACCCAGCCATTCCAACATGTCATCTAGTTCATTCCTGCGAAGAATACAACAGGGAAACCAGTCCGTGCCGAATATTTAATCCCTACAAGTATCATGCACAAAAACAATTTATACAAGCTTCACCTCCAACATCTCCTCCCACATGGCGAAGAATCAGACATTCAAAGTCAACTAAGAGGGATTCATGTTTACTAGCAAATGCTTCATTATCTCATCACAACAAAATCTGAGGATTTGTCTCAGCAGCAATTTATCCAAACCCATGACGACACATCCATATAATGACAGCTCAATGTGCAATCAAAAGATATGTAACACTACACACTCAAAAAAACAGAGAGAGAGCTACTCATACTTACTTGTGCACTACAGGGGCACCAATAACAGTATCCACAGCCCCCTCCGCCGAATGCTTACTATACAACTTGTAAAGCCCGAGGGTAATATCTGCAATGCCCCATTTACTCATCCCCGAAGCACTATGCATCACACTCGCTGCAACAGCCATGAGGATTTTCTCCATCCCAGTTGATGTCTGTGCCATTTCTTCCTCTGGAATCAACAAAAACTATCTGAGCTCAACACTCCATCCCAAACGCAGTGTCGCCAGCGTTATCAAAAAAAAATCCAATACCAACATCACTACATTCATTTAAATCCGATTGAATACCGCTGGAGTGACATCCAGGGACTCAATTGAGTGAAGAAACATCAACCAAGAGTAAAGCCATCACATCAACAAAAACTGACATAAAAACATAAAACCATAAACCATAAACCATAAAGGTTACTTCTCATAACCAGGACCCCCATTCACATAACCTACTCCATACGACTCAAAGACCTAAACTCCAAAAGAATCCCAAAAGGCAACAAACCTTAACCCTAACCAACACATCACACCATCAAAAAACACAATACCACAAACAGTGCGACGATTCATCCCAAATTCAACACCATGATCCACATCACCATCCAACAACATCAACATAACCATCTCCTCCAGAAAACCAAATGCCATAGCAAGGAAGAAGAAACGCAACAAACATACCCTCTTCACCGACGATACTTTTCTGCGAATCCAACGCACGCCTCTCCCCAGCAGCCATCCCTCCATCGCCCTCCCCTCCCATGATCCTCCCCCTCACTGCAACAACCACAACGCCGATCCAACCACAGCAAGACGTCGATCCGAAGACTCGATAGCCCAAATCCGAAGCCGAGCTCGCAGCAAGTTTTCACAGATTTGTCCAACAATTTAGCTTCTTCAGTCGCCGGAGGCTGGTTCCGAAGCTGATTGACTAAGTTAAGTGAGCTTGATCTGAAACGACGGCTGCTAGAAAATTGATCTGGATTAAGTGACGGTTGAGATGAGGCGCGTGGGAGTCAGTTAGTGAGTTACTAGTGTTGGAATTGGTGAGAGGAGTTGGGGAGGTGGAGTGAGGAGCGGAAACGGGCAACAGCTTGTTTTAGTCGATGTTGGAAGCTTTGTGATGGGTGTGTGACGTGGACTGGAGGGTTGGACCTATCTCCGTGTGAGTGGTCCACGTGGCGGGCGGAGGGGTTTGCTCCTGCTCAGTAAAAGGGAGGGAAATGGAAAATTTAATGGCTTTTTTAAGTTTATGGGACTTGGAAGTGGGAATTTTATTATCAGGGATAGACGAGGGGTTTTCTTTGGGTTTTTTGGGGTTTTGAGATGCATTTGGATAGGGGAAGTGTTGGGTTGGACAATTGTCAATATTTAATATAAGCTCGTTTACACCATCTTGAGAAAGATTTAATTAATTAATTAATTGAAGACTAGTAATCGTGACTTCTGGGCATTTAAAATAAATAACTTGTAATAGTTTTTAATTTGCTTTACATCCTACGTCATATTTCTAAAGTAGTCGGAGTCACACAAGGGTGCATTCCCTGAGAAGTGCATCCTCAAAGAATGCACCTCCTAAATACCTAGAGCGAATGGGATTGATTCCCTTACGAATCTCGTGTGACACCCCCGCATGCATTCCTTGACAATGAAAATCCACCCCATTCAAGAACTGTCTAAATTCAAAGCGAGGTAAAACAAACCTCCGGGAATGCACCATTCCAGGCCCCGGGAGGGCCGGAATGGGGAAGGCCCATACTCAGAGAATGGGCTTCTCTACAAAAAGGGATTGGCCGCCACGTGTGCATTTCGCTTCCATAGGGAAGCCATTCTCCAAGAATGGGCCTTCTGTGACTCCCACTAGTATAGATTTTGAACCTAAAATTATCAGTCAATTCAAAATTGACTAAATTGTAAGAACAAATTTTCATGTTTTAATTTTTATTTTTTTTGTGAATGTAAATATTACTAATACCCCTATTATTTGCTTGAGTGGGTCCTACTAATCTCAATAGGCCCTTGTTAGAATAATTTGGCCTGTGGCCCCAAATTTAGCCAAAACAAACAAAAAAAGACCCTACGACCCTAAAACGGGGAGAAGCAGAAAATTGGTCTCCACCAAAACTGGCAACCAAGCCACACTTGAAGAGGGAATTCAAGAGACCCCCAGCACACGTTTGTTGCCAACCGGGCCCGCCATGCAACGGGCTGCATACATAAAATTGCCACTATGTACCACATTACATATTTCACAAAGTCAAATGTACACAACCAATAGATTTTCCAATTTCATTTTCTCATCTCTCAACCTATGCGGGCCCACCAGTGTTGTATATCGAGAACCGCCACTACACACAAGAATATCATTAATCTCAAAACCGTTATTCAAGTCAAGCCAAGCTCATCTACAACCTTCCTTCATCTTTCCCTCAAAATCTACCAAATGGACATATAGTGTCGCTTTTGTGTCCAATGTCGCATCTGCGTAACCCCTTTCCTGCCGCAGCATCGAAGCAGATGACTCTAACCAGGGCCACACCGGTATTTCCAGCATTCCTAGCCTGCAAAAGAACCAGCCCTACGTATCCGGAGCGTATTCCGGGCTGGGATTTTGAGTGGCTGGAGGCAAGGCTACCACATGCAACTAGCAGCTCCAGCAGCTCAAAATCCTAGCCCGGAATACGCTCCGGATATGTAGGGCTAGTTCTTTTGCTGGCTGGGGCTGCTGGAAATACCGGTGTGGCCCTGCTATCTGTCGAGCCATCCCGGCAACACCAAGGAACCCATATCCAAAACCCTCATATCTTCCAAAACCGTCATTGCACTTACTGCGAAGCACCTGAACCTCCAAAGTCTACAGAATCCATAAACAACGACGCTATTTCAATCAATATCGCCTTTGGGTACCTTAGAGTCAAACCTCGATAAGTGTTACCTCGATAAGTGGTAAAAAGAATTCCGCTCCCTTAAAATTAAGATTAATAAGTGTTATGTGTTGAGTGTTATGTAATGTTGTGCTCCTGACTTTGTTAATTTTACCTCGATGAGTGATAACTTTCTAAAAAAGGACTTTTGTAAGATAACTTTGAGGTCAAGCAATAGTTTCTAGTTTCCATTTTAGAAACAAATATGTATTTTTAAGACCATAAAGTAAAAGATCATATATTTTAAGTTCATAAAGTAAAGGATAAGTAACAATGCAAGAATTATCCTAAAGCCGTCAGAACTCATAAAACCGTCACCACCATCCCATCCCAAATTCTACAAAAACACTTAGGTAATACAACCAATCCGTCATGTAACGGTTTTGTGTATCGCTTCCAGCAGGCTTTCCCAGAACATGAACCAGACCCAAAACGCTGCAGACGTATACCTAAAACCATCACGCACACAAAACCCTCAAGAATCAAAATTCAGTACATTCATTCTTTACATATCTATGCTATTCATAGATGGTGTTGGTTTCGGGGTTATGTGACGGGTTAGTGTTCTCTTCATCAGACTGGTCGCCGGCAACACGCCAACAACAATCTCGCAACAATCTCGCAACAATCTGCTTGGAATTGATCATTGTTGCGATCACGACGAAGTCCGGGGTTCGGGGAGGAGGTGAGAATACTGACTGAACAGACAAGAAGAGAGAGAGAGAGAGGGAGAGAGAGCAGACGCGATGGCGGACAATCTCGCCAAGGGGGTGGAGTTCGAGAAGAAGGCGGAGAAGAAGCTCAACGGGTGGGCGTTCTTCGGCAGCAAGTACGAGGATGCGGCGGATTTGTTCGACAAGGCCGGGAACGCCTACAAGCTCGCCAAAGCCTGTAAGTGCTGCCCATGAGGTTCAATTCTCTGTTTCGGTGGGGTTGGTGTTTGTGATCATGTGTTGAGAGGCGAGGTTTTGTTCTTGGGTGATGCAGGGGACGAGGCTGGGAACGTTTACATCAAGTTGGCGTCGTGTCACTTGAAGGTATGGAAGGATTGGGAATTGGGTTGTTGGTGCGGAGTTTTTTTGGATTTTTGAAGATGATGAATCTAGGGTTTTTTTTTTTTTTTTTTTTTTTGATGGAGGGTGAGTGATGGTGGATTTGCAGTTGGATAGTAAGCATGAAGCAGCTGCAGCTTATGTTGACGCCGCGAATGCTTACAAGAAGAAGCCGAGCTCTCAAGGTATGGCGGTTCTTTGCGTTTTCATGTGTTTTGTATTTTTTGGCTGTGGAGGTTTTGGTGGTGTAGAGGTATGTGTGACCTAACTGGGGAATGGTTTTTGCAACAGAGGCTATACAGATGCTGTTATTGGCAATAGAGATGTTTGAAGATATTGGGCGATTGTCTATGGCAGCTAAGCATTACAAGGTGATCATCTCGTCTTTCTTGGTCCACCGACCTTTCATGTGATAGATCGATTGACTTTTGAAGTGTTGCCGAGCATGCCTGGAATTGATTTCATGGAATTAATCTCATGATGGCAACCTACAGATTGGTTGAGATTGTTGCTGCAGTGTATGTTCAAGGTCGAGGTTCTTGAGGATTTGTATCAGTTGCAAATAGCGAGTCATAATTAGATTTGTGAAATGATAGAGGTTTCTTTCACTGCCTTCTTGGCACTAAGCAGGACAACTATTATCTTTTTGGGTTGGAGGTGAACGCGGATGGTGTCACCTGCTTGATTTTATCACTTTGTGTTCAGAGGATGGTGCAGCTGGATTAGTTGAGTTAAGAAATCGCAGGCTGTTGATTCCATAGATGTGTGTATACAGGACATAGCTGACATTTACGAGAAGGAGGAGGATTATGCAAAAGCTATGGAATTCTATGACAAGGCTGCTGAGCTTTACTCAGGAGAGAATGTGGAAAGTACTAGCAACCAGTGCAAGCTCAAGGTTGCACAGTATGCTGCGCAAACGGAACAGTACGTTCTGCTGTCTCTTTCATTGCATTGGTTTTGGAGCAGTCGTTTAGAATTCGAAATTCATGAGCTTTATCCATTCTTGAAGTCATATAGATATACTCCAGATTTCCAATAGGGCTTCGTATTGGCTGATGTGGTATATGTGACAAAGGTCCACCGTCCAATAATTGGAGACGGAGATGAAGTTCTTTCTATTCTTCTCACTTCTGAATAGTTCTTAGATTTGCTCTCCAATCTTAAGTCTTATAACTTGTCATTGATTTATAATGGTGATTTTTGATTTTCATGACAGGTATGACAAAGCAATTCAAATCTACGAAGCGGTAGCAAAGAACTCATTGAATAACAACTTGTTAAAATACAGTGTAAAAGGCTACCTTTTGAATGCTGGTCTGTGCCAGATTTGTGGAAAAGACACCATCGCAGTCCAGAATGCCATAGAGAATTACCAGGTGAGTTCTCCCATATGTTGACTCTTGATCAATAATGACTTCATAATTAATAGTTTAATCAAGTTATTTTGAGCGGCAAGAAAGAGATTGTTAATATGCCTGCTGCTGCTGCAGGAGCTGGACCCCACTTTTGTCGGCACAAGAGAATGCAAGTTTTTGCAGGTTTTTTTCCAGCCTTCCAGTTCATTCCATTCTCTTTTTTCCTGCAGCTTCAACCTGGACAACCGTATTTTTGCAGAACAGAACATTGTTATGGTCTTATTCCTGTGCTTGACACCGAATGTGACCCGTGAGTGTTATGTGGACTTGTTGCAGGATTTGGCCGCTGCCATTGATGAGATGGATATTGTGAAATTCACCGACGTTGTAAAAGAGTTTGACAGCATGAGTCGTCTGGTGAGCTTACTGACATAACGATTTTTTGAGTTATCACCAGTGCAGAGAAGCGACTTGTGAGAAACATTCAGAGGAGTGATGTCTTTCCAATCTTAATTAAAAACATAAGTGAAAGACGTTCCTACCAGTCGAGGATATTTAAACAACATAGCAGTGAATTTGTCGATGATCCTCTCATCTGAGAATGGGAGTGTTGAGTATTCGCTTGGATTGCTTTTTGCAGTAATTACCTTCATCGTATTCTGTCCAGTGCATGTGGTTTGACCAAATGCTTGAGAAAGCTTGTCAATGCTTCATGGTTATTTTCCCTAGTCCTAACATTTGGCTTGGTGAATGTAGGACCAATGGAAAACCACTTTGCTGTTGCGAGCAAAGACTGCCTTGAAGACCAGAGAAGAAGACGTGGAAGACGATCTTACATAAGTTTTTGTGCTGGCGCATATTGCCGCCTCTTGAATCATTTGTTTGATAATTTGAGCTGACCGAAGATAGGGCTGTGGTTACAATACTCTGTGTACTTGTAGATATCCTTGGGGTGTCTTGATTTTGCCTTGTCATTTTTTGAAGGCCACTACACCATGGCTTGTTACACCGTCTACACATATTTTTTTAAACGTCTCCAGCCCTCTGTCTTGATACTTTCCTGATTGATGTATCGACTCATGGAGATATTGGGCAAAGATTTTTTGTTCTCAGCATATTTTTTTGTTACACCTTCTACACATATTTGAGACTGAAATTTTGTTATCTGAGCCATTACAGATGTGGTTACTGGTACGTAATAAAATGTGTTGGACCCAATTGGAGGGTTCTGTTTCGTTTTGTGCACAAACAAATGTTGTCCAGTACGTATGGGTATTAGATTATCCATTTTTGAGACGAGTCATTTTACTGATCCCAAATGAGAACGTATGAACATTAGATTACCCATTTTTGATGAAGACAAGAATCATTTTACAAATCCTATGTTTAAGAAATCTCTGATCCTTCATTACAATAAGTCATCTATCTTGCTTCTTGCCTTGTCAATTTACACTTGTCATCAACCTTACTTCTTGGCTTTGCAAACTTGCTGCCACATGCATCAAATTCAACTAATGTAAAGCATACTTAGTATTTCCTCCTCCCAATGATGGGTGAGGTGATCCAACAATCCAAGTGTAAGGGAAAAACCCCGCTGTAAGGACAACCTAATACTCAAGACTAAGGACAAAGACTACTTTCAAAGAAGAATCATCCTCCATTGAACCCTGTTCTAACTCTGATACTAATCAAGCTCCTGCGCACTGATGATTTTATTACAGAGAAGCTCCACAATAAGGACAGAACTTGAAGTTTGCAGAATCAAGAGGAGACAAACATGACCAACATTGAGACTTGGCACCTTGTTCGACAAGCCCAGGTCTGTTTCTTCTGAGGTTGTTGAATTTATGAGATGGCGTCAAGAATGGACATGAAGTGCATTTCACTGCTGGATTGTCGCCACTCCACTTCCACACAGGGACGAAGAACATGCGGAGCACATTGTCATACTCAACCAAAGATGCTGGGGACTTACAAACAGGGCAAATCTCTGTTTCATTCTTGAGCACGGTCCGCACTTCCTGAGTCAAACCACCGACGAAGAAGAAAAACACCATCTTCCTCCCTGCAGCTATTGAAACATTGAATTAGAATTCTTAACTCAGGGTTACACAACTTCTACTCTGATAGGACTTCTCTCAATATATCAACTACCAGTCAGACCCAAAGAAAGAAAAGGGTCATCTCCTCTCAAGCTCAATTCATCCCTTGCCCTCGTGCGTTTCTTCTCATAATTTCTAGGAGGTAAAGATGGATGCAACCGAAGCATTAAATTTCACTTCATGAGAAACTTTCACAGTTCATCATGCAACACCTTCCAAAACCCTAACAAGCCCTTCTCTCTGCTTCCAAAATCTGCCCCTTCAACTCATACACACACTTCTCAACCGCAAACAAAAACCAAGCAATCACCCACATATGATTGCATCATAACACATCAGAGTGACCACTTCTCTGAGGACCCACCTCAAGAGTATTTACAAATCAATGAAAATGAAACAAATGATTGCATGGCCAACCCACCGGTATGACCACTCCTTGGCAATGTTAAGTGTTTTTCAAGAGCAGGATCACATAAGGGAAGCGATGATTGATGTAAACATCAACTTCCACAACTGATGTAAGATTGTGGCCAATTCCTCCCATCAAGAGTGCTCACCGTAGTTCCTTCCACAAGTTTCTAGAGCCAATTGGGATGTCTAAGACATCAGCTGGACGAGAGAAGTCACAGCTGATGATAATTTCTTCGTTCTCAAGTTCCACCGAACAAAGCTCTGATTTGGTAGTTTTATTTTATTTTATATGTTTTATTTTGGTTGTTGTTGGATGGAATTTTCCTGGCCATCATGACCTGCTTTGGTTCTGTTTCTCTTCCTTCTTCTAATGTTTTGCTTTGAATTTGAGAGGTCTTTTCGTTGGACTTGGAATTTTTATTTATATTTTTTGTTTGTAGAGTTGCATTTGAAGATGAAGTCCTTCTCAGCAATGCCGTTGGAGGGGAAAGTGGTGTAACAATAGTTGGTAAAAAATCAATTGAATTTGAATGATAAAGGGAAGGAAGATAGTAATATTGATCTGAGATAAAACTTGAGTCATTAGATTTAGTGGAATGGAATATGAGAAAGTAATCAACTCAAATACATCTGCAAGTGTCCATGAAATTGTTCACCCAATTTACTACGCAGATGTATGAACAGAAGCATGCTAGAAGTATCATGACTATAACATAAAGAACATAAAAACCTGTGAACCTAGAGAAGAATTAGAATAAAGAGTAATTTGGGTCACGCTTGAGTAAACTAAAGACATGTGAAACAAGAAAGCTACATTTCTCTAAATGCTACTCTCCATAACTCAACTAGCTTCAATGCTGATAGTTTCTTGCATTTAAAATGGCGATGAACTCCTCCTGCAATAGTCAGAGCGTTCAAACTTGAATTTAAACAGGTAGAAAATCCAACCATGAGCTTCTATACATGTGAATTTCAGTGCTTTGCAATTCAACCAAGACTCTAGCAGTGACCATTGTCCAGACAAACTAGTCACAATAACAGACTCAAATGCAAACATGAGTAGTGTTGAAAACATCTTTGATGGAATTGGAAACAGATCCGCCTAGCTTCTGGTTTTCCGAGTGGTTTGAGAGTGCATTGGAAATCAAGACTCGTGTAAAACTATGAATCTGAAAAGGAAGAATAGCATTTGATCAAACCTTCAATGCGGCGCCTCCAACAAGGAAGCCATCCACATCAGGATTGGATCCAATCTCCTTGCAGTTAGCAGAGGTAACTGAGCCTGTGCACATTCCCAAATCCATATTCTCAAAACCACGTGGTTCCATTCAATAAGTTTCACTATGCAGCGACTGAATGTAATTTAAATGACACGGTTCCAAGTTTGATCACGAGAGCATCAAGTTGACACGGGGTACCTCCATATATTATTCGTGTAGCCTGTGCCACTTGAGGGCTAATATTGCAGTCTAGCCACTTTCGAAGATTGTAATGTACCTTCAACGGAAGATTGATTCAATGGCACATGAGTGTGTATTGAACAATGTCTAAAAGAAAAAGATACTTGATTGATGTCCATATGAAGAATCAATGAGGTGAGAAACTGATAAGTAAGAACTTTCTTACCTCTTGTGCTTGCGCCGGAGTAGCTACCTTGCCGGTTCCAATAGCCCAGATAGGCTCATATGCTATGACCACATTCGCCCAGCAAGCAATCTTTCCTGCACCACCATCGAATTTAACTAACATGCGTCAGTAGCACCTCACACAACAATATTAATACAGCGGTGGGAAGGTATCATATATCGTGTCCTTAAACATTGCAGGCTCATAGTCTACGTTGCCCAACGCTGCATTCTTGTTGATCTGTTATTATGCAAGCTCCCATGTTTGCAAGGATTTTCTACAAAGAAGCTTTAGTCAGAGTTAGTGCCTGCAACTGCTCCTACTTGTCGGCAAACCACGGCGTTCGTCTCATTCATCTCTCGTTCTTTCAAAGTTTCACCACAACACAGGCAAACCTTCAATCCCTGGTTCAAGGCATACGCTGTTTTTTCTGCCACAATCTGCCATCCTCTCCCGCTTTTTGCGTTTCAATCAAACTCTCAATACGCAAGCCTCTTTCAGTAGAGATTATAGTACAGGTTGTTTTCAGTGACACATAATCATGGCGCATATGGCACAGAGAGGGTATAAGTTAGGGGACTTGCAAATGACTCAAAAGAGAACCCAATTCACTCACCGCATCGGTTTCTCCACACATTTGTCTTCTTTCAGAGTGACCTAGGATGACCCATGGCACGTGCAAGTTCGCCAGCATCTCTGCACTAAAGCAATACCATAAACCTCAAATTACGGCAGTACATTGTAGAAGGTCAAAATCAAATTCCAAAACTAAGCACAGAATGCAATCTTCACGCTCTCACCAATAACCACATTGTGTAGATCATTCTGTGAGTGGTACCTGATTTCGCCAGTGAAGGCTCCACCCTTGCCTTTCCAACAGTTTTGAGCAGCAATCTGAAAATCCGTTCGCAGCATGCTCTTCACCAGGGGAATAAACACGTAAGGAGGAGCAATGATCGTCTCTGCACGAGACATACGTTACAACTGAGGCTCAAAGATCAATTGCATTTTCTACAAATGATAAACTTGAGACATGTAACTAATTGGTTAAAGCAGAGACTGTTGTTTTCACCGATATGATTCGGGCAAGGAACTTCGCCATTATTTAGCATGCATACTATTCTCTTCACGTCTTCAACCGTACCATTCTGCAATCAGCAAGTTGAGAACAATTTTAGATCGTGAGAAGGCTTGCACACAACAAAGTCGATTGAACCAAATGAAATCATTCCTAGACTTATCAAACGTTCACTTCTTCATGTCTGAGTCATCAATCGAAATAGCCCAAAGTGCAATGTTCAAATAGGACTAAGGATGTGATGACTCACACATTTCCAGTTGCCACCAACAAAAAATTTCCTCGTCATTCTGAAAGGTGGTCTTGCAGGCACGGCGCTAGAGAAGCGAGGCGGCCAGGTTGGCGAGGCAGACAGTAGTGGGTGAAGAGCCAAGTCCTGTGAAGCTGGTGAAGCCCCCTCAGTTGCCGGCTAACATAACTGCCATTCCACAATTGGAACTCATCCCCGTGGTAAGCCTCTGTTCGCTTCAGGTGCTTCATGTTCATCGCCCAGATTGTAAGACTGTTCAAATGATCTGTTCGTCTTGAACAGTCGCATTGCAGGCTACCCTAATCATCGGAGCACCATGTGGATGCAACACAACAAAACCTGTACAGTACATGAAGCGTAAACAATGCATCCCATGACTGCATATATCGAGACACAAGAACACGCACACCACCAAACCAGGGGAAGAAGTTGCAAGGAGTAAAGAAGCTCTTCACAGGATAATAGACCTCGTAACACATCTTCTGAAGAATCGCTCTACAGCCGAAGCTGGGGTTGGATCAACAGACTGACCCCACTAATTCCCTGTTTCTCATTGTCTCCATCCTCCTCACCATCTCGCATCCCAGCGCCTGCCGAGTAGTCTTCCACGACATGAAGCACGTGCTTGCACTCGTCTTCGGCTCCTCCTATTCATCACATCGCTACCATATTCAGACCTGTGGCACATACATCAGCACATCCTTCCCATTAATGAAGAATTGGAACAAACACTCAGCTTCCATGCTTAGCCGCTGGCGAATCAACCATGTCCAGAATGGAAAAACTCCCACCAGGTGATTGCGGAAAGCACAGATAGACTCTCACTAACCCATTTGAATCACCATCCTCCTCGTCCTCATTTCCAAACTGTTTTTCTTCTCACTCGTCCTACTTACTCACACCATCCTCATCTTCATCCTCAACACTTCCTTCCCCATTTGTCGAAATCTCAAGCTCAGAATCAGTCCGATCGATCACTCTCGCCACTATCACGTCTGGCCGGTAACATGGGTGCTTCGTCTTCAACCACCGCATTACTACCATCCAGAACATACATGAGACCTCAGCTTGCGCACACTAGACACAAACCGAGCTATCTGAACAAACTGCTGCAGAATAACCAGATGTTCAATCAACCCTTTGCAAAACTAACTTCAAGCTGCCGGGATGACGATCATGATGACTTCACTTAATCAGAAAAAACAAGGTTCAAGTAAACCCTGCAACAGAAACTATCTTCTCTCTTCTCCCATGGATCGTTGTATATGCATGTTGTCTGTATTTCGTGGAGTTGGTAATATATTTCTCAATTATCATTTCTCGGCAACCCAGTTGGTGATTAACTTCGTACTCACGTGCAGAGTACGTGACTCATTTTATGAACTTGCACATCTTATTATGTTAGTTTCTTCTACTCTGCCACCGCTAGTTCTCCTTCTTTCGCACTTCCACTCCACCAGAATTATGTTTTGTGGCATCCTAATTCTGCCCTTCTTCTTTCCGCTCACTTTCTGATCGAGCTTGTTGACAGCACTTTGGTATGAATCATCGAGTCTGTCTTCAAGCTAGAAATGCTCCTTGCTTCCTGAGTCCCATGCTTCTACTAAAGCCTGGATGGACCTGGATGGGACTGAATGCTTGAATTCCCAGATTTGTTGCTTTCCCTAATTCTCCAGGGGTCAAACCTTGGTCTGTACCAGTTTGAAAAGAGGACGTGTGGTGTTTGAAGTTGGGAAGTTGAGCTCAGAGTATGTTTGATATATACGGATTCCAAGGCTTTCAACCGCCTTGCTTTTTTGGTGACAGCTTTACTTGCTGTGGGGATTTGCAGGTAGGCCGAGGGGAGGTGTTTGATTAAGAATTACAGGATATGGTGAACATGATTTGGTGCTTCTCCTTGCGTTAGCTTGCAAGGACTTCCTCTACAGACAGAATTGATCTTCCATTAGGGGTAAATTGGGTGGTTGACTGATTTGCAATGAATTCATTCCACGAGAGACTAATGCTGACAAAGGATATAGTAAACGATAGTGGCAAAAGTGGGATGCATCTTGCTACTTCTTGAGCTCTTTTCTTATGTGGCCTAGTAAAATTTTGTATCTGTTCAATTTTAGGGGAGTGGCAGAGTAGAGAAGTATGAGCATTAGGGTTGAATGATGCTGTGTTTGTTCCGACAGACTGGTTTTTGAAGCAATGAATGTGGCAAATACTTGGTGATTGTTTCTCCTGAGCATGAGGTGAGATACTGGCTTCTGAGCTGGTCTAGTAAGGACTTAGGAAGAGTGGGTTAGGATGTTGAAGCTTGGAGGAAAACCGTTTTGGCCTGTGGATGATCTCACGGCATAGTTTTTGTCAATTTGGTGAACATAACACAAGAATCTTCTTCCATAGCATAATTTCTCTTAGTTTTTTGAGGATTTAATTTGTGCATAAGGAGTAGGAGATGATCAAGCTAATATGGGATTATGCATGTGTAGTAGACATACTACCTTTTTGAAGTCATGGAGAATATTGGCTTCTTGTCGGTAAAGATTACATTCTGATAGAGCAATCAGTTCAGTTTTTCCACAAACATTGATGTTAAGAAGTTTGGAGAATCTGCAAGTTTTTAATCTAATTAGAATTCTGCTGAACATTTCTTTCAAACATTTTTTTGTGAATTCATGCAGGTTTATCAACTGCAGTACTTCAGTACTCCCCTTGGCCTACAGTCTGAATACTGATTTCCTTTCTAAACACAATACTTGCGGAAGATAAGATGAATATCACATCGTGCTTGGCTCTTCTTTTCCTTGTCGTCCAAATCATAATCGACTTTCAAAAGTAGGCAAGAACTTGGGTGAAGTGTGTGCACATTGCAGCAGCTGCTATTGCCTTCGTCCCCACCACATTTGGGCTTTACGAGTTTTTCACCTCCAAGAGGTCGAAATGGAAGAGGTTTATGCGATCACTCAAAGCCATGATATTCTCTGAAGAGTTCAACACGAGAGAATTCAAACTCAAGGAGCAAGGTGGAGGAATTTATTGCAACTGGTTCAAAAATGACACAACTTACTGCCACCATCAAACAACTGTTTGCATTGTCGGGAAAGACAGTACGATGTATGATAGCTTCGACCCATTTGACATGGAGTCAACATGAGATGCTAGTGTGTACTTGAAAACAAATCTAGATGAAGAACGCTTGGCTCATTTTCCGAAAACTAGAGAAAATGGGTTACTCTTGACAAGCTCACAAGATTATTCTGAAACTTTACTACTCCTCCGAAACAATGCAGACGAGATCCTGTTAATGTTAAAGCCACTGAGCACTCCATCGACAGCTAAAGAGCAGCCCATAAACTGCAACTAATTGTACATGCCCAGTAATCATCAAAACAACGGTCCTCGCCACACACATCGCTCACGAAGTAAAAGAAAATTAAAAATCAAAATAAAACTCGAGAGGCAGTTCTCAGTAAATTCTTTGTGCAAATTCTCTCAAGCTCTCTCTCCAGACAGGGGTGGAGAACGTACTATGTTAATATCACATGTCCTCATTACTCATCCCCTAGTATTAAGGACGTGCATGGCAACATGCATGTTCTACATGTTACAATAAGAATAAATTCGAAGCTGCATGATGCCACATTCGTGACTCTCATCATCTGCTATATTTTCTCACAGTGACGGATATAGGGTTTTGGGGTATAGGCTTGTTTTTATGAACTTTGGGCATAGTCTTGTTTATTTCTCCTCTTAGAATTTGGACAGGATCTTTTTCTTCATTTGAAAATATATTTTTCTCTTCTATTGAGTGTTGATTTTATTGCTTTGTTTTTTATGTCTTGTTGAAAAATGTCTGCAATGATTTTAGAATGCTAGAATTTTTGGCCATGGTTGTTGGATACAGCGTGCAGTTTGGAGGTTGTATTGTATAATCATGCGTTCTTTTATTATTATTGTTTTAGATTGAGGATTATTATTTGTTAAAAACAATATTCCAATTTGATGATTTAAATTTATGAGTGGTTGTGTAAAAAAATCACTCCAAACTTTAAATGATTTAAATTATTTTGAATTATTCAAATGGTATAAATTAATTAAATGATATAAATGATTTAAATGTTTTCAGATGATTTAAATGTTTTCAAATGATTTAAATGTGAGATAGAAGAGTATATTATAAAAAATGAATACAAATCTAGATTATAATATCAAATATATCCCATAGGAATATATGCCTCTATTGAAATTTCAAAAAAAATAGATTTAAAAAAAATATATATTATATCCAAGTCGATGTTACAAAATAACATTCACACACAATTGCATAAAAGAAGATGATCTTAGAAAGAATGAGATTCATTTGCAAATAGCTTACTACCTATTTTGGATAAAAAGCTTTTTTGGACTCTTTCTATGGAAAAACATCAACTAATTTATATTCTAATTCAACAATTGACGGTGGTGAAGAAATTTAGGGCAGGAGTCGAGATTACTGTATCAAAGGTAACATGGGATAGTTTTAAAACCTTTGCCAAAAATGACTATTTCTGTAAAGAAGGATATCAACGTAAGTTACAGAATTCATTTGTCTTGCAAATCTTGTAAACATAAAATAAGACTATCGTACTTTGTGTTGCTTTACTGAAACGAGAAAGATTGCAATGGAGATAATACTTCAAATCCTTTTTCAAGGCTCAAAATAAATGGCTAAGTCACAAAGAAAGGAATGATAAACTTTATAGTCCAATCCAACATCGCTTATGATCCCATGGAAATAGCATCCATAGCCACATTTGATATTTGTTTATCCGCTTGAATGCTAAGAAATAGGAAAATTATGAATAACCGGCTTCAACTTCCTCCATCAAAAATCATGGTGGAAGCCTCTTTCTCTATATTTTAATATGTATTTTAATTTTGACTATTGCATTTGTTTTCAGTCTATACTTCATTGCTTTTATTCATATAATATTATAATAAGGAAGCTTTTTATCCAAAATAGGTAGTAAGCTATTTGCAAATGAATCTCATTCTTTCTAAGATCATCTTCTTTTATGCAATTGTGTGTGAATGTTATTTTGTAACATCAACTTGGATATAATATATGTTTTTTTTTAAATCTGAATTTTTTGAAATTTCAATAGAGGCATATATTCCTATGGGATATATTTGATATTATAATCTAGATTTGTATTCATTTTTTATAATATACTCTTCTATCTCACATTTAAATCATTTGAAAACATTTAAATCATTTGAAAACATTTAAATCATTTATATCATTTAATTAATTATACCATTTGAATAATTCAAAATAATTTAAATTATTTGAAAACATTTAAATCATCTGAAAACATTTAAATCATTTATATCATTTAATTAATTTATACCATTTGAATAATTCAAAATAATTTAAATCATTTAAAGTTTGGAGTGATTATTTTACACAACCACTCATAAATTTAAATCATCAAATTGGAATATTGTTTTTAACAAATAATTCCTCAATCTAAAACAATAATAATAAAAGAACACATGATAATACAATACAACCTCCAAACTGCACGCTGTATCCAATAATGAAGCGATATTTCAACAAGACATAAGTGCTTTTTTCCCTACTGCTTCATTCATACTCCTATATAATCTCTATTATTCATCTTACGTATTTGTTTTATTTAGGATTCATCCTATATTGCCTCTGTCTAATTGGCTTAACATTAGGTTCTAAAACAATATGATGTTTTCTCAGCTTGAAATTTTTAATTTCCAGCTTAATACTGTAGCAGCTTAGCAGGTTTGCTCAAAACTAATCCAATACGATCTTCCAACAACGTACCTCACTCAAACCTCAGAACACCCCGCAAACAAGAGATCCACTAAATCAGTTTAATATTGATGTCAATTTTAACATCAAGGTAGGCTTCTAATACTTTGATTGTTTATTCTAAGCACGCCGACTATTTGATATCAACCCTGATCAGGTGACATATTCTTGCCGAGACACATCTGGAAATGTGACGAGACATTGTTATAAAGGAGATGAGACGATTGAAGGGGTAGTTGAAGTGATTGTTAAGAAAGATGACAATTCTTATAGAATTGTTAGCAAAATGGATTATGGTCAGCTTTTGAACTGGATTTACTGTGTCACGCATATTTTTCAAGAGAAGAAGTTTTGTTGTTGTGTTACACATCCAAGGGTAGAGAACCACTGTGAAAGTTTATTTGGGGTTCTTAGAGGAATATCATAGGGGTGCAGAATTAAAGTGCTAGATGCCAAGTGTTTTGACATGTACGAGGCTTTATAAAGACATAAATTTACAATCAGGTTATTAAACTAAGGTGGTGTTTGTAAACACTATTTATAAAATACAAATTTGGAGTCAAATCGTGATAGACTTTATAGTCCAATCCAACATCGCTTACAATCTTTCATGCCTCTGCTCTAATGCTTGCCATCTTTGAATGTAATTCACTTGGAATTACCTTCTCTGATAAAGCCATGGAAATGGCATCCATAGCCATATTTGATATTTGTTTATCCGCTTGAATGCTAAGAAATAGGAAAATTATGAATAACCGGCTTCAACTTCCTCCATCAAAAATCATGGTGGAAGCCTCTTTCTCTATATTTTAATATGTATTTTAATTTTGACTATTGCATTTGTTTTCAGTCTATACTTCATTGCTTTTGTTCACATAATATTATAATAGGAAAGCTTTTCATCCAAAATAGGTCTTAAGATATTTGCAAATGAATCTCATTCTTTCTAAGATCATCTTCTTTTATGTAATTGTGTGTGAATGTTATTTTGTAACATCGACTTGGATATAATATATTTTTTTTTAAATCTGAATTTTTTGAAATTTCAATAGAGGCATATATTCCTCTGGGATATATTTGATATTATAATCTAGATTTGTATTCATTTTTTATAATATACTCTTCTATCTCACATTTAAATCATTTGAAAACATTTAAATCATCTGAAAACATTTAAATCATTTATATCATTTAATTAATTTATACCATTTGAATAATTCAAAATAATTTAAATCATTTAAAGTTTGGAGTGATTATTTTACACAACCACTCATAAATTTAAATCATCAAATTGGAATTTTGTTTTGTAAAATTGGAAAATTGAAATGTAAGTTATCAAATCTACACTTTTCAAAAATACATTAAAAAATTCAGCCCACCTAGGCAGCCGGTCCAAGTTCACTTTACACTATTGGAAGTGACCAAGGGATGAGAAAATTGGCTCTTTATATGGCTCTTGACCAAGGGGCAGTGACCAAGAGAAATATTTGTCCCGGCCCTTGGTCACTAGTGTAAAGAGGCCCTGAATGACTCAAATTGAAAAGTCTAGTGCCAGGCTATTGTCACAGGGTCCCACGTTCGTCCACCTCAAAAACAAATATTCACATTTATTTTGAAAAAAAAAA
This sequence comes from Ceratodon purpureus, assembly GCA_014871385.1. NCBI lineage: Eukaryota > Viridiplantae > Streptophyta > Bryopsida > Pseudoditrichales > Ditrichaceae > Ceratodon > Ceratodon purpureus. Next base: position 8,384,591 of record CM026432.1, on the reverse strand, counting down.
CGCTCATTTCACAAAAAATTTAAACTTTTAGTTTTTGAATTTCCTAAAAAATCATTAGAAAAACATCACCAAAAATAATTTCTCATATTTTTGCTTAAAATTATTAATTTTCTGATTTCAAAATTGTTTATGAACAAACCTGCCACCCTACTACGGGAACCTAAACCCAAAACCCTGGCCGGATGCAGAACATGTGGGTGATAACCACTTCTGTCGCCAAGGTCGACCGTTCTGTCCAGCCCAGAAGCCGATTCCAAGCAGAACTGTCCTCCGTCCCCACGCCCTGCTTTCGTTTCTTCGCCTGTGTTGAAGTTTTGCTTTCAATCTGTGAAGTCGATCATTCGTCTCTCGATTTGGGTTTCCGTTTTTTGCAATCCTAGCATGTAGAGTGGCATGTGAAGCAGCAGCCAAGACCATCAGCCATGTCGTCTGTGTATGTGTTGGAACCGCCCACCAAAGGCAAGGTGGTGCTCAACACCACTGCAGGGCCGCTCGACATCGAGCTCTGGCCCAAGGAGGCTCCCAAAGCTGTAAGTCGTCAGCTACTACACCTCAATGATCACTTTCCTACATGTTTTGTATCATGAAGGTAGAATTTCTGGCGTTTATTTTCATGTAATGGGAGGATTTTTTGTTCATAGCGAAATTAGGGTTTGGAGGTTTTTGAATGATGTTGGTTTTTTTTTTGATGTTCGGATGGTGTTGTGGAGGATTTATGATTGGGATTCTGGATATGGTGTTTCAGGTTCGGAATTTTGTTCAGTTGTGTGTGGATGGGTACTACAATGGGACCACCTTTCATCGGCTTATTAAGACGTTTATGGTGCAAGGAGGCGATCCTACGGGGACTGGAACAGGTGGGTGGTTTGGTAGTGATATGTGGAGTGGTTTCTCGTGTTGCAACTAGGTTTGATGTGTCGTTGGATTCATTGTTGATGTGGTTATGTGTGGGAAATTTGGGCAGGTGGAGATACCATCTATGGGGGGCCGTTCGCTGATGAGGTTCATTCCCGGTTGCGGTTTAATCACAGAGGTGTGGTTGCGTGTGCCAATGCCGGAACTCCGCATAGCAATAACAGTCAGTTCTTCATCACGTTTGACCGGTGCGACTGGCTTGATAAGAAGAATACGATATTTGGAAAGGTGAGGTTTCAGTTCCAGGTGGATTCATAGTTTGGGGGTATGGGGAGGATGGTTTGATGCTTAGACATGGTCATGGCTGCTGTGAGAACACTGTCCTGGAATGGTATCCTGAAACTGAACTCGCATCTTTAAGCCAGATTACGGGTGACACAGTTTACAACTTGATGAAGATTGGAGATTTGGAAACAGACAAGGATGATCGTCCAGTTGATCCACCCGTGATCAATTCTGTTGAGGTGAGCACTGTAATTAGCTCGTCAATTATATTTGTGCTGTTGTTGTGGTGCTGGGCATATCGCTTGCTTGTAGACGCTGTAGTTGCTATGTGTGCTGAATCATTTGAGTAGCTGAGGGAACGCTTGACAGGGTGTTGCTGCATGGATGGATGGTGTGCTTGACAGTGAACCGTCACATGGATGATGGTTCCAGGTGCTGTGGAATCCGTTTGATGACGTAGTACCCAGGAATTTGAAGCCGAAAGTTGAACTTGCTGATGACAAGTCTCAGTCTACATCGCAAAAAACTGCAAAACCTAAGAAGTACGTTATCAGTTACGGTTATCAATCGTCGAACTCCATATATTCTTACGTCTACTGTTAATCTGTTTTCGTCAATTACGGGTTAAGCCCTTCATTAATCTTCAGAACTATTATATTTACGGCGTTTCTATTTTTCTTCATGTCTGAACAACTGTAGTTTGTGACTGGTGCAGGAAGCTGAATTTGCTCTCATTCGGAGAGGAGGCTGAGGCTGAAGAACAAGCTGTGGAAACTGTTAAAGCGAAAATCAAGAGTAGCCATGATGTGCTTCAAGATCCACGATTGCTTAAAGATGCGGAGGACGCAGCAGAAATGGTTAGAACTATAGTTCATCATTCAAATTTGATGTGGAAGTTGGATGGATTCCCACTGTTAGACCTGCGGTTTGATTCCCATATTGTTGCAGATGAACGTGATTATATTAGTCTTTTGTTGACACTAGCTCATGTGATGGTTCTATTCTCGATGTCAGGATCCAGCAGAAGCTCGCAGGGTGAAAGGCGTACAGAATGCAGTTAGACAAGCTTTATCTAAGAAGGATAATGTTGATGGTGCTGATCCGAAACCCAGTGGCGCGGTGGATGGTGAGAGCAGCGACGATGAAGCTGACTTTGAGGCGTCCATGCGGAAGAAAGTTTTGGAGAAGCGAGCAAGGTTGGCTGACTCGAAGGGAGCTGGTGTTAGCAATAAGAAAAAAGGTGTGTGATGTTAGTACTTACAAAGCCCTTTTTTGCTTATGAGTTTCTATTTTGTATGGCTATGGTATCTTGATTTGGAGCGTCAGTTTATCTTCTTACTCGGTCTGCAAGCTCACATATTGGTGTTTGCTATTGTTATTAGCAGAAAAGCAAGGCGACGCCAATGTCAAAAAAGAAGCCCCTATTCCAAGGTATGTCAAATAGACCGAATTCTTACAACTTGAATGTTTGATGTGGAAGAGTAAAATCGTCAAACGTGTTTTCATGGTGTCATACTTTTATAACTCATATCTGTGGCATTATTATTTAATAGCAACCCAACTGTTGTTTATCAGGGAAACCAGAAGAGTAGTGGAAGATTCAGATGACGAGGACGAGGACAGAAAGGGAAAATTAAGCTTGAAGAGGGGACTGGGATCTGAAGCACGCGCAGCATTAGCTGCAAACGTAGATGCTGATGTACAGCTGCTCACTCCCTTGGAGCAACAACGTGCAAGATTCAAGCAAAAGAAACGTCTTCAGGGATCACGGGAGGGTGCGGTAAGTTAATGCTCTAGATCAATCTCTAATGGATATGGTGCGCCTTGTCAGCTTTAGGGCCAGTGAAGAAGAAAATTAGTTGGTGGATATTGTTGGTTGTCCTCCTATTCTGGATGCATAGAGTTCTACTCATGGTAGAAATCTGGAACACACAATCTGTGAATGGTGGAAGATCAGCTGGGGAGTTGATTTACTGTGGTTCGTTAATCTAGCTTCTTTCTTATTTCCCAGATGATCCGTAGATGCCTGTGCGTTTATCTCTGTCTGATATTCTAAGCTGCAATTCTTTTCGTTTTTTGATACAGTAGGGGCTGGATGTCTCACGATGTAACGCGTTTGTGGCTTACGAGGATTGTGTTGGCATGCATATCTTGTGTGGTTTTGTAGACATTAGCAAAGTTGGCACAATTCAAGAACAAACTAGTACAAACGGCAAAGAAGGAAGTGAAAGAAACGGATGCTGACGACGAAAATTGGTTGAGTCATGAACTGAAATTTGAAAGAGACCCTATGAAGAAGGTACGATTTGTGTAATATGCTTAATCAGTGTTCGAACTTTGCTTCCTGATTCTAGGTTTTCAATGATATTGATTTCTGTCTTTCCTTTTGTTTGCGTGACTACAGTAGTTAGAAATCTTAGATGTATTAAACCTGGGTCTATTGCTAAGTTAAACTCATTGCAGGATGATATGTCAAGAAACGAGGATCCAAACCAGTACGTGGTGCATGATCCACTTTTGGAGAAAGGGAAGGAAAAATTCAACAAAGAGCAGGCCAAATTCAAGAAACGAAATCGTGAATGGGCTGGAAAGTCTTTAGATTAGCAGATGGACTTTTCCTTAGATTACATACTTTGGATTCCTTGTGTACATTTCAAAATTGAAAAGATGTTTGTATCTTTTAACTATGCCCTTGGAGTTCAGTTGTGGCATTATCGTAATTCGTAACATGTGATAACTAGATGATCAAAGACCACTGTATTCAGAATTTAAGAACAATCTCAAAATGCAAGTTTAACATAGTTTTGGTAATTCACCACGTCTCTCGTGACAAAACATTAGTTTCTAGATCAGCAACTTTTACAAGTAAAAGTGTATTCCATTTTATGTTTGAATTGAACGATTCTGAGAGTTCTGATAACATTGACAGTTCAAGGGATCAGCTTCCTCCACCCTCAACAGATGGCTGGGCTAGATATGATCCAGATATTACAGAATTCTCCTTGTAGTTGCTTAATCTTAGTATGTTTTCTTTACCACTCAAACCATTTTTCCAATGTATAGAAAGAAATCATTAGTGAGCTTGATAATACATATCATTTTTTTACAAAAATTGAATATACCATCTCTACGTGCTGATTATTATTTTTTTCCCACCATCCTAATAATTGTCACTTGTAATTTGCACAAGTATGTCTGTACGTCTGTACCCCCATAGACTCCATGAAAATTGTTTTCCAATGTTCTTTGGCTAGGAGAAACCTTTCCATATGTATAATTTTGATTGTCACAAAAACAATTTAACTTGAAATACATTATGAAACTTCGATCTCATAGAAAAACAGGATCAAAATGGTTTTGGCTTATTGAAGAAAAGTATTCATAATTTCCATTTGAGGTGTCATTATAAATTTATTTATTTATTCCTACCAGATGTTGCTTTTGTACTTTGTTTACATATTCATTTTGAGCAGTTTTAAAAATTTAAATAATTCTCTTCAATGTTGTATGTATTTAATCACCTAATGGTATTCATTGAAATATAAAAGATTTAAAAGTTTTTTTTTTTTTCAAAAACATTGGACATTTGAATAACTCTTAGATGATTCTTCAAGTTTTTTTTATTGAATGTTCATAACTAACAATAGCTTGTAACAAAAATTCTTCAAAATAAGTTTGTACATAATCAAGAATAAAGTTGCTAATGATCTTGAAAAGATGGCTAGTGAATTGGCATCTTTGTTGTTGGTTGTTTTTATACTTCATTACATTCTCATGCACAAAAAACTTACAATCATGGAAACAACTATTTTTCTAATAATTTTCTTTTTAAAATAGAGCCAAAGTTATTAAAACACCACATTAATTCCTAAAGTGTTTGGCATCAAATTTTGCAATTTCCCTTTAAAATTGCATTGTTTTATTGTGACGTATTGTGAAGAGTATGACCGTAAGATTTAGTATCTAACTTGTTCACCTACATGTACACCAAATCTTAGATATGAACTCTACACTTTTTGTGAGATCGTAATGTTTAAAATTGGAAAAAAGGTTTCTTTCATTTCTAGTAAAAGGGAACAACAGTGTTTTGGAGGCCAAAAAAACCATTTTTCCAAGTAGATATGATAAGAGGCTCTTTAAATTCTTGTTCCAAGGTGAGTCAAGTGTATGCCTTCAAAATTTCACCTTCATTGGATATATAGAGCCTTGAGAAAAACATTATTTTTCATATGGAGGTATGTTAAAATTCAAATCCAAAGGCCGGTCTTTGACAATGAAAAAGTCATGTAAAAAAATTATTTACTGAAAATCTAAACATGTAGGAAACAATAGTTTTGAAAAAAAGTAAAATCTCAATTTTTGGTGAAATCATGAAGTTTCTGTAAGATATGTGTTTTTGGAGACATTTTGAGAATATGCCAGAGTTTTGAGCAGATATTTCTTTGCCTCACTTTAGCTGTGAACTTTGAGAGTGAATAAATCCTAAAATATGAGGACTTTAGTAGCATGAATGGTCTTGTTAGAAAGACATGGTAAATGACTATTTTGGGCCAAAATTTTAGCTTCATCGTGGAAAGGATGAGAAAACGTGAGCTTGACGGGAGGGTAAATCATTTCATTTTTGTTGAGTTGATGCTTTAGGGATTAAACATAATGTATAAAATGGTTTTTTCAATAATCAAACAAAGCAAAAAAATTGAAATAGATTGTTCAAACAACTTTGTTTATTGAAAAGTGTATCACAAGAAAGTTGCTAAAAGCATGTTTGTACTTAAAAGATTTATTTTAACAAATTAGGTGTCAAATTTTAGAATGTTGACAATGATCTTGAAAAACCTTTCAAAAATTGAAAACTCAAGACTTCTAATACAAATATAACTTTGTACCCATTCTATTGTAAAGGCATGGTCACAATACACAACTAGCAATTCTCTTAACTAATAAATAAGAATATACAAAGTAGAATTAAAGGAAATAGCTACAATAGTTTCAATGAAGGGCATGTCTCTTACATTTTCTTTAATCTTTATTCATTGTAATTTTTATTTTCCACTTACAATTTTACTGCTTGATAGCTATGTCTAATAGATGGGCTAGTTGTCTGGATTTAGAATGACTCTGAGACAAGTAGTACAAACTATGACATGAAACCAAGCATTAATGATGTACAAGCATGTAATCACGTGAATAACATTAGTTGCCAGTGACATTCAGTTTTTGACAATCATTCAACTGTCTTCTGAAGTAGAGTTACATGAATAGTAATAAAATGTAACATGGGGTCATTAGAACATAGTCATAAAGTACATGTACCTTTAGATGAAATAAGCTGGATTTCATCCTAAGTACATCAGAGTACCAATGTACCCTATGGTTATACATTGAAATTTGAGCTTTTGTTACAAGCCAATCATCATTTAACATACCCTGCATTTTATTGATTTGAGTTCTTTGCCAGTAAAAATCCAGAACACTCTTATTTATCATGTGAATGCCCTGTAAATCAATCACATCATGAGATGACAACATTATTTCATCTCACATTAAGTGAATTTTTAAGCTTGCAGGAATTGTTTTTGTGTACAATTTCAACTTGGTTATTTTCAATGGCTGGGACATACTTTTGAGGTGGAAAGCTTCCTTGTCTTCTTATTCTACAAAAAGTGAAATTTAACCCTTTTTTACTCATTTTAGTGGATGTACAAATGTTAATAAGGTTGGCGTTTGGCCACATTGGCATAAGTAAGAATACCCGCATTTCTAACTTCAACTCTAGAGTCTCCATGACGCTTTAAAAATTTCTTTATGCTTTTACTAATTATATTCCTACTTAAGCATTTAATCCAATGTAGCTCAAGGAAGGCATTGCTGCATTGCATATGACATACATGTGTCAAGTGAAATACACACTCTAAAAGTTGAGTACACAGACTTTGTTTTCCGGAGTACGTGATTCTTAAGTAATAGATTCAAAATGGTGGTTAAAACAAATAAAGATAAAACATATCTATACACTATGGACTTGGACTTTAATCCAAATTGTTCTTGGAGTCTACTTCAAAATGTAAAATAACCTCAAACTTATAGGTGGCAAAGAGGTGTTGTATTTGATGATTATTCCAAATCAAAATATGTCGTTTGATTATGAAATAAATTAAGTATCTAATATATTAATTTTTTGACTCAACATCTCTGTTTTGCAGATTGGACAATGTTATATTCTTTAAAATTTGAACATCTATATATATGCTATACTCACTCCATGTACATAGTACTAATCACATTCACTTACCAATGGTGGTCCAACTTGTGCTTCCAATGGCTCATTGTCCAACTCATACTTAATTTCATGAAACCTCATCCAAAGCAAGAAAAAATATAATGGATTCTAGAGGTAATCATTCACATACATTTTGGTAATCATCATGAGAGGTCCTAAATTTTTATTTTTTTTAAAAAGACCATAAGCATCTTGGAAACTATCTACAATTTTACCACAGATACTGAACTAGACCAAAGTATGTAGGATCAGGAAGAGGATAAGGCATGGCTTCAAAAATCACCTTATTCACAACAATCTGAGTTAGTGCCCCATGAAGGGCTCTCTTTATTTCTCCCCATTGAGTGTGGCTTGGATGCCGAGCTTGGTTGGGTCCATTATTCTGGCCCTCTCCGTTTTGACATCCCGAGTCTTTTTTTGGTTTTTTGTTGCTAAATTTGGAGCCTCATGTCTCAAATTACTCCGCCGGAATCCTCTTGAGATCAAAAGGGCCCACTCAAACATAATAATACGGGCAAAGATTTGCCCCTACCCGTCCCACCCCTCCCAAACCTAGGCTCCGAGCCACGCTCGATGGGGGATTTAGACACTCTCCATAGCAAGCCATCTACACAGATAAACCACAACCAACCGGGAGAAAACTTCCAGTTCTCCTTCAGTCATACCAACTTGGTTCCTGGTTCGTATGGCACTTGAAAGCAAATCACAGCGCTCATAAAAGCATCCGCAACACTGATGTGGCCAAAAGAAAACCTGTAGTTAGGCTTCGGCCAGCCTGGCCAATCGAACACACTCCAGCTTCATGTCCTCCACATTCAAGCAATATGCTCCCGGATGATGAATCATGATAAGTCACCTTTTTCTAACAATCAATTAAGATATACCTTCGTGCATGTGTGCGCCTGTACTATCCATATGTCCAAAACCCATCCCAAAAAGCCTCCTTCCAAATTTGGCTTTGCTTGGTCACCACTTGGACCTTCCAGACTCCATACCATAGAGCCCAGAGGTCAGCACTTGGCTGCACCACCACACGCGAACAGTTTGAACAGTTCTCAAATATCTGAAAATCTACCCAACTCTCACATTTCATGACAAAGTTGATCCGTTCACAAAACCCAAATGAGTTGTATTCTTTCCTTCTTGTAATTAATTTTGCTGAGATCTCTTGTAATCTGATGAGGGCTTGTATTCTTTCCTTCTTGCAATTAATTTTACTTCAAAAAAAAAAAAAAAAAACCCAAATGAGTTGCAACTATGGTATATTTGTACCGTATCTTATATACTTAGTATGAATACAGTACTACTTTTGCAGAAAGTGGTTGCAGGTGCTCTCATTGGGTCATTGCATCTTTTTTGTCTACTTTGCAATTTTTGCAAACTGATATTTATGGGTGTAAATCCTGCCTTCCATTAAATTCCACCTGCCTTTCGATCTCCCAATCTAGGACATATTTAGAAGCCATGTTAATGGCTCTTCAATACTACCTTTATTTGGGGTTTTCATCTGCAGGAAAAATACAAAATGCAGTAAAGGCTGCCCCAATCAGCCAGCCAAGTATCCAATGCAGTGATGGGAGTGGCTTCACAGATGTTTGTCATCTGCATCACATGAATTGTTTCGTCAACTTTGCTCTATCGGTTTAGGGCCAGTTTATGCTCGGGCCCAGATTGAGGGCCCGCTCAAACTATTCATATTCCAAACAATAGGATCCTTTGATTTTTTCTAATCGGGCCCAAGGGCTTTATACTTAGGCTGGAACCGGAACTTTAACCCCTAAAAATCCAGCCGTTTTTTGAAGCTCCAAGTTCCAAAACTGTCATTTTTGACCGCTTTGTGGGAATGACGGTTTGGACCAGTTTTTTTTCCTTTTTTTAGACATCTAACCGTAAGATCTTGAACTTTACCCTCTCTAGAAGTACTGATAAAATTTTCAAGTGTTGGATGTTTACCATTTGTGAGATTATAATGTTTAAAGTTGCAGCAAAACATTTTTTTGGTATAAACCGAACGACATAGGGTAAATGGTGAAAATGGGGACTTGATGATCATTAGCCCAAACATTTTGCTCATATTTTTTTCCATGTAGGTAATCAAGTTAGGTACCTCCATGCAAAATTTTAGAGACTTATTCCTTTTTTAGGACCTTCATAAAAATTAATTTCTAGAAGCGGGTCTAAAAACGTTGATATCGTAAAACATGTATGACGTTATGTATACTTGGTTTTAGAAAAATCTAAACGGTGGTTAGGTGCCTTTATACATTTTTTATTTTTAGGCGCAATTATTTTTGAAAAATTTCAAAATCTCAAATTTTGACGAATTTTGAAAGAAATAATTCAAAAATTTGAAGCTTGTCATAGTAATTTTTGGAGGCTGCCCTTGTAAAATTGGTTTATTTTTTGACTTGGGTCTCTTTGGAATTTGAGTGGTGGTTTGGTTATGAAAATATTTCAAGAAAAAAAAATTTAAAAAACCCTAATTTTAAGCTGCCCGTTTTGGACTTGAAACCTAAAATTTCTAGATGAAGGTCTTAAAATTGGAATTTGGCTTTGAAAATTTTACCACATACACTTTGCAGTATAGGGAGTATCTAGTAAAAATCTTAGGCAAAAATATGAATTTCAACCCCCTCATCGTGGCTGCCCAAAACAGCAAAAACCCATTTCGGCTTTTCTGGATTTTTAGGGGTTAACTCATTAAAATCCAGGAAAGCCAAAACGGCTTTTTGCTATTTTGGGCAGCCAAGATGAAGGGGTTAAAATTTAAAAAAAATCCTAAGATTTTTACTGGATGCTCCCTATACTGCAAAGTGTATGTGGTAAATTTTTCAAAGCCAAATTCCAATTTTAAGACCTTCATCTAGAAATTTTAGGTTTCTAATCTAAAACGGATAGCTCAAAATTAGGCTTTTTTTTTAAAAAGAGTTATTGAAATATGTTCACAACCAAATCACCACTCAAATTCCAAAGAGACTCAAGTCAAAAAATATACCAATTTTACAAGGGTAGCCTCCAAAAATTACAAAGACAAGCTTCAAAATTTTGAATTATTTCTTTCAAAATTCGTCAAAATTTGAGATTTTGAAATTTTTCAAAAATAATTTCGCTTAAAAATCAAAAATTTATAAAGCCACCTAACCACTATTTAGATTTTTCTAAAACCAAGTATACATAACGTCATACATGTTTTACTATATCAACGTTTTTAGACCTGCTTCTAGAAAATAATTTTTATGAAGATCCTAAAAAAGGAATGAGTCTCTAAACTTTTGCATGAAGGTACCCAACTTGATTACCTACATGGAAAAAAATATGAGCAAAATGTTTGGGGTAAAAATCTTCAACTCTACCTTTGCACCATTTTGACTATGTCATTCGAGCAATGCCCAAAAAAAATTTTGCTGCAACTTTGAATGTTATAATCTCTAAGATGGTAAACATCCAACGGCTGAAAAGTTTATTAGTACTTCTAAATAAGGTAAAGTACAAGATCTTACGGTTGGATGTCTAAATAAAGCAACTGTTTTAGTCCAAACCGTCGTTCGCACAAGGTGATAAAAAATGGCTATTTTGGGTTTTGGAACCTCCAAAACCGGCTGGATTTTTAGGGGTTAATTTATCCTATGTGACATTCAATATCGCATTGTTTTGACGTCAAAATATTTTGACCGGTTCGATATATTTGAGATAAGGTTTCTCTTAATCCTTAAACGTCATTTTAGGGCCTGGGGGGGCAGCCCGGAGAGAATCTTTAGCACTATAGCATTGCGGTCTGCAGCATTGTAGCACTGTTTAGCACTGTAGCACTGCGGCACTGCTTAACTTTAGCTTCCCCAACCTCAAAACTTGTTCAATTTGATAACTTTGATTGCTTATCAACGATTCCACAATCTCTCAAATGAATCGAAAATTTGGAATTTTGATCGCTTTTTCAGTAGCTTTGCAACGCAACAAGTCTCACTTGATTTGGTTGAGAAATGAAACTTCTGTCTCCAATTATTCCTTTAAACCAAGCCGGCTCTGACGTTTAAGGGTTAACCCAAACTTTCAACTTCGGCCAAAACTTGGGGCTAGATTGCAGGCTGAAAAATGTTCAATCTGGCCAGCCCGAGACTATGTTTAAAGCGGGCCTAAGTGCTGCTTTGTCTGCTCTTCCAGTAGCATGTCCAAAAGAGTCACTGAGCCCAAAAACCAATGTGACTGTCTACACCACTTTGAGTTTAGAGCAGTGCTGCAGGAGATGGTGTCCATTTTGAGTAAAATGGTGCCTTTGGAGTAATGTCTCACTTTCAACGATTGATCACAAGAATCACACCACCGATTTCTGTGATTAGAATATGAGCTGAAGTAATTCCATTCCCTTTTGGGTTGGTGGCATTTGTGTCGCTTCTACTTATGGTGGAAGAGAGAATATTTATTTATTTGATTTATTTTTTAATTTTTTGATTGTACTCTACAGAGAATTTTTGTGGTGATGCTTGGATCTTCTGTGCAGTGTGCACCGTTGAGGAGAATGCTGGCTTTGATGGAGAATGGGAATGATTAGATCATAGTTTTGTTGTGGTGGATCTACTTCAAGGTAGGGGACAAAAATCTAAACAGTTTAAGCAATCAGGCAAATAGGAAACTAATAGTGTGTTTGATTTGGAGTTTTCTTTGGCATTATGAGAGCATGATGTCCCAAATTTTTTAATTACACAAAGATTCTAGACACTGTTCATATGTGCAGTAAGTTTTGATGATACTTAAAGTTTTTGGCATCAAATTTTGCAATTTTCCCTTAAAATTGCCTTGTATTTCAATTTCTGACATATTTTGAAGAGAGTAATTGTAGGATTTAATATCTAACTTGTATATGTACATGTACAGCAACTCTTAGACACATACTCCCACTAGTAGAAAATGGTCCGAAATGACTCGTCCACAATGACACAAATGGTTTGAGTCATTTTGGACCATTTGTGTCATTGTGGACGAGTCATTTCGGACCATATTTCTACTAGTGTCCACACAGTTTGTGAGATAATAATGTTGAAGTCAGAAAAGAAGTTTTTTCCTTGGTAGTGGGAGGGAACAACATTGTCTTGGGGGTCAAAAAACCCATTTTTCCAAATAGATATGAATGGAGGCTCTTCAGGTTATTGTTTCTATGTGAATTAGCTGTATGCCTATAAAAATTTCACCTTCATTGGACATATTGAACCTTGAAAAAAACATTATTTTTCACATGAAGGTATGTTTAAATTCAAATACAAAGGCCAATTTTTCACAATGAAAAAAGTATGTAATTAGTAATTGTATTGAAAATCCAAACGTTGAGAACATACTTCGTACCTTTTTAACATGTATAGAAAAACATAAATGAAAAAATTATATATATATATATATATATATATATATATATATATATATATATATATATATATATATATATCCAATTTTGGTGAATTTTTGAAGTTTTTGTGATTTAAGTAATTTTGGGTAGATTTTGAGGGTATATGAGAGTATACCGCAGTTTTGGGCAAATTTCAACATGCCCTAACAATGTTTTCAAACTTTATGAGTGAATATCTGCTAAATTGTAAGAAATTTTGAAACATTAATGATTTTGTTAGAAAGATATGATGATTGTCTACACTATGCCAAAATTATAGCTTCCTTGTATAAAAATTGATATATGAGGAGCCTGATAAGACCCTTAATCAACCCATTTTTGTTGAGTTGATGCTTTAGGGATTAAATAGTAAAACATATTGTGTATTCATAACTCATGGTCCAACTTTTGATTCTCGCAAGATACCTTCAACTTTTAGAAATATTTCTTTTATGTAGGTATGGTTTCGCATGGAATAAAATTATGTTGTAAAGACTTTAGACTTCAATGCCCAACTCTTAAAAGAACCATTTTTTGCTCTTCATATGCACTTCATACTTTATCTTGATGCGAACATCTTGAGAGTTTTATACTAGTTATAAGTAGTAAGTGGATCGTGGTTCAAATATTTAGTGTAAAGCAAAACAAAAGGGCTACATTCCATAGAATAGAAATGATTAATCTAAGTCTAAGAAATTACCTGCAAAAAATTTGGAAGCTGATGCAATCACAATTCAATAAAAATTTTGAGATTTATTTTATTATTAATATATATATAATAATAATAATAATAATAATAATAATAATAATAATAATAATAATAATAATAATAATAATAATAATCTTTGAGACTAGAAATTCCCAATGATGTTCTAGATTAGAAAGCTTCATAAATTTTCTAAAAGTGGGGGTAGAAGCCCAAGAAAATCACTATTCATATAAGATTCCAATCGTATTTTTCATACAAGCAAAAAAATAAGGGCTATCACCCAACTTTTCTTTACAGAAAACAGAAAAGCTCGGTGCCAAGACTTTCCAGTACTGAATTCTCCGATTTCTTGGGCTCCAGCCAAACCTCTTTCTGTGTAAACAGGCCCTCCGCCATGACATCAGAGCTCCTGCTCTGAATGCTCACGAGGCCACGTACATACTGTATGTGTGTATTGCCAATGAGAAGATCCCAGCGATGCAGGCATTTCAATACTGCTCAGCCTTTCAGGAAGCACTGAAAGCGCATGCAGACAAGTAACCCCTGCCAAATGTACTCACAATTGACCATTGAAGTAGAGATTTGAAGGTCTGTTGACATGGAGCATGTGCTCGTAGCAGTACAATGCTGGAATGCATGCATACCAGCATGGCCTTGTATGTCTATATATCTTCGATGTAATAGTCGCAGCACACTGTAGTATTGCGTGTTCTTGCTAATAATGGGTAGACTTGTTTCAATGTGTTTTCGCAAAATTTAGTTAAAGCGTGGTCATGTTGAAGTCCTTGGGATGTCAGGGTTCTTTCTGTGCAGCCTTGTCTGCTACAGACACAAGATTTAGTGGCCTCGGGTAACAAATTAACTAAGGTTAAATAGATGAATATGGTTGAAAATATAGAAAATTGGATAGAAATATGCTTAAATAAATGAATGTTTGTCAAATAAATGAATGGAAATTGGTATTGTGATCCATCCTCCATTGTATTCAATCTTCCAAAATATGTGGTGATTTTTATTGAAGAGTGGCAACTACTAATTTCTTACATTGTTTTATCTTCTTCATTAGAATTATCTGGAAAGTATCATGGATTTGGCAAGGTGTTTCCCTTGATATATAGTATGGTATAATATGATGGTATTTAAGTAGCTAATTCATTCAAGCTTAAATGCATTATAATATCAACAATAAGGTTGATGGTTTTAGAAGAATGAATCTTAGTAGGTGTTTGCGAACTAATATGCCACCCACCACTTTCAATATGAAACCTCTAACCTTCCACAATAATTAAGCTTTATTTTATTTTATTCTAATAATTTTCAAATGATTAATATAAAAATGAAGAAAATTACTATTGTAGCATGTAGGTTGTTTGTGCTTTCATTTAGAAGGTGACTGAAAATTAAAAGAGAGAGTACATTAATTTGTTTGTAAACTTCTTCATATTATGATTCAATACTTCTTGGATCACCCATCCAAACTGTTATGAATCTATAGAATGTATGTCAAACTCATATAAACTTACATATTTCAAATGATTATTGATTTTGTGATGCCTTTGGACAAGATGTTTTTTAATTCTTTTATTGTATCCAATCTCTCTATAATATACAACATGATCTTAGCCAAAAACAAAAAACAAGAGGTTGTTACTTTGTGAGTTGATTACATACAAAAATCATTTGAATATTGCCAAAAATCATAGATTTCCTAATTGTTTCTTACAAATTACATTGTGTATACTATTTTAGAATCAATGCTAACAATCACTTTAATATGAAAATCTTTGAAACTAATTACTTCTATTGAGCTTAACACTTATTGAACCAGATTGGATGCTTATCTATGTAAAACAAATGATTATCAAGGAAAAGCAATGTATACTATGCGGTATATCAACGGAGGAAGAAGCATGCGTTTTAAGAAAAAGAACCATCATTTTATATGAACAAATTTTCTTAACAAGATTTTAAATGCCTAAATTAGGAGAAAATTTAGGTTTCAAAGAGGCCTTGTGAGAGAGCCCGTATTAGATGAATTGGCTGCCCACTTCTCCCTCTCCATATAAACCCATTGGTGCATGTCGCTACTTACTGACAGTGTCAGAACCTGCAGTGCTGTCAGTGTTTGGCAGCGTTCGCTGCACCGGCAACGTTGATTGGTTGGACCCCACAAAACTGCATTGTTGTCAGCCAAATGACACCATTGGTGCTAACATAGAATTGCACGGCACGGTTTGGGTCAAATTTTTTAGCACGTGAGAAATCCAAAGGCCCCTTTGATACTCCAGAGTTCTCTTAATGATTTTATCATTTATTTTAAAATGTCATATATAGAGCAAATATGGTCAAAAGAAATGAATCCCAATTCTAAACCTTGAATATGTAGTGTTGAAATGTTCAACATAAATCACAAATATAATATTCATTTCATATTTGTCAAACAATACTATTTCTCAAACAATACTACAAACTTGACCATCAATTAGAAAATTACATGTGATCATCTACAAAGGAGCTCATTTCTATGCTAATAGGAAAGTTACTCTATATAATATGTGAACAATATTTGACTCTTAGCTTGAAAGTAAAGAGAAATTTAGAGCGTTCATAGGCAAAGAGAGGTCTTTTGATTATGGCTTCAAATGAAGATGGACTATCTTAGTTTTAAATGTGAAAGGTAAACTACCCTATTAATGCCACTGAACCATAAGTGCTACTAATAGAAATGCATGTAGCTTCTTAAAACACATTTGTTAGCCACCAAATTCAAATACTTAGTAATAATAGATTAAAAAGTGGTTATTATAGGCTAAAAATTTGGTGCAACTTATATGAGACACTAGTGGTAATAGATCTGCTACATAATGGTATTAGATTGAATTAGATTGATCGTACACACAATAAAATAGCAATAATTCACTATAAATTAGGTGCAAAATGCAATGGTTTAGTGGTGTTTACAAACTTTTGATCTAGTGATCTTTGAAAATATCCATTTAATCTAATCTTCAAACGTGATTTTCTTTTAGTAAAGAACATAATTTGATATCTCACAAATTACTCATAAAATGTTGTATTCCTCATTTTCTTACCAAGATGCGCTTCACATTGGTGGAAGTGGCAACAAATGGTGCACGAAGCCATTTCTCCCATTGGCCGCTGGTGTCTCATCCCTACCATTGAATTCTTCACGCTGCATAATGGTTGCCAACTTGTCGCTCACCACATCATGCATTGGATGAATAATTTACCTATGTGGCATGCGAGTTGTGGTGACTATCTACAGAAGGGAGTTTCCTCACAAGACTAGAAAAAGTGGGAGCTCCACCATGGAGGAGCCAATGCTTACGTGAAATACTTTTGAGCAAGCATCCGTTTGCCTCTAATTACCCTGTCACTACCACCAGTGTGAAGCACCCCTAACAAACCAGTTCACCTTCATCACTCAAGAACTGACCCATTCACACTGCACTGACTTCACACTGCACTGTGGTCCCTTCTGAGGTTGCACTTACTCCAACCCCTCAGAAGGGACCACACCACAGTTCATCCTCTTTTGGACATACACATACTTGACAGAAGGAGCTGACTCAGCCACATTGTTTTGATCCACACTATAGAAAGTGAATAGTATAGATAAAGTATGAATGTACACAATATATTGTGTACGAACTCTAGTTTTGTGTACACACTGCACAGCATATGAATATTGTCGTAGGCCTGCCTCTTAGCTTTCGTTCTCTGCACGTTGACACGGATTACATGACCTTCGTTCTGGGACTGATCCAGTTCCGCTTCCCAATGCATCTGGGTTAGAACTTAGAAGCGTACTACGTACACTTACAGCTCCTGATCCACCACACTGATCCTGTCTCCGAATAAATCAAATTAAGAATATTGTGCAAAACAGTTGGAATCTCAGATGCTCATCCCTCTCTTGCTCGAATATCCACAACCAGATGGCAGCGTAAAATATGTCGCAAAAAACAGGCAAAAATTCTTTATTCTCTCAAATAAGAGTTCACCGAGAAGATGAGGTGAATGATTAGTTCAGCTTGATAGTAGTACTAGCTGCAGGTGGTATTCACTAACATCATCGACAGATGCAAAAAAGGCGGTGAGATGCTCTAATTCCTGCCACAAGGGAGGCAAAATTTGTGGTCACATAGGATGGCCGGAGCCAGATTGAGATCGATCTGTGTAAAGGATCGGAGGTTTGAAGTATGATACTATTCTCTGAGATATATTTACAAAGGCCTTATGCAACCAATGTCGATCGCATCTGAGACATGAAGCGGGGTGGAGTTGGAATGCGATCAGGCGTTCACCATGCCGCATGAAAGGGCCATCAAGAGCACGGCGCCTTCTTCTTCGTCTGAGGAGTAGGATGAAGATGGTGGGCTGATGCGTGCTCTCTTGTTGATGTGCGTGCGCGGAGGCGGCGAAGGTGGAGAGTCGACTCGCTGGAGCGGCAGCGACTGCCATGTCATGCAGCTCCCGGACAGGAGGCTGTCGGAGGCGCGGAGGAGAGAGCCGCGCGATCGCTTCCTCGGCTTTGCGTCGGGAGGGTATACCCAATACTGCTGTTGATCCTCGTCGTCCGCCAGCTTGCGTTTCGCGGCTTTGGGAGTGGTTGGCGGGGAAACCTGTGACTCGGAGGCCGTCCCGTTGGCGGCCGATCTTCGCCCGGCTTTCTTGAAGCGGATACCGCACGCGTTGCACAGAGACTGCGAAATGGGCAAACCGATCGTTAGAGAACGGAAGGCTTCCGCGAGAGATTAAAGACGTACGATCGATTAAGTAGTGGTTGGATATAGGTGGGTTAAGAAATACCTTTGGTCCCCCAGGTCCGTTGCGCCAGAGCGGCGTCTTCGAAGTGCCGCAGTGCGCGCACACGCGTACGTCGCTGTCTCCTTCTTCTGTGCATTGCGAAGCGGCGGGTTTCACCTCGACAACGGCAGTCGATGGTATGTAGTCTGATAACCACGGCTGTCGATTAACGCGGTTTCTGTAGCTCTGAGTGTTCTTGATCATGCTAATAAGTGCCGCCTTGGAAGTGTTCACTCCGTCCTTGAACGAGTGCGCAGCTCGGTGAGAGGAAGTCGACCTTGGCCATGCCGCTTTCAGGCCACTTCGACCACCATCGCTACCTCGACCCTCGGTTTCAGACACCTGCAGATAAGAAAATAATTTTTTAGCAAGTGACAACAGATGATGAAGATCACGCGATCAACCTACAAGGACAAAATTCTTCCCATGGAAGATGCTCAGACTAGGCACAAGCAAACTGTGTTCTAAGAGATATTTAGAAAAAACTAAAATTTTATTGGACGATCGTGCAACTTCCTGTAGCAAACCCAGGTGTGTTCCATGTTTACCTGAGGGAAATACTCGAGAGAGACGCCGGGATCGCTGCGATCGCAGCTTCCGCCCCACGACATGGCCTGCTCGATTCGGTCCGCCTCGCACGTGTGAGCTCGCGATGGATCCACTCGCTGATCCGATCGCACACCTAGCGACCACGCGAGGTCCTGATCAGGAGATCCTGCTCGCGAGAGGCGCGCAGGGATCTCTCCGCGTGAAGTGCTAGACCCTAACGAGAGAGTGCAGTCCACCGCTAGTGAAAGATTACAGTAACTAGGCTCCTCCATTGCCATAGCGATCGATCGTCTTCAACAAACACACGCAAACACCTCCCTACTTCCCTCCCCCCTCACCTAACACATTGTCCCCCGCACCCAACCCAAATTCAAACCCAAACGGATACAAAACCACCACTCGCAACCACCAACACCAGAAAAATCTCACCTTCCCCTCCACTCCCCAAACCTCCTCCCAAATTATATCTCCTCTACCAACACCCTCTCATACTCGACGTCGTTAAATAATCACCCTCTCACTCAACCATCCGGCCTGTCAGTCCCACCGCTGACATCCAATCTCCCATCAATCGCGATCAGACCACTGCAGCAACTTACTCGATCACTTAAACCCTGGTAGTACCCGCAGCTGGCTCAACGTTACCCACGTCCACTCAACCCCATCGCCAGTACCCTCTCTCCCCCCATCGCCACCGCCCTGCAGCTCCCAGTACCCGAACCCCCAGCTCTCCGATCAGGCATACCCCGAACTCTGACCCACCCCAGGCGCTCCCCACTCCGACAATCACTATCCATGGGATCCAGCTAAACAACTAGAATATAAACACCTGATCAACTCTTCCCCGATCAACACAAGATCACACCTTTCTATCGCTATCTATCTATCTAGCGACGTATCGATCAGAAAGCTAGACTGATCAGGTTATCTAGCACCGCCAAATACCCGACGACGTAACCCAAATGATTAGAACTCGGGTAAAACTATGACAGTATCTATACTGTTGATGATCGATGATCGATGATCGATGAGTAACTAGCTAGCGCCATGCGACGACGATCGAACAAGCAGGGAATTCGGTACAAGGAGGGAATGAAAGGCGGAATGGCGAACTATAGCGGCGCAAACGGGGCCGACCAATCGTCCCACACTGTACGTTATCTCGCAGCTGTGGACCTCGATCCATCAACATACGCTCCCGCCTACGGTCTTGCCTCGGGGCGTGGTTCGGGTACGGACCTCAGCCCCGGGTCTCGCCTCGGGGGCACGGGAGCTAGGTTCGGAGTGTGGTTCGGGTACGGGCCTGGGTTCGGGTTCCGGTCGTCAACGTGGAGGAGTTCATCGGGGTGGATGAGGAGGGAGGATTATGGATGAGGTTCATCCATGAGGGGGCCTTATCGCTTCGTCGTCCCGTTGTGCACCATCCGTTTGGGAGGGTTTTGTATTAATTGCGGTGTCGTGTCGCTCAGGCTGGTCCCCACTTTTTACTTGTGAGGGACAAGGGAGGGAAGTGGGATGTTGGTACTTTTGGGTTTTGGGTCAGGTTGGTGTTTTTTTAGGGGGTTGTTTTTTTACTTCGCGGCCATGGTTTGGGTTTTTGATAGAGTTTGGCCGTTGGAGGACTCTGGGAGACTATGATAGAAGTTGACATATGTTGGAGTACAGGGCTAGGGGGAGCTGGGGGGCGGTTTAGGTTGTAGGTTGGTTTTTGGGTCAGATGTGGGGTTTGTGACGTAGTTGCGGATGTGGGGTTTGCGATGAAGTTGCGGATGGGGGGGATGTGTGTGGCATGCAGGGTGGTGGTGGGGATGGGTGCATGGGTGTATGTGTGTTCGGAGTATGTAGTTGTCCGGACATGCTTTGTATTTTGGGGAGTGAGTTGAATTGATTTGATTATGAGATGGTGTTGTTTGAGTGTGTGTTCTTTGTGGACATTCTATGGGAATTTGGTGCTGAGTTCCTTTGTAGGGTTGGGGGAGAGTGACTAAATCCCCCATTGGGCGTGGCTCGGAGGTTAGGTTTGGGAGGGGGTGGGAGGGTGAGGGCAAATCTTTACCCCTATTATTATGTTTGAGTGAGGTCTTGTTGTTTTCACATGAACTTCCATAGAGTAATTTGAAGCGTCCGGCCTCGAATTTACCAAAAAAAAAACCAAAAACCAAAAAAGGACCCTGGGAGGTCAAATTGGAGAGGGGCAGGAAAATGGAATCCACCGAACCTAGAAACCGAGCCACGCTTGATGGCGGAAATAAAGAGACCCGGGTTGGGGGTTCTGCTGAGGCTGGAAGTCTGTGTCAATCTGTGCAAAGGTGACTGATTTTGTTGGGATTTGAAATATTACTAAAAATCACTCTTGCTAACCATCAAAAAACTGACCTTGAATCTTCTGGAAAAAACTTTGAGCAAATTTATTTTGAATAGAAAGTGAAGCCAGTTTTTGAAAACAAAAATTTCAAAGTTGTAAAAATTTATATAAGGATGAATATGAGAAAAAAAATGTGCTTCAATCGATTATATGAAATGATATTTTTTTGAATGCAAAAGGATTCCCATTACAAGTATTTTTTTTCTTAGACTTAATTCAAAATCCCATATATTTGAAATTGACAAAGACTAATGTAGATTAGTTCAATTTTTTTCAAATATAGCACATTATTGAGACAAATAATAAATCAAAGGAGTATAAATAATAATAGAATCAGCAAAATTCTTGCATGAAACCTCAACAAGTTATTTTTTTTATAAATAATCAAACATGTGATTGTAATCTATGCTACTAAAATTTAAACCATGCCATCATTGGATTTTTCTTTGCATTTATTTTATCTTGTGATTTAATTATTATTTTAAGCAAAACTAAGAAGGCAATACAAAGGCTTGGAGTTCTTAAGAGCTCAACAATTTAGATCATTATTCAATTTTGTACAAGTTGATATAAATCAATAGTTCATTGCTTTTAGCCTTTGTTTCCTTAGCTTCAAATTGACCATATGTGAAAGTTTTACTTTAGTATTTTAGACATTCATAAATAGGACCTTAAGTATATAGTCTTGAAGACTATTACTTTAAAGTTCTTTAACATTTGAATTAAAGAAATTTAGGCTTATAATTCTAGTGTCCATAACTTACGATTATATAATGATTTTCTTTGGATATCTTTGAAGCCAAAGCCATAAGTCAATTCTGATGTTTTTAAATCCCTTTTAATTTATTTTTTGTAAGTTTGAAATTCACTAACCAAAATATATTAATATTACTGTGAAAAGCTTTTCAAACCTTTATAAGAAAATATGTATATATATATATATATATATATATATATATATATATATATATATATATATATATATATATGTGTCTATGTATATAAAAGCTGTTATTCTTACATGTGCTTTTGTATTTAATCAATAATTTGTTAATTGGATCTCTTAGTATAATAAAATTTGAAATTTTAATTTATCATAATGGATTTTTTTAAACAATACTCCCTCCGTCTCACTAAAAGACCATGGTTTGGTAAAATGATCTGTCTCAAAAGAAGATTGTCTCAAAAGAAGATTGTAGTTTGGTGTATTAATAGCTAATCAATGATGCCAACACATGCCATATCTTGAAGGCCAATGTCCTCTGGACACATCAGTGAGGTGGGCAACATGCATTAATTTTGCTTGCCGCATCTGCATTAATCTTCTCATGCTGGAAAGCTTGCCGCATACTCATTAATCAATAGTGAACTAGGAAACCCAAAATGGAATTGCCCTTAAATTTGCCATATTAAGGAATCCACAGTATTTTAGTAAGATAAGGGAATATTATATAGGTAATTTATCTTGTAAGTTATTTTATTGTTATTAAAAAAATTCAAAATTTCTTACTTTTCAATGAGGTTATATCGTTTCTAAAGTTTTGAACACCTAAATTTACTAACCTTTAAGTTATGTATAGAAATCCCTACTTTGATAATTTAATATGTCTTTGTTACTCCGTTTAACAAACGAGCATTATTTAACCACTAAGGCATCAACTCAACAAAAATAGTATGATTTAGGCTCCGGTCAGGCTTCCTATAAGTCAATTTTTGTAGGATGAAGCTACAAGTTTTGGCACAATATATACAATAATCATATCTTTCTAATAAGACCATTCATGCTTAAAAATTCCTCGTACTTTAGGAGATATCTACAGTCAAATTTTGAACACACTCTTCGGGCATACAAAAATCTGCCCAAAACTAAAGTATATGAAATATTTTTTTGTATGCTTTTTTTACTATGATAGACCGGCCTTTGTATCTGAAGTTCAGCATACCTCCATTTGAAAAATCAAGCATTTCTTTAGGTTTTATAGGTTGTATGAGGGACAAAAGTGCATGGACATACTCCTAACCCATCTAGGAACAAGAATTTGAAGAGTTTCACATCCAATTTGCTTTTGAAATTGTTTTTTGGCTCACGAAACACTTGAAACCCATTTTGCAACAAGGGAAAAAAACTTTTTTTCAACTTAGAACGTTATGATCTCACAAATGGTAAGGAGTTTGAATCTAAGATTTGAGAGACATATACATGTACAAGTAAGGTACTAAATCCTACAGTTATTTCCCCCTAAAATACATCGAAACTTGAAAACTTACACCTTATATTGAAAAAGTCTAGTTTTGAGGGTTTTTGGCAGTTTTGAGGCTTCTCAACTTTAGGTGTTTAAACTAGGTACTCAAGTCAAATTTTAAATAAGGGAATTGAGAAAATTTCTACATCTAATCATACAAAATAAAGCAAGTGGAGTAAAGGAAAAAGACACAAGGAAATTATATAAATGAGCCAAAATTACCTCGTTGGACTAGAACCACCTATCCAAGCATTTGAACAAGAAATAATATGTTTTTATCAACAATACAAATACAACATATCAAAGAATGACCCATTCAAACTCTAGCAAAATATACTACCTCCAATAATTTCAAAATTTTCACATTACTAATTACATGCTCTACTTTATTCAAAAAAACATTTCCAACATATTTTAGATATAAAGTATTTGGAACCTTTAATATTCTATTTGATCACAAATGAGAGGGCATTATGTATGATTAATCTAATATTGAAACCAATGTACAACAAGCTCTACATTGGGCTAAATTGTTGGCCAGAAGGATCCAACTACAATCACCATATGTATTATACAAATTGTTAATTAGTGCCAAAACTTCACACCTCTATATTCGACTACTCAAACTTTCATACATTCATTCAATTTGCAATAGACACAATCATATGTTATGAATCTGGGATATTTTCAACTAAAAGAATTCATTCATGAACTATCAATCCAACAAATACACACACAAATTGCTCGACCAATCCCACTACTTATATCACCCAACAAAAGTGAAAAATGGTCCAAATTCAAAAACCCTATGCCTCAACTAATATATGCAATAAAAATATATCATCATCACCTCATCACCAAGTAAGTCTATCATTAAAAAAATTCTCTAACAACATTGTGACTACACAAGTGATTAGTTCAAAGAACTCTAAAAACTTAGCCTTGGAATCTCATATAGATAAAGAACTATTTAAAGAACTTCAAGTTCCATATGAGAAATACGCCTTTCCAAAAAAATGCTTCTATTGTCTATATATTAAATTTTAAATTCAACCTCCAACTTTATATCAAATAAGAACACATATTAATATTAATGGAATTCAAAAAGTGGATGGACTAGCAAAATTGAAAAGAAATAGAACTGACAAGAATTTCAAAGACACCCATATGAATACGCACATGCCACACCATACTACTTCCAAAGGGACCTCTAGTTCTTCAAATTAGACACACTAGATAAATGTCTTGTAAAATTTCTAGAATTTTTTTTAAAAAAAATTTGATAGAATAAAACAATTTAGAAGTTAGAAAAAAATCCCCCTATATAAAAATGAACAAGTGAGGATGAAATCAATTTAGAACTATTTAATATGTTTTTAGATAATCTTGCAATCACATGATGCAAAAAATATACTTTGATTAAATTTAAAAAATGTCAATATATAACTCATGCAGGCAAGTGACTCTTCTTTGGAAGAGAATCCTATACCTCCACCACTAGCCCTACATTCAGCTCGTATGATCTAAACACATGGCTACATTCCATTGTTAATAAATAAAGAACATTATATACATGGCCTTCCAGTAAAATGTCACAAAAAATTTGTATGGAAAAATTAGAAAACTTCTAATTACTACAAATAAATTCATATATTACATTCTTATAGATGTAAAAACATTGAAAAATATTCTAGAAGAAAACACAGTTATCAATAGATTATTACCTTGCACATGCTATAATAAAAGACACCTTCATGTCAAAGAATTGATATACAAAAATAAACCATCTATATCTCACCATCAGATGTAGTAAATTTACATATAGTAATGACTCAATTCTCATTAAAAACGTCAAAAGAAAGATCAATAAACATCATACATTTTTTAACAAAATTATTGCTAGGCAATGGAAAGTTAATCCCTCTATAGTTATTGTAGACAAAGCAAGAGCAACCACGCACATATCTACAATAAAATTAAAGGATTAAAAAATTCAAAAATCTTTAAGACAACCATTAGTGACACTTTCAAAAATATTAGCATCATTGTCATTCACTGTGCCATGTCCATCCTCGTCTATTGAAAAAACTTGAAATTAATTAACTTTTTTTCCAATCACTTGAAACACCATGGAAATTTCTAGTAGTAAATTGATTTTTAAATGATGTTTATACGTTCGGATTGTCAATTATAGGTTTCTGGCTACCACTAGTGTACTGCAATTGATTACTGACTATTGATCACATGTTATTGATGTGTAACTATTGATTACTGATGCATCTGACTACTAATTACTAACTACTTCTGTGTATGACTATTGATTTCTGACTACTTATGTCCAAACAACTTATTATAGATTACTGAATACTTATTATCTACTTGTAAGTCTGACATTAATTTCTGACTGACTGCTTATGCCGGAACATCTGATTATTGACTACTGACTGCCAGATTATTGATTTCCAAATATTTATTTCTAACTTCCAAATATTGATTACTGACTACTGGTGTCTGAATATCTAACTATCGATTTCCAAATTTGGTGTCTGAATATCTAACTATTGATTTCCAAATATTAAGTACTGACAACTACTGGTGTCTGCATATCTCACTATTGATTGCCAAATATTGATAACTGAAGACTACTAGTGACTGAGAATTACTACTGGTGACTGACAACTACTGGTGTCTATATATCTCACTATTGATTAACCAATATTTATTACTCACTAGAAATGGTGTCTAAGTAGTGATTAACCAATATTTATTACTCACTAGAAGTGGTGTCTAAGTAGTGATTAACCAATACTTATTACTCACTAAGAGTGGTGTCTAAGTAGTGATTACAGACACTAATAATTAATTCATTGATTATTGGTAATTGGTTTCTAACTGTTGATGATTGATTTTTGTGTATTGATTCAAGTGTCTACTTTTTGACAAGAGATAGTAGTTCAAAATGACTACCTTACGTCTTGTGAAGATATGTTCAATTACTTTTACATGATTCAGAAGTCATAAGTCTGTCATCGCCCTGGACATTTGTCTGATGAGGGTTGTACTTTAATTCTTTGCAATGAAATTCATTCATTTGCTTCCAAAAAAAAAAAAAAAAAAAAAAAGATATGTTCAATTATGGAACAAATCTACAATTTAATCATGTTAGCATCCTTTGGAGATTGGAGTTCCTCTTTCTTTTTATATATTTAAAAATTGGAAAAAGCAATGATTACAATCCGTTCCTAAAAGAATTGGTTGATTTCATGGTTAATGATGAAAAAAGTGATTATGATTATAGATGATTTCTATTTGTTAAGAAGAGTGAATTTCTCATTATGAAAAACAATAAATCAAATGATGAGTTTCTTAAATCCTTTTGATATGATGTAAAAATTTATGAATAATAATAATTTTTTTTTAGTAAATACTTATCTATCCATGAATCACAAATCTCAGATCCAAAAATTAACCAATTTATGTGTCTTTTTGAAACGTACAACCTTTTTTACAATTTGAAAAGTTATTTATTCATCATTTAAAACCAAGCACCTTTTAATACAAATATACTTCATATTTTTATATATATTTCCACAAATTGTATATTTTTTAATTTTAATTTTAATTTTTAAAAAAATATATTAACCGCTTTTCAATTTTAATAATTTGGGAATCTAAAACCCGTAGTCTATGCAAGATATATCAATAAACTATGAAATTTTTATACATTATATATATTTTTTCACAAAACCAACAGTTTAATATGCATCATGAATTTTTTTCAATAATAGAAATTTTAATCAAATTACAAACAACTAAAAGATGTTGATGTATAAGTTTTGTTGCTATATAAATTGATAATGCATTCTGAAATGGAGTATACTTTGGCCTTGTACATGGAATTTAGATCATTGAAGTGACAATTTTTATTTAGATTTTGGTACTTTCATCTAGGTTGTTTAAATTATTGATAGTTTAGAATTTCCCGCATTGACAAAATTTGAACTCATATGATGTCATACAACAAAAAAAGTATATAAAACCTTTCTTCAAAAATCATTCATAATATGATGATGCTAAAACTTCAATAGTTGCTTCATTTTTAATAAATCTTCTACTTGTTACAAAAAGAGAATGTCAAAATTCTTCCAATCAATAATTATGAATTGAATAAGTTTTTCATCTATATTGATCATACATGAAAACAACTTTTAGAGGTTTTGAATTCTTATGTATAGAATATGTCCACTCTAAAATGATTTGTATGAAAAAAACAAAACTTTGGTGGATGCACTATTGAGAGCTTTATTGTCAAATTTTATTATTTATTACTTTTGATTATATTTACCTTCTTTAATACAAAAAATGTTAACTATTTACTCAAGGCTACTATCAAATGCACTGTTATTAAAATCAAGGTGGATTGAAGTACATGTATATTGAAAAATAATTAGAACCTTTTAAAATAAAATGTATTCTCAATCATAGAAGAGATCTTCTATGAAACTTCATAAATAAAATATTCAAGGTTGGTTTGAAACTTTGGTGTATACATACAATACAACATCTAGAAAACACAAATCATTTTTAAATAATACCATTATTTTGAATATATATATATATATATATATATATATATATATATATATATATATATATATATATATATATATATATATATATATATATATATATATATATATATATATATATATATAGTCAATTGAAAAAAATTATCATGTCTTGCATTCAAGACTATTGTTGAGATAGAAAAAAATATGGTTGGGTATTATTAAACATAACATTCTTTAGAAGTGGTAGGAAGTTATTCATGCCTTTGAGATTTGGAAAAAGAATGAAATTTAAACTAAAGTACAATACAATTTTATTTTTAAAAATAAAATACAAATCACTTTATAGTATATGTAGCAATTATGGCGAAGCAAAGAAACAAATTGATAGAATAGCTCCATCCATAAACCCCATGGCCATTAGTATGCATCTCTAGGTGTTCAATACAACCGTAAAACATTAATCAAATAGTGATTTGATTACATACAAATTACTATAGAGATATTGGCACGATACAAACCTAGATGTTTTTATTGACATAATTGTGCTAATTGACTCTCGTAGGAATGAAATAGATTAAGTTGCAAAGAATAAGCTTTAAATGATATTTGTTTGCTCTTTTTTTCCCCCATGAATTTGCTAAAAGTTGTACCTGCACCTACAGCACTATCAAATTGCTTTGGACCAGGTGTACCCCCCTGTTTGAATACCCAATTACACCCAAACATGGTGTAATTGATCATACCCACCCTTGCGATAAACCTCGCCCTCGTCTTAATGACGAGGGCCCCCCAACCAGGGCTGTCATTGGAGGGGGCAAAAAGCCCCCTATATTTTGCATGTTGATGAAAAAAAAAATTAAAATTTTAAAAAGATTTAAATAATATATAAACTAACTAAAATTAATCTAGTGGGTCCCCCTAGGCTAATTCGGGGTCCCCGGTTTCATTAAAAATAAAAAAAATACTAAAAAAGGGCCGCAGGGCCCCTAAAAATAGATCAGGGAGGAAAGGAGAAAGGGGGAGGGCCCGCCTCGTCATTAAGACGAGGGCGAGGTTTAGAGCGAGGGTCATACCCATGGTGTACACATTAATGTTTCCCTTTGGTGTACATGATTTGTAATGTCAAAAGTGCCACATATGTTATACCACAGCACAACATGTAAGTCACTAGAGCTGTTTGCCCAAAAACATCGCATAAAACTTTTGACCGGAAAAATAAGAGAAAACAAGGTCAACCACCAAAAAAACCCCACACCCAGGTAGGGTGGCCCGAGCTTTTGCACGGCCAGTCAAACACTTCCAGCTTTGGGCAGAGCTTTACTGATCAGGAGCCCGCGCTCTCTTGCAAAGAATGCATATGTGGCCTGAATTCTCAGAGTTCCACCAACTCTCTGCCACCGTCTGATGCAAAGCCTGCCACATGGAAGGAGGATGCTAAATATGCCTACACCATGTCATGCTCTTTGATGAAAATGGTGCTATCCTTGAACATTTTTGGATCAAGGTACCAAAGTGGCATAAATGAAGTTCATACCATGCTAACATGTGGAAGGGAAAGCTGCTCTTGATCATTCACTACACTTTTCCTGGTTTATCATGCTTGTTGGTGAGAATAGAAGATGCTGTAGGTATCCACCCTGAACTGATTCAGAGAGAATCTCAGGGTTCATGCCGGGTTTTGTACTAAGATAAGTTGAGGAGAGAAAAATTCTTCTGTTAAAATAAGGAAATTGTAGGCAGGCGAGTGGGTTTTATGCTGTGAGCAAGGTGGGAGGGAATATAGAAGGCACAGTATCAGAGTTTGCAATTTGATCAAGAAGCAGAAGCACCAGGGGGCCGGTTGGAATCAACATCTATGGACTTCCATACTTTCAGCAAGGATTTTCTCACGATAGAGCGATTCCATGACACTGATTTGTACCCAGATCCGCCAACATGTTAGCCAGGGTGCTATCTTAAGTACTGTAGAATTAGCGATAATTCTACGAGACATCCACCTTCGCTGCTTGAAATCCACCGACCAGGCCGATCTTGTGATTCCAGTGGCATAAACTTACAGCAGAGTTTGTGCACGCTTATCCTTAGATGGGAACCCAGGTCCAAATCCTCTAGCAAGCCTCAATTTTCTTTCAGACTCTGCAACAATACGATTTCAGCACAATGATCAAATCCAAGTATGTCAAACAGTACACCGTACAGTGTCCATGATTTCATACAACCATTGGTAAGGATAACACAGAATTGATACGTAGGCCTTCTACAGGAATCGCTTAAATATACAGTTTGGCTTCAGCATTACCTGAACTTTATGAAAATCTGAAGGTCGCTACATTTCTAAAACTCCTCCAAGGCTACAAGATGTTAAAAGAGTTATCCTTAAAATCACCTTGATACCATGAATTTAGCTTTGTTATACTCCAAATAGCTGGCTTCGACAACTAATTTGGAGTTGGCTCCTACAATTAGCTGAATATGGTATTATGGCTCCGACAATTAAGTTACCCAGCTGATGACTTCATTTTAAATAACATGAGCAGGCACACGAAGACGATATTGTGCCATTAGTAACGTCGATGTCTTTTGCAAGACTCAATAAACAATCAAACTTCACAACCGCTAACTAAAGCAGTCATAATTTGTAACTGATATTGTACCATAAGGCCTGACCTATGGTTGGAATTACCTTCATACCTATTGATGTTCGTTTTTCTTCTTTCCAGGTTTGCCCAAACCTGCTAACGCTCAATCTGAGTGGCTGCACATCAATCACAGAACTACCAAACGCTATTGGACACCTCCCCGTCTAAAAGCTCTGTATTGAGTGATTGTGAAATTTGCAGCAGCTTCCAAATTCTACAGGAGAGCTTCCAGCGCTGGAGCAGATCTTTCTAATTCGGTGTAGAAGTCTGGAAGCTCTGCCTGATACTTTCACGGAACTGTCTCGTTTGAAGAGGCTTCAATGCACGGATTATCTATCTCGGAGCTGCCATCAACGATTGGGCATCTGAATCTCCTTGCATAAGCTTTACTACTGAAAAGCAAGTAGTTGGACTTCAACAACTCGATGGGCTCAGCGGCATTGCAGTGTACTGGGAGTTCACTGATGAATTACTCACCTTGCTAGACACTTCGGGTACACTCAGGAATCTGGACCGACTTTACGTTTGCCACTGCAAGTCCATCACCAAGCTCCCAGAAACCATTGGGCTAGCGACGATGCTGGGGTGCTCCTTTTCGAATTGTGAGAATCTGCAGGAGCTTCCGGACTCCACTGGAGAACTCCAAGTGCTCAGGGAGATGCAATTTAGAAGACGCCGCAGTCTGCAGACTTTGCCTGATACTTAGGGTGCATTGCCAAGTTTGATGATTCTGGTCATCAAGTGGTGCACATCCATCACCAAGCTCCAAGACTCTATCAGGCAGCTGAACTCGCTGAAGTTTTTGAGAGTCAGTGATTGTGGCAGCCTGTAGCGTTTGGGTCTATCGACATTGTTGCCAGGTCTTCGCATTTGGGATAAGAGATCTTCTAGGAGCATATCTCATAGGGCACGACGTTCATTTCTCAAATCGTGATCTGCCGGATTACAGTGATATCAGAAATGATCTCCAAACCAGACAGGGGTTCCGATTGTTGGAATCAACCGATTGTGGATCTTTGGGCGCTTTCACAGATACTCGGGTCAGTGGACGGTTGGTTGTGGGACGTGTCCACAAGCTGCCATGTTCTAAGGTGACCGTGTAGGACGATAAGGGGTTTCCATTTTTAAAAGCGAAGTTCTATGTTTTGAAGTGAGCAGACTGGGAGGGCAGAGGGATAACTCACTTCTGAGGTTTGGGGATTCCCGCCAGCATGGCTGCCCAGAGAGATGCACTTAAAGCAAGGTTCCTGAGATGCCCTACATTTCCACAGTAAGAAAGAAGCACAAACATTATAAAGTACGAAAGACGTTGTAAATTAATCTATTTTGCATCGATCTATCCAATGCACAAAGCGGATTGTACTGATAATGTTCGTTCATGACAACGATTATTCTTAGGTCGTAAACTAGGTTTGCCGTTGTAAAGGGATGCGATCCAGGATCACCAACTACAACTACACTACAACTGCCACTTGCAAACAACGTCGCATAAACCAGTCACAAAATGCATATTACTCTGCAATGGGCCCAACTGTGCAGGTGTTGCATCACAGCAGGACATGTGCAAAGGTTACGGTCTTCCCAAAAGATACAAAACACCGTGTTCGCCTAAAACTTTTGACTGAAAGTTAAAACAAAATAAAGATAACCACCACCAAAACACACATCGAGTCAATCATGCTTTTGAACGCCCAGCCTACCACGGCCAGCTTGGGCAGATCTTTACTTTCAGTTGCCTATCTCGCAAAGAATGCATATGTGACCTAAAATTCAGAGTCCTACCAACTTCCTGACATCGTCTGATGCAAAGCCTGCCACAAGTAAAGAAGAAGGATATGTGCCAATGCAATATCATACTCTATGATTAAACTCCCATTCTTCACCTTCTGTTTAAAAGGTCCTCCGATGCCTCAGTCCTATCATCAACATCTTGAAGAGGAAACAACCCCAGCCTCGGCACAGACCTGTCATGCTATGCTCACTCGCGAAACATATTGTATGCTGTTTATCTCCACCCCGACCTAATTCAAAGTAACAGGATTCATACTAAGATTCTATGGTCACTTGTGATGAGGTCTTCTCTGCAGTTTTAGAACTAAGATGGCTGTAAGCAGGGTGGATGGGAGGACCGCCAGTAGGCTCAACATGTACCCATTTGCGACCTGTCAACGGATCCTTGGCAAATTTGACCTGCCCACCCGCCAGAGCAAAGAGAGTATGGTCTCGGCCCATACCTACGAAGTCACCAGGGTGGAACCGTGTGCCACGCTGCCGGACGATGATATTTCCTGGTATCACCTTCTGCAGCAAAGAACAGCATTCAACATAAGCCACGTAGGCATAAAATAAGCTCTTCACACCTTACTTACATCACAAATGAATATAAAAGTAATTAACCCCTCAAAAACATTCTCCGTCCTATTCCCAACACACGAATAATCTCCCAGAAAAACGTCCTCCTGAGAACTCATAAAAACGTTACAGAAGAGCAGGCGATACATGTGCATGTATAAGGGTTGAGTAAGCAAAAAAATACAACGAAATGAAGAGAAATTCTTCATAGAAATCAACCCTAAACTATCTACACCCACGAGCTGCTCTCAGATGCCGCATCACTCTCTGTTACCCTAAAACGAAAATTCCCGGCAATCATCCTGGTTCAGAATCAAAAAATCTGAAAGAAGTATGTGGATGCATTCCAAATTCGGCAACAAAAAAGCCTGAATTTCCACGATATCAAATTTGGTAAAAAATGCCATCCCTCTCATACCACAGAAATTGAACCCCACGAAACCACAAGAACAAAAACCTCAATCACGAACTCACCTGCCCACCGTACTTCTTAACACCGAGATTCTTAGGCTTGGAATCGCGGCCATTCTGCGTGGATCCTCCAGCCTTCTTGGTAGCCCACCTTCTGAACAACAAACTGGCACCTCCAAATCCTTCGCTTCCTACCACCTCTGCCAGAAGCACAAAACCACCTAATCAATCAAACCTTCAAACCCTAGAATTCCAAAACCCAACATATCTCGTCACTTTACGTGATAGAAAATTTTGCGGGTGAGTGAAGGTACCGGCATTGCAGCTGGTGGGCAGCAAGGAGAAGCCCTCGGAGAAGCGCTTGGCGAGCTGTGCGACCCTGGCCATGATCGGTGAAGCGATCGGAGCTCAAAACATGCAACAATCTGGAAACTTGCAATTGTCAGGGTTTAGGGTTTTAGCTCGGGCTCTGTTCTCGTCGCACTGGTTTCGGTTTCTCATCCACGAAACTCATCCTCTGCCCTTGTTCTCACAATGAATTATTTTCAATTCCTCTTTGTAGCCAGGTTTTTTTCAATAGTTAAGTGATACTGGGGTGATATCGGGATGATTCTTGGTGGTAGCATATTGATATTTGTATAAAATTTTGATATGTTTTAATATACAAGTATATATTCTTTGCTATTGTTATTTTTTTACAAACAATTTGATTTTTTTTATTTTTTTATTTTTTTTTTCCCTTCCATTTTTCAAAATCATTTGTGTAAATTAACCACTAAATTTCTAGAGTTGCAAAGTGGTTAAATACATATTATAATGGAATTAAATATCCCTTGTATACATTACATCTATTGATGAAATATATACAAGTGATATTTTATCCTATTATAATGTATGTTGTTTTAATGATCTATATTATTAGATATCATGTTAAACTAGGGATACCGGTATATAAAGTGGCAATGGGATTGTGTCATTGGTAATTCTAATTTACTGAGGATCTTCTACCTTTCTTGGATTTCATAGGATTTCAATTAAAGGAGTAGTCGAGCTTCTTTTGACCTCTGAATAGAGTAACTCCAAGTAAGTCAAGATCTACACTCTGGACTTCCACTTTAAATAAAATAGGGATAAATTATTTCCATTTGAAAAGTCATTTGACTAGGAGTCAAACTACATTGACTACTACATGGAGTAATTAACTAAATTCCCTCACAAGTTTCCAACGAAAGCCATACCGACGGGACTGATCCATCCCGGGCGACCGTTCCACTTGGAACATGTCCTCCAGCACCCAACCAAGCTTCATGGCAAAGCTTCACACCAGGTTTTCCAACGTCTCTCACGCTCCATTTGAACGCATTCCACAACGAGTCCATGACCGCATCGCCATCTCAATTGATATCTACCCTATACTCAGGTAACACCACTCCAATAACCTCCAATACCCTTACCAATACTAGCATGATATCCACCCAACACCCTAAAATACCCGTTCAATACCCGCACTCTTCTGCCATGAAATGGACAAGAAGACAACGTCGTAAACCTGCACAAGTGTTTGCGATCCACTCTTCAAATCAGAAACCATGAAATTGTTGCGCATGTTGGCTATGAGAAAAATCACTGGACACGTTCGGGACAGTTTGGTTGTCATAAGAAGCGTTTCGGTGGGAAGGTGAGGAGGTCAGCTGGTGAAGTTGAGTAGGTGATCCTGCTGGAGAGTGATCGGAGATGGCGAGAAGCAAGGTAAAGCGATTTCGACACTGCAGTGATGTGATATGGTTTCTAAATTGGCTTCTGAATCGATTTTCTACACAATTTGATGTCCTTGATTGGATTTTATTGATTGAGCTGAATTGGGTTTTTGGTTTGGTGGGTTTAAGACACATACGTTTTGTGGCGTTCTGTTGCTAATCTAGATTGTGGAGAACCGTTTTGTATGTTGATGGGTTGTGTAGTGATCGGTTAGATGGAGAATATGGGTGATGCTCTAGGTTTGGTTTGACCTGGAATGGCTATGTGGTGAATTCCGAGGGTTTTTCTTGTTTCTTCTTTGGTTTTAGAGTTGGATGGTTCTCAGAGCTTCAGTTTTTGGGGCATGATGTGGAAATACCACTTCGAGATGTGTCTTGATGTGAGAGCGATGTTGTCTGAGCGTTAGGGCTTTCGAGGGGTTTTATTATGCTTGGTGGAGAATTATTTCTCATGTGCTTTGTATTTTGATTTAGATGACCTAGTTACAAACAAAAAGAATTGTGGACTCTATGTGTATATAATTGTAGTTCCATGACGATATGAATTCTTTCGTTGCGGATGGTGGGAGAGCAGGAAACGTTGGTGATACTGCTGGATGTGAGTCCTGGCATGCATCCCTATCTGCCTGTTGCATCGAAGTGCATCGCTACCCTGGTGCACCGAAAGGCAAGTCGTTCTGCTCTTTTGATGGAGATCTTTTGGTTTACGATGTTTTTGTTTGATTACCGCATAATGTCACCGCATGTAGGGTTTTTTACTGCTGAATAAATTGATGATACCATTTCCACCTATTATTTCTTAGAGTTGTAAGTGGTGCCTTCTTGGGAGTATTAAAGGTGGAAGTGCTTTGATTATGTAGCTCTTGCAAAGTAAGAATGACGAGCTTGGGCTGGTCTATTTTGGCCATTCTGGTAAGTTCAGCTTCAGATGTGCCCGAGATTGAGTATTAGTTCTAGTCTTTGGCTTGTAATATTGGGCAGCGAGAAATAATTTGTGGAGTTTTTGTGCAGCTTGTTTTGTTTAAGTTTTTACTCTACATTAGACACATTTTTGTGATTTGAATGGCCATGCATTGCTGCTAAAACTCAGTTGAATTGAGGTCACTAGATGATTTTGAATTGTGTTGAAACTCAAACTTGTAACAGAGACAGATAATGACCTAAATAAGGAGCTGGAGGGTTACGGCAATATTGTAGTTGCCGAGCCCATTGCTGTTGTATCTCAGGATCTAGCAGGTCGCTTGGAGGATGTTCCACTTGGATTTGGTGCAAGTGACTGTATCCTTTATCATAAACCTATATGTAAGAACTTCAGCATTTACGTATGTGGAAACGATTAGTTTTCACAATGGACCTTCTTTAACAAACTTGATCAGTTCTAGATGCCATCGTGGTGGGCTGTGACATGTTGATGAAAAGGCTGGGTGAAAATAAGAAGGGAAATAAGCGCTTGTGTCTCATTACCGATGCTGAGTCTCCAGTCAGAGAGCCTCTTGAAGGAACAGTAGAAGAGCAAGCGAAAAACATAGCGGAACGTATGGGAGAACAAGGTATCAAGTTGGATGCGGTTGTGGTCCGTATCGGTCAAAACTTTCTGACAAACTCTTCTGCAATGAGGAAGAATGAAAGTCTGTTAGATATCTTCAAATTGCACACTCAAACGGAGGTGGGTATTGCTCGGAGCGCGATGTCTATGCTCGGAATCATGAAGCCTCGCGTTGTTTCACCAACAACTTTATATCGTGGCGACTTAGAGCTTACACCAACTATGACTGTGAAGGTTTCATTTAAACTTTTTTGCTGTTCTCTTAACGCATTCTTTGCTTTTCTTCTAAGTAAATCGTTTTTATTTTATAATATTTAAAAAAGAAACCGCCTATGTTAGAAGTCTAATCAGAAGATATTTATTTGCGTTCGTTTCTTGTTCTTGATGGATCTGGACCTTATATGCACTTTGTGAAGGTTTTGCTTATCGCAAGAGAGTGTGTCTGAAAACTTTCTAGTATCATATATTTACCCAGTAATGCTACACTTTTCTCTAGTTCTGAAATTGAAATTTATGTTAATTGTCTCGAGAATAGTTCATAGATCATCGGAATTTTCCAACGTTGAATTGTTTCTCCAGGTATGGGTGTACAAGAAGACTGCACAGGAAAAATTTCCTACATTGAAAAAGTACTCTGACCAAGCACCCGCTTCTGACCCACATGCAACCCGTGAAGTGAAGATAGACACCGAATACAAAAGCTCAGAGAATCCAGATCTATCTATTCCTCCTGAGCAACGAGCTAAAGCATTTAAATATGGAAAGAATTACATTCCTATTGGTGAGGATGTTCTAAAGGCCCTCAAGTTCGAGACGGAAAAGGGCATTAAGCTTGTTGGCATGGTGAAAAGCTCTAAGATTCCTCGGTGAGTTAATAATCTAAACCTCTTTGTATATGCTGATTCTTTGAGGGATTTTCCTGTCACGGATGAATGATGCAATTGGTTTGTGTTGAGATCTCATGCAACTTCGCCGTTCTCTTATGTTAGTTATGAATGACATTGATTCAGGCATTACTTTCTGAAGGAGTCCAACATTTTTGTACCGGAGCCTGGACATGAAAAGTCTATCGTCGCAGTGTCAGCCCTTGTCCGAGCCATGAAGGAGCTTGATTACGTAGCAGTAGTTCGTTGTATCTGGAGACAAGGACAAACCAATGTTGTCATGGGAGTCCTTCTGCCATTTGTGGCTACACAAGACAACGTGGTTAGTATGACATCTTCCTTCTTGTATTGATGTGCCACGTTGACTAGATATGCTTTGCAAGAAGTTTCTCGGATGCTGAAGGTATCAAAATTGTTTGTTGACAGGCTGATGGTTTTTACTTCAATGTCATACCCTACGATGACGACATACGGGCGTTCCAATTTAAGTCTTTTAGCTCCGTGCCAGAGCCTTTACAACCAAATATTGACCAGCAAGAGGCTGCAGACAACCTGGTTCGTATGCTCGACCTGTCTCCAGACGGAGACGAAGAGCTGCTTCAGCCAGAACACACAGTCAACCCAATTCTGCAGGTAGGGTTGTTTGTTATTTGTGTTCTCCAAGTTTTTCTTTACTTCACCAAGTGTCGGTCTGTAACTGTTTGCAGTATATCTTTTGAAATAATAATTACAAGAAGGGTACACTTGAACAACAATTTCCACTACTTGTCTATGCTAGTAGCTCCAGCTTCAGATTTAAGACCAAGGCTTCTGGAGGTGCATGATCAATGATTTAAGCTCGCAGTTAGCGTGTTTTGTGAGAAATTTCTTGTTCACCGTTTTGCTAAGCATTATCACTGTGTGCTTTCGACAGAGGTTCTACTATTTCCTTCATTTGAAATCTCAAAATCCAGAGGCCGAGGTACCTCCTCTTGATGAAGCCTTGCGCTGTTTAGTGGAGCCAGATCCGTTGCTCTTAGCTGAAAGTGAATATGGACTCCGTCAGTTCTCCCAAGTGCTGCCATTAATACAAAATACCCAGGTGATGTGTTGTCTCCTCTTATGCCCGTTTGATTAATTTATGTGTACTTAAAAGAAAAACATTCTGGGAGATGGTCCGATGATCCCGGGTTGTTGATTAGGCAATAATATTTGCAGAATCTTTGTTTTCATGATGCTGCTCTCACATCTTTTTTTTTCCTGCAGAAGGAGAAGGGCAAGAAGTCTTTCTGGAGGGACAAAAAGGATGATAACTTGCTGCAAATCAAAGATGAAGCTGGCATGGAAGTAGATTCCGTGGGACCTGTGTCCTTTAGTAGTCTTGCTTCAAGGAAAGTGGAGGAAGTCGGAAGTGCAAATCCTGTGGCTGATTTTGAGGCACTCTTAGCTCGTCGTGATAGCCCTGAATGGGTTGGCAAAGCTATTCAAGGGATGAAGAAAATGATCATGGATCTCCTTGACTCTGCTTACAATGGCAACACATACGAAAAGGCACTTGCATGTTTGGTTGCGCTGCGATCCGGCTGTGTGATCCAAGAGGTAATGTCTCAGCTTCTTAGTTGTTATTGTGTATAATCAAGTTTCACCTGCAACTTCTTAAGTCCAAGAGAACGTGCAACATTAAGCGAGAGATATCCAGCTCCACCTAGTTCTGTTAGATTGCGATGTTCTTGCATCACGTAGCTATTAGTTGCATCACGTAGCTATTAGTTGCATCACGCGCTCTGAACTACTGGGGATCTGAATGGCAACTCTAGTGGTCGTATTCATTGGTGGTAGGTCTGTGGTTTGTGCAGGAACCATTGGAATTTAATTCTTTCTTACAAGATTTAGCAATCAAGGGAAGAGGGAAGCGATTCCAAGACTTCTGGCAGCAAGTAATCGACAAGAGAATCACTCTAATATCTAAGGATGAAGCACCTGACAGGTACTTTTTCCAAGTTTGCTTCGAATTGCTTATGTAAACCATTTTCTTGATCTTTTACTAATACTAATTTTTTGTAACAAAAGGAACCAAAAAAGAAATAGACGAAATTTAAAATCTAAAAATGAAAAGAATAGAAATCAGAAAAAGGAAATGAAATCAGTAAAAAAAGAACAGAAAAAAGGAAAAAGCTCAGTTTACTTCTTTTGCATAGTTACTCTGGGTTTTCGTTCTATCAATCAAATGGCTAAATCCTCTTGTTCACTTTCAATTGGAAACACAGCAACGTAGGAGCCGCTGAAGCTGCATCATTCCTGACCGGTGAGAAGCTGGAACCCAAGAAGGAAGAACCCGAGGACGAGATCGACGAAATGGAGGCACTCCTGGGAGAAGCCATGTGATCAACCACCTTCACTTGCCCTTTTACCGAGCGCCCGAATTCACGACAGCTTACAAACTGGTGCCAATCACAAGCTACACTGTACCATCCTTTTGAACTTCTGTAGCCTTTACTTGTACAGTCACAAAACTTTACTTTGTAAAATTCAAAACCTTTTTTTGGTTTCCAATCTAGAAAAAAATAGTCACAATCATCCCATCTCATCACTCCTCCTTTCCACCGTGCCTAACGTGATTGTCTCCCATCAGAGCCTGCACCTCTGCTCACTCACTCACCTCACTCAACTCACTCAACTCACTCATCTCCCTCACCTCACCTCACGGATGCAAACTCACCTGTAACTTAATACACTTCGTCCTTCCCTCCCGAACTAAAAATCCCTCCTCCTCTGCATGTGCACAGAATGACAAGAATAGTATAAACTCCATGAGACGCAAAAAACAACACTTGCCTGGTAACTCCAACTCCTGGAAAAACTCTGAAAAAACTCTGAAAAAACTCTGAAAGAACTCTAGAAAAAACTCTGAAAAACCACGACACCATACCCAAAAGGAAAACCAAAATACATACACACATAATACATCACCACTCATACAATACAACTCCCTTACAATCACCCCATCAACACACCAACCCCTCTCTCCCATCAATCAATCAACCTCTGAACTCAATCACACCATCACCACTGCCACCAATCCATCCCAAAACCAGCCCCAAAATCTCTCAAAATCTCTGAAAATTGCAGAAGAAGTGGTGATTGCTGATCATTTCACCAACGTTGGATTGGGGGATAATTTTCTGCAAATACCAGAATATTATTTTGGGCTTGGGAAAGTGGAAGTATTTATGCATCTACGCAATTGGAGAGCAACACCATAACTCCGGGAGAGGCAATTTGGAGTGGTCGTCATGTTCTTCCCCTTCCCGGTTGGTGGATCATTGAAGTGAGGAGCGTTGGAGAGACGAAGAGGAGAAGAGAAGAGAAGACAAGAGAACTGGGTTTGTTTCATACTCCAGAAGTTGTTTCTATTTTGTGAGGGTTTGGTTTTTAGGTTTTGGGGAGGGTTTGGTTTCGGAGAGGGGGAGAGAGAGGGAGAGGGAGCGATGATTGTGAGCATGGAGTCGAAGACGGGGCGCACGGACGGCCGTGCACGGCGGCGGCGGGTGGGCGACGCGGAGAACGCAGCGCGGCCGTGCGAGGCCGTGGTGGTGAATCATGGCATGACGTCCGCGCCCATCGTGGTGGAGGATGAGGACGACGATGTGGTGGTGTCATCGCCCACGGCGTTTGCTCAGGTGGGATTCGCTTCTCTTGCCCGGTTTCGTTTCGAATTCTGTGTCCTGAGATGATGGTTCATGTGTCTGTGATGGTGGTGGTGTTGTCTCTCTGTCTGGATCAGTCTCGTGAAGGGTTCTGATGTGAGTTTTGGATGTGGTTGTTTTTCTTCAATTTGGTGTGGTTTTGAGTTTTTAGGTCGTGAGGTTATGTGTTGCGGTGTGTTGATTGCAGTTGGTTTGGACATGGTGTGTTGAGTTCGCGTGGGATTGGTTTTGATGAGGAGTTTGGGGATGTGGCTTTCTGCTGACATGTGTGAGATGATTGCAGGCGAAGCTGATTGCCAATGCAGATCGTCGTTTGACTCGGCAGTCGAGAGT
The DNA here is from genome assembly GCA_014871385.1 of Ceratodon purpureus. Taxonomy (NCBI): domain Eukaryota; kingdom Viridiplantae; phylum Streptophyta; class Bryopsida; order Pseudoditrichales; family Ditrichaceae; genus Ceratodon; species Ceratodon purpureus. Next base: position 8,342,919 of record CM026432.1, on the reverse strand, counting down.
GCCGGTGGAAGAGGATCCGTTGGAGTTGCGGCTCGGGCTTGGAGGTGAATGTCCCCATTTTGTGAATGTTTGCATATGAGTGTCTTACGAGTGTAATTTGGAGAGTAGGCTTTGTGAGGGGAGACTCTGCATTGACATGCAGGTGGTTGTTGGGTTAATTGTTTAGGTGTTTGCATTTGATCTGTGTAAGATCATGATTCAGGCTTTTGATGACTGTTGGATGTGTGTTTCATGTTTAGAAGTGGTTGAATGATTGCACGGAAGAGTATATTCTCAATGCAGGGTTTTCTGTAAATGTGATATGCAGGTGTTAAGTAACTACTTGGATTTCTTTTTCAGGGGCATCACATTATAATAGCCGGAGTGTGTCACAATCTAGTGCTACTCAGCAGCCATCCGTAGTAGGCCGCCGGGGGCGACCTGCCAGACCAACAATTGATCTCACTACTCCAGCCAGACAAGCTCCAGTGGATGAGGATTGTGTCTTTCTTAATGAAAACCCTAAGGTATGGTGCTCTCTTTGCCTTTTGTCTAGGAGTACTGATTGTTAATTGTGCTCTTCTCATTTGAGTTTGAAGTGGTTTGAAGTGGTTAACACTGGTAGAATGGGACAGTCCCCTCTTCGGAATATTACCTATGTTTTGTTGCATGGTAGGCAGAACTATTATGTTGCTGGTAGCTGTTGGGTCTGATTAACATTTGACACCCTAACAAATGTTTGCTCTGTCTGTTGCAGAGTCGGAAACGAAAAAATGTGCCTGTAGAACCATCTTTCATGAAGAATTTCCCTCCAGACTCACCAGTGCAGGAGAAGGAGGAAGAGCGGAAACTGAGGTGCGTTATTTGCATGGACACAATGAAAGATGAGACGTCCACCACTTGTGGTCACATCTTCTGCCAAAGTTGCATTCAGGGGGCGATCAAAGCACAGAAGAAATGCCCCACCTGTCGGAAGAAGCTGACTATGAAAAATATACATCGTATATATATTTAGGTTTCGGCAACTGGGTGTTCTGCAGCTTAGAGTTGTATATAAAGATTTAGGACGGATGTTTTTTTACAGGCAGAATTCCATAAGCGATTCTGACAAAATTATGTTCTCTAGCAAACTGATCAGTCGGACCTTTAGCTAGTTAGGGGTTTAGTTAGAGAGTGGAAGATTCACATCATTAAGTGAGATGGAAATGCGCAGAGAATTTTTTTGGGTCCGATTAGAGGTCTTTAGCATGCAGAAAGGCTCATGTCACTATGATGGCTTTTGGCTGCAATTCCCTTACCTTCTCAGTTCACAGTGGGACACATTGAAGAGTGGAATCACTCGTTGTACATCGCTTTGCTCTCCAAAGTTAATTTCTTTCTCTGATTATTTAGAAAACTCCTTCCAGTGTTCTTTCTGCGAGTGAAGGGATGCCTTACGCGTTTCCTGCGTGGAGAGCAATGTTACTAGAGCATTGGAATTTAGGTTTTGTTGCACAATTGCAAGCTGATTAATTAGCAGACGTTTTAGTTGTAATTTAGCTTTTGGAGCTGAAAGCGCTAGTTCGAGAGGGGAAATACCTCCTTTTGTCTACCGGACTATTTGAGTCTGCACTTACGGATTGTCTAAATTGTTTACCACTCGCCTGGCCCAAAACCTTTTTAGGCAAGTGTCTACATGGATTCACTTGTATCCTTTGGGCTATGTTCACAAGATATTGTAACTTTGGTCTCCGCAACTTAATGACGATATCTCATCTTGACTATGAGGGATGAGTTATGTGCACCTGAAGGGGATATCCCCCAATAATCTCACATTGAACTGATACCGTAATTTCTGACTTTTCAGTGGAGGAAACAAAATGTGTTTTCAATATGAAAATTCGTTCTACTGTACTGAACAGCTACTCAGGCAGCTTTAGCAAGTGAAGGTAGATAGAATCCTCAAAGATGACGTCAAATTTCTTCATGTAGTTGCTTTGATAAGAACAGAAAGAATGCCTCCGCTGTTTCAGTGCAGTAAGTATCAGCTAAGGCAACTATCACCTCACAGCCGAGCGCACGAGCTTCAGGTTTCGCGGCCAGCTGAGCCATCAAGGGAAGCCACACATCTGGGTCTGCCTCCACAGCCTTCACAAATGCAAGCAATCCTGCTGCTAATCGTCCAGGAAAATTCTCCATCTGTATAGACCTACGCGTCAATATGGATTCTAGAGCATTTTAAAACATACTACTGCAGGCATCATGAGAAGACCCACGTCTGAACAACACGCATGCCTACCAAATATTTCACATTCATCAGAAAGATTTGTGTTCTAGCAAAATAAACAATTCGCATGAAGGAAAATTCTCTGGAGGCGTGAAGCCAACCGAGACAGTGTTGCTGCATAACGTATTGCAGGATGAGTTTACCTTAGGAGTATCTTGGTGGTTTTCTGCCCTGAAACGATGGGTTTTTGCCTCATGAAGAGGGCCCAGATTAAGGGCTCTTGGGAAATAAGAGTGAGATCTTTGGCCACTCCTCTCATTTCCCTCGCCAGAAGTTGAGGACCCTGTGTCTTTTCTATTTGAGCTCCACATTCCTTTCCTGGCACCCCACAGTCGTAACAATCGAACTTTGCTCCAAGACAAAGGGTTTGCAAATACAGTATCTCCATACAAATCCCTCGCTAATTCTTTCCATTTAGCCGAAATTCCTCCATTCTGACCTCTGTCTGGTTTTCCAGATGGCTCAGATTTCAAGCTCTCGCCAGCATATTCTTGAAAAAGAACATCCTTCTCAAGCTTCATCTTATCCAAATAGTAATGCTTCAGAACAGTGGAGCAAGTTCTCACAATATCTTTAACTAACAAAACTCTAACTCTTGCGCCTTCACCAGACAAGATATAGTCCATCACATCTAATGTAGCGGAAGCAACAGCACGGGTATCAAATGCTCCTCTTATGCCTCCTGACCTTTTATGCCCCAATCCATCTTGCCCAGTGTGCTCCTTTTCCTTTTTAGTCGCAGTAGCTCCTGCCATGGATTGGTCTCCAACTGCAACAACCTGTTGACAACAACCAAATCAAGCAATTCCCTTTTCAGTAAATGCCCCATATATATACGCAGTTCCGGCGATCCTGAGATAAGAAGTGGGGTAAGAGGTTTTTACCAGGCGTTCTAGGCGATGCCACCGAATGGAGCCATTGTTTCGTATAAGTAGTTCCCTCAAAGTCTCTCGCATCTGTGGATCGGGGTCCGCTAGTAACCTTCCAACGATAAATGGATATGCACTAGCCACAACTTGAAATCCAGGGTCGAGCGTGGTTGCAGTTCCTTCTAGAGATCCAAGAGCTCTAATGACCATAGCATACTCAGGAGATAGACGAAACTGAAATTTGTACATCACCGACCAAAGTTGATTCATAACACCCTGAACTACCACCAAATCTAGTTCCGACCAGTGAGTAAAGAACATGTACCGGTAATCATTATAAACTGGTACTTCAAAAGCAGAAGCTTAAATAAAAAAAATTATTCATACATAAGTTAAAATGGATTATTGACTGCGATGGCTAAGAAGCGAGAAGTGTAAGTCTGAGTATGCATTCACTTCCATCTTACAACTGGTATATACAATGCACAATTTAAATAAGGAGGGCAAACTGACCTGAAAATCCATCTGAACTTGAGTCCCTTCATCTCCAAAAGATAATCGAAGCTCACGGGCTACTGGTTCCAGGTCTGTACCTGCTGGAATAAAGTCCAGCGTCACAAAGTCTTTAGCAAGACCCTCAGAGTCCCTATTAACAAAATGTATCAGCTGCGTTATACACATACCACGCAAGAACTTAGTTACTAACTGTCTTCCTTCGTCATCAACAACAATGTTTATGTATTTACAATTGAGGGAATTAATGAGAAAACTGGAATGATCTTAAAAACGGAATTATCTTAGGAAAGCCCGCACAAGCCTAGAAGAGATTTCACTGCTTATTTCACAAGCCTAGAAGAGATTTTATCTTAGGCAACATTGTGTCAAAATCAGAAACTCACTGTACGAATTAGACCAACACGATACTCCCGTCGTAATTCACTCATCATCCCAAAGTCGAAGTAGGCTAGAACACCTTCCGTTGTTACTACAACGTTGCCTGGATGTGGATCGGCATGAAAGTAGCCCTCCTCTAAAACTTGTCGAAGGGACGACAATACTCCCTGCCAGTGTCTCATCAGGGATATGATGGGTGAGAAAACAAAACAGTTACTGGTCCCTTGCGTAATGATCCCAATTATCAAGAACATGCCAAGAAAGATGCAATAAAATAAGTATAAGATCCAAGGGGTGCTTAAATACTTGTACACAGGTATGAAATATTATCTTCTTTAATAAAGTGGCAACACAAATATTTCTTAATATGACTACATTATGTGTATTGCCTGATCAACAAGCTGTTGAATATCAAAACCAGCAGCATTTAATGAATCTCGATTCGTAAGCTTAATTCCCTCGATCCATTCCATTGTCAATACACCCTTTGTACAATACTCCCAATATATTTTTGGAACTTTCACTACGCCATCTCCACTATTTCCATACAAGTTTGTTTGCATCTGACTCCTTGATCTACGATTAATAGTTTTTCCAGGGCGCTCACTTCCTGTGACCGTCACGAGTTCATTGTTACTAGTTTGATGTAAATAAAAACTACAGAACTTCTACACCCAATCACCTACGAACTTGGGTCCTAAAACGTGCTTTTCGTATAAATTTCATCATATGCCATTACAACTTATACTGGCCACAACAAATCTATGTGGACGGTAGACTTAATATATCAGAAAATGTAAGAATGACCACTCACTTGGCTAAGATAGACAACTGACCTTGACATGTCAAAATGATAACTAGACATATATAGAATTTAAAAACCATTCATGAAAGAGCTCAAACGATTAAAAAACACAATTGGATTAGAGGAATACATTGTTGGAGAAGGATGAAAAGGATTACTGGAGTGAGTGCGGAGTCCAAAAAGACTAGCAAAACGTTCTGCGTTGTCGCCTTCTCTGAGGTAATCCACTTCCTCAAACATGTGTCTCACCTAAAATGGCATCATTCACAAGTACAATACTAATAATCAGGGTGTTGTCTTGTCTGAAATCAGCCGAATATTAACTAGGATCTCAAAACCCCTTCCTGATAACTGCTTGCTACATGAAATCGTTTAATAACATTCGCAAAAATAAATAAATAAATGGGACTCCGAATTTCAGAGTATGCAAACTTCTTCAAATAATATGAACAAAACAGATAAAATTTAGCATATCGGCTCTTCACCATTTCATCCACAACTGCGACAAGATCACCTCGTGCCCCAGCAAACCCCTGCAGTTGACCACCAAGCCAACGCAGAAGATGGCCATCTAGCGCTAGCACGTCTCGCACCCCTGGTCTCTGTATTTTCACAGCCACAGCCTCTCCAGTATGCAGCCGTGCTGACCAAATAACAAAGGTACAAGGAATGGAATTTTTTAGTGATTAGGGATCTGGGTGCTTCAACGACCAACTGTTTCGTAATATGAAGTGTGTCTTCTTAGAAAACATCAATTAGGACGTACGTGAATCATAGCAGGCTGAGAAATGTAACATGACCTATTGCTCAAAATCTCGGAAGTGCTCAGCTGCTCACAAATGACAGAAGAAAAGGCTGTATTGACTATTTTACAAACGAAAGGATAATAACTTGAGTCTCTCGAGAAGATACATATGCTTGGGTACAAATAAATGATACAAATAAACTAAACCACTAGATTCGTTTGTGCCCAAGATAGCCTCAATATCCATTAAAGCCACGCCTCCTACCAAAAGCTGGAAACAGAGGACACAAACCCTTGAAGTGATACCTTTATACACCTGACCAAGCGATGCTGCAGCTATAGGTTTCTCTGAAATTTCAGCAAACACCTTTGAGGCGGGTAATCCAAATTGACCTTCGAAAAACCTCAATGCGTCTGGTGTTGGAAACGGAGGAATTCGGTCCTTCAAAAGAGAAAGGGGTCAAGTAAGTAAATGACATCGAAAGATACTCCTGGTAACTAATAACTATGGAGGAAACTTTGAAGGACCAACTACTCTATGCACTGGTAAGCCAATAGAAACCACCAATATAAACAGAAATAGATATTTATCACACAACCACTCCGGATACTTGAGTTTAATTAAAAAATTAGGTGTACGAATAAGTACGGCAAGCTTAAAAAGATGAAACATGCTCACAGATGTGATGTAAAGCAAACCATGCTTCACCATTTGACCATCTTGTTATGGCATCTGTAAACCTTCCAGACGCTCTTTACAATGAACCCTAAGTCACACTACATTCTGTCGGAGGATCTGGTCTTGTAATCCCAGGGACTTCTATCCCTAAGCATATAAATATCATCAAAGCATCCAGTATTCTTATTGTAATCAGACCTGCAATTTTGCGAGCTCCAGACAGTAGGCATTTGGTAGAATATCAGGACGTGTACTCAAAGCCTGCCCAAGCTGCGCATCTCAATCACAATCTCAGTTAACCACCATATCGCATGCAACCCACCAGGAAATGAAGAAATATATTATACTAGCAGTAGCCTTCTATCTTAAACTGCAGTTTACCTTAATGTAAAAAGGGCCCAGACGAATCATACTTCGCCGCAGCTGCAATCACACCAAAAGAATGTTTAAAACACAGGCTATGAGGTTGAGATTATCAATGTTTTCAGCAGCACATTTGTAGAATGAGTCAATAACATCTATTCAGAAGGCAGCTGCAACATCCCACCTTCGGAAAATATTATCAGCATCTGTCTCAAGAAGGAGGTGAAGCTAAATATTTTGTTACAAGAAGTAGAAATTCAATGAACACCTCAACCCCACTATGTCACAAACACCAATCTGAAGCTTCAGAAACGAAGACAACTAGTTGCCATGAAAAGACATCTAAGTCGAAAGTTTTGAGCTAATTCTTGCACTTATAAGATGAATAATACTTCACGGCAGTTTGAAACTCAAACAATCAGCCAGCTGAACAAATGTATGACTGGTAGACTACAAGTACCCACCTTATCTGCACGCTTCTGAATGTCCTTCTCAATCCAGTGCCAGAGAGTCAGCATGAAAACCTCAGAGACAATTGTAATAGCCCGGAACGCGACTGGCAAAGGTCTGTACCGATAGTAGTTTTTAAACGCCACTGGATCATAGGTCTCCCACTTTGTCGGGGCACGAGCCTCTCCAGCAACAGAATGAATGCCATAGGCTTTACCAATATGTCTGCAAAAAAGAGCTATTCAGTCAATCACTCAATTTTAACTCATTTTACAAGCACATCAAAAACAATTCGGCAAATTCTACCAGTGAAAAAGGTTCTGCCTCACATTCGATTGTACAAATTAACTCACTTCAGAATTTGGGCATGATTCCGTCCGAGGGTAGCAAGCATAGTCACGTGCAAGACCTAATTACCATAATAACTGATTTACAGCAGCACCTATCTTGCGATAAGGCAACACCTAATCAAAAAAGAGAAGGAATAGTACATGTGCAATGAGTCACCGGTGGAAAAAGAAGGTGATAAAAGCAAGCGTTCATCTCCAAGAGCTCTACTGCTCCGAGAAAACGCATGATGGCGAGTGCTGTAATCTCGTCCATCTGAAACCACTGCAGGTGCACACACAACCTATTTGAGCAGCTACAAATTAAGCTCCAATATCACAATAGCCTATTATTTCTACATGGCTTCCAAGATCCTTTCAGACAGGGTATTGCAAACTGCTTCATAAATATTGCATTCACATAAGGCAGCATTAGCAGCACCGGGCTTAACAGAACAAACCCCTAAACCCTCCGCAATAAATTATGACATCTGACGACATAACCGACACCGAACCACAAATGAATTGATACGCTTTTACTCAAAAGATTCCGATTAACAGGATTGTACATCATACACACTAAGCATCATGAGCTATGGCGCAATAGAAATGTGATCACATAAACAGTGAACAGAATTCTGTCAAGTAGCTCACCAACTGAAGTTAAGTGAAAACCCTATCACCAATAAACTCAACCATCAACAATATACGTAATCCTGCCAATCTTACCCAGCAACTGAGAGCATCTAATCAAGAGGTTTCTCAATTCCTTTTAAAGCATTGCCACATTGACTCGGAGCGTCGGGAACAAAAATCGCCATAACACTAAAACTCGTCTGTACAATCGGAACGAAACCCAAAGCACAGGGCAAAATTCCCCCTCATTCCAACCCGAATATACCCACTCAAATCTTCCCAAAGCTACCAGATAATCCACCGAAATTCCGCCATTGCCGACTAGAAACCCTAGCCATGGTAATCACTATCTCATAGATTTACAGGCAAATCACACTCTCGCAAACACGCTGCACCACTTCAACCCTCGACCCAAACAGGAAAGAAACGTCACCAACTGATCTGAAATTCACCCACATTGCGAACCCAATCGAGATTCATAAGCAGAAATGGACACTCTCTAACACAAAATTTATCATACTCCACCGCAGCACCGAATTCTAACCCTAGATCCAAATCAGAATGAAAGAACGCACAACAGACTCACCACCAGGACGCCATCTCCGAGTGGCACGACACCGGCAGAGCGCAATCAAGTGCAGTGCGCCGTTCTTCATGAGCTACGCCTTCTTCCCAAAGCCCCAGATGATGCATTGGCACTCCTTGAACTCATCCATTGCTTCCTTCACCTTGCAACCACATTGACACAGATGACAACATTGACAACAGCAACATTGACAACGGCAACACCTCTCCAACACTCCATACTCATCAACCAGATCATGATATTATGCGTCTCTCATCAATGCAGTGGCTCCAGTTCTTCGAATCATCCATCGCTTCATGCTCCCATGAAGAGCTTGAACCCACAAGATCTCCATGGCATCAGGTTGCACCTACATCGATCTCCCAACTCCAGCATCAGCCACAGTAAATGCATATACTCAGAAATGGTGGCGTAATTCTTCATGAGCTACATGTGCCTTCTTCATGTCAATCCCATCAATTCTTTACGTAAGTCTTATTAATTTACTGCATGCATGCATGCATGCAAACTACGTACGTACGTCCTGATCGACATGGGTCTCTGAATGCAATTGCTGTTTGTTGAACTCAGAAGGAATAATCTACTTTTTTTTGCAAAAAATAATATTTCTCTTTCAAAAAAACAACTTTTTGGAGTTTCTTGATTTTTTTAAAAATCTTTAATGATTGCATCATGTGTTTTCAAAATAGACAAACATCACTCTGAATTTATTTTTATTTTTATTTTTCTATCCTTAGGAGTATTTTAGTTAATTTTTATCTCTTCAATTTAGAATTGTGTATCAAGAAATATGCTAATTCAGTGCCTTCTCTCGTAGTTGTAAATTGCTGTAAGGCTCCTTCTTTTACCGAAAACCAAATCTAGAACACCAAATGCGGAAGAGTATCAGTAACTTTCAAAAATAAAGTTTACCAACTTTGGTTCCTGGAGTTGAAAGTTATTTTAATCATCACTACCAAGCATCTAAAATGCAAGTATAGTATTGTACACCATAGTACAATAAAACAAAACCGCTCGTCTGGATTGAAAATTAAAGGCGACTTTAAAAAGAATTCAATAACACTTCAACATCTCTAATGTTTTATTCAGATTGTCTTTGCGCATCTCAACAATTTTCTTCTCTACAAAATCACCATGGCGGTGATTTAGAGAAATAATATAAATGCATGATTTAAGTACAAGTGTTGCTTTATAGAGAAATTATTTGAGAACACCACATTTGCACCACAATGAATGAAAATCTTGTGGTAGCACAAGATATAAACTTGTTTTTATATAAAAAAAAATATGAGAATTGTATTAAATTGTGAATTGATTGAATATGATTACAGATAAAAAAAATCAGTGAAATCTTAATATTATTGGAAAATAAATCAATTTAGAGTTTTAAGAGCTGATAAAAGTATTAATATAGGAAATTGTCTTTTTATAAAGTCGGAATGGATTTGTAATAAAAGTAGATGTTGAAAATGGACTTTTGTTTTACAAGGTTTTGCACACAAATTGTTATATTCCACACACGGTGTGTGTAAGAATTTCATCAAAATTACGTGAGTACTCCCACGCATTGGCAGCGTTAATTTTGAAAAAGTGCGAATCCTAAAACATCAATCTTGAACTTTCGAGTAGTAAAATGAACTATTCTGTTGTAGTTCACAAGGAAGAATCCACTATTAGATGAATGAAAATTGACTTGATACTGAGGTAAGCAAAAAATCAAAAAAATATTAAAGGTATTTGATGATGATGTTGGAGGTCGAGCCCTGCATTTAGACTGTTGTTTATTTATTTTATTTTTTAATCCTTGAGTGCGGTTGATCCTGATCTTAGGGGATATTATGTTCATACTATTAATTGTATATATTTGTACTGAATGAAGTTGAAATTTGAGTTCTGAAGCTCTGACATTTGTGAGAATTTTGAATGATTTGATCGACCTTGGAGTGTGGTTAAAGACGGCTACTTATGTGTGTTTTTGTTTATTTTTGTTCATTCCTTTTTGTTAAGTTCTGGATCAAGTTTGACGTTGTGACTTAAAGTCGCGTGCATTTGAGAGTAAGATCATTGCTCTTTGTGTTCCATAACCATCAAGAATTGCTTCTACAGCTTGATTTGTAGTTGTTGGTTAGGATTACGTTTGTGGTTGTGACTTAGGATTGCATGGATTCGAGAGTGAGATTCTCGCTCTTTGTATGCTATAGCCACCTTGAGTTGCTTCTACAACTTGATTGAATGATTACTTGTATTGTGATTGATTTCGTAAGCCGAGGCCAACTTTAGGGTTGAGCTTCTAAAATTTACATTTGGTGCGTCTGCCAGGAGTAAATTACTAATGGTTATCATTGCTTGAACTTTTGCTGAAGATTTGTGGAGTTTGAAGCTGCTAAGGTGTTGATAGGAAAAAGCACGGCATGAGGTAAACTTTCTTTTATCCTAATTCATGAATCTAAAGCGTTTTGTTAATTGAGTGGTGTATTTTAGGTTGATAATTTGAATTAGTACAAGGGTTAAATCCTATACTAATTTTTTTGCGATTAGGAACGTATTAGTGATGAATTAGTTAAATTTACTAAAGAACCTTTGTGATAACAAATTGTTTGGCTGAAGTTGCTTCAAGGTAAGTTCTCCCTTTTAAAACTGAAGGTATAGAACAAATTGGCGATAGTACATTAATTTGTCAGTGTGCTTGGTTATTTTTTAGTGTGCTTGAAATAAAAGTCACCTCGGCGACTGGTTTGGTTTATTTCTACAAGTATTGACAATAACATTAATGATAGTAGGATATCCTCTTCCACTCTTGCCATTAGCCTCAAGGTCATATGTAATTGTTTGCTTCAATTGTACACCATATCTCTTAAAAAAAATAAAAAATTATTGCATCTAATTTCTATTTTTTCAGCACTCATTTTTCCAATACTTCTATATGTATTAAGGTTCATTTCAAAGATGAATTTGCACACTCTTTCTGCAGCCTTAATTCTAGAAGTTCTATCTTCGATAAAATTTGGAAGTTATTCTCTTACTAAAACAAAATAATTTATGCCTCATAGTTCCAAGTTAAGCACCCATTAAAAATACATAGCAAGTGGTGATGTAGGATGCAACTCATTTCTGTATATAACTTTAGATTATAATTGGCATTTAATGCAACAAGATACTGATTCCTCTACATTTTTGTAAATGCCTGTGAGCAGTCAAAGTGCTCTATTTTATCTTTTTCTTCAAAATTCTATTAGTTAGTTGAATTTTACAATTTTTATGTTAAAATGGTAAAAAATAGATTATTTAGTCCTTTAATTACTTATTATTTCATGTTTTACTAATTTCCTTCAAAATTCCTAATTTGTAGTGTTTTTATTTCCCTTTAGTGTTTTTTTCTTTCCGTTTCTAAATTCAAATCTATCTTTCTACTTTTTATTTTTTTATTTTCCATTTTCTATTTCTTTGTTGGAACTTGGTTTCCATTCTTCCTTTCTCTCCTTTTTTTTCTTCTTATTTTTATTGTTATCTATTTTTCTATATTTTATTTTCTACTTTTTATTTTTTATTTTCTACTTTTTAGTGGCCTGGAACAACTCAAGGCGGCTGCGTTAATGAAGCCGCCTCAAAAGAAAAGGGCGCGCATCTCCAACTGAGCTATGCTAGTAGGCAGGAAAGTAAATTAGTAAATACAAAATGTCAATCGGCCGATGAGGATCCTAGCCGAAGGTAGAGAAGTCATGCCGGTTAGAAGTAGGAAAATCAGTGGTAGTTTAGTCACTTCCAAGAATTTTAGTAGATTAATAAATGGAATTGAAGGTCGATAATTTCTTTTGCTTCTAAAATCCCAATTTCCTCTAAAACTACATTAATGGTATTCAAGTAATTAGTCAGTTGCTACATTTTTAGAATAGTGGGAAAAGGAAATAGTAGTTAGGAACTTAGGAAAAAATAAAATAGAACAAAAAGAAAAAATAGTTATGATAGAGATAGGCATGACATGGGGATAAAGTTGATTTTCACAAGAGGATGGACATGGGTATGTATCCTTTGTGCATGTCATGAGAGATGACAAGGCTTAAGATAAGATGTTGGTTAACAGAAGGGCAGCAGAGTGCTTCATTCAAGGAATGAGTTGACTTAGAGTGAAATTTTGATTGAAGGGGGAAATAGGTGAGAGAGAAGCTGCTGGCTGCGACGGTGGGTTGTGTGTCAAGACAGTGTGTGTACGAGGGTTAGCAGTAGAGAGCGTGTGGAGAGGCGGCTGAAGGAGGTTAGGAGAAGCAGTACGTAGGAAGTACAATAGGTATGGTAAAGTGGTGTGTGCTGTGAATTAGAAGTTAGTATGTGCATAAGGTGTTAGTGGGCAGCGAAGAGGTGACATGTACTGTGAAGCAGTGCAGGCTGCTACATGGGCTAATTTTTAGTGTGCATTAGAAGTTAGTGAGTAGTATGGTAGAATGTTGTGCATGTACACAAGATTCTTGAGCAGGCCTTGATAATGGTTTGATTTAGATGAAGGGAGATGCTAGTTAAAGAGAGTGGATAAGTCTGGTTAGTAAGTGTGTAGAGTAAAGGCGGTGAGAAGCGAGGAGCTATCAAGGCGGAGCTGTTGGGCTGTGAAGCGATGGTGGTGTTAGAGGGCTTGCATTGTAAGGAAGCGGCGACTGCATCGAAGCATTCAATAGGTTCGAGGCTGCATGCGGTTCCTTTTAAGTTTTAGTTTATTTATTTCTTTTGCTCCAGTAACGACAAGGAGCTTGTTGACGACGGCTTGGAGGTGTTGAAGAGGGCTGTAGTCGGACAAAGCATTACGTTAATTTCCAGAGGTTGCAGTCAAGGGCCGGCTGCTTGCTGATCGAGAGGGGAGAATTTGCTTTGGTGCCGAAGGTTGAGACAGGCGGGCGGTAACTCTTGGTTCAGATTATTTCGATCCTTACTCTGGTGCTCGTGCATGCTGGTTGGAAGGAGAACCAGTCTCAGTTTTCCGAAGTCTGAAGGTGGTTCGGTGACTGGAGTCAAAGGAAGGAGCATTGGTTTGTGCGTTGCTTTGTTATTTCTTTATTTTTTATTTGTGTTCAGTGAAAGCTACTGCTGCGGTCAGAGCAATTCAGCTTTAAGCGATAGTATTGGACGGCGCGAGTGGTGTGCATAAAGGTGCATGTTGATGTCTGAGAAGAGGCAAGAGTGACGGACGTGGAAGCTGATGAAGCAGCAACTGCTTCAAACAATTAAGTAGGTTCTGGCCATTTAGGCCATCTTGTGTATTTATGGTAGTTTCATTTTTTTGTTTTGTTATTTTCATGATTGGGAATTGTTCTATTCCCTTATGAGTGTTGTTTGGTGTGTACAACTTATGTGTTAAATTGTGCATCTTTGCACACAAAAAAATTATAAAAATTATGTGTTGTGAATTAAATTGAGCCTTATCTTGTTTGGAAAATATTGATTGTGAGCTGTAATTCTCTGATTTGGTTGTTTTTCATTGAAATTGAACGTTACTTTTTACATGTGATTGCACATTAAGATAAAGCATAAAAAATCAGTAACTTCTGGCGTCAAAAATTCTAAATTATGACGTAAATTGAATGAGTTAAGATAAAAAGTAATTAAGTAACTTAAACCATTTAGGTTCACTAATTAATTAGAGTTAGTAATTATTTAGAGTTACTAAGGTATTTAGGTTCGTAATTACTTAGGATTAGGGTAAATTTGATTTACTTTTTGCCATAAAAATATTTACTTTGATAACTTTTACATTTTTTTTGAAGTAACTAAATTTTTACAATATGACAGTAAGCCAGGGCCGGCCATTTATGGTTGCACTTTTCTGGTTTACAATGCCTTTCCACCAATATTGCTCTTTAATCTTATGACAAGGAACTTGTCTAAAGTATATCATGAAACACTTTGAGAATTTCATTTTTGGTTTTTTTATCATCGACCACTCTCAATAATACGCCATTCTTCATCTTTTACCTTTCCATAAAAAACTACTTCCCAAAATATAGTTATCAGTTTGGTGTGAGATACTTTAAAAAGCCTTGTTCGACCAACCTTATTGTCTTTTCATAATACTTAAATGTATGCAAATGTCTTTTAATTTGCTCTTATAAAAACTTTCTTAACAAATTTTGTCTTCATCACTTGGGTTTGATCCATCAGTAGCTAGCGCATATCCATAGCCCTCATAATCTTCATCTTCACAAATTTCTTTCGTTTCTATCTCTTCCTCACAAATATATTTGGTCCTAGATAGCATATTTGTCACAAAAATTTATGGAACACATGTACTTAAAGGAACCGTAGGAGCTCCACCGGGTGAAGCAAGGAGTCGGGAGAGAGGGACTTGGAATTCAAGAGCTTTGAGCTTTAACTTTGAAAGGGTAGCAAGGCCTATTGATCCACCTCGGGCTCCAATTTGAGCCTTCTACTTGGCCTTCTATCCCTCAACTCACCCAACCTAATCTAAATTCCAAAAATTAAACCCATTAATCAAAAACTTTCATCAATCTCTCTCTTCTAGACTCTAGCGCTTTCTAGTTCAACGCTAAATCCATAACATTTTCCAAATGTGAAGGACTTATGAAAATTTAAATGTGATTGTTTTTTTTCTAAAACTCACTCACACTTTTCATGCGTAAATTTTATATTATTTCATAATTTTGTGCAAATTAGTATTTATTACACTCTTGAAGAATGGAAGTTCAACCACTAAACATGCATGAATTCGTAATTCACACTTCCACCTTCAATGTTTGTGTGGCTTTTGCCATGGATCTTAGATTAATCTTGTTGAACCAGGAGTGTGATAGTCGTAGAAATCCCATGGACCGGGTATGGGACCCTAAACGTCTTGAAGGTTTTAGATGGCGATGTGGGCATCGGGGATGTAGACGGTGCGTATCTGCATGAGCCGGCTCGTGGTTCAAGAAATCCAAGTTGACTTTGATGTATTGTTGGAGAAATAGAGAGTTGCAGACCAACGCTAGAGTTCATGCGGTTGTTGTTTCGTCTCTTACTTCAGTGAATTGGTACAATTATTGCCGAGAAATATGTTTTCAGGCACTGACAAGTGAGGATGAAGGGAGGATCGGCGGGGTAGGAAAGTGTAAATTTGGAAAACGAAAGTATCATCGTGGTGATAGAGTAGAGGGGCAGTGGATTTTTGATGGTATTGAACGCAGTTCAAAAAATATATTTTTAGCTACGGTTGCAGACTGGACGACACCTACGCTAGAGAATATTATTGTTCAGTACCATCTACTTATCTAAAATAACTCAAAGAAAAACACAATGTAATAACATTACATCAATAATATTATACATAGTAATATAATTATATAGACATAAATGAAGAATCAATATATTAGAATAAACTCATTATTATCATATAAAATTTAATAAAATGTACGAATAAGAAATGATCATGTAAGTCAGTATATAAATACAATCCTATATTTGTTTAATACATGTTTATTTTAATCTAAAATCAAATATGAGTAAAAATATTTTTAAATATGACATAGTCAGGTAATAAAGATACATTCTATATCATACTTGCTTTTAACATCACACTACATTTAAAAAAATCTCAATTACTCTATCTAAGGATTTTAGCCATTCCTCTAAGTTTTTTGGAGAAGAACACCATCTCAAAATATAAACTGTTTTGTTCTTCATCTCATGTAAAGAAGCCTTATAAGTAAAAATATGCTAAATGGCTAACATCCCTAGTCCAAGGTATCCCACCGTAGGCTGAGTCTGGACTACCCACGTGTCACCAGACCTAATTTCCAACCTGTTGAACACACAATCTTTCTTGCCACTATTTGTCCACCTCAAAACAAATATCTATTTATATTTATAAAAACAATGTTTGCCCCTCTAATAATTAATTTTCCGGCTATTATGTTTAAAAATAGCCTTAAGTGTATTTAAAATAGGCAAATATCACTATAAACAAATTTCTTTTCCAATCCTTTGAATTTTAGAATTTTTTTTTAATTTTAGAATTATTTATGAATCCATTACCGGAGAAGGATAGACGTCTAAATATATAGGAATCCGAACTCATGATCGGTCTAGACTATGCATAAACTTTGGGAGGTTGTCAGGTTGGACCAATGAAAATGTTGAAATGCCCAAAGTTGGGCCTCTCGGCCTTCACATTATGGGTCAATGTACAAAGAACATTGCTTCCAAAAATTCTATGTGGCAACACTTTTTGAAATTTTTGGTGTCAAGGTGACGGCCTCTCTATAGCCAAGTTTGGATCAAGCAAAATCTGAACCCAAACTCCATCAAGAGGCCAAACTTTTAAAAAGAAAATTGTACTTTGCCTCTAAAAATAATTTGGTCCAAAAAAGTGACACTCGTCCTCTCAATTTGAGCATAAGGTAAAGACACCCATTCCCGTGACTGCACCCATTCCTGTTTGTATAAAAGGCACCTCAATCTGAGTGGCTCTGATCTTGAGTGGTTGAAGAAATTTGCTATTGTAAGGAACTTTTCATGGCAGAAGTTGCTTCTCCAAGTCACGGAATCAAGGCCATTTAGACACAGTCAAAATGTACAAATCAATTTTTGACTCTGACTATTGATAACATACACAAATTTTATAATATCATGACTTTGTTAATACATTCTAGATTAATATCTAATTGCCTTTTTCTTGGAATATTTCTTTTCATACTGCTCATGTATTATGGCATCTTTCTACAATGAAACCTTGGACAGTGGTTCATTCTAAATACCCGTTTGAGGTCCACCACTTCTCATAATGACTCTGATTGATTCATTTCATTGAGAACCGTGACATAACAGTCCAACACTAGTCCCTACCTTACACTAAACCAGCCCTCAATCAACAAAAATGACTGTTGCCGCTAATCCTAGGTGGCGCACCGAACGCTGAGCTGGACTGCTCACGTGTCACTTCCCACCCCCGAACCCGCCCCTTCCCCACCTCGGCAGCCAACACCACATCATCTCCGAATCCTAACGACACCAAACTACAATCCTCTTGTCCCTCCAAACCATGCTCCACCATGGTCAGATCTCCATATCTCATCATGCCACTACCATCATTCACCAGATCCAAGCTCCACTGTTCTAACTCTGTCTCCCTGTCTGCACTTGAGTATCCTCATTCTCCCACTTTTGCAGTAAACATACAATTTCAGATGGCGGCTGGGATGTATCCATGCCAAGATGGGAGTTTGCTTTGCAAGGTCACCAGGTGGGTCGACTTTTTTGTTTTGCACTTGGGTGTAGGTACTTGAGTTTGCTTGCAATATTGAGTTTTTGTTACGTTTGTTGGCATTTGAGTTAGGTTTAGGGCATAGTTGAATCTTGAGTGGATGGGAGTTTGAATGGGAAAGAATTTAGGAAAGTTTGTCCTGGCAATGGTTTTGTGTCCATCTGTACTCATTTCCTGTGTTGTTTGGTGGATTTGGGAGCAGTTTCAGGTTTCAGCGTTTGGGCTACTGTGTGTAGACGTGCCGGATATGAGCTCACATTTGGGCATTTGTGTTTTTGAATCAGGAGCAGTGGATTCTAATTTTGAGGTATGGTTGATTTTGAGGTATGATTTTGAAGTAGAGGTGATGGCGTTCAATTTTTCCGCAGTTTTTTCAACTGGGTACAGTTTTTGAGTTCGTTTTAGTTCATGACTGCGCTGATGATACTCTTGTGAGGAATGAACGGGCGTCTGGATAGACGTTGTGTGTTTTGGGAGTTCTATGTAAACACCTCAAAAATTAATGGCTAGCTGCTTAGAGTGGGCAAAATTTCATGCTTTTGGATTTAGCAGGGCAATTACTACGCTTAACTGTACATTTTAGTCAATGTTTTCAGTTTCGAATGGTCGATCTCGTTTGTGCAGGCTCTTGGATGATGGAAAGGATGGCAACATTACCTCAGAGTAGTTCGAAATCAGTGGGGGATATAGAGAAACATTTGGTGAACAATGTGAAGAAAAGACACAGGAAGGTGGATATAGAGGAACATTTGGTGAAAAATTTGAAGAAGAGACAGAAGAAGGTGGAGAGGAAGAAGAGGGAGTTGCATTCTCTTTTATCACAGATTGCTAAACTTTATGAAAGCTTTTCGGTTCCCACATTTCCCGAGGGTACATTGCCACCTTAGAACTCTAGGATCAGCAGCTTTACGTTCATTCACCTGCATTGCACACTTATCGAGTATATTGCAACTTAAGCGCTGAATTTTCTTGAGTTCGTGATATTGAGGTACGAGGACGATAGCACAGTAGAAATATTATGCTTATAATGAGTCTCATAGAACATTGCATGGTATACAGCTGCTAATTATTGCAACAATAAAGTGTTTTGAATGTAGACATATTGAATAGTCAATAATTTCTAATCAATGCTAACTTGACCTCAATTTTTCTGTGGGGGTAATTGGGACTTTTTTCCAGGATATGATGCTGATACCGGAATCTTTCGGAATGCTGTTATTGCATCTGACAACTTAAACGAGAATATTGCCCTCGAGACCGTTAATAACACCAGTAGTATTTCATCAGCATATGCACCAGGTATTCCCGGATTTTAATTTATAAAATTTTGTTTCTCGACTTTGTTATCTTCATGTCCTGTCTTCTTAAGATAGCAGCACCAGACCGCCACTTTCGGAGCCTTGCTGCTGGGTAAATGGCACAGTTGGTGTGAAAAGAATACACACTTTGGGCATTCATAGAGAAAGCATAGAGAATTTATCCCCCACTTCATTGGTCTGTGATTCGGTTGGTATTGCCTAGAAGTTATTTCTTGTAACCCTCCAAAATTGTATCATCTAACATAGATTCAAACCATCTAAAACCTCACCTTCCATGTGCAGATTCTACTGTCAGTAATGTCCGACATGATTTTCTACGCGCCATGCAACGATACGAGTACCACATAAACAAAGCTAAGACTGACCGAGCAAAAGAGGGAAAGGAGGGTCCAGCCAAAAGAGGACTGGAATGTCGTCCAGACATTGTGGCATACAACGAGATGAAGAAAGCTCGTGAAAGTTTGAATCCCGAAATAACTGTGGGCTACCTTCCAGGCATTGACATAGGCGATATATTTACTTACAGACATCAGATGGCAGCAGTAGGGCTTCACCGCTTGCCCAACGCAGGAATCGATTATGGGACTCATCATCTCGATATGATTCCGATTGCTGGAGCCATAGTATTGGTGCCTAAAGCAGGCTATGTGGATGATATGGACTATGGCAATATAATTCATTATACAGGTAAGCAATTTTTTTTCTGTTATGGTGTTAAATAATGTCAACTACCAAGTCAATGTGTTCTAGTCTACAGCAATTCGTTTGCGCGTATTATGGCTTCATGTCAGAGTTATGATGATAATGAGCTTTTAAATTGTATATTTGCTATGTTGCAGGGCAAGGAGGCCGCAAGAAACACAGTCAAGCGTCACCTGTTGTGAATGATCAAGTACTGAAGAAGGGCAATCTCGCATTATCTAATAACCGTGACCGAAAGTTGCCAGTCCGGGTTATTCGAGGGCACTCTGCCTTAGGTAGCACCGGCGCTAAGCTTCTAGGCTACACATATGATGGCTTGTATAGAATCACAGGTTACAGTTTTAGCCTTGGACTGGAAGGTTTTAAGGTTTACAAGTACTCGTTGCAGAGACTTGAGGACCAGCCACCGATCCCGCCATGTATTCCTGGCTGCACCGCACACGAGTGGAACAATACCATAGCCACAGGAGCAGTGCCTCTCCAGGAAATGGACCCTTTCCCCGCGGTGGAAGGTGCGAAACATCATTAGCATACTCTCAATTCCCCCCACCATTGCAGTTCCTGTTGCAAATTGAGTTATCAACATGAAGCTGTGAATGGAAAATTAATGCAGGTTTGGCGGTACCATGATTCAAACGGTTCATGGGATTTCCACACCATGTTTCATTCATGTTGCTGGTGGCGTCCTTGGCTTCACACAATGTCCTGACAGAGCTGCAGTACGACCCATCAAACGCGGTTGTGAGCTTCTCTTGATGAGCGATATATTGTTGTCCAAGCCATCCGATTAAAATTGTATAGATGATCTGGAGAACACAGAAAAAGAAGGGCATATGGCATATGCACAAGTATGTACAGTAGAGTACAGGACAGGCGACACATCGGAAGAGTAGAGTTTTAGGGCCTGCAGAAACCGATGATGCGATGATGACAAATCGCAGATGGTTGTGTGAAATGGGTATTGCTGTTCTACTTGAGTTCGAAATGATCACAATCTTCTCAAGTGTAAGAAACTTCCGGCCCTTGACAACATCGGATGGATTCAAATTAATTTGAGATGGAGAGGGGTTTCTCATGTAGAGTAGAGTAAAGAACTCTAGCATATAACATTTAAATTGGCTGCACCTTCTGATTATAGAGAGAAACCATGCCATAACATGTAGCCTTGTTTACAACCTGTGTTTGGGATGGTAATGCATCACGGCATTCTAAGGATTCTCCGAGATGTTGCATGCTGATAGCAGTAGGTGGTCATTTTAGAAGAAAATTCCGGTGACTGTATCTGCTGGTGAGCATCCGGTCTGAACCAAATCGGTGTCATTCATTTTGATCGGCACCATTCAGTTTGGAAGTTGGTACGTGCCGGAGCTTACCTTAGGTTAAAGTCCTGGAATCCTTGAAGGTATGCTAATCCAACTCCGCAAATACATACATACACATATGTTTCAACTTAATACATACACAACATTCTTCAGAGGTGAAAGTATTATCCCTACCGACTATCTCAACATGACAACGAAGAAGACTTTGTTGTAACTGAATATTGGAAACATGACTAAAGCGTTTAAACTTACCCCACCCGAAAAATCCAACAGTATCGAGGGGGCATGATCTAGCCATATACAGGGTAGAGAAAGCTCACTTGAAGCTAGAACGTTACGACTTATATTAATAATACTCACAAAAAATAGTAAATATTCATAACAGTAATTTCAACTCAAATACAGAACTAAAAAATATAGTCCATACTTTCAACTCAACACATAACGACAATATGCTTCCCCGCTGGTACATAAAACATCGAGAGCGGAGAGTTTACAAAACAATAAAATACGGAACCTAACGAGAGGTGAGCATATTCGTTGCCCTTTCAAACAGAATTTTCGCAGTGCTGAACATCTGTTTCGCGTTCAGATTGGCTTCCAGGTTGTCAAGTTCCTGCTGAAGCCGGTCCTTCTCATCTCTGTCTGTACCTTCAGCGCGGATGCACTCCATCACCAGCCACTTCGTTGTGGCAAGAGCGTAGTCCCAACAGTTGTTGTTTCGAAGGCTGTAATTGGGATCCTCCTTCTGCAAAATGCTGTTGAGCTTGTCCAGTGGAATGAACTTCTTCCCACAATCGACGGAGTGGACTTTGACACCATCGTGGAGAATTTCTCGTAAGCTGTTGACAGGAATACTTGTGATGTGGATACCAGCTCCACCGGTTGAATTTGAGCTGCTAGTACTAGACATGCGCCCCAGTTTTTGAGCAAGAATGTACAACATTTCACTGCTAGAACCACCTCGCTGGAGCTCGAGAACAAGGTAGTCGTGATTAATCAGATTCCTCATCTGCGTAAGCAGATTGCACAACAAAATTAATGGAGTTGATTCCATCCATGCGTACTTATCGAAACTTGAAATAACAAACATAGTTCTAATCAGTGTGGAAACTCAATGCACCATATGTGAATCATGATAACATCCGAAGCATAAGAACAATTTTTTCACATCCAAGATAAGCGTTCTACATCTACACGGGCACAATCAATTGGATATGTGATACAAAGGACATATATTGTGTACGAGACAAACCTCCTTAACTTTTCCGGCTTGCTCTAGTGACACATCTGGCAATCCACTGTCCTTACGGAGCGACTGAAGGACGTCTGCACTCGACATAAATTGACCCATTAACCCTCTTTGACAGTAATCGATTTTTATGAGGGCAAGTCCCTGGGGCTCATTCAGAGCCTTCTTGTCGTTAGTTCCAAGCTCAAGGGTCTCGAAGTAATCTCCATCCTGCACATTCAGATTAACTCCCATTGACAGGTTGGAGGAGTCCAAGGCTATTTGAGCAATTCCCCGTTTGAGCTTATGAGATGCCGTGGATGAGCTCGCAAGAGAAGCTCGAGAAGAGTTGCTCAAAGAAGAGAGAAACTGAGACATGGTTCCGGACAATTGACTTGATCGGCAAAGGCCAGCTAAGTTAGCACAAGCAATGTAAAACTACTCAATGTTCTGCGGTACTCTGTGCGAGCAAGAGGGCTACATATATATGGTTGTTCATCTACAGGCTGAAGCTTGGTGTGAGTACTTGTTAGTATTATAATATTTCCTCAAAGATTGAAGACTTCTGGCGACGTACACATTCCCAAAAATCCTAAGAAATATCTACATCGGCTCGAATTGGTCGATGCAATAATGCTGAGTCTGTGTCAGTCGGTTCTTCGATGGATGGGCGATGGATACGTAATTCCAATCTGATGTCTACATAAAAACTTCTCTGTACAGACAAAGTTGTCTATATGTACAGACCAGGTCTTCACAATGAGTCATGCCGAATTTTGCAATGCGTCCCACGTATGATTTTATGAAATATATAAATAATCCTTCATGTCTGCATTTCATGCGAACTCCTTGAACCACAAAACGAGCTTCGGGATCCGTGAGACGGTTTTACATCGAATATTGGAGTGCGAGGTAGGTAGGAGCTGAGCTATGTGGGCATGGGGAATGAGGTTAATTATCTAACTTTTTAAACTGGTTGACGGCAAAGGAGAAGAAGATGGTCTCCCATCAATTGGAAGCAATGGTGGTGTCTCAAATCGAGTACCAGATAGGTCCCCGGAAGTATGCAGATTTGGATACTTATCCGAGGCCGTTGAGGCCTTTCAACAGTCCGGGTGCAACACAATGGCATGGCCAACGTCGATGGTGTTCAGTGCCAGGGAGAGCAAATTGCATCGTAATCAAAACTTGACATTGCTACTGTGTATGATGTATCCCATTCACAACGTACTCTTCCACTATAACTTGGGTGTAACTGCATGGGTGCCTGCATGTACTGCACCCTCAAGTCTTGGTATTACCAAGATACCAAGACAACCCAGCTTACCCAGGATGTCTGCATGTGCACCGTGAATATAACACACGAAAGTCAAGTCATATCCAGTAAAGCATGACTATGTGGTGTCTAAAAACATGAATAATGTGACCGACCATTCTGTGACTTCTTCAAAACTCCTCCGTTCGCTCAACTTAAACAGCAGCCTGGGTTAATCACAATGCTTGGCATCGTCATATCGGTGTAAGAATTTCCTCATACCATATAACTCACAGATAAAAATGATAGGCATTCCCAGGTTTATACTATGGGCACAGGTTGGTAATTCGTTCTGGAAATTGTGGAAGGGTCATACTTCAGAGCCTCTTCAGGATCTCCGACTAACATGTCCTGATCAGACCTGAAATTTCTTCGGAGTGACCTCTGGAGCTTTACTTTTGCTGCCCGGGCGTTCGGCCACCACCATCCTGGCTGCAACTCTTCAAACTTCCACGATATAATCCATAATTTGCACTAATGTTATACATGATGCTTTGCGTAGACCCTTCGTTCGCACTGGGCAGCTTTGTGGTGACTCATGCGAAGGTTTCTGAAGCACAATTCTTCATTAAGAAGAATAGTCGGTAGTCCGCAGAAACTGTACTAGAGCGGTTGCTAGTTTTTTCCTTTCGAAGACATAATGTTTAGGTTAGTCTACTACGTCTCTCGGAAGGCTGCTAAGATACCTTTACACATTAGGAATCGTCTGTTACATGACGATGGCACTTCCCGGCAGCTCCAAGGATCCGTCTATGACCAAGGAATTCAAGGGGTACTCGGCCAGCGCAAGTACATGAGATTGTGTGAAGACCAAAGGCTTACACTTGCGACAATATTCTACTGTCAAGAGGAGCTACACGGTATTCGGCTAGCTTTGGAGTCATCTCGGCAATATTTGAACCCGAATCATGACCGCAATGAGAGGGTAAGTCTCGTGTTCTGCTAACATATTGACGTTGCTGCTTACATTTAATTTCAACGCACATTATACCTTTCGTCATTCAAATCTGAATCAACAGTTTACGTGTGTTCTGCTCACTACCAACTTTGTAAAGTTCTTGCAATCGGCTCTGCTGCAAGTTATGAGGGTCTCGTACTCTAGAAAACTTAGTGATTTTGCGTACGTTATTGGTATCAAGACACAATTTCTTAGGGTCCTTTCTTGATTTGGAAGACTTGATGGTGGTGTAAAATATGGGATTGCAGAAGAAAAGACTGATCAACCACGACTATCTCCTATTGCTGATTCGATCTGGAGAGGGAGAAGCTTTCCATATCAAGGCAGAGAAGGTTGCTGGTGTCGACGAAGATTTCAACCAACAAGGCATTCATATCACCGTTCTTCCCGAAGGACTCAACGACAAGGAGCTCAAGCGATGTTGTCTTCACAGGATTGATTGCAATATCTATGTTGCTCTTGAAGACATCTTGGCCACTTTGAAGAAGGAGTCCCCAACTTACGATGTGGTTCACAACAATTGCTGGGACTACGCAAGGAGAACGACCAAGTCGCTGTTGAATGATTGCTTAAACCTGTTGGGTGCTCGGCACTCACAGTTCATGTACTCCCCGGGAGAATATTCAAGGCTGCACGGGGAGCTGGAGAGCTTGGAGAACAATCTGGCCAAAAAGCATACTGCCAACACATTTCAGAGGATGTGGACATTCGTGAAAACAAAGTTCCAATAGTACACAAGGTGAAGCACGTCCTGAACTTCTGGTATGTCAGGAGATTTTCAGGCACATACTAGTTTCTACTTCGAATTCATTTTCCTGTTTATGTCCCTTACGGATCACACGCGATGGAGGACCACCTTGACGTGCTGTTACGCAGCCGAAATCACTTTCTTGCCTCCCCTTATGACATGATACAGCATACCGTATACGACAATCTATTTATGTTTTCCCAATATTATGGTTTCTGAATTTAACGTTGCAAAAAGTGATTAAATGATAATTCTTCTTCCCGGGCGTGTTACTTGATATTATTTTTTGTTGGACAGTCCGGTTCGCACCATATCCATCCATTCTGAAATGCAGACTGACTATAGATCATGTGTTAATCTGGTAGATACAGAAGTGGATATTTCATCGTATACTTCTGGTATCAGAATCTGAAGGGCATCATAATTTGTAGGTTTATGTTTGAAACTCAGAATCGATGTTCGACTAAACTGCCACATTGATACAACGTAGATGATTTTCAATACTTGTAAAAAATCAGAACGGAAGCGTAGAATCTGAAGAGTCAACTTTGTCATAAAATGCAAACAATAATGCACAAAGAAAAGTAACTGTCATAGACTGCTTACTTTCAACAGGAGCAGCAATACAGGCGGGGCAAGCAGCCACGTATTCATCTAATTCACGGACACCACAGCACTGCCATTTTTAGCGGAGTCTTCGCTAGTCAAGCAACACACTCACACAATACTTCTCGATTACGATCCAAGGAAGTTTGTGCTGGAAAATTCATTGCAGAAATGCACATACATGGAGCTTACATCATACGAAGATCCGAGTGACAAGAAATCATAAAAACATCGAACAATGGGAGCGCATTACTCACCATCAAAGTCTGAAAAAATTCCTCAAAGCGAAACTGCAATCTGAATTGAGATTCCTACCTGAAAAAGGTGCCAATCCTATTGTTACATAAGAGCTACACTGGATGTATGCATCAGAGTGGTGGCAACACAGCCGTTGAAGTGGAGGAGAACAAATATCGGGTGAATCGTCTTTGAAAGTCACAGACGGTGACAGCATGGAGAGTGCCCATCATGGTGCCTGTCCTATCAGAGCAATTGCACAAAGAATCCAATGCTATGAGTTTGCGGAGCTTACATCAACAGGCCAGTGCGCTTCAACAACATCTGCAAATCCTGCCTTGTCTGCATTTCTAATACAAGCTTTGACAAGCAAGCACGTATAATTGTGTACACTCAGGTCTGAGACATTCGAAATAACCCATCACCATTGCTACTACATGCCTCGGATTATAATTCATAAGCGTGATTACATTCTAAGCTAAATCAACGTTGTCGGAGTCGCTCTACTGGAGAAGTGTCGACGCAGTATAATGTAAAGTCGTTAATTGCTTGCAAAACAAGCAATCGTCTTGAGATGCTTCCTAATTTAACCTTCGATCTCAAATCCCATGTGTATATAAACACAGTTCTCCTTTGCGACTATTCCATTCCGACATTGTTTCCTCAGCCTCGTCTCTGTACCTC
Source organism: Ceratodon purpureus (assembly GCA_014871385.1). Lineage (NCBI taxonomy): Eukaryota > Viridiplantae > Streptophyta > Bryopsida > Pseudoditrichales > Ditrichaceae > Ceratodon > Ceratodon purpureus. Next base: position 8,315,958 of record CM026432.1, on the reverse strand, counting down.
CATACTCTCTGCCTTTGTGCATTCACTTGCTTTGTTTGCAAATACAACTACAATGGCGCCGATCTACCAATTCGAACTTGAAGATGGAGAGATACTGGAGAAGAAGGAAGTCCTAAAGACTCTGGACAAATTGTGCGCATCTCCAAAAGGAGGCACAGCAACAGAATACATGGAGCTGTTGGTGTATAGTCTCAAGATGGGGAATATCATCAACCAGTCTATGGTGCTCAAGGCGCTTCTAGAGACCAAGCATATGTCTCTGCTCAAAGCCATTGCCAAGCCAAAGAACCTGCACATTCTTTCATCAATATTGGTCATGCACCAAAACTGCTATCACAAGACTCCCGTCCTCCGCAACACATTGCGCCTGCTTCAGCGCTTGGACAAGTACAAAGTGCTTCGAGGGACCAACCTTGCCTGCACTCACAAGTTCTGCACACATATGTTCTCAAAAATCCTTTTCGGTTTGACAACCCACTCGGATCATGAAGTTCGGATCCTTGCCTCCTCCTTTCAAAAGCTAAGGTTTAGCATACCAAAAGACAAATGTATGAATTAAATTTGGTGGAGGGATGTGTAGGCATTAGGAAAAACATCTATAAATGCTCTTCAAGATCAATACCCAAGTATATTTGTAAATACATTTGATCAGTATCCAAGTATATTTGTGGATAAATTTCACAATATATACTTGTAAATGCATTTGACAAGATACAATTGTAAGTACATCTGAAATACAATTTTCTAGGCACATTTTCCAGCGGTGTTCTATCCCCAAACATTTATTGCCAATCTGCGCATCTCAGAAACAGACACAAACGCTGAATTTAAATTAACAGCACACAAACAGTTACGGTACACACATGTACTTGCATCGAAGGAAATCGAGAAACCACGATGAAACTGTAACTGCCTCGTCCCATGATCTCTGCTAATGACGTGAGATGTAAACACCTTACCGGACAGGGGTCGGGTCGAATATTGTTTTCTACAGTAGAAACAGTAAGCTGAAATTAAAAGACGTACTTGCATGCACCATGTTTCCATGTTGATCAATCTTGAACGCGAGAACTGAGACCAAGCCGATGATGCTCATAAAAGGAGAAGAGTCTTAAAGATGTTGCTCATGAAGCATAGAATTGGTAATGTAATTATCGAGGGAAAATGATTCCGATGAAGTTCGCAGTGAACACAGCGGTGATGATCAGGATGTCTTAGAGCTCACTGTCAAAGAAAACGATGATGAATGAAACACAATTTACTAGGATGCAACCGTGGGCATTTTAAGAACGGTCATTTCAAAGAACAAAAATCTGTCATAACACTCTAGAAGAGCTTAGTAATTAGCAGATTATAGCATGGGTTAGAATTGCCACGAATTCAACCAGTGTACTCAAATTCTAGCAGAGATGTATCATGATTTTAAGCACTGCCTTCTTGCTAGATTCACAAGCAAAAATGTACACACACAAAATAAGGGACTTCATCTGATTCACTCAAATTTGAATGCAACCCAATTTCAACCCACATTGACATCGATCAAATCATCAACCAGAGTGTGAGATTATGATTGCAGTGGCTCTTGTGGAACATCTCAGCCATGATGGGCCATGGCGTTCTTCTTTGTGAGCTGATAACTATTCTATAATGACATATATAAAACTATTATGAAAGAAATAGTATGAGTTATAAGAATAAGTCAGTTGAAAAGAAATTTTCATTTCCTGTAGAGAACATTATCAATTTTATAAAATTTAAATATGAAATTTTATTTGAATGAAAAATACGAATGAAGTTTTTTGGTATGTTTTAGGCACTAAATTCATATTTACAATAAACTTTAGATCTTTAAAGTAGTTGATACTTGGAACTTTTTTGATAAAACATGTAAAAAAATTCAAAAATTAAATTTAAACCCATTATGATCTTGAGCTTAATGATAAATTAGTAGAATAATGATTTAAATAAAAAACATTTATGGATCTATAGCTCTATTTCAAAAATTATTAATTTTAATTTTATTATAAGAAAGTTTAATATTTATATATTGTTTCAATATTCTTAAATCTTATATTGACATTTTCATGTCAATAAGGACTCAATGTTTTCACACCTTCTAATATGCAGTACATATTACATATTTAATGCAAGCAAGTTGAAGCACTTTCCAACTTGCTAAAAACTATGCATATATCTATTCTTTTATATATTTGTAAGGTAACAATACTACAAACTACCACCACTAGAGCCTTGCTGCTAGTTAAATGATACAATTGGTGTGAAAAAATAGAAACGGAGAAAACAAAATGTGGTCGTAGGCTGTTTTGGGCAGGCTTCTACTGTGTAAAAAAATAAACATTAAGTTTTGAGATTATTTACGTAGATTATTTAGGTCATCATGTACATGTGAAGCTTTGTTTCATAAGATTTTGATATGTAAACAAAAATTATGAAGAATTGAAGGTTATACATCTCAACGTGGGCAAGCAAAAAACAATCATATATATATATATATATATATAAATAAATAAAAGTATCATCATTTTGTAGGAATTTGTATTTACATAGGAAGCTTTAAGCTCCAATATATAAGTTAGGAAAGAGATATGAAAAGTCAGAATATACAGGCAATTCGGTCAACTCTTCATTAACTATTGATTTTGAACTTGATTTTAATAAATTTCTTAAAATAATAATTGGATTTTTTTTTGGTTATTTAGTACATCATTTTACAGATGGAATTGACATTATCTACTTTTATATGCATATAATTAATGATTTCATTTTTCCTTCAATTCTACATCTTCTTCTAAATTACATTTGGTTTGAAGATGAAAATCAAGGAATCCTGTTTTGAATGTTTTTGTGAAAACTCTCAAGTCAATTTTTTAATGGAATATGCAGTTGCCCATTCTAAATTGTAAAGCATATTTTTTGAAAATTCATTGAAAATAGGATTTCAGTTTTTCGAAGGATTGAAAAGAACTTGTTTTTGAAGTTTAAACATTATGATCATGCACTTGATTTTGTTTCTAACTCTAAGAATTTGGAAAGGAATGATTTGATAAGTTGGTTATAAGATCCTACGGTTGAAATTGCAAAAGAATGTGATGAAATCAAAAAAATTAGCTTACTTTACAAAGAGGTATTGAAAGGGAGATTTGTGTCAGAAATCATGAAGAACATAAGAGCATTTAGGGGTTAAAATCGCAAAGTATGTCATAACACCAAAATCAGTAGTTCACGAGGAACAGCAACGGCGCTATTAGGAGTTTGGGGGGAAGCACAATAAAGTGTACCAAAAAAGTGCTTAACTATTTCCCAATTTCAGCCCCTTCCGTAAACACTAAAGAAAGTGGGATCTACGTTATGTCATTGCAAGATTAAGTTTGGGATATGGAAAGTAGACTTGATCTTCTTCAACTTCCCAAAGTTGCGGAAGAAGACATTGAGTTTACAATGGAAAATGGAGACGTCGAACTCGGGCAAAGTGAATGGCCTCATTTGTAAAAGTGAACATAACGGTTTAGGGTTTTGTCCGAAATCACTTTTAATTTCGCGGGGCCCTCCGTATGTTTAAGAGGTATTCTAAAATAGTCAATTCATATACTCATTGATTGATTTAGGGTTCCAAAAGTATCGCAAGGATGCTTTTTAACAGGATCTTTTGTGTGATACTTTTTGTCACTTTTTTTTCACCGAACATTGATTTTTAAATTGAAAAAAAAAATCATCTAAAGACAATAAAGGGCCCCAAATGAAGAAATCAAGACTTTGGAAAAGTTCATTTTCATGATTTAGAACTAGTGGTCATATTTAGTTTCAATTCAGGATGTTCTTTTTATGCAGATGCTCTTATGTAGATCAAGGGACCAACTGCATGAGGTGTCTGATTAGTAGAGTTGCATTGTTCAAGTCGCTAACGAAGATTGGAGTGCATGGGCGGAGCCTTGGCATGCATGCGCATTGCGTTGTGGTGGTTGCTATCTCCAGCATAGTTGCCCACTGGGAGTTATCTGGATGCCAACTACTGTTTCTCATACTTAACTTAGCTTCCCACATTTCAATCTACATGTTAGGCGCTGTCATATGTGTACCAGGTTGAGGCAATGTTCGGAGTGTGTGAGGAAATTGCTTTGTGGATTGAATTGGGTGTGGAGTTCATTTCTTCGAATGTGATGATCCTCCAGGTATTCGAAAGCGTCTGCGGAGGTGAAACAGAGGTTTTTCTCGAGAACGTCGTCTTGTGTAAGCGTTGGTTGAAGACTTGCGGGGCTGTGCTGGGATTTAAGGCTGAGGATGAAGGACTTGAGCTGAGGGTTTCAAGACTACTTGCTGAGATTGGAGGTATTTCTACTGGAATGTTGTTTCTTTTTGCCTTCTTCCATCTCCGGGATTCCATAGGAGTTTCCCTGCAGTGATTTTTGAGACATAGTAGAGCCGTGAATTACGCTAATGTTTCTGCAGCACTTCTGTGGAGGGTTTATTCATCTCTTGATATGTGTTTCATATTAGTCTATTGTTTCTTTGCAAGGAACTTGGTAATGCTGAGTTTTCCGGCCACATTGTGTCTACACCGAGTGCTCTTCAGGGCGATACTTTAAATTGAATTGCTTCTTGAAGTTATTATGGTTCTGATTCTTCGTGAATGCATGTCACTCAACTCTCGCCATTCACCTTGTTTGTGAGGCTCAGAGCTCAGACATGAAACCCCATGTACCCCCTTTTCTGGTAGGCATCTTTTGAACGTGACAAATCTGAGGGATTGATTGCTGAGGAGGCAGGAAGCTTGATGGAGATGGAAACTAATGGGAAGGCACCAAGTGACCTTCAAGTGGCCCTTGCTCTGCAGGAGAGATTGCAGAGACTCTCAGCAGGTTCAGTTTCAGGAGATGAAGTTGCAACAATGTGGAACCTTCTTGAAGATGCTGCGCAGGAATTGGAAATTTCTGTAGAGATGCATCTCAAGTCTTCTAAACGACGGAAGAAGCCTATAGATTCTGGAGTAGATGGCAGTAAAAGTGTTGCATGTGGACATTCGTGCTCTGTGCACATGGAGCTTCCGAACTCCACACTTCGGGGCAGTCTGCCTCATGAGATCTTGCAGCTCATATTTTCTCGGCTTCCAGTGCAAGATATCCGACGCCTTAGATTCCTTTCGAAGGCCTGGAAAACTATGGTTACATTTGACACAGATTTCCATCGGATCTGTGATGCGGTTCATGGGAGATTGATTGCACTCGTTGCTGCGCACTCACGTAAACCTGGAACATTCTGGATTAGGGTTTTCAGCACCAAGTCCAACAGATGGGATAGCTTCGAAATTGTTATCAAACGTCCTGCATTGGCTGGACCTGTTAGGCCTACAGCAGCTTCTAAACGGAACTCAATGGTGGTCACCAAAGCAGTATGTGGAGATGGAGGGTTGGTGTGTTTTGTCTCCACTTTATATTTCAAGTCAAGTTTGAAAAAAACACGTCCCCGCCTGTTCATTACGGTTGTGAATCCTTTAACAGGAAAATCACATGAGCTGCCTCCTTTGCCTGAATTGTGTAACATCCGGATGGTGTACATGATGGTGTCGAGCGGCGAAACAAAAAGTTTTGAAGTTTTTGTTCGGGGCGACTATAAGACATCTGTACATGCTGATGATGATGACGCCGATCCAGATGACTATATAGAAACAGCAGACACAGTGGAGGTGTATGATTCTACAAAAAGATGTTGGGGAAGAGCTGAGAAACCATTGGATTTCGTATTTGGAAGAAGATCCTACTTGAATTTAGTTGAATGTCCTGCGTTTAGCAAAGGACCCGGAGCTTATAACTTTGCTGGAGGAAGATTGACAAACCTAGAAGGTTATGGGAGCCCAATATGGATGACCAGCTATGCACATTACAACGATCATTTTTTCGTGCTACGATTGGATACAGACGGTCCTGCGAATGAGGCGTTTGAAACCCAATCACCCACTTATTACATTGAGGAGATTTATGTTGAGATGCCAGCAAGGAGGTGGGTGAAAGTCTGCAAGCACAGATGTGCTCCGTTTGAGCGCCCTCCGAAGAGCCCAACATTCACGATGAGACTTTGTGCATGCAGCGGTTTTCTAATGGCACTGTGCACGAGTATTGCCAAAGTACATGAAAGTGACTGTCATGAAAGTATGCGTTATGACATCAAACTTGGATGGCTTTATGATTTATCCACACGCAAGTGGCGAGACCTTGAACTGCCAGCATTGCCATTGGGTCGGAGAACATACAATGAGAGCAAATCACAATTTACTGTGAAAACACCAGAAGGACTTACTAAATATATCTACGATTCCACGCATGTGGTTGATTTTGTTTGTGAGCTTGAGTGGAGTGCGTAATGCGATCGGGGATCATTTCACGGGATGTGAACATGTTTAGCCCTTTTTTTTTATGAAGAAACTTAACTCTACTGTCAATCGCATTAATGTTGTTCCTCGATTCTTTTGGTTTCACAATAGACCTTTACCAGTCTGTCCGTGTCTGCATTGTCTGTAGTTGCTGCCAAGATTTCGAAGATGCTTGTGTGTTCAGGACTTCGAGAATCGCATCATCTTAGTGTACCATCAATTCTAATTGAAACGTACTAGGAAAGCAGTCACAATGCATATTCTTCGTTGAGCTGTTTGATACGCATGCACAGAAACACAGAACTTCCGCAGAAGGATTTAACACCGAAAGGCTCAGCTTCTGAATTTAGTTACCATGTTCAAAACGCGTAATAGACTGACAAGGCTTTGAATTGTAGATCAAACATGAATAGATCTTGTAATGCTCAATTGGACCTACCGTGTGTCTAATGCTAGAGATCATGGAAAGGGTTTAGAAAGGATTTAAGGGTGCTCACATGGGACTCAGTGTTGGTATTGGGAAATGCTCAAACATAAGAGAGATTGATTGAGTGGAAGTGTGGAGTATAAGTACTCAACAATGTACACGGTCATAGGACCGGCGGCCATTAGGGCGGAAGTCTGATAAACCCTAATGAATGAAATCTGTATTCTAATACCCCCTGTCAAGCTGGCGCACGGTGTCAGATTGTAATATGTACAATTTCCCCGTTTGTAGTGGATAGAGTCGGTGAAGTTGCTGCGATTCGGAGATGGATAGTGAGGGTTGGAGCCGATGTGTTACAGCGCTGTTGACAGTGATCTGGGCGGTGGCGACCGTTGTTTGTAATGTTTGCGACCGAATTGTTGAGGGTATCGAGGCTGTGCTGGCGCGTCATCAGAAGGTTCACGAAGAAGTGGTGGTGAAGCGGGCCGAGAGAGTTTCAAGTAGCAGCCAACAGCGTCGGGAACAGTGTATTGAAGGTAATTGTCATCGTTGCTCGTGACTTTCACGTGGGTTGAATGTGATCGTCTCAAGATGGGCTGCTTGTTGATGACGACTGTTGGTTTGAATGTTGCAGATAACAAACCGCAGCAATGTTGGTGCGCAGAGGATAATGGTTGCATCTGCAGCAGCATAGAAGCGGTGGAGAAAGCGCCAAGAATTGTCAACAGAGAAGCACGGTTAGAGGTTAGGGTTTCTAAGTATTATGCGGTGAGACAAGGTAGGAAGATTGGAGTCTTTAGAAGCTGGGAAGAATGTAGAAGACATGTGTTAGGGTTCAAAGGATGTGAGTTCAAGGCTTTCAGGTGTTTGGTCGAGGCAGAGGAGTACCTCCGACGCTGATTTTCTAGTCTGCAGAAAGGAGAGACTGAAGGGGGGGAGCACAATAAAGTGTACCACAAAGTGCAATATGTGACGACTAAGAAGTGAATATGAAGTGTGCTGTTTTTGAAAGCTCAAAGCTGATTTTGAGCATTTTGGTGTAGTTTTTGAGCATTTTAGTAACTTTTTATGGTGTCATAGGGTATCTTACACACATCTCCATGAAAGAAACATCTTCAATTGAAACTTTATTTGACCCCTAGTTCTAAATCATGAAAATGAACTTTTTCAAAGTTTTAATTTCTTCACTTGGGGACCTCTATTGTCTTTAGAGGATGTTTTTTCCAATTTAAAAAACAATGTTCGGTGAAAAAAACCTCACAAAAAGTTTCACGGAAAACAGTGTTTTAAAAAGCGTCCTTGAAATACTTCTCGTGCACCCAAACTTTCATTTCAAGTGGTCATTGCCATTTATACATCCGCAATTCACAAACGGAGATCCCGGTGGAGACAGAAGTGATTTCCGACAACATTCGACATCGTTCTTATCACTTTTTCAAATTTTGACATTCACTTTGTCGGACTTTGAGCTTCTTGTAGAGCATTGTAGAAGACACAAATTCATACCATATTTTCCCACACTTTAGAGAATCAAGTCTATTTTCTAAACCCATACTTCTTCCCAACATACCAACAATCGAGATGCCACTTTCTTATGTATTTGCGATAGGGGCTGAAATGGACAATGAGCAGAGCACTTTTTTGGTACACTTTATTGTGCTTCCCCCCTGAAAAGATTTAGGTTAGTTCTATGTAGTTCAAATTTGGTTCGCCCAAGTGGCTTTGTGAGAATATCAGCGGGTTGATCTGCTGTTTTGATGAATTGAAGACCTATTTCCCCCTCTAACACGCGTTCTCTCACAAAGTGGTAATGGATATCAATATGTTTTGTTCTGGCATGGGAGACTGGGTTTTTGGCTAACCTAATTGCACTTTGATTGTCGCAGTGTATCTGCGGTGGAGAGGAGAGAGAGGAGCTAATCTCTAAATTGGTTTGGGACACATTAACAGGATAGGAAGAGGGAACCTGGAGCTCTCGGAGAAGGCGAGCGAGCCAAACAGCCTCCTGAACCCCATCGCTAAGAACACGATACTCTGATTCGGTGGAGGACCGAGAGACGGTTACTTGGCGCTTGCTTGTCCAGCTGAGAGGACCACCTGCTGCGGTAAAAAGGTATGCGCCTATGCTTCGTCTGGTCTCGGGACAGGTTCCCCAATCAGCATCTGTGAAGCCGGATATGTGAAAGGCTTTGTTGGATTCATAGAGCAGTCCGAAGTCGGGGGTTCCCTTGATGTATCTGAGAATGTGAATTGCAGCGTCGAGGTGGGCTTGCTGAGGTCTGGACATGAAGCTTGCCACGCGGTTAACAGCAAATGATATATCTGGTCTTGTGATGGTTAAGAAGATGAGTTTGCCGATCAGCTGAGAATAGTATGTGGAGTCGACTGACGGGGTTCCTGTTTCGGAGATGAGGGACTGACCAACAGGTAGCGGCACCTTGGAAGTATGGAGATCGGGAGGGAGGAACTGATCGAGTATGGAGATAGCATACTCTTTTTGGTGAAGGAGGATACCAGCAGGTAAGTATTCGAAAAATACTCCGAGGTATTTTTGTATGCGGCCCAAGTCCGTCATGTCAAAGGTTTGGTTGAGAAAGAGTTTGATCCAGCGAATGAGCTTTAGACAACTACCAGTGATAAATAAATCATCAACATACAGCATAACAATCAGGATTTTGTTACCTTGGTGTAGGTAATATAAGTTGGGGTCGAAGGAGCTGCGATGAAGGCCGATGTTGCGGAGAGATGAGTCGATGCGGTCGTACCAAGCTCTTGGGGACTGCTTCAACCCGTAGAGGGACCTCAGCAACCGACACACCTTGTGTTCTTGGCCAGGTATCTCAAACCCTGGTGGTTGTCTCATGTAAACTGTTTCTTTGAGAATACCATGTAGAAAGGCAGTCCTTACGTCCATATGATGTAATTCCCAATTGTTGGATGCAGCTAGAGCCACGGCAGTGCGAATTGTTACCCACTTTATGACGGGGGCAAAAGTTTCTTCATAATCTATTCCCTGCTTCTGCTCGAAACCGCGGGCGACCAGTCGAGCCTTTTGTGTGGGTGCCGAACCTGGAAGACCGGGCTTGGTCTTAAAGACCCACCGGCAAGTGATTGGCTTCACGCCTGTAGGAAGGTCCTCTAAAACCCACGTGTTGTTGTCATAAATGCTTTTTAGTTCTCGTTTCATTGCATGCTTCCATTGATCACTGGCCATGGCTTGTTGTAACGATGGTTCTGAAGGTTCTAATGAAACGGGTACTGTGGATGAGAGGATGGATACAGGGAAACAATCGGGAGATTCAGAGGACATGTAAACGTAGTAGTCGCCAAGTTTTATACTTGGTGCTCGGGTTCTACTACTTCGCCTGGCTGTTACGATGGGTAAGGAAGATAGAGGTTCTGACCGGGGCTGTGGTTGGTGGTGCACAGGAGAGGGAGGCGGAGAGTGAGAAGGAGAAGGAGATGGAAAGGAAGCATCATCAGTATAAAGCTGGGGAGTGGGCATCGGCTGATCAATAAAGGTAGGTGTCGAGGGTTCGGGAAGGGGGCTATGGTTTGTAGGCTCGATATCATTTAAGATATTGTAGGGGACTTGGCTAGGGAGTTGAGGTAGGGAAAAACTGGATTCGTTAAATACAACGTCACGGCTAATGATAATTTTTCGCGACAAGGGATTATAACAACGATAGGCCTTAAACTGCTCGTCGTAACCTAGGAAGAGGGTGGGAATAGCCTTATGATCTAGTTTATTCCGCTTTTCTTGAGGGATGTGACAAAAGGCCACACAACCTATGACACGAAGGTGAGAGAGATTCGGTTTAATACCTGTGAATGCCTCTTCTGGTGTTTGCAGGTTTAATGCGCGGCAGGGGAGTCGATTCTAGACGTAATTCACGGCCCTGCCTATCTCGTCCCAGAGGAATCGGGGAACACGAGTGCCTGCTACAACACTCCGAATGCCTTCTAAGAGATAGCGATTTCTGCGTTTGACGATGCCATTCTGCTGTGGTGAGTATCCTGCTGTGAGCTGGTGGTGGATACCATGCCGCGTACAGTAGGCCTGGAACTCTTTGGAGAGGTATTCGCCCCCCCTGTCGGTGCGTAATGCCTGGATCTTGCGAAGTGGTGTCTCCACGAGAGTTTTGAATTTGACGAAGTAGGAGAAGGTTTGAGCCTTGGAGGTAAGAAAATAAATCCAAGATTTTCGTGAAAAGTCGTCAATAAAAGTGAGTATGTACTTACAGTGTGTCCTGGTTGGAGTGGGCAGAGGTCCGCACAGGTCACTGTGGATCAACTCCAGCGGCTTGTTGGAGAAGGTTGATCTCAGTTTTGGAAAAGACTGCCGGTGAGATTTTCCAAGCACACAACTGTTGCAGTGCTCCTTGAGATATGGAATTTTAGGCACTCCGTTGACTAGGTTTCTGTTTGTCAAATGATACATGGATTGTCGATTGACGTGAGCTAGTCTCCTGTGCCACACGTTTATTGTCTCAAGAGAGAGCTTCAAAGAAGTAGATGCGGAGAGCGCGAGAGCTGAAGAAGGAGCCTTCTGTGCTGAAAGCTTGTAAAGTTTGGTACGTGGGTCTCGGTCTGCCTGTAGTGTGATGTTGCGACAGGAATTGTCGAAAACAAGACAATGTTTTGCTGTGAAAACGATGACGTGCCCTAGGTCTGCAAGGGTGCCGACTGATACTAAGTTCGTCTTTACTCCAGGTACGTAAAGAACATCTGAAATAGGCTTTATTGCAGAATGAGAGAAAGTTACAGTTCCCTTGCTTTGGACAGGAAGTACTTGCCCCGCGGCGGTGCAAATGCTGCTAACGGAGGATTCTGTGAGATCTGATAGGGTACTGGAGTTGCCGTGGGAACTGGCCCCAGAATCTATGAACCAGGGATCTTCATCGGTGGAAAAGGCAGCCATGCAGGCGTTGATCGAAGCCTCGGTATCATCTATATCGTCGGATTCATCATAATCGTCTTCAAATTCATTGCTGGCGGCTAGGTAAGTGCTACCCTATGTCTTGAGCTTGCTGAGCTGCGCTTGAAGTTCTTTAATTTGCCTCTCCATCTTGATGGCTTCGCAGTCTTTCTCATGGTGACCGTATTGTCCGCAGCTCTTGCAAGGACGGCTCAGGGTGGATGTGCGGCCGCGTCCTCCACGAGTACTGCGGTTGAAACGTCCACCTCCTCTGGAATCGCGCCCGAAAGGTGGCCGTTGGAAGCGATCGGAGCTCCTAGCGTAGAGGACTTCTTCGGAGTCTTGATCTCTTTCCAGGAGCTTGGAGCTTTCTTCGTGCAACATCAGACCCTGTAATTCCGGGAAGGTTGGACTTCTATCCCTTCCTTTCTGGATAGCCTTAAAAGTAGACCAAGATCTAGGTAGGCTAGCTAGCATCTGATCTACGATATCCTCATCTTGAATAATCACTCCTAGGCTAGCAGGTTGAGTGATGATAGAGTTTGTTTCCTGAAGATGTGAGTCTACTGTCGTGCCTTCTGCCATTCTGAGTGAGTAGAGCTTTTCCTTCAGAGCTAATCGTCTAGAAGGAGATTGAACGTCATATATACGTTTTAGAGTATTCTACATCTCTAACGGATCTGTCAGATGCATAATGTGAAAAATAATGTGATCTTTTACCGTAGAGATTAGAACTCGGCAAGCTCGAATCTTGAGCTCTGTCTCATTGCTTGATGGTTGTACTGCGGTTGCAGCTGCGGCTGTGCTTGCGGCGTGAGCTGGAGGTGAGGTTGTGGTGGCGGCCACGATCGCTGGGGCTGCGCTGACAGCAGAGGTGGCTGCGGAGGTTGCTGCCAAGGAAGTGGAACTGCTATCGTTTGGAGATGTCGCTGAGGCTGAAAAGAACCTCCACAAGTTCTCCTGCATGAGTAGCATCCTAACGTGCGGTAGCTCCAGAGCATGTAATTCTTCTGACCATCTAACTTCGTAGATTCAGTCGTCTCTCTAAGAAATGAGTCCATTGTGAATGTCTAGGCGGATCTGCTTGTGTGTACCACACAGAGCTCTGATACCATGTTGCTTTTGGGAAATGCTCAAACATAAGAGAGATTGATTGAGTGGAAGTGTGGAGTAAGGTTGAGACACCCATAGTCGACAGATGACCAATAGCCGATATCTTCTAATTCCTAGATTATGAAAGAACAGATGTACCTCATTTGTGTATATCGGCTATTGGTTCGGAAGTACTTTTCACTTTGAAAAATTGTACAAATTTCAATATTGGGAGATAATTCATGAAAAAATGCGCATTCTTCATGAACCTTATTTTCCTATGAACCAAAAATATCTCCTTGTCGATAACCCAAGCTTTGATATGCTAAACTGCTTTAAGTTGTCGGTTATAGGTGTTTCTACCTTATAAGTACTCAAAAATGTACACGGTCATAGGACCGGCGGCCATTAGGGCGGAAGTCTGATAAACCCTAATGAATAAAATCTGTATTCTAATACTCAGTTCTAGAAAAAGTGGATTATATACTGCTAAATTACAAACGAAGCTGTAAACTTCCAACTTAGAGAACTCATGATCGACACATTCTCTGATCTGTCTCGCAACAAATTGACTGATTAGTGGCAAGACTAATTAAAATAAACACTCCTCAACCCCTAGTTAACACTCATAAACCCCTAGTTTACAATCGCTGACCCCTAGTAATTAACACTCGTGACCTCTCTTAAATCCCCGAGTTAGAAAAGAGATAAAACATCTCCGCAAAGAAAACGTGGGATTGACGAGCATCAAATCACAACCGACTGCAAACTCCATCATCTCGACAGAAGCACGTCGCGACTGGCAACAACCGTGCATTAAACCAGAAAGTATCTGAGTACGCAACAAATGAGGAACCAAAACTCACTCTGGGATCCACCTTATCTACACACAAAATATTCATGTAATATACGTCTTGCAGACAAAAAACATTGGAAAGATGAAATGAATCCAGCAAACCTTCACATCGTTACTTAAGCTTCATCCACGTCGCAATCGTCACAAAATTCACAGCTTAGAATGCCCATCTGTACTACGACAGCAATAATGTATCTGCAAATCCTGCCCTTGTCTGCATTTCTAATACAAGCTTCGATAAGCAAGCACGTATAATTGTGTACACTCAGGTCTGAGACATTCGAAATAACCCATCACCATTGGCAGTACGTACATGCCTCGGTTAAGAATTTATACCTGTAATTCTCTTCATTTGCATGTCATTTGTCAAAGTTGATGAACTGGAGGACGGGCTGGAGGAATATCGACCCAGTTTAATGTAAGACATCTGAAATACAATTTTCTAGGCACATTTTCCAGCGGTGTTCTATCCCCAAACATTTATTGCCAATCTGCGCATCTCAGAAACAGACACAAACGCTGAATTTAAACTAACAGCACACAAATAGTTACCAGGTGCACACATGTACTTGCATCGAAGGAAATGGAGAAACCACGATGAAACTGTAACTGCTTCGTCGCATGATCTCTGCTCATGACGTGAGTATAGAAGTAAAAAACTTACCCTTAGCTGTTTTTTACCGTCCTCAGTAGCACAGAAGGAAGTTGACGAGCATGACGAAGCCTCATGAGCCTGGCTAGCTGTCTCCGACGTTTCACCTTCTAGGGTTTCCTGGTACCATGGGTATTTCCTCCTGTAGCACGATTGTAAGGCTCTCTTTATTCAGTGTGTGTCCTGGCAACAAGTGAGAGCAAGATTTACCGTTATGAAGTAGTCTTGGAGGATAGTCAAAAGCAGCTTTGGGTAATCTTGAGTGTGCATGTATTGGTCAGTCACTTGTGTGTGTGTTGAGAAGTGTTACGCAAGTGCATCGTGACTGAGTCAGTCGTTTTGGAAGTTTCTATCTATAACCTCATATTGATTAAAATGGCCGCTTGATATACTGTGACTGCACTAGAAGGAAGAAATGCCAAGGTGGAATAATGTTATGGTGAGAACAAAATAATACATTGAAATAAAATAATTAAAAATTACAAATATTAAATTCATAGATTTAAAGAAATCAGATAAAAAGAAAAAGAAAGTAAGTTCAAGAAAGATCTGATTCTTTTCACGATAAAGAAATTGCACTAAAGATAAAGAAATACCATTAAAGATAAAGAAATGTCACTAAAGATAAAGAAATGTCAATAAAGATAAAGGGATGTCAACAAAGAGAAAGAAATGGACATCCATAAAGATTTCTTTCTGTATACTTTATACATGGACAAGTATGCCTTTTGTATGCCTTTTGTACGCCTTTAACGTGGCTTTTATAAACCTTTCGGTTATCTTTTATATGCCTATTATACGCCTTTTATATGCCTATTATACGCCTTTTATATGCTTTTTATACACCCTTTGTATGTCGTTCATGGATTTTATCAAGACGACGTAGAGAGTATCGACATGGATACTTCCAGGTCTGATTTCATATTGTTGTATTTGTGAACATGTGCTCAATAACATTTGGGTTCCATCTTATCATTCCAATTTGTAAGTGGATTCATGTCCTTGTAACTATTTCACTCTTCACTTGAATGAGTTAGAATTTTGGTATTCTGGATTAATTTGTATAGCATTTTGTACTCCTTGTGGAAGATCCCTGTCAGTAATGCTGTTGAAGCCTGTCGAAGTTATCCCAAGGTTGCAGACGAAGCAGGCACACATGGTTTAGACCAATTCTGACCAATTTAGCTAGTGACATTCTTCCTGACATAACTCAAGTTCAAACCACAATTACCATATAATCTGTCTGCTCTGCATTTTGTTCTCTGCGAAGGTTACTAGCACAAACAGATCACTCACATTGGCTTTACGGAGTCAGAAATGCAGAAGTGTTGATCCGCATTGAACACAATCTCGTCTCTCAAACTCTCAGATCTCATGTTTTTAGCGAAGTCAGCTCAAGTATGCCGATCTTGTGAGTATATCTCATCTCCAGAGTTCTCATGGATTGTGGATTTTCTCGTACAGAGTTTGCTTAGGTCACCCCATCGAAGGGTTATGGTACATTGTGAAGGCTTTCATGATTCTAGTCTTGGGTTTCATGAGTCTTCTTGCTCAGAAGTTTTCCTAGTTTGTGATCGCTTTGAGGTCAACCATGGTACATACTCTGCTTACCTTCAATTCGCACACACAACGCTGTAGGTTCAAGCTTGCAAAACCTAGTTATGGATAGACAAGCAAGTGAGTGAATCAATTCCCCAGACGGCAGAGAATCAATTCACATAGCCACTTGTACAATGTCCTACTAATGATAGTCACTGCTCATGTTTCCGGACTATGCATTCACACAAAAAAATCACCTCAAGAAATGAACTAACCAGGCTCATAGTTAACAACATGTTCCCCAACAAAGGGTAGAGAAAGTTTCAGTCATGAATGACAAGCAAATTGTCAAGAGCAAATTGACTCAAGTTGGCGAAAAAAAGTCTCGAAATAATCGATCGTCAATCAAAGAAGCCCTAAGTGCTGCACATGTAAACCCTAATTGATCACCATCAAAACAAATCAAATGAACTCGTACCAGGGCGCATTTGACCAGATTGGCCAAGAGCGTTGTAAAATCACCAGAACTGAAACATTCATCATTAGTGCAAGACCGTTATTCAAACTGGGATTGAGCCCAATCATAATATTCTGGACGATTTAGATTTACAATGACATGGAACTTCAAAGCCTCACCAGCAACTGCATGTCAACCAGTCCACATGCTGAAACAGATCACCATGCTTTGAAAAAGAACTCTTCTTTGCAGGAGTCATAATGGCCCCCATCGAACGAAGACGGTTGCACATCGAAGACAATAAAAATAATAATACTAGAATCTGTCGATACTAGAAGAGCGTATGCTGACGAAAACATTGAGTACATCAGAGACAGAGCACATTGGGTGAATCCAGACATAGAGGAAGGACTGACTGGCCGTGGAGCGGGCATTTGTGAGTCACACTCTAGAAAGGAGGATGTGTTTAGGATGAGCAGTGGTTTAGAGACACCCCGCAACTTCTCTAGGGCTCGAAAGATCGTTACTTCGAAAGCTCCGCAAACCGGTCCCGAGGCATCTGCTTTGCAACACGTTTTGCAGAGGATGTGATGGTGCCGGATTCGGTTGCTGTTATACGAAGGCAGGAAAAGCAGTGGGGGGTTTCAATCGACGTTGGTGCCAATGACCGCTCCGAGACGCTATCTGAAAGAGCGGTTCTGTGTCTTGGCTTCGAAGAGAGTCTCGAAGCAATGTTTTAGGAGGGCTTTCAAGATTGTTATGGGAATTGAGACCGCAGCAAATCCAAATCAATTTCTCATCAAATCCTCCCTTCCCGTAGAAATTGAGCCATGGGGGTTCAACAACCCTAAACCTTCCTCCTCAATCTGCACCCTCAGCTTCACGCCTCCCCCAAATTGCAAAAGTTCACCGTTCTGCAACTGCACCGTGGATCATTCTCCACGAACTCCTTGTGACAAAATCCTTTCTCAAAACCTCGATGCGGATAGTGCATGCATAGATGCTATCGATTCACCTCAAAGGCTGCATGACCTCGTACTCCCTTTCCGTAGAAACTAAGCCATGGAAGTTGAGCCATAAGAAACCTTCCAATGGGAATGACAGATTCAAAGCATCCGAAGGGTGAACCTTTTGGGAACCAATTTCCACCAGTTGACTCGCCTCAAGATCACAGACCCAGGACCTCGGAGTGCTGCCAAGGTCTTATCTGATGCTGAGATGTCACTAGAATCATGCATTCTGATTGCATCAATTCGATCTCGAGATGGTAAGGGTGACATGAAACCTCCCCTTACTTAAATCCAAATCCTCACCCTCGCTTGTCTTGTGTTCCCGGTCTCCTTCTTCTACGAGCTGAATCCGGGGCTCGTATTTGAGTCCAGTCCCCGCGGCCCTTCATAGGACGTCTAACTCAGTGTAAACAGCGGGTATGAAGTATAGGGTATGAAATATATATGTGGCTCCATGGAAAGATTTATCTTGATGAAGATGAAGGGCTCAAATGATTACATGTATTGTGCATTTTTGAAATCTTCAGTCCAGCTAAAGAGCTTGAGCTCTCTTTCCTCGAATAATTATAAATTTTCTCCATTGCCACACATTAACTCCCGGCAGTTCAAGATTGGGTCAGCTTGTTATACAACGTCCTACAATTTCAATGTTTGTGTAAGCTCTCAGTAACAATGGCTGAAGATCGAAGAGCCCATAGATAAAACAACAACCAACTATTTTCCATATCATACTAGCTTAGCTCCTTTAACCCCTAACTGCCAAAATGGCATGATGTGCATATTCCATCTGCATGTTCACATCCATCATCCACTTTTTATGGCGTGATTTTTTTATTGAATTTTCTATGGGAAGTTAGCTTCTGCTATGTGTCAGCCGATCGAGAAGGAAACAATTTTTCAAGAAATTATGCTTCATTTTGTATTGTAGCGTTTCACCCAAAATTTTGAAGATTTCAGTCTAAAAGTATTCTTGAAAAAAGAAAATTATAAAATCCGGCATTCAAAAAATCTCCAGAAATCACGTCACCTAAAGTACTACAATATAACACATCACAACAAATTTCATCCACTTATTGTCAACATCTTATTCGTAATTGAATTACAAAACAATTTTTTATCTTATGTTTCAAAATTTATAAAATAATGGAAATATGATAGCAGCCATAGATCTAACCTTATAGATAGAGTCTAAAGTTCAAAATGTGTAACTTTTATTCTTACATCAAGTTCTAAATATTCATATTAATTTCATTTTACTACAAGCATCTTTGCAAAACTACCTAAATTGGACATAGGTGAGTACGTGTAGGGGTTAAGGAAGGTACCCCCTTGTAGACTCGACGCATAGAGAGACTTGAAGACTCGACGCAGTTTATGTAATACCCAATTGCCTATTGAAAACACTTGTACATCTGAGCTAAACTTGAATGTGAACTCTATGACTTCTCCAGGAAGTACGGTGGAGAGGTACGCAAGAACGTGGATGGGTCTAACACTATCACTTGATCTCTGTCTACTTTGAAAGATCTATGCCACAGATAAGGGCTGAGATAATTACCAATTCTCAGTGAAATTCAATTAATGGGATAAAATTGAGTTGGAATTCAGAAATGAATGCCCAAGAAAGGGATTTAGGGTCCGCAGGAGTGCAGCTCTAATGTCTCTAATATAGATCATAGCGAAGTCAATTCTCCAAGCTATAAATGATGCATGCAGGTAAGATCAAATTTCTCAGTAGAGAAATTGAAACCGAAGGTCACCTGTCAAATGTTTGAATCTTGGTTACTCGACCAAAAACTAGTTGTCAACAAAGGTTGTTCAAAAACTAGTTGTCAACCAGAGCCTTTATCAAAACTAGTTGTCAACAGATCCTTCATCAAAAACTAGTTGTCAACAAAGCCTTTATCAAAAACTACGTTTAACAAAGCCTTTATCAAGAACTAGTTGTTAACAGAGGTTGAAGGTCCTTACCACGTATGCAAGCAAAATGAAGCCAAGGCTTGGTAATTCTTCACTCGGTCTGTGCACCACTTCTCTCGCTCCTTCGATTGTCGCAATTCCTTCTCCCTCTCCATCTCTCAATTCTTTGAACTAGGAATACCATTTCCATTTTGGAATGTATGTAGGAAAAATCATAGTAATATATTACATCATATGTGTTGAGATAATACATGAATAACTTTGAATGAACCTTGTGAATACTATTAAATATCATATCATCTACAAAGTCACTGACTAATTCAAATGACGCAAGCGCTGTGAGGTGTGCTAAACAGGATGATGGCTATCTTTTTGAGGGCTTTGAAGAGAAGAATATATTATGTCTTGTATGCATTTCTAGGACTTAGTATACAACATTTATTGCAAAGATTCTATTGACATAAATAATGTTGTAAATCATGTATTTATACTGAACTAGTGAAGTCACATAGGACGTACTATGATTAGACCTTGAATAGCAAGGTACTCCACTATGTATGGGAATTCGGTGCCTTGTGGTGGATTCTTGTCATAACTGTTAAGATTATTCTTGAATAGCACAATGAGTGCTTGTATTCTTATATTGGAGACCAACATTAACGATCTCATGCCCCTGCATTCCTACAGAACACATACATTGTTAAAGTCAATTCATGATTGTGAAAGAAAGAACACGTGCAGATGCGGTAACCTGAAGGAATTAGGCTCACCCGCAAACGTTGAATCGCCGTCCTCAGCAAAATCATCACGAGGAGAATCTGAAGAATCGGTTTGTGAAACCACAGGTTGAACATCTTCAAGGCTATTCATTGGAGAGGCCAGCCTTATTATCTTCAAGGACATAGAATCAAGAAATTACGAACTGAAAAAGGTGTGGAATGAGACTGTTGGTGTATGGAATTGCGTCAAGACAAAAAACTAGCCATAACTCCATGACACGATGCTTGTTAGAGAGTGATAAACCCATGAATAACATTCACTACCTATCTATATCTGGTTGAAATTGAAATTGGATATGGTGTATGTTGCAAACCTTTTTGTATAGTATATGATTGAGATTGTAGTTAAGATTTCTTAATCAAAACATATTTAAAGAGTGCGGTACCTCATTACTCTTGAATGTGTTCATAGTTGAGTGAAATCCTTGCCAGAATATTTGTTTCTTACCTTTCTATCATTGAGTACTTGCATGGAGACAGTAGCCCTCATTACTTTGGACTCACGAAGAGGTGTACGGACAGCATGGTTGTGATCCTCACATCTTTGAACCTGAATAAGAAACAGACATTTTTCAAATAAGAGTAGTAATCATTTTAAAGTAAGGCCGAGAATTTCATTAAGTATAAAAAAAAATTACATCGGTGTAATAAGTCTAAAGCCTACAATACAGATTTTGAACCCGTATAGAAGTTAAAGCCATATAGAAGTTTAGATTTATATCCAGACTATTGGGTTCCCTAAAGTACTATATCCTCGTAAATACTCCTCAAAATTAACAAAGCTGATTCGGTTCAAAATACTCTTGAATGGGAAAATCACTGGATCAAGAGAATGAAGACTCGGTAGGGAACATCAGGGGTTCTATGGGGAAAAATATCAACTCTCGAAACTGTAGCACTAGTGTATGGTTCTCTTGGAAAACATAATTTCTAGTGATCAAAATTGTCAAAAAGTATCAAATGTCCAAAATTAAATTCTACGTAGCGAATAGACTTGGAACTATGAAACTATTGTATGAGCTAGATGTGAGCAAGTAGATTCAACCGAATAGGATAAACGACAAACTGGACCGCCAAACTCTTGCTATCTCGGGAACTACAAACTGCACTCTCCATACTAGTTCACTCCTCAGGAGCTCATGAGGGGTCGTCCATTGCAATATCCACTTGGTTGGATATGTCGATGCCATCTACCCCGACAAGTTCCTGTTTAGAAGAAGCAGGTATCAGCAACAAGGGGGTGAAGCTACATACCGTGTGTAGCATCAAATTGACTTAGTAGTAAAGGATCCGGGGTACAGTGGACAATGTCGGGATCTACTCTACAAGCGACACTCACCAGGGGTTCAGAATCCGGGACCACGGGGGTAGCTGGTGTAGGAGTAGGCAATGGTAACTCGAACGGAGAAGCAGCATTCGACACTCCCGACTGGATCTCGGAACGATTTCCAGGCCTACTGGAAGGATCAGGGATCGGGAGTTGCACTCGGCCAGCCGCAATATCTGCATACAACTTCGCAATCATGGCTTCGTGCTGAGCCTTCATCTCTTCCTGTGCAGCTTGGAGCTTCTTGTTCACACGCTCCTCTAGCTCTAGATCAATCTCTGCCTTCCTCTTCCTCATCCATTGCCCCTCGATGAGCTCGGTCTTCATGTCAATCCTGGCTGGATCTTCCATCGTAGTGTGAAAGGAGAAAGAAGCTCCAACATTACCCGACCCTGAAGATGTTGGCATGGATAATGAGGGCTCTGGCACTGGCTCTTGCTCTGGCTTCCTTGGTGGCGGAGTGGGCTGGTTCACGTGCGTCTTCCCAACCCGATCAACGGGTCTAACACCCGCTTGAGGCCAGATGCAATTGTACCTCCGAAGCAGCCTGCCACGAGTGAGGTCGTCGTCGTCGTCCGATGAGGTATCTCCTTTCAAGAAAATTCGAGACGGTGCAGGCCTCGCGAACTTCTTTACGAAATCCTCCTCCTCCTTCGCCATGGCCTCCTTTTCCGCTGCCTTTCTCTTTGCATTCGCCTCCTTCGTGGTTTTCCAAGCCTTCTCTGCCCTACGAGCCTCCTCCCGCTCGGACTGGGGAGACCCTGCAATCTGGGACCCGGGAGCGGAGCTTTCTGCGCACGCGTTCCCGGCCAAAACCTCCATCTCCGCCTCCGCCGTGGAGGACCCCGTCAGTCTTCCATCTATCTCTGCCGCCAGTGGCTCCAACCCCACCTCCCCTAAGTCCTGCTCCGACACTTTTCCATACTCCCCCGCTGCGGTGTTGTCGCAGCATCCGTCTACCTCATCGCGGTCCCGACGAGGACCGTCTCCAGCTCCGCGCAATTCTTCACCTCGTCCATGTGTCTTAGAAGACGTCCCTCCATCTCCGCCCAAAGTGTTGCCGATTTCCCTGCGAGGTGTTGGCGAATCATCTGCAATAGTCCCCATCTGAGCAACCGGCAGCACTGCGTCGCGGCGCGAGTCTCCTCCCCGGTGCGCAGGCGGCACCTTCTCTGGTTCAAGGAGCGCCTCCGTCGCGTCGGCATCCTGCTCTAGTCGAGGAGATGGAACAAGGGGGGACACTCGCACATCACAAAGTGAGCGACTTCCCGGAAGTGACGCCGTGAGCTCGTCGACTTGAACGATTGTCTCGGGTGCAATCTCCTTTGCATGATCTTGGTCACTGCCT
The DNA here is from genome assembly GCA_014871385.1 of Ceratodon purpureus. Lineage (NCBI taxonomy): Eukaryota > Viridiplantae > Streptophyta > Bryopsida > Pseudoditrichales > Ditrichaceae > Ceratodon > Ceratodon purpureus. The sequence goes on along the minus strand of CM026432.1, from coordinate 8,293,248 downwards.
CCTTGTGTACTAAACACCTCTGGAGGGTCATGTTGAGTTTGGGACCCGTCGACGTAGTCCGCTCCATTGACGTCCAGCTCCACTTGTAGCCGAGGGTCCGCAAGGTCTTGGTCCCAAGAAGTGCTTCTACTGCGTCGCTCCTCTTGTCGTTGCTTCGTCGTCTGAAGGGCCCGCAACGCCGCCACGGATGCCGTCGCCGCAGCGGAAGCCGCCGCTGCACCGGACTCTACCGCAGCAGAGAGTCGAGCTTGCACCCGAAACTGCTCTTCGACCGGAGGAGCTAGCGGTTGCTTCCCCTTCTCTAGTCTTTGGACCTGACTGGACGTGTCGTTGAATTCAGCCCAGTCACTCTGGACGTGGTCTTCACTTCCCGCATATTCCGACTCGTGTGAGTCACAGATGTCATTGTCAACAGAATTCGACTCCAAGGAAAGGATCTCGTCGTCACTGTTCTCCGGCCTCGTCGCTCGCCCATCGCCGTTCATAGCGTCTTCTCCTTCCCGGGATACTTGGACGTCGCCAACCGGTGAGTCAGGGCCCTGGGATTCGTGGGTTGATGGTCCCCCACCGACGCTGCCTTGCGAAAGGCGTACGTCTTGTTGCTCTCTATTTTCGTAAAATCCTCCAATGGCGACGTCGGGGTGAATTCTGTAGTTGACAAGTGGTTGCACAAGTGCCGGATCGTACAACGCTGCTTTCTTTCCGCTTACGTCCTTACGAGTCGGAAGATAGTATGTCCGCCACATCGACGGCGCCTCTACGACGGCCTTGTTCAGGATCCTACCACTACGGGTTGTCATTACTTCGAATGATATGGTATTCCGCTTTAGCATCTGCAAGACCCGGAATGGATTTAATATTCATTAACTACATATACGTTGATTGTCAATTTTACGAACTTTAGTTCGTAAACATACCCAAACAGCAGAGTTTACACCTCCGCCAAAGGAGTCGAACGAGTGTAGCCAAGCAGAATTTCAATGATCCATTGTGACGCTAACGTTACCAACTTCAACAATAGAGAACAAGCTAACATAGAACAAATAAGTAAATGAGAAAATACAAGAATACGTACCAATTTCTGACAACATATTCAAACGTTAGAAAATGCTCAAGTGTGGAAGACAACTTTCAGGACCTTTCATATTCTAACTCGTTGAATAATTTGAGATGATTTTTTAAGGTGAGAGAACTGATATTGTCAATTCTATTATCGAAATGTTGTTTGTGCCAGAAACTAGGATATTTTAAAACAGACTTAGAAACATAAATAATTTCAAGTAAAATCACAAGTCTAGAGTAGCTAAATTACAATTGCATAATTTGGGGGCACGGTTTACGAACTTCAGTTCGTAAACCCACACCAGTTGCAAGTAACTCTCGAAACTTTAAAGCTTTAAAATAACTTTTGCAGACGTAGATTTCAGATTGCACTTCAATGGAAAACACGAAGTACTCTACTTGGCAAAAACATTATAAATCAAAATTCCAAATACAAGGATGGATTGTCAACAATATCTCACTCAGCAAGCTCTCAGGGCCTTGGATCCTGCAAATCCAAGAATGACGTTGTCATTCACACGGGCGTGGATGTTGAGGAAGCGGATGTAAACTTCCATGCGCAGTTCGTCGAGGTGTAGAGTGTCTTTGTGCTCAGCTCGATAATATTCCTGCTTGTCGAATTGTAATCCCTTGACTTTCTCGTCCACGCTGTAGACGTCTGAAAGGAAGTGTTTCGACCCGTCGCTAAATGTGGCCACCAGCTCGAGGTAGGAGATCTCCACGTCGGGGGACTTGTGTTTATGTCCAGGTTCACCAGCGCTGAAAGTATACGCGACACGTGTACATCGATGGCTCGGAAAGAAGTGGCTGCGTAAGATGTCGACCACGCTGCGCCTTTCCTTGTGCGCAATTATCATCCACGCGTCATTACTTCGGAACCCCATTTTTATTCCTCGTATTTCCATCAGCTTCAGAACGTTGTTCCAACTAACGGTCTGCTCCGCTTCTGCCGACACCAACGGGAAATGGCGCAAGTCTAAAACTCCAGCGGTCAACTTCCTTGGGTTAACTCTCCACTGGACCTCTGTGACAAGTTTACCACTCACTCCAAAGGATTGTGTCTGGAGCGAAAACCGGCCATCTTCTCTCCACGGCACAAAAACGCTCCAATTTCCTTCGTCTACCCCGTCCGCGCGTCGTTGATTAACGAGTGCCTGGTCAATTTTGACGAGAACGTCGTGCGGAGGGAAGTCCGGACTCTTGCGGTTCACGGCGATCGTTTCACTGACAAAGTTATTGGCTCCGTCACTGAAATAAATTGACTGCATTAGTGTCGACGAGAATAATTTATCCCGCTTCTACTTCCGCCACATAGCCTGGTTGATGTTATGATTCTCGTCAAGAAATATATTCGTCTTCTTCGAAATGTGGAAGTAGTGAATTCGATCGCCAATTGCCTTTACAATAACATCCTTCCATTTCCGCCGCTCACACCACTTGTCCAGGGGAAGGGCACGTGTCCACTTCTTCGGTGCCTTCCCAAGATAAATCCGGGGTGGATCACTCAAGATGTAGTCTGCTGCTTTCCCGAGATTCTCCATGTTGATGCTCGCTAATCCACGGAGTAATGTCCCGGTCACGTGGCTCAGCGACATCAAATCCTGCGCGTTGCTTGAATTCTTGATTTCGTCCATCGTGTCCAAGTCTATTAGCTCTCCTGCTTCGTATTTTCGAAAAACGTCTTCCCATTTCGTCCAGATATGATCCGGGGACATAATGATCTGGCGCTCCCCACGTTTTTCCCATTCAATTCGAATAGGTTTGTCGGGTATCTCTTGCTTGATGGTGTGACTCAACGACTGGCACGCCCGAATGCGGAAAGTCTGGAGAAAACAATCACTATTTTTGTTATTTCGGATCTGTACATCTAAACCCGCGGAGACATTATATCCTAGCGTCTGCACAAAGCAATCCTGAGTCCTGACGCGAGAAGGTTACGAACTGGAGTTCGTAACCAGGAAGTCGCGACACAAGGAATATAGAGTTCCCAGCGAGTGATGGGACATTAGCGCTTGACGTAGTCCCGATGCGATATGGTTACGAACTTGAGTTCGTAACCTGGGACTCGCGTCGCCAGCGATAAGGAGTTCCTGGCGCGTGACGGGAGTAGCGTGCAAGGAAGTCCCGCGCACAGCGTGACCCCCTTACGCGCTGGGCTTTGGTCGCGCGCGGGGAACTTCTTGTCCCTGTTGCAGCGACTCTTAAGTTACGAACTTAAGCTTGTAACCTTGTCACGCCGGGACTCTTATGTCGCGACGCGAGTTACGACGGGGTTGGGAACTCCGTATCCCTGGTGCCGCAACTTCAGAGGGTTACGAACTTCAATTCGTATCCTTGCGAGTCGGGATAGTTTATTAAGCATGAACTTACATTTGCAGTAACACGAGGTATTTGAATACAAATCATGGTTATTTTCAAATTAGAAGCTAGGATCTACGTAGGTAGCGATATTTCTTGAAAACAAGATATTCAAGATAGAGAAATAATAATCAAAAAACCGAATAGTTTAATGGGGTAAAGCAATAGGCAGTTAATTACCTCGTATTTAGATTTCACTTGAGAGTCGGAGACGCTCTCCTCAGGGGCCGCACTCTTCTTTTTCCCGAGCGCAGCATTTTTCCGCACCATTGGAGGTCTCCCTTCTTGCTCCCACAGAACTCGACAATGAAGAATGGCTCGGAGTAGGGATGTTAGATGCCGCGACTCATTGTTCCCTTCGTTGCACTTAAATGAGAGTGCGTGCAAGTGGCTAACCTTTTCAGACCACACCACTTGCACGTCCCAAATCTTGAGTGATTCAATTCTTGGATTTGTCTGGCGAAGTACAGGGTCGTTTAGACAGGAAATAGCAGCGTGCCACGTGTGTTGGCCGTTAATAATCTTGAACTTCCCGGCGCTCACACACTCATTCCAGTCGCGAGGGCGCGTCTGGAGTTTTGGCATCACCGTGAGAACTGGTTTTGTGAAATTTGCGAGGATTAGATTGCGTTTTATATCTTCAGCTCCGGCCTTCTCGTAGTCCCTGTAGATCCTTCCAGAGCGATGGTCACTTGGCTCCATATGATTTAGAGCGAGTTCGAAAAGCTGTTCCCTTCCGAATATATACATATATTCGGACTCACGAGCAAACTTCTCGTTCAGCAATGAACGTTTCCTTAGTTCAGCGTTCTTGTCTCCCCCCTTCTTCGATTTATCCGCGATGGGAATTTCAGTTTCCAACTCTTCAGGGATTATCAAGTTGGGATCAAGGTCAACGACGATCGGATTTGCAGACCAGGAATTGGTCGACTCTAGGAATACTTTCGTTGGCTTTGGGGCGGAAGGTCGCGGAAGGATGTTGAGGACGTCGTCGACGCGATCGTAGGTTGGTCTTACTGTTGCGGCTGTTTCCGCACCGCCAGAACTTTCGCCAGCATTGGCAATATCAGTAGTGACTTCTGGAGCAGTGCTTGGGATTTGAGTCGCAACTTGCGAAAACGACTCAGGAACCACGTCGTCGTCGTCTACTCCAGGATGCGAGTACAAGGGAACACTCGCCGGGACGGGCGTTGGGGCTACTGCCTTGGTGCGTTGCTTTTTCGACACCGTCTGCTTCGGACGAGCGACTCTCCCGGGTAGTGAAACTCCGGGTGCGGGGAGAGTGGGTGCTGGCGTTGCTGGCAGAACATGGTCCTCGTTTTCAGCATTCCCGACTTGAGAACTTAGACTCGTTCGTGCAATCTCAGACATAACTCGAGGCTGAACACTTAGCGGAGTTGATCTCGCTCGCTTGTCGTTCGTTTTTCCAACCTTCCTCGTTGTCTTTGCATCCAACTTCCCTTTCTGCTTGCCAGCTGCGTCTTCTCCAGCAGTTGGTGGCTCTTGATTTTCGTTATTGTTCTTACTGGAGAACCCTGCTGCGTGTCGGTCGACCATCCTCCTTAGCCGATTCCAACTTCCATCAAGGTCGATGCTTTCAGGATCCATTCCTTCAAGTTCGCCAAATATCTGGCAAATGCATTTCCGCCACGGCTCAACTAGGGTTCCAGCTTTGTCAAGGAAGTATTCAACATCGAATGGGTGCCTCTCTTCCTCTTTTATGAATAACTTTGCGATGGATTCGTTCCCACACAAAGTTACAATGAGGAAGCCTGGCATCGAAATTACGTCAAGCACGGCAGACGACCTCAAAGCTTTCCAGTGGTAGTTCTTCTCCGACTTCACCTTCCCGACCGCGAGAGTGAAGAGAACACTGTTTCGGTCATGACTAGACTCCGGTGTTACGGACCACGCGGATCGGGGACATCCATTTAGTGTCACCGCAATTTCCCCTGGCATGATCTCTCGTCTCAACGACTCGTTGAGGTCGGATAGAAGAACCTCCGTAAGATATGGCGACAGACGCGTCGTCTGGCACAGGAACACATTTTCGTCCATAATCTGCGAGACAAGACAAGACGAGGAGATCAGTTCTGTTTTTATTACAAGTTTTAAGTAGAGTTTCTGGTTACGAACTGCAGGTCCTAACCAAGACTTTGAGGGGGACAAGTCGGGACATTAGGTTAGAATTTCAGGCTTCGGTTTCAAACTTCGATTTGGAAAGTATTGTGCCAAAATGAAATGTTGCTTTTATGTGTTACAAGAAGGTATATTTGTTCCTACAATTAAATTTCTAGCCTCTTGGATAGTGAACTTAACTGTGGGATATTTCTTACTTAGTTCGAGGGTTAACTTCGCTATTTCCGGTGTTTGTTTGGATAAAGGAGCTTCCAGGTTACGAACTTTAGTTCGTAATCTGATGGTAAACCGTCGATGCTGGGAGACACGGGTTACAAACTTGAGTTCTAACCTTGGAGTAAATTGTCAACACTCGTATACCACGGTTACGAACTAGAGCTCGTTAACAATATCTATATAATAATATTATTTTATTATATCTCCAGGGGCGCTGCCACGTGTATTTGAGAGAACGTAATCCAGTGCTAAGTAAGAAAATTTAAAAAAATTGAGAGAGAGGAATCCAATTGAGATTGAAACAGACTAGAAAAGCCTTAGAATCCGTAAGCACAGACTACCATACACTCACGAAAACAGTAAAGCATAACAGAATGCAATTTCTGGAATATGGCAGAAACAGAGGATGTGGAAATTTTACCTAGAGTCAACGTCCCTGGAGCCTATATACTTCCCTTCCAATTCGAAACAACCGAGTCGCTCTGCTGCTGCCGGACTTGACAAGTTTCGAAAACCCTGAATAACAGAAATGGCGAGCTCAGAAAACATCAAAAAAAGTCATAACAACGGTGGCGTTTTTACTTATCCAGATTATTTTTTTCCTGAGCACCGCATCATAATGTGCGAATGAGGCATTTCTCTATTCAATAGTAGTTCAAATCTACAGAAGAAATGACACACAGGTGGGAGAAAACCACACCCACATCTAAAACCCTCTGCTAGGAAATGACGAGGTTTTTAATTTTAGGCATGTGCTTTGTGAGCCGCTGTCCTTGTTTTGGATTAGGAGGTTGCAGTTAACAAACTTAAGTTTGTAACCTGATGGTGCACTTGCGGCTCCTGCGCACCTGGGTTACGAACTTAAGTTCGTAACCTGATGGTGTCAACGCAACTGAAGTGTGCAGGAGTTCAGTTTGGAATTTCATTGCGTGACGGTGTCTATTGGGCGTACCATTTCAATTGCATTTATATACCTAAAACAACTAATCAAAAGCATTTCTAGTCAAGCATGGTGTGAAGTGGTGGTGCGGACCTGCGACACATCTCTCAGCTGTTACAAATTCCTTCCTCGATTTTGGTAAAATGCGTATCTCTGTGACTTAGTGATCTAGATCAGGATTAGAACCAAGTAGAATTCAGGTATGTATCTGATCTGAGCTTCTGAAATAGTTGACAGCTTTGACGTGAATATTTTGAGGTTAAGCTATGGTTCTAAGTTGTCTAAGATGCAAACTTTTGAATCACGTCTTTATTGAATGTCGTGGTCAGCCTTCTGCTCTCCCGAACCCAGTGCCAAGGCAAAGGACGTAGGTGGATTGGTCTGAATTTAATGCACTTGCGGCTCCTGCACACCTGGGTTACGAACTTAAGTTCGTAACCCAATGCTAAGTAATGAAAATAATTTAAAAAAAACTTCTTTATTCAACGTCACTGCTGAAACCATACTGACACAAAATGGAATGTAGCCCACCTCGGCTCCTACCATCAGCACAATGCCCAAACAATCCAATTGTATGCAGGCCACGACAAGTGGTTAATCTTGACTGCTACTTATTTGGATTTTCGCTAAATGGAGGTGGAACCACGGCTGTTACTTAGAGGTACACACTTAGTTCTTCAAGTCTTAATTCAGGGTTGTATTTATTATCATTGCCGTAGAAGAAACGTATTGTTGTATTCGTTCGTATAGTTGGATACCACGGGATCTCAAAACCCTTTAGACAACACACAATATGTGACGTTGAAGTTCCTGAAGCGCTATGAAGCTGTACCTCGAGAAATAGCAGCACTGATCTGCTTAGAAGCAGAGTAGATGTGCTTCACGAGTGGCATGCGCTGGATAAACCATTCACCCACCGATAACACGGATGCTCCGATCCACGAGGACACGAATACTCCCACCAGAAATATGAGCACAAATGAAGTCACGAATCCGAGCCCTGCAACAGTGCCAACTCGGATCAGATTCATCACCAGCTAGTTCACTCACACTCCAGTTCATAATTCCAAAAATCTCCTAAATTGTACTCTCAAGTGATTATGAAAGCCTCACAAACATTATGAATTTATGGCGATCCGCAAAGAAGGAAAACCACTCACCTCAAACACCAGTCTAATGCACCGCTGCTATTGAGCTGCACACATCTCCTGAAAGGGTTCACAGGCCGTCGGAAACAGGTGAAAGGCTCTCGTTAAAACAAAGAGAATAAAGGCTGTCGAAACCTGATCGACTAAGCTAGCTCACAGAGCACCGAAGCAAGACAAGCTGTGGATCTACAGCCCTCCAACTCCGAAACCAAGCAGTCCCTCGACCTCCACCAGAAAGTCAAATGAAACCAAAAAAAAACCCTCCAAGGCTGAAGCCCTCGGCAGCTCACTTCCGGCCGAGCTATTAGCAACCAGCTCTTCGACTCTCCAAACAGCAAGCGACTTCCCACCGCAACCAAGGGGATAGCAAAAAAATAAAAATTTATTCCAATTGAAACCAACCACCGCCTCTTCGACTTCCTTCCGTCAGCAGCCACTTCTTCCGACCAGGCAGCTCTTCTCGCAAGCTTCTAGCAGCCTCCGACTTCGCTCGTGCACCAATCAGTCCAACCACCGCCTTGCAACTGCTCGCTGTAGCTTCCGCTCAGCCAAATCTTCACGAGAATGCAAAACCCTAACATCGTCCTCTTAAAAAATCACCACCGGCTCCACAAATTCTTCCGCTCCCGAGCTACTGCCGACACAGCTCAAGCGAATAAACCAGCACCTCACCGCAGCCCACTCACGCCAACATAAGGGAAGAAAAACGAACTAAGCAAACCACCCGAAAGAAGCACCGCAACACGCGCGCCGGCGGGAGAAGCTGTCGCTGTCGAGAGAGGGAGAGAGACGGTAGGGTTTAGGGCAGCGTGGGAAAAGATGAGCTCGGGCAGGGGAGAGGAGTCACGGGCGGGCAGCGAATGTTTCTGGGCAGAGTCTCGGGCCTCGGCTTGGACTCTCCAACGGCAATAGCCGCCACCCGTACGCTGCCTTGAATTTAAGAACGCAGTCATGGGGAAACCCCTTGCTTAATAAATACACAATAGGACATTGGTTTTGATGTACTGTAAGTGGATGAAATTTGTTGTGATGGGTTATAATGTAGTGCTTTAGGTGTACTGATTTTTGGAGATTTTTTGGATGCTCGAATTTTTTGAGTTTATTTTTTCAAGAACACTTTCAGACTAAAATCTTCAAAATTTTGGGTGGAACACTGCAAGACAAAATGAAGCATAATTTCTTCAAAAATTGTTTCCTTTTCGATCAAATGACACATACGAGAAGCTAACTTCCCATAGAAAATTCAATAAAAAAATCACACCACAAAAAGTGCATGACGGATCCTTGATACGATGTCTTATGGCACATTATGGAATTAGTTGACTTTCTATATCGTAAATGTTACACTGTAGAAACTCTGACTGTAATATGTGAAGAAATTGTAAAATTCTGTCGGGGTACATGTTCAATACTAAAATCTACTGAGAAGCAGTCTGTGCAATGTGTCTTCCTTTTTTTTTCATGGTATCAAAGCGTTACAGTTGTAAATGTGATAAATTAATAATGTATTAGTCATCAATACTATTGCAATAATTTAAGACCCCAATAATTGCAATAAATTAATACACCAATAATTGCAATAATTAATACAGAAAAAGATGCAAAATATTAATACACCTTTTATTACAAAAAGTCCTGCTAAAAATAATGCGTTAATCCTTACAGAAATTGATACATAAGTTATTGCAAAGATTTTTTCATAAATTAATGATCAATTTTATCATAAATTAATGCACATGTTAGTGCATAAATTAATGATCAATTTTATCATAAATTAATGATCAATTTTATCATAAATTAATGATCAATTTTATCATAAATTAATGATCAATTTTATCATAAATTAATGCACATATTAGTGCATAAATTAATGATCAATTTTATCATAAATTAATGATCAATTTTATCATAAATTAATGATCAATTTTATCATAAATTAATGATCAATTTTATCATAAATTAATACACATATTAGAGCATAAATTAATGATCAATTTTATCATAAATCAATGAACATTTTTGGCAAAAACTAATGCACAATTCATAGAAAAGATTTTTGGCAAAATCTGAAGCAAAACTTATTGCAAAATAAAGTGCATAAACAATTGCAAAATTTAATGTATAAACTAAGGCAACCTTGAGTGCAAAATTTATTACAATAATGAGTGCAAAAATTATTGCAACAGAAAGTGCAAAAATTTATTCCAATTATTTACCTTCGCTAAAAAATTCCACTGTTACTGTGGACTTCAAAATTGCTTTCTTTATTATTATATTAGGATCGCCATCGCTTTAAGAAATGTTGAAATATTCTAGAAATCATAATTTTCATAAGAATTTTTAATATCATTTTACTTCAAATATAATCTTATACTTAGGAAGTGTGAAAACTTGGAACATAATATTTGCCCAAAATCTTTACTATGGCTTCAACCAAGACCATCACAAAAAAAACTCACTAAATAGTCTAGTATAGAAGCTTGTATTGCAATAAAACTTTATTGTTCTTCATAAATTATAAATCATCAAATCTTATGAATAAAGTGTGGATTTCCAATTACTTTTTCTAAGAAATTTAAATATTTCTTTCATAAGATATTTTTATATCTTTTGTATAAAGTGTTGTCTTCCAATTAAGATTTCAACATTGACCTTGTAATTTTAGAATGCTTTCGTCCACCATCTTTTAAAACACAATCACAAAATAGTAAATATATTGCAAGTTCCAAATCTTAAACGCTTATTTTCCTATTTTAAAAATATAAAATCTTACAAACCTCTATCTTTGAAATTTGAAAGGTAGAAGTGGCTATATACTCCCCTATGATTTTAGATACCCACGCATACGAGTTAGTTCTTCAGAAGGCGGCTCCCAGTTATACTTGCAGATGCAGAGAAGTCGACTGAACGCAACACCGGCCTCATAGTTCCAAATTGTGTTGAAGTCTTTTGAATAAACAATATTCTCTTTCAAAATTCTACAAAACTCCTCCACCTCACTTTCAATCTCCATAATTACTCCAATGAAATGCACGTCGCCGATAAAGCTCTTTATCTCCATCTCCGTCTGCGGCCGCGCCATCTTCGAATGCTAAAAAATAATAATAGAGAAACAAAAAGTTATGGGAACGAGATAAAGGAGTAGAAAAACAGTACGACAAAAGGGAGGAGAGGAGAGAATGGGGCACTTTCATAAAGGCTCTTAGTGCCACGAGCCCTATAGCCACAAGGAGCCCTCGTTACCGAGACTCCCTTTGTAGGGGAACTACTTGAATGCTATATCAATCATCAAATTGTGGAAGCTCAAGCTTGGCTACTGAGGTAGATCAAGTACCAAGTAGTGGTGTTTGTTTGAAATTACCTAATCCATTTGAGTAACACTTAGTTACATAGCATAATACTGGAAGTAAAAACAATGTGAGAAATTAGTACTTGATGTCACCTATATGAGGATGCGACAAGATGCATAGACCTTAATGGTTTTAGTTGTTACTAATAATGTAACTACAAGTGACAACTCAGTACCAATGCACTAGAATCTTATTGATCTTGATTGAAAACGAATCTATGGGAGTTTAATAAACTAATACTAATTACACCGGATTTTGGCCCTTATACATTTAATCCCGGGATTTTTTCTAAAAACAAACTTTGTTTTGAGATTATAGGTAACATATATGAAATAGTAAAAGAAAAAAGTATTTAATCCTCAGACAAAGATGAAAAAAGATTTTTTAGAAAAGATTTTACATGATTTTTTTGATGAATTTGATGTTTTTTTTTTTTTTGAATTTCATTGAAAAAATTCTTTTACTCTTCAAAATAAGGCTGCAAAAACATTTAATAACTTGGAGAAATTTTGTTCAAAATTTAATTACAAATGGCTAGTTTCAAATGTATTAGGCTTGGATTGGAAAAATGGCAATTCATGGACTTTTGACTCCAAAAATACAAAAATACTGTAGAAGTTATAGATCTAAAATCTTGGTTCATCATGGAAGGCATGGGCTTCACTCACTAAGCATGTAAAAAAAGATAGTTGGTTAGAGAGTTGATTTCCAATTCATATGAAGAAACAACCAAACAGTAAAAAATACTTGAATTACCTCTGATGTGTCCAATGTTGCAATCAATTAAAGATTATCCAGAAGAGGACCTCCAAAAAGTGGTAACACTGCATTGACCAAAAGGTTAGTGTGTATTTTATTAAATTTTTCATTAGATTATAGAACTTTATAGTTGAGTTATTGATTAAATAACGTGGAAACTAACTCATTGATTGGCTTGAAGTTGAAATTAAGAATTAAAAAATAACTTCAAATAATCACATTATTTTAAAAGAAAAAGAAGATGAATGTTGACATGTTGTGATAGAAAAACAACCTTAAATTTTCTGATTTCTTCATAATTAGGCTGCACAAAATATATAAAACTTGAAGAAATTTGTAGAATTTTAGAACTGTGATGTGTTCATCACCAATTTCAGTTTTAAACTATCAATGATTTTTCCAATCTTTTTAATGAAGAAATATCAAAGGTCTAATTTGGGCATTCGACTAGTACATTAAGTTAATTTCAAGATTTTGTTGAAAATTTAAGTACAAATGGCTAGTTTCAAATGTATTAGGCTTGGATTGGAAAATTGGCAATTCATGGACTTTTGACTCCAAAAATACAAAAATACTGTAGAAGTTATAGATCTAAAATCTTGGTTCATCATGGAAGGCATGGGCTTCACTCACTAAGCATGTAAAAAAAGATAGTTGGTTAGAGAGTTGATTTCCAATTCATATGAAGAAACAACCAAACAGTAAAAAATACTTGAATTACCTCTGATGTGTCCAATGTTGCAATCAATTAAAGATTATCCAGAAGAGGACCTCCAAAAAGTGGTAACACTGCATTGACCAAAAGGTTAGTGTGTATTTTATTAAATTTTTCATTAGATTATAGAACTTTATAGTTGAGTTATTGATTAAATAACGTGGAAACTAACTCATTGATTGGCTTGAAGTTGAAATTAAGAATTAAAAAATAACTTCAAATAATCACATTATTTTAAAAGAAAAAGAAGATGAATGTTGACATGTTGTGATAGAAAAACAACCTTAAATTTTCTGATTTCTTCATAATTAGGCTGCACAAAATATATAAAACTTGAAGAAATTTGTAGAATTTTAGAACTGTGATGTGTTCATCACCAATTTCAGTTTTAAACTATCAATGATTTTTCCAATCTTTTTAATGAAGAAATATCAAAGGTCTAATTTGGGCATTCGACTAGTACATTAAGTTAATTTCAAGATTTTGTTGAAAATTTAAGTACAAATGGCTAGTTTCAAATGTATTAGGCTTGGATTGGAAAATTGGCAATTCATGGACTTTTGACTCCAAAAATACAAAAATACTGTAGAAGTTATAGATCTAAAATCTTGGTTCATCATGGAAGGCATGGGCTTCACTCACTAAGCATGTAAAAAAAGATAGTTGGTTAGAGAGTTGATTTCCAATTCATATGAAGAAACAACCAAACAGTAAAAAATACTTGAATTACCTCTGATGTGTCCAATGTTGCAATCAATTAAAGATTATCCAGAAGAGGACCTCCAAAAAGTGGTAACACTGCATTGACCAAAAGGTTAGTGTGTATTTTATTAAATTTTTCATTAGATTATAGAACTTTATAGTTGAGTTATTGATTAAATAACGTGGAAACTAACTCACTGATTGGCTTGAAGTTGAAATTAAGAATTAAAAAATAACTTCAAATTATCACATTATTTTAAAAGAAAAAGAAGATGAATGTTGACATGTTGTGATAGAAAAACAACCTTAAATTTTTTTATTTCTTCATAATTTGGCTGCAAAAAATTGGAAGATAGACACTTGATCAGTTTCATTACTATAATATACCCCCCCCCCAACGTTGACCAAAAATTCACTTGGCTGCTCCTGAGAAACAGTAGCCAGGTTCCTAGATGAACATGCCAAAGAATTAACTTCTTATGCAATGCAGAAAACTGTAGCATGTCATGAACAACTACTCTAGACATGTACCTCCTCCTTGATGTGCGTATCATGTCATTCTCCTGACTCCTGAGTAAGAAATTATGAGATTAAGTTTGGGGGTTGTATAGTATTAGCCTACTGATTCCTGATCAAGGAATGTTGCAGTGAATTCAAACTTGGAACTAGCTGAAGCACATGTGCCATAAGTTAACTTATTGGATTATCAGTTTATTTATTTTTATTTATTTTTGAAGACACGTGATTCTCAGTTCTGTTTGAGTGAGTTTGCATCTAGAATTACTAATACAAAGTCCAATGAAAAGATGGAACTGTATCCTACAATTATTATTTCAATCTCAGAAGCCACAATGATTCTGAGATCCAAGTTCTTTGAGCAATATATAAAGTTTGATTAGGTGTCATGCACGGCGGTTCGGAGAGCCACGGCTCTTCAAATCGTCATACTTTTGAAAGTCGTGGACTTTCAAGTATTTTTATTTGGAGAGTCACGACCTTTTTAATTTTATTTTTTTTTGAAAGTTGTGACTCTCCAAATCATTTAGCCTTTGGATTCAATGTTTTTTTGTTTTTTTTTCAAGGTCACTTTTTTTAATTTTCAAAGGCAAAAAAAAACATTGAATCCAAAGGCTAAATGATTTGGAGAGTCACAACTTTCAAAAAAATAAAAAATTAAAAAGGTCGTGACTCTCCAAATAAAAATACTTGAAAGTCCACGACTTTCAAAAGTATGACGATTTGAAGAGCCGTGGCTCTCCGAACCGCCGTGCATGACACCTAATCAAACTTTATATATTGCTCAAAGAACTTGGATCTCAGAATCATTGTGGCTTCTGAGATTGAAATAATAATTGTAGGATACAGTTCCATCTTTTCATTGGACTTTGTATTAGTAATTCTAGATGCAAACTCACTCAAACAGAACTGAGAATCACGTGTCTTCAAAAATAAATAAAAATAAATAAACTGATAATCCAATAAGTTAACTTATGGCACATGTGCTTCAGCTAGTTCCAAGTTTGAATTCACTGCAACATTCCTTGATCAGGAATCAGTAGGCTGATACTATACAACCCCCAAACTTAATCTCATAATTTCTTACTCAGGAGTCAGGAGAATGACATGATACGCACATCAAGGAGGAGGTACATGTCCAGAGTAGTTGTTCATGACATGCTACAGTTTTCTGCATTGCATGAGAAGTTAACCCGTAAACGCCTGAATGACCAAAAACTGGTCCTTTTCATTTTTCCAAGTTCCATAACTGTCATCCAAATGACAATTTTTCATCTATTTTTTTTTCACGTGGTAAAGTTGAGAGAGATCTATCTAACCTCATTAAAAAATTCTCAAAATAATAATTTCATGAATTTTGGTGCCTCCTTAAAGTCAAAAAGATCAATACCGTGTGTGTATTCAAAAATTCCTTGATACAGACAGCTGAAACACAATTTTGACTATCGGGATGATCTTTTTTGCAGTTGAGGTATACTAATGAAATTCAGTTTGGCAAATCTTTTTTCCAATCCAGTTTAAAATTTTGAAAAATACCTAAAATTGAGTGATTTATAGCTGGTTTAAGATGAAGGGGTATAACCGTGGCTACTTCTTGATTTTCCACGGTTTTAGGTTTTTTCATCATATTTTTGAATCAAAACATAATTTTTCAGTACGGTAACTAACATAAGGTTTTTGGTTGTCATATTCATCTATGGTAAATATTTCATAATTTTTTAGTATAACCTATATTTGATATGAATTTTCTTTGTTTGTTTTGATTTGAAAACTTTATATTAATTACATTTCGAAACATTTAATTTTGATAAAATTATTTCTTGTAGATAACATGTGTATCTAGCTAAGAAAAGTTTCAAAATTCATATTTTACATTATTTATAGTAGCAAAATAGAGCATCCAAATTCCGTGGTCATAGGCTCAGGCATTTGGGGGTTAAGTTTTTGGCATGTTCCTCTGGGAACCTGGCTGTTGTTTCTCTGGAGAAGCCAAGTGAATTTTTGGTCGACGTTGGGGGGGGGGGGGGGTATAATATAGAAATGAAACTGATCGAGTGTCTATCTTCCATTTTTTTGACAAGTAGTAACTAACTTAACACTGACAGAGAGAACTGAAGAACCTGCATGGCATAAATTAATTATATGGTGTAGAATTTTTGAATAACGTGAGTCAAAAGTTTAAAGCAATGAAAAGCAGGAAACGATAGGTTTTACAGGTAGGATTGGGCTGCGGAATTCTTCGCCGACAAAGCAAGAACTGGACCATCGAGTCACGAAGTTACGATTATTCAAAGTCCAGACTTGAATAGAATAGTAAGGAATGAATGATTATAGTATTTTAGTTACATGGCTTAAAGCTTGTCTTCGTAATTTTTGGAGGCAGCCCTTGTAAAATTGGTATATTTTTTGACTTGGGTTTCTTTGGAATTTGAGTGTTGATTTGATTATGAATATATTTCATGTATTGTTTTTTATAAAAGCCTTATTTTAAGGTGCATTTCGTCGACTTATAACCTGAAATTTCTAGTTGAAGGTCTTAAAAGTATTATTTTACTTTGAAAAGTTTACCACGTATACTTTGCAGTATAGGGAGCATCTAGTAAAGATCTTTGGAAAGAATTATTATTTTCACCCCTTCATCTTCGCTGCCTGAAATCTAAAAAAGCCATTTTGGCTTTCTTGGATTTTTAGGGGTTAATGATTAAATTTTTTTATTTATTTCATGTAAACAATTATTTTTTCCAAACTACCTCATAATAATTAACCTATAATTTCATTATTATTTTATCTTTGCTTTATCTCCAAAGATTTTGAATTCACTTGAAGACTTATATTAAAAGTTCATTTTTGTTGTTCTATTTCAGTTTCAAAGAGATGGCCCCAACTCATAAATTTGACAAAGTATGTGACATCTGTGGAACAAAGCACATCGGTGATTCATCTTGGAAAGCACATATTGAAGGAAAAAAACATCGAAAGAACCTAAATTTACAGAAATCGTCAACAAAGGAACTTGCTTTACAACAACCATCATCTTCAAACGTCCTTTCTAGTAAGCTTCGTACAATCCATTCTTGCAGAATTTGTATGCCATATTTCTCATCCATAGTGTTTGTTTTAATCATCTGTAGTGATTGATTTCAATCATGATATTGCCTCTAATTTCAAGTTGTTTTTAATGTTACCAGAATCTTTTTCAAACACGCGTGATGACCCTGTGGATAAACATAGTTCTGTAGAAAGCCTTCGTGCAAAGGGCATTTCTATTCCTCACCAAATTGATGAGGTGATGAATTGCACTTTTTATTCTCGACCCTCTAGCAACTTGGACATCACAGGATACAAAGAACTATTGAACTCGTGCGTCATGATGGACGGGGACGAAATCATTGGAATATTATGCCACAATTATATTCCAATAGAAGAAAGACAAGATTGTTTCAAAACTCTAAATTTTCTTTATGAGGAAGGGGGAATTGTGCCCAGAGGAAAAGCTAGAGCTGGTGGGAACATGGTCATGTGTGGTTGGCACCATGACAAACTTCTCCACAAGCCACGCATGTGAGTTACATCTGTTTTGTAGTTTGTTTTTAAAATAATGGAATGTAATGTATAAGCACATGTAAAAATCGTCATAACAGAAGTCAAAATTTCAAATTTCTTTAAAGTTTAATTGACTAAATTTATATATACTTATTTTCAGATATGCCCAGAATAAAGGCAATAAAAAAGCAAAAAAGGCAGATGCTATTCTCATGCATAAAAGAAGTGGAAGTTTTTGCAACAAAGTGATGATGCATATGAAGGATGATTTTAAATCGTGGCTGAGACCGTTGGAGGGAATGCGATCTAAGTGGATTCCACAGAAGTGGGGAAGAATTGGACGTACACCGTTTACAACGATGGGAATTTCTAAAAACTACTTTACAGATGCCCATAATGATCCCAATGATTCAGGCATGGGATTCATATATTGGTTTCATGAAGGTAAACATACAATCTTATAAGTAGCTAAAATAAGTAAGAACTTCAAATTTCATGCATCTATTTATGTTTATAAAAAGTAGTTATAAATTATGGTGTATAACAGATGCTGAAATGGAGAACAACCATACAAGAAGGGGAGGTGAATTTGTTCTACCAGACTACGGAGTTTACATCAAGCCCCAAAATGGAACAATTTTAATGCTCGATTCTGCCAAAGTCAGACACGGCACGTTGAAGAACAAGGGATTCATTCAAATGGGTTGTGCTCTCGCAACAAAAGTCTCTGTTCTTAATCAATGTAGAAAACACATGCGTAAATTACAAAAAAATAGTGATTCAGTTGCAAACTTAGAAATTAGGTCTAGATTTGATGCTTTACTTGGAAATAACCCAAATGAATCCAAAAAAAGAAAATTAATATAATTAAAAGAAATTGTCAAAAACTTTGTAGAAATATATACCAACTAATTTCAGCAAAATTAGTATTACCAATTGTTGAACATGATTACAGAAATTCAGATCTTGTTTGTCAATCTAATCAACCATAAAGGTGATAATCTGGGACATAGACTAAAACTTTTCACTGGACAACTTAACCCCTAGGTGCCCAAGCATGGTTTGGGTCTCAAAACCTCCAAAACAATGATTTCTGACCACCTTGTAGAAACGACAATTTGAACCAAACAAATTTGCTTTTTTTAGACATCCAGCCGTAAGATCTTGTACTAAACCTTCTTCAAAAGTAGTGATTAAATCTTAGGCCGTTGGAAGTTTACCATCATAGAAGTTATAATATTCAAAGTTGTAGCAAATCTTTTTTTGGGCATTGGCTGAATGACATAGTCAAAATGGTGCAAAGGGGGAGTTCAAGATTGTTACCCCAAACATTTTTTCCATATTTTTTTCCACGTAGGTCAACAAGTTCAGTACCTCCCCCAAAAATGTGAGAGCGTCATTCTTTTTTTTGGCTCTCATAAAAATTATTTTCCAAAAGCAGTTCTGAAAACGTTGATAAAGTAAAACATGCATGACATCACATATATTAGTTTTTTGAAAAATCTGAACGGTGGTTAGGTGCCTTTATAAGGTTTTGATTTTTGAGCAAAATTATTTTTGAAAAATTCCAAAATCTCATATTCTGACGAGTTTTGAAAGAAGTGATTCAAAAATTACTGCAAATATTGAAGCTTGTCTTTGTAATTTTTGGAATCCGCCCTTGTAAAATTGGTATATTTTTTGACTTGGGTCTCTTTGGAATTTGAATGGTGGTTTGGTTATGAACATATGTCAAAATTTTTTTTAAAAAAAAAGCCTAATTTTAAGCTGCCCGTTTTGGACTTGAAACCTAAAATTTCTAGATGAAGGTCTTAAAATTGGAATTTGGCTTTGCAAATTTTACCACATACACTTTGCAATACAAGGAGCATCCAATACATTTCTTAGGCAAAAATATCAATTTAAACCCCTTTATCTAGACTGACCGAAATGGCAAAAGACCGTTCTGGCTTTCCTGGGCACTTAGGGGTTAAGGGTAAGCGGTGATAGTTTTGATCTACATTTAAAGTCATTTGGCTTCCAATACAATTTCAGTGCTCTGGGAGTGCAAAATGACGGCGTATATCTTAAGTCTGATGATAGGACTCCATACATTATGGACTTCCAGTTTGTTTGGTGATATAATTGTGTTACAGTTAAAATGCTTCGACAACAGTTCAGACAATGATATGCATACCTTTGTTTTAAAGTAATACAATTGTCGAAAAAAAGTTGATTAAAGTCTGCTCTCCTGTAAGTAACCCACTTGAACATTGTAATTTAGAAGGTAAAATCTGCTGCGATGTCATTGAGTATTTCAACGAAGTGAAACTACACAGGTGTTGACCTATACCCGTACTTCAGATAATTACTGCGTTCAAATATAAAATTTACTACACGACATTGGTGAAACCAATAAGGTAAAATTGCGAATCAGGCCATTAAGCTGCCAGCGCATAGACCTTCGGTTAAGTTTTTGAGTTACCCTGTTTAGGTCAGCTTCCGGGAACACAGCAACTACCGAGGGAGCTTCATCTTCGCTCTATATAAAGGGGGGGGGGGAAAAAAACAAATGAGTTTGAACACAACCTTAAACTAGGAATGAGGGGCCAAGCCTTGAGTATTTCTATCACAAAGCGTTCATCGTTGTTTGGCCCAAAAAAGAAGATTGATTGAACTAAGTTTGAAGCGGCGGCTAGAAAACATGGTGATTCAGATGATGAAAAAAATCTTGAGTGTTTTTGAGGGCGTGGCGTGAATCGAGACTGTTTTCCCGGCCTGCTGTTGTGCCATTATCAGCGTGCTGAGGATTCTAAGCCAAATACACAAATAAGACCATGTATACCTTTACATCATCGTGAATCAGTTGTAGACACATTGTGCGAGTAAAAGGCAAGAAATATGGACACCCACAATTGATTTCGATTCCGAAGTGAAGGAATGGATGGAACTATTGGCTCAATCTTGTTTAACAAGTGTTGTGCGGAAGGAGGATTGCCAAATGTGCTATGAGTCCTCGAATTGTTTTGGAGAAGGTTTTATTCTAAGACTATTAGTCATCAACCATCATGATGTATTGGAATTAGAAATGCATTTCTTTCTAATGGAAATACGATTTGTAAGGAAAGAAAGCAGGGAAATAGGATGAAGAAGGATGGATAGAATAAAAACATGAAAGACAAAAGAGAGAAGGATGAGGAGAATAAAAATATGAAAGATAAAAGAAAGAAGGACGAAGAGAATAAGGAAAAATAAAAGAAAATAATGAAGAATGGAAACAGGATTTTGAAGGAAAGAAAGAAGGGAAATAGGATGAGAAGGAAACACTATTAAAATGAATGGAAATAAGATTTTGAGAAGAAAGAAAGAAGGGAAATAGGACAAACGGGAAACACCATAAAAAAAAATGGTTATAGGATTTTGAAAGAGAAAGGATGAAAAGGAAACATAGTTACTAAAACAAATGGAAATAGGATAAAACACGAAGTAGCGTAAAAAAAAAATAAAAAAAAATAAAAAAACAAATGATGGGAATACAAATTGTAAGGAAGGAAATATGGGAAAAAGAATGAAGAAGGATATAGAGAGTAAAAATATGAAAGATAAAAGTGAAAGCAATCGAGAGAAAAAAGAAAAATAAACAAAATGAAGAAAAAAGAAGGAAATCGGATTGGAAAGAGAATAAGAATAAAAATCAAAATACAGATCAATAAATACAAAAGGGGGAAAAATAAAATCCAAATGAGTTTGAAAACGACCTTATACTAGGAATGAGGGGCCAAGCCTTGAGTATTTCTATCACAAAGCGTTCATCGTTGTTTGGCCCAAAAAAGAAGATTGATTGAACTAAGTTTGAAGCGGTGGCTAGAAAACATGGTGATTCAAATGATGAAAAAAATCTTGAGTGTTTTTGAGGGCGTGGCGTGAATCGAGACTGTTTTCCCGGCCTGCTGTTGTGTCATTATCAGCGTGCTGAGGATTCTAAGCCAAATACACAAATAAGACCATGTATACCTTTACATCATCGTGAATCAGTTGTAGACACATTGTACGAGTAAAAGGCAAGAAATATGGACACCTACAACTGATTTCGATTCCGAAGTGGAGGAATGGATGATTATGAGCATGCATTTAATCTTTCTGCGAAGATGAAGGAATTGTTGTAAAGGATTTGAAATCATAGTGGAGTCTTGATAATAAAGATGGAAGGTGGCTCAAGCTCAAACCTGATTACGTGGATCTGGGTTCAGACCTTGACCTACTTATTATAGGTAAGACTGGTCTAATTATTTGGTGATTGACGTATTTTGTTTTTGTCTTCTTTTCTTCTTTCCACTGTCCACTTGCAATATTCTTCTTTTAATTCATTGGACTAGTCTACTTCACCTAATCACTGTTATAGATTTTATTTTATTTTAAATTCTATCTAATAATTTATTACAATGACAATTGCATGAGGCTATTTTGGAAAAGGTCAAAAAGCAAGGCAAATTGATTCATTTTTACTTGCTGACAAGGATCAGTCCAAGGTAGAACATCCAGAATACGAGGCTCTATTGGTGCTCTCTTATAGCAACAGAAGCGATTGAAAAAGTAATATCACTACATTTTAATTTCCTTTTTTGTTTACCAATTATCTTTTTGAAATGTATATTATTAATCTCTGCATAAATTTTAAAATACGAAACAAATTGTGAAGTTCTCATTAGGTGTATTCTGGATGGGGATTTGTTAGTATGGGATTATTCTGAAAGAGGGTACAACTCACGCACCCACAAAAGTCTATTGAACCAAAGGATCAAGAACATCTGAACTAATTTTTTATGGATGTTGTGCAACGAAAATGAGTTCATCCTTTCTGAAAGGAGGTCAAGAGGGATCTGTGAATGTACCTTCATTGTTTTAACGGCAAAATTGATGATGAATGTGAGAAAAATATTGAAGAAGAAATTAAGGAAGAAATTGAATAAGAAATTGAAGAAGAAATTGAGGATACAATTGAATAAGAACTTTAAGAAACATTTGAGGATGCAATTGAGGAAGAAATTGGTGAGGAGATTGAAAATGCAATTGGGAAAGAAATTAAAGATGAATTTAAAGATGAAATTAAAGAAGACATCGATGAAGGAAACAAGGAACAAATTGAGGATACAGTTGAATAACAACTTCAGGAACAATTAAGGATGCAATTCAGAAAAAAAATTGAGGATACAATTGAATAACGACTTAAGGAAATAATTAAGGATGCAATTGAGGAAAAAAATTGAGGATACAATTGAATAACAACTCAAGGAAATAATTAAGGATGCAATTCAAGAAAAAAATTGAGGATACAATTGAATAACAATTGAGGAAACAATTAAGGATGTCATTTTGGAAAAAAATTGAGGATACAATTGAATAACAACTTGGGGAAATAATTAAGGATGCAATTCAGGAAAAAAATTGAGGATACAATTGAATAACAACTCAAGGAAATAATTAAGGATGCAATTGAGGAAAAAAATTGAAGATACAATTGAATAACAATTGGAGAAACAATTAAGGATGCAATTCTGGAAAAAAATTGAGGATACAATTGAATAACAACTTAACAAAATAATTAAAGACGCAATTCAGGAAGAAATTGAGGATACAATTGAATAACAACTTGAGGAATTAATTAAGAATGCAATTCAGGAAGAAATTGAGGATACAATTGACAAAGAAAACGAAGAGAAAATGTCGAGCACTTGAGGAATAAATAAAAGAATAAATAGAAGACAAATAATGATATATACAATTCTGGCAATTCTGCGGCTTTGTAGAAATTTACATATGGAAGAAACTGACAGCGGACATTAGATATTCATTCCCTAACGTTGACCAGTCTCTCTCCATCAACACAATAACAAACCAAATAAGTCCAATTTAAAGTGTAAATCAAACAAGGGCATATTCATTAAAATGGCCACTCCCGATTATATTGGCCGCCACACTATTCAAACAAGGAGAGAAAATGAACTGAAATCACACTATTTGAGCGGCCAATATAATCAGCATTGGCCATTTTAATGAATATGACCTTAAACATTCTATTACATATGATTAGAAAAGTATGTCAGTAGTACTCACTACAGCAATGTGATCAGGATGAGTGAATGCACGTAGAAATACAAAAGGTATATAAAAGTACCAAAATTAATTACTGCAAGGTGAAAACATGCGTATTTTGGCATGAAGAAGATTGCCCTGCATCCAAACTTCAAAAGTCACAGTCACAGTTATTGCCTTAGGTTTGGTCTCTGCTGAAACCCCGAATCCTTGCTCGGGAAAGTTGGGGCTCATGCCCGCGTTTTTAGGATTGTTGTACGAAAGTAAAAATTGAGGTACATTGTTCTTCGAGAGTTATATTGTCTTTTTTACTGAATAGGATGTTTGCTTCATTAGTCGGACTATAGCCTATTCTTATGGTGTACATTTTTTGTCGCAGCGGTCATGCTATAGTAGCATGGTGAAGAGTAGTATAGTAAATGACTGCTTACTTTCAATGAAATAATAAGGTTTGATTTTCATACAATAAATACATTACGCGTTCCCGGCCAGAAGACCTCCGTTTGCTCAAAAAACCTGTCTCGAAATAAGATCGTTGTTTCTAAATTTGGCAAATTTGTTTCTAAATTTAGCCAACTTCTTTCTAAAGTTGGCCACATGTTTCCAATTTTGTGTATTTAATTCTAAATTTGACCAACTTGTTTATAAATTTAGAATTCTCCATAAATTTGGATCCAAGCCAAAACAAACATATGAATGACTCTGAAAGAGACCATACAATATGCTGGTTAAAATGAATAATATTATAACCAATTGGAGAAGTTTGTCAACTCTGTTATATTTTAAGATGTTGTTAACTTATCCTCTAACAAGCAAGGCTTGAAATTGTGAAGGGTAGAAATACAAGTGAATTTGGTGGATCACTTGAATCTAAAGGGAGAATGTTGTGGACATGGTCTAAATGAGTATGTTACTATGAATGAGTCTTCATCATTGAGCTTCCAATCATCATGGTTATTTTATAATTTTTTTGTTTTGAAACCCTAAACTTAGTATTCTTGTTTTATTGAAGACGTACAAAACTAAATTAAGGGTTGTATTCCAGAGAGGGAAGTTGTAGGTAAGCTAATTAAACTGTTGCAATAAAAGTACCAACTTAATTTATAAAATCATGATGAATTGTTTGTTACACCAATTTACTTTGATAATCTATTATAACCTATAAAGTATGTAGTTAATCTTACTTCTGTAAATTATTACTTATTTCTTTTATAAGGTTTGTCCTCAATTTTAGTGACTAGTATTAACCCCTAAATGTTCTTACCCATGTCCAATTTAGACAGTTTTGTAAAGATGCATTATAAAATGCAATTACTATGAATCCTTAGGACTCGATGTAAGAATAAAGGTTATACGTCTTGAATTTCCAATGCTAATAATGTATACGGTTAGATCTATCACTGCTTTTATTAACCCTTTTATGTAAAATTGGAAATACAAAATAAAAAATTGTTTTGTAATTCAATTACAAATAAGATGTTGACAAGAAGTGGATGAAATTTGTTGTCAACATGTTATAATGTACTACTTTAGGTGTAGTGATTTTCGGAGATTTTTGGGATGCTTGATGTTATGAGTTTATTTTTTTAAAAACAATTTTAGACGAAATTCTTCAAAATCTTGGAAGGAACACAACAACACAAACTGAAGCATAATTTCTTCAAAAATTGTTTCCTTCTTGATTGGATGTCACATACGAGAAGCTAACTTTCTATAGAAAATTCAATAAAAAAATCACAACACAAAAAGTGCATGACGCAGGCGAAAATGCGAACGGAATCGGTACATCAGACCAATTGAGATGGCCTACTGCGGTAGTTAGGGGTTAAAACATTCTAATTCATTGCATCCTTTTTTCTTGACAATTGGCAGCACTTAATCATTGAATGTATGTTGCTCCTACTTAATTGTCTCGACATACGACATCTCTCGAGCTAGTGACATCTCATAATTTGCACAAGATTGACATTTTGCATACATTTATAACAATCAACCTGTTTATTAATCATTCCATTCAATCAAAATACATGTCCACCTGGAGTATCACACTTTGCATCTCACCAACCTATCACTTTTTATGTTAGTTATAATACCCCAATATCATTTTGCAATCACCTCTTTTAGAGTGACTGAAATCACAGATACAAACAATTATTTTCTTAGTGCACGCAAGGCAGTCCATTCCACTCTCTATATCATTTCACTTTCAAACTTACTCAGAACTGAATTCTAGCTACTCACATGTTTCCGGATTTTTTATTTCATGTAGAGCCATTAGGTCTGATTAGAATTATATTTTCTAGCAATCACTATTTCAAAATATTAAATTTATATACATTCACAAATTCACCACGCAACGTATGTCAATACACCGTATATATCACAGCACATGTTAATACACCGTAGTCATTTTTTTTTTCTACACTTCCACAATTCCGAAATTACAAATTATGTAATCAGAGAATCATTTCCATGAATCTCCTCCGTTTAAAGGAAGTGGAATTGTGTGGAGGATTTTCCCTCATTAAATATCCTACTCATTCCCCTTTTTCCTCCCCCATGACCCCTCCACCTTGGCTCCCTTGAATTCTGTGCAGACTTCATTTACTTCGAATGAGCACATAGTCCAATGAAGCCGCCATCTCCCAATGCTCCCATTTAATTCTTCCATCTTCATTGCCTCCTACATGGGCAGGGTTGGGCAGACCTTGAAAAACCAACGTCGGGCAGCCCGAAATAGTCCACACAAGGGGGTATAAAAAGCCCAGTCCATCATTTTCATGTCTCTTTCTTGCTGTCCCCTCCCCACTCTCACGTCGAAGGCGTGCTAGTGTTGACGTCTATCTGACGTCATCGTGTCCAGTCCGCCAGGACTGACAGGGAGGTAGTGTCAGTGACCAGTATGTCAGAGTCGTCAGCTGACAGTGACGTCAGGCACTGACATGACCGGTTTACGAACGACAGTTCGTAAATTGAACCAGGTAGTGTCGACCCATCTCACATCCCAGTTCCATGTTGAGGGGGCGGTTTACGAACTGGAGTTCGTAAACCTCTGTACCGGTGTCTTCATCTGACATTCCCGTTCCTTCTCAAGGGGGCATTTTACGATCTTAAGTTTGTAAACTGTAGTATGCTGTGTCATTTCCAACCATTCATAATTGTCTCCTCTGTGAGGTTCTCTTTTTGCTTACTTCATCAAAAGTAAAAGTAGGGCTCATGTCATGAAGATGTGTTAGTGACCATTGTAGAGCAGTGCAATGTCCCTCACCCTGATAGCTAGGAGAAGTGGGTCGCAGGTCACGAACAGAAGTTTGTAACTGCAGTAGCGCGCACAGTCGTACATACCGTATTGCCAGAAGAAGCTCGACAAGGTCCTATAGAGGTGGCCGTTAGTAGCTTGTACCGGAGCCGTCTTATCTTTACATTCCAAGAACCGTGGCTTCGGTTACGAACTGGAGTTCGTAACCACCGTGACATCTTGAACTAGACCCTCAGTACATTTCAGTCACTCTCTTCTGCCCCTGTTCACGCCTCTCCGTTCTTCAACAATGTTGCATGTACTCTAGGATTGCTCTACCGAGGTGTGTTTACAATGTATATCTCATCATTCCTTTATTTTACCATGCTCCATTCTCCGCTAACCAATTCAGTGTAACAGCTCTCCATACATGCTAAGCGCATCGTTGAACTACAATACGATTTGAATGTGGTGGATCCTCTATGTGTTTGGCGTGTAGGAAATCCAGAGTCTCGCAATTTCTGTTGGCCTAAATTAGGACTCAACAATGAGTGGAGAGACATCGCGAAGGCGGATGAGGCATCCGAGCTTCAACCATTGGATGTTGCCCTCGTCAGGATCTTCTTCCGAAGACGATGACGATTACTCCCCCAGTCAAGGAGTAGAAGAATTCAGTGACTCCGAGACAAATACGAGTGAAAACCATTCCAGTCGGTGGGTAAGTTTCTACATCAAAGCGCAAACAATGATTGCAATTTCCTTGCCCAATAGTCCATTATTTCCTTCAAATTGCATTGATTCTTTGTAAGGTACTCCATTATAACGCGCTGTTAAACTAAACACTATAATCCTCTGGAGTTGTGCATGACTTCCATTTGTACATGTATACCATACCTAAAATACAAACCTCACATTATTTAAGAGATTATCATGATTGAAGTCCGACAAAACCTTCTTTTTTTCGAATT
Source organism: Ceratodon purpureus (assembly GCA_014871385.1). Lineage (NCBI taxonomy): Eukaryota > Viridiplantae > Streptophyta > Bryopsida > Pseudoditrichales > Ditrichaceae > Ceratodon > Ceratodon purpureus. The sequence continues at coordinate 8,265,522 of CM026432.1, read as the reverse complement.
AGAATGAAACATGGCTCATTATGTTGTATAGATAACCACTCAGTGAAGTACCTGTGTGTGACCGACACAGAAGATTTTTGTTTGGAGGTGTAGCACACTTGCTTTTAAATTTCCTTTTCATTTGTCCGTTCTTCAAATTGTGGGGAACATTATTCATCACATTTCAACATGTCACATTTCATGTAGAAAAACCCAGTTCTGAATAGAGAATCTGGCATGGTGAAATGATTGTATTAACAATCTAAGAGACACTGAAACGTACTTTGCTTCCTCTTTTACATGTAGAGGAAAGTAGAATGAATAAAATCAAAATCTTAGATTGTGGTGAACTTGTGAAGGCTACGTAACAATAATTAAGCATTTGCACATCATTATGATAAATTATCATATATACTCGCAGCTTCTTTAACATTTCGGCGGGTTGTAAGGGTGTTTTCAAATTCAAATAATGAAAGTCTCCTGCATTGCAATAGTGAAAAGGTTAAGAAGTACATTTTATAACCTGCTTATTAGTGCCAAGAGATTATAATATGTCGAAAAGATGAGAGTGGAAAATGAGAATCTCTGGAAGTTCAAGTTGTCTTTGCTCCTAGTTCTCGCCATTAGAAAGAGAGTGAGAGGGTTATGACCAGCTTAGAAAATTAGATGACAAGGTAATTGAACTAGAATGAAGTAAAAAAACACATCTTTTTTTTTTATAGATTTAATAAGCTTGTCTCCCCTCCAATGAACTAGAACGCCAATGTTTCTTCCAATAGAATTGACACGTGATTTTCATAATTCTCTGTCCACATAAGCTACCTAGATAAGCCGAGAATAGATCACATGAAGTTTGCAAATAACATATAATTCAGTGCATGCATATAGGATTGGATATATTTTTCTTTAAAGTCGTATGGCTAACGACCTTGAGGCAAACATTGACCTTTCCTTGGGCAAATTTACTACAAGCATTAGAAAGAGGATTTGATGCTCTTGTTGTAAACCACGGAGAGTATTTCAAAGATAAGCAATGATTGAAAGGCGTCGAGTGTTCTTCATGCCTTTACGAACTTAAGTTCGTAAACTATACAGTCTGCATCCTTTATCGCCACACTTTGGGTGACCAAAATGCATGTGACGGCTGAAGAGGTCTCTAGCGTTAATTTCGATCTATCACTAAGGCATGAGGCGCAAATGTTGTAGGGCCATTTAGAACTAAGCCCATAAGAGGGCCATGAATTGTACCTTCTACATTGCTAATTAGTAATCATTTTTGTGAGAAGCCAATGTGAGTATTTGAGCTTCTTTCCATGAAATTGAAGTGTCCATAATACGTACGAGGATTAACATAATTAAAACAAAACTGGTGCACATTAAAAGGATCATATTTGTTTACTTTTTGAAGTGTTATGTTTAATTCCAAGGCATGTTTAATTTCGTTTTAACTGTGCCCGTGAGTGCAATTGGTGACCTACGACCTTTTACCTTTGAAGTTGATTGTCTCTTGTGATTTGACTCGGAAAGTTATGAAAAAAATAGATACAGCTTGCTCTCTTCTCTCTGCCTTTGCTCAAAAAATCTCAGCACGTTTGGCTGCACCTACAACTCAATGAACTAGAACGCCAATGTTTCTTCCAATAGAATTGACACGTGATTTTCATAATTCTCTGTCCACATAAGCTACCTAGATAAGCCGAGAATAGATCACATGAAGTTTGCAAATAACATATAATTCAGTGCATGCATATAGGATTGGATATATTTTTCTTTAAAGTCGTATGGCTAACGACCTTGAGGCAAACATTGACCTTTCCTTGGGCAAATTTACTACAAGCATTAGAAAGAGGATTTGATGCTCTTGTTGTAAACCACGGAGAGTATTTCAAAGATAAGCAATGATTGAAAGGCGTCGAGTGTTCTTCATGCCTTTACGAACTTAAGTTCGTAAACTATACAGTCTGCATCCTTTATCGCCACACTTTGGGTGACCAAAATGCATGTGACGGCTGAAGAGGTCTCTAGCGTTAATTTCGATCTGTAAGTAGTGTTATTTTCCCTTTCACTTATTTAATGACTATATGTTGTGCACAACCTTTAGGAGACACCTGCAACATCAGAGATCTCTGGGGATGAGAGGAACGATGAGCATGTGGACATATCACCAATCCCTGAGTGCGATGACATTGCAAGAGAAGATTGGAAAGGGCTCACGGTGGAAGCAAGGCACGAACATGGGACAAAGTTTGCCACCGTTCTTGTAACGGCAACAAATTATTCAATGTCTGTTGATGGTGAAAATGACCTCGGGGACTATCAATTCGGCGTTGTGGTATACGAAGTATTTGAAGGTGATTCTATCCTGATTGATCGGTGCATTAGTTGGCCTGTGCACTTGCTCTTTTATAAGAATGTTAGCGTGTACGATCACCTTCGAAAACATGCTGTTACTATGAAAGCCAGCGAGGACAAAAGATTGGATCGAAAAGGAAAGCGCACATACGATATCACGAATAGACCTTCGAAGGAAAAAAAAACACAGGAATGGAGGGTTAGCAACGAGGATATATCAAAAATATACTTAGTTGAATGCTGCCATCGGCATTGCACAAGGGCTTTTTCCGCCGAGACCGTTCGAACGCTTCGATATGAGATGTACCTAAACAACTCGGAAGAGAAGCGGTTGAAGAACCTTGATGTACATCGAACAAAATATTGTTCCACTGATGGAAAAGATGCAGTAATGCTTGAATTCAAGGAAGTATGCATTAAAGGATGGAAATTGATTCATGGTGTCGCGGACCGAACTTTCCGACGTTACCAGAAACAAGCGGAATCAGGCGAGCGAGGCCGACCACATGGCAATCTTGGCAAGTCTAAACCTAGGTCTTCCACGTTACAAGCTACAGAAACTTTGCGGACAATTTTGGATGAACTTGCGGACCAAATGCCATATACCTGCACGCTTCCTTCAGGAGAACGTGTTCCACAGAAGGTCCTCCCAACAGGAATTCAATGGATCCAGTTCCTCCCTCAAATAAACAAGGTGCTTTACAACTATATTCGCCAATTACATATCTTGTATTCGTCAATGTTTGTATTAAGGGCCTAAGGGATCTAAATATTTTTTATGTTGCTTGGCAGGTGAACGAGAAAGTTGGTCTGAAATCCATCTCCCCTACTCTTCTAAGCAAAATCCGTACTACAAAGTATGCGGACTACAGGATAAAAAAAAGATGGGATTCGTTTTCAAGGTGTTCAAAATGTGACTTGTACACAACCTTGCGAAATGCAGCCGCTCGTGGATCAAAGGTGCAAAAAGAATGGGCCATTAAATTTAACAAGCATACCAAGTGTCAGTGGGCAGCACGGAATGTGTACTGGTCGGATCGACTTCACTCCATAGACCGTCCCATGGAATTTGTGTCTATTCTCCATGACAAGATGGACCATTCGAAGACTGCAATCCCATGTCTAAAACACCGAACGAAGGACCTCGATTGCTTATTGAAGCTCCCAATATCGGTGGTTGGCATGTATGCCCATGGACACGGTGATGGAAGATATGCACACTACACCGTAGATGTTTTTCCGATCGACAGTAACTTCACAATAGGGTCGATTGCGAAACTCTTACGTGATCTGGAAGAACAACCAAAACAGTATAGCAGATCACTTTTTGCGGAGAACGGAAGCAATCCTCTGTATGAAGCATTATTGCTTGGAAAAGAGATTTGTTTACCATCACTGGGCGAACCGAGCGACAATCTAAGAGTTCCGCAAGATCTTCCTCCTGTCTTACATGTCCAGCTAGATAATTGTTGGCGCGAGAATAAAAATAGATTTGCATTCTGTTTCTGGTCGCTCTTGGTGGCGAAGAGGATTGTCAGAGAGGTTGTGGTGTCTTTCATGATGGTTGGACATACCCACGACGACATTGACGCTTCATTTGGGAGGTGGAGTATGATCTTGAGGGCAAAAGACCATCCGACCCTACCACTCCTGATGAAATCCTACATGGACCTAGACACAAACGGTCCCATGATTCCGCATCTTATTGAAGAAGTCCCGGACTTCAAAAGGTTCATCGCCCCTTACATTGCCTCCACACATAATACGAAGCTCCAAGGGCATAGCAAAGGCAGCCAATTCAGATTCTTTATGCATGAAAATGGATGGCCGTTGATGCAATATAAATTAGCTTGTACGGAGAAACAATGGAAACCCACTCACGTACCTGGTATCAAGCTTTGGAAGGAGGATAATAGAGGGATGCCAATTCTCCCTCCAGAGGACGCTGAACCGTTGGCAGTGAAACCTAGGAAACTCAAACACATCGATGACTTATTAAAAGGTGTCAAGGGTTTCATATCTCATTATAAGAAACTTCGAAGAGCAGAGGTGTCTCCAATATTCAAATCGCAGCAGTCCCACTATGTGCAGTATTGGACCGGCATTCGAAATGCAATAAGGTCAATGAATGGTCTCCCACCAAGTCTAAATCAAGAAATATCTCCCGAAGATTGTGACAATGTCGAAAACACGACCGCAAGCGCTTCGGAGGACAGTGATGGTGAAGAAGACCATACTGAAGAAAGCAACAGGGTCCGAACCTCGGAAGGAAGAGTACAGTCCATGAACGAAGAACCGGCGAATGCATCGAACTCACAACCTATCATCAACCCGAATGATAACATTCATAAGGATATCACACTGAGATTTGGATTTTGGCCAAAAACAAGACTTTTGGAAGATGCAGAAGCTCTGCGATCAACTACGTACGCCCCACCGATGCGACCTCCAACATACGAGGCCGACGTAGAATCAGAGGATGAAGCATACATTGGTGCTAGGGACGGCAGACCCCCCCCTTCGTTTAGAATTGAGAATGACATACGAAAAGGTTTTTTGGTGTTTGTTAGACCGGGCGAGGGTTGTGATGAACCCATATGGCTTGGAAAAGTCATGACGCATCCCCAACTGGATGCTTTATTACCCAATTATAAAGAATTCAAGGTTCGATGGTGGATACCGAACAACAATATCGCGGCAGGCCCTGATGCGTATCGTGGGTGGAACACAGTCCCCATGTTTACATATAAACTAGACCGCAAGACTAAGACACAGGATAGTATTTCGACAGATGCCGTTCTTGCTTCTTGGAAGCCGGTAGCCAAGGGTCTAGTCCAATATGCTCCAACTTTGCAAATCCAATTTGCCATGGACAATCTGCGCAAAATCCTTGAGTTTGAAAGGAATCAGACCTAAATCTCAAATATGAAGCTTGTTTACATCCAATGTAAAACTAGCACAATATTTATTATACTGTACAGTGTATTACTCATGAATCAAGTTTTAAAAAGGGTGTAATGTGCACAACCCTCTTACCTTTCATACCTTTTGATGGAAAACATTATCGCAACGAATTTGCTCCAACACTGCTACATTAGTACTATCGTTCCACCATTATGATAATTTATCACCCCTTTTTATAAATCGCTTCCATGAACTACAAATGTTTCTACGGACCACAGAATAATTAAGACAGGACTCTGCACTCTTTCTACTAAAATACCAATTCAATATCATTTCCATTCTTCAAACAAGGTGTTTTTTTTAGATTGCTATAAATGTTGGAAGTTGCTCTCCCATTTGGAGTTGTTGATCTTTGCTTCACTTAGAAGATGCAAATGCCTTATCCACTTTCATGAACTGAAACTCTACTCAAGACAACTTTCTTGGATACCCTTGGCTTAACAGTTCTTCACTCCCGAGTTTATGAAGGTAACCTTCCAAATTCAATGTTTCCATAAACACTTATCCTTCAACGTTTGACAAGTTTTGATAAATTCAATTTTTTGTTGATTTTGACAATTCTCTTCAATAACTACTTTTTTTTTACTTACTTTTCTTTAAATGTAAATACTTTTCTTTTATTTAATACTTTTCTTTTATTCCATACTTTTCTTTTATTCCATACTTTTCTTTCAATATTAAAACTTTTCTTTGATTTTATGCTTTTCTTTCAATATATGAACTTTTCTTTTATGGAATTGATTTCTTTTAGTATAAGCACTTTTCTTTTAATTATCAATTTTTTCTTTTACTCTAGACTTCATATCTTTCAAAACTATGGCATTTCTTTCTATGCACATACATTTCTTTCCCAATATTTTCCATTCCTTACAATTTAAAAAATAAATAAAACTCCCATTATTCCACCGTGGCATCCCTTTTCACGTCCAAAAGTATGACTAATTACCAAATCCCCACTATTAACAACCCCCTCTAAGGTTTACTTTTATTATTATAGCCAAATAGTGTGACACTCCATATAACGTGAAGTGGCCATTTTAATCAATATGAGGTTCTATAGTGAGATGTAGGCACCTCACCGGACAAGGTTCAGGAATATTGTTTTCTACAGTAGAAACAGTAAGCTGTAAAAGACGTACCTGCATGCACCACGTTTCCATGTTAATCAAACTTGAAGGTGAGAACTGAGACCAAGCCGATGTTGCTCATAAAAGGAGAAGAGTCTTGCAGGTGTTGCTCATGAAGCATAGAATTGGTGATGCAGTGATCGAGGGAAAATGATTCCGATGAAGTTCCCACTGAACATAATGGTGATGATCAGGATGTCTTGGAGCTCACTGTCAAAGAAAACGATGATGATTGAAACACAATTCACTAGGATGCAAGCGTGGGCATTTTAAGATGAACATTGATCTCATAGAACAAAAATCTTTATAATACTCTAGAATAGATTGCAAAGCAGATTATAGAATTGCCCCGAATTCAATCACAGTGTAAACCAATCTAATTCCCTATGCCTTTTATACGTATTTATATTCCGATATCTTTTTACAAAAACGTAGTCTTCATTCATCGATCTCCACGACTTCACGCGCAGAGGAACTCGATCCACCCTCATCATGTCGTGCACGAGAGCTTCCCGCTGCACTATTTTCTGCCCCATCCCCAGCGATGAGTTTCCGCTTGGCAGAACGAGTTCTCTTAGCTGGGCCATCTGCTCCAAGTATTGCTTCCATGAAGCTGGTCTCCCGCATTCGACAGAGCACTTTAAGGGTCTCCGGACTATGTTCTTCGCATAGGAAATCCACAGCTACTCCCTTGCACTACAAGAAACCCGTGTTTCTGGTGACATCCCGAATCATGTCTAAAAAAACAAGTGGACGTTGAAAAGGATGTCGTGCAGATATGAGAACATCTAAGATGCATGAAAAACAAATGAGAACATCCAAAAAAACATCCAGACATTCCCCTAGCACGCGCGTCTCCGGGTGAATTCGGGGGGCAGTGAAGTGTGCAACGTGGACACGGTGGACGCCACATCGACGACACATCAGCAAAAAAAATTCCGGACAGTGCCACATAGGTGAGGATGTCATCATTGCCATGGTGACGTGGCGGACCACGTGGACCCGCCATTGTCAGCCGCGAAGGTTCAAGGAGTGACGTGGCATTCCATGTATGATGTAAGCAAAGTTTTTAGTGATTTTCAAGTCGGGATTGCGTTATTGTTAACGTCACCCAGGAAATCACCGTGGTTTCCAAGACGTCTATGTGGTGACAGCGTGACGTCCACGCCAATGTCTGTGCGGACATGAACTGTGTCCGACATTTGTTATAGTGGACATTCCCATGCAGTAGAATTTGCCATGGTTGACATGGCCATGTCAACGTGTAAAGGATGTGTGGAAGGGTGTTTTTGCAGAGATGAATGTGTTTTTGTTGACATTACGGTGTTTTGCAGTCATGAGGGTGTATTTTGTAGACATGCAAGTGTTTTTGCAGGCATGAAGTTGTTTTTGCAGACATAAAGTTGTTTTTGAAGACATGAAGGTGTCTTTGCAGCCACAAAGGTGTTTTTGCAACCATGAAGGTGGCACTTGATCACAAGGAAGTGAAGGAAACAAGATCACATGAAGAAAGGAACAAGGGAGGAAAAAAGACAAGAAGAAGATGGAGAACAAGAATGAAGTTAAGAAAAAACCCCCCCTCGGATGTTTTTGAAGTACCTCTCAGTGTTTAGGTCGCCATTTCTCCATCCTAGCTTGGATTGGGACGCGCCTTGGCTTTTTGGAAAGCTAAGTTGATTTTGCATCTACCCTCAAAATCTCAGAAGCATTGGATCAAAATACTACGACTAATTGCTAAAAAACCGAGACCCTTCCTTCAGCCGCACTCCTTTAACAACCCTAACTTCGGGAGGCAATATCTCACTCCCAATAACTTGGAATTGGACGTGCTTATTACCATTGGAAAGCCCTACAAGAGATCTACAACCGTGTCAGATCTCACTTTACTTGGACAAGAAAGGAAGGAGGGATAAGGAAAAGAATGGGAGACACTCCAAGGAGTAGGAAGAAAACACAAAAAGCTTGAAAACAAGCTCTCAAATACAAGATTAGAAGCCGTCAAAGTGGCGGCTCACCCTAACCCTACCAAGGTTCAAAGCCCTAATCTAAGGATGAATGTTGCCACCAATGAACGAAAAACGGATGCATGAACGTCACCATGTCTCGACAGATGTTTGTGTTGACATCTTCCAAGACATGCGGACATCTTCGAAAAAGAAATAGAGAAGAAATTTGATATTTTAAATTTCATTTACAAAGAAAAAATAAAAAAAGGTTCTTCAATTTCTCTTGGCCTTTTTTTTGCTCCCTTTGCTAGCCCTGGGCCCTTCTTGTGATTTTTTTTACTGCAGGCAGGAAGTTACCTCATAGCCCAGTAATTTTGCACCCTTTTTATCGTTTGTGAAAACAAGGCCCTTGCCGACATGGCAATTTCGCGTTTCCAGGGATGTCCTCCACCATGTCCCCGTAGACGCGACCGTGTTTCTGAACGTCTTCGCGTTTTCAGGCTAGCATGCCCGTGTCTGGGCATAATAAGCCCAGTTTATCTCAAAAAACGCGGAAACGTCCTCACGTTCCCCAAGACATGAATGACTAACATAGAGACATGATAAAAACACGACCATGTTTTTAGAGAACGTCACCTAAAACGCGGGATTCTTATAGTTTTGAACAGGTCTATCCATTCGAATTTTGCCATGTTCAAGGCACTAGCGATGTGGAGTTCCGTTTCGGTCATTTGATGCAGCTCCTTGTGCTGATCCGCAACTAGTTTCCCTTTGGAATTCCACTTAAACCCAAAAGGATGAGCGCCGTATTGGAATGTCTTGTTTTCTTCATCCTAGTACCTACCAAGCGTTTGGTAAAAAAAATTCGTCCTTCCCTCGATTTCTTCTTCATTCCCGCCCCGTGTGACCGCGTGGCAAATCCTTCCAATTTCCTTAGGATTCGTGTCCCACCTCCACTGCGCGCTCATTTCATTCTTGTAGGTCGCGTGTTTTCCCATAAGCCAATTCCAAATCAAGTCCTCACCCCACTTGTCCGGATAGTCATGAGTATTTTCCTTATTTTGCTCCCAATGCGGTGGCTTCCAGGTCTCCAAGCCGAACTGCTCATAAAAACGCTTGTGGAAGGGGGACCTACATATTGCACACCACCGACGTATCATGGCATGGGAAATCAAGCACAGTGGATGATACATGCATTGACAGGATCCCAATGACCGCATCTCGTTGGTAGCTTACAATTCGGAGACATTAGGTACAGAGGGGACCATGGGAGGAATCGGTGACAGCTGAAATGACAAAGAATCCTCCGTCTCTTGAGAATCCACGAATATAACTTGCTGCTTGGGGGGTGCATCACTTGACTCGTTGATGCGAATGGGATCATTGGCCTACGGGGAACTCGAACTGGGGTATCTTGCAAGACATCGTGCATGGCCGATTCAATGATGGCATTCATTTCTGCCTCGTTCATTCTAGGGCTACCAGGGAGTGGAATTTGGCTTTCCTCGGGTACGCTAATCGGATTCCTCGCAGCTTCAAGTTGCTCAATCTCTTCATTCTGCCTCTGAATAATCTCATTCATCCTATTAGCTTCTTACACCATGTTCTGGATTGTCTTCTCCATCTGAGCAATTATCGCATTTTTTTCCGTTGAGCTAATTAAGCAATGTGTCGCCTTGCTGATCTTGGGCATCATCCCCTGTTATTGTAGCCTCCAACTCAGTTGCAAACCTAGCGTCCTCATCTTCACTTACATTGCTCGGGCCCGCAATCTGTGGAATCAACACAAGAGGAGCTACATCAACATTGCTTGGGCCCCCAACGATTGCTAGAGGAGCCTGATCAGCAATATCCACCCTAGTAGGATTTGCTGGCGGAGCACGATTCCTCGTCAACAAACACGCAGCCAGAACATGGTCCTTCTTTTTAATCCGTGTGATTCTAGCTGCAGCCGCTGCTCTTGTTTGCGACTGAGGGGGACATGTTGGAGTACCATCAGAATCACTATCTTCTTCTGAGTCACCCCACACAAGTGGCCCAGGTACACCTCTCTCCTCAAGATCATCCCAGTATGGCCAGTCCACATTTGGAAATGTTAGAACCCCTGTAGGTATAGCCATCTCTCCGAGACGCTGCCGAATGCCAAGAGTCGACCGTATGGTCCTCCAATCCTCCTCCCTATGAAGCGCGACCTTGGCAAATACCATTCTACAAATAAAGAGAGGAATCTCGTTTCTCTTGTTGATCTCCTCCCTGTATATAACGTGGTACACCTCCAAACACCGCTGCCCAAACTGACGGTTCTTGCACCATTTCATGTTTGCCTTGTTTGTAGTACGATTGCGATTATGGCGATGCAACGGGATATTCTTCCCAATGTAGCACCATTCAATGAATTCCTCACACGTAGCTAGAGTCCACGGTTGCGGTGCGGCTTCCTACTCTCGAAATGCCAGCTTTGCACGATTCGTTACGACGTGAATCCTCTTACGTTGGTTGTTTCTATGCCTTTCCCGTCCTTCATCCTTTTCTCATTTCCTCTGTTCTGCCGCCGAGGGCGGATTCTGTCGTTGTTGTTCCATCTAAGCGCGAGGTAGATCGTTCTTCAAAGTCTTCCGAAAGCGCAAAATTAAAAGCCTACGATTATCCCAATACCTCAATCACATTTACAAATTATAAACATTTACAAGATTTTCAAATGTGCCACATACTTTTCAATGACCTCACACTTTTAAAACTTCCAATGAAAATTTTAGTGTAGTTTCCAAAACTACACTCTACATGTAGCACTTCGTTTCACGTCATTTTGATAAGTATTGCAAAAGTCATAAGCATTTAAAGTTTTTGAAGCGAGATCCGGCAGCAAGAATTTTTTTATTTTTTACTTTTTTTTGGATTTTTTTTTTATTCATGATTGGTTCATCTTTATCTACAATTGAAGCTTTAAATCAACCCATTCTGAGCGACGGGATAAAAGTTATGACGAGATATGTTTTTTGGGCAGTTTGGAAAAAAAAAAACTTTGAAGCTCATTTCTAAACTCAATTTTAAATATTTTTTAATGAAATAAAAAGCACTAGGTGAAGACTTCTAAGTACAACATTCTCACCGTTAAGATTGACATTTTACAAATCCATGTCAAACTTATAAATGATTTTCTATTTCCTTCCATTTTGTACCCACTTCTAGTAATTTTTTTATGAAAAAATTAATATAAGTTTTTTTCTTCCAAAATTTTATATTTGAAGACTTAACTCAATTTTTAACATGGCCTTGCCATTCAATCAATTTCTAACCCATTCAAAAAAAAGATATTAATTTCTAAAGTTCAAATTTGTCACCAGATTGAAGTTATTGAACTCCAAAAACTCTTCTTTTGCAACTTTGATCCTTATAATCTAAGAATCTAATGGTCATCTTGCTCTCAAATTTTGTGCTCACATGATAAACCATGTTGGGTATTAGATCTTATGGTTAAATGATGAAAAAACTAAAAAAACAAATTATTTCTTCTCCAACTTCCAAATGCTGCGTTTTTCATGATTTTTTGTGAGATTACAGTCCAAGAATTTTAGGGGTTAAGAAGAATTCTGTAAGTTACCCTTATTAGCAAGTTTTTTAATAATAAGCAAATCTTGCCCCATTTGTGTTTGAAGGTTTGGTGTGAGTAATCTATGATTCTAAACGAGGTTTTGTAAATTGGATGTGGTCCCAAACTCACCAAATTTCTGAAACAAAAAAAACATTTCTCAAAAAAAATATTATTTTTAGTCAAATAGAGCTCCTCAAAATTTGGAATCGATCATAAAATGGATGATTGGGCTCTTCAGGGGTTAAAACTGAATATGACTTGTACGTAGTGACAAACATGATCGATAGTTAGACATGGATAGACATGTGCAATGGTTAGGTAAGATATCATACTTACCATTCTATGCATGCACGTGAATTCAAAGTTGACTGTTTGAAAATGATAATGTCTGTACAGAGGGATCTGAGGCATCTGAATGCATCCAAACGAGAGGAGACAAGTGCACACAGTTCCTCTTCATGTGCACACAAACCCTCCCTCCAATCACCACAATCTATATACAATTGGGGCTTATAAAAGATTCATGACAAGCCCCCAAATCGATGGACTTCAAGCCGCGTTTTGCAATTTTTCTTTCATACAGTCTAACCTTGATAATGTCACCCTTGTTAATAGAACACCTTGATATTGTCACCTAAAAGTTTGAAACGGATTTTCCTAGTATAAAACTCCCTCGTTATTATCCCTGTCACCCTTGATAATGTCACACTATTTTTCCAAAATCCATAGTGTAAATGTGATAATATCAAATATGGATGTATGTATGTGATGGTTAGATGGATAGATTGTATGGATGAACAGAGTTTATGGATGGATAGATTGTATGGATGGACAGATTATATGGATGGACAATTGTATGAATGGATAGATTGTATGTATTTGGGTATACTCTAACCTTGATAATATCACGTTATGCACAAATCTTCAAAATGTGACATTATCAAATATGTCACACCTTGTTTATATCACACTTTATGGTGAAACGGATGGTGTGATATTATCAAGGTTAGACTGTACCTGGGGGGAAGCACAATAAAGTGAACTACAAAAGTGCTTATCTTTTTTCCAATTTCAGCCCCTTCTGTAAAGACTAGAGAAAGTGGGATTTACGTTATGTTGATGCAAGATTAAGTTTGGGATACGGAAAGTAGACTTGATCTTCTTCAACTCCCCAAAGTTGCGAGAAAAGATATTGAGTTTACAATGGAAAACGGAGACGTCAAAGTCAGGCAAAGTGAATGGTCGTCATTTGGAAAAGTGAACATAACGGTTTAGGGTTTTGTCCAAAATCACTTTTAATTTCGCGGTGCACTCTATATGTTTAAGAAGTATTCTAAAATAATCAATTAATATACTCATTGATTGGTTTAGGGTTCCAAAAGTACCGCAAGGATACTTTTTAAGAGGGTCACTTCCACGGTACTTTTTGTGCGTTTTTTTTCACCGAACATTGTTTTTCAAATTGAAAAAAACATCCTCTAAAGACAATAGATGGCTCCAAATGAAGAAATTAAGACTTTGGAAAAGTTCATTTTCATGAATTAGAAATAGTGGTCAAACTAAGTTTCAATTGAAGATATTTTTTTTATGAAGATGTATATAAGATACCTTATGACATCCTAAAAAGTGACTAAAATGCTCAAAAACTACACCAAAATGCTCAAAATTAGCTTTGAGCCTTAAAAAACAGCACACTTCATATTCACTTGTTGGTGGTCACATTTTGCACTTTGTGGTCCACTTTATTGTGCTCTCCCCCACCTAGTAACCTAATCCGTAAAGGAGAGCACTGTAGAGTGCTCTACAGTGAACACCAAACGATCCGTTCTGAAATCATTGAACAATTTTTTTTTTAATTTGATTTTGAAAAATCCAACCGTAGAATCTTGTTCAAAGCCATCCAATTAGTCTACCCGCCAAGTTTTATCAATTTCGACCGTATGGATCTTGAGATATGATAAGTGAAAGTTTTATGTTTTGTAAAACCAGCATATCCCTTTTAATGCAGAGCGACCCGAATCAGGCTCCACTCTCCTTTAGGGGTTATAAAGGGTTAAGAAAGGAAAGAGCCACTTGAATCAGATGCTATTGGATTGACAGACAGTGCCCTTGTAAGCATGTAGGTGTACGCAGACAATCAAGTTAATTTAACGCTTCAAGAAATCCCAATGAATTCTCAAAACCTCAAGAATTGTAAGATTGTCTGCATTCAGTGGACCTCGCGTTATAAATTTAATGTAGACTTTTCACTAACTTACTTGCAAGTAAAGGAAAATATTCTAAAGTTAGATTTTTGGCTCTCTCTTTTTAACAAAATCCTCTAACACATTCTTGCACAATGCACAGGGAATGTCAAAAATTTCAAGTCAAGAGAATTTCCCATGTAATAGGGTAGAAGCACCCATTTCTAATAGCACCCCCACAACCAACCTGGAGATGTCCCCAAAACCGTAAATTGGCTGTCAAACCACTCAATTCAAACTGACCAATCAAAACATTCACTCAATTCAAATTGACCAATCAAAACACTCAAAAAGCTGGTGGTTTTGGGTACACTCATGAGTGGAAATTAGTACCAACTAGATGTGACAATGGAAAAGTCTACACATCGGTTTTTGGTCACGAAGTACTTTTGTATTTAAAAATTTGTATCTATTTCAATATTGGGAAGAAAATTTTGAAAATTTTGCATTCTATGAGAAACCTATTTTCCTACACGTGAAAATTACACCCCAAAAACAACCTCAAAAAAAGGGCTCAAAATCCTTAAGTTGTTGGTTATAGGTGCTTCTACCCTATCATCTTTCTAGACAAGGAATCACTTAGGCTAATTATGATGTCAAACAGTTGCATTTCTTTCTACTTGCTGAACGAAATAAAAAGACAGTATGTCCTTAAAATGGTATACTGGTAGAGATGCGATTCCTCGTGAACATTCCCCTGGCTACTGTAACCGACCCATCCTTCAAAATAATGTCAATCAGTCAAGACCTTGCAATGAAATCATGTTTCGTTGTTTCAAAAAAAATAAAAAAAAATAAAAAGAATAATGTCAATCGTGCCCGGTCCCTTGAAGCACTTAGATAGGTCCTTCCTAATTTCCAATTTTTGTGTACCGACAGAGCAACTTGTGAAAGAAAAATCCAGCTAACAAAATGCATAGCCTCAAACTGGCAACTTACCGACTACAGTTCCTACACAAGTGTCTAATCTGATACCAGAGTCTTCACATAAGTACAATGCCGAATACCAGAGTGTACACATAAGTACAATACCGATAACTAGTTGTAGCTCATGCACCAATGAACATTACTGTTACAATTCTAGACCAATTCAAGCGACTTGTTCTTCGCCCTAGAACTCAACTTGGCCCACATCCAAACCTTCGCTACACTTTCCAATCCTCCAAATTGACTATCTAGTGGCCGAGTTCGCACTCACTCTCTACTTTCAAAAGCATTTTAACAACTGCTTTCACAATTTATATGGTACTGGTCCTGTGGTTATATAAACTGCATGATCTGTCAGTATCAGTGTGGGTCGATGTCTGAAGTACAAGCTAGCTCAACCATACCTCGACTAGAATACTGATATCGTAGCGATGGGATCGTCGAAGCTCTATTTTGCACTTCTGTGCTTCCAGCTGATCATCGGTTCCACTCTAGCTGGCAGGAAGCTCCCAAGCCTAGAGAATCCCAAGGCGATACGCCTGCAAGCTTATACTGGCTGCAATGGTACCCACCCACAGCACGCACCACCAGTAAAGGTAACAAATCTCCATGCAATTGTATTATACACACTGGTTCTGTAATTAGCGATTACTGATGGTTCGATCCACTGGTTTTGCATGGATGCAGTCATTTCTGGTGTCCGATGGTACTTGGGTCGACTGTGTTCCCATCGAGGGTCAGATTGCTGCACACCATCCTGCTCTCAAGGACCACGTGATTCAGATGGTGCCACCGAAGCCGGCACGAGCATCTTCACCGAAGAGCATCCATCCTCAGTTGTTCGCACGGGAGCATGGGGGTTGTCCGGAAGGCTCCATTCCAGTGCTACGGGACGACCCGATGAGGAAAGTGCGGCATCCGAGAGCCTACAAGGCGTCGACCGGCGGCGGCTACGCTGCCGCATCAGTTACCGACCCCGCAACGCCGACGAAACCACATGAATATGCAATCACAGGATTACCGAACATCTCCCATGCTTACTCTGGCGCCTACTCAGTATTCAGCGTGAATGCACCCACGTTGGGCGATGAGAGCGAGATGAGCCTCTCGCAAATCTGGGTGACCGATGGCAGCTACGACCTTCCCGGCAGTCTGAGCACCGTCGAGACCGGCTGGCAGACACAACCTGTGTTGCATCCAAATGATTTACCCGATGCTCCTCACTTGTTCGTCTTCTGGACGAACGATGAGTATAATAAAACCGGGTGCTATAATCTGGCCTGTCCGGGATTCGTGCAAGCAAGCAATACATGGGTGATCGGTGGCGCCATGCCGAAGTACACCACTCTGGCCCAGAATGCAGCGGCCGAGTTCGAAGTCTCCTACGAAGTGGTCTATGTGCCCAGTGACACCAACTGGTGGTTGTATCTCGATGGTGTGGGGATTGGATACTGGCCTTCATCGATCTACGCAAATGGTTATCTGCAAGGGACCGCCAACCAAGTGCAATGGGGAGGCGAAGTTGCGATCATCAGAGACTCCTCTGTGACTACCCACTCGACTACGGCCATGGGGTCTGGTGCGTTTCCCAAAGCTGGGTACCCCAAAGCTGCGTACCAGAGAAACATCTCCTACGCAGATGCTACAGGGAGTTTTTTCATTCCCAACCCTACTGGTTTAGATAAGAGGCGAAGATTCAATAACCCGCTCTGCTATGACATTCAAGTTCAACAAGGGAATTTCACCAATTGGGGAAGCTATTTCTTCTTCGGAGGCTCTGGAGGCGCCAATCCTGGTTGCACTTACTAGCCATAGTCTCAGTACACTAGTAGCAAACCCGTCGTTTTTTATCCCAGAGAACGCGGTACATTGAGCAATCAACCAATTCTAGGAGAGGAAAGGGGCCTGCAAAATTGTCTGTTGTGACAGATTCGACTCCTTTATCTCACAGTGGCGCGGTTTGACTGCTTTTTCAAATCAAAAACGACGCATTTACTTGTAGTGGTAGAATTGGAGCTGGAAACGTCGAGCAATAAAACCTCTAACTTGGAGATGAAACGATCATTCAGTATTTATGTTGTAGTTTGAGTCCATGATCAATTGAGGAATGTAATAAATCTGCAGTGTGCACCTCACTAATGAAACAATTTTTTGTTATAACTAAAGTTGCCTTTTATTAGTCCAAATTGGGTGAACGGCAGTCTTCGTTTAATTGAGACCGAGGTAGGAAAACCATAAACGGTTAATGCCCACAATGTGTGTATTAGAGTTATAGTGAATCAGGGACATGGTGGACTCAAAATGGAGAATTTTTGCATGAGCACCCAAGTTTTAGTGGACCAGTTAGGTTTTGCCACATAATGTCAACTGTGGTTTTCTTACGTCCAGATTCTGGTTATGTTAGTTATTTGTTTTAGAACACTGTCACGTTTGGTTCAGGAAGAGTCTAGTAGACATTGAGAAGAGGGTTTGACAAACTTCCTACTTTGAAAAATTGTAGCTGATAGTTATTTACGGGGAATAAAAATACGATACAACTTGCATTCTTCATCATTTCTTCTTCTTCATCTCAAAAAAATTTCACATAATTTCTAACTCCATTCCTTCTGGTCGGATCACCTTATTTTCACAGATTCTCGTATTCCTACCTTAGCTTTTGCATCTCTCAGAGTTTTGAAAAGGAAGTCTCTGGTGAAAGTTCGAAATATCTCGATATAATGAATAACTTACTGCATCGTTTTCAAGACTCACTGACTCGCATGCGGGATTCATTGAACATCATTTGAAGTGATTTCTCTTGTAAAACAAGGTCGGTGTAGAATATATATGATTCACTTTGATTTTTTTGGAGTTGAATAAGTAAAAGTGAGGTCACTTTGCATTGGCAACGTCCATCTCTGAGAGCTCTTAAACTTACTGGTCAACAATCTAGAACCAGCGTTCTCGTTGCAGTGAATTTCCTTCTTACTGCTGAATGTGTGGATACCGGTATCTTGTCACGTTTCAGCGCCGCTCACTGAAGTTAATTCGGGTTCCTGAGGTGGGGTGGAGCCCCAAATTTTGGTTTCTTCATTTTGGACCCCAAGTCATTTTTTTGAATTTATTTTTTGAAAAAATCGGGTCTATGATCCTATTTTACCTGAGGAGGCCTCTCCTTGGAATTTTAAGGGTTGATACATTACAAACTTGGGGGCAGCCTTTTAATAGCCCTCCTCTATATTTGGGCCTTCTAAGCCCCAACCCAGATTGCATTTAGTGACTGGCGGTTTCAGCTATTCGAAGTTAGCTTATCCTTGCAAATTCTTTCCTTCACAATCATGACCATTTATGGAGCATATAACTATAAGGATGAGACACCCAATTCCGACCAAGGATACAAAACCAATCAGGCCTTATGTCATAACTCTGTCATCAGCAAGATGTCTTCAAAAACATCTAATATTTTGTCCTTTATGTCTTCAAAGACGTCCTACACAAAACATCAAATACATTGCCTAAAACATCACAAACATTGCCTAAAACATCACAAACATTGCCTAAAACATCATGAAGATGTCTTCAAAAACATCCGAGGAGATGTCATGGCACACGCTGATAAATGTCTTAAGACATCATTTGAGACATGTCTAAAGACATCTAAGATGTCTTGCAAGACATCTAAGAAGTTTTTTGTGATGTCTAACATTAACATGATTTGACCATAAAACCCCCCAAAAATATGCTAACGTGGCATGCCACGTCGGATTTTCGCAGGTGCCACGTCAGATTTTCCCGGGTCCACATAGGATTTTGGCGCCGCCATGTCATTTTTTGCGGGACCACATAAAAATCCACATCATGATGAAATTCATCGCTATGTGGCATTGCCCGTCCACTTGGCGTTGAATGAGGACCCAAAGCAAGACCCGATTCTTCAAGTTTCTCATTCTTTCTAATGCCTATAGTCGAACAAATTATAATGTGAAGAAGAACAAAACAAGTCGTGAATATCACAATTAGACAGGCTTGAATGTTTTTAAGATGAGAGTTTTATTCCAATATCATGTTTATCATGTTTTATTATGTTTATCCCTATCATGTTTATCATGTTTTATTATGTTTATCCCTATCATGTTTATATTTAAAGCGTAATATTCCAGTCATAAGATGGTTAAATTATGTAGAGGGGTAGCTTTTGCCACCATAATTAGTGTAGCGGTGAAATTATTAACATAAGGGTAACCTATCTTCCAGCAAAATTTGAACGGGTACTAATCAAGGGTTAGGTATCCTTTCCAGGGTATCAAACGGGTTGTCAGGGGGTTTTAAGGAAAGGGGCAAAGGCAACGTGATCCGGATTTGGGGCATCCCCTTGTCCGTGATGAAATTGGAGGGGTCGTTGTGTTGATTCATATCACATAATCTGTACACTTATCGTGATTTGCACACTGCAACCGATGGCTTCAAAAACATTTGAGAGCATTCTATAGATACCGCAGAGCATTCGATGGTTTCTCAATATGTTGTGTCATTCTCTCGCATACTAAAAAGACATGGCATTTTGCAAGACATGGCCAAGAACCATCCATGCACTTAGCAATGGGCTCTGGTGAGTTAGGTTTTCTAGTCATTTTAGTTACTTAGCTGCCAAGTCGCATTTATGAATCTGCATTTATTGTAATGCTTGGTTACTTTTAGTCGTCAATATGCATAAAATTACATTCAGCGCCCATCTAGTTTATCAATCTAATCACCCATCCTAATTCTCCAATTCAAACTTTCACTCACTTTCTTTGGGTATGTGAGAGTTCCTTATTATTTCATTCATTTTATATATGTTTTCATCTATGTGGATGTATGTAAACTACTTGCTAAATAAAGTAATTCATCCGCTCATGGCTCATGAATACCTACTCATGGCTCACGTGTTCATGGCTCTATACTCATGCTCTAGCATTCCCCTCTATCTCGGACACCGTATGCAAGTGGGCATTGTAAGGTAGGAATACCATAAACCATTAACACCCACAAGGCGTGCAGTAGAGTTACAGTGAAACATGGACATGGTAGACTCAAAACGGAGAATTTCTACATGAGCAACCAAGTTTTGGTGGACCAATGATGTTCTGCCACATAATGTCAATTGTGGTTTTCTTACGTCCACTTTTCCATGATGTTAGTTAACTGTTTTAGAACATCATTACGTTTGGTTCAAGAAGAGTCTAGTATACAAAAAGGGTTTGATGAACTTCCCACTTTGAGAAATTCTAGAGAATTATTTACGGGGAATAAAAATACAAAAACAAGGTGCATTCTTCTTCATTTCTTCTTCCTCATCTCAAAAAAAATTCACATAATTTCTAACTCCATTTCTTCTGGTCAAATCACCTTATTTTCACCGTTTCTGGTATTCCTACCTTATATTTCCGGCCACAGTGTGGTGTGGGCCACGGTATCCTTTAGACCAAAACACACAAAACCCTGGAAAACCACCCCCCACTAAGGTAGAACCACCTATTGGCGAACAGCATCCCATAACCGAACCCTATAAATGGCAGCATTCACAAGCAATGCATCACCTATTTCTGTACAAGTAAGATCCCATTTCTATAACAAATCCAACACAAGGCACTCATTGATTGGCACAGGTCACCAAAAGGTGAGTTGTCTTTGTGCACGCTTTTAGAAGGGGTCTATGTACACATATAGGTGTCTAGCCATACAAAACTCTGAAAATTCATAACTTATTCATATAGAATGAGAAAAATATAATTTCACTTCCATTCTCATATCCTAGTATTTGCTGATCTGTGCAAAAAAATTCAGCTCATGCAGAGCTTTGCATCAAGGATATTTCCTTAAGTGTTCGGAAATAGGTGGTTCCACCTTAAATCACCAAGTGACCTCCTCATTCGGACCCACCAAACACAACAACTTAACAAAAGAACTCCCAAAACTCATACTCACTGAAACCAGAACCAGAAGCAGAACCTTCATTCGCATTCGCCACAGCCCAACGACTGTGCACTCGGAGGAGAGAGGGTGGACCTGCCTCACAGCGAAGTTAGCTCCCCGAACTCACTCCCAACAAGGCCACAACATCACCAACATCAACAATATGATGCCATGATCCTCGCCTTCCACAACAAACATCATAAGTTAGCTTCACATTATGTGTAAGTCATGTGCAAGACAGGCAAATCTCGTGCTCATGTGCCCAACTTTGTATGCCCAGTTGATCATGCCAAGTTCATGATGCCAAGGATGGCCACTTTCCTGCATAAGTTGATCGCCCCTGATGTGCAACCGTGATGGGGATTATGGTGGTGGTGATGGTGGTGGTGATGTTTAGTAGTTGCTAGGAGTGGGTTGGGTTGGAATCCAACTAAGTTGTTTGAGTTGAGTGGAGGTACGGGGGGTTGAGCTATGGTGGCAGATGGCGCCGGCAAGCAGCGCACGCGCCCGGAGTGGCTGCAGCAGTATGAGCTCGTGGGCAAGATCGGGGAGGGGACGTATGGGCTGGTGTACCTCGCCAAGAGCAAGGAGCCCGCGCACAGGTGGGGTTGCCGTTGTGGGTTTGGGTTTTGGGGAGAGGTTGTGGATTGGGGGAGGTTTCGTGATTTTTTTTGGGTTGGGTGGTTTCTCGTTGCGTTCATCTGTTAGGGTTTTAAGTGTGTGAGGATGTTTTGATGAGGATTCTTGTGAGGGTTGGACAGGCGGAGGAATGAGTTTTTTCGTGTTGAATTGGGTGATTTTCAGCTCATTTAGGGTTTTGATGTAGTTGAGCGTTTGTTGGTGTTTTGATGGTAGAAAATGTGTCTCTCTGGAGATTCCTCCTTTCCTTACTTAGCGGTGTTTGAAAGAATTTCGAAGTTTTTTATTTCTCATTGGGTGATTCCGATTTATGGACATTATCTGTTGAAGATACTTGAAAAGGGTGCAGAGTGTGACACCAAAAACAATAGGAGAATCCCTGGGATTATCTAGGATGAACGTTTTGTTGACATTGCTGGTGGCGTGAGATAGATCAGAAGAGGTTGAGGAATAACCTTAGATTTCGGGTTTTTGGTTGAATTGAGGGATTCTCAGCTCGTTTAGGGTTTTGATGTGTTCGTTGTGGATTCGTGTGGGAGATGAAGAGCCAGAGGAATTGTTATTTATTTAGTTTTGGTTGAATCGAGTGATCTGAAGCCATTTATGATTTTGATGTGTTTGAGTTTTGTTTCTGGAGGTTGTGACATTGTTATATCTTGGTCGGGGTGCTAATAGCAGGGGAACGAAGATTGCGATAAAGAAGTTTAAGCAGTCAAAGGAGGGCGATGGTGTCTCTCCGACAGCTATTCGGGAGATTATGTTGCTGCGGGAGTGCATACACGAGAATATTGTGAAGCTGGTGAATGTGCACATCAACCATGGCGACATGTCGTTGTACCTGGCGTTTGACTACGCCGAGCACGATTTGTACGAGATTATTCGGCACCATCGGGAGAAGATAAGCTGCAACATTAACGCGTATACAGTGAAGTCGTTGCTTTGGCAGATTCTGAATGGTTTGAACTACCTTCACAATAACTGGATTATCCATCGTGATCTGAAACCTTCTAACATTCTGGTGATGGGAGAAGGTGAGGAGCAAGGGGTAGTGAAGATTGGGGATTTTGGGCTTGCGCGCATCTTTCAAGCGCCACTGAGACCCTTAAGTGAGAATGGTGTGGTGGTTACCATCTGGTATAGGGCCCCGGAACTGCTTCTCGGTAGTAAGCATTACACTAGCGCCGTGGACATGTGGGCAGTTGGATGTATATTTGCGGAACTACTTACTCTTAAACCCCTATTTCAGGTACTTTCTGTCGAACTGCGTTGCTTTTTGCTTGAGGTATATGATATGGTTTCAATCTACAATAACTTTTAACGCATCTCCAACAGTCAAAGCTTGTTTCAAAGATTTGCTAGACACCCGCGTGTTGTGTATTATGTGATTTTATTCTGTTTTCGTTGTGAGGCAAGTCATGAAGTTGATGATCATATGAATTTTTTTTTTTTCAGGGAATAGAAGACAAAAGTAGCCCCAATCCTTTCCAGTTGGATCAGCTGGACAAGATTTTTAAAGTTCTTGGTAATCCTAATGCGGATAAATGGCCGACACTTACGACTCTACCACATTGGCAGTCGAACCGCCAACAAATCCAGTCTCGGAAGTATGAAAATCCAGGTCTCTATAGCATTGTACAATTGCCACCAAAAAGTCCCGGGTTTGATTTGTTGTCAAGGATGTTGGAGTACGATCCTGTTAAACGGATTACCGCGGCCCAAGCTCTAGACCACGAGTATTTTCGAAACGATCCTATTCCAGGCCGCAATTCTTTAGTTCCAGCTAATGCAGCCGACAAGGTAATACAATCTTTTATCTTCCTTTTTCTCCCGAATATATTTTTGAATGTGCAGTTATCGTGTAGAACGGTTTTGGCAAGGGTGCTTCTGATGTTTTAGACTGTGCGGGTAGTTTAATTTTGAGTCGATGCTAGTTGGTGTATATTTGCAGCTTTCAATATTTGCTCAATGTTTTTGTCGGCACCACGCAGTGCGATTTGTGTTTTTATATTTGTTGTCGAGTGTGATATTTTGGGCCAGCTTCTCTCTCTTGTCATTGATCAGCTAGGAGAAGGCTTGGTATCCAAACCCTAGTATTTTCCTACTTCTCTTTCCTCGCTTCGTCTCCGTCTTTGAATCTTACTGCAAAGTTAGTGCGTTCGTCCTATGCCTGGCTTTCGTTGCAGGTGACACAGGAGTGTTTGTAAATTGGGATCGCGTAAATTAGACTATTCTCAACCTGAGAGCATTTTGCTTGTTCTTCTTCTCAATGAATTTGGTATTCCTTGTGGGCACTGCAATTCTGGTTGACTGACTAGTATGTTTTCATTTTCGGTTGTCAGGTGATCCCTTATCCTCAACGTCCTGTGGACTACTCAACGGACTTTGACGGCACAACAGCACCACCTCCTCCACAGATGCCCAATAGCTCTAACATGTCGAACCAATTGCATCAGTCTATGAATGTGGGCATGCAGCAGCAGCAACAACACCGCGTCCAAAACCCAAACAACTTGGGTGTCAATCAGCCAGTGGCAATGCATGGAATGAACTCTGGCAGCAGTATGTACGTTCAAAGGGGTAATGCAGCAGCACTTCAGCAGCAGCAACAACAACAGCAACAACAGCAGCAACAACAACAGCAACAAGGTATGAGGAGGAAAGAGCAAACAAACATGGGGTACCCTGGTCATTACCAGCCTCCAAATAAATCTAGGCGAATGTAACGCAGGGGAAGTTGTATTTCTTGGGTTGAGCTGATCGATCTCTTATGAATTGTTGCCGTCTCAAATCCAACGAGGCTAGTTGTATATATGCATGTACAAGAGATCACGACAAGGGATGTGAAGGTTAGTAACCTCAACCATACACTGATTGATTGAAGGGCTAAGTTATCCTTTGTCGCCCTGGTGAAAAATGTATTCTATTTCGCTCACTTCCATTCTGCATATCTCCCGCCACGAAAATGCCATGAATTGAATTTGTCATGGTGGGCTGACTGTAGTGTGCAGCAAGCTTGCCACCTGTATCTCACCATTTATTTTACTCATGCAAGTGGAGCAGAGTTTCCACGTTCTGAATGTTTGATCTTAAGGTGTCCTGTACGATGAGTACCTTGTCATCCAATGTTGATTGTTTCAACACTTTCTGTTCTGTTAAATATGTACTTTGCTTATCGTCCAAGACTATAGTGACCATTTAAGACAGTGTGGTCATTTCAGATTTATATACCCGAGGGGTACTGAGATTATTAGATTCACTCATATACGCTGCCAGTTAGAGGGCATTGGTACGCTCCCTTTTACACGTCGAAAAAACCATCTGTGAAGAGTTCGCAAGGGATGCTCAGCATGTGCATGCTTCAGAGCTATATGGAATTGAATCAGCTGTGAATTAGACTTGTGATGGTTTGGATGGAAGACCAAGAGTTGTGGACTAGTCTCCTGGCTGAGATACTTGAGTGAGTGCTGTCCCTCTTGGCTGTGCCAGACTTGTGCAGATGCAGCACTGTGTGCAAGAGACGGAACTCTCTCATCTCCACGCCCCAACTCAGCAGCCTTGTCTAAAGAACCATGCGAAGGAAGCAGAGCCTTATATTGTTGCCTGCTGGTTTGCAGAACGAGATGTAGAACTAGAATCCAACCCACCATGAGATGTAGAATTAGAATTCTATCAATGAATCGGTTACCTTTGTTGGATTGCCTGGACGTAGAGACGGAATGTTCATACAATACATTTCATCATGAATAGGTTAATCCGGTATTTCCCTGATCAATGCTGAGGTTACCCCCTTGATTCCGAATTCGGAGTCCAAATGCCGAGGTTACCTCCTTGATTCTGAATTCGGAGTCCAAATGCCGAGGTTACCTCCTTGATTCTGAATTCGGAGTCCAAAAATCTTGACTATTGTTGTGATTTGTTCAGAGCTCCGAGAGAGGTGGAGAGACCTCACAAGATTAGGGTTCCAAATGGTGCAAAGTTTGTCTCCGCTTTATACATCTGGACTATGAGTTTAAGAGTCTTAGTTTCTCCCAATGGATGGATTAAACCGGTAATCCCCCACTCAATCCCGAGGTTACCTCCCTCTTTCTAACTTCGGAGTCAAAATATCTTGAACTAGTGCTCTGGTTCGTTGAGAGCTCCGATAGAGGTAGAGAGACCTCACAAGAATAGGGTTTCAAATGGTACAGAGTCTGTCCCCGCCTTATATACATGGACACCCGGTTAAATGGCTAGACATAGAGGTTTAGTTTGTGAGCATGTGGAAACTTCTGTCATTCTTTTGTATGAATTTTCAGTCCTTTAACAAAAGTAGAGTTAGGTCATTGCCAGCCCAACCAAATCATATCCCCGCTATGCACTTATAAATCTAGTAGTTAATGACGTTGATGATAGCTTTAAGGTTTTTTTTATATAAGGTGGGGTACCCTATCAACCCCAACATTAGCAAGTGTGTATAGTAAAATTATTTTTTTGTCAATGCAAATTGTATTACAATTTTAGTCAAGGGTCTCGTATTTTTCTAAATAAATGTAAATAAATTTTGAATTTTGGAAGTATGATGTCTTATTTAGTCATGAGTGGACGCCGACCTTAAGTAAGGGGCTTGACCATTAGCAAGCCTTATTTAGGAGGCAAAAATGATTAAATGTGGTAATAATGAGGTGGAAGAGTGGCGGAGATGGGGTCATTACTACAATGGTGCTTATAAGCAAAAGACGTTCATGGGATGGTCCACTTTATAGAGGTTTTTATATTAGTAGATTCCATTTTTTTTACAACCCTCAATCTACTATCAACAATGTTTTTATATAATTTATGACTCCAAGACTAAGCTATGGCAAATCTCGATGGTCCCTCCTTTGTTGCAAAAAGCATCATGAAATTGACTATTTGGCCAATATTCCAACAATTGTATTTTAAGGACTTTTATATGTTTTTTTTTCATTTCTCTAGAAGCGGTGGTGATCTCCCATATTGTTTCTTTAGTTACAACATTTTACGTTCAAATTTTGTATTTAAAAAAAAAGAAAACTAAAATTTTATTTTTTATTTTTAAGATTTCGAAGATTTTTAAAATCAATTATGAATGCATTTATTATTTGCATGATGTGAAGATATAAATATACATATAAAATGTACTTTGTGTTAAAAGATGCATAGAAAACCAAAAAGGAATTTCAAATGATACATAAAAAAAAATTCCAATGATTAAAAAAGTTGTATGTTTTTAAAAACACATTAATTAGATTCCATGTAAGATTTCATGTGAAATTTGTTATTTTCATAATTGGTGAAAAGAAATGGTTTTTTTTTTACAGTATTGATTATGTTTAAAAAATGATTTCAATTTTTTTGCACTTTCTAATATGAAGTCTTTGGGCTTATAAGTTGGGTAAATTCAATCCTACGGTTCTACCAACTATTATCTTCTTAATATTTAAACATCATCGATCAATTTTAATGCATTTTCTAAGAAGTTAAATGTGAAGTGTTTTTTCACATTAAAGATAAACACCAAACCATAAAAACACCCTGATTACCAAACAGATTGGGTATCTAATTAAATTATTGAGCATTGAACCGTCACTGCCTATTCACCTTGAAGGGTTTATTTTTATTTTTATTGATCAACAACAAGATTTATGAATAGGATAGGCTGAAATATTGTTTTGAGTACAAATGTGGAGATGAGGGCACTTGTGTCATGCTGCAATCTTCCATTGCTTTGTAGAACATATTTCAAGCGCCTCCATTTTGCACAATATCACAAAAAGAACTTCGACTTGATTGGGTAACTATCAAAATTAATTAATTTTCTATGTTTGTAGTTCCATCTAAAACTATTTGTGATGTTTTGTGAAAAAAATTATTTCTAAAAACACGTTATGTGGTATGAAGACTTTCCATCAATGTGGGAAATCATTCAAATTTACTTCAAAATTTGTTAGTAGGGTTTTTTTATTGAATTCTTTTAATAAAATAGCTCAATCAATTCAAAAAGGAATTCTAATTTCAATGTGATGAAATGGTGCTACATGGAGGGAGGTGTGAATTTGACTCTCTTTTACTTTTGGTTTCATTGTACTCTGTATCTTCAAATTAAAAAATATTTCAAATGTCCAGTTTCTTTTTGTTCATTGAAGTGAAAATAATGTGAATGTTGGTATTTAACTAAGCCTCATTTTTTTCATAAAAGAAAAGGCTCGTGATAATGATAATATTTATCTTCATTGTTGATATCGTTTTAATTGAAGATTATAGGATTTGTTGATCAAGTAGATGGTGTCTCACTTTTCAGGTTGAGGGTGTCTTTTTCATGTGATTAAAGAAGTATGACAAAAGGAAAAGGGCAACCACAAGCCTATGGAGATGAGTCCTATTGGAACGAGAGATATAGCCAAGATGTTGGATCATTTGATTGGTACCAGACATATGCTAATATGGCTCCCCTCATCAACATGTATATTCCAAAGTCGGACAATGTTTTGATGGTTGGTTGCGGAAATGCAGGTTTGTGCGAGTCCTCGCTACACATTCATATTGTAATTTTATGTACAAATTATGAATATGTGGCATGTTATTGACACGAAAAGATTTTATAATATTAAGTGTAATATTGTTGTAGAAAATTATTTTTGAAAGGAATCTCATAAGTGTTATCGTTACGCTTGCTTTTTTAGTACAATAAGTCTTGAATATGTAAGAAACAAATGAGTTTCTAATGTAAAATATGAGTTTCTATATCCCTAGAATATGTGGTTTGTGTTTAAAGGTTTCTAGAGACAAAACTTATTACCTTGTATTTGTGGAGACAGTCATATCAGAAGAAATGATAAATGATGGTTATGAAACCATCACAAATATAGACATCTCGCAAGTAGTGATTGATGCTATGAAAGAAAAGTATAAGAATATGCCACAACTACGATGTAATTTTGATTTTATCTAATTGTCTAATATTTTAATTTTCAGTTTTTCTATGATAATTAGGATAAGAGTTTATTTACTTTCAATAAAACTCTTGAGTTATGAGTTCATGTTGTAGGTATTTTAAGATTTTTTGGTGCATGGTTTCGTGGATTCTTTGCATGTATGCTTTTGAAAAGGATGAAGTGATTTGATGGATGCACTTATGTGTTGCACATTTCACTTTTGCAACTATAGACCAAAGAATGGATGTACGACAACTAAATTATAAAGCAAAAGAATTTGATTCTGTTATAGATAAAGGTAATTGCTTATTGAAGGAAGTCTATTAATTACTATATTTTGAAGCCTAAAGTAGTACAATCCAAATTAGATGGAGTAATCTAAGAGCGTAAAAGTAATGTTTATGTGATTAGATACAAGATTGTACAATTGCTACAAATGTTCTGCTTTTATGTAATATATGCTTAGTAAAACTATCATCTTTGAATTGCATATATTATGTTTCTATATAGATTTTGACATTGTTTTGTTGGCAACGTATTCAGGCATGCTCGATTCATTGATGGTAGTTATATTTTTCCTCTTATTAAAATACAATATTTAAAAATATATATATCAAATCAAAATTCATTTTCTACAACCTTTTAAGCACTCTTCATTTTCTATTAGGTTTATTTTCTAAATTATTAATTCATGTAAAATTTCAAAATAACTTATTTCACCATCTAGTATTTTGTACTAAATCTACAATAGATTGTAACAGTGTGGACCTAGTGCATCAACAAATGTTGCGTCTATGATTAAAGAGATATACAGGTTCTAAACAAATCTTTCTTCTCTTGGAATAAAAACATGGAAGACTGCAAAATTTCTATCTACAAATTTAATAACATCTTCTCTTTCTAAAACAATTTGTATTGTACAAACACTACAAACATGGAAGGTATGACAAATTGTTTTTTTGATTACAATAAATTTTATACATTTGTTATTTATACGATGCACGTTAGCATTTATATTGTTTTTTACTCACTCATAATTTTGAATGTAGGGTGCTTAAGCCAGGGGGTGTATATATGCTTGTAAGTGAGTTTGTATTGCTTTCTATAATTAAATTTCAAACACTAATCCTCTGAAATACTCTTGTAAATGGTGTTGAAAATAGATATTCTCTATGAAGCTGAATTTTGAGGATACAATAATTTGGATTTTTAATCTTTTATGTAATTATTCAATGTTGTTAAATGGTGAATTCATATAGATTACATATGGTGACCCTCGTGTGCGAGTACCTCATTTGAAGTCCGACAAAGTTCCTTGGGATATAAAACTACATGCAATACGTTAGTTCAATATCACTACAAAGTCTTTAATTTTATTTTATACAACGTGCTAGACCACTCTTTTCTAAATTATATTTTATGTATTATTAATAAATAAAAGAAATATAATTTGATAATGCAAAATTAGTTAATAAAATATAATAGAGAAATGTGAATGCAACATCTTATTTAATATTGTGCATTTGGAGGTTATAATGTGTAAAGTTGCTAAGTAGTTGTAAATTGACCGGGTTCATAAATAATCAAATCAAATAGTGTCACACAGGTTATCTACAAATATTCATTTGTATTAAATTGTTTTCAAAAGTTAATAGATCGATGTTATTTCAGCAAGGCCTTGTTCTACAAAGGTACATGAACCCGGAACATCTCGACCCATTACTGAACCCCTACCTCTTGGAAAAGACATGACATTGGGACCTACATTCAATCTCGAAGATCCTAATTTGCACTTTGTCTATGTTTGTATTAAGGTAAAAATCCAAAACATCAATTTCTGCGTGACTAAGATGACTGAAAAATTGCTACGTAATATCCAGGCTAGATTTTTCTAAAGCTTCAAATGATATACTTAAATAAAACTTAGTATTATAAAATATTCTCATTAAAAAAATAAAAAAATAAATAAAAAATAAAAAAATAAAATAAAAACCATAGAAAATTAAAATTAAAAGTTAAAATGGAAGAGCAATGACAAGGACCCCTTCTGAAGTTTCTTTTAAACACTAAACACATGATTGTCACAGGAAGGTGGCGTTAAATTTGTCGCGCCCCCAGAGGTTCGCCACATAACATCAGAAGATGATAGCTCTAGAGTTGTTAAGAAAAGATTACCAGAAAAGAGGGTACCAGCAAAGAAGCCATTGAAGAAGTAACCAATGCTTTGTCAAAATGGTGAGCTCAAGAGCTTGAGCTTTTGTATTTTATTTGTAAATGAGAATGAGAAATGAATGTTTACCATGCTTGTATTGGCTTTTTTAGTTTTTGTTTTGGGACTTGATCACATATTGGTCTTTGGTTTGGCAGAAATGACGGAAAAGAGAGGAGGAACAAGACTTCAAACTGACATTTAGAGTACATCTCACAATTTCTTGAACAAGTGTGTCCAAATTGTTGATTGATGAGTCAATTGATCACATTTGTGGAACTTGATTTGTTGAAAGCAGGTTAGTTGTTGTGATTTGGGAATTTCATGGACTTGAACGGTGCTTTGTAAAAATATTTGTGGTTTTGTTTTTGTTCCAGAGTTTTCAAGTTCATGATTGCATTGGGATATGACATGAGGTAGTAGAAAAACACCACTTTTGGAGCCTTTTATGACACATAATTAGTACAATCGGTTTAGAAAAAAATATAGTTTAGGTTAGGACCAAAAATCGAGGAGTTTTGGTGATTTGAACTACTTCTATGTTGTCTCTTGTTGATTTATGCTACTTCCAATTACTTACGCACTTAGACCCAACGTACGCTCATTCTCAACGATTGGTGCTCCTAATCCATTTAGAATATTAGAGTAGTGAGATCAAATAGCCCACCTCCACATTTGAAAACAACTTGTTAAAATCCCTTATATTAGATTGCAAGTTGAGGCTCTTGTGGTCGTAGGGAGGGGAAGTTGTTCCATGCAATAGGTCAAAAGTGGTTTGACTCGCATGTGATTGAAGAGAGAAAAGAAAAGAAAAGTAGAAAAGATGTAAAAATCATTCACAAAATTAGCGTTTCAAATGGAAACAAGGCTATCTCCGATTTATATACCTAGGCACCTAGTTTAGACCACCTTCTATATCAATTAAAAATTGTCGGATATCATTCAAACTTGTTGGGCATCAGTTTCTTCTTTGAACTTTTAGCAACATGCTTCTAAGTTCTTGCAGTTGTTTGATAAGTTAGGATTTGTTGTCTATGATACATTGTTTGTTTGATAGAAGTTGGGGTACATAAGGGTACATATAGTTGTCATGAATCTAATAGGTGGTAAGATCTACCTTGTGAACTAACTTCAAAGGGGGAATCTAACACCATAGTAGATGCTATGATTTTTGAGTTGAAAAAGATAGGATATGTATTTAGGAATTATGTGCTATCCTCTACAATCAGCTAATTACATTTTGGCACCTAATAGCTGCCTCATTGAAACACATCGCTCTTACCTCATTTTCCTGATTTTTAATAACATTTAATATGAATTGTTAACATCAAAGAAATGCTATGGTAAAGAGCTACAATCCCTAATTAACTTAAATTTGTTAGAAGCCATTGGAGGAGGCTCAAAGGCGAAGTTGTAATCTAGATTTTGGATCTTAACCCCTAAAGCATCAACTCAACCAAAATGGGTAAATTTTCGGTTTTGTTAACCTCTTATATACCAATTTTTACACAATGAAGCTATAATTTTTGCATTATATAGACAATTATCATATCTTTCTAACAACACCATTCATGCTTCAAAAATCTTCATAATTTACGAGATATTCATTCTCAAAGTTTCAAAACACTATTTCGGCATGATGAAATCCGCCCAAAACTGCGGTATATGCTCATTTATCCTTAAAATCTGCCCAAAATTATTTAGATCATAGAAACTTCAAAAATTCACCAAAAATTTGAGATTTCACTTTTTTGCAACTCTTATTTTTCTTGATTGTAAAATATGTACCAAAAAACATATTTTTAACTCTTATTTGGATTTTTAATACAATAATTATTAACATGTCTTTTTATTGTCAAAAACTAGCCTTTGTATTTGAATTTCAGCATACTCTCGTGCGAAAAATAATTTTTTTCTCAAGGTTCTATTGTCAATTGGTAGATTTTAAATATCTCTTTGTGGTCAAATCTTTTAAACTTGAAATTTTCCACACATATTATCAACATAGAGATGATCTCGTGCTAAAATTTTCATAGCCAAATTCTGTTTTTCCAATCTTTGGGAGGGTGTCAAAGTTGATAGTATTGAATTGTTTTTTCTTAGCTACACATGTTGGTAGATTTTGAATATCTTATTGTGTGTAGATCTTCTGGCCTTGAAATTTGGTACACGTGTTATTAACTTAAAGATGATTTTGTGGTAAAACTTTCATGGTAAAATACCAGTTTTTGAGCTCTTGGAAGGGCGGCAAAGTTGGCAGCAATGAAGCTTTTTTTCCCCTCTGAATGCAAGAATTCGTAAATGAGCTGTACGTGATTGTACATATACAAGTTAGGTACTAAATCCTACGGTTATACTCTTCAGAATACGACTCAAATTGAGTTTTTTTGACTTACTGTAATGAAACAAGGCAATTTTAAGGAAAAAGTGCAGAATTTGATGCCAAAAGCTTTAAGGGTTAGCGGCTATCCTCTTATACTCAAAATTTAATATGCCTGACTAACATATACATTGCTAGGGGGAGATACCATATTCAATTAAACCCAGAGTACTGGTATATAAAGCGGGGACACACTCTGCACCATTTGGAACCCTAATCCTGTGAGGTCTCTCCACCTCTCCTCGGAGCTCTCTGCAAATCAGAGGAGTGGACAAGTTATTTTGACTCCAGATACAGAATCACCAATGTAACCTCGGCGTTAAGTGCTAGGACTACCGGTTTAACACAAAGGCTCCCTGCCTGATGCTGGGTCCCCAGATGCCTGCATCCTCTCGCTTTTTGACAGAAGAGGCATCCATCTTCTCCGGCATCATCTAAAGTTATTCACGAGAGATTCATAAGCACCATTCTCTGCGGATTATATTGATACATTGATAACATCTGTACAGCATGTTTGGCCCCAATGATTGCGCTATCTGACTAAGCACACAATAATGAGCTTTGCACTAAAGCCTGGAACGGAATCATTATCATAAACTGAAGACTGTAAATAATTGTCTGTCTTATTGAACACTGACTCTGAACACATCAAGTGCAAGTTAATACCAGTACATGAACCAACAACGGTGTTGCTTTCTTCCATTGAAACCCATCAGGGTGAATTCATATTAAGAGGGAGTAATATACCAGAATTGACATCAACAACATCCCCGCTAACTCTCCGTTACTTACACTGCTGATTGTGAAGATTAGCGGAGGATCTGACTACAACCTAAGTCATGGAGACGACAACTTCTCCACCTTAATTACTCGAGGTTGGTTCAAGTAGCAAGGTGGTAGCATTGCTAAGTGGAACCAGCAGATGACCCACATTTGTAACTTGGCCCGGGCAAAACTGTTGGATAAAAGCCTCGTTTGAGAACCAATGTACTTCAGGAGCAACAAAAGACCATAACCAGGAGTAACATGTGTGTTAAAATAACTTGGCTACCTCGATTGTCATGTGAAGAGGTATGTAAATAGAATGACTGCAGTGGAGAGCCGCAAGATGAACTGGGGTTCCACGGCAAGGTTGGCTGCTGAGCCAGTGCCAAAAATGTTAGGCCCTGGGGCCGCTCCCGGAGAATTAGAAGGGGGCAGTGTCCCATTGGTAATCACAGTTCTGCAAAAGGAGAAAATTTATGTCAGGCTTCAGAGTTAAGCCTCGTTTCAAAATGAACTTAGTTGTAGTGAGGAAGGCAGCTTCAGAGTCAGGTGAAAACAGAGTCTGGAAGTCGGAAATTTCAATGCATAGAACCACTGCTTAAAAATTGTAAGTGACCTAAACTTAATAACACCTAAGATCAACCTAAACACAAATTTACATGATTTCAGGTTTCTCTAACTTATACTTACGTTTCTAGACTACGCTGCAAAGAAAAGAATAGAATGTTTCCCTCAGATGATCAAAAAAAAATTCAATTAGTGGCATGTTTCAATTGTGTCAAGATTCTAGGATCACTGCCCAAGGATACCGAAGGCAGTTCGTCTCTTAATTGCACAAAACATCGGACAAGAAAGCTGTGAAAAGAAACCCAGACGCGGGAAGATAACTTACAAATTGGATCCTGGGAATATACAAGAGGTAGAGCCTGATTCCATGTAAGAAAAACCCAAGTGTTAGATTTCAATGAAGATACTTCACACAGCACTCTTCAACCACCTGAAGACCTCATCAAAGCCCCCAAACTTCAAAGGGTTCACCAAAGAATATCATAACACTACTGGAGAACAAGAAATGTTATAATTGAGCTGGTAAAGACAACCCAAATAGGATTAATAATCAAAATTTAATCTCAAGAATTAGGGCTAGTTTCTAGCAGCATAACTTGGCAGTGTAACAGGTATCAGAGGTCCCTTTGAAAAGCACCACAATCTGTTGGCATCAGATCTTGTAAGTGAGTTGAAATAAGAAGGGTAGGGTGCTCACTAGGGTCGGTGGTGACTTGCTGAGCGACGCCCTGGAAGTCACAAGCAGAGGAAGTGGCATTCATGCGCTGGAAGTAAGCATTGAAAGCCCAGTCGCAGTGGTGCTGCAGCGTATTAGGGTCGTAGCAAGCTCCGCCCACGTTAATCGGCCCACAGTTCACCTGCCCTTGGTTCGGATTCGTCCCACAAGCCCAGTCCAGGGAGCTTTGCAACGCGGTGTCGGAGATATTGGACTTGGCTATGCACCACACAAACGTCGTCGTATCCAGCCTCCGCTCCCGCGGCCTACTCCAATTGTAGTACATCTCCAACTCCTCGTTCAAGTTTATCATCGGTACATCATCATAAAGCTCTAGGTTTGGACTAGCTTCTCGTTCCCCTGCCACAGTTCCTGAACAGCACAACAGTCAGACAGAAGGACATCAGTTCTCGAATTTGTAGACTCACAAGCTGAGGGTTAAGTGCTTCATCGATGAGACTCAGTTGCTGCTCTGTCTGTGTCAAATACCAAGACTATTCTTGAAGAATTTTTCTAATTTTCTGCAGTCTCGTCCTCCTGTAGCACATATTCTGCCCTTGAAAACCAGGATACCTCCAAAATTCCACAGCACCGCTCCTACACTCGAACTAGTCCTAATCTCTGACACAAACGCCAATTACACTCATCTCCAGAGCACACTCTTTCCATCCACTAGCATTGCCCAAAGACCACCCACACAGTCTACTCCCCACACGAATCTGTCAACGTGAACCCAATCGAAGGCACAGCAAAGCCACATACCGAGCAGCGAGACGAGCACAACGAACAGAGCCAGGACTCCGAAGAACTGATTCACCATAGCTATCCTCGTCATCCCACCCACTCCGCCGCAATTCTCCACGAGCAGCTCCGCACCGAAAGCTCCCGCACTCCAAGCTCATCAACTACACATCAAACGCGACCATCGCTCGTGAACCCTTCTTGTCTAGATCAGCTGCAAATCAAGAAACCAGTACTAGACTGACCATTATCCTCCAGATCATCGATCTGAACCCGGAACTCCAACACTAGGATAACTGGGAGCCTTGCAGATTGCAGAGCCAGCGACTGTAGCAGGTTCCAGGGGGGTGCGGCCTGGATCTGGGTGGAATGGGCATCTGCAGGCAGCTGGCAGGGGGAGAAAGGGAGCCGGAGAGGAGTACTTTCGGAAGCGTTGGAGGTTGCAGAGACGTTGTTCTGTAGTGTACTGCATCGGCCAGGCAGACGTAGAATGGGTCCACTTAACTTGATTAAGTTATTGCGATGGAGCTCGGCCTAGGATGCTCCCTCCCCCCAGCTGGTGCGCACCAGAAGGGTGGCCCATCCCATCCGTTGGTTCGATCTACCGATGCTAGATTCCTTCGAACTGTTCTGTCATTCCGACATACAGTGATGATCAGGTTGTTGCCACCAGAGCCGCTAACTTAGTCGTGGCTTGCTGCCAAGTAAGCGGTTGCCCGGGTTCTCTTTCGGAGGAAAAGCGGCGTCTGCAGTGTGTGCATTGGCAGCATTGTGAATTTGTACGTGCTGCTTCTGGCGGAAAGGCTAGACCGCGGGTGAGGGGATTTGTTCGGGTAAATTTTTCGGATCGTGTTCTCGATGCGCTTCTGCCGTTTCTGTGGCGTTGATAGATGCCATTAGAGAGGAAGTGATTTGGTACTTGCTTGCTGGAGTAGTGACCCGGGGAGGGAAAGAAAATGGTTTAATACGTGACTTTCCCTGCCCTGGGTTCCCCCGATGAGGGCTTGTATTTTTCTCCTCTGCAATGAATTTTGCTCCCAAAAAAAAAATTCAAAAAAAAATATATATATGTGGTTTAATAGCATACTCTTTAGGGAATATTCCATGTGTGCTGCTGTGTTTATTTCACAACTCGAACTTTTGTTGCTTGGAAGGAGTACCTATTCGATAAAAAAAAATGGTTTTAGGAAATGATACAATCTTTCTAACTGAATTATACTGACTTTTTAAGGCTAGTTGAATTTGCTACAAGGTTATAATAAATCTAGATGAGGCCCACACGGTCGATATTTACATGCTATTCTACTTAATCCATATTCCACTTATTATGTATTTACAGTGTATCACATGTATTAATGTGAAGGTCAATAGGCTCGATTTTGGGCTTTATTGCAATTGCTGGAATTTGAGAGACTCGTGTGATGTATACAGTATCGTAATTTATGGAATCCCAAAGTGTTCCAATATACATTGAATTCCTTCACCTTCACCGTCACCTTCTTCCATGATATTAGCTGGGGAAGTCAGGTAAGTGGTGAGTCATGCTATTTTCTGGCATTTTAGCGTACCTCCGATTTTTCAATGGGCCAGCGCAACTTCGTCAACATTCGAGTCTCCAGATGAAAGTTCTGTGGTGCTTCCCAAACTTGACCAGTTCTCACACCACATTCATCACGTATCCAGGATGCCTGGCCCAAAATATATAAAATAATCAAATTACCTACTCCCAAATAACTTAATATTATGACGTGGCAGAATCCTCTGCATCATCAATTTACGAAAATTAGGAACCAAACATTTAAAAAAGAAATTAATAACATATTGCCAAATACTCACAGTTGCCATGGATCTAAGTTTACATTTTTTCCATTATGGGCCAGTACAAAATTCACAAGTAGCTCATTCCTCTGCCACCTGGAGTATAGGCTGTATTAAATTGCTGCTTTCACATACCTTACATCGATAGCAGGATCGTTCGCCCTTGAAAAAATATTTGTTTTATTTGGGAAAGAAAGGATAGTCTCCCAAAATTTTAATGTACCAGTAACTGTTTTTTTCAAAACAAATCAATAAAAATAGCTTTATGTAGACTAAAAATATTCAACTATCACATAGAGTAATTTCTCATATTTTTGTATTTCCATCCTAAAATTTTCAACCTTTTTCTTTCTTTAGAATCATTTATGAAAGAACCTGCTATCTATGCACATTTGTAGTTCACTCCATCAAACTGCTTTTCAGTCTCACATATCACGAGATAGTATACCATACAGTCAACATCAAGAACAGGCTATGTGACCAACAACACTGATAACAATACCACCAATCCGTCAATCACAGTATCGAAACACAGTCCTTACAAAATTCAACAAGCTCTTATCAAGAAAGACATGTACACTTACTTGCAAAGGGAGGGCAGCAAACACTGTGTGACTGAGTTGACATGGTGCAGCTCCTTGAAGGCATTCGATGTTGATTGATTAATTGTAAGTTAATCAAGAACACAGTGGAGAGGTGGGGTCTTGAAAGGGTAGTGGTGGCAGAGCATGCATAAACTGTGCCATGCAAAGCATCGGACAGTAACTTGAACTGCAACAGTTGAGGTGGAATATTCATTTCAGAATGGGTCAGAGTGGAACTCATGAACTGGGCGTCTGCGAAGTGGCAGTGGAGCAGTGGGTGGACGGAGATAGTACAATGTTGTCACTGTGGCTGGACTCTGTACCTAACTTTCATTAACGTGGATGTTTCAGTGTGTTTGTGTAAGTTGGGGCACTTTCACACACACCAAACACCAAACTTTTCCGAGATTCTGAGACCAATGTAACCCCTAAGGTAGAAATCCATCCGACCCCTAAGGTAGCAGCACTAGAAATTGACACTTTTGGATACTTTCGGA
This sequence comes from Ceratodon purpureus, assembly GCA_014871385.1. Taxonomy (NCBI): domain Eukaryota; kingdom Viridiplantae; phylum Streptophyta; class Bryopsida; order Pseudoditrichales; family Ditrichaceae; genus Ceratodon; species Ceratodon purpureus. Next base: position 8,226,611 of record CM026432.1, on the reverse strand, counting down.
CACTTTGGAACACTTTTGGAGCCTTTTTGTTAGTTAAATGGTACACTAGGTGTGAAAAATTACATGAAGGTTTAGCAAAGATAGAGTATATGGTCCCAAAAAACTCAAATTTTTAGATTCTTTTTTGAGTTTTATGAAGTTCTTTCAAAGGTCTACAAGTTATAGTATTAGTAATGGAGACCATGTACCTTTGAGAACCAACAATAGAAAGACCTCTATTTTAAAGTAATGCTGAAAATAAAAAGTCTTGAACTAGTAAGTAGACGAGTGAAAAGCCATTGACTAAGTCTAGAAATGGTGTCATCCTGAATAGTATGGCACATCTATTGATGTCTTACCTTACCAACACTCAAAATTGAACGAGTAATGAAGTGTCTCTTCATATTTGAATGCCATCTTCAAAGGCCAAGTACTCAAAAAACCTCAAGTGTGAATTTTCTTAGTTCAACTTGTAAAAAGACAGACTATCTTTTTGAGACGATTGTCATTTTCTTGTCTTGTTTGGAAAAAAGGTTGTAAACAAATTTTATTACTAGTTCTAATTAATGTAACCGTAAGATTGACAATTGCCTTAGACTACAATAATGTTTTCAAATTTTAATAGTAAATTGTATGTCATTTGAAAAATCATAGCGATAAAAAAGAAGTTACACAAATTCGCCCAAAATCACAAGATGACCAAATTGGGTATCTAGTCTTCCTTTTAATGGATAAGTCAAAAGTTGGCTTATGGAAACCATAACCTTAGATTTATTTTAAGGATATCTTCTTCACAATTTGCATCCAACCTACTTCTTTGAGGTACGTTAGACGCAAATTTTGAGGGGCATCTTTTCCATGAATTTTTGGTGCCATGTAAGGAAAAATGTTGTCCCATCTTCTTTTGTCCTTCTTCATTGTATTAAAATTTTGTAGTACAAAGCAACATTCAACCGTTTCTTAACCCCTGACTATCCTTAAAACCCAAAATGGGTTTTTGTAATTTCGGGCAGCCAAGATGGGGAGGTTAAAAGTAATATTTTTTTTCAAGATTTTTACTGGATGCTCTCTTGACGGTAAGGTCTATGTAGTAAAAAATTTGAAGCCAAATTCCAATTTTAGAATCTTCATCTAGAAATTTTAGGTTTCAAGTCCAAAACGGGCAGTCTAAAATTAGGTCTTTTTAAAAAAACAAAAATTGAAATATGTTCATAACCAAATCACTACTCAAATTCCATAGTAACCCAAGTCAAAAAGTTTAACAATTTTACAAGGTTAGCCTCCAAAACATACAAAGACAAGCTTTAAAGTTTTTAGTAATTTTTGAGTTTTTGCTTTAAAATTTGTCAAAATTCGAGATTTTGGAATTTTTAAGAAATTGTTTGTTTTGAAATTCAAAAATTTATAAAGGTACCTACTCACCGTTCACTATTTCCATAGCTCACAAATTGTTTTTGCAATGCATGTTTTACTATTTTGTCAATTTTATACCTTCTTATAGAGAATAATATGCATGAAGGTCTAAAAAGCGTTTTGAGTCCCTAAAATTTTGCATGAGCATACCTAACCTAGTTAGCTACATGGAAAAAAGTATAACCAAAATGTTTGAGGTAACAATCTTCAAGTCTCCCTTTGCACTGTGGATGCAATGCCTCTCCAACAATGCCAAAAAAAACTTCTGCACAAACTTTGAATGTTAAGATCTTGAAAACAATAATCATCCAACGGTCAATTAATTGAATTAGAACTAAAAATAGGCTTAGATTCAAGATCTTACAGTTGAAAGTCTTTAAAAAATCTTTAAATTTTTTTAACAACATGTTTACACCCTTGGAAGTGCATAGAGGTAAAAAAATCGCAGTTTTGAGGTTTCAAGCTTAGAAAAACACAAGGAAAGTTAGGGGTTAATTTCATCCAATTGCAGCCTTCGAAAAATTCACATTGACGGTTTTGTAAAGGTGGCCTCCAAGTACAAAGGGGTTCCAAGGTAAACTAATCCATAACCATAAATGATTCATATGCATATGCACAAGCAATGAAACAACAATCAGTCATCAAATATACACATTGGTCAATAAGTTTGCAGAATTTTAGTTGCAGAAATTGGTGAAAAGCCGATAATTATGGATTGACATTTTGTGCAAATGAGATGAAAGAGTGGTTGTAATAGAAGACATGATGAAGGTTTTACTTTAATTTTAGAAAAAACACATGTCCAAAGTGAAAAACAATGTCCTATCGAAGGTTTTTGAAATGCTATATGATCAAACTCAATTTTTCACTAAATTGAAAGTTTAATTTCAAAATTTAGCAAATTTACTAAAGATTGTTTGTAAACTACACATTAAAAAAGTGCTCAAACATGTAGAGACTGATCCAGACCTTTATCAAAATAAAAATGTAGAAGAGACTCCAAAGAATTTCAAAAAATGAAGTGGATTGAGTTTTAGGTCTAAAAATTTTACTCAATTATTCTTTCCATTGTCCTTCTCATTCTACATCCAAAATCAAAATTGCCACCTTTGCATTCTGAGGTTTTGTAGACACTGAATAGACCAAGACTATCAATAATATTTTCCTTTTTGATGTATACATAAAGAATTAAGATTGTGATGAAATATGCAAATCTTAAAACATAAGTTTTAAATTTCTAAAAGATAAAAACATAATTTACAAATCATAAAAATTATGAAAATATGAGTAATTCTAGTGAAGAAATGATTTTTCAACTTCAACGTGAAAAAAGGTATAGAATATCTTAGAAGTTAAAAAAAAAAGATTAAAAAGACCTCAAAATAATTTGTATTTGTAATTAAACCACCCTTCCCTACTAGATCTTAATTTATTTATTTTTTAATTTTATTTTGCTTAATAAATTTTTATTTTGCTTAATGAATCTTTGATGCAAATGGAATCAAAACAAGATAAAAATAAATATACTCCAAAATCCTTTAATGTTCATGCTCATATGTGCAAACGGTTTATAGTATGTAAACTTTAAATTCCAAAAAATTGTTTCAATTAATCAAGGATGAGGATTTAATATTCTATTTTTTGCTATATAAATTTTCACCCAAAGAAATTTATTTTGTGTTAAAGTTTAAAAAAATGTTGTTATATAAGAAATCTAAAGATAATTGGTCTCTATTTTTATATGTACTTCATCCAATTACCATTTCACATTGACTATCAAATAAATTTCTACAACTTGAAGTGACCTTATTCATCGATCCATGTTTGAACCACTCTTCAATATAAATATTTTTAAAGACTTTGATCTTTAGTTTAAAAAGTTTGTTGTATATGTCAATTATTCCTGTGTATCACATAGATAGATAAATAGGTAGGTAAGTAGGTAGATAGATAAATAGATAAAATATAAACCTCTAAATGGCATTAATTTAAAAATATTATAATCTTATATGCTTAAACTCCCGAGTGCCTACCATTTCTTTTTTCATTTAGATTTTGTAGAGTTCTTGTACTCTAATTAAAGTCTAATGATAATATTTCATATCATTCCAAATAGTTTACACATAGAATTATAGATTTCACATTCTTCCTCAAACTACCAATGTACAAAAGTTGTAGCATACTTAAATTTTAGAAGGTAAAAAAAAGTGCAACAATTGCTGAAAAAAGAATCTACAAATGAAAAATCGACTATCCAATTTTTTGGATACATGAGTAGTTTATGAAGTCAATTTTAAGATCTTATAGCTAAATTTACTAAGAAGGATTAAATTTAGGTTTATCAAGCCTAAAGTAAAAAGAATCAATTTCGGTAGTTTTGGCCAATTTTTAACAAGGATCTTTACGGTTAACTTACTGCTCCTTTTTCCCAATTTAGCCACATCCTCCGTCCCTAGTCACATCCCAGAATTCCACCTGATCAGATGATGCCTCTGGTGATGATTCTGGAAACCAATGCTAAGGTGGAGGCACCCATAGCCGACCATGTACCCATAACTAATCAGTAGACTTCTCCATTTCCGACCTCCATTTCCAACCACTTACTGTTCAAAATCTTGGGAGATCTAGAAGAAAGTATCAAGCATGATTGGTAGAAAGGGAATCCAAGGGAATAAAAGGGAATCATGTGGGAATATTTTGGTAGTAGCAGAGTGATCAAGTTTTGGTGTCATGGTGGTCGGTTTTAGGTGTGCCTACATATCAGTTATATGTATTACAAAAAAAATGTCTTTCAAAATTCATAGTAAATAAAATATTGAAGTAAACATGACATTTAAAGTTGCATTCCTCCTTAAACCTATTTCCCCTTCAAAGAAAAATCTCCTTCAATTCATACACCTTCAATCTTAGTGGCAAATCTCTTAACTGGTCGGTTATAGGTGCCTCCACCTTAGACCAAATCAATGATCCAGTGTCTCATGACTGGCTTCGCAAATGCAATGTTAATTAACTTGGAAAGAGACTCTGGGGTCCCATTGATGGAATGGGGCCACTGGCAACATACAAAAGTGAGCCGTCACTGCTAGGAGTAGGGTAGAATGTCCTTAAACCGCAAATTTAAGCATTTGGGTATAGGTGTGGGGCTCTTATGTATTTTCTGAAAATTTTCATCAAAGGTAGAACAAGAATGATGCTGAAGGCAATTTTTTTCGAAATTAAATAGCAAAAATCCAATTTATTATGAATTTTGTAAGTGAAAAGTGTCCCAGACCTAAAAGCGATCAGATGCTGAAATGTACAAAAGAGGTACATCTGATTTTTTAAAATCTAGAAATCAAGCCTGATCGGTTTTGGATCTTGGTTGGTTCAAGGACATTCTACCCTATATCGCTACATATCTAACCAGGGAGAATTTTATATATACAATTGGCTTCAAGTGTCAGAATGATAGTTTTCACAAGCAGCACGGAAGCTAATTCCTGCAAACCCACCTCATTCACATGTATGTTATTACTCGGTTGTGAAAGGCTTCAAGAGGGCGATTCAAGGAGATCGACGTCCAGGTTGAACCAGGAGCTCGACCTCTTGTTGGACTTGTGAGGTGCGAGGTGTGATCGATGATAGATGGCTTTCATCTTCTCGCCATTGTCAATGTAGTGCCGGTTCAGGAGACAGAAGATTGCACATATTGATCACTTAATTAGCCCTCCTGCTTCTACCATGTTTGTTTTTCCAGCATTGGTTTTAAAAAATTTGATTCGTATGGAGAAGAAATTAGGATATCTGAGCAACAAAGTAGCATTTGGTGAAATTATGGAGTTGTTCTGCGAAAACAAATCTAAGCTCCTTGAAGCTAATCTCAAATTCAAAGCGAACTTGGAGCATATCGACGCTGCATTCGCATTTGGGTGTCAATAGTTTATGTATTTTTGAGCAGACTGAACACTATCGGTGTCCAATTTTGGGAAGATGGCAGAGCATCTTGGGAAACTCACTCGGGAAGAAAGAGACCGCTCTTGACAAACTCGTGTGTTGATCTGTTGCCTGTGGATCAATAACTGTTAAATGTTCAATGTATAACAGTGCATTTAAGTAACACTCGCTCGGAAACAGTGGTGGCGTTCCAATTTCAGTCTCATGGACTCTTTGCAAGACATTTATTGTACGCATTGATCGTTCCTATACTGTATACGTGATTGATGGGTTATGGTTGAGAAGCTAGGCACTATCCATGGCTTAAGGAATGCTGGGGACTTGAAGACATTACAGTGAACGGGCAACTCGATGATACAATTGTAAATAGATCTGTCATTTTGAGTAACTATTCTGTGATTGTGCTCGGAGTTCAGTAATCAAAGGAATGTGAGGGAAAACCTTCAAACAGCTGTACGAGATCCTGGAGAAACTCAAGTATACACCGTTTCCACAGTTTGGTTAAACTAAATATTTTCGCATGTGTCCTGAAATACGGTTGTATCACAGAGTCCAGGAGTGTCGGAAACTGAGGAAAAGATGGTGATGACTATGAACTAGATCATTCTGCAGATCAACATTGATTTTCTAAATGAGAATTTTGGCACTCAATTCCTCTATGGAAGATTTGAGAAGTCAAGGTCTTAATTAATGCGTCATCTAGCGATTCAATCTTTCCAATCGTATAAGTTACCCGTCTATTGTGGCGAACCTCATTCCAATTCGTGTCATTGCATCAATCTACTTTAAGATTGGCAGACTCAGGACTACAGAATTGAATCTCAATGACACAATGTTCAGATAGGCCAATGCAGACACTTACAACATGTTCCTCCCATCTTGACCTACAATGCAGAAACTCCGTCAAATCAATGTGGCAACAACATCAATTCTCCTCACGGAAAGGTTTCTACCTGAGAGAACCGAGTAATACAAATTCCAGTAGCTCCAGCTACCTGCATTGCCAGTTATCCAAAAATTACAATGAACCAACCCTTCGAACTAATGCTACAATCTGGAAGAAACTCCAGTGCAAGGTTTATTTCAAAATCACGACTCTCCGGATGAAGCAATTTCCACATCATGTTACAAATGGAGCTGCAAACCTCAAAAGAGCATGGCCAATTCATCTGGACCACCCTACACCCAAACCTAAACATCTACACAGGAGAAAAACCATCATCCCTCAGCAATTTCGCTGACGAAATCCCTACAACTCACACAATGATACAAGCTTCGCAATGGAGCCAGCTCCACCTACAATCTAATCATCGTCCTTGTACTCACGACGGTCGAGGTACCGCGGCTGCACGCCAGTCCCCTGGCACGTGGTGCACGTCAAAGATCCAGATCCCTCGCAATTAATACACTTCGAAACCTCCCGCTCACCACCACCGAGCTCCACCGTAATATTCCCCGCGCCAACACAGAACCGGCACACCTGATTTCCAGTCCCCTTGCACGGAAAGCAAGGCTGGTCATTCTCCCGCGACTCGGAGCTCTTCACCTGCGACTCGTAGAAGATCGGCACTCCAATCCCGACCGCAAGCCCCGCCACTCCCACGCTAATCGCCACCAACGTATCCTGGTCGAGCTCCAACGCCCGCACAACAAGCGCCCGCTTCCCGCGCCCCGTTCTCACTCCACTCTTGACGAAATTTGCCCCCGCTTGCGGCAGGAAGGAAGTTTTCGGGGCGATGGATTTGGAGCTCGTGGTGGCGATGGTGGTGCAAGGGCACCGGCACATGAGAGACGACGCCATGGCTCGGGCAGAAGCTCCCCGCTCCTGCGATGGCTATGGTGTGCAAGCTTGGGTCGGATAAGGGGCCCGCGGGTTTGGGCGGCGGCGGACGCGGGGATAGGGCGAGAGGGTTCCTTTTAGGCGCGGATAAGGGCCCCACGGCTGTTATCGGTTGTGGGGTTTGTGGTTTGGGGCACGTGGCGGGCGGTGACGGGCGGGTTTGGGTTCTGTGTGGGGTCGTTATCCCGTTTGGCGTTTGAGGGTCCCATTACCGTGTTCTCGTGGTGTTTAATTTCAGGGTGATGTTTTGGAGTAGGACCTTCTCTTGCGTTTTGCCGAGAGCATGCCTAACATCCATATGTTTTCCACCTTGAAAGATGTTTCCGGCCTCAATCCAACACTGGTAGAATTCAGAATTTATGCAATTATACTTTAATAAAACCGGTTGAAACTGTCTCAATGCAATGAAGCTATGGTAGCCTCGAAGTTCCATCAGCTATTCACATGGTTTATAAGCTAGAACATGACAGTCACCCTACATAACAGTGAAGTAGATAGGTTGTGAGATCACAAGAAGTAGATTGTGGAGATTCTCTCTCGTATAGAACATTATTGGACATCAAACAATCTGCACAAATACCAAATGGATTCTTCATTCGAAAAACCAACTAAGATTCAATCGGCTATTGAAGCCAGGGTTACATTTCGTTACAATATGATGGAAAAATTGAACTGCGTCTCACTCTAAGACGGCCTATATATATCACTCCAAAATTTGAACTCTAAACATGTACATGAAATAGAACAAGACAATGGCAGTACTCTAGCTTGAGAAACATATGTCAAATATATATACAATACAACTGCTGTGCTACCTTCGAAATAAATCTGTTGATGCAAGTAGTAGTCTCCTTGACCTAAGCTCGTTTCTTATAAAGATCTCAGAAGTGGATACTTGCGAAGCAGTTCCCTCTCTGTCAAGGTGTCATTCTCATCTTGCGGTGTCCATAGCACTTCCACAGCCTGCAACAAATGCCCAATTGAATTATTTAAACAAGCCCAAGGCTGAGGTATTAAAGATGAGGTAAGAGGAATTTGGCTGATGTAGATAAGAGTAGGGTTCAAATATGGTGCAAAATATACCTGTATAGAGCTCTCCGATAAAGAGCCCAACTTTTGAAGAGCTTTCTGCAGATCTTCACTGCTGCTGATTGCTGGCAGCTTATGCTCTCCCTCCACAGCTACCAAGATTGTTACCTGTTATGAAGTGAAGATTAAGTCTATGAAGAGGCTGATGCAAATAAGAGCTTGCCATTTACATATTGATGGTTGATATGCTATTGACAGACGTTGAGTGAACAAACAATGAATGTGTAACGTGCTACTTACCACAATAAACTCATTGCTGAACCGATTGTTGCCCTTAGATGCCGCCACCATTCGCTTCCGTATGCTATTCACATTTATGAAAGTCTCTTCATCAAACTTTCCCCGTTCCTCCAGCGACAACTGGTTGAATTGGTCCTCGGTGTCGGTTTCGTTGCGTTTAACGAAAGACTGTTACCACATACAAAAGTATAACTTCAAGCAAAGAACGAACAAAACATGGAATGTAAACACATAATCCTGAGAATTTCACTTTTTAAAACTCCATCCACATGCACACTATTCTGCTTCTATAACAAATACAAATGGTATCAATGCATGATAATGATAATGAACACGTACTAAATGCGTATATTGGCAAAGTCGCAAGTGGAGGATAGAAATGTATAACTTACCGAACAAAGTCCCGACATACAAAAATCTGGGTGCCTCAGCAAGGACAAGCATGACTCTGCGAACAAAAACGTTTGTACACGTTTCTCATTCAGCGTTCATGTTCGTAGGTAACAAAAGTATAGTTTACAGCATTCAAGTGAGCACATCAAAACTCAATGTGGAAAACATTACCTGTTAGAATGTAGTGTAGCCCTTTGGTTGTTGTAGTATCAGCATCGTCAGCGATCCGGTCCAGATCCTGCTGTAGCGTTCTGGCTAACCCTAACAACCCAACCTATATTTCCATCCCAAAGAGCAATGATTACCAACTCCAAAATCAACCATTCAATCCTAACAACTGCATCAAATACTTCCAAATAAAAGTAGGGCTTTATGCATACTAACTAGGTAATACAATCTACCATCTGTTCTTATACCACATTCGCTAAGGCCATTCATGCTTGACAGTTCTGATTTGCAGTAAATACAATCCCAAAACAGAGACAGTCTGAGTACCTGGAGTTTCAGAACAGTAGAAGTTTGTGCCCCAGCTCGTAAAGAGCCTCCAAAGGTCTTCTCGGAGAGAAAACCATTAACTGCAATCATAGATGCGCACCCCATACAGAATGCAATGAAGAAAAGGGAGCTTGAACCGAGTCCAAAGCCAGTTGCTGGTCCCATGTAGTGATTAGGTGCTGGGGCTGTAAGGGGAATGGTGATATACTCATTATGATATGTCTGAATCGGCGGTGCACTGTAAATTGGTGCACTGGGCCGCGAATAAGATTGCCGAGGTGCCGGCGATGGCCTGGAAGGTGCGGACCTGGTTTGCCCACCTGTAGTTTGTGATAAACATACACGAGGAAAGTATGTCAATTCAAATTACTACTTAGGAGCTGTGTCAAATAAAAATCCCAAGCCCAGTTCCAAACGAAAATAAAATAAAATGAGTAATCTTTGTTTCAACTCTAATTCACCTAGCCCAGTCGTTGCTTCACTTTCGGTTCCTTCCAAAGTCTCGGTTTCGGAAGGTCTTTCAGTTGCAGGTAAAGCTTCAATTTTAAAAGTCCGATAACAGGTCTAGCTTCGATTTCTAAAGTTCTTAGAATTTCAGGTTCAGCTCTGAATTCAAAAGATCTTGGGGTTGTAGGTTTAGCTTTGAATTTCAAGAGTTTGTTCAAGTGCAGGTTTAGCTCTAGATTCAGAAGTTCTAGGAGTTGCAAATTTCGCTGTACTAGCTTGGCTTTGAAATACTTTGTTCCTTCTCTTTCTAATTGATAGAATTTTGTTTTAGAAATATGAGATATTTGTAGCATGGTATAGCAAAAAAACAAAATGAGCTCAATTCCCAGCACAATACTACAAATCGCACATTACAAAAGTGCATTGCTACCACACAACGCTCGCACAACACTCACACATAAAACTCACAGTAAGTAAGAATAATAACTTCTGAACGAATTGCCCCCGACTCTGCCTCCCGACGCCGCGACTGCCATCTCCGGGCCCTGCGAGACCAGCAAGCAAAACAGCAACGCCACCATCGCCGGCTTCTGCACCGCAGAAACAGCCTCCAGCACCGCATTCGCCACGCCCTTCACCGCACCAAACCCTACACCATCCCTCTCCTCCTCCACCTCCGACCTCCCTCCCTCCTTCACAGCCACAACCTGCAACCCCTTACCCTGAATTTGCCCAACTCTCGACGAAGTAATCCTCAGAAAACACCGCCCACTAGCATTCTCCAGAGCCCCATGCCAACCTAACCTCACTCTACTCAAACCTCTCCTCGACCTGAGACTCGACTTCACATCAGTGCCCTGGCTGATCCTCCTGTCATGCAGTCGCAGCGTCCCATACAACACTAAAGCTGCCATGTTGAACCAACACTAGCCTGATCGAAACAATCCTCTCAGCTGGACCAGACGCCGAAGCTCCAGCTTCGAGTTCAACAATCAAGAATCTAGACAAACTGATTATGAGTTACCAGCTTTTCGCTCAGGTTTGTCTAGCTTCTTGTTGGCAGATGATTGGGAGAAGATGGAGTTCAGTTGAGAGCCATGGAAAGCGGCGTCGTCTAGACGTGAATGAATCTCCGGCGGCAGGTAGTGATTTTTGCTGTCGAGGTGGGATTGGGATTCCGCAGTCTAGACACGGGACGATGACTGTGGGTTCGGGTGGAGCGAGTGCTGCGCCGAGAATTGGAAAGGCTATCTTGGTTTGAGGATCGTCCGGGTATGTTCAGGGTATGGTTAGCGGTTGTCAAGGAAGAGGGCTTCTCCTCATTATTTTCACACTGGAACTGGGAATTTTGATGGTGCAGCAATTTGCTTTCGAAACTGCGTCGCAGCGTTGCATTGTAACCATGTCCCTCTGAAACCGATACGTGCTTTCTCTCATTTCGAAGTTGCAGCAGCCATCACTACATCTTCACAATGAAAGTGTAAGCTTCTCCTCCCTCAATTGCTTCTCAGATTGTCAGGGAACCCAAGAGCTGGTGGGCATCCCATAAGAGCTGGTGAATTAGCTGCCGAACAGTTTCTGAAGTGGGATAATGTTCAATGTGGTAAGGAGATGGAGACGATTGAGGACTGATTCATGCTTTTTTGCTTGGGGTTGCAGGAAAAATGCAAACGCTGGGTTGCTGACGAATTTCGAGACCATGGACTTGTTTAAGTCGCGTGGGGCGGACAAGGCGACGGGCGGGATGCTCTCAGCTTCCGAGATGAAGGTATTTGGCGGGATGAGTACTTGATTTAGTTCCGAGTCCTTCAGAAATCCTGTCTGTGTTGAAATGATGCAATTTGATCATTAGGGGTGGTGTAGAGTTTTCTCTGCAATTTATTAGGGTTTAGGGTTTAGGGTTTAGGGTTTATGGGCAATTAGTTCAGGTTCTCTCTTTTCGGGAGATGTTTAGGGTTTCGGGCATAAATCAGTCCAAAGTTTTCTGGATTCCGTGTGCTCCTGCAAATATGGGTTCTGGTAATATGATGGCATCGAGCAAGGGTCGCAAGTTTCTGAAATCATAATATAGCAAGAAGCATATTTTCGAAAGCAAGGGAATGGATGGAATCTTGCGATGTTATGAGTATTATGTTGTTTTCTCTGTTTCTCACATGAGCTTGTTGAGGGAGTTATCGTTGTGGTGCAGGTTTATGACTATTTGGAAAAGACGCCTGCTGGCCAGCAGACGAGAGAGAACATAACGAGGTTCTTTAAGGCAACTGAGCAGTACAAGCTAACTAAAGCTGAGCAATTACAAGCAAGCAATTTGCGTCCAGCTTCTGCTGTGGAAGTGCATCTTGTACGCTGCCTTACTCGGTTGTTCATCAGGATTTGATTAGTCTTTTTGTTACATGCATTGTGAATCTATGTTTTGCCCACTGCATTATGGAACTTCGCGTTCATCCTTGAGTGGCCATGTTGGCTGTTTTTAATTTGATGTGACACGACTTATGACTGTCCTTGATCGTGTCTGCTCTTGTATACTAATGTGCTTGTTGTTTCTGGCTGGTGATGTAACAGATCGTGGAAGATTGTGATGAACGGTTGGCAAGTGACGCTGTTGATCAGTTTTTAGAAAAAATAGAGGAGATTTTACCACCGATTCCAGAACCTGAGGAACCCGCAGCAGAGGACGATGCTGGTGAGGGAGCACAACCGGAGGGTACTGAGATGGAGGCCGATGTATAACAGACGGAGGGATTGCAGATTCTTATACTTGTGCTCAGCCTCTCCAGTTTGCGCCAAAAACAATACTTTTTGACAACAAACTCAAACAACTGCCTCAAGAAGAGTTGTATTTACTTACCGCGAAACAGAGATGAAGCCTGTGAATTGTAGCTGGACTCACCTGACAAGACGCACGCGCGGCGGTTTCAGATCAAGAAGTAATAACTGAGGGTGGGCAGGAGAAGCAGTCGTGGAGGCATTGGTCAGTTGATCTAGGCCGAGGCCGCCTATCTCGAAGAACAGGCCTGACCCTCTAAGCCATAGAACAGGACTCATGGGCTGCAACCCTGTTCTGGATGCATCGTTCCTTTCCCCCGTTTATAGCCCTGGTCAAGTGCGTAGATTGCAGGAGGGTGGGGCACTTTGAGTTACTCTGGTACTCATATTTTTACTCCATGAGGGACCTGGCAGGTTATTACGAGTGGTATCAGGATCCAGCTGCATACGAGGCTGAGGTTTGTCGAGATTGGATTTGGAAGCAATTTTGATACACATGATGGTGCTTGTGTATTTTCAGACTCCGCCACGCTTTTGTCCTTCTTACTTTCTGGGGAAGTTGGTCTTGGATGTCCGGATGCTCTGCAAATCTGAAGGCAGAACACCGATTCACACAAAAGTGCGTCCGATCTTAGAATACAGATAGCCTTTTGGGACTGGGAAATTTCAGCTGCTTACGCGAGAGTACGGGTATTGTCACCACAAAACTGAAGACGAGATAAAATTCAGAATGTATTACAAAGTTTAAGATTTGAGTTCTGTGAGGCAACGTCCCAGACACAAGCTGAATGCATTACCTGGAAAGTGATGGCAGCTGTTCCCTGTGATTGGAGCCCGGACTACCACATAAATTGCAATAATGTTCGGAATGCTATGACTAGCCCAGTACTCGGGATGTACTGATAGGGACATTATTGAAGGGGTTCGGAGCATTCTTTAAAGGAAAAAAAGTTGCCTCGGGCAATGGAATGCTTTGCTTCCGCCAACTTAGAATTGCACACAGACACTCTCATGAAGTTCGCCATGGATGGTTGATTGCGACGATATTTATTGAACATTTACACTGATTGTGAACAGAACTCTTGCCAAAATCATCTGTCCCAATAGTTACAATATGCTATACTTTGGTCCTTCCAAATTTATTGCTAGGCCACATTGAGCTGAAATAAGCGCCACGAGGTTTGTCTGATTGCTTGTATGCTTGCCATAACTTCTCTCTGTCCATCACCACAATCAAATTTGGCTACAAATTTGGGTGAAGCGAGCATAATGCTAGGATGTGACGCTTCCTATGAAATCGACAAATGGGCCAGAATTTGAAGATCTGCGCCGAGAAATATAACCGTCCGTCAACATGTTCGTGTCCCGCTCCCACGCCAGTCTCCGGATCTGCTTCGAACCAATCACTGGCTCCACGAAGATCACATCGGCCCACTCGCCAGGGGCTCGCATGAAATGCGTCCAATCTGGAACTATGATCAGGAGCACAGGAACCAAGCAGACAATGTAAGTAGAAAGCATGGCATTCGTGGAGCTGGACATGCACCACGAAATGGTGGCCAAGACCGCTGACCCCAACACCCCACCTTGCAGCATCGATTCCTCCACATTCCTCTTCAGGTAATCCATCACTCCAATCTTTAAAACTCCTGCACAAATCTCCCAATCCTCCCACCACTTCCCACAAGATTCACTGCAACGAGACAACACTTAGACCTAACCCAATTGAGACGCCAGGAAGGAAACAGCCCGAAGTAAGATGATCATAATTGAAAAAAAACACACAGAATTATTGAAGGCAAAGCAAACTATGCAATAGTGCCGATCGACTGCAGCCAGGAGTCGAGCTACTTATAAGTAATCACACCGAGGATCTCAGCTGGAGCTTCGGAGAGATGGTAAGATAGCGATCGAGCCGGATAATCAGGCAACTCCAGATTCATCACGTCATCGTACTCACCATTCCGAGGAGATGGTAAATGGTCGTTCTCTGCCATCACTCGCCTTCCATGATTGATGCAATTTCTTTCGCAAGTCTGCGTCAGCATTTAGCCTTCTCAGCCACATGTCTAGCACTCACATGACGATAACCACCCTGTCAGTCCTAGTCCCAGTACTGTACAAATATCCCTGCAGGTACAACTGCATGTCCCACATGACCATGAACTCCGTGTCATTTTAGAAGCTGCAAACACTTGTTTAATCACTATAAAACTAACTGTAAAATATTCAACATGAGCATTGGGCAGTGTCTCCTTCATTAAACGCCGTTTGAGAGTAAAATGACTAAACCATCTGCAGAAAATTCCCAATCAAAGATGAAATATTTAATGACATGCATAATATTAATGCCTCGTGAGTCGCACTATATGCAGGCACTTGAAGATGTTTGCGTAGGCCCATGTGTATTGTATTTCTGTCTGATCACTCGAGTCTTGCGATGGTTGCAGACTGTCGAACTAAATGGTAGGTTTAAACTAAAAACATTCCCTGTTCTCCCTGTTGTGTGTGTCAGGTTTGGATCTGGATTCTTCTGAATTATGCCTTCTGGGATCTTCCAGAGCATGCATACATGCGTTGAATCGAGCTGCTCATCAATCTTTGCGAGTGATCGTTCTGATCACTTGTCGGAGCCTTTGCAACTGCATTGAAAGACAGTCCAGCTTCGATGCTTCCTCCACTTCTTCCCAGCTTCGAGAGAGTCTTGAATTTTTACGCTACAGACTGGCTTCAATGGAGGTTCGGACTTTTTCTTCTATACATCAGTTATTTGTTCACTAGTAGAATATAACCTCTTAAGCTATGTTTGTAGTCGTGCTTATAACAGTACAGAGTGGTTCGGTTGGGAAGCCCCAAAGTCTTATCCCACCCATTGCTTGGCCGGACAACGCCTCGAGGCGTGCTAAAAGACATGGCTTTCGGGGTGAAGGAAACGCTGGTTTCACTACAACGTTCCCCTGGTCAAACGGCCATACGGGCATGTAAGCTGAAGTTCAGGGAATTGGATGTCCGGGTATGGTAGCCCGGATATAAACACTGGTATCGACCTTTGCTGAGTGGAATTCCGGTCCAACATGGGCGACCTGACTCATCTCCGGCGTACTCGGACTTTGTCCTATAATTGCGTCTTCGTCGGTCCCACTTGGCGCTGATTTTACGGCAGTAATGGGGCATCTTCTTTTCTTTTACAGTACATGTTTCTTTTACTTTGCCCCCAAACAGCTAGTTAACCCCTAAAGGACAATTGTCCAGGAATGGGCTTTTTTTAAATTTCGGCAAGTTCCTAGAATTCCAATTTAATTCCTAAATCTTTGAAAAAAATAATGTAGGTAGGCATTTTGAAGAGGTTTGTGCAGAATTTTTTTATTTTTTTTTTGAACATAATGAAAAAAAGTTACGGAGTTTTGAGTGTCAAAAGCTGCATTCAGCCAAACTTTGGGCAAGCTCACAGCCACTGTGGATGCAGCAATTTCTGCCCAAAACTGCCCAAAACTGCCCAAAACTGCCCAAAATTGCCAAAATCTGCCAAAATTCGCCCAAAGACAAAACTTTGAAATTCCACCAAAAATTGAGATTTTGATATTTTTCAAAAATAAAAATTTCTTTGTATAGAGAATGCAGTAGAGCATGTCCCCACCGTTCGGATTTTCAATCCAAATTTTTTTCATATGTTATTTTTATTGTCGGAAAACTGCCTTTGTTTGTGAATTTAGTATACCCCCTAGCGGAAAATGATTTTTTTGGCAACCTTCCACAATTTTTTTGAATATAATTTATTTAATACAATTAGTTGACTTTGTATTCTTTGACGTGCATGAAAACCCCCAAAATTCATAATGCAAAAAATGGTTTTTTGGCCCTTCAAAACTCTGTTGTTCCCTTTTTGCGCAGGGAAAAAAAACTTGTTTTTCAACTTTGAACGTTATGATCTTGTAATTGGTGTGGAATGAGTGTGTAAGATTTGGTGGATATGTAGAAATAGAAGTTAGCTACAAGATCTTACGGTTAGATGTACTAATTAAGACCTCAACTTTGCAAAATCCACCTTGCTTTGAAGAGGGGCTGTTTTGAGGCAGTTTTGATGAAAAATACCCTCAGAACTTTAGGGGTTAATTACCCAGGGCGATATTCTGATTAACTTCAGCATTTCAAATGTATGTTCATGTGGATATTTTGTATCTGCATTCACACCTACGCTTAGTACATACGAGCTTGTAAATCACACATTTAACACATACTCGAGCGATGTCAAGGTCAGTATAAAAATTTCCATTTATAGTATGTGGTCATGACCTCATATCATGTACAAATATGGTCTTGGATTGTCTTACATATCATCTATTTTTTTGCTCACTAAAGGGAATAGTGAAAACAATACTAGATTCAATCCATAACTGCCCAAGCAGGCCTTTTTGGCCTGATGTAAAAATTTCATCCATATTTTCTCATCCGTCATGCACTTTTTGTGGTGTGGTTTTTTATTGAATTTTCTATGGGAAGTTAGCTTCATGTGTGTGTGATTCGATCGGAAGGAAAACAATTTTTGAAAAAACTATGCTTCATTTTGTGTTGTAATGTTTCACCAAAAATCCTCAAGATTTTGGTCTAAAAGTGTTCTTGAAGAAAAAAATTATTAAAATCAAGCATCCAAAAAATCTCCAAAAATCACTACACCTAAAGTACTACATTATAACCCATCACAACAAATTTCGTCCACTTATTGTCAATATCTTATTTGTAATTGAATTACAAAATAATTTTTTATTTTATGTTTCAAAATTTATAAAAAAAAAATTAGTGATAGTAGTCATAGATCTACCCATATAGATAGAATTTAAAATTCAAAATGTATAACTTTTATTTCTACATCAAGTTCTAAATATTTATATTAATTGCATTTTATATTGCATCTTTGCAAAACTACCTAACCTGGACATAGATGACGACGTTTAGGGGTTAAGGTTCTTTGAACTTTATATGGTGAAAACAAACTGTACGTATATGAAATTACTGAAGTGCAAAACATGTAACAAGCATGGATTCCCCGTTTGTTTTTAGTTTTCTTTTTCTTTTAGGAATAAAGGTTGTTATGTATTTATAAATTGTGATGCAATAACAGCCAAAAAACCGAGCCGAGCTGAGGGCCTGAGGCTCAGCTGGAGAGGAAATTTTAGTTTTTTAATACCTAATACAAGGTACTTAGCCTTGGAGAAACCTGAAGGGTAAGAATGCCCCGATTGTATTGACCAAAATAAAAATTAGACTTACGGTACTAGCAGTCTGTCATGAGAAATTTTCTAGATGGTTTTACTTTGGGTTACTACAAGTTAGTCTGAAAGATTTTGTTAACAAAATACATTTCATTATTTATTTCTTATATAATGAAATCCAATGCAGCCGGCCTTAAGAGATTAAACTTAGAAAAGAAGAAAGTAGTCGTATTCCTAGTCGATCATGTGGAGAACACAATTATATTGGTACAAACAATTCATTATCCGGTGGACACTGCATCAGAACCTGAGATTAAAATCCAGACACCATTGATTGTTCTGTGGGGCTCATCTTTATCGCGAACCCTCATGAACCAACACCCCTTAATTTGTAAATAACATATTTAATTTTAAAATTCATGAACCTTTCATAAAAAAATTTGGTGGACACTGCCAATGTCGTAGGTGATTTTCCAATTGCTTTAAATATGTGTAGTGCATACTAATAGAAACAGTAGGGAGGAGGGCCAAATGATAGCTAGGAATCGGGTCATCACTAGTAATTGCAATAAATTAATACACAAATCATTGCAAGATATTATTACACTAATTAATACAAAAAGTCCTGCAAAAAATAATGCGTATATATCCTTACACAAATTGATACATAAGTTATTACAAATATTTTCCCATAAATTAATGATCAAATTGGTCACATAAATTAATGCACAAATTAGTGCATAAATTAATGCACAATTTTTTCATAAATTAATGAACACTTTTTGCAAAAACGAATGCACAATTCATAGAAAAGATTTCTTGCAAAATTTGAAGCAAAACTTATTGCAAAACTAAGTGCATAAATTAATGCAAAATTTAAAGTATAAATAAATGCAACATTAAGTGCAAAACTTAATGCAATATTAAGTGCAAAACTTAATGCAATATTAAGTGCAAAAATTAATATTTCTATTTAGTGAGATATGGCTGATTCCAATTGCGGGAATTATTTTGTAAGCTTACACTGATTCCAATAGCAGTGAATTTTACAAAATAATCTTCAATGAGGTTGCCAGTGAGTTTGTTGTGAACAACATTAAACGTGCGTGTAACAGTTCTCCGTGGATAGGATGATACCATCCCAGTGAACCTATTTCCACTTAAATCTCTGCACAACCATTTCCAGGTAAAAATTCATAATCAAATATGAACTTGAAGAAGTTGCAAGAGGCTAAATCATAGAATTATCCTGAAATTACCTTTCACTTTATGCAAGAGTTGAGATCACGCAGAATATTGTTCACAATTAAGTATCCAGTTGAATAGCATTTAGTCCCATCTTTAAGTAGCAATACCGCCACAAATTAATTGCAAATACTCCACCAATAAATAAATGAAAAAATATTATATTTCAAACTTATATCTTGAGCAGATGAAATTGGAGAAAAGCTGCTATGACTTTGAGCTAAACTTACTCAGTAATCATCCTTATCAACAAGCAAATCACATCGTCAAAATATGATATCGTCAAATGCTTACAAGTTTTTTAGATACATGAATCCATTCATGTATGAGATATAGCAACAATCCTCCAAAGTTGCTTCGTCACATAGCTTAATGGGCCAATTTCTAGTAGTGGTTAACCCCTAAATTTCCTTGTGTTTTTGAGAGCTTGAATCCTCAAAACTGCGATTTTTTACCACTATGCCCTCCCGAGGATATGAAACAAACTTTTTAACCTTTTTGGGAATTTCAACCGTAAGATCTTGTACCTAACCCTACTTAGAAGAACTGATCCAAATTTCAACCGTTGGATGTTTTTCATTAGGGAGATCATAGTGTTCAAAGTTTCAGAAAATATTTTTTTCAGCCTTGGCCGAGAGGCATAGTGCAAATGGGCCAAAGGGAGACTTGATGATTATTACTTCAAACATTTTGGTCACATTTTTTTCCATGTAGCTTACTAAGTTAGGTATGCTCATGCAAAATTTTAGGCCAAAAAAACGATTTTTAGACCTTCATAAAAATTATTTTCTATAAGAAGGTATAAAATTGATAAAATAGTAAAACATGCATTACAAAAACAATTTGTGAGCTAAAGAAAAAAAGAACGGTGAGTAGCTACCTTTATAAATTTGTGATTTTTAGGAAAAAATATTTTAAAAAAATTCAAAAATCTCGAATTTTGACAAATTTCTAAAGAAAAAATTCAAAAATTACTAAAAACTTTGAAGCTTGTCTTTGTAAGTTTTGGAGGCTGCCCTTGTAAAATTGGTAAACTTTTTGACTTGGGTCACTATGGAACTTGATTAGTGATTTGGTTATGAAAATATTTCAATTTTTATTTTTTTTAAAAGACCTAATTTTAGACTGCCCGTTTTGGACTTGAAACCTAAAATTTCTAGATGAAGGTTCTAAAATTGGAATTTGGCTTCAAAATTTTTACTACATAGACCTTACAGTAAAGGGAGATCCCAATAAAAATCTTGAAAAAAAATATTAATTTTAACCTCCCCATCCAGGCTGCCCGAAATAGCCAAAACCCATTTTGGGTTTTAAGGATAGTTAGGGGTTAACTCCCACATTCTCTCAAGCACGCAATTAATAGAGTTATACGTAAACTGCCTTACATGGCATACAATCTTGGCCTGACATGTACGACATTGCTGCTGCTCCGACATGCCATTGGTGCAAAGTCTTCATTGTAGCAACTTTGATTTAGCATGATTGTTGGTTAGTGAGTTAATCCCTAAATGATACTAATTATAAGTTCATTATAAAATATAAACGGAAGGAAAATTTATAAGATGCTATTGGAATCAAAGTTGCAAATCATGAAATTTAGATTTCATTTGTGAAGTTGAATCTATAATTGATACTTGTGTCATAACCCATATTTAAGTCACTTTTAAATTAATTTTTTAAAGTTTTTTAAATAATCAAAAAGAAAAATAATGTCAATAATCCATAATTGAAATTTATTGAAATTTATTGTAATGGATTAAAATGTGTCACTTTAAAAGTCAGGATTTTGTTACATTTTTTGATTGCTTAATTTTATGAATTGTTTTTTGTAAACACTTTTTGAACTAAAATTTTAAGATTTTCTTGTGAAACACTTTAACATGAAATGAAGCCTAGAAAATTCACTAATCACCCCCTTTTCATAAATTTCACACATGCATAAAATTAACAAATCATAGATTTTTATAGTATGTTTTGAAGATTGAATGAATGCTTCGATCGTAGAGAGATATGCCACTCTCCTCCAGTCAAACATAAAAAATCTGGATAGTGACAATGTTTTGATTTACAGGTAAGGTAAATCACCTGTTACAACGAGTGACATGTATACACGAGACTTACTTACATCAAAGAAAATATTTAGAGTAACTAATAATTAATGAAAACTTTAGAAATCATGACAAAAATAACTATCATTCTCAATAAAATTATCAAAAAAATCCTTAAATTTTGAACACATACTTGGATGAACGTCAGACTTATTTTCAACCATACCTTTGAAATGCCCATTTTCAACATATTGTTTTTCTGAGATGCCCAACCACTACTGAAAAAAAAAACTAAAAATCATCAGGCAAGAAGGTGCCCAAGCTGGCCAGGAATCCACAGGTGAGCAAACAGTAGCGAAACATTCCATGTCTAATGTGCATTGATGTGATTCAGAAGTGTGGACACGATCATCATCATCATGGTCCAAGTGTAGTTTTGCAAAGCATCAGTGTTGTAGTCAATGTGCATTGTGTGGTATTTGAAGGCAGGACTGCGGTTGAGAAGAGGCAATTGTTTCCTATAGGAATTATGGTTGGAGTTTCTGAGATCATCACCAGCAACATACTGGGCTGAGCATAGCAGAAGGTTTCACAGGTATGGATCATGACATGTGTTGGAGGATTTCATATCATGAACTCGACGTTGTTTGAACCGTAGAATGTATGATATTTCAGGTCCAGGCATGGTGCTCCATTGTAATTTGCAATAGGTATTGCTGTTGGAGTGATAGACAGGGCATTCACGTAGAAGTACATGTGGGTTTCAGAGTTTCTTACTTCATCCAGTTTTTTAGGGCAACTTGTTTATCTACAAGTGATTCATGAGCGAATGCGAATGAGATGGTTATGAGGAAAAAGGGTGTTGAATGAAGGAAACGTTGATTGTGATATGCTAATTTGTGAAAGTCGTTCTTTGGAAACAACATGATTCTGATGGCGATTAAATTTAGGGTTCAAGTGGTGAGCTCTCGGTGTTTTTGTTGTTGGTTCATGTGAATGTGCCGGACCTATAGTTGGTAGCTCTCTATGTATGTAGACAATCATGTGTAATTAGGGAAATGAGTTTTTCATATCTCTGAACATGCCAGTAAAGTTGTGAGCTGATGGAAGAATTTGCAGGGCTTGATCAATTTGTTCAGCACAGCAAGTTGGGGATTTAGCGTATGCGGCCTTTGAGATAGCAAGTCCATGGCGCCCAAAGCACCCCCTCCTCCTCCGCCTCCCCCTGCAGCAGCAGCAGCAGAGGGTGAGCCCGAGCTCCCAGATGGAGTGTATCGTAAGGAGATTTCTGAGGAGCAGTTGGGCAAATTTTACGAGGCCGCCTACACTTCTCACGAGGAGATGATCAAGTTCTCCCTCCACCTACTCTTGCCCCCTTCCGCAAGTTTTGTTCAAATTTGGCAGTTTTTAGGTCAGCATCCTAACCTTGTATATTGTGACAGAGATCAAGCAAGTTATTATCTTGTACAGGAAAATGGCTGAGTGCATACATAATGGTGGTGTTCTTGGTTGAGTTGCCTTATACAGTTTCTGTTGAGAGTTTTTGAATCTAGCTCCATGCCCGATCCATAAGGCTAATAACCCTTTACAGTGACAGCTGAAAACAAACCCTAATTCAAATCACACTTTTCTAAGCTCAATATCTGAGAAGAGGCGAACTGACGAGAGAAGCTTATTGAGGCTAATCAGGAACTTTTTTGGTGGTAGATTTTTGGCAGAAGTTCTAGGTCTGAGAGATATTTCATACAAGGCACGCAATGCTATCATCGTGGACTACTTCTCTGGGTTTCTATTGTACGTTATTAACCTTTGCGTTTATGCCCTGCAATTCTTTGAATTCTTACATGGCAGAAAGGAATTTTATGTGCAGAGCATTGAAAACAACATATAGAATCAAAAATTGTATGCATACTTCTTGCTTTACCTTCAGGATCTTCATTTGATTGGGCTCTAACATGGTGTCACAGTGATGGGCAGGTTTGCGAAAGAGGCTGGGTTGACTCTGGAGACAACATTTCATGTGTGGAAGTTGAGCCACGACATGCTGGATTTTATCTTGGGTAAGGTAGCAAATCGTGATGACAAGGCATACTATAATGTTTCTTGCATGTTCACTGCGTGTGGCTGTACAAAACTCAGTATCCTTTGAGTCACCGAAACAAATATCTTAGGCTTCTTCCAACTCACAACTTCTGCATTGAAATACATTTCACACACATCTTGTTTTGCGATTGTTATGAAGATGCCAGTGGTGATACATTGGAAATGTTCGTCTTTCGAGTGAGTCAGAAGGAATCTTTGCAACTCTGCTATGAGTTGAAACTATTACGAAACGGAAAGGTCAAACTTATTTTGTGAATCCTGTTTGTTGCAGAGGGTGCGTCTTTTGAAGATGCCGAGAGATACTTCAAAAAACTGCTTCTGAAGCTGAGTGTCATTCAGTTTAAAGGGGATGTTCCACAACTCACTCCTCTGGAATGCGAGAAGATTGCAACTTTTTTCACCACCACGTAAGCCTCTCCACATTCAAACCAAGTCTTGTGTTAGGTTCCTGCGTACAGAAATTCTGGTGAAAGAAGTAGAACGAGTTCTGTACATATCTATGTTAGAATTCGAATAATCGACATTTATGTGATTCTTTCAAACCTTAAATCATTTGATCAATGTAAGGATTCTATTATAACATGTACACAATCTTGCAACGACTAGGTACACTACAGGGTTTTCCAGCACTACACTTTGTTGAGCTACTGCTTTTTACATGACCATGAATACTGGTACAAATCGGAGCAAGTATGGGTGCAATTGCCTCTCCTGTATCCTCACAACCTGTCTAGCACACAGCGCGAACTAGATGCAGAGAAGGTACGCACCAAAGTCCATGTTCATGTTTTGCAGTTTATATTCACCTCTTGATCATGAAGACGAATGCATTTCTATGGGATGGAGGTAATGTGGTCAGCATGCCTTCATAGATAAACTAAATTAGGCAAACAGAAAGAACGAAAACATTGATTCCATACCGATTAAGAAGTGACTCATGTTTTGTTATGCAGGCTGCATGGGAAGCATATGAATTAGCCCTGATAGTTTATAATTTCGTGGAGCACTTCAAGTTTTGGGCGATTGAAGACATCATGGAAACCCCCGATCCAAATGACATCGATTTGGACGGTTTGTCTCCTGACGATTATGTGAAAGCTGTGCCAGAGACAATAGACCAATGCATTGAGCGAGCATGCCGGCACAAAATTGAGGAAGCAACGAAGCTCTTCCATGACGACTATCAAGGGAGAGAGGTTAAAATGCTGAAAAAACTCATCGCGCTGGAGGTGAAGTGCGGCCTGGCAGAGGCGAAATTGTCGGTGATGAAGCTCCCTGGAGCACCTGCTGCAGGAATACCTCCTCCAGGTTAATCACTTTTGAAGTAAGCATCAGCAGCTCCAGGAACCATCAGTACTGCTATCAATACCTTCAAAAGTGTATCATGTACTCCCTGGTCTGCAAGGAATCCACCTTCTGTATCCTTTCATTCCATATGTGGATAATCACGGTAATCTTTAAATTGTGCAATTATCAGCACTACCTCCATATATTCCAACTTAAACCTCCATCTTACGTAGTGATTGCCATTTATCTCTGGCTTGTAAGAGGAATCATAGTGTGCGGTATTACATTATGTTTAGGTATTACATTATGTTTAGGTACTACATTATGTTTAGTTTACTAGCTTTGGTTGATGTAACTTTTTTTTATGAACAAGACAAATAGTACCTGGCAAAAGAGATTAGCTCCCTTAGGGCAGGAATGGTTAGCAACATGTTGAGTGTAGCAGGATGCAAAGTTAGACTCTTGATCGACAGTTTCTTGCAAAGGTGTGTTGTGTCAATATACACTGACAACATTCAAAAAGAATGTAGGCACTGCAACCTTGAAAATGTTGCATCATTGAAAATGTGGCATTGCGGTCCTGGCAGCGTCACATTTTGCTTCCGCTTGATTATCGTGTGCTTTGTTACTCGTTCTCAGCATAGTTCCAGGTGCATAGGAATCAAAGAAAAATTATTCCGGGAACTTTGCTTGCTCACTGAAATCAAATCACTTAGTATCATAATGTTGTATTCAATGTATTGTATTCAATTGTATAGCACATACCCTGTTACTTTCTACCCCATGGTGTACGTACACCCTCTTGCCAAAATGAATTTGATCTCAGATTAGCTTCTTTAGATTCCTTTGATGTTGAATATTTTGTAGTCAAATTTTCTCAATATACATTTGACCTACCAACACAATCTAAGATTCAACAGATAGGAAGGAGATATTCTAGTACTTTCAATTTCCAAAGAATAAGATCAACCTTTATATTAACATCAAGCCAAAGTGCTCTTGTCCTAATTTTTTGTAGTCAAATTGACTCTGGAGTCTGTAAGAGTCACATCAAAAAAGTCAACACAAAAAAATCACCTCAGATCCACATCATCTACAGTAACAATGAAATTGAAGCAGGAAGGCTCAATTTTGACAAACGAAAATTAATCCAGACAAGTTTACAAAAGAAAGAACCTGAAGATGCTGCAAACCTCAAGCCTATGCACTACAAGCAAAGCGAAATTTCAACATGACAATAGCATCACACAAACAGGCAAAACCAGGGCCCAAAAGATGCACCGCAGACCATTCCAAAGTTTCGCCAATGTAAGTGCGTGAGCAAGAATGATCAGAATGAGTCAAGCTCCAGAACCAATTGTACACCAAGAGAAGCACACAAAGCCCAAAGCACAAAGCATCTCCTCCCAAAGTATCTTCACCCAGAGTATCTCCACCCAAAGCCAACACTACCTATGCATATACATCAGATTTTATTCATTTATTTTAAAAACAGATGAAAGTAACTATCAGTGCACAGAAGAAGTCACAATCGATTGCAGACAGTCAAATTTAGGCCTCGGGGATGGGATAAATCATCACCAGGAGCTCAAGTTGCAGAGAGCGCACGCTTGGGTCACACTCATTGAGCCTAGATGCCTCCTGTGTAGGATTAAAAAGAGTGCTCGGTGGAATGAGAGAGACGTACAGTTGCAGATTCCAAAACACCTCTTATCCCCAATTAAAGCCTCTCCTCTCCGACATAACCGAGAGGTTAATCCCTCGGCAAATTCCCAATTAGCATCTGAGCAGACCCACACGTCTTGTTGCATGTGGAATGAAGCTGGATTTAGCCACAATTTGCAAAAAGGGCGAAACACCCTTGCTGCCACCCTTGCAAATTAAGGACCGTGTGAAGGCTCCGTTTTAGGTCGTGTCTGATTCTATGGAGTACTCATGACAAAGTCATGCTGCCATCGATGTAGCCTGGAACTCCTGGAAGCCAAGCAAAGCATCACACATCAAAGAAAGATAGAAAGGAAAAAGAAGAGAAAACTTCCGATCAAAGTGACTGTTGACAGAGAATTAAGTGTCTGTTTCTCAAGGACCAGTATGAGTTTCCATGGATCAGAGACGAAGAGACATGCACCATCACAGAAGTTAGCGTCACCGAGACGCACTGGTCTTTGCCATGGTTGCGAGAGCAATTGAACAGTGGAGCTAAGGGCAAATGGGTATGGCAGTAGTCTGTAGACCTAAGAGGTTAGGTTATGATGAATGGGGGCTCAAGATAGGAGGGGCGGCGTGGTAATAAAAAGGCTCCACGCCAGATAAAGAAACACGACCGCATGAATGATGATTCCCACTGACTTAACCGCGACGAGGAGCATAATTGAGTAGCGCAAACAGTGGCCTTGGTACGTGGCACCGGAATGAAGCGTCATCATCACACTTGCGTAACAATAAATAGGGCAGTTTGTGTGAATTAACCAACGTTGGAATAGAATATTATGGGTTGGATCAAAGATTGTCAAGAGTCTACAGTGCCGTGACGGTGAGGTGGTGGAGTGTGGAGTCTGGATGATGGAGTGGGTTTGTGCTTGCCGGCCTTTGCTGTGTCGATGGAGTGTCTGTGGGTTCTTGGAGTTCGTTTCCTGTCGGTACCGGCAGTAAGGTAGGCCGTTTGGCAAGGAGGAAAGGAGAAGCTTGGAAGAATGAGGAGCTTTTGTTTGTGAGTTTAAGGCAGAGGATCGTGATGGTGAAGGTGAAGGTGAAGGGGGTGTAATGCAAAGTGGTCGTGTCCTGATCTAGCGTAGCTCCGTGCACAGGGAAAGGCAGGAGATGCTCAGATGGATATCTCAGATGGAAGGCAGGAGTTTGGGAGCATGCTCTGGAAGGCTGCTTGTGTTGATGATGTTGGTGTTGTCGTTGTGTAATTTAGGGCGGTGAGGGATTAAACGAGAGCTGAATGGATGTGTTTTGTTGTGGTTGGGGTGGTGTTGGTAGGGTTGTGAGATCGTGCGCAAGCAGCGGAGTGAATGGCGAGTTGCGACAGATTGAAGTGATTATGTTGTCGGATGGGAATCACACCGGTGCGTGAGCTTCGGTGTTGGTTTCTGAGGTGGATGTGAGAAGAATGCTATCCAGCAGGAGTATGTGTTTCCACTGCGAAGATGACCCAGCTGCCACAATGCAATTTGCGTTGCAACGAGGTGAGGCAACGAGTTCGTTGTGAACAGACGGGGCAGTTGGTCATGTGATTCAAATAGTGGAAGATGGTCTTTAAGCACGTTTCAGTCAATCAAAAGTCCGGAGAACACTGTCTGAAGCCCGTTTCAGTCAATCAGAAGAGCCGCCGTATGTTGCTAGAATGTTGGGACCATTCGTAGGACAGGGGAGAAGGATTTCCGTGAATGTGGATTGACCATTCCTTCTTGTGACTGTGCGAGGGTTGACGCCAACTCGCTGCGAGAGTAAGGCTCCTCCTGCGTATCGTCAACAAGGGCAACAGAACAAGGAAAGAATAAATTAATGGCGGGCTTCAATAGCCTATTCATAGTAGGCGCGCTTCTAGGACTGTAGCTGTTTTCCTCCAACTGCTGTACTTCAGGCTTCAGCCAACAGTGCTCTGGCACTACACTGGCGTAACTCCTCATGTGGCTGGTTGGCCGCATGAAAGCTAAGTCGTCAGAGCCTACTCTCCTGAAGATACTCAAGATCTCTCGATTAAAGTTCGTAGTTGTTTGAGAGCGTCTGTGATGAAGGCTCTTGTACGTTTGGTATGCAGCGTGCAACAGATTTTTGAAGTAGTTTAAAGAGAAAGGGCTGAACACATTCGAAAACCATCTTGAGCCTCGTGCCTGTGTCAAACGATGGAGAGTCATCGCTGGAACACTTTGTGAGCGTTTTCTGTATCTGGAGATCATGAGAGACTCAGGCTTCGTGGTTTCCTCAAAGATAGACTTCTTGGTATCCTGTCCTGGTGGCCTATGTAGCAGCACTACCCAGCACAGTCTTGATGTAGGCCAGTCTTGGCATCCTAGAGCTCCGCGAAGTGAACGCCAGAGTGTAGTGTGGAGTATTTAGTCACTGACCTTGGTTTTGACATGTGTACTTGCTGCCGAGAGCGATGATGATCTCTGGATGCTACACCTGAATAGATTTGTTTAGCTCTTTAAATTCAAAGCTTGGGAGAGTGTGAGTAGGATCAGCATGGCAATTAAGTAATCAGGCTTAGTGAACTTCTTATTCGGTTGCTCATCCCAATTGACGAGTTAATGATTAATGATTAATTGGCTTCTGCAGACGTAGGCATTGAATCATAGATGCATCTGGTTGAGTTTTTTAATCTTGAAGTGCAGCTACAGTTGGGATCGGATGATTGGAGTTTGTGTCTCTTCTTGACTAATGTAGCAGTCTCCGTGAGTGTCATCTAAGGCTACAGTTTGGAGCGTTTGCTAGTTTCTTCTATCAAGTAGATTCGAAATGATACCTTGATGCTGCAGGCGATTGACAGTCCAGCAAGTATGTTCCTTTGACCCTGTCCGAACTATGTATGTATCAAAGATTCCACGGCGTCGTTTATTCTAAACTAGTCGAGAAGAATAAACGTATCAAGGCTGGTCGTTATGATCCTAACGTAAAACTGCTTTGGGTATGAATCTTAGGCAAACTGGACGCGTTGAACTGAAGTGGGAGTCTTTTTTACTCACCCAGCAGTTTACAACGGTGTGATTAACTGCATGTGTATCAACTGTGTTGCATTCCTAAGGCGATTCTGGCTAGCACTTCAGTAAGTCTGACTACTAGAATATACTACTTCGTACGCAAAAGATTCAATGTTAAGTGCTTGTTTTGCAGGTGATAGGCAGCTGGTAGCTTCGCGGCAGGGGCTTTTCAACCAAACGCAATGACCAATTTTGTGAATCAACGGATTCTCTCGTACTAAAGTTACCCGGCAGCAACAAGGTACGAAGGAGTGTGATCTACCATCCTCACATTGCATTCCAGGATGGCATCTGTCAATATGATTTTTAATGAGTAGCTACAAAATCATTGTTCTTTTCTTTCGTCAGTGATCTAATTATTGTTGTGGAGTGGCAGCTTGCATTTGAACATAATAAAGATGGACCAGAATCAAGTGATGGTGGGCAATTTTCCATGGGATGTGAGAGCGCAAGACTTAGCTACGTATCTGCAGAGAGTGCTGGGCATTGTGGACAGATGCAAAGTGAAGCGAACTTCTGGAAAGACACCTCCACATGCCTTTGTGCAGTTTGTGTCAGGTGCTGTAGCTAGAGAAGCGTGTTCCGAATCCGACCGTGGGAACCTCTCCTTCGAGGGATGTGTTTTGAAAATCATTCCATGCACGTCTATTGGAGCAGGGTCCAAACCTTCTCATGGAGGTATAATTTCGATATTCACATCTTGTTGAGTAGAAAGCACTGTTCTGCAAATGTTAAATGCCCTTGAGTTTCCATTTCTCTTTACTTCAACGTGCTGTTGGTGTGAAATATTCACATCCCGCTTACAGTACAGCATATGGAAGTTGAAACTTTATCCTGCCCCTTTCTGCCCTTCGTCTGCTATGGATCGAATATGTATTTGAACTTTTCAGGTGACCAAGTTTAGAATTCAAGTTGAGAGTGCTCTGATCCAATTTTCAAGTCCTTAGGTTGAGACAGGATGCAATGATTTTTGGCTGGTTGTGTAGACAGATTGAGTTTTATTGAAATGAGTGCTTTTCGTTCCAGCAGGACCTATTGAACTAAGAAAAGCTCAACTGCAGCTAGGAACTCTTACGAGTTTATACGATCTATTACTGAGCTGGAGGGTTCCAGAGTACGGTTGCAGTCTTCGGGTGAATAAGAAGATGCGGAAGATATCTCTTTTTTTCAGTCACGAGAAAATTATGTCAGCAAACTCGCAAGATAAAGAGCTATGCGAGTTCAAGCTAGAGTTTTCTGTCAGGGATGTGAGACAAGTTAAAGAAGTCCAGACGCAGAGGGGAAGAATGCCGGAGTTAATGATGATTTTGCAGTTGTGGTCACCGCCCCTTATCAGCTACAGAACGTCACAAGGTGACGACGTTTATTGTGCCACTCACACTCCCTTGCCAGATGATGACGACCCATGGATTCGCACTATTGACTTCACTCCCCACAGGAGCATTGGCAGATGCCTTGCGTATGTCATCAGCGTCTCTCCCACCGAAGGTACCCCATTTCGGCAGCTGCTGCAATTTTTCAGATTGCAGCGATTGTGCGATGGATCACCTCCGCGACGTCTGAATATGACGTGGGAAGAAACGACCTACTCAGCGAGACAGAACTACTTTTTTGTTCCTGACCGGAATGGTGTCCCCTTCGAGCTCATGTTTTTGGTGAACGCTCTTGTGCATAGAGGCATTATTAACACGACAAGCTTGACGGATGAGTTCTACAGAACGATTTTGACTGATTATGCTCTGTCAACTTATGCTTTACAGCATATGAACACATACTCCCACCCCGTCTTCGACGCTGTGACGCGAATCCAGCGGGTTAAGGAATGGGCGCGTAAGTATGATAAGGTCAAAGGAGAGGAGAAGGTTTTGCCGAGTGGATGCATGATGGTCCACCGAGTGATTCTCACCCCAACCAGAGCATACTGCGCTCATCCAGTGCGAGAAATGTCCAACCGAGTTTTAAGGCATTTTCACATGCTATCAGATAGGTTTTTGAGAGTTACATTTCTGGACGATGATCTGCACCAAGTGCCATCATCGGCACTGACTGTGCCTGTATCACCCATTGTACGCAGCATGTCAACGACGTTAGAGTTCAACCGTACTGAGCTCTATAAAAGGGTTCTGAATATTGTCAAGACAGGTTTTACTCTCTGTGGTCGGAAGTACGAGTTCCTGGCTTTCTCTTCGAGCCAGCTTAGGGATGCCTCAGCTTGGTTCTTTGCAGGCAACAGCTATGTGAATGCCCATCATATTAGGCGATGGATGGGTCAGTTTCCTACACAGAACGTTGCAAAATTTGCAGCAAGGATGGGTCAGTGTTTCTCATCCACGTTTATAACTCTTGCTGTACCTAAGGAGAGGGTTATGTTGCTACCTGATGTCCACAGAAATGGATACATTTTCAGTGACGGGTGTGGAAGAATTGCGCCGAAATTTGCGTTGCAAGTTTCTGAGAGCTTGAAGTTAGACCACACACCCTCTCTGTATCAGATTCGGTATGCAGGATGCAAAGGAGTAGTAGCTACATGGCCTATGGGATCCTCCCAAGGGCATCAATATGATCTTGGAGTGCGAGATAGTATGAACAAATTTCATTCGGATCATACGGAGCTTGAAGTGGTTGGCTGGTCGAAGTACCTTCCCTGCTACTTGAACCGGCAAATAATCTGTTTGCTGTCCACACTTCAAGTAGAGAATTCTGCTTTCAAATCTCTTCAAGATGCTCAGGTAGTGCGTTTGGAGGCTATGCTCGAGGATCCGAGTCTGGCATACGAAGTTTTGACTAGTAGCTGCACGGGGGACGTGCACTCTACAGCAGCGACAATGCTTCAAGGAGGGTTCCACCCTAAGAATGAACCTCATCTTTATGACATGCTGCTGTCTATTCGGACAAGCCAGCTAGAGGATCTTATTGCGAAGGCTAGAATATATGTTCCTAATGGACGATGGCTCATGGGGTGCATGGATGAGACTGGGTTGTTGAATTATGGACAATGCTTCATTCAAGTATCTGGCCCTGTAAAGAAGGCCAGTCTTGGAGGAGATGGGTTCAATCAGCAACACAGAAGTGGACCTCTGCAGGTAAGGCGATTAATATTACTATCAAGGCCTTTGAGGATCAGCAGTTCTCAACATGTGCATGGTGTTCAACTTCGCATCGTCTCTAAAAATGTTGCAATGTACATCACCGTGTCAGAGCCGTTTCGAGGGGAGGGGTGGATGATCGTGCTCATGGGAGTGCAACTTTGGAAATGAATGTGATGATCTCTTTTTAATATGGAGTAGAAGTCTTTGGATACAGGTGATTACAGGGAAGGTCATCATGGCGAAGAACCCATGTCTGCATCCTGGAGATATTCGCATTCTTGAAGCAGTGGATGTGCCCCAATTGCACAGCATGGTTGACTGCTTAGTGGTACCACAAAATGGAGATCGACCGCATCCAAATGAGGCTTCTGGCAGTGATCTAGATGGGGACGTATACTTCACTTGCTGGGACTCAAATTTGATTCCTCCTAGTGGATGTAGCTGGGACCCTATGAACTACAACGCGCATGAACAAAAGCTACTCTCAAGGCCTGCCAAAATTGAGGTATTGGCTTATATTGTGAAACACCAGTCTGTTTGCAATTGCTATTTCGTCTTTTTGTGGCTGGATATGATTGAAAAACACTTTTTGCAAGACTTCAACATAATTGCCACAAAAACTACACCAGAGGGCATTATGATTTTACTTCAAACTTATTGTCTAGTAACAATGAGGAGCATGCCTTCATAGAGGGTTTTCTATCTTGTATTTGATCGCTGCCAGCCAATTTTTCCTAATCAGACATCTATGTTGTAATGAAACGCTTGGCTACTTCGTATTCAGTTATAGTCAGACTTTCGTTTTCTGAGGTTGCAGAACTTGATTGCAGGATGTGATGGAGTTCTTTGTGAAGGCCATGATAAATGACAGCTTGGGAGTTATATGCAATGCACATGTAGTGCACGCAGACAGGAGTCCTCTTGGGGCTTTGGATGAAAATTGTTTACTCCTTGCCCAATTGGCTGCTACTGCGGTGGACTTCCCTAAAACAGGGAAGGCAGCGACCATGCCGCATTATTTGAGGATCAAGGAGTTTCCCGATTTCATGGAGAAGGACGAGTCTGTAACCTATCAGTCTGATAAGATCATCGGAGAACTCTACAGGTCAGTGACAAAGTTTGTGAAGGAGGAAGTTGATAAGCACCGACATGCAGATCATGCTGAAATACCTGTGGATCCAGCATATGACTCTGACTTGCAAGTCCCTGGATACGAGCAATATCTGGAGGATGCCTGGGCAACAAAAGTTTTATATGACCAGAACCTCCGGGGCATAATGTCACATTTCAATGTGAAGCGTGAGGCGGACGTCATCACTGGAAGAATGAACTTGCAGTCTCGTGGGTCCAGCCGCCAGAAATCCGATTTGAAGGAGAGGATGATTCATGCTTATGCAGCTCTTTGTAAAGAATTCCAAGCTGAATTCTACAAATCTGCCTCTGAGTATGCTTCTGTTAAATCCAGTAGTGAAGAATCTATGGTAGCTGCAGAATCCAATTCAGAGTTGGAGAACTCTCGGCTTCTTGATATTACCCCCAAGTTGGCCTCAGCTTGGTATCATGTGACATACAACCGGGAGTGGAAACAGAAGGCACTTGATTTGCTGAATGACACTGAAGACGCTGGAGCACGTCCTCTCCTCAGCTTCGCATGGATAGCGGCCCCTATTCTGGCAAAGATCAAGTACATGAAGTTGCAGGAGTCGCGGCAGGGGGAAGCGCTGGCCGATTGATTCTCTTGACAATTTTAAGTAAGCAAGCGCTGTGGGAACATCGCTTGAAGTGGCAAACACCAGGTTCTGATGCAGGTTCGATCAACTCTGCAATAAATCTGCTTTTGGTTTCTGGTGTATTACTGTTGTAAACTTGGCCTCGTAAATCGTACACAAAATAGTACTGTTCGAACTTTGGGGTGCGTGTCAAACTCACTAGAAAGGCACATCCTAAAATTGACTCGTCTTAACTTTCATCTCGTGTATAGCCTGATATCCAGAGTGATTGCTTCGGCATGTTACTCTGGCGTTGTTCAATTTTGCTTATGAAAGTTCAACTACTTGAAATCGTCAATATTCGGCTATTAGAATATTTACTGCAGTTGTTAGTGGAAGATTCTGCCGACACCATTATGTTTTATGCAGAATTACAGAGTGATGTATGTCTGCACTATATATTCATAGGATACTTTAAAATTGCTGGCATTCTGGCATATTCAGCAAATTTTAGTGTTACTACTAAGC
Source organism: Ceratodon purpureus (assembly GCA_014871385.1). Lineage (NCBI taxonomy): Eukaryota > Viridiplantae > Streptophyta > Bryopsida > Pseudoditrichales > Ditrichaceae > Ceratodon > Ceratodon purpureus. The sequence goes on along the minus strand of CM026432.1, from coordinate 8,192,091 downwards.
ATTTCTGTCCCTTGCGAACAAATACAGGGGCCGCATGTCTAAATTTTGTTCATCACCCTTATGTATGATGAACTAATGGTATTCTAATATCTAGAGAATCTAGATACAAATAGTTTGTCACATGGTAAAGTTCCGATGTTCTGGATGTCTGCTGCAATCGGGGTCCCTGTGTTTTGTGTGCATCGTTTTAACACAAAGAGAGTTGCTTTTATTGTGAGGATAATAGTATTGTGGATTCTACTCCGCCAGATCCAGCTAGAGCTAAAGGGTTGCCCCTCCAGACTTGGTAAGCTGTAGGTACCGCAAAATAGTTCTTCTATTTGTGTCCACCGATCCGAAAAAAACTTGTAACCTAGCTATATGATTTGTACACGGTATGTATAAACTTATTGATTTGTTTTTGGGCACAAATTGGCTTTGTGCAAACCACCGTAGTTCCCCATATTGAGGCAAGTAGACTATGATTTCTACAACCAAGGTAACTTCAAGTCGAAGATCCGATGAGAGGATTAGTCATCTCTCTTGGATTCTGGCCTCGATCAGGTGACAAATGATCCAGGATGTTCAGTGACGTCAGTCGTAGGCTGCAGTATCCTTAGCCCAGTTTCCATTTCGCAGTTAAGTAACGGTTTCAGTGTTCTTAATGTCTGGACATGATCTTTGACCCAAATCTTCCTCAGGTAATACAGACAGAAAGTAGTATCGCATCATTGCACTACCTACCGTCCACGAGCCAGGGCCGAACGTGGAGGTTTACTAACTCCTGAGCAGCGCACTACATCAGCATGTCAGCACCATAATCCCAGCATGAAGTTCAGACCAGCTCGTTCTCATTGGCACTACACTTTCTCTACAAAACATTGATTCACGATTTCACACTCCTCTCACTCTCATATAAGTTCTGTTTCCTCCGGGCACAAGCATTACACGTAGAACTGTTTGAGAGACGTCGGAGCTGCCTTGTTTTAACGAGCCTTAAGGGAGGCTTAAAGAATATCTGGACGCTTCGACAGTGTGAACTTATATTTTATTATATCTTCAAGCGGGTTGTGATTGACAGGTGATTTTTGGGTGGCTTTTGTGGTTTTGGTGGAGTTAAGTAGAATCCATCTAGTCTTCGAAGTAAACGTGAAGATTGCTTGCAGAGCTGGAAGGTGATTAACATTCGAGCATGCATGGGATTGGTAACCTGTTCGACATTTCGCTATCTTCCTGACGCTTTCATCCTGATTTCCTTTCATGAGGTTTAGTACACAGCTGTAATGACGATGGAAGTTGAAGATTTTGAAGTGGAATCGGAGGCATCACGGCCTTTGATGCTCATAATGGCGTCGACGATGCTGGTGTGCTTTCTCTCGCTTGTTGCCGCTGTGGTGGCAGCATCCTTGCTACGGGCGTAACAGAGGACCCAAGCTCTTTCCTTTTGTAGGATGCCTCCCACAAATGCTCATGAATCTAAACCGGCTCTACGACTGGGCCACAGACGAGGTTTTGAAGACTCCAACAATGACCATGCGGGGTCCTCTTCCAGGCTGGGACATCATCAGAACAGCAACTCCCGAAAAAATGGAGCACATTTTGAAAACTAAGTTTGACAACTATATTAAAGGCCAGCACTTTAGCTCATTATATTCTGACTTTGCAGGAGTGGCAATGCTTACCGCAGATGGCAGTGTGTGGAAGCTGCAACACAGATTTGCAATCCCCAACTTCAGCACGCAAATGATTCGGGGATTGGTTCTGAGCTCCTTTTAGAGAAGCCTGGAGGACCGGTTCATCCCAATCCTTGAAAGTTTCTGTGCCAGTAAGACGGTTGTGGATTTGCAAGACCTCTTTTTCAGGTCTACTTTCGATACTATCAGTAAGATTGCTTTCGGCTTTGACCAGGCTGCCTCAACTTGCAGCTGTCCACAGTTCCTGTCGCTAAGGCCTTGGATGATACACTCGAACTTAGTTGCCGGCGCATGGTGAAGCAACTTGCGGACGGCCAATGCAAACAGGATTCGGATGTTTTATCAAATTGTATTCTGCTAGCTGATGAATTTGTGAAGTCGCCGGCGTTAAAAACAGAGGCTCGAAGATGACCCTCGGTCCCAGTCCACTGTCGTCCAAGCTTCGGATCTGGTATTCATGGTTAATACCATCCTGGCTGGATGAGATACTACTGCCTCCGGGTTATTGTGGTTCTCCTGGATGCTGTCTCGAAATCCTGAAGTCTAGGCTAAGATCTGCGATGAAATTCAGTCGACCTTAGCTTCTTGAAGGGATCAGCTTCCACTACCTGGCGAGACCACTCCAGTGAGGCAAAAATGGAAGACGTTCTCATATGCACTATCTCCACGCCTCACTGACAGAGTCGATGAGATTGTATCCTCCTGTTCCACACGAATTTAAAACAGCGGCAGCCGATGTTCTTCCGGATGGAACGCCCATAGCCAAGGGGGCAGTTCTCTTGTTGCAAATCTATGCAATGGGAAGGAGTGAGAACATCTGGGGCTCCGATTGCCTTGCATTCCGGCTCGAGAGGTTTCGTCAAGACGGGAGCTTCGTTCCTCCAAGTCCATTTGCATATCCTGTGTTTTTAGCTCTCCTAAGAATGTGTCTGGTCATGGACATGGCCATGATGCAGATGAAGCTTGTCGCTGCAACTTTATTACGTCGATATCGTTTCGTGGTTCGAGATGGGCACCGTGTCAATACTGTCTACTCTCTCGCAATGAGGATTAAGGAGGGCTTGCCAGTATACGTACGTCGTGGAGTCTGATCACTGGAAACAGAAGGAAACGCTGCCAATTTGCAATCTAGAGAATCTAAATTATGCAAATTGTTTGCCACATTGTAAAGACAAGAATCCAGATGTTATGATTGTCTGGCGTAATCGGTGGCTTAGTGACTATTTTCATGTTTTACCAAATAGAATTTCTTTTCCTGTATTGGAAGGATCTGCCAGAAAAATAAAATGAATTTTACTCCGCCTGTTCAGGCTTTGCTAGAGCTGTGGAGGGTTGTGGAATTTTCCTTCCAGTCAAGCGGAAACTGCAGTAGAATTCCTCCAAGCATTTTATTCTTTTCAAAATCATCGAATCAGGGACCACCAATCCGAGTCCCGACAAGTAAAAACCAAGCTACATGGTGTCGGGCATTCTTAATTCTCTATGTGAGCACAAATTGACTCTACAAACCATTGACCAGTACCCAAGTCGGCCATGAATTCTCCGGCCATGAACATAGCTACCAGATATTTGGTCACCTGTCTAGACTTCAATCTGGCTGCATTGAGTTTCCAAAAGGTTTCAAATATCTTGCCGAGCCAGTATTGATCAATTGATTACCGTCAAAGTAGTACTATTGTCTGAACATGATCTTAGATACAGAAATGAGAAATCTTTCTCTGATTCTGACAACTTCAAAATTCCGTACCATCATGCAAGGCCGGAAGTCGTTTACCGCCAATTGCCATAAGTTTGACATATGGGTAGTATGGCTGGCTGCCCACTTATACCCACTTCAACAAAAACAAGTGATTTTCCTTTGCTAGAATACTTGGAGATCGCTATGCTGAACCTTCTGTGCAGGAATTCAATCGGCCTCCACCAATTTCCAAATTGCTGGTGACCAATCTATCATGTTTCAAGTTTGTCCACGGATCCCAACCACAATTTGCAGAATTTCTTGCACCATAAATGCACGACGAGAACTGCGCGTGAAGTGGACAGCGGAGAAGAGAAAAGAGGCTGATTTCCACTAGTACGTCAGCTACGAAAGAGCAAAGGAAGCGATTGATGGAAGTACAAGAGTGACGAATGATGACGCGTGAATTCACCGCAGCTCCTCCTCAGCTCCTTCCTGTCAGTCCGTCTCGTAAACCAATTAAGAACAACAGCAACGTACAAATTTTCTCATCGGTCCAAGAGCTCGGCTTCGTGCTTGACATCTCCTGATCAGCACTTTCGCTTTACCTCCAAAACAATAATTCACACCGCGTCCCTCTCTCACTATCATGAAAGTTCTAATTTCCAAGGTTGTCATGGACAGAAGTTGTATAAAAATGTGCAAGACGCACTGGAGTTGTCCAGTTATATTGATGAGTTTGAAGGGAGACTCCAGGATCAGAGGAGTGTTAGTGCGCATTGTTTTTTAGTTTCTTCGTCTCTCTGGGAGGTGGCGATTAGTGAGCTCTTTGTGAAAGAGTTCGGAGTGATTTTGTTTCAGGGTTTATGAGCTTGGGGTTGAGTAGGTTTCAATTACTCTTGGAAGTGGTGTTGATAAAGAGTCCTGAGTAGCTGGAAGGTGATCATGGCTAGTGTGGGCATGTCGAGCTTGATGACTTCTTTGAATGGTGTTGCTTACAGCAGGCATGCTCCTAACTTCGATACTTCGCTGGCAAAGCTTTGTTTTGATGATGTTTTCACTTCCACGTAATTTTAGTCACTGCAGCTGGGTTTAAGATTTTGTAACTCATTTTTCATTTTCAAAAAGTGGATGTTTTTACCTAGGAAATGTCAACAGACTCTGCATACTTATCGTCACACAGGAGAAATAATTTGTATCTGTTGTTGGTTGATTTCAGCAGCACTCGAGCCTCCCTGCAACATTCGATAACTGCAAGGTCGACTAATAACCTTGATAGCTCACAAAAACTCAAATCTGATCTCCGACCTATTCATGGTTCAGACATTTTAAAGCTGCCATTCACCACTCATCATAGTCATAATTATCGCCGAGTAAAATGTCACAAAATGCAGACAAAATGCTCTTCTTCGGAAACAAACCATGATGCAGATCCAAGACCATCGAAAAGTGGATCGCCATCAATAAGATTAATCAACCGGCGGGCAACGATGGTGGCATCTTTTGGTGCGCTTGCTTTTGGTTCCTGTTCGTGCTGTGAAGCAGTCCTGGCCGCCGAAGACTGGAGCTACGGAGGGCCCTCTGGACCTCCCACTTGGACTGGTACATGTGCAACCGGTGCCAAGCAATCACCCATCGATGTGAACATGAGAAAGATTACATTGGGGCAAGCTACTTTGGGAGAGTTGGTTTTCGACTACAAGCCGTCCACCCCAACTTTCACAAATCCTGGCCATGGCACCATGGAGGTGCTAATACACTCGCCTTTAATTTGGTTAATGACTACTTTTGAAGTGGATTTGTGGAACAACAATACATTTGCGGAGAGTTCGGGGCTTTTTAAAGAACATTAATTTCTTCTTTCACTTATATGCGGATTGACTGGCAGGTTGATTTTCCGGAAGGGATAAACAAGCTGAGACTGAAGGGAAGGGAGCTCAATCTGGTGCAGTTTCACTTCCACACTCCATCAGAGCATGCATATGATGGACTCCGCTTTCCCATGGAGGCTCACTTGGTACATCGTAAGTCACGTTGCTCAGCTTGTGCGTTGAAAGAATTGTATTTTGACATTTTATTCTCTGGTTTACAGGGCTCAATCTCTTCCTGTGGAAACTGTCATGAATTGCTTGTTAACTTCTACATAGTTTTTTGTCTATGTCCTGATATGCTGTTACACTCGCTTATACTGTGCAGAAGACGCAGCATCCAAGGCTTTTGCTGTTGTCGGGTAAGCAGAGGGAAGGTTTGACAACGAGAATGTTTTGAATGTTGTGGTGGTTGTGAATGCGCCTACCGTGGGATTTCTGTTCCCGAGATAACTATTGCATAACATTCCATGTGCCCATCTGGATCTCATCTAGACAATCACTCTCAATTGAAGTATTCTTATTGCAAGTTAGAGCTTTTAACTGGAAGTGAACAGCTTCATAGGTCAAATTAGCAGCTCTGTAGGTGAGTTAATTGTTAACCAACTGAATTGCAAATTGTTAAACAACTGTCGACACTTGCAGGATTATGCTGGATGCCACTCCCAAGGCAAAACCAAATGAAGCTCTTGCAGCAGCTCTCCAGTACTCACCTCTTAAAAAGGGAAAGCCTCCTTTGTAAGTTCACTTCATAGACTGGAGCTCATAAATTTTTGCTTCCCTGCTTCATCAAGTTTTTGGAAGTTGGTTGTCTGGTGTTCTTTAATAATAAAAAGTGTTGATTCTGTATTGCATTTCGGACACTGACCAACGAGAGAATCCATTTTGCCAGGACTGTGCCTAAGGACTTACGGGTCACTCCTGCCAGCCTTCTCCCTTCAGCGACGCAGGTAACTCATAAACTTGAAATTTTTGTTACATGTTATGAAGAATTTGAACACAGTATAAGTGCAGTCTGTGAAGTATGACCTTCAGCAGAAATAACATTCTTGTTCAAGACCAGAATTGGAGAACTTTGAGGATCAAGATGAACTTAAACTGCATTGTCCAAGGATACATGATGGGAACAAATGAACAGAGAAAACTTTAGGACCCACGTAATCATCAAATATGTTTTGGATTTATTTCTACACACTAAAATAGTTGAAGTTTCCACTCTCTGCAGAATAACATCAGACGATACGTGCATTATTCAGGCTCACTCACAACGCCACCGTGTCAAGAATCTGTTGACTGGATTCTCTTGGGTGGGTGCCATTCTTACCCTCTTCTCAATCACTCCATTGTTTTTGAGAGTTTCTAATCCATAAATTGATTCCAAAATGCATGTTGAATTTAGCAATTATGCATCCAGATTGTCTAACTCCAAGTCTCAGCCACTACAAGAACGTCGGTGTGAGTAGCATGATCTTACTTTGCCAGTAATTTGAGCTCTTCTTTGCACGTTTCTCAGAGACGCCTTTGACAGTATCGACAAATGAGGTCGTGGAGTTTTTGAAGTTTGTGGGCAACGATCAGACGTTGGCTTTGAATGCGGTATGACATTGCTTCAAATTTGTATCTCCCCTTTTGGATTAAATTACTGTACTTGAAAACGCCGGCAGGGATATTTCACCCATCTTCTTATTTTTGCACAAGTTTAGATCATCTATCTCTGAGATATGTTCGCTACGAAATCCGCTTATTTTTTGCTCTCTTTGCTGCAGAGACCAATCCAGCCGGTGAATGGTCGACCAATCTCCCAAGGGCCATGAACGCTGAGAAGTTCAGAGGGCTGGAAATCACATAATTTGTCGATTGGCTGGAACTACACAGTTACAGTGCATCGAATTTTCCCGAACTATCAGCACAGCAGAGATATCGGATCATCACTGAACGCTCATGTTTTTGCAATTGTGCAAAAGGATCCTTAGTGTGATGTCAAAATTCTAAGGATCATATACAGGCCAGGGGTCAGAAGGCAATTAGTGAACATATCAATAACTAGCTCTTCGACTACTTTCGGTTCTCATTCAAGAACTTATGATAAATTCGAGACTTCACTCCTTGAAGTCACTAAATACAAATTGCACCGTAATACTGTGACCTGAAACATTCCAAGTATGTGTTTGTCCAACCTCTCCGTGCCATCTATGCTTGAATCACTTACAATCAGCGCTTGGTTGAACGTCAAATATGAGCACGTACATTGAGACTCGAGCAAGACGACAATTGATCTGGAATCTTCTACTGATGTCAATAAGTGAGTTGACTAGTGATTGTAATATCACAATTATCCAATATGCACGGGATCATGAGTCCGAGAGTGGACAAGCACAGGGAAGCCATCGATCATAGGCAACAGTAATTAACACTATCTGTCGTTACCTGAGATGCAAAAGGTGTAATTCACACCACATTTTCTCTCAGCACTAAACGACCAAAACAGTGTAGATTCCCAATTAAAGTTCTGAAGATAATTTTCAGCCCTGCAAACGTGGATCTTGACCATGCAAGTCAACTCCATGATTAAACCAAGGCAAAAATGACTGAAAGAATAGCATAAGCGAGTTTCGACCTTCCAACTCCCTGCCCTGCACAGCAGCCTCCGCCATGGCATTCTCAGGACGCATGGGCGCTGCCCCGTTGCCTAGTCCAAGTCCGAACCCAAACTGCTGTAGCTCCTCTTGGGGCAGAGTTGCTGCTGAATCCGAGAAGTCAGAAACGAGCAAATGCCTATACCTGAAAAGTAACCACCACATGTAAAATAAGAAAACCATGAAGCTTTTTATGTGGACATGTATTCAAGATGTGTCAAAACAGATACCGCACTACAGAATAAAGGAGTAGCAAAAGATATAGCTCCGATTCAAAAACCAGAACTACAAGACTCGGTTCAGTAAAGTTCCCAGATTTTAAGCTTCAGAAACTGAGAACCTATTCTCTACACCATCTTCTTGTCGTCGCTTGAGACTCAGGTCAGGTCGCGTCTTCGACTCTTAAGATGATGTCAAATCTCGTGAAAATATGAAGCTGAAAACTCTGAAGATGAATACTAATCAAAATTGAAAACAAGATCTGGAAGACAAGTCAGCAGCAAAAAGAACTTACTCATTCTGGTCTCCTCGAAAAGCCTCCTTGCGCACGCAGGCCCAGTCAGCAATCTCCCCTCCATAGCTCCCTGTTCGTGCCCTTTCAGCATTATTGACCACAGCTTGAGCTCCCTCCTTGAGCCACGCCTGAACATCAGGAGCCCTCCAAACTAGATAGTTCCTAGCTATGTAAATGTTCATAAGGTGCTCTAGACTAGGGCTATCTGAAGTAGCTTTGCTAAAATGGTGGTGCTTCAAAATATTTGTCCAGGCAGCATCCTCTTTAATGGGTGCTTTATCCACTATCCTCTTTAGAACAGCAGGGTGAAGCATTAATGCCTGTTGCAATAGTCCCAATGAGGACTCAATCTCTCCATGTGAAGCTTCGGGAAGGTTGGGGAGTGATGATTTGCCACTCGATTTCCTACTAAAAAGCAAAGATTACTTTTAAGAGATAGAAAACATTGTGCTCACTAAAACAAAAGTTGAATTAAGAACGAATTAGCATCCAAAAGGACTTGATACGAGAAAAGCAGTGGAAACTCGAACCGTTTGCATTTGAATTAAAGTTCTGAAAGTACCTTCCAGTGCTGGAAGCAGATCCTTGAGCTTCAATATGAAACTGAGCCAACGCAAGTGAAAAGGAGAAACTGGGCAGCAGCGAAAGTGATCGATCTGCCCCATACTCTCGCACAAATCTTTGCAACCACTTGTACTGCTCCGCCCGTATCGCAAAATAATCAATACAAAACATCGACCCCAAAGGGTCATCTGGGTCCAAAGAGAGCAATAGTTTACAGACTTCAAGGGCTGTCCGGTGACATCCTCGCCTATACAGGTGTTGCATGTGCTTGAACAGAGCAACAAACAGTGGCTTATTTGGATCCCATCCATAGTCCAACCTACACCTCCCAGTTGTAATACTGAACCCAGGGTGCCACGCATATTCCAAGGCGTAAAGACATTTCTCTAAAAGATCAGCTGATCTCTGACTCTCACCCATTTGTCTGTACAATTCCGCTAGAGTCAAAAGCGAGTCGATATGATACGGATGCTTGTTAACTAGCATAACGATGGTATTTGGGTCATGCGAAGCTGAACATTCCTCGTATCTCTTCTGTACTTCCTGGTACGAGCTTGAAAACGAATATCTGCAGAAATAATTCCGATGAGCACAAGGATTTATTGATATGTAAATTCAATTCCATATATTATACTTTCCTGGGACAACCAAAGTGCTCAATATTAGAACCTCAAGATTAAATGCAGAGAACAATAACAGGTTGTGCACCTAAAAAAGTTGAGACCATCTTTCGTATCAATGCACTCCATGGATAATCCGCCTTCAGGTCGCGGCCAATGGTCATGCGGTGATACTAACAGAGTCTTCTTCGACGAAACTCGACCTCCTCCATGAGGTTGCTGACGCCTCCTACCAGCCAGCATCCCAGCCCCATCACCACCCTTTTCCACTGCATTTATGACTTTCGATCCAAATATACGCCGTAATTCATCTTCTGCTCTCAAGTACCGTGGATCCACACCTAAAATCTCGAAGGGATCTATGTCTGCATGCCAACAATGACCATCTTTGGTTACGAGAATCCACAATTGCATAAACTCCTGGTCAAAGTCGGCAAGACTTCAAGAATTGAAGAGATAATCATCCTTGCAAAGTTATTGATCACAGTGACGAGAACGGCAAGAAAGCGCAGTCGTGATTCACAAGACACTTCAGAATCTCCTTTGCAAACAATCATATAATTAAAAATTGATCATCTGGTCCTAGGAGTTCATGGCATGTCGAGCACGTGTTTAATTCCAAGTGCTAAAACTAAAATCTGCAGAATGAACGATTTGATATACCTGGAACAATTAGAGGATCGGAGGTCGATGCACTCTCTTCGTTTTGACGCACCAATCTCTCCAGCATTTCATCTACAGATTCTTCCTCGATCGCAGGAGAGGATTCTACAGTGGTCTTTTCTTTCCTCTTTCCTTTGTTTTTCTTCTTCTTGCTCTTGCCCAAGTTGGCTGTCAGTACACCTTTCTTTAAGATCTGAGACTTAGTGCTATTCAATACTTCACCTTCGTCTTGAATATTAACGTCATCAGCATCTTCTTCTTCTTCATCATCATCAGTCTCCTGAAATGGATAGAGCACGAAGCGTGAGAAGCTGAGCAGTGAGTACTACAAGATACGTGAGGAATTAATAAATTAAACCCAGCATGCTAACCATATTGCATTGCATGAGCCTGGGCAGCTCATATTGTACCGGGGAATTTTTTTGAATTTACAGTTTCAACTCGTAAGAACATACAAATGGTAACCATTATGATACATTGATACTAGGTCAGTGAACTACAATCGATTTCAGATACAGGATGCTTTTTACTAGAAATGGAAAAAAGTGTTATAATCTAGCAGGAAACACCGGTTCAGGTTCTAAAATCACTCCTACAAGCTCCATTTAAGACACATTCCTGAAGCATTAAAATTGTAATTGGATAATTCAAACTTGGGATTTCCAGTATACTGAGGGACTTACTTCTGATCCCAAATGCTCAAAAAGGTTCCGTGCAGGTTTCTCTGTTGGAAACTCATCTTCTTCTTCATCATCAGTTGATCCTTCAACTTTAGATAATTGCTGCGTCTCCTGCTCCTTCAACGCACGCCTCAACATGCGAGCCGACATGATTTGGCGCTGTTAAGATCACAGAACTGACTTCAGATCCCAAGATTGCAACAAATCTCGACCATCTGCTGCACACAAACACCTCACGCATCAATTCTGTACACTTTTGAAGCATATCCTTTTCTCGAGCTAAATCAATCCCATCACCTCTTACATTGCCATGCAAATCGACATGCAAGCTCATGCTGAACAATAGACGACACCCCGCTCGTGGGAGAAGCGCACCAAAAGCCTTAGACATACTACTAAACCGAAGACTGATTTCTCGCATTCAATTTCATTAAACAAACTCCACCTATCACCCTTGCTACTTCGCTTCAAAAGCTTCAAAACACAGTAAAACGCAATCGAAGCATAATCTCAATTACAACCGAAGACTGAAATCTCGCAGTTAATTCCATTATACATTCCGCTAACGTGATCAGCACTCTTAACAGCTAGACATTAAGCATCTCCTACGAACTACGAACAGATTATCACTATCCTCTAAAACTAAACCATCACCAATCTATAACGCGCCAAGACAGAATCGCGTCCGATTTCAAAAAGCTTCAAAACCACGGCGATCACGACATCCACACATAATCTCAATCACAAAAAATAACCTAAACATATCATAGCCACAACAACCAGCGCATCTCAACCTAACTAAGAGCGCAAAGAGCTAATTCCACATACCTGAAGCTGAAGTGCACGAAACCCTTGCGCAATCGATCAGCTACCGCGCAGCTTCGATCGCCACAGCTGCGTCGTCGTCGTCCAACTCCAACTCCAACTCAAATGTAACACAAGGCGAAGGCTGACACGAATAAGAGCTGCTTGAGCAGAGGGAGGAATACAACCACATGGATCTCCGCAACTTGAATCGTGGAAGTCCAGGTTGAAGTCCAGCGAGGAGGGATTTGCAAAACCCTTGTCTGTGTCGAGGTTTCTGCAACACGAGCACGACCACGACGTGAATGAGCAGCGACGCAGAGGACGTGAATGAGGAACCAAGAGTTGGGGAAAGGCTGAGATGTGATTTGGGACGCCGCTGTATCGGAATTTTCTTTTCTTTTTCCATTCATTCTCTTTTTCTTTCATTTTCTTTTTCTTGTTTCTTTCATTTTCTTTTTCTTGTTTCTTTAGGGATATCTTTTCTTTCTCCTTTGTGTCTTTTCTTTTTCCTTTTCTCTTTCGGTTCTCCTGACTCGATGTGAGGTAGCCTTTGTTGTGACACATTGAATAAAAGTAGGAATGAGTGACCTGCACTGACATTGCAATGGGTGTCACCTATACATTGAATAGCTTTAGTGACCCCTAAAAAATGAGGTGAGACCTCTATTGCCAAACATAAGGTAGTGCGCCCAGAAACCGTCCGAATTTCAGGTTTGCTCATTTGGAATAGTGGTGGAATTTTTTTATAATTTTTGGATGAAGTGCAAAGCTAGTGCAAAGCCATCCCAAAAAAAAAAATCATTTTTTGAGTAAGTCTACAATTTCCTACGAATTTTTGAATGTTCAGCCCTAGGTGCTCCACTAACCGTCCCTAGAGTCATGGTTAATATGACCACTTGGATTCTGAGAATAGGACGTTTCTGCACCAATCACAAGCACTCAATTTCTGCAGCCATAGACGGAATTAGAATGATTTTGCACAGTTTTAGGAACAGCCTATGTCAAGCCTATGGGACGGTTTTTGGGCCGGGACGGTTTTTGGGCGCATTACCTTAATGAGCTAAAAAACTGTCACCCATCCTCTTCTTTGATTCATCTTGATGTCAGTTCTTCACTATCCTAAGAAATTTGTCACTTCATCACCCTAAGCTTCATCTCCCGAGTTCCTGCCAACTCTCCCCTATTCTGTGTTTCGAAGAAGTGCTCTCTGTTTTCCAAACTTTGTTTAAACCCTCCTGATTAATTTCAAAGTACATTAACAGCCAAACGCATTTTCTTTGTTGATTCTTGGTAACATCAGATGGGAGGATCTGAAGCGGAATGCCATGACATGGCTGTCGAAGCCTAGAAATGTGGTTTTACTGCTTTGGCTTATAGCGGTGGCTGTTACTGGAGAGATCTTGTTCATGGTCATGGTAGGAATGCTCAACAAAGTGCTGCCAAAGAAGAGTGACCGGGACCGCTGGTTTGAGATCACAAACCAGATTCTGAATGGGCTGTTTACTGTCATGGCGCTCTACAACCATCCCATTCGCATTCTGCATTTGCATTACTTGATTCGGTATAATCCACGAGATATCATCAAGCTCCGGGAAACGTACTGCAAAGGTGGTTTACGGAAGCCGCATGAGTGGGCTCATATCTTGGTGGTTGTACTACTCTTGCATTTGAATTGTGTTGCTCAGTATGCTCTAGCTGGGCTCAATTGGGGCTACAGAAGGGCAGACCGTCCAGCCATCGGTGTGGGAATCACCCTTTTCTTGTCATTTGGGGCAGCTGCGGCTGCTGGAATGTACAATTCGTTGAGTCCCTTGGGAAAAGATTATTTTCCGGATTCAGGTGATGGATCTTGTAAGCTTGATGCGAATGATTCCATGGAGAAAGGCTACTCAGGCCACACATCATCAAACCATCCTGCTCTGTTTAAGCTGCACAATCCTAAGTACAAGATGCTGGAGCAGAGGAAGTCTTTTGCATGTCGTGAAGGAAGACCTGTTGAGAATCCGCAGTGGGAAGGAGGATTGTTTGACTGTTCTGAGGAGCCTACTATCAGCGTCCTTACCACTCTATGTTTTCCTTGTGTGATGGGATTCAATTATGAGAGGCTTGGGTTCGGTAATCGCTATGTGCATATGGCAACATTCCCCCTTCTGTTGGTTGCTCCATTTCTCATCTTCAATCTGGCAGCTATCAACCTCAACGGGTGAGTTTTCTAACTGCACATAGTGCCCAGGATATGGGTTCCTTGAAAACGATCTTTCGCAGCTTGCAAGTATTTGGTTCAAATGTAAGGTTTACATCCTTCCAGAGGACGACCTCTTCGCTTTCAGTATAACTATGATTTTGACAGGAACTCATTGCCAATGTAGAATGTTTTTTATATCTGTTGCATTCTTTTAATATTTGAAGTCATTATACTTAGAATCACGACTGCATGTTTTTAGTGTTGATCCAAGTTATGGTACGTTCTGAACCTGTAATATGTGTCATGTTGGCGTGTTTAGGGTTGTGAGAACATCCTTGGGGGTATCTGGCATTGCATTGTGTGTATTCAGCTTACTATATGGGGGATTCTGGCGAATCAAAATCCGAGAAAGATACAAGTTGCCTTCTCATCCATGGTGCTGCAAGCAACCCAAGACAAGTGACTGCTTTCAGTGGCTGTTCTGTCCCTTCTGTTCTCTTTGCCAAGAGGTCCGCACAGCAGAGGCTTATGATGTTCGGAATGACAGGTTCTTTGTCAGGTCCATTGCTCATGCTCACAACTCAGAAGGAGGCAGGTCCCCAGTATCAACGTTGGACATCCATCCTCTTCCAGGCTCCCCCATGGTGCATATCAAAGAAAGAGACTATCGCCAGGCGAGCAAGCCGGATCAGTTGATTTAACCATATTGTTTCCCCCACCTGCTCAAACAGTTGACCCTAAATCAGATTTGCAAGCTCAACATTAAGCTCGTGAGTCGCCATCTTCGCAAGTTGAACAAGACGAGCTTGGAGTTCATATGCAGATCATTTCATAATGCATTGGAGGATAAGATAATTGAAAAAGTAAGGGGGACTACTTGTGGTGAAGAATCTATTCCTTGTCCCCTTCTCGTGTATATTAATACTTTTGATAGGTTTGAGAACTTAAGAATTCTCACAGCAAATTTACATGCTGTTGAGAGGTGCATCTTAGGACATGTCTTACAGTGTATGATAGTGGCATTTCTCACAAGATATTTCGTCAAGCAATTGTAACATGAAGAGATCAAATGAGCTACTACGTTGGCGAAGACCACAAACAAGACGTTACAGGATTGTCTGAGGGTTATGCATTCAATGTAATAGGGAGATACAGCCCGTGAGAGAGCAAACTTGATTGATGTGAGCACGTCCAATTTCAAATACTGATGGATGCTTGAAAGATGGATTCCAATTTTCTCAACAAAAAATAGGTAAAATGAAGGTTCGACTTACTGAAGAAGACTACTAAAAGATGCTGCCTGAACCTTGTTTAATTCTGCAAATCACTAATATCTATACGCCTTGCTGGTGGACCGTAGCCATCATCTGAAGCAAATGGTAAGCATATACTTCAGAAGGATCTCACCCACCCAAATGGTAAGCATATACTTCAGAAGGACCTCACCCACCCAAATGGTAAGCATATACTTCAGAAGTAGGTAAGCATATTATACTGCTTTGCTAACACACCAGTAAGAGCAGCGCATGAAGCACACTCCACACAACAATCCCCACAGACCTTGGCAACGAGGTTCCGGCATGCAGTTGCATCCGAAGATGCTCGTCTAGACTTCGACATACACCAGTCTCACTCACTCGAATCTCATATTTCTTCTGCTCCACAGTGAATAAATATTGCAGAACGCCATCACATACCCATCTGCTTGAGCCATCTTCTCCAGCGGAATTTCAGAAGGATACGAACAAGTGCACAACTAACAGAAACACAACGAACAACGCTCGTCGTTAAGGGCCACCCTAGTACAGATTCGACGTGAACATCAAGCCAATGCGAAGTCAGATCGTACAAGGGCAGCTAGAGGGAGAGACTGTGGGTTCCGCACCTACTAATCCCGACTAATCCACAACAGAAAATATCCATTACATACTCAAATCAATAAAATATCCATTGCATACTCAAATCAAGCCGTGAGATTAGACCCTCGAATATTGATGCCCACTATGTCATTGGAACCAGCGCCAAGACGAGATCAAGCAATTAAACACGCGGAAGTTCCGCCGAAGTCATGGGTACTGTTCGTGCGATCGACAAGAAGGGCGCCAGATGCCGAGTGCTGGAAAGCACGGTGACCGTCTCATTGCTGTGTCTCGATCTGATCAACGTCAAGGAATCATGCTGGAGATATATTAGAGTTATTAGTCGGGATTAGTCGGGATAGCGAAGGTGCGATGGAAGCAGGGACAAACTTCTCTCTGAGCCCATAAATTCAATCTCCTGCCTTGCGAGCTTGCCAAGTAGAGGTTATTGGCTTGTCACGCTGAGTATGTTCCGCAGGAGGTGATGGACTTCATCTCCCACCGCAAAACCCTTTTCATGCTTGCACTTTAGCTTCCAGATCTCCTCACGACATTGTTCTTGACTGAGCTAGCACCCACTTCTCCTGGTCGTCATTCTGCTTAGTTAGTATAGGTCTGTTTTTCTCGCTATCATTTAATCCTCTCGCCTGGAATATCGTCGCTCTGCACAGTGTTGTTGCTGTCTACTTCAATGTCCAACTGTATAGACATTGAATCGGTGCCACTGGAACCCCCCTCTGCATCCAAATCTGTAGATCCAGAAGCGGTGTCCCATGAGGTACAGGAACAGGAGCCATTACTGCATAGCACGAACCTAGAGGCAGTCTCCAAATCTGTCGATATCGAAGCGGACTCCTCTGAGGAACTGGACCAGGAGCCATGGTTGCATGTTAAGAAGCTAGAGTCGAACTGGGACACTGTGCAGTTGAAGACCAAGCACACCATGTTTTTGAGCCACAGCGGGGCTCAAAAAGGCTTTGTGGAGCAGCTCTGCGAGGATCTAGAACGAGCCAAACAGGTTCCTTTCTTCGACAAGCGCCCGGACAGCCTGCCCAAGGGGGAGAAATTCGCCCAACTCATCTTCCAAGCTGCACGGCAATGTCCACTAGCAATTGTGGTGGTGTCGGAGGAGTATTTCACCCGGAGTAAGTGGCCCATGTTGGAACTCGGTGCCTTTGTGCAGACTGGCAAGTGCACAATCCTGCCCTTGTTTTTGGGCATCACATGCAAGCAATTTGGCGATGTGAAGAGGAGAGAAGAGTGGTTCCGGAGATGGAGTGAATGGGCACAGGAGGATCCTAGAATCCAAGTTGATGTGTGGAAGGAAGCTCTGCGAGACCTTGATGGGAGGAATGGACTTGAGTTCAGTGAGGCTCTTGGAGAAGTGGCTTACCGGAAGGAGGTTGTGGCCACTGCTTGCACCATTTTGGACAAGCATGTGCAGCTCAGAGATCAGGTAATCAAACCATCCATCCATGCAATTGTGTGTTGATTTCAATTTACATGGTTTCTCCATCAACATGTTTTAAAGTTTCTACAGTATGTAATTAGTGATTGAGTTTGATCAACCAAGTGTTTTATTGCTTTTGATTTAATTCGGCTTCTTCATCTTTCACATTTACAGTTATGTAGAATGCTAACATGTACTCTTGGTTTTGCAGATGCTCCCACAGATGGTTTTGGCTTTTCTCAAGACCACAGGTTGGGAGGCTTTAAAAATATGTTTATTCATTATTGGGTCTTTCGCATTTCTTGCATTGCTTTCTCCCCTTATTTTTGAATTTACTATGTATGAAAGTAATGTAGCGAAAGAGAAGATTTGTGGCAGATTTTTAAAATGTTCTGACTACCCAGGAATATTTGGTCAACCTTAGCACGGTCCTCATATTAGTATATTATGTACATATTATATGCAATTCGATGTTCTATTTATGATTGTTTAGATGCATTTTGAAGAAGGCATTTTAGCCCCTAAAGTTGAAAGGCCTCAAAACTGCCCAAAACCCTCAAAAGTAGACTTTTTCAATACAAGGTGAAAGTTTTCAAGTTTTGATGTATTTTGGGCACAATAACAGTAGGATCTAGTGCCTTAGTTGTACATGTATATGAACTTTAAATCTTAGATTCAAACTACTTAGTATTTGTGAGATCGTAATGTTCAAAGTTAAATAAAAAAGTTTTTTTTGTTGTTGCAAAATGGGTTTTGAGTGTTTCCTGAGCCCAAAAAATCAATTTCAAAAACAAATTTGATGTGAGGCTCTTCAAATTCTTGTTCCTAGGTGGGTTAGGAATATGTCCATGCACTTTTTATCCTCACACGATCTATAAAACCTAAAAAATTGCTTGATTTTTCACATGGAGGTATGCTGAAATTCAAATACAAAGGCATGTCAATGATAGTAAAAAGGCATATGGAGAAACATTGGATTGAAAATCCTAGCGGTAAGATGATGCCTTCAAATTGTATTTACATGTTAAAAAAACAAAACTTGGAAAAAAGCAAAATTTGAATTTTTGGTGAATTTTTTAAGTTTTTATCTAATCAATTTTGGGCAGATTTTGAGCATATACTTCAGTTTTGGGCAAATTTCAGTATGCCTTGACAATGTTTTCAAACTTTGACTGCAGATATCTCCTAAAGAATGAGGAATTTTGAAGCATTAATGATATTGTTAGAAAAATATGATAATTGTCTATGTTGTGCCAAAATCACAGCTTCATCCTATAAAAATTGACTCATAGGGAACCTAACCGAATTCTAAATCATAACATTCTTGTTAAGTTGATGCTTTAGGGGTTAAATCCTCATTAGAAACAAAATTGTTTACTCTATCCAAGCTTCTAGGACTCAAAATACATGATTGTCTAGCTTTAATTTCCAATCAGTAAAACATCATATTGTTAATCTTTAAAGACCCATAACCACAACAACCACGCGCGTCTCAACCTAACTAAGAGCGCAAAGAGCTAATTCGACATACCTGAAGCTGAAGCGCACGAAGACCTTGCGCAATTGATCAGCTACCGCGCAGCTTCGATCGCCACAGCTGCATCATCGTCGTCCAACTCCAACTCAAATGTAACACGAAGGCTGACACAAATAAGAGATGCTTGAGCAGAGGGAGGAATCCAACCACATGGATCTCCGCAACTTGAATTGTGGAACCGTCTAGGTTGAAGTCTAGCGAGGAGGGATTTGCAAAACCCTTGTCTATGTCTATGAGGTTTCTGCAACATGAGCACGACCACGACGTGAATGAGCAGCGACGCAGAGGTCGTGAATGAGGAGCCAAGGAGAGGACGAGAGTTGACGAAAGTGGGTGGCGGAGAGGACGAGAGTTGGGGAAAGGAGCAACGGAGACTCGGATGTGATTTGGGGACTGTGTGAACGGAGGTCGGAGTTCTTTTCTTTCTTTTGGTTCCCGTTTCTTTTTCCTTTCGGTCTTCCTTTTCCTTTTTCTTTCGGTCCTCTTTCCCCTTTGGAGAGTCTTAGACCCTTTATACACAATCTGGTGCTGGCTGGAGGTGTGTCGGATTCAACATTTTTCCTGCCTCCAATCTGGTCCAGAGTTCGGGGCCAAGTTGGGAATCTGGGCTAGGGAAACCTTTGTTTGGGAGAGATCCAAACTTAAACTTAGTCTCCAATTCTTAAATTCCTTAATTGCAATTTCTTTGTAATGTTCCCATCCTCGTGTTAGAATTTTTGCTTTAAGTTCCCTACAAAGAAGGAGATAATGGTTTTCATCTATGCTAGTTGATTGTTGCACAACTTCAAATAAATGGTAGAAACCTAATTAAAAATAAAAATCATCCAGCTTGTTTTTTCTCCTTGGTACTACCATCTTCAAGTTAGGTTGCATCAAATCATGCAGAGAGTGTTAAAAGAGAAGAAGGAATGCAAAGCCAGAGGTCCAGAGTGGCAAAGAATTGTAAGGTTTCAATGGTCTTAATGACATTGTCATTGTGCTGAACAGTTCACGTCGATGTTGATTTAACTTTTCTTTTTTTCTTTTTTTTTTTGGAAACAAATGGAGCTTTATTCCACAGTAAGAGAAACAAAACACCGCGCAAGACCGAGCTCCCCGGGAAAGCCAGCTGGCAGAACATGTTGATTCAACTTTTCATGTGCTGTGTATGCTACTTGTGTTTCTGTAGTGCAGAGAAAAACTCTCCAGGCTACGATGACAACCCCTCCATGTTTGGGAACAATTCCCTTATGCCAGTGTTAAGGGAATTGTTTTGCACTTAGAGCATTTAGGGTATCCTTTTTACAAGGTGAAGCTGCGAACCAGCTGCTTGCAAGGAGAGTGAGATGTCAAGCAAGTACTTGATTTGAGAAACATGATTTGAGAAATTCTGGCTAAGTCCTTGGGATGGAAAATATTCAGATATATCACTAGGGTGAGGAGAAGAGTGGCACCATTCCTGACGCTGAGACCATCTCAGCTGGAGCTTGTTGGTGATCACACAGAGTCCTCTTAAGAAGAAAATTCCCGGAGGTGATCAGGCTCACAGAGAAGAAGGTCCTGTACAACTTAGCCACCATGGATTTGGCCTGGGAATTGCTAGAAAGGCTTTGAAGAATGTGTTGATGCGGAATTCACATGAGCTGATATATCAACATGAATTATGTATCAGATTATGAAGTATTTTGATTGTTGGTTGATTTTGTATCAATGTCTATTTTTGAGACATTTTTTGTGCAATTGGATGGACATGGCGTGGTGAGTAGTAATTGTGTTTACAATTGTAAGTATTTCTTTAGGTAATAATTCTAGGAAAATATATAGAATTTGTGTAATGCGTTTATTAAAGGTTTATGCATAGATGCTCTAGCTCCAACTCCAATGACAAGTAGATGGTTTGTTTTGTATCCAAGTTGTCTGATATTGTTGATAAAGAGTAAATATTTTGATTCTTGAAAGTACTTTGTCTCACGTGTGTGACGTAATCTATCATTACAATATATAAATTAAATGGATTGTATGGTAAGTTTTGGATGTGGATGTTGAGGGGGTTGCTTAGAAAATATATTCTTTTTAGATGAAGGAGATTGAGTTTGAATCTTACACTGTAGTAACATCTTGGTTTTTGAATATGTAAAGTAACTACATATATAGGGTGTGTTTTTTAGTGGTTGATTGTTCAAGATTCCAACATTTATTAAAATGTGGTTGCAGTAGTAGTATTAGATATGATGAATTTTTCTTAAATCCTAAATTGCCTTGTCTTGATGCTTTACTTTGAATGCACCGAGGTACTTGTGTTTGAAGAGAAGAAGAAGAGCACATGTAACTATGTATCGGGTTCAAATTTCAATTGAATTGCAGAACGGATATGTGATGGAGGAGTATCTTCTTGATAAAAAGAATAGTTACCACTAGGTCATACTAGAACTTTAATAAGCATGTGATTTGGTAGTATGTTTTGTCATGACATTCCAAATATTTGTAAAGAAATTATTGTCAATGTTTATATCAATCACCTATTTTTCACTGTTGAAAATTTAATTAGCAATGATTTCTAAAGATATCTTATTCCTACTTGATAAGATATCTTTAGAAATTTTTTATTAGTCTTTTGTATAGTATTTGCTTCATGAAATGTGATTCATCTTTGCATAAATAGCAAAAAACTTAATGAATTTTTTGCAAAGGTATATTGGTTCTTTTTGGGATTTTTGATGCACTTTTTTTGGTCAATTTGATTTATTTGTTCTTTCTCACCTTTGTATGCAATGGAATATACTTTGAGTGATGTAAATGGTTGTGTTTTTATTTGCACATGGCTATAATAGATTCATTCTAAGGTTTTGAAGGTGGTTGTTATATTGTGCAAATATTTTCATTTGATTTGGTAAATAGGTATAAAGAGTTGTCTAAGTATCTAAAAACATGGATTGAATCATTAGAGGTTTGAATTAGGGTTTTATGTGAAATTCGATTTATGACAAGCACACATACAAAGAAATTCATGAAAAAATCACTTACTTAAGTAGATTATGCATAACAATGTTATACATCAATAACAATTTTTAACTTTAATGTATGTGATAAATAAAAATGATGTTTCAAATAATTAAAAAAATAACATATTATAACACTTTTATGGTTTTTAAATGTGAATTGGATAAATTATTTGATGATTATATATTGGACTTATGTATTGAATATCTTCATATTTTCCATTCAAAAAAGGAATTGAATAATAATAAGTTCAATAATTGATTATATTTGATGCAATGTATTATCATGTAGATGGTTGTTAAAATACAAATTTCATAAGACATGGAAAGATTGAAATCTTTTAAAACTAGTAAATATCAACAACTTCGAGATTCATGTCATGACAATCATGACCATGTTTTGGATGAATGCCATGAAAAAGAGTCCTTGAATGGAGAAAGTGGATTTGAAGTTGCAATTGTAGATGGTGATTATAAAATCAAAAATGATAATCACTTGGATTCTACAAACGAAATAAATAATTTTGATAGAAATAACTTGCATGCATCAAATAGACTATTTTCATTGCAAGATGGAGATAATACAACAAACATGGTGCAAGATGCTCAAAAAAATGATATAATTGAACATGATTTTCATAAGAATGAGGCACATCGCCTACGAGAAGTTAGCTATGATTTCTTTGGAGAAACTAATACAGACTTTTGGAGAAAGGAAGCACAAGTTGAGAGACAAAGAGAATTTGATGAGCTTTATGAGAAGGCGCCACGTTGCACGAGAGATGATAGCTTTAATTTCCTTGAAGGAAGTAATTTGGAGGTATGGAAGAAGAAAGCACAAGTTGAAAAAGACATTGATGAAAAAGGAAAATATCTCAAGTTTGATATTCTTGATGAGACAATTTCATCCCATTTAAAAGAAGATCCTCAACACTCTAATAACACAATTGGCAAAACATCTTTAGAAACAAATTATAAAACAAATGAAAATGATTCTCAGAATTCATCTTTGTTCAAAATGTTACCCAATTTAGAAGAAACAACAACAAAACGTACGTTTGAGTCTAATAATCAAAAGACCAAATTTTCTCAAGGTAATATATCTTTATGTTTTACATCTAATACATCTGAAATTCAAAGAGTTGTTTAAAAATAAAATAAAAATTGCTAGTTTACATCAAAACCTTAATTCAAAATTTTAACTTATTATATCTATTGATGGTTCAAATGTTAGTTTTGACATAAATTTATGATTGCGGGACTACAAGAAAAAACTGATTAAAATATTCAAAAGAACTTTTACTTGCAGATGAACAATCTCATAAAGAATCCACTTCTTTCAATTCCAAGTCTTCTTGCATTGAAAATGATAAGATTCATTCTGGCAATGTAAAATTAAATGTGCAATATCCATCCAATAAAATGGGTTGTAATAGATATTTGAATGATAAAATAAAAGAAGATGAAGAAGACCCATTTCATGATATTGATTTGCCAGAAGATAATAAGATGACCAAATGGACTTGGATTGTGTATTGTGAATGTATAACATTGATTGTTTTAATAGGTGGACTGATATATAGTATGACTAATATTCAATTGCGAGAATTGCAAATATGGGGTTTAGAGCTTTGGAGATGGATGATACTTGTTCTTATTTTGGTATGTGGTCGCTTGCTCTCAAATTGGCTTATCCGCGTTTTTATTTATTTAATAGAAAGAAATTTTTTACTAAAAAAGAAAGTGTTATATTTTCTTTATGCATTAAAAGGTGATTTACGAAACTGCATATGGCTAACTTTTGTGCTATTAACATGGAACATTTTATTCAAAATTGATGCAGAAGATAGTACAAATATTCTTACTTATGTTTCAAAAATATTACAATGTTTTCTTATAACTGCTACTCTTATAGTAGCTAAAACATTTTTGGTAAAGGTTTTGGCCTCAAGCTTCCATATGGATACTTATTTTGAAAGAATACAAGAATCCCTTTTCAACCAGTATGTACTAGAGACGTTGTCCGGTCCGCATTTATATAAGATTCAAGTTGCATCACAATCATGTAACAATATGAAATCAATTCCAAATAAATCAAATGACAAGGGAGATGGTTCATTTAACGAAGATAACGATGTTGTAATTAATATTAATAGACAAGATGAAAATTTTCAAAACAATACTTTTGCTTGGAGCATGAAGAAACTCATGAATTTTGTCAAGCATTGTAAATTAACCACTCTTATGGAAAAATTTGATAAAGATATTTTAAGTGATGATTCAATTTTTGAAACTGAAATTACCACCGAATACAAAGCAAAAGTTGCAGCTAAACGAATTTTCAAAAATGTTGTAAAATCTGGATGCAAGTAATCATCAATTGATACTATTTATATTAAAGTTTAAATAGCGTGTGGTTCAAATGGAAATGAAATATAATTAGGTAGCCAAAACTTTGTGTGAAATAATGATTTTATATTTATATCTTTCTTTAGAGAAATTATAAAAAATACAGCATTATTATGAATTAAATTATTGAAATATAAATTATTTAATTGAATTATGATCATCCAAGTTTTAATATTAAAATCCAATACATCTATATCATAAAAAAAATGTATCAATCCATCAGTTAGTTTTTCACTCACAAGCCAATCCCATATGAAACCATGAAACCTTATTTATTTTTATTCTTTTCAAGACATAAAAGTTTGACAAATTATTTGAAGGATTACTTGTGTGTTGTTTGAATTATTTAAATCCTATATTTATATATATATATATATATATATACCTTAATACTGAGATGGATGTATAATTTGTATTAACTATATGGATTTATAATGGATTATTGAAATGTGTATGTATTAGCATTGTAAGCTTAATAATTTGCGGTAGCCAATATATCATTGCTTAAATTAGCTCTATTCCCAAATAATCAACTGAATGAGCAACATTTACTATTATTTTTTAAAATATCAATATATGTATAGTGATATGAAATTATAAATTTTCCATTTATTTTTTGATATTGAATTTATGTAGATTTATAACTGAAGAAGATTTGTTGTATTTTATGAATAAAGAAGAAGTTTCTCGAGCTATTCTATTATTCGATGGTGCATCAGAATCCAAAATTATATCTCCCAAAGCATTAAAGGATTATGTTGTAAGTTTCATTACTCAAAATAGAACTTAGTATTTTTTGTAAATTTTGACCTATGAAACCATTTCATGTATCTCACATCAATTATTTTCTTCTTTTCTTATTTCATAGATAAATGTTTATAAAGAAAGACAAGCACTGGCGTCATCACTCAATGATACAAAGACTGCAGTGAATAAACTACATGGCATAATAAACATCTTCCTTTTAGTACTTGTCATTATATTGTGGTTATTAATACTTGGAGTAGCAACAACAAAACTCATAGTATTTGTATCATCGCAATTATTGGTTGTTGTTTTCATATTTGGAAATACTTGTAAAAATACCTTTGAAGCAATTATATTTCTCTTTGTTATACATCCATTTGATGTTGGTGATCGCTGTGTCATTGATGACAATCAGGTAATTACAAACATTGAATTTTTATTGAAATGTTTTTTTAAAAAAAATCAGCATATGAGACACAAAATACTAGAATCAATTTTTGCTAAATTTTTGCTCATATAAACTGTAAGATTTAGATAACCACATTTTGTAAATGTATTAACACAGTTGGTAGTAGAAGAAATGAACATATTAACAACTGTATTCCTTGGAGAATTCAATGCTAAAATATGGTACCCAAATTCTATATTAGCAACAAAGCCAATTCAAAACTTTTATCGTAGTCCTAATATGAATGAAATTTTTGAGTTTTTTGTACATTCTTCAACCTCGGCGGAGAAAATTGCGCATTTTAAAGATATAATTGGCAAATACATTGCAAGTAAACCTCAACACTGGAAATCAACATTTAGTATGCTCATTATAGACTTAGACAATTCTGGTAAAATGAAGCTTGCTTTAAATCTTACACATACTATGAATTATCAAAATTTTGATGAAAAAATATCTCGTCGTTCTGATTTGTTGTGGGAGATCAAAAAGCATCTTGAAGTTTTAGATATTCAATATCACCTTCCTACATTAAAAGTTCATATTCAAAATCTTGATACATTTGAATCAAATGTAGAGAAAGAAACTTTGGTCTCCGGCAATAGAGAGAAAAAAACTTTGGTCTCCGGAAATAGAGAGAAAAAAACTTTGGTCTCGGGAAATAAAGAGAAAAAAACTTCGGTCTCCATAGGAGACCAACATGAATTAAGTGCCTGTTCGATCCACCCCCATAGCAATGTCCACCTGTTGGACTAGAATCAAATAAGATTATTTTATAAAAATAGGTTGTGTAAAAACCACCAAAAGAAAATATCATCAACAAGTTTATGATATGTGAGCATTTATCTGAATTTATAAAATCATGATGTCTTAGATAATTTTTTGAATAAATAATAATACTCATTTGATTAAGAAATATAATTTTATTCTTAAAAAACATTTACACACACACACACATATATATAT
Organism: Ceratodon purpureus; assembly: GCA_014871385.1. Lineage (NCBI taxonomy): Eukaryota > Viridiplantae > Streptophyta > Bryopsida > Pseudoditrichales > Ditrichaceae > Ceratodon > Ceratodon purpureus. Next base: position 8,165,809 of record CM026432.1, on the reverse strand, counting down.
ATAAATGCAATCATTATCTTTATTTCTATTATTAAGTCAAGGTGTGTATATAGAACATGTGTAAAGTAGATCCTTTAAAATTGAGGATGTCTATTTTTTTCTATAATTTTTTTTTCAATTGATAGGATGTTTAACATATTAATAATTTTGAATTGAAATTTTAGTACAAGTTATATACTTATATTATATGAGATGTATGTGTTGAATGCACTTTTGAAATCAAACATCGTCAAACTATTTATGTTTTGCTTATTAATGTAAAGACATGAATTCTAATATGCATTGAATGTGTGCAATACTACCAACTTACTCAAATTTTATTTATTGTGACTTTTCTAGACGGCTCGGCTCGCTGGAACTTCCAGCCCCAAGGCCCCGGGTCACTTTAGGTAACCAGGTGAAGGATGGTAAGTAGGTCAGGTATATAGGTCCGGTTCTCCCACCCTTCTTGAGTGGGTATACTTTTGCCAACTTGCTCTTCGCGGTGCTCGCTCGGCTCTACAGCGGCGCTCTCTTGTTCTCCCTCACAGTGGAATAAAATTGCTCCATTTGTTTCAAAAAATAAAATAAATAAATATATATATATATATATATATATATATATATATATATATATATATATATATATATATATATTTTTTTTTTTTTTTTTTTAATTTTATCTAAAGTGCAAACTTCAGAAACTCAACCATCAATCCAACGGCTATGCATCACATAACTATATTTTATATGGATTATATGGATTATACAAATGATATGGATTTCATATATAAGTGCATTTTCTTAAACCTCGTCAAAGAAGCCATTTCTATCATAGATTATATTTAATTTTTGACATTTTTGATTTAAACCAAATTGAACAGGTTTTAAAAAAATGCAATCTTCTGGGCATTGAGAGTTCGTAGTAGTGTTTCTTATTTTTTGCCTTTATTTGGTCTAAAAAGAAGAAATGCGTATATTATTGTGAAATATTAAGAGAATCTTTCTTCAAGAGGCTTATTCTTAGACAAAAATATCATTATGGTAGATTCTTGTTTTGTTCTTTCAAAACTACACTTTTCATCTACAAAGTCCTATAACCATACTATGACTTCTAAAGCTCTAAGTACAAAAGAGAGTAGATAAGGTGCAAGCATGTAAATACTAGATACTAGTACTTGACAAAAATGCACTTGCTTATAAAAATGTCCAGTCATTTATCAAATTGTAGAAGAAAGTCTTTAAAAAAAAAACTGTTTTTTTTTTAATAAGGTCTTAATAATAAAAAAATTCTTAGTAAAATTATTTTATGCTTGCTATAAAAAGATTATTCTTGGACTTAACCCATTTATTTTCAACTCTTTGATTTTAGAGATTTCTCCATACTTTCAAATATGAAATCTCCATATCTCTTATGAAATGGGCCGTCTTCCATGATATTTAATGAAAATATTCTAAATTTATAATAATTATTGTTCATTGCTATACTATAAAATCCACTTATTTCAAATAAAAAATACTATATGGATATATCATTCCAACAACAATCAATGTGTAATAGAAGTAGTTCATAGCCTTTGCATTCCTCTACTATATTGTAAACATAAATTTGCGTCAAATTCAACCACCTACTCCTTTGATTTATGTAAAATTTATATACACACAAGTCTTAAATATATCCCATCTATTAAACATGTGTATATAGTATAGACAATATGTGTAAACTATATCCCTTAAAATTCAGAATGCATATATTTATTTATCTATGAATTGATAAGATGTTTGACACATTAATAATTGGAATTGATGTTTAAGTACATGATATATACTTATATTATATGAGATGTATGTGTTGAATGCAATTTTGAAAACAAATATTTTCAAACTATTTATGTTTGGCTTATTAATGTAAAACATGAATACGTGAATGTGTGCATTACTAACAACTTATTCAAATTTTGTATTTATTTAAAGTGTAGACTTCAAAAATTCAACCATTAGTTAATGAGCTATGTATTACACAACTTTATTTTACCTACAGTTTATATGGATTTCACATATAAATGCATTTCTTAAACCTATTCAAATAAACCATTTCTCTCATAGATGATATTTTTTTTTGACATTTTTTGATTTAAATCAAATTAATTATAGTCCCTTAAAAATAAATATTTTTTATATTGGTTTTCTATATATTGTGTCATATATTTCAATGCATTTCTTCATTAATTATATCATATAATATGCAATCTTGTGAGCATCAAGTATTGAAAATAGAGCTTCACTCTTTTTGTCTTTTTAAAAAAATTAAGTTTTTAAATTTTTATTTCAAAAAAAAAAAGTCGAAAAAGAAGAAAGGTGTGTATTATTGTGAAATATTATGAGATTCTTTATTCAGGAGGCTTATCCTTAAACAAAAAATGCCGTCATGGTAGATTCTTGTTTTGTTCTTTTAAAACTATAGCTTTTGTCTACAAAGTCTTACAACCATACCATGATTTCTAAGGCTAAAGCTCTAAATACCAAAGATTGTGGATAAGGTGCAAGCATTTAAATACAAAACAAAAATGTTTGTTAAAAATGCACTTGCTTTTAAAGATGTCCATTCATTTACCAAATTGTAGAAGAAAGTCTTCAAAAATATATCCTTCTTTGGTAGATTAGAATAAGTACTTTGCATTGGAATCCTCTTTGGAAGTGATGAGTGAGGAGTGAAAACTATGGTGTATCAAAGTAGAAGAGATGAAGCAAAGATAGTTATGCCTCTCCCCTTGCATGAGTCTAGAAGATGATCGAGAAGGGCTTGTTGTAGTTAAGAAGATGAATCTGTCTTTTTTTTGGCAGAATGTCAGGCTTTGCACGAAGTGTAGATGTGACAAGTATTTGTAATACTTGCCTTCTTATTCACGTTTGAAAATAAATGTAAGATGAGAGAAGTCTTAGACTCGTAGAATGTAATCTGACATGATGCATTGGTGTAGTGAACAATTGGCTTGGCCTCTTTTTTAATGAGGTCTTATTCGAAATATTTAATGATTATTGTAGAGACAACCTTCTTGGGTTCAACTTGATCGCTAAAGTTGAAAAGTCTCTACAACTTGATCAACTTGATTGTGAGTTAATTTCCTATGTTTTTTAAGAGGTAACATTTTATGACTTCTTCCAATTGCAAAAAATATATCATCTAAACAATTAGACAACTTAGTCATCCAATTTAATATCTTAGATCCAAATGACAAACTTAATGTATTGCATCATAGTAAGAAAGAGGTCCTTTGGATGTAAAAGGCATTTCCTCTTAAGAACAAATAGTGGTATTATTCTAAATTCATAAGTTTGATTTAATCAAGGTTTAATAAATCAATAAACAAAATAAAGCTTGATGTGTATTTTGGATCAAGACAATATGCTCAATACGGAAGCAAACTAGTATAGAGAACAAAGATGAAGGTATTTGGGATATGAAAGACAACCAAAGACATAAGATTTATAGAATATGAAAACTAAAATATTAGCTTTTTTACCAAGCCTTCTTAAACAACATTAGTCTCCATCCATGATTTGATAAATCAAATTCAACATGAATTATTAGAGATTTAAAAGATCTTATACACTTACCAACAATCCTTCCTTATGAAATACCACTTGAACCAACATCGTTGTTACTTTGTTTCAACATTTGAAGTGGTCAACACCTCAAGTTTCTTAGGACCCATTTTAAGCTTCACATGAAATAGACCATGGTGACACAAAATTCATTGACAATTAAAGAAAAGATAAGTAAAAGCTAAATTAAGTTCTATTTGACGTATGAACTAAACTTGGAGTGAGAAGAGAAAATAAATGTCCAATTTATGAATTAAGTCATGTAAACACATATTGTTATGTTAAATTATATATACCATTATTTCTAAAAGTAACACATCCAAAAAATTGCAAAAATCTGTCAATGGAATCAAAATTTTATAATCAAGAAAAGACTTAGGTTAATGTCTTTCAAATCCAAAGGTCTCAATAACACGTTTTCTTCAAGAATGAATGACTTTTAATTGTAGAGTCTAATGGCTCAAGATTTTTTTTGGATTGAAAGAACTGATTCTTTAGCCGACATATTTGGATGCAAAGAGGACTCTTTCAAAACACTTTGTCATAGTTAAACTTTTAAAGGTTGTATAATGAATATTTTTTTTGAAAATTGGATCAAAAACAGAAAACAAATATTAATTCAATCACTTCTACAAAACAAAAAATTCAAAAACCTTATGAGCTAAGGATCCATCTTAGATCCAAAGGCCACTTTCATCTCCATTGATTTTCAAGAATCTTTTCATATCATGAACCTTCTAGGAATTTGAATGTCATTCTTATTCAACTCAAAATTCAATAACTATGAAATGCTTAGAACTCTTCTTCAATATTATCAAGATCATTTAATACACTCATGATGTATTTCTCATTGGAAACATACATCCTCTAAGACGTTTAAATAGGATTTTCCAATTTGTCATAGCATACAAACATTGTTGATTTTTCATCTCATTAACATGCAGATAAATCAATGTATGGCTAATATAGAACAATGAATCACTATTGTGAAATTTCCCAATTAGATCCCTCTAGACTTTGTAATGATGATTTCTTTACATATTAAAAACAACCTTTTCAAAGATTTTTGTTTAAACCGGGTACACTTCTACATTCCTTGTTCAACACTTTCTCCACAATCTTCCACATAGCGGATCATCAATCTCTGCCCATAGCAGAGACATTTCTAATCTCCAATTTTACTTGTGAACTAAAACATAAAATAACCACTCACTTGGCTTCTACCCTTTCGTAAAAAATTCCTTGAATTTCTAAATATCTACCTTAAGAGAGTTGCAAATGTTGGTCATTAGTACCGTTCTTCATAAAGGAGTGTCAATCTTAGATGTTAGAGGCTCTACTCTTTGAGGCAAGATAGTGTACAAGTTTGTATGCACCAATTTTCAAAGGTTCCTTTTTCTAAACTAGTTTATTTAAAAACTGACTTTGATTGGATTAGATGTTAGTTTGGCCTCCATATCTAACGAGACATACTCCGTAAAGTAACATAGCACACTGTCACACGACGTAGAAAGGATAAGGGTCCATATGGAAATTATTCAAAGATGACACTTGTCTTTAGAAACAAAATAAATTATTTAGTACATTTATTTTATTATATTTTCCTTAATGTTTAAGAGAATTCAAATTGAAAATCAACAGAATAAATTCTTTCAAATGCAAAAAAAACATCTGCTTTTTGTTTTATAATTAAACTTCAAAATCATTGCAAATTGAATTAAATTATAATTTTGAAATAAAATAAGCATACTATTAAACATGCACTACCTTCTTGGATTCAAAGGTTGATATTGGTTATACAAAAATTGCATCCATTTAAAAAAAAATTAACAACTTTTCTCCACAATTTGCTATCCTTTCTTGCTTAAAATAATCACCCTTTGAATTTAAAAAATGACATACTAAATGAAAATTGATGGAAATTAATTGGCAATAAGTTTGTCTTATGAAATAAGATTTTTTAATTGTTAAAAAAATCAATATTGAAATGCCAAAGACTTCCACCCTCAAATAAGGAATAAAATGCAATGCCTAGGTTTCTAGAGAAGCCTTATCAATGCATATATATTATAGTAAAAATATAGGATCTCAATGGAGCAAAGGAGTCTCTTGTCAAACCTAAATCATCCTTCATTTGGCAGCACAAAGGATCTCTTGGATCCAAGAGCCTTCAAAAAATGATTGTTGATTATGAATGATAATTTTATAAATACAAATGTAAATATGGATATTTTTTAAATAATGAAAAAAATATACTAAAAAGTAAAGTTAAAGCTCTAAAATATAGGTTAAGTGTTGTAAAAATAGGTTTTATGTTAAAATTTACATTGAGTTCTAATTTACATAAATTTTAGTGGTTTTTAAATAAAATGAAATTATTTCTTTTAAATCTCGTAAATTCATAATATTAGAAGATTTAATAAAGATAATATTTACATTGATAATTCTTTAAAAAAAGAGTTAAAATTTTTAATTACTTTGAGATCTAATGTTTTTTTAAGAAGAACTTGTCTTTTTTTTTCTCTTTTCAAAACTAAATGGAGTACTTCTTGATTGTTGCTCACTGCTCACAAGCACAAACCTCTTGTAGATATTGAAAGATTTATCAAACAACTACATTCTCCATAAACATACTTCAAATTGAGTGTACTCCATTCAATGCAAAATTTCTACACATTATTTTGCCCAAACTTGATCAATTCATATTTTCCTTCAAGAAATCTAAAAACTACATACAATCTTATTTATACTATTCAATTTCAATTAATTTTTGTTTTTGAAACCCAACAAGAATATGATTCTATTCATTATTCTTCTATGATTCATGGATTCATAGCTATCCAAATTTATTGTTTTTTTTTTTAAAATAACTTATCATTTGAATTAATCCTTTATATTTATAAGATACATAAGTTGATGTACATGATGTCAGTTGCTTGTGCACAAAATTTTAGAGTTAGAAAAAAAGTGTAGCATTGCGAAATAAATATGAAGAAAACATGGATTCATATTATTGCCAGTACTTTTTCTTTTCTTTTTAAATAACTCATTTTTTATTAGAATATATCCATATAGTCAAAAAGAAAAGTTTATATCTATTCTTGAAGTATAAAAGGATAAGAGAAAAAAAAAAAACATCTTTTATGTAATGAAGAATATCTTTTTACATTTTGTCCAAAAATGATATGAAAAATTTGACTCCTTACAAAATGAAATTTTCCCATCCTAAGATTTTATTTTTATTTTTTGATAAAATCAAAAGCCGTCAAGTTTGGGGATGCCTCATAAGTAAAAAAAATCCTTTGGGTACCAAAAATGTTCTTTCCAATGTCTAGTCTAAAAAAAATATACCCAAGAAAGCTCTTGCAATTCTCCACTCCAATAAAAAAGACTTTGAAAAATCACATCCAAAATTGACATTGTAGGAACCTGCACACAATTTCAAAAAGTACATTCGAGGACTATGGCCTATTGGCGACTAATAAAGTAATTGATTGTCAAATTCTTCTATTTTGGAATCAAAATTATATTTCAATCAACTTTTTTCATAGAGTAAGCAACATGTTGCAAATTACCAAAAAAAAAAAAAAAAAAAAAAAAAAAAAAAAAAAAAAAAAAAAAAAAAAAAAAAACCATATATATACACATCAAACACATATTAAGATTTTGCATTGTAGCCTGTTTACCACCTTTGAAACATAAATGATTGCTTAAATTGAATTTAGTTTTTCCACTTCAAATGTAAAATAAGTAAATTGGAAGGTGAAAAATTGTAGATCAATATTGTTGAGACATGTCCTGTAAGAAGATGTCATTTTTGAATAATTAATATCACCTTCAGAATTTTATTATTTTTTCCATATTTTCCAAACGCTCAGATAATTTTCAACTTTTTTCCATCCTAGTTTTTCAATTTCTGCAATGAGTTTGAGTGAACTTGCTATATTATTGCAACATCGTCTTTGAGATCCACACTGTTTGATTTTTATTTATTTTTGTTATTTGGGATATGATTAATTGAAACAACCTCCTCCAACCGACAATACACTGCCGTTGAAATGGAGGAGTGGGAACTTGGAAAGGAATTTCACTATTTGGATTGCCTTCTTTAATAAACATTATCTAATTTGAGAAAACAATGAAGACAATTAAATTCAATGAAGTTGGTCAGGTGGGTCGGTGTGACAACACTTTGCACGTTGGGATAAAACAGGCGGCTCATAAACTTGACTTTTGAACCTTTTACCTTTGGTGAATTTTCTTAGTTTTTCACCTCTTTTATTCAACTTTTTATAAACCTCCAGGTCCCAGTAATCTATGAGTAAATATTATGCAGCCACTCACGATCTTGGCCAGATTGGCATTTTCATCAAAGGCTCATTTTGCGTCACCGATTCAATTTCCAAAAAACATTTAAAAAAATCACCATATCAAGCAAAGCAATTGCTACCGTGTTAAAGATGGAACAATTCTAGAGTTATTTGTAAATCCAACTACCGGAACCCTCTCACACAACATATTATGAAATTTGGAGGTTATATCAATCTCGCTAAAATTATCTTCAAATTTAAAGTAAAAAAATAAAAATTTTAAAAAAATTCTAAAACCAGAGACTAAAGAGGCCAAAGAGAAAAATATTCATACTTCATTTAAGTATCTATATCTCATGCTCTATGCCAATAGTAGGTACACCCTCTATAAATGTTAAGTTGTTAACCCTCGGGAGTAGAGAAAAGTTAATATTTATAGAGGTGTTAATAGTTAACAATTATGAAATCACTTTTTGGAGCAATATATAAATGTTAACATTTATAAATGTAAGCAATTGTACAAAAGCCTTGTGAGAGAATTCCATTCATAAAAATGCAAACCCAATCAAAACTTTATTCAATATCAAGTTGACAAATCATGGGTGAAGTATGAATCAATGGGAGAGAATGAAACTGGACATGTAATTGTTAGCATCCATATTATGGATGTATATCATCTGTTAACATTTATAAAGTCAAATTTACAGAGAGGGGAGTACCATTTTGTTAACGGTTAACACGTTTAACATTTGTAGTGTGCAATATGTGGGGAGTAGAAGAAAGTTAACATTTAGAGAGGGTTAACACTTATAGGTGTAACATTTAAAGAGGGTGGACTGTAATAGCTACAATATTGGCCATATCATATGAAAGCAAACATGCCTTACCAAACCTACAAGCAGCTGCCAAATCTAGATCAACTCTACGATAATACTAATATATCAGATGCAACTTCACCTTCTTCTTTTTACTTCGTCCAAATGTTTCTACATCTTATATATAAACTTATACAACAATGTTTCCCCCATTTGATCAAATCACATATTCACAACAACATCGTACATCACCTATCCAAAACAAGATGGGTTTACAAATAACTCTAATAGTTGTCATATTCATTAAATTGGCGAATCTTGTTTATATTGGGTGCCACACTATTCACATAGAAAAATAAAATGAACTGAAATCACACCATTTGAGCTGCCATATTTGAGCGACCAATATAATCAGAATTGGCCAATTTAATGAATATGACATAATTATATACCAAAAGTCATATAAACAAAATATGGAAACCAATCACATAAACATTCAACACATGAGACGGAGTTACTGAGTTATAAGAGCACTAGTGGGACCCGTGTGCCGATGAGCACATTGACCGCAGTTGTCTCCTCGATGGATTCCACTGCGGAACCGTCGAGTGAGACAAACCATGCTCAATTGTAAGATAGATATGTAGTAGGTCATTGTAAAGCTCAATGTAAACCAAAACCTAAAATTAGAGGGTAAAATTACCATCAATAGGAGCGCAATTAATATTACAAAAACTACACTTCAAGAAATTTTTATTTATTTTTTGTTGAAAATGTGGTGTTTTCAATGAGACATTTCACCTAGTCCCAATTTCACATTTTGTTTCCCCTTGTAGTGTATTTTTTGTAATATTAACTGCGCTTCTAACTATGGTAATTTTACCCTCTAATTTCAGGTCAGTAAAAAGAGAGATTTTGGTTTACACCGAGCTTTACAATGACCCACTACAGATGCCCTAACCAAGACACAGATTCAACAAAATATGGAAACCAACCATATAAACATTCAACACCGGAGACGGAGTTATAACAGTTCATGATAGCTTATAACTCGGAAACACGGAAACAATTAGAAAAAGACTGTTGTCACTGTTCATGAGTTGCCGGTGGAAGGCTCGAAGATCGGGTGGAAGCAAGTTACATAATTATGCAGCACAAAACACGAACTCAAGCTGCGCAAAGCACCGTCCAATGGAAGCCGAAGCTTGAACGCAAGCCCACCTGAATCCTGATGCTGCGAATAATGATTGGAAGCCTAATTCAGCCTTGGGAATATGGTGACTCATCGATCTCGGCTCGATCACCGGGTACACTGGCCATTGAGTGATGATCTAGAGCTAGCCGGGTGGGACCGATGGAAGCAGCGATCGAATCGATCTGATCATGAACCAGCTTTCCAGCGGGACATGAGTACTGTAATTCCTTCCTATCTGGAAGGAGAGCGGGATTGTTACGGCAAAGGCTCACTCCGGGTAAAACATTGAATCTAGGGGTGCACTGGCGTGGTTGCATGGTGCCCGTTTACAGGTTGGGTGGATCGACAGCGGGAGTTGACAGGAGGTGATCGATACTGAACAGATAAAGTGGGGCCGAGGCGGTGGGCTTGCTGAATCGCTTTTGCGATGCTTTTTCCATGCTTTGAATGTGCGCATGGAAAACGGTTCGTGCAGATCCGGCTCGCTTTCTAGCATGCTGGATCGATCATCACCAAGGGCAAGGGGACTGTTCATACTGATCTTTTCGGTGGAATAACGTACCATATATCTGTCGACAATTATGAGCGTGGCAGCGTTGTAACTGCGTACGAGTACGTTGTGTGCAGTGAGTTGTGTTGCTGCTTCCAAACTATCTCACCTGCTCTCATTCCCCTTGGGTCCCATGTTACACGATCTTCCGTTTTCTCTCCTTCGAGCCTTCCCTTCAATTCCCTCCGGAGATGGTCGTACAACTCTCACTGATTCACAAAATCACCTGCCAAGTATTGTATAACTTGTTAAATATGAATTATGCCAAGACAAAGTGTGGAATGTTGAAATGGTTGTGAATATGTAGTTCGATGTTAAAACAACTTGTTATTAAATTATGCCAGGATAAGTACGGAGGAGTGTATTGTTCTTGAGGACATGAAGTTCGATGTTAAAACAACGACCAAAGTTTTTATGAAAAGTCAAGTTTGTGATAAGGATGTCTGATTGTTTTATGATGAGTTGGTGTAATTTCATTGCTTGAAAGTCTGTAGAATTGAAGTATGAAATGCTGAATGCAGCTTTGATGTGTAGAATTGGGCGTATAACAACTGTATTTGGCTTTATGGAAGAGCTTCAAACTTATCTGTTTTGCTTTCTGATAGTAGTACCGTGGTCATTATCCTGATTGTTATCATTTTGATTGGTTATGGGATTAGCAATTCGGAGTGGTTCAGAAAATCAATGTAGTAATGAAAGTAATATCAGAATAGCGTAGACTAAACTATGTTTTATAAAAAATTGAAATTTGAATCCATACACAAGGGTAATGTTTTTATTGTTTTAGTTTCATGCTAATTTACATATTTTCTATGTAAATTTTTCTAGAAAAACGATATTCATTTTAAGAATTGGAATTAGGAAGATAATGGTTATAGTATTTGTGTTGGATTTTCATTGAAATTTGATATACTAAAGTATGAAAATTTTATAAAATGAATAAGGTATGATTGTCAAGATAATTACTTGTAAATGTATAATTTGGTTGTAATTAAATTGCCCCAAAAGTATAGATAAGAGAGGTACTTCCTTAACCTCTATCTTTTAATGGTTCTCAGTTGGGTTTTTTTTGAGATTTCGGATAGTCTAGTATATTGATAATCATAATGGGGAATTTTGAATCTTTTTATGGGGATAAAGAAAGATAGTAGCTTTGCCAAAGTGTAATATTTTCACACTAAACCTTTGAAAAAAATCATGTTGTCCAAAGTAATTCTTACTTAATGTTAGGCAAGTTCATAAGAATGCTAGACCCCTGTGCAAATTATTAAATTTGATATTAAAGTAGCTAACGTAATTTTCTATTAAGATTGTAAAATGAAAAGAAACCATGGTCCAACCTGCAATAATTTTGTTCCATGAGAAGTAAAAATTTCTCATCATTTCAAATAAGGTGCCCTAATAGATGTTTCTTTGTTACACACAAGTATGAATTTTTTATTTTTATTTTTTCTTTTTCTTTTCTCCTTCAAAAAGAGGTATAAATCTTTATTTTAAACCTTTGGATTTACATTGTATTAAAAAATGACACAATAAGAAGTTTGTTGAAATAAAACAAAATATGTATTAACAACAATATGAGTCAAACCCATGTCTCTTGCACATTTTCTTCTGGCAGTCTCAGACTATAACTTACTCTTTTTCTTCCTTTTTCTTTTCTTCTTCTTGTTTGTTTGTTTGTTGTTTTTTTTTTTTTTTGTTTTTTTATTTTGGTGTGTGGTTTTGGTAAGATACAGTCAAGGAACCTTAAGGTATTAACATTAAAATGAGCTATATTTTGATTAAATCCCTTTAATTCCACGTGTAATTCTTGATCCAAACACAAGAAATGACTTCCAAACGCATTTCTCAAACCTGTGCTGAATGCATGAGCCTGATTTCCCTTTTACAAGTACTGTATGTAAAGGCTACAGTATGCCTCATCAAAATATGATTATTGGTGCAATTTCAGAATCCAGATGGACCAGATTCGTCGAAATTATATCTACTTTTTGCACTTGGACGGTCACTATTTCAGAAATCGAAATTAAAAGATATTGGCCGAGGGGCATAAAGATTTGAAATGTCCACACTCCCATGGACACTTGCAGGCTTGACTTTCCGTGCCTTTGTGACACCAGCAGTGCAGCACCCTTGTCCCGGCACTGTACTCTTCTCTAATTTTGACACTGAATTGGACGGCATGCAGAAAGGCCCCTGCAATGGAATTTGTGCCACCAAAATATATATAAAAAGTCATGTTCAAGAGCGAAGATAATCTTTCTCCCAGCATGTGTTCTCGCACATGTGACATGCAACTACTCAGCGTCCGATTAAATCTAACAGGTTTTCCCAGGTTTAAGGTAGAAGCACCCATAACCACCAAAATAAGGGTTTTTGCTTATTTGTGGCAGTTCTATTTTTGGGGAGTAATTTTCTTGGATTGGAAGATAGTTTTTTTACACAACGCGTATTTTCCCATAATTTAAGTCCTCATAGATTATTAGATACAAATTTTCAAAGTGAAAAGTAGTTTTTTTCCTATAACCCACCTATAGGTTTCGCTAGAAACCACTTCAGTCAGTACGTTAAACCACCACACAATTTATTCCAAATTCTACAAATTTATTCCAAACCCTGGCTTGCCATTGCTTTGCTTGTTTCATGGGTGCTACAGTGGAATGGTGGTGATGGGTTCTAACAAATGGTGGTGCAAGGAATGTCTACAGTTTGGCCAAGTGTTATGTGGTGGTAATGGGTACGTCAACCTTAGTATTTCAGATTTCCATATTTGATCAAACTTTTGAACTAGAAACCTTGTTTGAATTTGTAATTTATTTGGTGAAGTTGTTTGTTTTTGAAGATAATCAATGTTGTGTGAAAAAGAGATAGTCGTTAGATATTATGTTCGGAGAAAGATCAACTGATATTTGATCGGTGATAAATCTGTGGGAGTTTTGAATTGTAGTGGAGTCCAATTTTCTATAGCACAAGCTAAAGTTACAGGCTTTGAATTCTCTTTCTGCCTGGTGTAACTTGGATGTGAACTTGGGAATTGGAGTGGTGATTTTCATAGAGTTTTTTACATGGTCGCACTTGGGCAACGTAGAAGAGACTACTTTTAGATTTTTGTGATCTTTACAACAAGTACATGACAAGTTTTTCCAGGAGGTTGGACAGGTTTTTTAGGTAGGTTGGACAGGGTTTTTCATAAGGCTGGACTTTGTGTAAAATCTCCTCTTCTCGAGGTCGATTGACATGATGGCTGGAATTTTTTTAGAACGAGACACAAGTATCACACGTTCCGTGAGGATGTCAAATGACTTCTGCTGCAGCCATGTGGCACGGGCGACAGAGAAGCGAACAAATGACAATGCGCAAGACACAAGACCACTTTTGACCGGCAGCACTAGAATTGCGTGCGGAATGATCACGCAAACTGTGCTCCTCCGATCGATGCAGCTGCAACACACATCCATCTCATCCCCGATCATGCAAAGATATCTCCGGAAAATTCATTGCTTGCGACTTCCGTGGGTCCTGGCCCCGGTTCCTGATCACGTTAATTTTCCCAAGCGTCGTGAGAGTGGTCAGCCGGTGCACGCGGGGTCCCCTCAATGATCAGCAAGTGCGGTATAAGTACCCCCTCACGTCGAACCAAAAGGCAAGCTTCATTCTTTCCTCTGGTTGTACCCAGTTCCCAAGAGCCTCCCCCACCTTCCCAGGCTCTCCGTAGTCCAGCTTCCCAGGCCACCATAGGCTCCAGCCTCCAGCTATCGCCGTTGTGCCATTGGACAGCTTGTTGGGCGTTCAACTGGTGCACAGCTCACACAGCTGGACCTCCAGGCCAGTCTGCTGTGCCTGGGCTTCAGAGATGGTTCTAGAATTGTCTGCAGTGATCTTGGTAGTTTAGACAGTGCTGGAATTGTCTAGTACCGGTACAGTTTACACAGTGAGGCAGGTGTTTGTTTTTCTCCCTCAAAGGCTTCCAACAACGTCGACAGCACACTTCTCCATTACGTGTGGGTTGTGCCTTGTTGTTGTTGGAAGGCCTTCGTGGGAGATGAAAAGACTCCTGCCGTTTTTGGAGACTCCGGCTTCTGAAGTTTGGATCATTTCAGCTCAGTTCTGCTCGCGACTGGCCGACGCTTCAACAGACAAACTTCAGATGGTATCACAGTGTGAGAATTTGCCGTTTATAATTGTTTGATGATTCTTTTAATGTCGCTCTCTGCAGCCGATGGGATCCTCCTTCTGTTGTAGATCTCTACTATTCAGGACTGAATACTTCGAAGCTCTGCTTCGCAGAAGAACTCGGCAAGTTGGTCATTCTTGTCAACGACGCAGTTACGACTCCGGTTTGATCTTCAGTCTCATTCCTGCTGATCTCTCTGTTTAAGTTATGTTCTAGTCTTCACTTTCCTGATTGGAAGCTATGGCCTTGTTGTGTAACGCATCTTAGCGGGAAGGGCGCGTCGATTGTACTTACCGACACTCACATTGGACAGTCTAGTATGTCGCAGGAGATCGACCTTCAGACGTCGCTCGCCTTTCGAATCGCATCTGAAATTGTTGGCAAGTACAGCACACTCGTGACGTGTCTAGTCTTCAGATCATGCAACGATTTTCAGCTTGTCAGTGTTAAGCCACCAGCATTATTCTAGATTCTACTGTTTTCATGTGCTACTTTCAACAGAAGGTCTGTTAACTGTTCCTGAAACGCTGCGTTGTTTGTGTCGTAGAGGATCGAATGCAGCATGCTCTCTGCTTGCAAGAAAGTTCACTTAAACTCTATTTAAAAATCACGGCTGAGTTTAGAAGTCTTGCGATCTTGATTGTGGTGCTAAGATGCCATCTGGAATCACCGAAAAGAAGACTAGAATTAGGATCGAAGAAATGTAGGATCCCTCTTGCAATGATCTTTTTCGAATCATATCCACAATATTTTTACAATATTCCAGTCTCCCAAAAATTCGTGTCTATCATCCTCTAGACTTTTGAGAACTAGGGGACTCTTGTACTGTCACCCATTATAATTTTTGCAACTTCCAAATTGTATGTTGTGTAGACCTTCTGTTGCTGGCGGACCTGCCGATGAAGTACGACATCGTTCAACTGTGTTACAGTTGACAGTCAATATATGGTATTGCGCACTAGTTTGGGTATCTTTCAAGATCAAGAGCTTGGGTAAAGTATTAAGTCAGGTAGTTTGTTGCCACTAGGAGTTTTTTGGGGTGGTATCTTTGACGATTGATCTGTGGAAAGTCTTAGTGTTCCTCAGGTTCGATTCCAATTTGTATGCAATTGTAACCATAATTCAGGACTTCCACGTCCTACAACATAATTTAAGTATCCAGACAGAGTCCACCGTTTTGGGCAACTCTATGAGATGATCAGATAGCGACATTCGTAATGTTACAGGATTTTAGATGTTCTGAAGATACAAGGGAGAAATTAAGTCCTCTTCCAGTCTTCGAACTTCAAAGCCAAACTAGATGGTCTGGTTCCAAACTAGAAGTTGCTGCTTCTGATTCTGCTTCTTGTTACAAATTTGGTCTTTATTGAACCACTTAACTGCCAAAATGAAGTTACGTGTTGAGATATAATTACAAACACGAAGTTGAAGCTCTGAACATGTACTGTGGGATTGGAGATCATGAACAAGGAAACAAATCGGTAATCACTGTACGAATCCCCCGAAAAGCAATTCACTATCAACGAATCAATTACAGTACAGACCAGAAAACTGGCAGATACTCTCGATCCCTCCCACCACTCCCAACGTACAAGACTTCCACAGTAACCTTAAGCTCATTCCGACAGGTACATTACATTGACAGCACTCTACCACCCTTCAGATGCCAGTCAGTTGCACAGTGTAATAAGAAGTGAGTGGGAACATTTCCTTGTTGGAAGAGCTCGTTCCACTCTGAGTATGCGACCAGAACTTTCGATGTTCATTGTAGTTAACTCGACAGCAAAGTTCTTAATGCATCAAAATACTCAGTGTTTCGGCGAGTTGTTCCTGGTTTCTGTGTATTGGAATTGAGAGGATTTCTTGTCTTGATAACCTGCAACCTGTATTCTAGGCGCATCCTCTGCCCAGCTCTCCGTGCCAACTTCCAAGGCACAAAGATCTGGAGTTGGTTAGGGTGGCCCTTGAGGGCACGCCAGGATATGGGGTGGGTCTGTCGCTCAGATCAGGACATCCGCCAATCATCCCACCCGTGCAACATAAATGTGCAAAGTATGACGTGGCAGTGTCCTCCAAAACATATGGGATTATATGTATTTGCAATGTTGTGGTGACCCTTGTGCTGCCGTTCAGCTCTACATAAAGTGTACTACTATAGCAGATAGATAGAATAGATAGAAACACCAGCCCAGTCAGGCCGGCGTGAATAAAGTGTCCGTTCGTAGTGCCACTGACCCGGTGCCCACAGGACAGGGGGACAGTGTGACACAACTACTCTCCCCTTTGGAGGATGGACACTATAGTAACACTATAACTACCTAGCCTAGAGCTAAGTACTACCATTACGAAGAACGGACATGTTCTCCACCCCTAGGACATTTTAAAGGGTACCCATGTACAACAAGGTCAAGAGACCCCCCACCAAGATTGGGTGGATCAATGGTGGTACTACAAGAATTTGAATCTATACTTTTCATATATGTTGAACTACTATTGAAGATATGTGCCTTTTTGACACAATCAACCCTTGGATTTTAGTCGCTAAGTTATGAGATTTTTAACTATAAGATCTTCTATCCACGTTGTATAGAAAAGTGTGTATCAATTTTGAGAGCAATTCACATTGCATATTGGAAAATTATAAGATTCAAACTCAATGTCAAAATAATTATCATCCTAAACATAAATTGAATCTCTAAAAAGTTTAGAAATTAAGTGGTTCTGCAAGAAGCCCTTAATGTTCTTTGTGTACAACTTATTGTTGGAATTTATGCTTTTTTGTTTTTCATGTCTAGTGAAAAGCTTTTGTTGTAAACCGTAAACGTGACCATTCATGCTTGCTTTGTTGTGCTTTAGAAAAAAATTATGATGTAGCATTATACATGGGTTCGAGTATACAAAGTGGTAGGTTTATAGTACTATGCATAGACGAGAAAAGAAGGATGCACAATTACAAAAAAAAGAAGATTTGTGCTTGGATTTGACTGGTGAAAGTCATAATGATTTGAGTTGAGGTTAGGGTTAAGATAGTTTCATTGAAAATCTTCACACACAAGTTAAGAAAAATTGCACCAAAGAATGTTAGAACTTAAGTTGATTTGTGTAAAGAAGAAGGTTATCTTTTTTCCAATGGACCGCATATATAAGTTGCTTCAATGTTTGCAGTTAAAAGGTGCACATTATGCAATTAGCTAAGGAAAAATGACATTTGTCTTTTTTTGAATAGTGTTCTAGACCTAGTACATTTCAACTAGGCTAATGGACGCCTTGTTTTTATTATGATCAATGATGAGAAGAATCATCTTTTTTGCAAAGGTCTTATGAAGAAATTACGTTTATATCTATGACAAAAGAATATACTATATATGTCAATTTGAGTGGTGATGAAGATGGAGGATCACTAATTTTAGTGGTACAATAGTTTTTGTCCTCTTTAGAATGGTCTTTTTATATAAGGTGATTCACTAGTGGAAATCGCCACCAAATACACCAAGGCTTAACACCAAAAAAACATATTGATATTCATCTATTGTTGGTTGTGTGAGCTCATCACCAGGGCCATCCATCAACTCCACACTTCTCTGAATTTGCAATGTCATTTTGGGAACTCCACGTTTTTGGTGGAGAGCCGAGCCAATAAGATTGCACCGTTATTTGAGGAGACTCAGGACGCTTATTGTTCACCGGCAACAAATCCGGGCCAACTTTAGATTCAGACAACTAGGGTGAAAATAGAGAATTGTGAGGTGGTTAATTGGAAGTGGATTATGGCATGTGCTTAAGATGGATGATAGACAGCCTAATATTTCTCGGTCATGACGAGTTACTTTGGGGGGTGTTTTTCTAGAGAAGATTATGGGCTCAATGTGGGACACGTGTCGGGAGTGCAAGGAATTACCTACTCTTGCATGTAGGGTGTCGGGTATGACCTTCTAGATCCGAGTTTCTGGACAGAAGGTGGAGAGGCAATAAGGAGGATTTGTTCAGAGGGTGAGGAGGGCATTGAGTTGATTGAATTGCAGGATGTGTGCCTTGGACAAATACAAAGGAATTTTGTAGGTTCGATAGTTTGTGCAGGATTTTTGCAGTAAAGCGTGATTTCTAGTCACGGTTTAAGTACAAAAGTGAAGACTTTGGTTGTAGAGAATTTTAGCCTTGGCTCCGGGGTTGATTTGCGCGGCTAAGGTGCATGAAGATTTTGTTGAAAGGAGCCGTGGTTTTTATCACAGACTGGATTGGTGTGGTGCTCTTCTTTGCTCAGTGACAGTAGAAGGGAGTATTTTTTTGTTGTATGAAGATTTTTTAAATTTTTTTGCTGAAAATTTCAAGGAAAATTACGTTACATACTTCAAAGATAGTTAAAGGGTGTAGTATATTTTGTAAAGCCATCCAACAAATAGAGAAAAATGCTGAAGACACTATAAATAAATTTTCAACATTAGTACAAAAACAAATTGTATTCCTCCTAAACTTTTGAAATTCCATACATGCATTAGAAAATTTAAAATATTACATGCAAAATTGACATTATAGAAGAGTACCCAAAAACTCAAAAAGCCCATTCCAAAATTAAAATCCTTTTGGTGTTAAAAGAGTGTGTTCTATATGACCACCTGACCCAACATAGCAAAGAAAAAACAAAACCAGTGTGAAAGAAGACAAAAAATCGAAGAGGAAGAAGGCAAAATTAAAATCAATTCCATGCATTCATTCAGCAAAAGTCAGGCAGGTCTGGGGCGGCCATTTGAAAACACATTCTAACCAATATGATACTGTAATGCCTTTATGAATTCAGCTGCGGGGACAATGGACGGTGTGAGCTTATATGAATCATGAGCTCGGTTATACAACTTTCCAACTTCTTTCTGCTCACACACTTTCTGTGCTATTGAATTATCCAGATATTAAGCCTTTCCAAGAAAAGCTTGAATCGCAACAAGCAATGCCTTTTTACCATGCCATACAATGATGGCCAGATCTCTATTGATACACTATCATTGCTATCATTGAGAATATGCACATTCAACCATAAGCTGATGTCACATTCTATGCGAAGTGCTTACCATTCCTCGCACAGCCATTCCCGGCCTTCCAGCGCAGCATTTGAGGTACAATAACGCCCTTGGATGGGTGTGAACAAGGAGTGAACCAATGTAAGCTTACCTTATGTAAAAGACTTCTGAAAATTTTCATTTTATTTTGCATGTTTCCTACCAAAAATCATCTTAAGATTAATTTCATTAATGCTTACATCTTAATCGTTGAAGTTCTTTTAAAGCAAAATCGGCTTGTGAGGTAGAAAGTTTCAATTATTATTTTTCCATTTTTCAATTCATTAGTGAATATAGAGAATTCAAAAAACTTTGTGAGAAGCAAATTTTTACATGAAGTAGATTCATAGTTTAGGAGTTCTGAAACTTTATAGTTTCAAGACTAAACCCCGGAAGCTCAAATTTTTTTTAAAAATATTCAAAAATTAAAAAATCCTACTAAAAGCTGCCATTCAAACCAAGTAATAGTACATACTAATTTTACAATGGCAAACTTTAAATCATTATTTTTAGAACTCTTTCATCATTACAATCTCCTAAATAAGGAAGAACCAACGGTCGAGGTTTTA
This sequence comes from Ceratodon purpureus, assembly GCA_014871385.1. Classification (NCBI taxonomy): domain Eukaryota; kingdom Viridiplantae; phylum Streptophyta; class Bryopsida; order Pseudoditrichales; family Ditrichaceae; genus Ceratodon; species Ceratodon purpureus. The sequence goes on along the minus strand of CM026432.1, from coordinate 8,145,560 downwards.
TATTTGAGTAGTATATCAATTTAGTTTCAAGATCCTACAATTGAATTTACTAAATAATTTTTAGATTAAGATTTATTATCCTTAAAATAAAAAAGATTCTATTTTGACAATTTTGGCAAAAAATCGACAAAGAACTTTAGAGGTTACGGTCATAGTAGATAGTTCATGAAGTTATTGTCTTGTTCAATTATTGAATTTGATTTGATTATATTGTATATTTGGACTAAAATCGTAAATACTAAAGCATGTGAAATTTCGACCAAGCCAAATTTTATTGACTTTCTCTTAAAAATTGGTCTTGAAAAAACAATGCGATAGATTAAAAAAACAAAAAACTAGAATCTAGATTAAATCTAGAATATTTCATTTTAATCGCATATAAGGAAAATACTCTGAAATGGACATTTTAAGATTTTGGATAAGCTTTTGTAAAGTGAATTTTTAGATGTGATATTTTAAAATTATTTTTTGTAAATGTAAAGATTTGCAAGAGCTTTGCAGAGATACAAGTTTGTTTGCACTAGACACTAGAAGATTGTATACGGAGCTTGAACTATTTTTCCTTATTGATCAATCAACTCCAATTTTATTTTGCTTCAATCTTCATTTATATGAGGATTTTTACACAGATAGCTAATATAATCTTTTTCAAGAAATTATATTTTATAGTGAAAATTCAATCTAAAATAAATAAATAAAAGGTTTGTGGGATCCACGAAAGTAGGAATAAACCGGATAATCCCCAACTGGAGTTAGAATTCAATTAATTTTTATTTTTTTTGGTTAACTAGGTAAAAATAGGCCAGACACTATCCGAATTAGGAGACAGTCGGAACCGGATACTCAAGGATCATTAAAACAATTAACTTGGAAGGTATTCTCGGATCTCGATCCGAGAATCCGGATGAAGAAACCGGATGGGGAAACCGGATCGGGATCCAGTTAGGAGTTGATCGTTACAGTAAGCGCGTGCGGGATCCGATCCGATGCGGGAGTCATCATTACCGGATAACGTTCGGACCGGTACAGTGGCGACTGCAATTAAACGCCGCCTTGGATTTAATGATTTTCTGAGTATATAAGCGGGAGTGTTAGGGTTTGAAGTTCTTTTTGCGGACTGTGAGTAGAGAGTGAACGAGTGGTGAGGTGTTTTTGTCTTTTCCGATTCACCGTTAGTTGGATTGCCGAATTTCTTGCTGTTGGATCGTAAAGGGAGCGATGTGAGACTTAGCTATGACGCCCATAGCGCTCAAGGTTCTCAGTCCTGGAGTTCCGACGACGGAGAGAGAGATGCAGGAATTGATAGAGGACCTTAGCCGGATGGGGTGCCAGGGATTGCTTTCCCGGCCCTGGATGCTGAAGAATGAGGCAATCGTGAGAGAGTTAGTAGAGGAGCCGGATAACCAATGGGATAATTTGATCCGAGGTCACCTAACTCAGTGGACCAAGGAACTGTGGGCGGAAACTTACGATTTTGTCCATGAAGGGTTAGATTGGGCGACCAGAACGGATAAGTATATCCATGATAGGTTCGCCGAAAAGATCCATAAGAACAATGGGTACGTAATAGACGCATGCAAGGATAGGAGAGAGGGACAGGTCTTAGCCTTTCTCATTCTGATTCTGTATCCGGCGAAACTGGATCAAGTCACCATCACGGTTGGAAACACCAGCTTCGATGCCTTCATTGAAGAACGACCCGTTGTTACCACCAGTGATCGCGGCCAACAACTGGAGTCAGGGGGCGGCAACATCGGCAGGAACTTCCAGTCCCAGCGGTCTGAGGTCTCCAGTAGCAATAGAATAGTATAAAGGCTTAGGACGTAGTTGCAAAGGATCTCTCTTAATCAATACGTTGATCCGTGACTTAGGACTCTGATCAAGTTCAGGCTGCGGCCGTCAGCTTGAATCATTTTGTATCTCCTTAAACTCTGTCTCCCTTGGACGACCTATAAATCTAAAGACTAAGTCTTGATAAAACCCTCTTCTCTTGTGCATCTCCTCATCCACTACTTTCCTTGCCTGTGTGTATGCTGAATCTCTTTCTCCTCTGCTGGCTCCCTATTCCTCAAAGATGCCGCGGAACCTCTAATTACTGAGGGCATACCAAACACCCCATGGACGTCCCAGTGCTCCTTTGATTCTTCCGACTCTGCTGTTTTGGTCCCCAACCCTCTTTGCCCTCTCGCACACCTAACCCTAGACGGTTGGGTGTCCTTCCAACGAGATACCCGCCCAGGGCCTCTACCGGGTATCTATCCATCCCGGTTCTCTGTTCTCGCGACTCTTGCAGGCTAAACTCCTGGTTATCAGCTGTTTTCTCCTTGTTCAATGTCTCCATCCCTCGACCCCGGATAACGCCCGTGAACTAGGCTCAGATCTTATCGGATGTCGTGCAAAAGTTAGTGCCCGGAGTAGGAAAGAAGTCTACTCCGATCACCCTGTTCCTGTTTCACCTCTACCATGCGAAGGATCTTCTGATGGATGAAGAGGAGAGTGACTACAGGGTGGCCGAAGCCCTAGTAGAGCTCAAGGAGGAACACGGAGGAGAAGAGGAACATCGAGGGGAGGATACCAATACGGGATCAACGGAAGCGGAACCGGAAGTAGAAATGCTCCTGGAAACAGCCCCAGCTAAGTCCCACTCCAAGTCCCGGTCCCAACGGGCTACCTCCCACCACGAGGAACCTTCAACGGCCTGGGACGACACGGCAAGGAACGTAGTCAATTCCAAGCGAGGTTTTCCGGATAACCCATTCCGGGCACTCCGGGAAGAAATCCAAAACATCCAGGAAAATTACGAGCGGATCGAGTCGATGCTCAGGAGGGTGTGCGTATTGCTGGGAGGTTGCGAGCCTGAGGAGATCCTCTGGGAGATCGAGTTTCTAAAGGAGGCACCTAAACTTTGAGCCGACAAGCAACAACTGGAGCTCCAGGTAACAGAACTCACGGCGGATCTGGCAAGCAAGAGCGAGCCTCAGCAAGGAGATTCGTAAGTTCCACGCAGGCTAGGAGGAGATCATGAATGAGATCCGGAGGTTGGTAGGGGTGCCGGGAGAAGTAGTCAACAAGGCTAAAATGTTTGATGAGAACGTGATGTCCAAGGCCGGGGAGCTCGATAGGCAGAAGATCGTTACGATCTTGTGCAAGTACGAGTTTTCGATGAACAAGACCCTGAAGCTTATCAAGCAGTTGCTCTATCCGGAAACCGGAATTCAGGAGGTCGTTTCGAGACGACCCGGATCTCCGTTGAGGGCAGTAGTAGGAGAAACCAGTGGAGCGACGTTAAAGGCGCCGCAGGAGCAGATTCAGTCACCACGGATAGTCGGGGATCATGTGATGGTACCGGCCGGAGTTCAATCTCCTAGTATCTTAGGTCCACCCCGGACAATTGCGGAGCTGGTACGTCTAGCGGAGGCGGAACCGACATCTCCCGTGGCCAGTGTGGCGCAAGAGGTTGTTCCGATTCCCCATTCCCAAACGGAAGTGATAGGAGATGATCCGAGGAAAGGACGGTCACGGAAGAGGTCACTCGTACCGTTCAGGCTGTAACTACCCCAACAATCGAGAATGTTGCGAGTTCGGTACATCAGGGAGAGCCGGCCGGAACAGAGTAGGGAACTACCCGGTCTCCACCCGGACGTACCCGAGTGGTTCCGGACCGGGCACTCACCCCTTCCCCCACAACCCGGACATTGACGGTTACAGCTACCCCCGCCGGAATACATGTCGCAGACTCTTCAGACATCTCATCAGGCACCATGCGCACGTTGAGGAAGAAACACCATATTTGTTATTTTGGGAAATATTCTTGAATTTGGGAAATCAACGTGTAGAGAAATGGCCGCATTCGTGCTTTCCCATTTACTTCAATCTTGCGTAAATCAATATTGAATCATTAAAAACACTTTAAAGGAACAATGAGGCCTATGTCATTTAGGTCGAGTGGACCTAAATGCACGAACATACAGTAGAGAACTTAATAATGTTCAATGATTCGTTAAAAACATGTTTAAAGAGAGATGATGATTATGTCATTTAGGTCGATCACACCTAAACGCAATAAAAACAAGAAAAAAGAGTATACCACGTTTTTTGTATTTATAGTAATAACTATCCGTTACCTTTCTAAACCAAGGTTTTAATAAAAGGCAATGTCCAATCACATAAATTACATTCGGAAATTTGAATAACACAAAAAGTATGCAAGACAATGAGGCAAAAATAGCAGACAAGAAAATTTGACACAAAGATCAATCGTTTTATTCGAAACATAATTACAATGAAATAACACAGACGACTCTTATAATTGTCTACATTGTCTGCGCCATTGCTATACAGTACATACTATCCTCTATATGGTTATGGAGTCCCTCCATAAGCCTCAATTCTTGACTTCACAAATTCCCGTTGACGCTGATGTGTCCACGACATTCCCTCGACCTGCATCATTGGACTATCAAGAAGACGTTGCAAATTCTGTCTACGCCTGTCACCAATGCTTGACTCTGGCAAAGAGTGGCGACGAGTACTGGATGGTTTAGAATGGGAGTCGCCGGACTTCCTTGCCCCGGATCCTGTAGTTGTTGATCATAGCCTCGGCATCCGCAAAGGGGATAAATTAGCATTGGGAAGAGATTTCGGTTTAGGTCGAATCGACCTAAACTTCTGAGTGCAAGTGTAAAGGTCGAACGGACCTTGAAAGAAGAAGCCGACATAAGGTAGCACGAACCTAGATGAAAGTAGAAAAAGATCAATCATTTAAGGTGGCTTCGAGCTAAACTAAAGACATAAAGGAGGCAAGAAACAGATGCGAGCAGCTACCATCACTTAACCCACTTACATGAACGAAAAATCAGAAAGGAATGAAAAGCTAATAGTCAAGAATGAAAACTAACCTTAGCCGGTGGTGGTGACGGCATGTCCTCCACATTGTTATAAAGAACACGCTTCGTAGGGGTAGAACTCTGTCGTTTCGGAGATACAACCGGCAGTACGGTCCGTGGCCACATAGGAGAAGGGGATTTTAGGGTCTTGGGGATGGACAGGTTAACCGGGCTGTCCACAACCCCTTCGTCGACAGCCATAGTTGAATAGTCCATCGTGGACTGTGCTGTTGCAACCGATTGCAACAGAAGCGCTTTGCTACGCAGAGAAGGCCCGCAGCCATAAGCATTATTCAAAGAATCCACTGAGGCTCGACATGCATTATCCTGCAATACATAAAGCGAATGGAAACATACATCCCCCAATAATTCAGCAATGGTTTAGGGTTCGTCGCAAGGGGCAGAATAGATTAAGAAAGAAAAATAAACTTCGTATTACAAAAGGAGTAGTCTCGATACAATGATTACGCAATTAGTTAAGATGTACAGTATACTAATAGCTTCGCGGTTGTTCAAAAATGTCTATTAACAAATTAGAGAACCGAAAACATGCCTAATTATGCTCTACGACTAATTGCCTTGTTAATCTTAGCGTATTGTTCAAAGGTAGAACGGTCATCATAATACATTTTCTTTCTGATCGGACGCTCGGCCCTAAATCTAGCGATTGTCACTACAAAGTGGTGTAGGTCTACAAGATATGGCAAAAGTTTTGACAACAAAAAACTATCATCTGCGGCATTCGGTTTTTGGTTGTTCCAAGTGGAGAGTAAAAGGACATTGTGAGAATTATTCTGACAGTGCTTGATTGGGCTGTCGTCGATAAAAATGGTGTTGGCTTTGGAATATAGGCCACCAAATTTACGAAAGAGACCATCAGACATCGGCTTAAGGAAGATGTCCTTCTGAGTCCCGGGTTCCTTCATATATACCGGGCGACCTCGAAAATCAACGCCCATAGGAACTCTCTGACAGTCCACTTGACCTAGAATTCTGAGCGGATAGATAGGACAAATCGGACCGAACAGATAGTCGCAGATCATTTTTGTCGTTGAAGTCTTCATCGAACTCCAGACGGTTGTGGTTGCGAACGTTGACAACCGACGAAGGAAATCAGCACAATTGGGCCTGACACAAACAAGCTTGGAGCCGACGACTGCTGGCTTGGACGCTGAGTAGATGTTAAGGTCATGGCTAACGAATGATTGTCCAGGCCACTTAGGAGTATTGGAGCAGAGTATTCCATTGAGGTCGGGGACAACGTTCAACCAACCACTCTGAGGTCGCGTCGGGACAGGACTCAATTCTTCACTAGAACTTACGTCACATCCAGATGCCTCGCGCACCTGGAGAGGAAATACCAATGACAAATGGACATTACTATATTATACTAGGACGGAGTTATACGAATGATACAATGAGGACAGTTGCAGGGCAAGTTAGTACCCAAGAAAACAGTGGAACGAGATATAATGATGGATGAAATACCTGAACATCCTTGGCTTGTTCTTCTACAACATCACGATCCTCCACAGGACCCATCGACCCTAATGAATCCTGAGGTTGATCGTCAGGAATGACCTCTACGCACAGTGGCAAGGTAAGAGCACATTGGGCCGTGACATCTAAATCCATATTTGTGCGTACAGGCACATCCGCAGTTTGGGCCATGACAACATCATCCATGATCGGAAGATCGTCCACTTCCTCATGTACTTCCTGACCTGGGCATTGCAAGAGAACTATAGAATCATCAGAGAGTGATCAATGAAGCTGACATAGAAAGGATTGGTAAAAATGTTGAACAGTTTAGCTCGAGTCGAGCTAAATAGCCCATTTGTATTAATTACAGTCGCTTTGGTACAAAATGCACATTTCAGTGAACTACTCCGGTATTAACACCTCATCTACAAAATTTTGAGTTCAAAAAATCTAAGTTTGGGAGGGACCTGAAGATGTCTCAGGAGCATCTCTTTGAGTCTGATTGTGGGAGGGAGAACGAGGTGGGCTCGGACTAGGGTCACGCATGACCTGGTCGGTGCAATGATGGCTTGGCTCAGGCACTGATGCAGGACTCGGATCCGACTCTGGCAATTTCGCTCCACCAGTAGGGGAGCCCAAAATCTCTAGTACTTGCGAAGTAGGCGGGGCACTACCTATCGGCTGGACGTTGGGCAGAAGTGGACCCGCATTCCGGAAAATAGCGGCATTACCGATGCCTTGCAGAGCAGTGAGCACCGTGCTGTGCCGCCTGCACGGTCCTCTCTATATCCATGCTCTGCTTCGCCATCCTATCTACTAAGTCTTTCTCCCTATCCCTGGACGCCTGCAATTCTGCCAGAAGAGCTTGAATATCCGGAGAGGGAGCGGCTCTCCCCAACGGGGAGGCTTGCCGTGCTGGTGGGTTGACCCTCTTTTTCTTCTGTGTCTGTTTCCCAGTACTTCGCCCACCACCAGTCTTTCCCCCACTTCCTGATCCCAGCTCCGGTGCAAAACTCGGTCTCTCTTCGTCCGTACGCGTAATGTCAAACTCAGGGAAATCGAGTCTTCTCTCCACTCCACCTTCAGATGTTGTCTGACTCACCGGATCTGAAGGCGGAGCATCGCCCTCATTGCTAATGTCTGCAGCACTGGAGGAGGGGGTTTGTTCTTCGGTAGGGGCATCCTCTTCTAGTTCTACATCGTCACCCTCCTCCAGAGCTCTGCCTTTCCCTTTCCGCACAGCTCTGCCGTATTCCGGAAAGCGTTCCTTATCGACATAATATGCGTCGACATTAAAATCGATTGGGTCCAGAGTCAAAACAAGTGACTAGGCTTCGATCATATTAGCTGAGTCACTATCATCCGCGACGACAAAAGCCAAGATTGAGAGCATCTGAAAAAAATCGAAGGCAAGGTAAACAAGGTTTAGGTCGACTCAAGCTAAAGTGTAGAAGTGTATGCATACACGGTCCATAGAATCAAAACAGTAGAACGATTTAACTCGACTCGAGCTAAAGTGTAGAAACACTTACCGTGGCAGCCAGTAGGGGCTTCGTTCCACCATAGAGCTGATACACAGCCCCCCCGTATTTGCAGAAAGTGTCGTGGACCTGCAGGTAGAACTCCATCCTTAACTCCGATGCATACAGCGAGTACTTCCTTTTGTTGAACTTCCTATTGTCCTTGTACAGTGGGTGATCCGTCGTTCTGTACTCGCTCAGAGGTTCTGGCGTTGACACTTCGTTCTCAAGTAAATTATCATCAATGAGAAACATGAGTTTGACGGGTTCCAACGCGATTCTCCTCTTTGGGAGGTGACCACCGAGTCGCTCGTTTGGAGCAGGGAAATATTCAGAATTGACTTTTCTGCGACCACTCAAGGTGCTACGCTCCACCCACGTTAGCACCTAGGCGAAGTCCTCATCGTCTCTGCAAATCAGAAGCCAGTGCCGAACATCGTTGAAGTAGGGCTGTCCATAGTCATCGATCATATGGAAAAACACCATGAAGAACGGGTTGTCCAAAGTGTAGTTATGCCTCGTCTTGTAGGTTGGGAGGAACCGGAAGTCGATGATTCCCAATGTGAGAGCGTTGCACCAACACCTCCATACATCGGAGGGCCAAGATCCGAAGGCAAGTCGAGGCTCCCTGATGAATGGGAGAAACCACATCTGAGCTGATGGACTCTGAAACCCATCTCGAACCTGAAGGAAGTTTCTAAAGAACTCAACCGCATATGGAGAGAGATCCTTGGCGGACTGGTTGCGATACTGTGTAGCTCTGGAGTTAGTCCAGTATGAGTCCGGAATACCCCAATCAAGCAGAACGTGCTTGGACTCCTTGGAGACATGGTAAGCCTTCTTGAAATGCTTCTAAGCCGGTACATCGAGGACGCCTCTCTTGATTAGATGTAGGGTCGGTTTAATCTTGTTAAGCTCCGCCTGAGCTACAGCCTTACGTTTTCTCTGCTCTACCCACTCCTTGACCGTGTAGCAGTCCTCCAATACATTCGTGTTCTCCTTAATGACAACCTTCGGATATGTGTACTTCCGACTTGGCCCAGACTTATGCAGGATGTGCTTACAGAGCCTCTGGTGATCCGCCTCCGATAAGTTCCCGAGCCATTTGAAGAACTCCCTCGGAAGCGTTCCATCCTTGTCTGGAACGAACCCCTTCTTCTCATGAAATTTCTTATGAGGTTCTTCGGTGTCGGGATCTATAAGTCCACCACATGCCGCAGACGCGATCATCTCCTTCCACAGGTCCTAGGTTTCATCACTGGATGTGATGATCTTCAGCTCGTTTGTCAGGGAGATAGTGTTTTTCCCTCCCTTCTTCGCCACCACGGCTTGATGCTTGGCCACATCAATCATTGCAAAGCGCTCCCTGATTGCTTCCACAAAGTTCTACAGACACACAGGAACTACCTTAGATGATGCTTTCACGCAGTTCACTTTAGCTCGAGTCGAGCTAAAGTGTGTTAGATATACGAGATCATTGAAAACAAAGAAGATTATATAAATTTAGCTCGACTCGAGCTAAACTCCAAGCAGTTTAGCTCGAGTCGAGCTAAAGTGCTAATGCTAATGAGTCAGTGAACTTACGTCGTACGTCTTCAAGGCTGGATTTCTTTTCAGACCTGTAGTCCTAGACTCGGTTGCACCTGCGGCAGCATGTTTTGGTTGCGGCTTACCATACTTCTTCCACACTGTCCTCGCGGCAATGATATTGCTCGCCCAGGTTGGCTTAAAGGGTGCCAGATGGTTCACTCGATTATAGAATGCTGAGATCTTCCGCAGCTTATCATAATCATGGGTCCAAACGATGTACGCGTCCCACCTCCTGAAGTCCCTCACCAACTCCTCACTGGCGTTATCCTCGATGAGTGATTTGGACGCCGCAATGCTGTGTTGTCCGTTGATGATCCAGAATGTACAGCCCCTTAGATCATCTTCTTGTCGGGGTCTTGCAGCCGTATCTGGCATCACACACAGGGTTTGTTTCTGTGTCCTATCCGGCATGTTGATCAAGTAATTCTTCATCTCCTCCATGCCCCGCTTTTCATATGCACAGATAGTCCAATGGGCCGGCGCGGGCTTGCACCGCGTCACGTCCACACTAATCTTCTTTGGTTGCCCATCCGTTTTGAAGACGAACTCCTCCTGGCAATCAGCGAAGAAACCCTAGTAAATTTGATTGACACTATCGAAGTCCATGACCTCTCCAACCTTGTTCACCTTCGGAAGTTCCACGAGAACAGAGTTTAAACTTGTTGCTAGGTCCTCCGCAGATAAGAGCAAGTCCTTTTTGGGCTTCGGCTTGTCAATCTTCTTCTCGAGGCCTTTCTTCTTCAATGGTGAGAGGGGTGTGGGAGTTGCAAAAGCGGCCTGGCTTTGCGAAGGAACTATTGCTCTGCCCCTACTGCGTCCGGTCTGTTGGCTCCCCATTTGGCTCCGGGTTGCTGTCACTCCAGAAACGTCTATATGAGATTTTCCCAGGGTTAGCCTAACCTTTGCCTCCGTTGCGGCGAGCGTAAGGCTGCTGACAACATTCCTCAGTTTCCAAGCTAGGGACTTTGCCTGGAGAGTACGTCCATCTTTTGTTGCCCACTTCTTGTCTAGTACTTCTTGCCTCAATGTCTTCTCTATCTCATCGAAGCATAAATTCGATAGACTTTCCATTAGGAAAATCGGGTCAAAGAGGTTTTCTGCTACGTCGACTACTATGGTGAAGAGGTATGGATTATTCCCCATAGATGAGCAGAGGATCTTTATCATCTCTTTCTCCTTATGGTCGAACTCGGTGACCTTTGTTTCCATGTCGATGACCAGGGGATCTTGGACTTCACCCTTGAAAATGGTAGCGAAGGTTAGATATGGGGTGTGTGCAACCCATCGCAATGTCCAATTTTTGACCTTCGAGGGGTCTTTGAAGGTCCAAGCCTCAAATGTTCTTGAGTCATCCCCATCATCGTCATCCGAATCAGAGTTAGGAACAGGCTTGAAAAATGCTGTAGCGCCTCAAGTACCCTTGCTTTCTCCTCACTGCAAGGAGGAGACGCTTAACATTAGACAAATTCAAAACCATTTAGCTCGATTCGAGCTAAATGGTGGTTCAATTACAATATATAACACATGAGATCCCAGCAGTTTAGCTCGACTCGAGCTAGACTACTTGAGGGCTTTACTGGGAGCTGTGCAGTTTAGCTCGAGTCGAGCTAAACAGCACAGCTCCCAGCATGGCCCCCAAGCAGTTTAGCTCGATCCGAGCTAAACCGCTTGGGCTTCAGAAAGGACCACTCACAGTTTAGCTCGAGTCGAGCTAAACTGTAGGTGGATCTCCCGGGTAGATTTCAGGAGTTACACCTACAGTTTAGCTTGACTCGAGCTAAACTTTAAGTTCTTCCTTCTAAATCTCAGAAGTTTAGCTCGACTCGAGCTAAACTGTAGCCAAAAGCCACTTTGTACACTGCGGTTTAGTTCGATTCGAGCTAAACTGTGAGTGGTCAAAATAGCATTTGGCTACACTTTAGCTTGAGTCGAGCTAAACTGTAGCAATTAATGAACTAATTTTGAAGTACTTTATGTTTTTTATTCTTCTTTTATACATGGTAGATGTGAGTTTAGCTCGAGTCGAGCTTAACTGTCAAGCGATAGTTGTCTTCTGCAAGCAGTTTAGCTCGACTCGAGCTAAACTGTTCTTGATTTCTGAGAGATTGATTACACAATTTGCAGAAATATTTAGTACCTGTCGGCCATTTTTACTCAAATCCCTCCGTTGTGAATCTGCTGAAAGCCAAAAACGTGTTGTGCCTACAGAAAAGAAGGCATTTTGAATGGTCAGAACACGAATCCGAGACTGATTCAAAGGTTTCACATCCTATCACACTCGTTCCGGAATAGGCGGAAGACAATCAAATAAAGTGCTTCCAATAAGCCCAATACTCACATACTAAGGCGACTGTAACTATAAATATCCAAATAAACCTATGTTGAAACTACAACACAATGCAAATGACATTGATATGTAATACACAATAGAAGGAATATGCTATTGCAACCATCTTATGATGCACACATGCACTGACACAAACCTGTAGAGAACCACACATTAAATCACAAACATACACACACATACAAAAAACGAATAGAATTCAGAATTCAAAACCGAACAGACACACACAGAAGACGAACACAATTCAGAATTCGAACACAAACAGACACACACAGAATACAAAAACAAGACAGAATTCTACCACAGACAGAGACACACATAACACATAAAGAGTACGAACGGAAACAGACACACACAATTCAGAATTTGTTAAAAAAAATACAAGATGCTAATCCTAGACTAGCGAGAACATGCAAAAGAATTATAATTGAAGCAAAAAAAAACGAAAAAGCTCAATTGAGAAGATGCTAAATTGCAAAAGTCACTGGAATTGAACTGAAAAAAACCAAAAACGAGTAATGTCGACTTTGATACGCACCTGAGACTTCTTCTGCATCGTGATTCTCGCCTCCAACAACCCAAAGCCGAATTGGACTCCTTAATACACCGTCAAGGAAGTCCGTAGAGGAAGAATAAAACACGAAACAACTAAACCCTAAAGAACCAGGAACAGCCTAGTCACGAAACACCTTAAAAAGCTATGTACAAACCCTCGAACAAGCTCAAAACCCAATCAAAGAACACCTCAAACAACCTCCGCGCAAATAGACTCCAAACCATGAAGATACAACTAAACCCTAACCCGAAACTACTCCAAACAAAGAAGGCGCACACTCTCTGGAAGGAAGCAAACTAATTCAAGGCGCTCAAATGCTTGAGTATACCCCCGGAACTCGCGCGATACCAATCTCTCACTTACACGATACCTCAAAGGAAATGAATTCCCGCCACCACCAAAACCAGCGCAAAAACACCGCAGACACAGAGATGCAAAAGAGAACCAACTGCGTGGACAGGGTCTGCGGGGGGACTGTTCCTCGCCCTCGCGGGGGCCAGTGACCGCGCCGCAAAATCGTGGGGCCCCGTCACCGCGGGGTTCGATGCCCCGTCCCCGCAGGTTAAAATTTTTATTATATTTTTTTAACTTGTAATTTTAACCTTGGTTCAACCAATAATTTTTCGCATTTTTCAAATATATAGACCGAACTTAATTTCCTTACTCTTTTGTATGTATTCCAAAAATAAAATCATCATTTTATGGATTCAAATGAATCCTCTTACATCAATGGTCATCATTGTTGTAGTATTAATATATGATATTGTGGAATGGTATAGACACTTGAGCAAGCACAAAATCTAATTAGGCAATTTATTAACAATTTTTAGAGAATTGAAATTTCTATATATATTCATGAGAAGCAAATATTTAAAATTTCGTAAATATTCATTACTATCTAATAAGGTGCAAATATACTACTTTCATAATATATTCATGAGAATCTAATATTTTTGTACGAATTAGCTTCTTATTAGAGAAACTTAATTTGTACGAAATTAGAAATATTCATGAGTAGCAAATGTTCTACTTTTTCTGAATATTCATAAGAAGCAAATATTCGAACAATTTTATTACTTTATCACAAAAAAGTGGAATATTTGGTTCATGCGTATATTTTAACTTTATTAATATTAATTGAATATGAGACGTCTACAAATTTAATTAACATAATAATCCTTTCAAATATATGAAGTTTATATTTGTTCAAAGACGAAATTAATTTGAATTCACAAGATTAGAGTTTAAATAATAGTTTGTAATTTTATAACGAAAGCATCAAATATGAATACACTATTAGTAATGAAAATTAATTTACTATACTCTAATTGAGTACATATTTACGTAAATGTTATCATCGTATTATTCTTAAAATACACGTTAGTATAATAACTTATGTATAATATAATAATATATTGTGGTATACTAAGTTACTCATATATTCATTAACAATTTAATATTCAATTAAGAATAGTACGAGAATAATAAACTCTATTCTAATATATACAAATCTTAAAATGATATACAAGTATATTCAAGTATATAGACAAAGTACATTGTTAAAAATAATAGTATTAAATTATAAAATTCAATTCATTTGTTATAGCAAATTATTTACATTTTTTAGAAGATTGAATTTTTAATATTTAATCATAAGAAGCAAATACTTAAACCATGGTATGCCTTGTATGATTGGCATGGAAATTACATAAACCTCAATCAATTCAGTAACGTTCTACCTTGACTAATATTCGTACAATTCTATTACATTCTAATAAGAAAGTGGAATATTTGGTTCATTCATATAATTTTAAAAAACAAAATTCATAATTCATGGAATCAAACAAAATTTACTACTAAATTTATTATAAAGCATGGAAATATTAGAATACGAAATATACAAATATGAAAGCATCAAATGAAACTCTGTTTTTTATTCAAATCAACCCTGTTTTGAAGGCATTCCATTCCATAAATAGTTTACAACCCACACGGGGGACACCATCGGCGAGAGTTACCAAAAGATGAAAGTGATCTGTTTTTACATCTATGGTTGCCAAATATCGTATGATATAACGGTCCTGCTAACTACTTGCTGAAGTGCCCTTCCCATATCTGAGCTGATTAGCAGCAATAAGTTAAACCGTAGGAGTATATCGAAGATGCCTGCAAGTTCAGGAGCAAAGAGAAAAAGAGGATCAAATGGTATGATGTTTAGGGTTTTAAACCAAAAAGTGCAGGTCAAAAGGAAGGACTCATCCTCTTGACACTCACCACGAACTCAACATCAGGCAATGGAATTCTGCGCAATACATACAGCAACCGTAATCTATTACTATGAAAACATCAAACTAAGGGCGAGGTTAAGGGTTACGAGGAGATAACATTTCACCTTCGTCACTCATGTGGTGGGCTCCCCAAATTCCCGCTCCCCTCCTCATTAGAATCAGCCATAGAGAAGACCTCGCCGGAGGTGAGGGGAAACTTGATGTTGGAAGCGTTCATAATCTCCATTTGCTCTGGAGTATGTGCAAGAGTCCAATCCCACTCCACACCTGGCTGCATTAGGCGTGCAATGCGGTTCTACGCGGGAATGGCTACGCCGCGACCACGGGCGCGTTCCACCGCCATAAACCACGGACGAAGCTCCTTCACTCCTTGTGGGGAAACAACCACCTCCCACTCGTCTGGCGGGTAACTTGACACCCTAAAACCACCGCCCGCCCTCCTCATCACGGCAAATGAACTAGAAGCAGATGAAATAGAAGGGAAACTAAGAATGGAACAATTGTTTTGTCGCACAAAGGAACTTATGCTTATGAAGGGGTTCGGGCAAAAAGCCGAATGTTCCAGAGTAACGAAGGGGACTTTGACAGACTCGGAAACAAGACTTTGACCGATGTGGACTTTTGAAAGTCCGGATTTACTTAAATGTGACATTTTAATTTATTATTAAAGAATTGATTAATGGGATTGTATGCTTGCACAAGCATCTAGAGCCTTTCTTGATATCATATATTAATACTACATATATAGTTATGATCATTGATTTAAGACGTTGCGTTTGAATCCATGAATTATAAATTTTGTTTTTTAAAATTATATGAATGAACCAAATATTCCACTTTCTTATTAGAATGTAATAAAATTGTACGAATATTAGTCAAGGTAGAACGTTACTGAATTGATTAAGATTTATGTATTTTACATGCCAATCATACAAGGCATACCATGGTTTAAATATTTGCTTCTCATGATTAAATATAAAAAATTCAATCTTCTAAAAAATGTAAATAATTTGCCATAATAAATGAATTGAATTCTATAATTTAATACTATTATTTTTAACAATGTATTTCGTATACATACTTGAATATATTTGTATATCATTTTAAGATTTGTATATACTTGAATATAGTTTATTATTCTTGTACTATTCTTAATTGAATATAAAATTGTAAATGAATATATTAGTACCTTAGTATACTATAATATATTATTATATTATACATATTATGATACTAACATGTATTTTAAGAATATAATGATAAGATATAGAATTCCAGAAACGAAAAAACAAATCTACACCATTCACGGCGTAATGAACACATTATGAAATAAATAAAGACATAAATAAACATACATGAATATATATACATGATAATTATATCTGACTAAATATTTAGAATAAAGAAATAATTCTAGATTTAAAAATATATCTACCTAGGTCTATCAAGAACTATTCATGAACTCATATATAATGATTTGATTTCATACATCATATATAATAATGAAATTGAGCAAAAATACATACTCTAGTACATGGAGATATGAACATTTGCAACGATGTACTTCCCTGTATGAACCTTACTCACGAAATTCAAATAGGTTCAAACAATTTTTGATTTAATTTTATTCCATATACGAGATATTTAATATCCCTAGAAATGCCTAAACACTGTACCCTAAATCCTTAACCCTGGACCTAAGACCCTAAACCTTTAACCCTGAACCCTATACCCTAAACCTTGAACCCTATACCCTAAACCTTGAACCCTATACCCTAAACCTTGAACCCTATACCCTAAACCCTGAACCCTGATAGAAGATGATAAGTTCGGGGCCAAAAGTCAACATTCTGTCTGGCGCTACGACGTGTCCAACCCATCCCATTTGATACAATTAATGCACCAAATATTTCGCATCTGCATCTATCTAAAGGGCCGAGAAGTATGGAAAGTTGTATTTCCCGTGCTTGCTCACACCTCCAAATGTGGAGGGACGAATGGTCATGCATGATTCCCGCCTATTTTCAAAACTGAAGCGGCATGAAAACGGCCACACGTTAGAGAATGACCTCTAGAATCGTCCCCGCTCGAAGTCTTTTCTCTACTCACTTGCTTCTCTCGCGTGTAGGAGCTCTCGGCGCTCACTTGGAGGTCGTTGTTTTCTGGGCGAAAGCTGTATTGCGCCGTTTCTCTTGTACGTCTTCTCTTTAGTTTTCTCCGATCATGAGCACACATCATTGATTTTTGGTTGTTCTATGCTTGCGATTGTTGCAATTCTTGGTGTAATAGCAGTGTCTCTCTTTACTACTTGGAAACGTTTGAGAGCGGAAACCGTCAGCGTACTCTGAGTCTGCGACTCTGAATTCCGACGATGTGAGCACCTATTAAAGCGTCGGTTTTTGCGGACTGCAGTTTAGCACGAGTCGAGCTAAACTGCTGCATCCAAAGGGCAGCAGCAATTTAGCTCGACTCGAGCTAAACTGCACTGTCCATAGTCGAGGCACAGTTTAGCTCGAGTCGAGCTAAACTGCGCCTGGGTTAAGTTCTCTAACTTGTAGATGAATTATCTTCAAGGAGTATAATATGTTCTCATAAAATTGGATCTATTGCATTCGAGGTACAATGGTTTACTCCTCAGATGACGACGTTCCGGTCGAAGCGCCCTTAAACCCAGACCTTCCAGACTTTGTGGTTGTACCCTCAAGATTGTGGCAAAACAAGACTGTAACAATTTACAGTGACGACAATATCCCATTAGCAGAGGGTTTGATCCGGAACCCACGGTCCAGCTTGGTATCTGACACGGTTGGCCCCCTTGGTGATCCCGTTGTCGTCGTCCAGGTATCACGTTTGTTAGTCGAAGAAGAGTTAGAGGATGATTGGAGGTACTCCTTCAAAAAGTGGCCTATCAGCCACGTCTATCTGGATGGAGTTAACCTAGAGCACCATAGTCAACGTGATGTTTATAACCGTTGGGTTGCGGAGCGTAACCGATCCCTGGGAGATCGTACCCGATTGTATGACAACTCCTCTAGGAATACCCGCCCCACCTATATCACGTCACGCTGAGTTTTTGATGACCCAGCCATCAATCAACTCTGTAGCGGCAAACACGTGCTGCGCTCAGCTGTGCGTCCAACACTATCCCGAAGATAAAATCTCTACTCTACGGTCGCGTATGTACGACAAGACCACAGTGCAATTCCGTAACCACATAAAACTCGACGTGCATAGACAGATTCACAAGAATTCAGTGGGGAGGAGTGTGGTGACTCTGGAGGGCATAGATGTTTGCCCCTTCGCCTGGATGAAGATTATGGGAGTGAGCTCCAGTATATTTTATAGAAATGCCAAGTATGCTGCTGCTGGTTTCGAAGCTCAATTTCACGGTAATTCTGGTTTACGTAAACCTAGAAATCACACAGTGGTAGCAACTGCCGTCCTAGGGGCCATCCTTGACAGGCATGCCGACCACATGCCTCACAAGAGTCGTGTTCTGCCTTCAGGGGAGACAGTTGTTGCTAAAGTTCTGCCTTCCAGTTTCAAATGGAAGGAACAGATTCCGATCCTCAATGAACATCTAGCGGACTGTGGATTGCCTCCTATGTCCGCTTCTAACTTGAGCAAGATCAGGAGGCTTAGCTATCCAGAATATTACGCCAAACGGGCAGGAGACAACTTCGCTCGTTGCTCAAAATGTGATGAGTTCCAGTCCCAGAAGAAGTTGACGTCAACAGGATCTCAGGCGTCCCTGTTATGGTCTAAGAAAATGAGGCTGCACAATGACTCTGCAATGGCGCATAGGGACTTGTACTACCTAAATTGATTCAGGTCGAAGGCTACTCCTCATGAAGTTCTTACAATTATGCATGACAAGATGGACCACTCCAAGACAGCATCGCCGGCCTTATCCCACAAGGTCAAACACTTAGACGGTCTCATGAAGCTTCCTCTCGCTGTCACGGGAATGCTTGCTCATGGGCATGTGGATCAGCGTTACGCCCATTATGGCCTTGACATTTACTCACACGACGCTAATTACACGGTTGGATCGTTTGCGAAGCTCCTTCGAGATCTTGAGTCACCTCCTAAATCCACCTCCAGGGAACTCTTTCAAGAAAATCTGTCTCACCTATTGTATGCCGCGCTTTTGCATGGTTCAGAGATGTGTTTGGATCCTCTTGGCCCTCCTTCTGAGGTTCCTGTTGCTGCTAAACCCTTGCCTCCCATTCTTAACGTCCAAATGGATAACGCTGTCAACGATAACAAGAATAGATTTGTATTTTCATTCTGGTCCCTATTAGTCGCGAAGCGGGTGTTTCGCGAAGTGTACGTGAACTTCATGCTAGTCGGCCATACTCATGACGATATTGATGCCCTTTTTGGGCGATGGAGCATGGCTTTGCGGAGGGAGGACTTCCCCACAGTACCTCTCCTCATGAAGTCCTTCATGAAAAATGAAGTTGTACCAACAATTCCTCATCTCATTCAGGAGGTCCCAGATTTCAAGAAATTCATCACGGAGTGGATGCTTGATGGCGACGATACGTTAATGGGTCACACTAAAGCTCATCAGTTCAAATTCTATGTAGATTCTTTAGGATGCCCAGTCATGAAGTATAAAATCTTCTGTCACGACGACGACTGGTTGCCAAAAGGAGATGGTTGTGGCATTAAGTTGTGGAAGGAGGATTCAGAAGGTCGATCTTTATGGCCCTGTGGTGTTTTTGGTGCCGTGGCGCCTCGCAAGATGCGGCACCTGCCTGATGTGATTAAGGGCTTGTCGGGTTTTGTAGATCATTGGGAGAGGCTATCTTCTGATTCAATCCAGTCCAGAAGAATCTATGAGCCCCTCTTATACTATTGGAACGATGTTAAAGAGGCTCTTTCCATCCCTTTTGATGCAGTCCCCACCTTGGAGCATGGTTTTTGGCCATCCACTCGGCTCGCTCATTCCGTCGAAGACGAGTTTCAGGAAGATGGAACTTTGCGCGAGGAGTTCGCAGAGGATGATCACTTTGTTGGTCACAAACAAGATCGCCCAGGACCGTCAGTCCGTGTTGCGCGAGACCTTTTTGCAGGGTACTTCTTAGCATTACGACCCTGCGATGAAGACAATTGTCCTTTCTGGCTTGCGAGGGCCTTGATTGACCCTAATTCGAACCTTGACCTCCCGAACACGATCCAAGTAGAGTTCTACCGTCCAATTTCCGGACATGAAAATGTTTTGAAATTCTATACCGGATGGGATGTGGATGGGAGACTTTGTTGGACAGTTGAGAAGGATGTACCCGAGTCGTGGCAGAGTATTGATGCAGTCATAACAGCTTGGAAATCAAAAGTTAAAAAAAATGTCAACGACTGGGGGCTTGGCAAGGATCCAATGCTGAAGATTCCACTCAAACAACTGGACATTATAAAGGCCTCCTTGGAGAGATTTGTTTCTCTGGATTCTGAATAAACATGTAGCTTTGAAGTTGGTAGTCTTGAAGTTCTGAATTTAGTCAGATCACTTATAATAGTTTGAAGACGACTGAACTGAATTTCATTCGTCCATTTCATCCAACATTATGTTTTCTAGACAAAGGTAGATGTTTAGCTCGAGTCGACCTAATGAGTTCTAGCGTATTAGTTCTAGCGTGTTTATGTTTTGAATACTAGCAAATTACATATATTTTGTTGGAGGGAACACTACTCAAGTGTTTCAGTCCATTCCTTATTTATCATCTGTACCACATTATAGGCAGCAGTTTAGGTCGAGGCGACCTAAACTACATTTGGCGTTGAAGTTCGTACTTTACGAGTGCAGAATACCAACAGGTCACCTATAGTTCTTCTTGTAGATTTTTACTTAGTACCCTAAACCGTTGATTCTATATCATATGTACTGCCACATACCAGCCGTTTAGGTCGAGGCGACCTAAACGACATCTAGCGTTGAAGTTCCTAGTTTGGATTTCTAAAGTAGAGCCGATAACATACATTTGTTGGCATGGGACTATACTGAAGTCCGTATGTTCTTTGATTGCATATCATATTGTGGAAAGTGTAGGCAGCTATGTTGGTCGAACAACTTGAATGTTTGTACAGGTCTGTAAGGGCCTATCACGGATTCAACATTTAAGGAGTGTCGACCTAAATTTTATTTCCACACATATATATAATATAAGTTTGCCCAGCATATCCGTTGTGTCCATTTCTTGTTATTCGCATGATGTTCGTTTAGGGTGGTTCGACCTACCTTGTACTTTTTCATATATTTCTAGTAAACCATCTGTTGCCTGACTCCTCGGCAACCAAGGACAGCTCAGCAAAGGAGCGGCATCACCGAGGCAGCCAAGGAAACACAAGACACTGAAGACTAGAACGGCAGAACTAGGAGTTAGCACTAGAAAGTAGGATCACACAGTATAGAAAGAGTAGAAGACTGGATCGATACTCACTCTCTCATTTTGTGGTTGAGTCCCCGTTTAGGGATTCCTTGTACTCTCTGCCTGCGCCTCCTGAACTTGGACTCCATGGCCGTTCTCTTTTGTTAGTCACATACATTGTGTTCTTGGCATTATAGTGTACTGTCCTTTGAATGCTTGGTTGCTGACTCTCGAAACCCTCTCTCTCCCCTCGACCTCTGCCCTCACCAACTAAGTAACCAGGGTCCAACTGTGGCCGGCCCCTCACTCTCCCACCCCAAGTTATCCATGACTTCAACATCGATACAGAACCAGGGTCAGTCTCGGACCACCTCCCTGTAGAGCACTTTAGACTAGGGCGACCGTGACCACCGGTCACCGGTCACTTCCCCTCTATTAGACTAAGTGAGAGCAGTCACTCTACTCATCGACAGTCCCTCAAGAGAAGATCCCCCTTCCTTCACTATTCCACGGCTCTCCTGATCTCAGTTCTCTCCATGTCACTAACCCAGATTAACATTTTGGCGACCATGCTGGGGATGGAAGACTGAGATCGTTCTTTCCTAGAAAACCACAGGCACCATGCCACCCCGAAAGCTCCCTTTGGAGCGAATCAACGAAGCCGAGGATGCGGCTCAACAAGATGACCCTGATGCTACAAAAGAATTCCTCCAATGGATGAGGCAGCAAATGACTGACCTCGTCGCCAAAAATGAAGCCACGAATGCTAAATTAGAACTGTTAAGCGCACAATACCAGACGCTTCAAGAAAGCAGAACCCAAGAAGCTGCACACCCAACCCCCCAAGAATCCGAGGCCCAGTTGGAAGCACTGAGATCCACGACCATTCCCCGTGATAATCACACTGCTGCCTCTCATAGCCAGGACCAGACTTACAAAAACCCCAAGTTCCCCAAAATCTCATACCCAGTCTTCGATGAATCAGGGGACCCTGATTGGCACATACGTAGATTTAAAGTAATTGCTCGTACAAATGGTGTCACCGACCCCGCAGATTTACAAAATATATTTGGGACTACCCTCCAAGGAAACCACATTAATTGGTACATTGATTTTGAGACAGAACATTCCCACGCTAGCTGGGAAGAGATGGAACGCAGTTTCCTTCATAAATTCCGAAAACTCAAAACTAGTTCAGAAATCTTGCGGGCCTTGGGAAGTATCACTCAGGACAAAAATGAACCCGTAGATAAATTCTATGATCAGTTCAAACAACTTGCTGACAAATTGAGCCAGCGACCTGAGGAGGACTATCTGTGTGAATGGTTCAAAAAGGGATTGCTACCTTGGATCCAGCAGGGCATAGTCATCAGGGGTGTCAAAACTCTACATGATATTTTAAACACCGCCAATGATATTAGTCGAGAATTGAGTGCGTTGAATCGAACACAAGCCCCCTTGTTACCCTTGCCAGCGTTCAGGCCAGACAACCGCCCCACGCCTGCAGTCTGTGGGACATGTGGAAAAGTTCACCCAGGCCGTTGCTGGTTTGCCCCTGGTAACAGTCGACAGGATGACCGAGGACGGCCCAAGCCTACCAGTGCTGCCATCTACCACGAGGAAGTCAACGTTGACGCATTCCAGCCCAGCAGGAGTGATGCCTGCTGGGAATGTGGTTCCCTGGAACATAGAAGAAGCCAATGCCCACAGCTTAGGCAACGATGGGCTCAGGCTCGATCAGAACCCAGCCATTTCCCAAACGGAAACATGGACAACCAAAGAGGACCACCAGCCCCACGCCGAGGAGGAGTAACACTCACTGAAGTCCATGGCACTGAAACAAGTATCTCGACCATTAGCACTGCTGTAGTAAGTACTAGATCAAAAGGCCAAACAGTCGATCATGTTGTCGAAACTCGAAAACCTTTCCCACCACAGCACTGGGAAAGATTGCACAACATCCGCAAAGATCTACAAAAAGGATTAGAGGCTCCTTTGATCAACCCTGACATCCAAAAAATACTCAGTGATACCAATGTAACCATTACACTGGCAAAACTTCCGGGCATTCTGGTGTGGCAGCGGCGAGCAGTGAGCAGTGAGCGGTGAGCAGCCAAAAAACGCACCGGGGGTCAAAAGTGAGCAGACAAAAAACGCACCGGGGACCCTATGACCGTGGAAAAAATTACCGCCGGGGTTCCTATGAACCCATGAGAGAATGAAGTGGATGAATGAAATTCAGACACCAAGATTCCAGAATCCGCAAAATTTATATATTGAAAAAAAATTGTAAATATTAAAAATGATCCTTAGAATCACCGGGGGGGGGGGGGGCTGTCACTATTCTCGGAATTGGAAGGCTTAGGCTACTCATTATCCTCTACCCAATCAAAATCTTCCTCTAAGAAAGCCGATGGTCCGGGAGCACCATTGCCAAAATCAACAACGTTGTCCGTAGACGTCCATGTTGATCTGAGTCTTGGAATGTAGTAATGAAACAACTCGGGTTCTAGACATGATATCCCGGAAGCACTCTCAACACGCCTGAGTGTGCGAACGTTGTCCTCGGTCCAGTCTATCTGGCCTCGATTAGATCGGATCACTTGACGAAGCTGCTGGACGTCAGAGAACATGTCCACCTCCTTACCAGGCCGTCGATCTTTGAACTTGTCGGTCACTCTCGAAACGAACTCCCTCAGCTCCCAATTATGCCATGGTAACCCGTCCTGCATCCAGTGGAAGAAGAATGGTAAGTGAGGTACAGAATCTTGAAGAAAATGCAAACAGCTAACTTGAACCGAAGGAAGTAAAGTAAATTCAAAGATATTCAAATCAACAAAAGAGGCAATAAATCGAACCCGGAGCATTTCTGAAGTTGGAGGCATCGAAGACTTGATCTCCTCTCGTAACGAGGTATGGCTAATGGACGAGGATTGAACATGCTGGGCAGAGGGGGGAGACTGATCCATGACCACGTTGTTTGCAAGAGAATGAGAGGAACGATGAATTGTCTGCAATGTAATTCTGAAAACAAGCTAGGGGGCTGGGAGAGAGAAGGAGCAATGCGTTTGTAAGAGGTACCTCCTAGCAACAAATAAGAGGCTCAGCCGTTGGTGGAGGAAACCAATCATAAATATAAGCTCGTAAGTGGAGGTTAATCAAAACGATTTTGGCGGCCATGGCACATTGCAATAAACTCGCACGTACGGATATACTGAATGCCTTACCCTTCAACATCTTAGTCTCCCAAAACATGATGTCGGATCCGACAGTCAAAAACTGGACTACAATGTTATTGAGGTACTGCGCATTAATGTGCGAGTTTAGGGTTAACTTGTTTCGGTTTGGAGGATGTGATCTCAAGTATGTCTCTCTTGTGTTATCACTTTTGTTTGTGCTTCGTTTTTAGCCTCCTTAGTTTGAGAATTGTAGAATGGACTTCGCAGTGATCACCGACTTGTTCAGCCAGAGTTGGGTCACGCCCGAGTCAGCGATGGCTGAGCTCTTTCCAGACCTCATGCCTGAGTTGCAACGAGAATACATTGAGAACTCGGACTGGTGCTATGACTACATGACGCTGCTTGAGAACCTGCGGCAAAGAGGTGATCGATGGGTGCTGCTGATTGATTCCATGCCAGCATGGTCGGCGTATGTGGTGGCTTTCAAAGAGTCGCGTGATGCAAGGAAGCGGAAAGATGAGTGGGGTACAGGTATGGTTCATGCATACTGGACTGAGGCCCTCACCTTGTTTATGACAGACCGGGTTATCCCATTTGAGATTGACGAGAAACTTGTAGAAATGGAGCTCCGGGATCTTTCATTGCAGCAGAAGGTACTTTTGCGTGACCACCTGCGAAATAGTTACACCATGGAGGTGATGGGCCCTCCTCCGGGCTACAGCATTGGCCAGTCCTCCATCTCTGGACCAGGGTCTTCATCCAACGAGAGGAAAGTGTTTCCCAAGTATTGGGCACCACGAGCACTGCGTTGCGGTTTTTTATCGTGGCCTTTGCGAAGGAAGGTGCATCTCAACGCCGTGCTTGGAAAGCGATCATGAAAACAGGTTTGTGTATTCCCATCTTTCAATTCTTTTGCGGTAGCAACACTGAGGCTCTAGCATAGATATTGTCATGGTGGACGTTGTTGGTTATTTAAAATGTCTAATTAATGTTTCAGTTGAGGCAGTAGTTTCAATTATCACTTAGTTTGTTATATGCCAAGAATTTTATCTCAATTGCCTATTCAGTGGTGGGCAAATGGATTGTTGCATTTTAGGAATTTACGCCAAAGTCGTGTTGATTACATCAAGGTGACATCCGTCATGAACTTAAAGTTTTAAATAGGCATTTTCCAATGTAACATCTGATTTAATTTAGGCTGGTAGAACTACAATGGGGAAATCGGATTTATGCTTAAATTCTACTAATGCCGCCAGGTGCTCTTAAGTGGAGTATACTAATACGTATAAAGCTCTCATGTTGATTGAGGCACAATGTTGGTTGAGGATATGGTTGACAATTAGTTAAAGGCTGGAACTATACTTCAACCACATAGCCTTCAGAAGGCATGTATGTTCTGAACTGCATTGGTAGTAAAGAATTGCACTTGTGAACTATGATATATGAAAATGGCGCAGTGATTCTCTTCATTCGGAAGGGATGAATCCTAACATCTACTTTCATATACTATAGACTAGATGAATGTGAATCTCACAACTTTCAGAGTTTTGGTAGTAATCTGAAGATGACTTCCTACTTTAAAGTGGGGGTTACAAAGGGTGAGCTAAATTGGGGGTCAGCAAATTAGATATTGAGCTCTAACCGTGTGCCGGATCCGATAGAGAAAAATTGCCCCACCATGATTTCTCCGACGTTGAGTTATAGTTGCCTCACAGCAGATAAAAATGTCCTTAGCATATTCATGAAGGTATTAATTCCTTCGCAATGAATTGTAATTTGCCTTAGCTGAGTTCTATCATTTTCTAAGAGACATTTTATATTTTTCTATCATCAGATTATGTATAACTCTTTTGATATTCTACTGTCAGTACACTGTAATAGCACATGGCTGCTCTACTTAATATCAATTGATATATGCATGAAACTCACATAGGCATTGCGCAAAATCGAGACACATTATGAATGACCAGTATCTTATTTACAAAGTTTAAAGCATAAGAGTAGCCAAGATCCGTCACTAGTAACATAGTATAAATAATGCTACTTTTCTCATAGGTCCAACTGTATATGATTAACTACAAAATCAGAACCGTAAAGTCCGTCTACTCATCATTATCACTGTCAGAGTCACTCAAGAGGATGAGAGAGAGCCCAGGGCCTTGAATTGCGCCAGTGCCATCCTTCACACTCTCAACGCTAATTGCGGAGCTACTATCTTCGGATTCATATCCATCTTTGCCAGGGCAGCAAATAGTCCCTCCGCAATCCGCAGCATGTTTCTCCATCCACCTCTGAACCCAAGGAGGAATTTCATCATCAAAGTTGTCAACTTCGAAGCAAAGTGACCTCCCATGTCCTTGTACGCACATAACCTTTAGCGTGTCTCCGTTGTCATTGATTCGGGCCGCGCATCGTCCATTTGAATCATGTGCCTTCATGGGTTTGGCGTGGACATTATCGATAGGATTGGCAAGGCGGGAGCAAGCACACCCTATCGGGCAAGACTTGCGAGGCATTGAAGAGGCCGGAGGAGAACCTGCCATCTAGGAGAGAAAATGAACTTCTAGTTAGTCGTAGATGAAAGTAGATGTTAATCTTGATTATCATAATCCTCTTTGTGCACGTCAAAATAATTGGAAAAGGAAAGATCCGATATTGTGAATTTTAAAGAATCTAAGTTATGATAAAGTGAAAATGGTATAAATTGTACCTTATAGTAATAAGCTGCTCTCGGTAAACAAATGTTTGGGTCCTACAATGAACACCAGAACAGAGGAGTTAATAAATCAACTTCCAGCAGAAATAATTAAAGCAAGCCGAAAGGCCATTGGGACATAAAGCATGATCAGTTACTAGCCATAGCTTTATAGTAGCTTGTTGGCATGGAGGAAAAACCTAACTCATAAAACACATTGCTAATCTAGCGAGCGATGAGCTTAACCTTTTCAACAGTAAGCTTAAGAAGAACAAACTGGAAAACAGCAGTCTAACATATAACAAGCACAGCATACTACAAGCTCAAGATGCAATCTATCAGTAAGCATTAAACCCCGCATACGAGTCAGGTTGCTAGTCAAGATGT
This sequence comes from Ceratodon purpureus, assembly GCA_014871385.1. NCBI lineage: Eukaryota > Viridiplantae > Streptophyta > Bryopsida > Pseudoditrichales > Ditrichaceae > Ceratodon > Ceratodon purpureus. The sequence goes on along the minus strand of CM026432.1, from coordinate 8,118,262 downwards.
CAGAGCCCCGACAAACTCCTAACAAACTGACTACCTAGCCAGGACTGCCTCAACAGGACAGCCTCATCAAGACTTCTCTATCAAGTCTAACCAACTGAGACTGCCCCACCAACACTGCCCGCTCGAGACTTCTCCGCCGAGACTGCCCAATGGGAACTACCAAACCAAAGCTGCTCCAACAACACTGCAAAAGTGAGACTGTCCTATCGAGAATGCCCAACCAAGACTGCCCAATGGAGCCTGCCCCACCAAAACTTCTCAACAAAAGCTGCCCTATCGACACTACTACAACGAGTCTCCAAATCGTGAATCGCCAACCGAGACTGCCCCACCTAGAAGAAGACAAAGGTGGAATACCGAGATGAGGGGACCAAGAACAGATACCGAGAGGCGGGGGCGAGGAATGAACATCAAGATGAATTTAGGTGAAGCTTGGCGGCTATATATATAGGAGGCAATAGAATGGCTTGGCGGCGCACCAGATGGTGGCAGGGAGGATTTAGGGTTTTCTTAGGTTTTGAAGAACAAAGGTGAACAGAAAATGGAGCTTGGGATGGGGCTTGGGAATTGAGCTTGGAATGGAGCTCGAGATTGGGAGTAGATTAGCCCTCGAAATAGGGAGTAGAGTGGACCTCGAGCATAAGCGTATATTTGAGCTCGTGATGCAACATAGATCGGAGTAGGAGATAGTCCCCGCGATTTTTGTGTACCTCAAGGACCATCTGGCGGGTCCGACAGATGTTTTTGGAGCTTTCAAAAAATCGCCGGGTTTTGGTCCGGCATTCGAAAATTATAATAACTGAGGCTGAAATGGGCAGTTCCGGCGGGGATTGGCAATTGCGGCGAGTTGAGGGCTGAAGATCACGCGCGGTTACACGGGCAGGACATTTTGCGCGGGTACAGAAGGGGTGACCACGGGGTAAGCTATATGAATGGGGGCGAGACGCCAAGAGCACCCTTAGGAAGAACCCCGGTGGTATTTGGCGAAGTACAGAACCACCTGTCGGATCCGACAGATAGTTATACTACTTGCCAAATACCACCGGGGTTCTTGCTAAGGTGCGCTTTTGCGAAGCAATTCTGTTACAAGAGAGCGTCCATAGTGGGATTATATTTTAATGAGGAATACGCAAAGGTTCTGGGACTATTGCATGTGTATTTCGTTGAACCTTATACAATCAAATTATTATAAGTATTGTAGCGTAGTAATAATTTTTTAAATTATACATATTGAGTAGCAATAATCAGTCAATGTTCATTTGATATAGTAACAATTCAACTCAAATTTAAAAACTTTTATTAAAGTGTATTGACTGTAATTATCAAATGAGAGGAATCAAAGTGATAAGAAATTCATAAGAAATTAATAATAAACTGTCAGACAATAATTTTAGAATTTTGAAAGCAATTAAAAATGTAATAGAAAGAAAAATGCCTATTTTTCATAAAATTTTAAAGTTCCAAGTGCTCCAATTTTGGACGCTTTGGTGGTTGATCTTCATTGTTAGGTTCTCTTGTCCGCTTCCGTATTGGAACCCAGTCGAATCGTTTTTCCCAAATTGATCCCGTTTGTCCGCATCCAACTCGGTCCAGCCATATCCCTTCATTATCTGCTTTCCATGCGCAATCTATACAGTCGATAGGCATTGAAACGTGATTTACTAGAGGAGGTTTCCATATTTTAACATCTCTACGATATGCCATACTCCCCAGGTCTTTAAATTTGCATATCCAAGGCGAACTGAGTAAACGCTCGTCGGTGCGTGGATTTAAGGATATGTAAAAAAATCGTTTGGAAATGTGTGCTCGAAGTCGTCCTGGAATTATCACGTTATTCATTGGGGCATCCATAACTCCATGTGTAAGCAGTAATTCATCATCGAGATCATTGAAAATAGACACTCTATACTCCTTCAGAAATTCGTGGTGGTCCTCGTCCTCCTTCCATTGCTTAAAAAGCTTGTACTGATGTCTACCGCTAAAAGGATGGAACTGAGAAACATACAGACCATCTCGTTCAATATTCCATCGACACAAATATGTATCAGGGCTGGGACCTTGTTCACAGATTGGACAGTTGTCCTCGTTGAAATTTGCATCTTCGTGCCGCATAAGACGAGCATGTGGATGCTCCCAGATGCACATGTAATTAATCTCATATTTTTTGGCACAGTTCCATTCGCGGATTTCGTATTCAAAATCGCAAAACAAATTGTCTTCAAAATCGAGAAGACCGCGGCCAACTTCGACAGATGCATGAGCTTTGATTTGATCAAACACGACGTTTTGCTTTATTGGCACACCACGATCATATTGCTTTTCGAAGCAATCTAGCCATACCTTCTTGTGCATATTATTTGTAATTTCAACTGGTGACAATACATTCTGTATAATTTCCTCATCAAATGATTGTACTTGTCGGAAAGTTGTCAAAATTAAGTAATACAACAGTGACAAAAAGCGTTTAAGTCTATGATCCTCCATGCTATAAAATAAATGTGAAATCTGATCGAATTCTAATTGAAGATTAGGAGCTTTAGAATTAGGAGGACAGAACTTAAATTTTTCAAATATTGACAAAAATTGTTGTGCATCGTGGCCATCCTTTCATATCATTCATGATGCCTTTTCAGTAACTGTTATACCCTTTGATTATAGAAAACGGTTTAACAAAGCAGTTATTTAATTCGAAGATATCAAGTACTTATTACGCACCTTTCGAATAGCCAATTGCTCGCCACGAACAGTTGCAGTTAATGCTCGGTTTTATGAACTTTCGATATTAATGCATGCGACTATAATTATTAAATTTGAGGAATATAAAAAAAAGAAAAGTATTACTTGAGTACTCGGAAATGAAGGTGAGGCAGCGAATACAATATAAAAAAAATGATTTAAATTTCCAAATTAAGACTCTTGCTGTAAAGGAATTATATTAAGTTGAAACCATAAAAAGTGAAGTTGATACATAAAGTCAATGTGCATAGTACGTAAATAACAAATATCAATCAGGAAAATTTAATGAATTAGTTCATCAGTAAGAGTCATGTAATAAAAAAAATACTAGTAAAAAATGTAATAAAAAGAATTTCTTCGGTTAGTGATTTACACAATTTAAAGCAATTATTAAGAGTAATTAACGGAGAGGTATTGGTATTGTGAATGTTATAAGCCATGTGCACAGTTTAGTTGACCATTGCTATCTTCATAGATAAATTAGAGCAATCAATATTTCAAGACTAATAAGAGTCATCGTATTTGCTAACTCTTAATGACTGTGTTTTGAGATCAATCAAAAAATCAGAGGAACAAAATTAAATTGAAACAAAAAACGGACATAATTAATATGAAAAGGATAGGGCGAGCAAATGATATTTTTATAAGCCGGTATATTAACTTAAATAAAATTACAAAAATTTACAAAATAGTATGCTTTTATAAGCGTCAGTAGCGGTACAGGAAATGTACACTAGAATAACCTACAAAGGCAGATAATATACTATGCCGAAATTTCACGTAGACCTAAGGAAATAAATCTAGTCATCAGAGTCACGGTCATCGTCGCTAAGAACGATGACATAGGACTCCGGACCATCCACCGTCGCTTCGGTTTCCTCTGCAGCGTACTCCAGGAAATCTGAGTCTTCACCTTCTGGAATATACCCGGCATCCTCCGGGCAGTACTCATTCCCGTTGCCGCCTGCAGCAACCGCATCCATCCACTTCTGCACCCACTCGGGGATGCCATCATCGGAACTCTTTACTTCGAAGCATAGGGAGCGCCCATGACCTTCCATACACATTAGCCGCATCGTCTCCTTGGTCTGGGTTGGTGATGACCCTTGCAAGGCTTGGTGCTCAATGTCAGGCAGTGGAGTGACTCCTTCTGGAATTCGGGAATCAGGGACTGGCCTGCTCCGGGATGTCGGACAGGTGCATGGTCCAAGCCCAACGCATATTGTGCAAACCATTGGAACTCTTGAAGAAATATTCGCCATCTGCTCACCAAGATTAAAAAGAAATTAATACGATTCGCCGCAAAGTTTGGCAAGACAGAATCTGCCTTGTCGGGAGTTTGTGCTTAGCTCTAGAATTACCTCAGTTATCCGAGTAGCAAGGTGCGATCGAAGAAACTACAACTAATTCAATGAGCCATTCACAGTTTCACAATACAAGATAGATTATTCTAATACAGGCATGGCATTATATTTAAGACAAGCATAGACCACTAACAGGATCAATTAGTTAGCTATTCCATATTTCCACAAGTTACTGGCAGCTATTCCTTCTTTTCACAAGTTACTCGCAGGTGCTCGGGTATCCGCAAATCTCTTGCCGGATCCAACGTAACCCCCACGTACAGTTAAACTTAGCTTTCTTTAAGGTAACAACCTACTGCGGTTGGATGACACTGAAGAGTCTTAAGCGGGAAGCCAACGAGAACAAACTATCCTAGAAGTACCAACACTCACGGCGATACATAAAACCAACAGTTAGTAATACCCAATCGGATAGTATACTGCCGAGGCAATAACATTAATATTTGTGTGTAACCTTTATCGCAAAGTTTAAAACTTGAGTGCGCATCATTAGTGCACCAGTGTGGGGGCCTCGGAGCGAACAACCTGCTTGAATCCCAACTACCGAATCAACTAACGACCCTACAGAGTCCCAAGCCCGAAGCCATCACCAACAATGCAGTGGAAACGAATTTCCGCAACCCTCAATCGGATGGCGCAATGTCGATTCAATAACATTATTATCTGTGTTAATCAAAGTACGAATATGGGATAATTGGAGCAAACAACTTGCCCTACTCCCAAAGAACGCACCCGCTGACGACTCGCTTGAAGAGTTCCAAGCCACCAGCAAACGAGAACAGACGAACCAGAGAAACTGACAATGACCAGAGAAACCACCAAAGCAAACATATAAACAACATGACGTTACCCCTAATCGGATCTGCAAAGCAAAACATGTCATACTGCGCATAAATACCGAGGCTAAGAAAAAGAAACTAAGACGGAGAAACCAAATTCCGATGGAGAAATAAATGAAGACAAAGAGAAGATGAAGAAACGCACCTTAGGAGATCGAAGAGAAGATGAAGAACTTTGGAAATATGGGAAGTTTATATAGGTCGCTTGGCGCCCAGAAATGGCGGCGCCGGCGGCGGCTAGGTCAGCGGAATTAGCGCTGTAACGGATATGGCGACGGCGGCAGCGGCATTTAGGTCAGGGCTAGTGACAAAGGAAGCAACGGCTGCGGCAGCTAGGTTGGCGGCAGATAACCCCGGCGGTATTGTCAATGGGCCTAAGCCACTTGAAGAATCCGACAGATGGATTTCTCATAAGGGCAAAGCCACCGGGGTCGCGTGTGAGGGTCTTAGGTGAGGGTCTTAGGTCGAGGGTCGAGGGTCGAGGGTCGAGGGTCGAGGGTGAGTGTGAGGGTCGAGGGTGAGGGTGAGGGTCGAGGGTCGAGGGTCGAGGGTGAGTGTGACGGTCGTGGGTGAGGGTGAGGGTGAGGGTGAGGATGAGGGTGAGAGTTAGGGTAGCGTGGGGATCAAGGTGAGGATCAGGGTCAGGTCCGAGAGTAAAGGTAAAGGATAGGTTAATTACGGGTTTGGCGGTGTGCTTTCGGGTATCATGCTGAGATTAGAGGTTAGTTATCGAAACGTCCTTAAGTGATAAGCAATCTATATTAGGATGGTGAAGTGAGGGTGAGGTGAGGGTGAGAGTGACGGTCAGCGCCGAGGGTGAGGGTGACGGTCAGCGCCGAGGATCAGAGTAACGGTCTGGAATAAGGTATGGGCCGAGGGTCGATGGCATTGTCACGGCGATCCGAGCTCCGTCGCGTCGAACTCATTCGAAGATTTAAGCGCCAGATCGCCAAAGCCTCTTTGTACCTAGCAAAAGAAGATATTTCAACACAAAAGTCAGGTTTAAAGCTTGCCCGAGAAGATGCCTACGATTGTGAGGACGTAATGGTTGACCTAGAGGTCCAAAGACTTGAGTCTATTCTTGTGCAGCACGAGCGCGCCGAGCTTCGAATGGCGATGGCAGATCTTTCGAAGACAGTAGACATCTCCAATGGCGCAGAAGAGTATATGAGTATGATGGAGGAGGTCTTTGAGATTCTAATTTTACCTGGTTGTGTTCCCCCACGAGATATATTTGAGGGTGTTACTGGGCTTAGGCTCATCCCTGATGAGGAAGTATGTAATTGTCGCAAATCAGAGGCAATCCAGAAGGAGTATTTTGACATTAGTCTCGGTGCTTGGGTAGTGCAGTTGTTTTAATGCATTGGGTATTTTTAGCAGTTGTATTAGCACAATGTGTCTAGCACATTGTAGGCAATGTACAATAAGGTTTTTGTTGTTAGATTATGTACATAGAGTTTGGAATGAAGTACAAGAAAGTATGCGTATAATGGAATTTCTACAATTTATTTGATATCCATTCTCTGAGTTAACATATGAGTTATACGGGTATATTTTGCACTACGGTGCACCCCGTTTATTGAAGTAATTAAATATGTTAATGCATCGAAGAAAATATGAGTATAAGACCGAATAAAGCTAACATAAAGCATGAGGGTAGCTTGTACGTGAGCGCAGAGCGCAGAGCGGAGAGCGGTGAGCGCAGATTTGGAGAGCGGAGAGCACAGAATGAGGGACAGAACCTTAAAATAGCACTTTTTTTACTAAAAATAAATTATAAAATTAGAAGATTCGAATATTCTTAATTTATTTTTGGAAATTTACTAATTTTAGTTATTTAATTGACCCTATAACCGTGGACTAATTACAGTATTTTCATTGAATTTGTAGTTCGTTTTCTCTTTTCTTGGTGATTAATTTTTTAACGTGCACCAATTACTATGCTCCAGCTCCTTCTTACTAGTTCAGGCATACAGTAATTCCCCTTATCTCCTTAAATTTATATGCAAATTACTACTTAAAATGTATTGGTATTGAACCTCTGAACAGGGATCAAGTAACATTTAATTTCGTAACATTTTCTTAACATTGCTAGAATTCATCCACCATAGTCTACATGCCTTTCTCCTTTTTATTATTTATTTTTTATTTTTTTTGATATTTGTCTTGTATTTTTTATAAAATTTTCTTTATTCTATCTATCTTGTTAGAGGGGTCAAAAGCCTCCTTTCATTTAATTCTCTCCTTCATTTTATTTTCACAATCATTTTATTTTCACATTCAATTTGTTAATTTCCTTCATTTTATTTTCAACCTTCATTTTAAATATTGCTATTCTTTACTTTAATCTTTTTAATTTCGATTTATATAATTTGTTTTTTTTTTGGTTTTTTTAATTTTTTTGCATTCTTTATTTTTTAAAGAAAAAATTAAATGCTAAATGACCTCTGCTAAACCTTCATCTTTTTCCATTCGGTTTAGGAGGATGACAACTTTTAAATGAATGAATGGCCGATTTTCAAGGGCGCCAAGCATCTTCTTCAGGGATATTTAAGATAAGAGTAGGGAATGTTACTTCTCTTTACTAAATTGTTAATGGAGTCGAAAGAGTTCTTTCATTTAATTTTATCTTTCATATTACTTTCACTTTATTTTCTTCATTTCTTTCATATCATTTTCAGTTTGGTGTGTCAATGAAGGCCATTGCTTAGGTGAGTGGAACCCATATTAATGACATGTAATTTAGTGATCTACTTATTTGAAAATATTCAATCGTTTCAAAATCAAGTTTGTTTTTGAAGAATGAACCTTTTATTTCCCAAAAAGAAAAGACAAATTTTTCTTGGAGGGGAGCTAGTATAACGACTTATCTAATGATGTGGTTATGGTGCATTAGATAAGAGTACCAATAATCCAGAAGGACCAAGTGGTCAACGTAGGTGCACTAATAATTGGAAGTAACCTAAAGCAACAAATGGATGTATGTAAGTAGCTTTAATCAACAAGACGCTTTCTTGGTTCTTGGTTCACTTAGAAATAATTCTAGCACCCTCCTATCACCATTTATTAGAACTTTTGATTTTAGATTGGTAAAATTCACAAAAAAATAAATTTCTAAAAACCATATTCTCTATGATTACCCAACCTTTGTGTATTTTTCCACACCAACTGTGCCATTCAACCAGCAAAAAGGCTCAGAAAGCTGCGATGGTTTCTGGTGCTGCTACCTTAAAAGCTGGTGATATTCCAACCAACTTGAAGCTCGTCATGCTCTGATAATCTTGAGGCTTAAAGGCTTGAACTACCATATTTTAGTTCACATCAATGAAAGAGCCTTTCTTTGAATGGGCAGCTTCTAAGGAGCTTGAAGGGGGAATTTTCTTATTTAAAGTGACATTGTTAAACCTTTGTCATAATTTATTTTTGTAATGAATTTTCTTAATTTGCTCCCCCCAAAAAAAAAACCTTTGTCATGTGTAAAATCTTGGACTGTTCAGCACAAGATTTCTTTAACAAGGCCTTATTCCTTCTTATGTCAGAATTTGCCGCCGATCATCTTGTATGTTGGGGCCACAGCCAACCTTCTGTCATTAAGAGTGAATGCTACTGTTAAAAAATAATATTACTATGTACTCCATTGTTTAATTCTAGATGTTGAGTCCCTCGAATATGATACTCCACAGTGCTTTTCAGGCAGAGATCCGTGGATGGAAGGCAGTATTCTCTTCAATTATTTTTGGTACTTTTCAAATGTTATATGTTGTAAGCTGCTGAATGGTCTGATAATCAGCGGGTCACACAACTTAGATCAAAATTTTAGTAAATAGAGACAACACAAATTCATTTAATAGTCAATCCTTATGGAAAAAGCGAGCATACCTTAGTTTGCTGGGGCTCTGTACGTGGGCGTATGAAGACGATTGAATGCTCACATAATGGAACTTCGTAATAGCTGGGAGCTACAAATTCAAAATGTTGCAACAGAAATGTAGGAAGTGATTTTTCAGAAATCATTCATATGCTACAAAGCCAAGTCTGTCAAAAGCATATTGAAGGAGTAGAGTTCTACAAAAAGCACCTTCAGCAATTGCAGATGTGATTCGTGTACTGTCGTTCAAGATTACCATTCACAAGAGTTCATATTATGTACAAATGCGGAGGAATACCATTCACAGGAATATCTTCCAGCAGTAGTATTTTAGACATGATATGTAAGGTGTTGGTAAATGATGTGGTGAGATTGTATATGCATATACGCTTGACGTGCAGATCACAAAGATTTAATTCAGCTACAGTTTCATGTTCTCAGTTGACCTCAAAGACAATTGCAGAATCCACAGCAAACAGACGTAAGCTACTAAGAGGATACATCTTAGAAGGAAGTTATCCACGTTTTAAGCTTTGAACTGATCTGATGTACAGACTCAAAGTATCTATCGAGAAGCAAGCATCCATATGAGATGCTCGGTATTTGTGTTGGTCACGGCTATGGAGATCCAAGTACCGTTGTCTCTGAGTTAATTGGGTACTAGCCTACAGATTTTCATCACATTTTATGCTTGTCATGTATTCCAAAGGATGGACTTTGGAACGTCAACTTCTTGAGATGCAACAACAGGTGATATACTTGCAAAATCTGCATGGAAGTGCATGCTTGCTATTGGATACCGTATACAGCTTGTTGATTTTTTTTAATGGTTTGTAGAGTATGGGGGAGATTGGAGAATTTTAAGTCAAATTCAATGCTATATCTTTGAGCTCATGGAGGTGGCGCTCTTATCGGTCCCCCAGGATTTGGAACAAGACAATGTCATTGAACTCGCGCAACTGAACCGACGTTAAAACTCGCCTTTAGCCATATCTTCAGCCTCTTCCTTGCAAAGAAAAATCTTTTGCAAACGTCTTACTTTGCAAAATAACAAATGGTCCATGCTCTCAACTAAACCATCCAAAAGAAAAATCTTTTGCAAACGTCTTACTTTGCAAAATAACAACTGGTCCATGCTCTCAACTAAACCATCCAAAAGAAAGATCTTTTGCAAACGTTTTACTTTGCAAACTAACACGTGGTCCATGGTCTCAACTAAACCATCCAAAAGAAAAATCTGTCTTCAAAAGACACCATGGGATTTCGAACTCCCGACCTCCAGATTCACAGTCCACTGCACTATCGACAAATTCAATGCAGCTGGGCTACAAGCCAACATCCTTAGACAATATCTGTTTTTTAAATTTTTCGATTATCTTAAGTCTTATAATGGTTAATGTTTTTATTTATTTTTAAAAAAAAGCACCCTTCACCCTACTGTCTGTGACGACAGAAGGGGAGCGGGGTCTCAAGTCTTGTTCGAGTTGGTGATCTTTGCTCTCATTTGGTGCCTTGGGCTGCTGGGCTTGGGGCTTGTTCCTTTTTTATTTCATTTGTTTTTTAAATTTTTTGATTATCTTAAGTTTTATAATGGTCAATGTTTTTATTTATTTTTAAAAAAAAGCACCCTTCACCCTACTGTCTGTGACGACAGAAGGGGAGCGCGGTCTCAAGTCTTGTTCGAGTTGGTGATCTTTGCTCTCATTTGGAGCCTTGGGCTGCTGGGCTTGGGGCTTGTTCCTTTTTTATTTCATTTGTTTTTTAAATTTTTTGATTATCTTAAGTTTTATAATGGTCAATGTTTTTATTTATTTTTAAAAAAAAGCACCCTTCACCCTACTGTCTGTGACGACAGAAGGGGAGCGGGGTCTCAAGTCTTGTTCGAGTTGGTGATCTTTGCTCTCATTTGGTGCCTTGGGCTGCTGGGCTTGGGGCTTGTTCCTTTTTTATTTCATTTGTTTTTTAAATTTTTTGATTTTCTTAAGGTTTATAATGGTTAATGTTTTTATTTATTTTTTAAAAAAAGCACCCTTCACCCTACTGTCTGTAACGACAGAAGGGGAGCGGGGTCTCAAGTCATGTTCGAGTTGGTGATCTTTGCACTCATTTGGTGCCTTGGGCTGCTCGGCTTGGGGCTTGTTCCTTTTTTATTTCATTTGTTTTTTAAATTTTTTGATTTTCTTAAGGTTTATAATGGTTAATGTTTTTATTTATTTTTTAAAAAAAGCACCCTTCACCCTACTGTCTGCAACGACAGAAGGGGAGCGGGGTCTCAAGTCATGTTCGAGTTGGTGATCTTTGCACTCATTTGGTGCCTTGGGCTGCTCGGCTTGGGGCTTGTTCCTTTTTTATTTCATTTGTTTTTTAAATTTTTTGATTTTCTTAAGGTTTATAATGGTTAATGTTTTTATTTATTTTTTAAAAAAAGCACCCTTCACCCTACTGTCTGTGACGACAGAAGGGGATCGGGGTTTCAAGTCTTGTTCGTGTTGGTGATCTTTGCTCTCATTTGGTGCCTTGGGCTGCTCGGCTTGGGGCTTGTTCCTTTTTTATTTCATTTGTTTTTTAAATTTTTTGATTTTCTTAAGGTTTATAATGGTTAATGTTTTTATTTATTTTTAAAAAAAAGCACCCTTCACCCTACTGTCTGTGACGACAGAAGGGGAGCGGGGTCTCAAGTCATGTTCGAGTTGGTGATCTTTGCACTCATTTGGTGCCTTGGGCTGCTCGGCTTGGGGCTTGTTCCTTTTTTATTTCATTTGTTTTTTAAATTTTTTGATTTTCTTAAGGTTTATAATGGTTAATGTTTTTATTTATTTTTTAAAAAAAGCACCCTTCACCCTACTGTCTGCAACGACAGAAGGGGAGCGGGGTCTCAAGTCATGTTCGAGTTGGTGATCTTTGCACTCATTTGGTGCCTTGGGCTGCTGGGCTTGGGGCTTGTTCCTTTTTTATTTCATTTGTTTTTTAAATTTTTTGATTTTCTTAAGGTTTATAATGGTTAATGTTTTTATTTATTTTTAAAAAAAAGCACCCTTCACCCTACTGTCTGTGACGACAGAAGGGGAGCGGGGTCTCAAGTCATGTTCGAGTTGGTGATCTTTGCACTCATTTGGTGCCGTGGGCTGCTGGGCTTGGGGCTTGTTCCTTTTTTATTTCATTTGTTTTTTAAATTTTTTGATTATCTTAAGTTTTATTATGGTTAATGTTTTTATTTATTTTTTAAAAAATACACCCTTCACCCTACTGTCTGTGACGACAGAAGGGGATCGGGGTTTCAAGTCTTGTTCGTGTTGGTGATCTTTGCTCTCATTTGGTGCCTTGGGCTGCTCGGCTTGGGGCTTGTTCCTTTTTTATTTCATTTGTTTTTTAAATTTTTTGATTATCTTAAGTTTTATTATGGTTAATGTTTTTATTTATTTTTTAAAAAATACACCCTTCACCCTACTGTCTGTGACGACAGAAGGGGATCGGGGTTTCAAGTCTTGTTTGTGTTGGTGATCTTTGCTCTCATTTGGTGCCTTGGGCTGCTCGGTTTGGGGCTTATTCATTTCAGCTTGTAGAGAGTATTGGGTTCGATTGCCCCCGGCTGGAGGTACTGCTAGAAAGCTGTACCAATGATGGCCTCAATTTTTTGAACGTCTTTCGTATTCTGCGTTAAATTTCTGGAGTGTCCTTGTTATTTGAATTGATTTATTATTCATAGTCAATTTCTTTTTGTATGACTTAGGAGTCTTCTGAGGATAATATGGGGAGCCAACGTGAAGTCCCAACTCCAGCTGAGACCGAGGTACATTACTAATTCTTCTTACTTGTCTTTTTTTTAAATTTATTGCTTAAAACTCTTTTAAAGGTGGAAAATAACTCTCTCTTCATTTCTTCTATTCTAGGTATATTCAGATGCTTCTGAGATGTCCGCGACAGGTCTCCCCCATTTCAGTTATCAATGTTTCCGACCTCTCGGATTCATTTGATCAGCCTTATTGTACCTGTGATGTAGCCAACCCTGTAATTGGAGATAGTGGACCTTTCGAGGTCCACTCTCCACAGTACATGCCTACTTCTCCCGTGTACATGCCTACCTCCCCACTGTCCCCAGTGTATGAGCCTACGTCCCCGGCCTACATGCCCACTTCCCCTCTACAGGGCTCACCGCCTATGTCTCTACCCTCTCCTTCCTCGCCTATCAGAGTGAGAAGGCCTGCCCATGTGGTGTTTGCTTTACCGGCAATTCTGCCGTGCCCGGTTCAGCAAACCAGGCGGTTTTGGAGGAGGCGCCGTCACTGGAATTGTAGACAGTCTAAGGAGTACTATAGTCGAGCATCACGTAGATAGTTCCCCCAAGCGCAGATGACGATTGACTTGTTACAAAAGAGATGACAGTATGAAGATATATTGTTACTTTCTTTTACATACTTGTTTTCTTTGCATGACTTCCTTTGATTGTGATTCCTCTCTTAATTCGCACACCTCTTGGCAGGTTACTCAAACACAAGATGTGTTGGCAAAACCATCTTGTCCGATAGACTTGAAGAGTGCTATAGATGGGGAATTGTAGCATTGAAAACAACACAAGGTGGACTGTATAGCCGTCATCAACAACCTCAGGATCAAACCCTGGAAAAAGTCTCGAATGTTGGTGCCCCTGTGCAGGATGATCCCAATGGCCAAGGTTAGACCAGTGGGCGAAATGGGGGTACAGCATTTGGAGCGGGAGTTTGTTAAGGGATATAGAGATGGGGACCGCGTCATGTACATTTCCATGTACAACAATGAAGAGCAGACGAAGGATGTTACGGAAGATATCATGGCTGGTTGGGGCCCTTTATGGAGGGCCGCGAGTGATCATTTTGATGATGAGATCCGTGGAGACGAGGAGTGGATGCAATTCTCGCACAAGATGTTTTTTGTCTGGGAAGGTAATCATCGCCTCTCCGCATGGCTCCAGCATATAAACAAGCATCATGCGGACGACCCATCATGGCACATCTCTGTGCATTGCATTGTACTTGACCCCCGCGGCCATGTGGGCAATCTGCTTCACGCCATGTACGACATCAACTGGTACGTTTATAAGTATTGAATATTTGTTCTCCATATTGAAGTTTGTTCCGATTATATTTTATTCTTCTTACTTCCTAATTTGATATTCAGGTCGACTGAGAATGACCACGTGACTCCTGAAGAATTTGATGCATGTTTGAAGAACAAGCCACCTAATCCGTCATGGTTTCCCTTGACAACTAAGGTTTTCATCGCATTTTTGTACCGAGTAAGTTTATCTCCCTTCACTCTTTGCAAGTTATAATTCGTTCATTTATGAATTTTCTAAGATTTGTTTATTCTTTTACAACGGGAAATTGCAGTGGCCTTGGATGAAGCAGCTAGGGCCTACCTTGAGAAGACACCGGCGGATGAACAGACTGCATCTGAAGAGGCAAAGGTTAATGCCTTTGTGCAGCACCGAGACTGGTGGGGCTTCAATGCACTAGGCTTGGCTCACCCTACGATCCCCGGCTCCTTGGTATGTACATCATAATCATTCCTTGTCTTTGCGTTCTGCAAAACTTTCTTATTATTTACACTCACATATTGTGGTGACCCGCAGTCTCTTCGGTTCTGGGTGCGCGTCTTCGTTCGTGGTGGCCATCCCCCATCCAAGTTCACTTTTCAAACTAAGAAATCCGATGTCGTATACAATGACCTCCACATTACCGAGAGTGATGCCATTCTCAACTTCACCGATGTGGATTCGCAGCAAATGAATGGGGAGGTACCATGGAGAGGGCCAAGGGAGAAAGCCCATGAGATGATGCAGAGCATTATTTGAAGAGATGTCCAAGCCCGGCGACACAGTCTTTGAGTAGAAGGCAGGAACAGGTAATCTTTCATTAACAGTTTCTGCATTTCCATTCCTCTGATTTTCTCCACAGAGACTCACTTCTTTCTTGTGCTACGTGTTTCAGGTGCCTCCATCAAGGCTTGCCAAAATATTGGTCGTCATATTATAGCTTGTGAGGAGGACGAAGCCACCTTAAAGCAGTTATGATTCTCATTTCCAATTCGTATCCGTGTATGTAAAGGATGAAATGTTACAACTCTAAAGCTCAAAATATATATAATGCTGTAATTACTTTCTTAATCATTCAACATCTCACATTTCTATAGCCATGTTACCTATTCTTGGGAAAGATCCAGATACCATCTCTCAGAGAAATTTTCTCTCATTCCGGCACATCGAAGACATGATTCCCATTGGCCAATAGCAATGACCTCAACTGATCTAATTCAAGGCAACTAAGTTCTCCAAGGGACGCTGTCTCCAAACTCTCGTTATTAATTGGATTTGCAAGTGTCCAAGAACTCCTAAAAACATCCCAGTTGATGTTGAACCGATTAACTTCGTATTCGTCGTTTGGAATCCAATGGCGACCCTCGTACGAAAAGTAATCCGACCTCGCTAGCCAAAGGCATGCGTATTCAGGACTGCTGTCAATCTCACGCTTCCACCTCTTCGACACAGCACGAGCGTTCTCGACGTCTTCAAACGTGATTACCGTCGGAGGAGTCCAACCCTACGTTGCACTACTACCTATATGATCCCACGGGTTAGGCCCATCCGCCATCCGCTTAAGCAAATCCTGTAAAATCGTTTCACAGGCAACGACCTCAAATGAATCGCCCATACCTTCAAACAACTCCCTAGCAAGAACAAGCTTAAGTTCTACATAAATCATTGAGCTAATACAACTTCAAGGACGTCTGCTAAGGTTTATATAGATCGTTGCTTGACACTTAAGCTAGGAATGGTCTTCTCTAAAGACGGAGAATTCTTCGACGAAGACAAGCAGTCTGACTTGGTGTACATCTTGGTTTCAGCTACTCCATTATTGTACACGAACTCTGAAATATTCCACAAACTTTTAAGACCATTTCATTTCGCTGGTTTCGAGTTTTCTTATTCCTTATAATTATCTACATTATCTATTCAATCTAAACCGCTGTGATTTAAAAACATCATATAAGAATAGTCGTATCTTCATCCAATAAGGGACCAAATCTAAAGGATTGTATGCATGACGTCATCATGACATCAGCCCTAATTTGTAACTCTGTAAATTAACTTGAGAAATTCTTACCAGAGATAAGTCTGATTTCCACGGTAATATACTGTTTTCCTAAAAAAAGTAACAAAATCATGCCTTATTTTAGTAACTTTCCACGGTTATAGGGTCTACTTTGCTTTCGAAAATTTGGCTAATTGTCATTTCTGTGCTCTCCATTCTGTGCTCTCCGCTCTCCGCTCTACGCTCTCCGCTCACATACGAACTTTCCCCCATAAAGCATTAAATGCCAAGACTTGAAACATGAAAGAAGACTTGAAACATTATAACATGAAACATATATAAGAGGCATCAAAGAATGAACGATATAAATGGTAAAAAGATGAAACTACATTAAAACGATGAGAGATAAATTCATTTGACGATTAAGCAATTAAGAGAATGAATGTAGGAAAGAGTGATAAACGTGAGTCAGAAAATATAGATTTCAAAAAAGGACTGATAAAAACAAAAGAAGAATTCACAAATGCACGCGTAATAGAATAGAAGAAAAATGCATAATAATAGGATGGCAAGGGTGAATCAAAAATATTAAGCAACATTGATTGAACGATTAGAAGGTTCGATTAATGAATTCAAAAGATTTGAAATTTATAATTAAATGGATTTTATTTATGAATGGCAAGCTTTGATAATAAAAGAAGAAAATATATAAAAATGAAACGGATAAAAGAATGTGAGATTGATCGAATGATCAGTAAAATATTGTAAGATCAAGTGCAAAAGCAACCTTGTGCCGAACCGCGCAGGTAAAACCATGTGCACAACCAAGCACTAGATAGGGCACGCAACGAAGCGGGTGATCAACCCCGGCGGTTCTTCACCCAAGCCAAAAGCAACTGACGGATCCGACACATGATTTTTGAGAGCCGAGGAAACCACCGGGGTCGGTGGTAGGTGTGGCCCGGAAATAGGATATCGACTTGCGGTTATGGGCGTTTTCAAATGAACTGCATGCGATTATACATGACGGACATTTGGTAACCTACTCCCGGATCCAAATTTAATCCATAAGAATTGTGCGTATTGGTTTATTAGAATTTAAATAATCGAAGTATACATATGAATTAATATTTATATTTTTTCAAATATAAATTGTGATATTAACACGAGCTCGGTTGAATGAATTTTTAAATTTTGTTACAATTGATTGAAAATGCAAGAGAGAGATAACTTACTATTGAAGATAGTAGAAACAGAATATCAAAAAATTAAGAGATAGTGCCCACAATATTAATAACAAAACAGCATATCAACAAATGAACAAATAAGATTGAGTCTGCTATTTCAGTAGTAGCATGAATTTTGAAAAGAGTAAAGACGGTCTTATAAAGAAGTATCTAATCATTGCAATGAGGGACAGAGTTCATTCAAATCAATTACTATTATGCATATTAAATAAATAGGCAGTATTGTTGAAATGAAAAACTGCATCATTGAAAATCCATAGAACATAAGGAATAACTAGAAATCCAAAATTCATTTACGTGTAAAGTAACGATCACTCAGGATCAACAAGAATGCTATGAGTAACAACTTCGGCTTCAATATCCACAAAGTTTAGGACTCGACCATCGTATTTTCTACGCGTAAATTTTTTCATTCTGGGAGACTCCACATTAGCTTGAAATTGAGCCCCTAGCTCGGCATACTCTGGAAGCCGCAGCAGATCAGGTGATAGTGCAATCTTCTTGATGCACTCGTTAATTATCCCCCCGGAACGCGGACTTAGCGGTCTGCGACAACAACCGTATCAAAAAACAGATTCATATTGTACAAAAATCCATGTCAATTCAAAATGTCTCATTTAAAAAATGTTCATTGGAATACTCACTTACTCGTCGTCGCTTTCCTCGGTCATCATGGCGATGAATTTATTCACCGGCTTAGGAGTGGCCACCACGTCTTTTTCGATCATTGGCTTCATCGGTACATGAGATGCATCCGCCTTTGGTAGAGGCAGTGGCGGCAGGGCCATCTTCTTAAGGACTTCTGTATACAGCTCCTGATCATCCTCAAGCGCGACTATGTTCCGTCCTGACTGCCGGCATGCTTTGATTGATGCACCTGATACAATTGAGTGCCTCTTTGTTAGATTTTAGTAGTTTCGAATTCCAAAAAAAAGGCCTTGTTCAAAGTTACCTCGCATGTAAAAAAACGACGAGACTTACCCGTTCCGGCGCCGATATCGACGACGACGTCACCAGGGTCGGTGGTGGCTCTGATTAAGCTCTCGATGAACAGCACGTCTTTCTCCCTCGCTCCTCGCCATGGCACCTCCTTGCGCATCGTCTGTTGCTCCAGCGTAACCCAATTTAGGATGACATCACGGTCAACGATGTCGATGCTCTTTTTCTTGTAATCCTCGGGTGTCGGTCTGAAGTCAAAGCTGTTATTCGAGGATAATGTAAGAAGTTGCACCTTAAAGAAGCATGTTGTCATGCCGCTTATTTTCGCGGAGCGAAGAAGCAATCTATTGATGCCTGTCCACGACCTCTCAGACTTCAATTCAACCACTTGATGAAAATCACGAATCTCGTCCTCAATTTCGCCATTGTCATCCGGATGGATAATGATCACACACCCCTGGTCTTGGAGAACGAGTTTAACAAAGCCAAAGACGGCTGCAAGGTAATTGTCGCCTCTGCTGTTCCAATCTGGAATCTCGTCCTCATCGGATATACCAGGGACCGGTAGACCCTCCGGAATATCAATGATAATGAGATCTGCCAATCCACCCCCCCGAACACTCTTCCCGTCCTTCATCCGGACCCGTTGCGGGGTGACGCTCCGAATCCACTGGACCATATCGTTGAAAGCCTTTGGCATGCTTTTCAACCTCATTCTAGGATTTGCCTTCTGCCACTCAGTTATTGATTCATTCAGAATGAACTCATGAACAGGGCATCTTGCTTGAGGTGCGCTGACGTCTGGCTTCTCAGCATGTCCAATCCTTGGAGAGAATGTCCCATTCTCCGCACCATTCGGCTCAACAGTCGCTGGGTCCGACTTCTTCCCCCTGCTCCTCTTCTTCACTGGTTCCTGGTGGGACTCCTTCGATGCCGACTTCGCTCCCCTCTTCCGTTTCTTTGTGTTCGCATCCCCCGCACCAGTGGATGTCGAAACGACTTGTGTATCCTGTTCTGGCTCTGCATCCTGAGCAGGAAGTGCTTCATCTGAAATATCATGGGTGTCGTCATCCCCATCTTTCCTCTTGGTAAACATCTCCCTTACAGCCTTCTCCTCAGCAGTTACAAATGACTTTGGGCACTCGATATACCAGCAGCACTCAATCAGATGGTTCAAATTGAACATCTTCCGCTGGTTGGTTGTGAAGATGAACTCGGAATTCGATGTCTCCGTCCAGCTGAACCACGGAGGTGGTATACTCTTTACCACACCAACTGGGATGAGCTCCCGCTTAAAGTACCGATACAGACATCGCTTCCAAGCCATGTCAGTCCCTGGTTGGGAATTGAATGGTTGCGACTTCAAATACACATTAGCTCCCGTGAAGAACGACAAGTATGCCTTCTCCCATAGGAGCACACGCCACTTCTCGATGTACTCGGCCATAGGAGTGCGCTTCGAGTTGACGTCTTCCTCTGAATCGGAACTGGTTGCCAACCAGTTGAGGCACTCTTTCTCGACTTCGTCTTCCAACTGATACAAAACCATCAACTTAAGAGTGAGACACAAATAACTAAAGAGGACGCCATCGGCTATAACCTCGAATCAGTGTAACAACCCAGAGTTCTAGAAATAATGAAATACACTTACGTTTGCCCAAAATGCAGCTTTTGTAATCCAGGGGTTAAGCACTTCAATTGAGCAAGGTGATGGTGGAAACTTCAATGTTTTCCTTGAACTCGCCGACCCATTCCACCACCTCAGCCATTTCGCTTTTGTTTTGGCCGACACCTCAGATGTTGCAATTGCTTGGAGCTTGTCGATGGTCATCTCAACCTTGGTTTGGTGCCGATCATAATGTCTTTTGATCTGAAAATCAACAGCATCCCAAGTAATCAGACTAGTGAAGATTAGAATCTGAGAGACATCATTGCATCGAATACCAAATTTCCTCATAACAGAGCATTAACTATCTATGTAAAATCATCATTTTCTTTCATAGAAAGTGTGTTAGATCACCGCTAAAGGGTCCAACAGCTGATCTGTCATACGAATGCAACACAGTACCATGTAAAGAATACGATATAGATTTCATCTATCGGATGAGACAGATGATTTATCAATGCTAAGTTTCCGAGGTACCTTGGGGTATTCGAAACATAAAAATCATGAAACGGATTTCAGAGAATATTTCTTCAGTCATATAGTCCACAATACCTAGCTAGGTGAACACAAAATAATTCTCTGTCCGATTTCAGAGATGATTTTTGATCGCCAACTTGACAAGGTACCTTGCGGAAGTCGACACATCAATATCGTCTGTCGGATTTTTGAGATTATTTCATGTCTCCAAGTTTCCAAGGTATTTAGGTAGATTGACACAAATAAACCATCTGTCATAGGTTTTAGATTGTTTACGATATCTAATTTCCTGACGTACCTTGAGGAATTGGCCACATTGAATTCAACAGTCTAATTTCAGAGATTATTTCTACTGTCTTACTTCCCACAGTACCAAGGTAATTTGACACAATCAAAACCATATGTCGGATTTCAGAGCTAATCTAAATTCTCCAACTTGACAGAGTACCCTGCGGTAATCGACACATTAAAATTATCTGACACATTTTAGAGATTACTTCTTTGGACAAAAATTCCAGAGTACCCAGGTAAATGGAAACAATAAAATCATCTGTCGGATTTCTAAACTTGTTTGCTGTCACCAACTTGACAAGGTACCTTGAGATGATTGACACTCGAAAACCATCTGTCGGATTCTAGAGATAATTTCTTGCGACTAGTTTCCCAGAGTACTTAGGTAAATGTACACAGAAAAACCATCTGTCGGATTCTAAAGATGATTTCTCGACTCAAACATTCCAGGGTACTTCGGTATTTTTCGCATTTTGAGGCACATTTTCCGTAAAATTACTAAAAAAACACATCTTAGTGCAAATAATTGATCCAAATCATCTAAACGTATGTAAAATCTCTGTGGTACCTTGCTACCATGAGTGTTATAAATCGATCTGTCGGATTTTTTAGAAAATTTCCGCGAGCTCATTGGGCACATCCCCTCGGAATTTGAACGTCCGAAATTTCTCATTAGAATCCGACAGATCATTTCTACGAACTTAATGGGCACATCCCCTCGGAAATTGAACTTCCGAAATTTCTTCCAAGAATCCGACAGATCATTTTAAAGGAGCTCAATGGGCACATCCCCTTGGAAATTGAACATCAAAAATTTCTCATAAGAATCCGACAGATCATTTCTACGAACTTAATGGGCACATCCCCTCGGAAATTGAACGTCCGAAATTTCTTCCAAGAATCCGACAGATCATTTTAAAGGAGCTCAATGGGCACATCCCCTTGGAAATTGAACATCAAAAATTTCTCATAAGAATCCGACAGATCATTTCTACGAACTTAATGGGCACATCCCCTCGGAAATTGAACGTCCGAAATTTCTTCCAAGAATCCGACAGATCATTTTAAAGGAGCTCAATGGGCACATCCCCTTGGAAATTATACATCCTAAATTTCTCATAAGAATCCGACAGATCATTTCTACGAACTTAATGGGCACATCCCCTCGGAAATTGAACGTCCGAAATTTCTTCCAAGAATCCGACAGATCATTTTAAAGGAGCTCAATGGGCACATCCCCTTGGAAATTGAACATCAAAAATTTCTCATAAGAATCCGACAGATCATTTCTACGAACTTAATGGGCACATCCCCTCGGAAATTGAACGTCCGAAATTTCTTCCAAGAATCCGACAGATCATTTTAAAGGAGCTCGATGGGCACATCCCCTTGGAAATTATACATCCTAAATTTCTCATAAGAATCCGACAGATCATTTCTTCGAACTTAATGGGCACATCCCCTCGGAATATGATCGTCCGAATTTTCTTCCAAGAATCCGACAGATCATTTTAAAGGAGCTCAATGGGCACATCCCCTTGGAAATTATACATCCTAAATTTCTCATAAGAATCCGACAGATCATTTCTACGAACTAAATGGGCACATCCCCTCGGAATCCGAACGTCCAAAGATTTAGAGAACAATCCGACAGACCATTTATGAGATCAATTTCCACTCATCACCACGAATTTTAACGTCCTATATTCAAAGAATAACCCAATTGATCAACTCCAAAGTATTTACCTCGTTTTGAAATCCCTTGCCATGGACTGGATTTGCAACGGCTTGCTCTCTGTTGAACTTTGTTTGCAGCCTATCCTTGGCTTCCTTCACGGCCTTGTCCACAGCTGCCCTCATCTCGTGCCCTGAATCATCACCAGGGTGCTCGTTGATCCAAATTTGAGAAGCCTCCTCTGCGACTTGGGCCAATGTTGCCTGTTTCAGTCCACGTGCCATTAACATCTCGGGACTTGAATCATCCAATTACGAATTGACAGCACTGATCTCTTATAACACTTACGCTGTGTAAAAACGTCACAAATACTTCTTGAGGCATCGAGTGCCACGACTTCTTAGTTGAACTCTTTGTGCGCGCCAGAAGATCCGGCGTTAGAATTCCACTCCTTTCCAGCTCCTCCACAGACATTTGCCCGTACGTCTGTATCTTGTGTAGAGTGTGCGGCAGCCTTTCTTTGACGTAAGCATCCTCATTGGCCCTGTGTCGAATACAACACACACTTCTTTAATATCAAAGATTCTAAATTTCCATGTTATTATATCCAACATCAACATCCGGAGAAAACACAATACTCTTGCACAGTTTAGGACTCACTTGTTGATGGCATGCATTGCTGTCACTAGAGCTTCACGGCTTCCCTTCACATCGAGCAGAATACAGTCCGGCCTTCCGTTTGCTTTAGCCCATTCAAGATCATCTGGGTATTCCACTTCGATGAACTCCCGCCATGCCCTTGTGCGGTGGTTACCATCGAAGACATAAAACATCTTTCCTGTAAGATCTTTTGTCTCCCTGTGCTGCCTGATCTCATCCTCGAACGCAGCGTTCAACACCTTCCAAGCATTACACCAGCCTGACTTCATCTCCTCGGTGACACTTGCGACGTCCCCCGTGTGCGATGTATCTGCAACATAAAATGCCCCAGACCCGGGTCTTATGCCGTTGAAGAACTCAGCTTGCAACTTCTGTACATCACTCTGCATTGCTGGACGCACGAAATCACATGGGATTAACCGGCATAAGGGAATCTTGATCATTGAATATTGGTGAGGTCTGCGGCGCATTTTGAGTAATGCAGCGTATGGGTCCGGCTTCAACTCCTCCCTGAATTGACGGAATGCTTGCCGAACATTCACAGGCTTTCGAGGAGGTTCAATCTCTGCCACCTGCCCACCAAGGCTCAATAGAGTATCAGCGCCGGCTTCGCCATCACCAACTTGGGTCTGATCCTCGGTCTGATCGTCATCCTCCTTGCTGTCCTTGTCCTTGCTGGGTTCTTGCTGAAACCAGTCCTCCTCCGGCTGCTCACGCGAGCCATCCTCCTGCTGCTCACGCGAGCCGTCCTCCTGCTGCTCACGCGAGCCCTCCTCCTGCTGCTCGCTCGAGAAGCCCGCCTTGCCCACTTCATCATCTCCTTCGAGCAAGGAGCCCATAAAGTTTACTTTTGGTGGGGCCCTGCCATTACGGATGGGAGGTTGCGAACTACCCATATCCTCGTCCATGAAGGAACCTCTCGGAATATCGTCTATCACGCTCTTCACTGCCTCTGTGGCCGCGTCTACCATATCGTGGGAAGTGCTCATCGCGCCCTGCAAGGTAGAGGCACGTTACATGCAAGTCAATAGAAGGCCGCATTTCAGAGCACAACAAATACACCCAAATGCGAAGCATAACATCATAAACCCTAAGAAGTCACAAAAACCCTAAGCAACACTTACAGATGTAATGCGTATTATACGGCAATCCGTCACTAGTTGTTGTGCACTCCCAATGATTAAAGCCTTGAAAAAACGCCGCTCTTGACACCCACAAACCCTTCTCGGCCACAATAATTCAGACCTCGCACTATCCACCTAAACCTTGCAACGGCAAACCAAATGGAGATGTGCTCTGAAGCCGCCCCTCTCAGACCCTCTCAAAACCTATACTTACACCATTTCAGCATACCCTTAACCTACCAAAGAACCTCACTCCAAACCCCCTCCTTGCATCTCCGACCTCCAACACCGCAACCCTCAGGAAACTGAAGAGCAAGGGTTCCCGTCTGTCAATTTATGCGTGCTCACTCCCTTGCCTCGAGAGGCTTCTAAGTCACACTTCTTGCTCACACCCTTTCCACGATTAGCTTCTAAGCCACACTTCCTGCTCGCGGCGGCCCCCACTCTACCCTAAACGCGACAACCATCAATTCCTACAGCTAACTACAATGATGACCGCACCAACTTCCTACTCAAAGTTAAGTATGACAATGACTGTGATGCATGCCAAGAACCTACAAACTTTTAAAACCCTCATAAGCCATTAGTACACACCGCGGCCGGCTTCAACCCGGTTGGATGATGACAACAACCACTCCCTCCTCTACGCCCAGCGTACCATGAAAATTGCGACGGCAAACTATTAAACCATAAAACACTTATCATGACGATCACACCACTCACTATTCTGATGCCGCAAACCAGTCCTACGAGTACTTGATCCCGACCTGGCACTGGCTAGCGAAAATCTCGCTAATCAATCATGATGCTACAGCTGCGTCTAGAACGTACCAAGACATCGTGCTGACAAGCTTACATCAGAATGTCGCGGCTGAAGAATGGAACTGGCGTGTAGATCGCTGAACACCCTCCTTGAGACGGCCACCGTCATTTGCCCATCGACGAAGTGATTGCTGCTAACTTTCGTGGCCGATCCTCCAGTGTTGACGCTCGGACACCCTTCAATCTTGGATCTCGAGTCCCTGAGAATCGAGCTTACTGAACGAACAACCTTGCTTTGACTCTTGCTCTGACTCTGATACTTCCTGTCCGTCAAGCGCAACCCCGTCTTACTCTTTCTGCGCTTCTTCCCTGATCTCTCCTGGGTTTCTTCACTGGGAGAGCCTAACCCCCCACTCCGATGTGACTTGGGCATCTGTGACGGTGAACGTAAAACTTACTTCGAAGACAAAACCGGCTCATACTCTTATCAGATCCTTGATGCATTGAGAGAGAAATGAACCTCAACCGTGCTATGTTGAAAATGACTAAGGCCAATGTGTGATGCACTTAGGCTAAATATCCCCCACCGAGCTCTAAGTTCGCCTATTAATTGAGGTTCCATAGGGCGTCATAGGCTTTGCCATGACGGTTTCTTCTCATAGACGATTTATTTTTGAATCTGTCAGTCATTAATGCTGATTGTGTGCCCAAAATAAAAGCTGTTCAACTATATTCTGGGACATGATACTGGTCTTGAACCACGTCGCAATGGTGAACTATCACGTACTTGGTTACAAAACTCTTAAACCACCCAATGCAACAGCCTTCCTGCTTCACTTCGGCTCTTCCACTCTGTGCACATCTTACCCGTAGAGATGGCTCGTATACGTGCTGAAGGTCACGATGTTCCATTCTGTGTCCCATGTAATTCGGAGGGTGTAGGGTCGATTACCGCTATCTTGTTGAGCGTGAGATACAACCTTGTTCTTGAGTCCGTCCATCTTGAGGAAGAAATTGTCAACGACGACGGCGAACTGATTCAAACTGTATATCAGATGCCGATTAGAGCTAAGGATGGTAGGGAGTGGCTTCTTGAGGCTAGAAGATATGTCGTGAGGGGACTCACTGCGGATCGTTGGGCTGCATCCACTGAGATATTAACACCGGGCCGATCCATGACATCGACTGTCGATGTTGGAACCGAGCCCAATCCTCCTCTGAAACAACCCGTAGCTCAACGCATTCATGTCCTAAGTGAGTCAGATAAGGATGATTTCGTTACGCCGTCCCAAGCTCAGCCTAGTTCTTCGCAGAAACCAGTATCGGGTAGCTTCAGTGTCATCCCCGGCCTTATGCGTCTTTTTTCCAAACCCGGAGCGAGGAATGCATTGTCGAGGTTGGACTTTAGAGCACTTCAGAGGGATCGGGTGCCATTTCTACCGACCGAGTTTAACGGGGACGTGCTCTTCGAGCTTCCACCAATCCCTGATCGCGGCACTGCAGCGAGCGCAAAGTCGATGGCAGGGATGGATAAGAAGTACGACGCACATCCATGGTGCAAGACCATGACGACCAACATCACAAACGACCAAGGACTGACTTTCAGATATTCTGTATGTGCAGGTCATCTGAAATGCCAGAACGAGAAGTGCGACTTCTTGCTTCGAGGAGACAAACGCAAGATGGAGGTGAACGAGTCTGAGTGGGACGGTGTCACGCTTACCCCGTTTGTCGTTGGTTGTGATCCTCCTCCGAAGTCCACACTTGTATGCAAAATCTGCAGATATCCCCCGGAATGCATCGCCACGTGCCCTGCAAGGATGTACTACGTGCTCGGGAATCCTGCGATGTCACGTGCGTGTATCCATATCGGTACACATAACCACCCTGTTGGATACGTTGAGTGCAGGGAGACCAAGCAGAAGGTTCTCGACCTACTCGAATTGCATATGCAGAACACTCCGTACGCCAAGACATCGGCCCTAGCTCTAGAGGCGAGTAAGGATTTTCTGAGTGAGTACCTCCTAACTGCACCGGGGGAGAAGCGGACCATTCTTTCGGACGAAGAGTTGGATGAGGTGTTCAAGAAGTATTATACACTCAGCAAGCCCGGGCTTAAGAACGCCGTGACGACCTTCAGGGGGATCGGTAACCTGGGCATTATCGACGGCATCGCTGCCTTGCGGGGCTGCAGCAAGTGGGAGTTTATTCATGACAATAAATTTCCCGGGCAGGGTTCTGAAGGGGATAAGGTTTTTATCTTTAAGATGTCCGAGAAAGGTCCCGGGTCGGGAGTGGACCTTGTAAAGCGAATGCAACCTGGCGGGGATCTCCAGGATTCCTGGATTATGTTTGATCACGTCAAGCGCACAAAGGGTTGGACAACCATGGCATGTCATGTCTATGACTCTCAGTATTGCCGGGTCATGACTATCGCCATTTGTGATATGCAGTCAGAAGACGTGAGGGCCCAGACCGTGATGTGGCAATTCCTGAACGGAATAATGGCAAAATATGGCTATGACAAAGTCAACTTCAAGGGCTTCATGGCGGACAGCGCCCAGGCCAACTGGAACTGTGTGCGGAAGATCTATGGAAGTGGCGACGCGACGGTTCCAATGCCAGACCGTGAGCGTACGTGCCAGTTTCATTGGGCAACCTCACTTAGGAAGCACACTGAGGCTCACATCATCGGATCAGATTTGCAGAGGCAGCATTACGTGCTTTGCAAGCAGTATCGTGATGCAAAGAACATGGAAGAAGCCGACATTCGTTTCCACGCGATCCGAGCATGGTGGACCTCCTCAGGCGCTACTACTGCCTCCGGTCTTCGTGACCTCGAACTCTGGCTCGTATTTTGGCACTTTAGATATCGGCAGTGGGGAGGCTTCATGCAATTGGTGAGTACAACATCTCTTTTTTTATCCAGTCACTTAATACACTTATTTGACGTAGATTTGATTGAATCAGCAATTTCTTTGATTGCAGGACCTTACGGACGCCGAGAAGGACGAGATGCCCTCTTGCAACCTCTCGGAGACTGTGCACAATATATGGCTTCAGATGTCGGGCAATCGTGGCGACAACATCTACTTTGCCACGGTGGACGATTATGTCAGGGGCTTCATGCAATGCACTAACTATAGCGCCTACCTGCGAGGTGAGACCCCGGGTAAGGGACCTTGCAAAGCCGAACTCCGTTTACGGCGAGCTCAAAAATCAGGGATTCCCAAGCGCCTTGCCGATGCCACTGAACACTTCCATGACGCTCCACAGTTGCTCTCCCGTGAGCCACATCGCGAAGGCGAGGAGCTCTTTGGGTCCACGAAACGGAAGCTGAATCAACCGATCGGATCCGAATATGACTCCCACAGGCCGGACAAGGTAAATTTTTCTCAACCTCGTCTGAGCACTAGGAATACGCGAGCACGCAAGGAGCCTGATGCTGAACCAGAGGATTCACCTCCACAAACGGTCCAAGCGGCACCCCCATCGCCAGTCTCAAGCCCGGACGAGAACAGGAGTCGTCATCACGTAACCGCTGTGGAGGAGACGGATGTGGACGAGAGTATGTGGCACCTTGTCAGGCTTCCAAAGGGATCGGCGAAGGCGTGTTTTGCTCAACAGGCGAGGACGAATAAGAAGTGCACGGCGAGGCTCATACGGGGAAAGAAGGCTACAATTGTGCCATGCTACTGGGGCATCTTCACCGACGTCAGGAAGGATCAGCAAAAATGGATGCAGTTCTGCTTCTGTAACGACGACATCCAGAGATGCGTCATGGGTACTAAGCGGAACTGGGTCTCCAGCATGCCCCCTCCCCCGCTTATCTGGCCTGTCAAGCGTGGCTCTCGCCTTTCAAAGAGGGAGATACTTGACCTCGAGGCAGCCGGTTTCAGACTCCCTCAACGCCAAGAATTACCCGCTCACCAAGTTTTTCACGACGGTGCATCTCTCCCACAGCGGCCACGGTTTGACCTATCGCAGTGGAGTGTACCCCCTGCTCCAGGAATATATCCCACGGTGCGAGGGGGATTCAAGATTCGGCGTTGTAACCGGGTGCCACGAACAGAGCACGAGAACAACTGGGCCTCATCTACTCTACTCACCATTCGAATCCAATCAGTCACACTCATACCTAACCCAGGTTTCGGGTGCATCATCAGCGTTGTCTCTGAGACCGTGTCGGAGTCCAACGTCTACAAAATAACAATTGGCCCGGAGCCCGCCTGCACCTGCCCCAACTTCAAGGAAATGTCCATCAAGTCGCTGGGAAAACGACCTCCCTGGGTGCCTTGCAAGCATCTCTATTACATCTTCAATGCTATATGCAACCTTGATATTCACCAAGACTCCTACATCCATGCTCCAAGCCTCAGCTTTAACGAGGTCAAGGCTATTTTTCAGAGTGGCCTTCTTTCGCTTATCAATGTCTAGGTTTGCTTCTGATGTGTCTTTTTCCCCTACCTTCATCCTAGGGCGCTCGGTACGAACTCGGTGACATTTTTATTCCTATTACGTCACAGATTAAAGCGGTGGCAAAACAGCTCGTATTCATGTCGGATATTCAGATCATGTGTTGGCATGAGCATCGTTTAGTATACGGTTCAATCCAGACATTTTTGTATATTTGTATTTATTTCTATAAATATTCTAAGTTTTCCCAGAAATTGATCTACTTTATGCGCCAACGATAGTAAAATTTCATATTATCAATGGTACCCAATCACACCGAAGACATAGAATGCACATGCTCTCACTTCTTTGCTATCTAACTGTTGCATCCATCCAAACGCCGTCGCAATTCTCATCCCGAAAAACGTTGTCGTCATGGCATAATGAAGAATTCTGATATTGGGCCGGGTCCCCCTCATCACGGCCCCTTCCCAAACCCGGCTGACGGTTTTTTTGAGTCCACTTCGTTCCCCTCCCGCGGCAGGGTACCTTGCCTCAAGTCCGTCCCGGAAATCATCTGACGGATCCGGCACTACGTTCTGGGTCCGAACCAAAACCACGGGTGGCGCCCTTCCACCACTTCAGAGAACTACCCTACGGGTAACAAAATGACATCTCAATAATTTAAGTCCGGTAAAATTCATGTTGATCTCCCGGATGACACAATATTGCAGGGATCCTACTGCCGGATTTTTTGGCAGGTATATATCCCGTTATATAATCATCCCGTTTGCTCCATTAAGAGAGATATATGTATTGTATTCTAAATGATGATTAGATAATGTTTTGGAGGTCATCGAAATGCACGCTTTCCTCATAACCAGAGTTCAAAAAATCTCGGTTAACTCACCTTAATCCTGCCAGACTGCCGCCGAATTCGTGAGAGTACGATACACCTCAATCGATAAAGCTGTATTCAATTACCAATGTTTCATTGCAAATTCCGGCGCTTTGTGATTGCTTGTGGGATGATCTCTATATATGAGGTTAGTGGAGATCGCATAATCATTCTCAGCTCAAGCCTCATGCCAATGGACCTCGCGATGAAACCAATCTATTTTAGCCTAGGCCGTAAATCGCGAATTATGTTAGACACCAGCTCCATGATGGATCCGCAGATCGGGGATATTGTATTTCGCAAACCCTCCGCCCAGGCCAAGATTGAGTTCTCACTCTACCAGTGCGCTGAGGATTGGTCTCAGAATTTTAAGACGTGGCTTTTGAAAGTGTTTACCTGCAGTGTGGTCTTTGATGATCAATTTCTCCATTCCGTTGACGCTCCAAAGATGATGAGGTGCATCATGCTTTTTGTCTGGGTACCTGGCCAAGGCTTTCAGGAAGCACCTTCCGGAGGAATCATGACACCTCATATTCCTCCGAGTGAGTCCACAACCTTTCATCGACTGAGTCAGGTGGGGTTCTTCCCGGACGGCAACAGCGTGACGTTGTGTTTTGCGCAGCCCTCCCCACCCGACCCAGTCACGTTTCTGAGAGTCAATTTCTGGCGAGACACGTACCGCCAGGAAGCGTATTCGGGGCTGCATGTTCTTAACGTTGTTGACAACCCTTCCACTCAGTGCCCTACGCTGCGCATGATTTCTCTATGGAAACGAAATGGCGAAAGATGGATTTGTGATAGTTCTGTGATAGGTCCAAGTCTGCAGTCTGTATCGGAGGTGGCGAAGGAAGTTCCCGTTTGACATCTATGTTGACAGCATCGTGATATAGTCGCTGTTTTGTAACAGGGTATAGTCGTTGTACTGCTTTTAACTTGCTCCCTTAATACATATGTAATCACTTTGATATCAGTCTACCTTTGCCAAGCTTACATTTGCACATTGTTTGAACCACTACACTTTAATTCTTGAACCAAATTAACAGCAGACTGTGCATCATCAAGCCCCGTTTCACAAACCAAGTGTCTGTGTATGTTGAGTTCTTTGTCACTAAACTGTCCCACAAACTATTTTCATTTCCTATCTCACTATAATCCAGGTACCACCGGCTCCAGATGATGCAGTAGTCCGGCCGTCGGAGTCCCATGACACTCGGTCGTCCTTCCCTTCACCCTACTACCTTAGTACCGCACCCCTACCATTCTCCTGTATGTGGCTGACGGATTCGTCAGTAAGTTTAGTCTTGCCAACAATATCGAGGGTGCCCACCCGTTCAGGACTAACATTGGAATTGTAGAATTACGTCACGGTAACTTATGGTTTCATAATTAATATAAAAGTTCATAACGCCGGCCGCCCTTTGCACTACGTCCTTGTTACGGATCTTAATTGTACCCAAAATGGAGGTGAAACATCACATTAGATCGAGTAAAATTGAAATGCCAAAATTGAAATATTTTCTCGCCCCCCATGTCATTCTTTATTGTACCCAGGTTGGTTAAGATACATGATAACGACATTTAGATTTCCTAGGCTCGGACGATGCTACGGCTGCAACCACTAATGCAGTTTACACTTAAATATTTTGTTAGCCTTACTACTGCTCAACGGCAATACTATCTTCTCCATCAACAGAAAAGTCTAGCCTCTCCCATCCTTGGTGTTCTTCAAGATTGATTCCAGTATCAGTCGCCGATATGGTTGGCGTTGTTGGTCTCTCTAAATGCTTGGGCAATTGCGATACGTACATCTTTCCGTCCCCAACGGCACCAGCATATGGATTGGCCGCGCATCTCAACGTCCTTGTCACGATCGGTTTCATCATCTTTGGCTTCCAACACGGACTTGCGATCCTTGGAATGTTCCTCGAACCGCGAAGCTGAGAATATGGGCCTGCTCTTGGAGGAATCAAGTTCTTCATGTTTTCCGCTTTGTCGATCACAGCCACTTCCCTTCCAGACTGAATCGAATAGTCACCTAGGTTTGAGAGGATATGAATTACTTCGCACTCTTCCGCACTCGGAACCCAAACTTCACAGTCCTCTTTCACCATCCCCATGCCGCTAATCACTTGCGCACATCTGAGGTACCTCAACATTCTATGGTCGCCCAAGAGCGTCTGTCGGATTTTACAGTCTTTCCGCTGCCAATATTCGGGGGCGGTACCTCGCAATTTCCACGGTTATATGCCACACATGCTCGACAAATTTCCACGGCCATGGGTCCCCGGTGCGTTTTTTGCACACGAAAATATTGGCCCCGGTGCGGTTTTTGTCTGCTCACTTTTGACCCCCGGTGCGATTTTTGGCTGCTCACCGCTCACTGCTCACTGCTCGCCGCTGCCACAGTAGCATCGCTGGCAAAACTTCTGCAAATTAGCCCTGAATTACATCACTATCTACAACAAGCCACTTCCCCTAAAACCGTGGTCGACCCAGCAGTCATAGAAGTCAATGCCACAACTATCGACCCAGATGCAGCAGTAATTCACCTACAACTAGGGAGACACGAGCTTACCAATGTTTTAGTGGATGGAGGCTCTGGAGTAAATGTCATGAGTGACAACCTCAGACAACACTTGGGATTACCAGCACCAAAACTGGCCAAATTTATCTTAAGGATGGCCAATGATGCCCCGGTAACACCATTGGGTATCTTATCCGCTATGGCTATCACGATCCATGGAGTCTCTACGCCAGCCACTTTTGTCATAATAGATATGCCTAGTAGTAGCAACTTCCCTGTTATTCTAGGACGACCATGGCTGCGTGATATGAATGCCATACATGATTGGGCTAGGAATCAGATTCGGATTAACAGTCATGGAAAAACAGTCATAATCCCAGTAGACAGTTGCATCACAAAAGCTAGGGCAAATCAAATACGTCACACAGCCGGTACAAATTGGGGAAGATGACTTTCGCAAGAACAAGAAGCTCTAGTCTTCCAAGCCGATCCAGAATTAATCTCCCTTGCTGAAATTCATTTGGCTAGTTTGATACCTGAACCTGAAAAACTGGATATACCGTCACATTTCTCCAAGGAAGTCGTAGAAAAGGTCACGGTCCACGCTGTCCCTGCTAAAGAAGCCTTACAAGACAAAGTAGTCACTGGATGGTCTCATGGGGCCAAAGAAAAAGTAGAACTGGTAAATTTAGGAACCACGGAAAAGCCAAAATTTGTCAAAATCAATGCTGAAGCTCCAAGTCATATCAAAGAGGCAGCCATAGCCTTGTTCCACGAATACCATGATATTTTTGCATGGGGTCATGAAGATCTAAAAGGTATCCCTCGTGCAATAGCAGAACATAGTATTGATCTAGTCCCCAATGCCACCCCCGTACAGCAAAGGCGGTATAGAATGAACCCAAACTATGCTGCCCGAGTCAAAACTGAACTGGACAAACTCCTAGAAGCCAAATTCATCTCACCAGTTGACTCCGCCCCCTGGTTATCACCAATGGTAATAATTCCCAAGAAAAATGGCACATTGCGAATCTGTGTGGATTTCAGGAAGTTAAACGCAGCCACAAAGAAAGATCATTATCCTCTTCCATATATGGAGGAGATTATAGACGAAGTTGCCGGCCACGAAATGTACTCCTTTTTAGATTGCTTTTCGGGTTATTACCAAGTTGCCATGGCAGAGCAAGATAAAAACAAAACCGCGTTTTCTACGGAATGGGGACCATATCAATTCGAACGCATGCCTTTTGGAGCCAAAAATGCACCCATGACATTCCAACGGGTCATGGAATTAATTTTCCGCCCCTACCTAAAACGTTTTTTTAGGATCTACTTGGACGATGGCACGGTCTATGGGCCCATGAAAGATCACATCGCCCATCTGCGCCAAATTTTCAGTGCCTGCAGAGCAAATGGTGTAAGCCTAAATGCTGATAAATGTATGTTCCTATTTTTTGCTGGAGTCATCCTGGGTTATATCGTATGCAAACATGGAAAGCTTCCAGACCCTGAGAAGATCAAAGACATCCTAAATATGACCCCGCCTACCGATCAGAAGGGAGTCCAACGCCTTCTCGGACTGTCTCAGTTCAACAGGATCTACATCGAAAAATTAGTCCATATAACGGCCCCAATAACCGCCCTCAACCATGCCAAGTATTCTTATCCCAAGGATTGGACCCCTGAAGCCCAAGTAGCCTTGGACAAAATCAAGTTAGCCTATTCTAATGCACTCATTTTGATTGCCCCAGATTGGAGTAAATCTTTTCATGTTCACACTGATGCTTCTAATATAGCAGTAGGAGTCATGTTGGCCCAAAACATCAATGGGAAGCATGATCAACCGGTAGCCTATGCTAGTCGTTTGTTAAACCAAGTTGAACGCAATTATTCTACAACCGAGAGAGAGGCTTTGGCCATGATCTATGCGGTTAAAAAATTCCGTCACTATCTCTTAGGGAACAAGTTTAGGTTCATGGTAGACCATCACAGTCTTTCTTATCTAGTAAACCAACCACTGATCACGGGTAGGGTAGCTAGGTGGATTATGATTTTACTTGAGTATGAATTTGAGGTGGTATACGTACCTGGGAAGAGACATATTGTCGCAGATTATTTATCCAGAGATTCCACGGTCACCGAAGAAGGCATAGACGACTCGTTTAACGAGTCATACATCCAGGCCGCTAGTCTGACTGTCCCTGACCCCCAGGACTGGAGACAACCAATTATGTTGTACCTAACCCAAGGCACAATACCCGATCATCTCACAGGAACCAGGAAGATCAGCTTTGTACGTACAACATTACCTTACATGGTTGCCCAAGGAGAGCTATATCGCCGTGGAGCAGACTTGGAAATTCGCCTGTGTGTCCCTGCAAATCAACAACAAGAAATCATTACTCATCTCCACGATGGACCAGCAGGCGGACACCAAGGGCCAGAAACCACCATCAAAAAGATTCTCTCAGCCAAATACTGGTGGCCCACGTTGCATAAGGATGTCTATGCTCACATCAAAAATTGCCACGCCTGCCAAATTTCGACAACCAACTTTCAGCACCAAGGTAAGGTCCCCTTGAAGCCAATCCCGCCCTTAGGCCCTTTTCAGCGCTGGGGCCTAGATTTTGTAGGACCAATTCGCCCAGCTACCAAGCGCGGCTACAAATACATTCTAGTGGCTACGGATTATACAACAAAATGGGTAGAAGCTAGGCCTCTCAGAACCAACACTGCTGTTGTCACCGCCACATTCATCTATGAAAGTATTATCACCCGTTTTGGTTGCCCCTTGGAGATCGTGTCAGACCAAGGCTCCCATTTTGTTAATGCGGTGATCGAAGACCTTTTGGACAATCACATTATTAAGCACAGGACCAGCACAGTATATTACCCTCAGGGGAACGGGCAAGCAGAATCCACAAATAAAACTTTAATTAATATGTTAAGACCGTTTATTCACGCTAATCAAGAAGACTGGGACGACTGTTTACCCGCAGCTCTCTGGGCCTATCGCGTCGCCACCAAGACTGCCACGCAGCTCAGTCCCTTCGTCATGGTATATGGGACTCAACCCTTGTTGCCCACAGAGTATGTGGCACCAACATTCCAATCCCTGCAACCCCGAGACTATGCCCCCCATAGAGTCCTTGCTGCCCGAATAGAAGACATTCACCATTTGGAAGAACTGCGTTCTTTAGCCATACAAAATATTGTTAGCAAACAGGAGCTCACCAAAAAATATTTCCAAGCTACCAAGCCCCCACGCTTGTTCCAAAAGGGGGATCAGGTTTTGTGGTGTCCCAGAGATCCAAAAATACGTAAAACCAAGTTTGAGTCAATTTGGCATGGCCCATACCGTGTTCAGTTAGTTCTTCCCAATAATACTGTCCTCTTGGTCAACAACGATAATTACGACCGCCACGGTACCATAGTAAATACCACCAAACTCAAACAGTACCATGCAAATTTGGAAAATATTCCCCCAACCCTGAGTTTGGGAGAAATTTATAAAGCTTTGGAAGCCGAGGAGCAAAGTGCTGCCCAGCCCTTGGAAGACACGGACGCCTCAATCATAGGCACAGAAGGCAAGGACGTCCCAGAAATTCACGTTAGTCACATCCAGGTTACTCAATTGCTCCTAGCCGACACCGACTTCCTAGAGTATCATGGAACTGGGACAGCACACCCAGCCTATACCATCCGCAGTCCTAGGCACCCGCCGCCACGTTCCTCGCTAGCTAGCACTCGAACACTCTCAACCTTCAACTGTCCGAGTCTACCTTCATCAGTCCCATCCGAGAGCCCTCAGTCATTTCCCCGCCGCCAAGGCAATCCTCTCCTCCCTTCTTCCTCCAGGGCTTTTTGCACAGCCTGCTCCACACATACGCCTTACTATGCTGGAGCATCTGCGCACAGTCTCTCACTTACCTCCTCACATTTGCCCTCCGCCCTCGTTCCCCCTGTCCAGCACCTTCCACCGTTGGAACGGCGGCTGCTGACCCTGCGCTCCACACACACACGATTTAGCAGTAGCACGATAGAGCAGATGGAGGGGAAGAAGACATTACCTCCATTCTACGTTCCGAGGATGGTGATGGAGTGGAAGCGCCGCCCGGATATCATTTGGACGACGCGTACAGGCCTGGGGAAGTACTGGCAGCTCTTGGAAGGCAAGGTCAACATTGCCCGATGCAATGCCTTCGTGTCCTCTATGCGCACCCGCAACGAAGACGATCCTTACCCATCTGGAGAAGTCGAGGGAGTGCTTGTCCAGTATTCAAGCAGGTACCTTCACAAATTCTTCGATTGGGATGGGACGGGCTTTACGGAGTGGAGCGAGGCCTGCACCCACCCTCGGCCTGATCTCGCAGCCAAGGTCGGAGACCTCCAGAAGAACAGGGACGGCAGGTACGATGTCTTCGCTCTCGGCAAAATCTTTCCCGAGCCTTGGTTTTCTAGGATGAGGGGTGTACTCAGTCAAGTTTATTTTCGAAACGATTGCAATGGCATCACGCCCGAGCAACTCACCATTCTCCTCATGGCCGACCAAGGAGAACACATTAACTGGGGACTGCTCGTCGATGAGAATTTCTGGGTTCAGTTGCGAGGATACCGTCTCAATCCCGCGTATCATAGCCCAATTGGCCCGTTTCTCACGGCTTACATCGCACACTATTTGGCGTTCTACCAGCGCCACAATCGTGGACCGCTCATGGGGACCTTCTTGGACGTCCAGTGGGAGATCTCGCAGGCTATGGCGCGGGACCCAGCCCTTCCAAGCTCCAGCAAGCGACAGCGTACCCCAGATGTTGCAGTAGGCGAGGGAACCATGGTGGCTATCGGACAGGGCTCACGGTCTACTCCCTGGACCCAAACTCGCGCAGCGCTCACGACCTGTGTGGATAACCTGATGAAATGGTTACAGGATGCCGAACAAGACCACGCTATGGTCAACCTACGCTACAAGGAAATGGAGGAGCAGTTCAAGCGAAAAGCCGCACATACAATCCGGGTCAACCAGCAGCAGGCCAAGAAAACCATGGAGGAGGCACGTACCGAATTCCAAACGCAGCTGGAAGAAGCTCAGCAGACTCTCGCGAATCTCCGCAACCGAGTTACCAGTTTGGAACTCGAGCTCGCTGCCACTCAGGACCACGTGGACATCCTGAACAAGGAAAAGGCATGGGCTCAGGAGCGGATCACCAGGCTCACTCAGCAGAACCAGGAGTCTCTAGCCCATTGCAAGACCGTGGAGAATACCATCGAATCGCTGCAGCAGGGATCCCACACACA
Source organism: Ceratodon purpureus (assembly GCA_014871385.1). Classification (NCBI taxonomy): domain Eukaryota; kingdom Viridiplantae; phylum Streptophyta; class Bryopsida; order Pseudoditrichales; family Ditrichaceae; genus Ceratodon; species Ceratodon purpureus. The sequence goes on along the minus strand of CM026432.1, from coordinate 8,080,435 downwards.
CGCTGCAACTCAAGGGGCAAACGAGGATCTCCTACGCTTGCAGCAGGAGCGGTTGGCAGCTGAACAGGCTAAGGAAAACTTCGAGGCAAACAAAGTAGGTTGGGTGCATATGGCAGCTAGGACCATTGCAATCCATGCATACCAGCTATTGATCGCCAAGCCCCCGGTTACCTCAGAACCACCACAGGAGTTTTTGGATGACTGCATAGATAATGCCTTGGCAGTTCTGGACCTCGAGCATTCAAACCATGAATGGGAAAGCATGGAAGCGGAGCTGATGTCACCAATGCCGGACATACCCTTCAGCACGCAGCTCAACCCGGTACCGACCAGCCCAGCACCCCCTCATCACGAAGCGCCCGCATCATCTGGCCTCGCAATCCTGGAGCACCAGGCCGAACACGTAGACATTCCCGATCACCTCACGGATGTCGAAGCCACACCACCAGCATCACCACGGTTTCCTCTTGCGGTATCTGTTGCACCCAGCCAGCCAACACCCACGGTACAAATTCGAACTAAGCCTTTTCGATACCATAAGGAATCATTAAAAAGAATTGAGGCTGAATTTAACCTAGAGGATCCAGCTAGCGATGAAAGCGAGGTAGAGGAAGAGCTAAACACTGCCATAGATTTGGTTAAAAAATATTTCATAGAAAATCCAGACCTTAGAGCCCTCTATAGCGATCCTGAGGCGGACCAGGTACAGTGCCCAGCTTGTAACCGAGTTTTAGGGAAGACCGTCTATGATGTTTACCAGCATTCGGTAACATCGCGGTCTAAACACAATCTAATGCATAGGGGTGTTGCTGCAGCCATAGCCAGCATCTACGGTGACCAAGTTCCTCCCCGACGCCACGCACAGGTACCCCGCGAAGCTACCAGACCGGACCAAAGGCCAGCTCACCGTCGCACCAGGGGCTGATCAACAATTCGGGGACGAATTGCACTCTCGGAAGGGGGGCAAAATGTTGCCTGACTCCTCGGCAACCAAGGACAGCTCAGCAAAGGAGCGGCATCACCGAGGCAGCCAAGGAAATACAAGACACTGAAGACTAGAACGGCAGAACTAGGAGTTAGCACTAGAAAGTAGGATCACACAGTATAGAAAGAGTAGAAGACTGGATCGACACTCACTCTCTCATTTTGTTGTTGAGTCCCCGTTTAGGGATTCCTTGTACTCTCTGCCTGCGCCTCCTGAACTTGGACTCCATGGCCGTTCTCTTTTGTTAGTCACATACATTGTGTTCTTGGCATTATAGTGTACTGTCCTTTGAATGCTTGGTTGCTGACTCTCAAAACCCTCTCTCTCCCATCGACCTCTGCCCTCACCAACTAAGTAACCAGGGTCCAACTGTGGCCGGCCCCTCACTCTCCCACCCCAAGTTATCCATGACTTCAACATCGATACAGAACCAGGGTCAGTCTCGGACCACCTCCCTGTAGAGCACTTTAGACTAGGGCGACCGTGACCACCGGTCACCGGTCACTTCCCCTCTATTAGACTAAGTGAGAGCAGTCACTCTACTCATCGACAGTCCCTCAAGAGAAGATCCCCCTTCCTTCACTATTCCACGGCTCTCCTGATCTCAGTTCTCTCCATGTCACTAACCCAGATTAACACCATCCAGTTTCTTTCATTTCCCATTACTACTGTGTGATCATCTCCCAAATTAATGGAAATTGCTTATAAGCTTTTCCTTGCCAAGTATGAGACCATTGTGCCCATTTTAGCTCGACCTGACCTAATGCATTATTTTGGGAGATGATAAATCTCCCAAAATAACGAATATGGTGTTAAGAGGAAGGAGCCGGCCTAGACATGTATGATTTACATTGGTTCCGATGACGACTAGGAAGAGTCGGATTCTTCCGGGAGTTCCCCTTTGGGGACGACTGGAACTCGTACCCATACCCCGATGCCGGATAGCACTCCGACCCCGCTTGGTACCCCGACCAAGTCCCCTAAGACCCGGATCGTCACCAGGGCATCAGAGGTCAAGTCCAAGGAGATGAAGGCCGAGGAGAAAGCAAAGAAGAAAGCGGCTCGGGCTTCGAAGGTGGAAGGATCAGAGCCCAGGACGACGCGGTCAAAGGACACCCGGGAGAAGACGAAGAAGACAAAGACGCGGTAGATTCTTTGCCCCCGTAGCCACTTGTCACTTTCCGGATTTATAGGAGTAGGAACTGGATCGGAGATCTAGATTAACCGTAAAGTAGGATTCTAGGTAGTTGATTAGAAATTAGGGTTTTTGCTGAACCCTTTGGCGCCGCCGCTTTTGTGACAGCCCCTGCTTACTTAAGTGGGGCAGGCGAGGTAGGCCGGGTCCTTGTTTTGCATAATTCCTTCATATATTCCTTATCAGTAAAGTATTTTGTGTTTGCATACATTGTGCATGATTTCCATCTAAGTGTGAATGATCTGAGAGGATGATGAGAGTTCTACTGTAGACGGATAGGAAGGTGACGAAAGTTGTTTACAGGACCCAGATCAAGACGGTTCTGAGATTGAGCACAAGGATTGGGCAGGTTGTCGTAGGAGTTGAAGCCTCACTGTTCTGACCTCCATACATGTCTCACGCGAAATAGCCGTCGCTAAGGTCGTAGCGGATTGAGGGATACTTGATCGGGCTCCCTGAACTTCCAAAGAGGTTCCGCAGTACGTGAGCAGAGGTACGGATAGTGGTACGGGTCGCCTAGAGATAGCCGGATCCTAGTTCTCTCCAATCCGGATCGGTTTGTCGTTGTAGTCTCACGGATCGGAAGGAACTACTTGTGTGACCTGCTGATCAAAGCCTTCTAGATCAGTTGTGAGGTAGCATCCGGCAAGGTACGTTGGGGTTAGTTCAACCAAATTCACTAAGTGAGGAAGAGAAGAGAGAGAGAGAAAGAGGAAATATCCGGTCCCGGAGATACAATCCGGACAGAGAAGGAAATCGGATTGTTTGTGAGTAGCTATCAGACAAAGCACTATTGAATCCTTCGACAATACTCGGAATCACACGGACAGGAAGGGAGTTTCCGCTTGTTTTGGTGTTAACCGGATGCAAAGTGAGTTTCCGTGTTCCGACAAGGTTTGCAACATCTCTTTTTGACATTTCTTACATTGTGACAAACCTTTGATTATTTTTGGAAGGAAATTATCAATAGAAAGGATTTGTTTTTTAACAATTCCAAAGTCAATCATGATAAAAATCTCAGAGGTAGTAAAGAGATGTAGGAAAAATTCTAGAGTTTCCTTTTGACAAGGAAAAATGACTCCAAAGAATATTAGTTTTTTCTAAAGACATTATGAAATAATAGTTATATTTCCACAAAGTTGTTGTAACTTCCTATGTCTACAAAAGTTTTTATAAATCATATTCAAAATTGACATTGTAGGAACTTACCTAAAGTTTCATTTGTCCATGAAAATGGACAAAAGAATTTTAGGAGTTGAAACCATTCTTACAAACCAAAAATTCAAAATGTAAAAAATGTTTTTAATTAAAATTAATAGGGATTTCTAATTATGAGTTCCAAAAAAATATTATTGGTCATAAAATTATTGAGTCTAGTAGTAAAATCTATCTAGAGCTTCTTATTTTCTAATTCATTTCTATAATAATATTATACCCCTTTAGTCAAACTGTAGTAAAATTCATAGGGCGTTTTTATCTAATTTATTTTATAAAGTATTATAACTTTCAAGTTAAAAAGGCATTTCTAAATTGTATGCACCTTGTAATCATACCACATCAATCCTTAAATTACACATGGTTCATAGTGTTTTTACATGAATCCCTACAAATCCTAATGTAATCAATGATTTCAGTTGTTTATAACGATATGGATTGTGTGCGACATTGGTTAACCATACGAACAGACACTGTATTCACGCCGGCCCTATTTGGGGTCCGGAGTTTTTATCTATCTATCTTTATAACGATTGCACAGGCTAGGGTGCCTAGATAAATTATTCAATTTGTAGATATTGAGCCAATGTGGATGAATATCAAATGATTAAACATGTAAATAACAAGTATATTTTTATGAAATTTATGTTTTCCAATCAATATATAGTAAAAATATTTTTTAAAAACTAACCTCTCAACCTTGAAGGACAGATTTGAATGAACTCCCTTCTTCATACAATACGACATCTAACATACATATTTTAGAGCATTGGAATTTCAAAGGTATAAATATACTGGGGCAATTTTCATTTTCCAAACTTATCAAGTCAAAGTGGAAGAACAATATATCTACAAAAATGATATTCAACAAATTTATCTAATACGTAGATAACTTTTTTTTCAACTTATCAAATTTCAATTCAAACATCATAATAAAATTTCAATGTAATACTTTGAATTAATGATTAAAAAATACAATTTCAAGGGCATGTGTCTGTCTAAACCACGTTAATTCTAAAATATTTTGTTTTTCCATGCAAAAATTATAGCAATTATTTATATTCTATTGAGGTATAAAATAGATCTTTTACTCCAAACATGCACTTAGAGATTACATATATTAGTGTCACTTTACTTTAGACAATGTTCTCTTTTCCTCTGCATATATTTAGAGTTGTTTAATTGCCCTCTGTAAAATCATACCTTTTAACCCCTAAAGGACAATCTTCCACATTTGGGCTTCTTTTGAATTTGGGCATGTACCTATGAATGCAATTTATATCAGGATTTTCTGAAATTTTTATTGAGGGTGGGCCGATCGGAGATCTTCGTGTGGGTATTTTTATTTTTCAATTCCAACATCGGGATCAAAAGTTATGAAGGTTTAAGTATCAAACGCTGCTCGCTGGGCAGCTACTGAATTTTCCTAAGCCATTGTGAATGCAGCAAATTCTGCCCAAAACTGCGAAAATCTGCCCAAAGACGAAACTTTGAAATTCCACCAAAAATTGAGATTTTTATATTTTTCAAAAATATAAATTTCTATGTATAGAAAAGGCAGTAGAGCATGTTCCCGCCGTTCGGATTTTAAATCCAAAATTTTTCCATATGCAATTTTTATTGTCCAAAAACGGCCTTTGTATGTGAATTTCAGTACACCCCCTAGTGGAAAATGATTTTTTTGGCAACTTTCCATAACTTTTTTTAATATGATTTTCGCAGTACAATTAGCTAACTCAGTCTTCTTTGACGTGCATCAAAATCCCCAAAATCCACAATGCAAAAAAATGGTTTTTTGGGCCTTCAAAACTCTACTGTCCCCTTTTTTCGCAGGGAAAAAAACTTGTTTTTCTGCTTTGAACGTTATGATCTTGCAATTGGTAAAGAATGAGTGTGTGAGATTTGGTGGACATGTAGACATAGAAGTTAGCTAAAAGATCTTACGGTTAGATGTACTAAAAAAACCCCAAGTTTGCAAAATCCACCTTGCTTTGAAGTGGGGCTGTTTTGAAGCAGTTTTGATGAAAAATACCCTCAGAACTTTAGGGGTTAATTAAAGTTGAACTATATATTTTACTAGTTATATTAATGTACTATTTTGCTTAATCCATTTGATAATATTAATTTAAAAAATAATCATTTTTATTTAAAATACCATGTAATTTTCTATGTCATGTGATAAAAAAACAAACACATAAATTACACACATTGTCTTCAAGTTAGAAATAGGTACATTTTCTGTAACTGAAGATACAAAAAACAATGGTTTTTTTAATTTTTAGACTTTTTTATAAAAATGAATAAATTATGAAATTCATTATTTTCTTATTTATATCTCTTAATTAAATCTACTTAATTTTCTATTTATCAAACAACTTTGATTGATAGCCCTTTATGCCAAAACACTTTATAGATGCACTCCCTAGTTTTTTTGATGGGTATGCAATCCAATTAGAGAATATTCTAATTACACATGTATCAGTCCTTTGATACCCTTTAGAGGTAATATCACATAGGTTAATTGTAAAATTTTCTAGTGTAAGTTTGAATTTTTTTGGGATTTTTTTTTTTTTTTTTTTTTTTTTTTTTTTTTTTTTTTTTTTTTTTTTTTTTCCCAAAATTCCCAATAAAATAATGTTATTTTCTTGTATAGCTTTTCATATCTGCTTCACTTTGTAATCCTTCAACAAACACCTTTGATTCCACATCAACTATCAATCTAAATCATAGTGCATTCTCTTAGGCCAAAGTGGATTTGAATAAATATCATGTTTCAATAGTTTTAAATTTACTAGTAGTGAAACAAGGAGATATTTTATTCACGTTGGTCTCCTTCAAAGACATTAATTTTCTCTTTGTTTATTTTTTTTATTTTTTTTAAATTAAAATTTTATTATATTTAAAATGATTTTAAATTTTAAATCCAAAAACATTTTACTTCCGGTACCTCTTTGATTCTTGAAGAAAGAAAAAGTGGCAATAATTTTTTTTTCCAAACTTGGTACATAAAATTCTTTGATTTTTGCCTTATTAAAAATAACTCCAAAACTTCAACCCATTTTGGTACAAAATTTCAAAAATATTTTTAAATATTTTTAATTTTATTTCTATCCCAACTATAGAGTTTTCATTGGATGAAGAAAATAACAAGTACGTAAAACCTATACAATTGGCCGCACAATTGGAATATAGAGCTTTTGAACAAAAAGACTTTTCTATCGTGCTTGAATGAAATAGACTTGACTTTCCTTTGTATAAAATTATTGTATTTCACAAGGACTTATTTAATTTCCAATATGATGTATTTGATGTTATTCTCAATTAGAATTTTAGAATTAATAGAAAGGTACAACATTTTCAAACAAATTTATGGAATATATAGATGTTTGAAACTTTTCAATGCAAGTTTAATTTTCAATTGATTAATTAATTAATTATAGAAAAAAATAAAATAAAATAATATTAGAATGTGATTTTAAATGGTCAAACATTGGTTGATGCCACCTTATTGATGTGGGAAAAATTTATAAAATAAAAAAGATTAAATCCCTAGCTTTTATATAAGGAGGAAATTCTCTCTAGAACATATCCAACATAGTGAGAATACTTTGACTCCTTTTGCAATGAAATTTTGCATTATAAACCGGTGTTTTTAACTACGTCTAAGAGGTTCATGTTAAATACCTATCTACTAAATTTTTTAAGAGAAAGAAGAGTATAGAAATTTTATTTCTAAATACAACTCATGAAAGAAAAGATATTTTGGTAGAATAATTTTTTCCCTAAAATTCTTGTATGAAAAAAAGATATATCCCAACAAAGCTATTAATTTCTCACATTTCTATAAAAGGGTTCACAAGCATACAACAAAATTGACACCATTAGGCTATTAAAAGTTTCAAAATACCCATCTTGAAACAATTATGGGTCTTTAAAGATTGACAATATGATGTTCTCCTAATTGAAAATTAAAGCTAGACAATCATGTATTTTCAGTCCTAGAAGCTTGGATCGAATAAATAATTTTGTTTCTAATGAGGATTTAAGATGCCTTCTTCAAAATGCATATAAACACTCATAAATAGAACATCAAATTGCATATAACTTCACCACTACATGTATATAATATACTAATATGAGGATCGTGCTAAGGTTGATGAAATATTCCTGGGTAGTCAGAACATTTTACAGTTCTGCCACCGAGTGTGCATTCAGGTTTAGGCAGTGGTGGCCAAGTCGCCTCTTCCATTTTAGAACTTTCATAATTAATAAATTTAAACATAAGGGGAAACCCAATTAGAAAAAATACGAAAGCCCCAAATATGAATAAACAAAATTTTAAAGCCACACAACCTGTAATCTTGAGAAAAGCCGAAACCATTTGTGGAAGCATCTGATTACCGGTATCACCCAAAACCAAGAGTACATGTTAGCATTAATTTTACATAACCATAAATGTCAAAGATGAAAGAATCCAAATTAAATCAAAAGCAATAAAACATTTGGTTGATCAAACTGAATCACCAAGTACATACTGTAGAACTTCAAAACATGTTGATAGAGAAACCAAGTAAATTTGAAACTCAGCCCACCTAAACTGACCAATTTCAACAATTTTCTCACCTACATCTTAATTTCTAACCATTTTGTATCAATTCAGAAAATGTAGATGTAATATGAAACAAGTAACCTGCACCTCTTAAAAGATTGGATGTTTCATTAAACCAAACAGTTCTGACCTTCGCATCCAAAATGATTATAAGTGATAACTTATATTATACAAGCACGAAGGTAGGATGCTGTGAAATCACCACTGTTCCAAAATCGCTTAAATGTAATGCATTAGCTAATCTCAGGGCTGAAATATAAGCATTTAGTACACTGCTTATTTTTTTAGGTCACAATGAATAAAGGACATACTAGTCAACTAATTTTTGCCCTAAAATGAACTAATATAGTACATTTGAACCATTTTAGAACAACAAAACTTTTAGGACTTTCTACCTTAGTAGAAAGATGGTTTAGGGCAACCAACAAATATATAAGTGAGCTGGTAGAATCGCATTTTACACTAGCTCACTAATATACTTGCTGGTCGTTCCATCCCACAAGTAGAACGCTCATTCGGGACCCACTCCAATCCTTGTCACTCATGTGCACATATGAGTCGCCTTGAATGTGCTGGATATGAACATTTGAAGGATGACCATGGCCCGGGGTCCGAATGAAGGAGACCCAATTGCGTTACACCATAGAAAACAACAAACAATTGCATGAATGGATGCTTTGATTACCTGATCTCTGAGCTGCACATTCTTTGCCAAAATGGTGCAAGCAGTGGCCACAACCTCCTTCCGGTAAGCCACTTCTCCAAGAGCCTCACTGAACTCAAGTCCATTTCTGCCATCAAGGTCTCGCAGAGCTTCCTTCCACACATCAACTTGGATTCTAGGATCCTCCTGTGCCCATTCACTCCATCTCCGGAACCACCCTTCTCTCCTCTTCACATCACCAAACTCCTTGCATGTGATGCCCAGAAACAAAGGCAGGATTGTGCACTTGCCAGTCTGCACAAAGGCACCGAGTTCCAACATGGGCCACTTACTCCGGGTGAAATACTCCTCCGACACCACCACAATTGCTAGTGGACATTGCCGTGCAGCTTGGAAGATGAGTTGGGCGAATTTCTCCCCCTTGGGCAGGCTGTCCGGGCGCTTGTCGAAGAAAGGAACCTGTTTGGCTCGTTCTAGATCCTCGCAGAGCTGCTCCACAAAGCCTTTTTGAGCCCCGCTGTGGCTCAAAAACATGGTGTGTTTGGACTTCAACTGCACAGTGTCCCAGTCAGTGTCTGGCTTCGTAACGTGCAACCATGGCTCCTGGTCCAGTTCCTCAGAGGATTTTGCTTCGATGTCTACAGATTTGGACACAGCTTCTAGCTTCTTGCTATGCAATAATGGCTCCTGTTCTTGTTCCTCATGAGACACCAGTTCGGTATCTACTGATTTGGATACCGAGGGGGGTTTCAGTGGCATCACTTCAATTTCGATACAGTTGGACATTGAAGTAGACAGCAACAACAATTACGGAGGCGAGAGGATTAAATGATAGCGAGAAATAGAGATACTAACTAGGCAGAATGACGACCAGGAGAAGTAAGTGCTAGCTTAGTCAAGAAAAATGTCGTGAGGAGAACTGGAAGCTAAAGTGCAAGCACATTGAAAAGGGTTTTGCGGTGGGAGATGAAGTCCATCACCTGCTGAACATACTCAACGTGACGAGCCAATAACCTCTACTTGGCAAGCACGCAAGGCACGAGATTGAATTTCTGGGCTCAGGGAGAAGTTCGTCCCTGATTCCATCGCACCTTCGCTAGTCGGGTGGCATATTTCTCAGCCTGCTTTTTGTAAAGTCAATTCTTTTGTCACTCGAAGTCGCAAGCATGATATCACCGAGTCTTTCTTCGTCTCATTTGTAATCAGTGTATAATTATCTGAGCTAGCTTCTATCTAATCTAAGTTAAGAACAAATTTCCCCCGGTTGATTAGATCTCACATTTCATGCATGAGTCTTGTGCCACTCACCCTGAACTGGACAAATAAATCTGACGTCTAGAGCATGATTCCTTGTGGATCAGGTCGAGTCACGGCAACGAGACGACCGTGCTTTCCAGCACTCGGCATCTGGCGCCCTTCTTGTCGATGGTACAGTACCCATGGCTTCGGAGGAACTTCCGCGTGTTCAATTGCTTGATCTCGTCTTGGCGCTGGTTCCAATGACATAGTGGGCATCAATATTCGAGGGTCTAATCTCACGGCTTGATTTGAGTATGTAATGGATATTTTATTAAAGGCTTTCTTTTGTGGATTAGTCGGGATTAGTCGGGATTAGTAGGTGCGGAACCCACATTCTCTCCCTCCAGCTGCCCTTGTATCATCTGACTTCGCGTTGGCTCGATGTTCACGTCGAATCTGTACTAGCATTGCCCTGACCGACGAGCGTTGTTTCTGTTAGTTGTGCTTGTTCTTATCTTTCTGTAATTTCGCTAGAGAAGATGGCTCAAGCAGAAGGGTACGTGATGGCGTGCTGGAATTATTCTCTGTGGAACAGAAGAGTTGTGAGATTCGAGTGAGTGAGACTGGTGTCTGTCTAAGTTTCGACGAGTATCTTCGGATGCAACGGCATGCCGGAACCTCGTTGCCAAGGTCTGTGGGGATTGTTGTGTGGAGTGTGCTTCCTGCGCTGCTCTTACTGGGTGGGATAGCTTCCCTGCTTTACCTGTCAGCTTCTGCCTATTTCTGTTGTTGGACATCGGATTTGTTATGTGTTGTTGGACATAATGTGGCACCAGTCGACGCTCGTCTAGGTTGGTTGGAGCTGTTTCCTTGTTCTCATTCTTGTGTTATGGGATTGTAGCGGGCGTGGCGGATCCTGGTGAGCTGGTGTGAGGAGGTTGTGCACATACACGATGCCATTGTCATTTGAGGGAGAATGATTCGTCATACATTGAAACCAGCTATTTGGACCGTATTGATTCTGGAACATGTTTTGTGGTTTGATCATATCCTCAAGCACTGGAAGTCCATTTCTCCAATTTCAGCGTAGATTCAAGTGCCGATGTCTACGTAAACTTGAGTTCGGGGATTTCTTTTGGTCGGTATGTGATACAAATTAGTTGACATTGTGATACATAATTGATTCCATAGAGACACTTTGGAGATCCTTCTGCAGTATATGCTTACCATTTGTCATGGGGAATTTATAGCCACAAAGAGGTCGGTGTAATTTTGAGAGCTCAGAATTGTACTGTACATACATAAACATAAAATGAGTGCTCAGCATTGTACATGGACGTTATTTGCAAAAGAAAAACATCTCTAGCAATCATCACCCACAATCTGCAAGAGAATTAAGTTGAAGACATTCAAGATATAATTTTCAATGCACACACTCTGAATACTTCTAATCTTACATATATGAGGAGGTGATCTTGCTCTGAAACTTGACGTCTGTGGGTGCGTGAATGGTTGTGAAGGTGAAAAATATGATCGCATTACCTGGAGCATTAGAAAATTTGCTGAAGGGGTTATTCTTGCGGGGTAGGGACATACGGTCAGTGCTTCAATGATTCTGATTAAGGTATGCAGACTGAGCCCTTCTGATGTAGCACAAAGAACATGGTAATCATTCACTGCTTCAGATGATGGCAATGGTTCACCAGCAAGGCGTATAAATATTAGTGATTTGCAGATTTAAACAAGGTTCAGGCAGCATCTTTTAGTAGTTGTCTGCAGTGAGTAGAACCTTCATTTTAACTATTTTTGTTGAGAAAATTGGAATCTATCTTTCAAGCATCCATCAGTGTTTGAAATCGGACGTGCTCACATAAATCTTTGCTCTCTCACGGGCTGTATCTCTCCATTACATTGAATGCATAAGCCTCAAACAATCCTGTTACGCCTTGTTTGTGGTCTTCGCCAACGTAGGAGCTCATTTGATCTCTTCATGTTACAATTGCTTAACGTGAGAGTGCCACTGTCAGACACCGTCAGACACGTGCTAAGCTGCACTTATCAACAGCATGTAAATTTGCTGTGAGAATTCTTAAGTTCTCAAACCTATCAAAAGTATTAATATACACGAGAAGGGGACAAGGAATAGATTCTTCACCACAAGTAGTCCCCCTTACTTTTTCAATTATCTTGTCCTCCAATCCATTATGAAATGATCTGCATATGAACTCCAAGCTCGTCTCATTCAACTTGCGAAGATGGCGACTCACGAGCTTAATGTTGAGCTTGCAAATCTCATTTAGGGTCAACTGTTTGAGCAGGTGGGGGAAACAATATGGTTAAATCAACTGATCCGGCTTGCTCGCCTGGCGATAAGTCTCTGTCTTTGATATGCACCATGGGGGAGCCTGGAAGAGGATGGATGTCTAACGTTGATACTGGTGAATTGCCTCCTCCGGAGGTGTGAGCATGAGCAATGGACCTGACAAAGAACCTGTCATTCCGAACATCATAAGCCTCTGCTGTGCGGACCTCTTGGCAAAGAGAACAGAAGGGACAGAACAGCCACTGAAAGCAGTCACTTGTCTTGGGTTGCTTGCAGCACCATGGATGAGAAGGCAACTTGTATCTTTCTCGGATTTTGATTCGCCAGAATCCCCCATATAGTAAGCTGAATACACACAATGCAATGCCAGATACCCCCAAGGATGTTCTCACAACCCTAAACACGCCAACATGACACATATTACAGGTTCAGAACGTACCAAAACTTGGATCAACACTAAAAACATGCAGTCGTGATTCTAAGTATAATGACTTCAAATATTAAAAGAATGCAACAAATATAAAAAACATTCTACATTGGCAATGAGTTCCTGTCAAAATCATAGTTATACTGAAAGCGAAGAGGTCGTCCTCTGGAAGGATGTAAACCTTACATTTGAACCAAATACTTGCAAGCTGCGAAAGATCGTTTTCAAGGAACCCATATCCTGGGCACTATGTGCAGTTAGAAAACTCACCCGTTGAGGTTGATAGCTGCCAGATTGAAGATGAGAAATGGAGCAACCAACAGAAGGAGGAATGTTGCCATATGCACATAGCGGTTACCAAACCCAAGCCTCTCATAATTGAATCCCATCACACAAGGAAAACATAGAGTGGTAAGGACGCTGATAGTAGGCTCCTCAGAACAGTCAAACAATCCTCCTTCCCACTGCGGATTCTCAACAGGTCTTCCTTCACGACATGCAAACGACTTCCTCTTCTCCAGCATCTTGTACTTAGGGTTGTGCAGCTTAAACAGAGCAGGATGGTTTGATGATGTGTGGCCTGAGTGGCTTGAGTGGCCTCTCTCCATGGAATCATCCGCATCAAGCTTACTAGATTCATCACCGGAATCCGGAAAATAATCTTTTCCCAAGGGACTCAACGAATTATACATTCCAGCAGCCGCAGCTGCCCCAAATGACAAGAAAAGGGTGATTCCCACACCGATGGCTGGACGATCTGCCCTTCTGTAGCCCCAATTGAGCCCAGCTAGAGCATACTGAGCAACACAATTCAAATGCAAAAGTAGTACAACCACCAAGATATGAGCCCACTCATGCGGCTTCCGTAAACCACCTTTGCAGTACGTTTCCCGGAGCTTGATGATATCTCGTGGATTATACCGAATCAAGTAATGCAAATGCAGAATGCGAATGGGATGGTTGTAGAGCGCCATGACAGTAAACAGCCCATTCAGAATCTGGTTTGTGATCTCAAACCAGCGGTCCCGGTCACTCTTCTTTGGCAGCACTTTGTTGAGCATCCCTACCATGACCATGAACAAGATCGCTCCAGTAACAGCCACCGCTATAAGCCAAAGCAGTAAAACCACATTTCTAGGCTTTGACAGCCATGTCATGGCATTCCGCTTCAGATCCTCCCATCTGATGTTACCAAGAATCAACAGAGAAAATGCGTTTGGCTGTTAATGTACTTTGAAAATTAATCAGGAGGGTTTAAACAAAGTTTGGAAAACAGAGAGCACTTCTTCGAAACACAGAATAGGGGAGAGTTGGCAGGAACTCGGGAGATGAAGCTTAGGGTGATGAAGTGCCAAATTTCTTAGGACAGAGAAGAACTGACATCAACATGAATCAAAGGAGAGGATGGGTGACAGATTTTTAGCTTATTATGTTTGGCAACAGAGATCTCACCTCACTTGGCCCAAGAGGGGCAGCTTGATGCCGTCTTTGACCAGGAGCTCCTCTGGCGTACGCGTCATTTTCGACTTCTCGTCCTTCTCCTCCTTGATACGGGCGAATGTCCTCGACGGGGTCAGCAACTTGGTCTTCATGGGGGAGCCTTGTGTCAAGGGGGAACTGATTCTTGCTGGGGAATACTTAGGGCTTTGCATTTCTGCGGATGCGGAGTCAATGGTTTCATTCTCGCGTCTGTAGCTGCCAAGCAAGTTTCTGATGGACCATGAGCGGAATTCGGGTGGAAACTCAGCGGGGCCATTCGACAATGAAGCTCTGGCATTGTTGGTCGCCATCGTTGAGGCTCTCTACCTCGTCTCGCAGATTCAGAGCTAATAACCAAGAGCCTTGTATGATTCTAACCAGTGCTGAGTATGTTGAACCAGGAGAAGCTGAAGCTGTCACTCTCGGCGTCTCTCTCCTGGAATGGCGGACCAAGACGCCATTCTCTAACCCAAACCTGTGCTGAAATTCTTTGCTGACTTCATTCTCTCCAAGTTCTAGTTTTGAGGCTCTTGGCGGCTACAAGATCAGCTTCTACACAAGAAGAATCCCACTGTCTACGAGCTTAGAAAAAATTCAAAAGGTCATTGCAGTACAAGAGAAGCATTGTCCAGCCCATCCTTCGGAGTTGGCATAATCCTGTTGGCATTCCGAATTCGTAACTCCTGTAACCAATTTTCCATAACAGTTGACACTCATAAGCAACTAGGCTTTCTTCAGACAATATTGCACGACTACAGAAAGTAGCACAGAATGTACACAGTATGTGTCAACTGGTAATCCTATATTGTAATCCAACTGTCCTACACTAACGATACTCCAGTTCTAAAACCTCCCATGTTCCACACAATCATTCGAGCATGACCGAGGTCCGACTAAAACCAATCCACCATGATACATTCACATGCTCACCTTCACAAGAAAACTCGAGCTGAATATCCGTACTCCAACAAACTATAAATCTAAACAACCCAGAACTCTACATCCAGGACAACATAAAATGAAGTCAGCTGCAGAAAACAATCTGATCTAGAAGGCCAAGACCTCCGTTCCGCTCCACGCCCTGATCCTTCTACCGCAATTGCGAAACGATCCCATATTCTCTCTCCTGAACTTTATTCAGCCCAGCTCATGTACAACACGCTAGATTTTGTTGCTTCGATGAAGGTGGGTTCTCCCAAGATCAGTGACGCTGAAACAACAAAGACTTAGTTGTAATCATCATCAACTTCAAGTTTGTTTGCACCGATTGGCGGCTGTGAGGTGGTCTTCGATGGATTCTCCGGAACAACTTACCTGGACTCATGATGCTTCAAGTCCGGAAACTGACATGAGAATTTCCTCATGATGCTGGAAATACCCGAGCTGGCTCCCCTAGAAATTTACAAGAAATTAATATAATAAAGTATGAAACTTTGCTGATTCATGAGCAGTGTAGTAGGTTGTGCGTCATGAAGAGATTCAACAGACGGAGTTCGTTTTCTTATTCTAAGCTGAATTCAGATTCCGTTGTAAGCTTCTTATTGTATTAAGCTTCAGATTCTGACATGGTTCGTATGTTGGTATGAAGATTCGACTGCGGGCAGTTTTGAGAGGAGTATAGTTCGTAGTCTGCTTCCGTTGCTGATGCTGATGCTGCTTGAATGCAACGCAGGGCATGACATCAGATGAAGGCCCACTGAACAGGGATCTCTGTAATGTAGTCCTACGAGCCTTTTTCGGGGGCAGGGTTGATGAGCCCCGTAGTTTTTAATTTTTATTTAAAAATCTCTAGAAGGATACTCCGAGAGTAATTCAAGGCCGCAGGCCCCATTTCTGAATTCAAAATCACCAAAATGGTCTTCAAGGGGCCGAACTGAGAATTTCAGGGTTTTGGGAAAAAAAAAAAAACCATTGGCTCCTATAAATGCTCGTAGCACTAAAATACATGGATCCATTGAATAGTCCATTGAATAGCTCATGGCTTCACAATAGGCAAGTCATGACTTCGGAAGAGAATCAGAATTCACTAACTTTTTGTTCTTGCACTTCTTACAACGTATGCAATTAATTTTTATTCTTTTTATTGTTGAATAATAGTTGTAGATCCTAATTTGAAATCAAAATGGAATTACATTAGAAGGGTGGAGGTTCCGATGTCTCTCATATATAAATATAAATAAATAAATATATATATATATATATATATATATATATATATATATATATATATATATATATATATATAATAACATGATTTATAGCACATCATAAGAATATTTGCATTACAAATTATCAAAATTGACAATGGAAGCACCTATTCAAAATCACTAAAGCTATTTATGACACCCATTACAATTTTTAGTGATATATTCAAGTTTTCACTTGTTCCTACATTTTCAAGTTATCGCAACAAAGGCTAAGGTATATACATCCATGACCGATAATGAACCCATGATAGATAAGTAGGCTTCCCCTTTGCAGAGCAATCGAAAAGCAGATTTAGTATCCGTCCTCCAATAGAATGCCTCTACAAGTGTTATTTTTGTTCACGGAAATAAACAGTCTTGTGTTTGTTCACTAATCTGAGTATTGTCGATCATGGGTAAACCTATATGTCAGCCATAGAGTCTGGGCCACTTTCGAAGAAACAAAATTTGCAATAATTTGAATATTACTAAATTAATTTTGAAAAAATGCTCATTCTTCATGAACCTTGTGTTCCTACGCACAAAAAATAACTCCTTATTGATAACCCAAGCTTTCCTATACTGAAATGCTTAAGTTATCGGTCATAGGTGTGTATACCTTACCTCACATCAGTAAAACCAAAACGAAGACTCTCCAAAAGGGAAAGACAACTGACATGAAAAAGAGAACAGCAAACCCAAAGGAAAAAAAAAAAAAAAAAAAAAAAAAAAACCTTAGAGGAAAAAAGAAAAGAGAACAAAAAGGAAGGAAGCAAATTCCGATGCATTAGGCAACAATTTGCTGCAGCAGAAGATTTATCTCTATCACATTCCACCATGTTAAAATCCCCCCCATAATCCATCTTACATTCTTTGGAATGTTGTCTACGATGGCCAACGAGAATTCTTTCCTCTCTAGCTAAATGTTTGGCGCATAGATATTGAGGATGCTCAGGTCTCCTCCCGGGACATACAAGCAGTCCGTGGAGGCTATCCAGAGACTCCATTTGTGGTGAATGAATATTGTGATTCCATCGCACATTAGGGGAAAAATGGGGTCTCCAACGGGCCTTGTAAGACAGCCCGAAGGTAGGTGAACTGTTGCCCGCTGACACCTCTCTGCGAAATCTCATTGGTGGATATCTTGCCCGCTGACAACAAAATTCGCCCCGCTGGCAACAAAATCCGCTATTGTCCAATGGGGTGACAGCAGTGGGCACACGCTCGTTGACAGTGTCATTAGTGCTCGTATTGTCCAATGGGGTGACAGCAGTGGGCAACGCCTTCGCTGCAAGCGATTGGCTCGACCCCCCAAACGCCAATTTGGCGACCTGCTGGCACCATTGGTGCCAGCAGGTAAAGTGCACGGGCATGGCCAAATTTTGAGGCACGGATTCCGACCAAAGGCCCGTTGGAGACCCCATTTTTCCCCTAGTGACTAGCTCCCTTCGTATCTCTCTCAGCTCTATATCTCCACTCCGCATCATTGATATGAAAAACCGCGGAATTGTCTATTGGTGTGCCTAAGTCAGCTGCTTTGGAACCCCTGAGCTTGTGCTCTTGAATTAATATGGCCTATGTTTGTGACTACATTGCCCTCACATAGTATTTTAGTTGGTCAATTCTCACATTTAACGAACACAAGGAAAACTCCATATCGCACGAATATGGTGGTTCTGTTGGTGAGCAATCGCAGCTTGTTTGTGCTCCTAACCATTGGCGGTTAATCTATGTACAGGCCAATGGCGTGTTTGGCCACACAGTAATGTTGAGCGAACCATTACTGGCAGGCTTGTAGTCTTTAGAGGAGTAGTCGGTCTATAGTCAAGGATTTTCGACTACGAGTAGTTGAGGGAGGAGATTTTAGGGGGAGCAAAGCAAATCACTAAGAAGGAGGACTCTTAGGAGCTATCCTTGTTGGTAAGAGGCTTCGTGAGAAACTTGCTCGGTTGAGAGGTCGAAGACATTGAAAAATTAAGCAAGCCTTCATCTTTGAGGAGCCTAAAAACCTCGGCCAATGATTTATGATAAGATATATGGATTTTGTTCGCAGAGCTTTGCAGCTAGCTACATCTCAGGGTTTTAGTTAGTTCGGACGGTGAACTGTTAGAGTTCAATGTAGTAGGTCCACCTCCCGAACAGCTTGGGGCTAAATTCGTCAGGTTCTCAACGTGTTTTTTCCTGCTAGAGCCTGGAAGTGGGAGGTTGCGTAGGACGTTTAATGGTAAGATATTTCTCATACCTCCCAGGTGGGCCACTTCATGGCCCACTTTATGGATTTGTTGTCGGAGCAGCATGGAATTTCTAGCATCTTTTGCACTGATTGGAAGGTGAGCAGTTGATGGTGGCTCATTACTTGGTCCAGTGATTGTTGAACCTATTGTAACATTCTGGATGGAGAGGGAGGTTTGAAAATTGACTCTGGGCCAGATGGTCGAGATGTGTGCCTCATGTCGGGGCTCCTGGTCCTTACCTTCTCGATGGGGCCTTTTGTCGGAATCTTCCTCATCTTCTTGTTTTGTACTAGTGTAAAGCCTTTGTGATCGATCACCTTCATGTTTCTAGCTTCCTTACCAGGGAGTAGATCGAGGGGAGGTCATGGTGACTGAGGTGGGAGTTTTGCCTATGGGAATTCCGAGGTTGGAAGCAAGCCTCTCGATTCGTGAGGAACTCGCTGCTTACCTTCTTTGGAAGGAGGTGGAGGCTCTTTGCCGGCTATCGGTTAAGGTCGATGCGTTGCCATGTCCCTGGATGGTGAAGTTCTAGCGTTGTTTAGTTTCAAAGCAACACAGTCTGCAACTCGATGGTTGATGGAGAAGCAGAAGCGGCATCGGACAAGGACATGCTCGTAGTTGATGAGGATAGTGTTAAATTTTCCCTCAACACCGTGTAGCTGCAAAGCTGAAGGTCACCCCTTTGAAGCGTCAATCTCTACTCAAAACCTGGAGTCTTAGAGGTTTTCATTTGAAGGATGATGCTTCATAGATTGGTTCTAAAGATGATGCAACAAAGCCCTCTAGGGGCTTGTATTCATGGGGAAGCTTGGGAAAATTGATCCAGGTGGAGATTCTAAGCGAGTTTGGAGAGTCTAGATAAAAAACAAGCATCCACTCTTGGTAGATTTAAGTGCCTCATGGGATAGCATGGAGTGTAAAAGGAATTACTTTTTTGATCACTAGGCTATCCAGAGTGGTTAGGAAGAAAAAACCTCTTTCCACATCCATCATGTAAGCAACTACGTCAAACCCTTATTTGCGGATAATTGATTGTATCTATTAATATCTGCAAGCATTTGGTGGGATCTTTCTCACCAAAGAAGCTCGCTATCACCGTGTGGTCCTCCGGAAAGTTTGCTTCCTTCTTTAGCAAGTTCTCATCGAGCTCCGATACTTGAGTCAGGTAACGAAGTAGTAAGCCGTAATAGTTTCTTGTAAACTCGCTAGGGAGCGTCTCGCCCAGTGTCACTTCGTAGGGATTGATTCCGCCTTCTTTGCCTAGCCTGCACCTGAGCAAGGGATACAACAAGATTGCATCTGTGAGTACAGGTCTTACTAACGCTCCTCCTGTGGGTGCTCAGAACTTGTTATCAGGTCCACCCAGACTATCCTACTTGAGAACTGCCTTCTACATATTCATTAGTCCTTTTAGAGTTGCTCGAGTAAATCGTCTAATCTTAGTGACTATTCTAGCTCTAAGCTAATCTTGTAGAGTAAACTAAATCTTTCTACTTGCTAATTGTCTTTTGCAGATTCTCTCACTACAAACTATGTTAGGGTTTCAAAATCAAAGCTAATGAAAGCGCACTCTAAGTGGCCATGCCTAAGACGGCTTAGCCTCAATCGTTACTGGTACACTTCTTATGATTGTACGATGAGTGCCAGGGCATTGCTTATTCAATGCTCAAGCGAGTATAATCCTGCAGTCTCATCGCACACGGCGATGTTTAGAAGTCGTTCCCCTTGTCCATATTTTTGTCTTAGTGCAAGTAGGCCCAATCAAAACCTTTTTGTATTAAAGAAATCAACCATAGTTGCAATTCTAACAATGGATCCATAAACCTCTCGTTTCCAACTTACTCTCAAACCATCACACAATTCTACAACCCATAACAAAAATAAAAACATATTATACAAATTATTGCATCCACTATATTAGCTTAATTTTGAATCGACTATATCCACTAGTAGAAATATGGTCTTTAAGGACTTGTCCGTATTGACTTAAATGGTCCAAAATGACTCATTTTCACTCAATTTGAGTCATTTGGGACCATTTAAGTCAATACGGACAAGTCCTTAAGGACCATATTTCTACTAGTGATCAACTTAATTTTGTATAGACTATAATATTTTAATACTTCAAAAAATTACATAATGATATATCTATGAAATTTGGAGTTGTATAAGAATTTTTTATGATTTTCATAATATAAGAGAATTACACTAGATACATTTTTAAACACATATTGTATGAAAACATAAATAGATATTAAATTTAGATTATGATAAAAGATACATATAAATAAAAATCTAAGAAATTTTACATAATATAATTATTTGTAAACGTATCTGGTATTTGACTTAAATACCATGACTTTTGATTTAACATGATTTTATAGACTCACTTTTAATAATCAATGGACATGGAAGTATTTAGTGGTTTTTCTATATTGGATGTATAAAAGCTTGATGATATCTAAACTCACAAATAATAATATATTTACTATAGAGTCCACCAAGCTCGTACACATCAAATATAGTGAGATAACTTCCATACTACATAAGTATTTGAAATACAGACTGATGATACAATAGAGCAAGACTCCTCACATCATTTAAAAACTCAAGGTGACTTAAAGGATAACCCTAATTCGCAAAATGGTAGAAAAAGTTGAATGTATTTATAAGATTATAATATTAGATGTCATTTCAAATAGGAAGCCGGTTGTACGTTTGACAAAAAGAATAAAGAGGATGCATGCAAAAGTATTTTCAAAATACATATTTTAAAATTTCAGTAGTGTATACAAATGCTATTCAACCACAATGCAAACAGACCCTCCCTCAAATGCCCGAGCCCAACAACCTATTCCCATTTGCAACAGAAAACTCAAATCACATAAGTAAGGTACAAACACCTATAACCGACAACTTAAAGCATTTCAGCATATCAGAGCTTGGGTTATCGATAAGGAGATAATTTTCGTTCGTAGGAAAATAAGGTTCATGAAGAATGAGCATTTTTCCATGAATTATCTCCCAATATTGAAATTTGTACAATTTTTTTAAGTGAAAAGTACTTCTGAACCAATAACCGATCTGTACAAATGAGGTACATCTATTCTTTCATAATCTAGGAATTAGAATATATCGGCTATTGGTCACTTGTCGGTTATGGGTGTCTCTCAACCTTATGCAAACACAATACGGGACCATAACAACAGGAACAACTTGAAAACTCCAAAAGATTCTCAATTTGTTGACAAGACAGGAATCTACAACTACATTCTATCCACTAGGACACACCTCAATTGGACATGCTTCTTATCACATCGCTTGCAACTCGTTGCCACACATAAGCTGTACAGGACCAGTTCAAGATCGTCAAGTTCGATAACCAACCAGTCCCTCAAATGTGACATGGATGGTGAGCTCGACTCGACCAACACTCGTACTGAGTTCCCCGATTTAAACAGGTCATGACAGAACGGCTGGTAAAATCAAAATCCTACAGCGGAAGAATTCCTCCACATACTGTATCCCGGACCAAGTTGCAGGTATATATTGCGGGGTGTTTGGTCACAGCTAATCTGGAAGAAAATCCGACCGACTCCGCGACAGTATACACACGAGGTGACACGACCACACAGCTTCATCATCCATCCGGTAGCAAACATGCACTTCAACATTCACACCACCATAACATCCCACTCCAACGACACACACATCCATCAGACCATTCACCTTCACGCAATTCACCTTCACACCATCCACCCTCCACCGTGCACATCGTGGATCAGAAATACCCTCAGAACTTCTGACTCTGTATTACAAGCGATAGACAACCTTGGCTGTGCTGATCGGCACCTCATTGGGATCATCTTCTGGGCTGCTGCAACCGCGGCCGCCCAGAAACGCACTGCTCTCCCACGGGCCTCTCCAACAGGAGGTTCTCAAATGGACATAGTACATAAAACCTACGCTATATGGCCTGTTCTTCATTATGCAACTGAATACATCATATGCCGTACCCCGTGCCGACCACGGGGCATGTGGGAAGTACTATCACGCGCCACGCCCGTCCCGCACGCATCCACGTGCGACCGGGACGTGGCCGCCGTGCCTCTCCGATTCACGACCACGGTTCTCTGCACATTATACCACACGCAACGATCGAGACGCGTATCCATTCAACATCACCACACACCACCTCGGGACGCAGTCACGCAGAAGTCACGCACGCACCCTTCACTGGATTCCCATGTATCTCGACAGCGGCACCTGGGTGGACACAGACTCAAAAAGTTGGGGCAACGAGGCCACTCGCGGCAGATTCATTAGCAGATCTCCTGTGGAACTGTTTTTCTGTAGGCAGTTGAATGAGGTTTCCAACATATTGCTACATTTTGTCAACCTACTATTAGTGTCAAAATTGTTCTCCGGCCCCCCGATGCTGCCCAAGCCGTAGCCTCGCCCGGCGCTCGCGCCGTAGTACCCCCCGCTCCCGTCCGCCACGGGAAACCCCTCGAAGCCTGCCTGGCCCATCGGACCGCTCTGGAACTCCCTACTACCTATCACCGCCTGCATCGACCCCATCCGGGCAGCCAGGAGGATTGCTTGCTCGGTCGACAGCGACGCCGACGAGTCCCCGAGCAACACCTGCGCAATCTCGTCCAAGATCTGCCTGTTCGAGGCCGACATCCCGCCGCTCCCCGCGTACACGTTCATCGGAGCTGCCTTCATCTCCGGAAACTCGTATGGCACGCCGCCGCAGTACCCCGAATCCACCGCATACGGACTGTAGCTCCCCAGCTCCTCCCTCACGTAGTACTCCCCACTGTCACTGTCGCCTCCCTCCTCGCATCTGCGAATCTCCATCACTGCCAATCACCCAACCAAAACACATCTTCAGTCCCTCCGCTCATCATTCCATCATAATCACATGCCTCTAAACAAAACAGAACCCTGACCTCCGTCACAACCACCCGCCGTGCACAATCCCTGGACGACACAGCGCCACGAGACCAAGCACAACAAAGGCCCAACAAGAAAACACATCCGTCTATGCGCCAAGAAGCCTACCAGAGCTCGGCGAAGACGTCTCGTTGCTGCGCATCACGTCCGCCTCCACCACGCCCACGCCACCACTCCTTCCTTGCAGCTGCGAGTATGGGGACAGAGGCGACAGCGGAGACAACGGAGACCGCGGCCTCTCGTTCAACCCATCGTACATGTGCGCCATCGCATTCCGACCCTTCGAATGCTGCAGCACCGACTGCCCCTCGCCGCCGGACTCGCTGCTCTCGTACCGAGGGCCCGACCCTGACAGCGTCCCCTCCACCAGCGCCTTCAGACGAGGGTCGCACTGCACCAGCTTCTCGTAGTGTCTGTTCAACACGCCCTCCGGAAACTGTAGGTAGTGCACCCTGCAACACACCATACCCAAAACCGGTCAGATCCGGCCATCACAACCATAAACCAACCACCACAAGCAACGACGAATCCCCATCCACTATGTCACACCACATACCCCACGTCATCATCTCCAAGCACGCCACAGAAAGACAGCAACGACCGCGCCACAAGGGACACATTCCATCACATGCATCCCATCACTCGCACATCCACCCACCCATCCAGCACATCTCCAATTGACAAAACAACCACGTCCCAGCCCCTACCCCAACTTCAGATGACTCCATCACGATACCAACCGTATTATCCAACTGAACACTCAAGAACTTACTTGCAAATGCTCGCCTGTCCCCCTGTGAAGTCCGTCGTTGCCTGCCACAGAGTGTGCTTCCGTGGCTGCGGGTTCGTCTCCTTGAAGAACAACGGAGGCCGAGAAACCTGCCATAACACCCAAAATGCGTCAGCAAACAATCCACGGCATCCTACCCATTCACTTCACCCAACTTCACCAAGCACAACACACTTCCACCGCACTCTCGGCCATCATCCGTACCTCGATCTCCAGAGACCCCGGCAGGTTGTCCGGACACGTCGCCTTCATCGCCGAGATGTCCGACCACTGGATCTCCACCTTGCTCTTCAGCCCGCTGTCCAGCACCTCCCACACCAGCTTGCGCTTCGCGTAGTAACACTTGGCAACCAGGTCGCCTTCGTACCTCGATGTACGCTGATGTACAACAGTCCAACGCCAACTCTCAGTAACAACTCCAACAATCACACCAACCTCATATCCATCCACCACATCTCTCCGCTCTGCATTCCACGAAAACAAACCCCCCCTCCCAAACACCACCCTCAAATACTTCCCACCATAACATCTCCATCACCCCCAATTCACACACGCATCCAAACCCAACCGCAATCTACCCCCTGCCGACGCCCCGGATAACCTACCTCCCAAGTTCCGATCTTCAGGGTCGACGCTGGAAAATTCGACGCCTTCAGCTTGTCCTGGGCGGCAGACCCCGTCGGAGCCAGGCACTTCCCGATTCGAGACTTCCCCAACCCCTGTCCGGAGTTCTCGGATTCCGCGGCCTGTGCGCTCGCGTTGTGCTGCAGCTGGTACGTGATCAGGTCCAGCAGCGACGGCGTCTTCTTCAACGTCAGCCCCAGCGGGCTCGGCTCGTCCAGCGGATTGCATTGCGCCTGAGGGACGTACACCGGCGCAGGAGGCAGCATCGAATTGCTCTTCCTCATCATGGGCGCCTGTAGTATCCTACTCGACAGGGGAAGCCCCCCTCCGCTGCCATGCTCCAGTGCCCCCAATGCGAACGGGACACCCGACGCACGACCGGAGCTCTGCGACACACACAAAAACCAGCAACACTGTATCAGATCCTCGCCCCTCCAAAGCATCATGAAATACATCCCTCCACAATGCTTGCTGCACGAGGCAATCGCTCCCTCCCAACACTATGCAATGCAGCGACACAATCACACACCAACACACCACATCCACCAACATCCATACTCATCGCCCACAGCGAACGTACACAATTGCTACGACATGGCCCAACCCACACAACATCGATCCAAACCACGCTCACCTGTAACACCGGGTAAGCCACGCCATCATGCCCCTTCGCTCGCTTGCGGCCATGCTGGTACAAGTCGTACTCCACACCCTCTCCTTCCGCTTCGCGATACAGCTGCCGCTCCGGCTTCGCAACCACCAGCGACTTCGGCACCCCCAGCGTCCGGTTGCCCACCTCATGCATCGCCAACCCCCCGCCGAAGCTCTGCCATTCCGCTGCAGCTGCACCTCCGCCTGCCGCGCTGGAGCCCGATTGCTCACTCTTCGCGTGAGCTGCAGGGGCCACACATGCCACCATTCTCTGAGACCCTCGCGCACTCGCACTCTCCGCAACAACGCACACTTCGCCAACACCAAAATTCGCCACCTTACTTCCTTCCACTTGCTTCTAACGTCACGGACAACCACCCAACCGAGTGCCCACGCACTGCCCCCCGTAGTCCTCCCGACCTTGTCACCACGACTCCGCAAGCGTGACGACAATTTCGTGCCTTGGCAGCAGCAGCACTTGGTCACCAAGCGTTTGTAATTGCCCGCGCTCCCCCCTTGTTAGCGGAAAAGATCCTCCACGCCCTCCACTAAGATCAACCAGATTCGCCGACGATGGTCTAGAGGTCCACGCAGCATGGCCTCCTACAATCTGACAGACGGGAATTCTTTGGAGTAGTCACGAGGACGCGCTGCTCTCCCCCTTCGACCCTTCACCGGAAGTCGATGGTCCTCGCAGGCATATTACTCCCCACACAAAACTGAAAAGAGCCCAAGAGCCCCAAACCACCACGCCACCAGGAACAAGAATGTGTATCACTGAAAAAGCTCTCAGAATTCCAACACTCCACAACCTACAGCAACGCTGCGCCGCAATTCACAGCCCAGCCCAGCCCAGGAGAGACTCTCCTCGCAAAAATAGAACCTTCACTACAAGACCACTCCTCCTTCGTTTAGTTTTTCTTTTATCGACCACTTCACACCAGACCACTCCACCTCAGCCCTCACAGCCTCTCCCCTCACGTAACGTACACGCAAGCTGTGCCTACGAGACAGCAGCCACTCCAGGAACTCACTAATGGCACCAAAAATTCGCTCCACAGGCGGATGCTATGTACGACGCCAAATTCCCTTCTAAACCAACACACAGCAGCACTCACGGACTCACTACTTGCGATCGAACCCACCAACCCACTAACAACTGATGCCACGCCAGCAAACAGCAGACAGCAGTGTCCGAGTCACCCCGGGGACGACAATCCTCGACCGGCACCGGGACAGCACGGCGAGTAGCGACCGAAGGATCGAAGCTCAGACCAGACAGCAGAAACCGGATGCCACAGAAGCGAAGCGGCGCGACACCGGAGAGAGTGGCGGCGACAGCGAATAATTCAAGCTGCCTCGCTCGGGAAAAGGCCCGATCCGGGCGTCGGAGTAACGGCGCGGTCGCACAGAATCGACGCGGCGGCGGGGCGCGGACCTGGAGACCACGGATCGATCGCGGTCGCGGGTGCAAGCACTCCGAAGCAGGGGCTTCGCTAAGCTACAGAAATTGAGAGACGCGAGAGAGCGAGGGGATGCGAGAGAGCGACTTCGAGGGTTGGAAAAGATCACACCGGCTACCCCCCCGCCTATTTGTAGGCGCCCCGCAGGGCCCCTCCCCCACGGCCATGTGCCCCCCCACGGCCATGGCCCCCAATGAATGTCCCCCCATGGCCACGGGCGTCCCCCTGCACGACCCGTTCCTTCTCGGAACATGCGTCCCATGTGGGCTTCATTGGCTGCTGGCCCTCGCGAGAGGCGCTCCTCGCCCGCGTCCCACCAGCTCACCCGATTCCTCCCTATCAGCGCGGGCCACCGGGGACAGCCCACCGGCTGCAGGCGGTGGGCGCCACGGTGGCGCCCGGTTGTCGTCGATGTGGCCGACAAAGCGGGCCCCACGGGGGGACCGGCGGGTGTAGGGCGAGAATCTTCCGCTTTCCTGGAGCTGTGGGGTAGGGGGGGGGGCCCTGCCCGCGCGCAGGCGACCCCGGGGGTTGTAACTTGTAAGTTCGTGCGAAGAACAGTCTGATTGTGCGATTATGCTATCCAGCAATGGTTGGTGGAGCCTCTTGGGCTGCTCTCTCGCGTGACTTGCGATGTTTGCCTTGCACCATGTAGATGACGAGTGCGCATTTTTTCGAAGGTTGTTTTTTTGTCGAATGTAAGAAGGTTTAGTTTCTACTGCAATCTGGGGCCTACTTGCAGAGCTGATATCGATTTAGGCTGGAATTGTGTATGTTTGGGTGGTCTTGGAATGATTTTGATGGCCTGTTTTCATAATTGAAGTATTGGGGGTATTTATGCTTGTTTGTATGCTTATTTGAATCGTTCATGTAGGAAATCATAAGGTGTAGCGTGATGAAACTACTACGGCACTGTGAAGTCTTCACTGTTTTGTTCCATTATGTTTATAGCATTTTGAAGTAAATTCTATGCATAGTTTTGGTTTCACTACTGAGGTCAAATGATCCTTCCTCTTACAAGATTTCATGAGATACAATGAGCCATGTGGTAACTCAATAATGTATTTTCTAACAATGATATCACAGTCTGAACAATATGTGGTTGTTCATGATGTATAATGGTACGGATTTTTTATCACAATGCATTATGTCCTTTCCAAAAGGGCAGGGCCAACAAAGGATTTCTGTTACACCTGATGTCTAAAGTTTAATTTTTCAGTTGTAGACTACCCTGCACTTTGAAGTTATGGAAAAAATTTGGGTCCACTACATTTCAACTGAGATTCTTTCTTATTTGTTGTGTACTGGACATCTTCGTGGGGATTGTGAGATCTTTTCAAAATAAGGGAATCAAAGTTATGTGGGGACACTAAAGGTTCAAATATTCCTGGAAGGTTTACAAATTCAATGAAAACGGAAGGATGAACATGGATGAAGTGGATGATGAACAAGCTTTTCGACCTCAAAGTAAGGGCCAGTGGGTCCAGGGGCCCCATGCCCGTTATTGGGAGCAGACAATTCCAATTGGAAATCGGGAGGGCCAGAAACTATAAAGATATGATGCCAATGCCCAGTCTTCGGGCCCACGGGTCCCACGGGCCCACCACCCATGTGCTGTCCAAAGGAAACTTTTGAATATGGATGTGCATGTGGGCCCTGACCCAAAGAGGAAATAATTCATGAATGATGTGTGTCTGTGAAGGCCATTGAAGCCGGGAGTGGTTTTCCACTCAATTTTAAATTGAATTATTTTGGAGAAACACCTATTGATGAAAATCATTTTGTTTCAAAGTACCGACATTTTTAGAACCAATTATACTTGGCCTTCCATTTGAAAAACTTTGCCAAGAGTGAGTTTCAAATGCAATTAGAATGAATTAAACGAGAAGTTGAATAGTGATTATAAATTTATTGCAAGCATATATGTAGCCATCATTGTGATAAAATTGTTTGAAGTAGTGAAGGAATGAATATGAATCCATAGAAAATAAATAAATATCATGTATCAATAATGATTTTTTGTTGATTGCCAAAAGGTCACCTTGCCATATGTTCAAGAATATAATGATTGCTTTTTATTTGAAACAATGTATATTTAATCATTCCTGTCATGTCTGTAAGATTTCCAACAATGTGTGTAGTCTTTATGATAATTAGAGATTTTCATACTACTGTATTCATTTAGATGAGTACATATAATCACTTTGAATGAAAATTTACTAGAATATTTTGTATTAGTGAAAATAAGATGTGTAGTTAAAGTACTCCCATAGGTATCATTTAGACCTATAACTCAATTCAAACCATCTACTTGTGAAAAATGATATTGGTTGGTATCCTTTACACCTACAACTCATCTCAAAAATTTGTCTTTTAATGGAAAAGGATAGCGACTGATACCATCAAAACTTATGACTTACAAATCCATCCGTATAGAAAGGATAGTGATTGATATGCTTCAGACCTTTGACTCAACTTAAAAATCCATCTGTATGTAAAAGAAGACAATGACTAGAGATAATGACTGATACCATCCAAACGTGAAAGTGCATGTAACAGAAGACAATGACTGAAGATAGTGACTGATACCATCCAAACGTTAAAGAAGACAATGACTGAAGAGGGTATCTGATACCATCCAAACCTATAACTTAGAAATTTATCTACACATAGAAGAGGATAGTGATTGATATGTTTCAGACCTTTGACTCGACTCAAAATCCATCTGTATGTGATAGAAGACAGTGACTCATATGCTTCAAACATATGACTCATAAATCTATCTACGTTTGAAAGATGATAGTGATGAATATGCTTCCGATCTTTGACTCAATTCAAAATCCATCTGTATGTGATTGAAGATACCATCCAAATCTATGACTTATAAATCTATCTGCACATGGAAGAAGATAGTGATTGATAATTTGATATACTTCAGACCTTTGACTCAACTCAAAAATCCATCTGTATGTGAAAGATGATAGTGACTGATATGCTTCAAACCTATGACTCATAAGTCTATTTACGTTTGGAAAATGATAGTCATGGATATGCTTGAGTCTGTTGATTGAGAAACTCATCCACGAGTGAAAGAAATATAGTGACTAATATCCTTCAAATCTATGATTCAAAAATTTATCTACAAACAAAAAAATGATATAAATCAATGTTTTCAAACCTTTGTCTACAAGTGAAAAACAATAGTGGTTAATATCTTCAAAACCTATCTTTATACGAAAAAAAAGAACAAACAATATCCTTTGAAAACATACCAATCTATTCTAATGTCTCATATTAGATGTCAAAGCGTCCCAAAATAAATCATTTATCAAAATATCATTTCGAAATAATTCATTCTATAAAGCGAAGTTGGAAATGTAGATGGTATAGATTATATACTAATAATAAACATAATTGAATGACATTTGTAGCTTACAGGCTTCCAATTGAGTAGATGGATTATGATTATTCATTCATCCATTCATTTTCAATTGATTTTTTTTGTGTAGCTTCCACTTTAAATTCATTTAAACCAAAGTTGAAATATTACAATTGCATATATTGAATCTACCTATTTGTGTCAAAACCCTCAAACAAATAGCTGAAAATCTCAACCTACTAAATTCAACTCAATCAAACTTGGCTCCATGTACACCCCTACATAGTTATGATCGGCTACCCTAACTCTAAACAATTTTACACAAGTCAAAGAGAAAAATGCGGCTAAAATGTAAATTGTCAAGGAATTCCAAAGTTTCACTGCATTGACTACACTGGAAAGCGCACACTCACATTAAATAATACCATACCTCCACATTTCGTATGAAACATGGACCCCATTTGTAGCACATCCAGATGAAATAATGATAATATTTTAATGCAGCAATAAAATAGTGTACCCGAGGCAGTTGGAAAAACAGAAAGCAGCCCAGCAGCAGGGCGACCATAAATGAAAAGCACAATCAACGCAAACCCCGCGACGAATGAAAAAGCCCATCCGACTCAGCTGGTCGTCGCTGGCGACAGCCTACACGACGCCCCGTCCGGCACGACTCCACAGTCCAGGGTGGCAGGTACGCCTAGTCAGCACGTGACCTGGCGCAGCTGGCGGTGTCGAACATCGACTCACCTTCTCCAAAACGACTCCGCAGCCTCAGTGGACGAAAACCTCATCTCTCGTCCACCCTAAACCAACTTCTCTCTCATGACCAGTACTCAAAACTGTCATCGTCCCTAAAACCAACATTACTTCTCATTCGTACATTCGACTCATGAAATCTACTACATATCGGTTATGGGTTTTATGACGGCTTTGGGTGTTAGACCTCCACCCTAATCGCCTTCCGAACCAACCTCCTCTCCGATGATGTAAGGGAGGTCTATACGCAAAGCCGTTACTAGTCCTAAATTCGTAGTAATCTTGTTTCAGAGTGTATTTGATATGTCGAGTCTAGGAAGGGGGTAGATTATGTCGGGTTTATGGTACAGTGACGTGGTTGGGGGATGGTCTCCTTGGGCGTGATGAGATGGATGTCGCGACGGGCGTCGAGGGTTTGGCGAAGCAGGTCGCTGCGGACGCGCTCAGGATTATGCAGCAGGGCGGAGGGCGCGTGCGGACAGGGAGCATGCGAACAGAAGGTGGTAGTCGGGGCGGATCGTCGTAGAGCATGGATTGAAGCGGGGCTGGTGCGGCCAAAGCGCAGCTTCGGGGCGGAACGGGCGCTTGGCGAATTTAGAGCGATTCAGGTCAGAGGGAGAGAGGACGGGAGGGTGAGGGTTTGAGTGATGGAGCAACAGGGCGGGAGTGGATGGTTTGGGGGATCGCAGCAGCAGTATGGCGGGCATCCGCCTCCGCATCCACATCCGCAGTCGCATCCGCATCCGTCTATGCAGTGGCAGGTGCCACCGGAGACGCAGCATTTCAATCGGCCACCACAGATGCAGCAGCAGCAGCAGCAGCCGCATCATCAGTATCAGCCGGGGCAGCAGAGTTTCCAAGCGCCAGGTGGTTATTATGGCCAGCCCGCTGGTTACTACGCGCCTCATCAACAGCAGGGGCCAGCTCCCGTGCCGCCGCCTCACGGGATGGTTTATGCGCATTCAGAGCAGGTGCGATGACATTTAGGTCATTCCAGTCGACCGGCAATTGGATGGAGGCTGTTGATTCCTTGGAATTTTGAGTTTTTTTGAATTTTTAGGGTTTTGGTTGATGGCAATTTTGACCGGCGTGTATGGAGACGTCGAGTGGTTTCAGGGCTTAGAAGTGTGAATTGCAATTGTGGTACAGCAGTCGACCGAGGAATTCGGAACCGAGGCACGGTTAACAGAGTCCGTGTCTCTGCTTCGGTCTTCTTGATTTTCGGGGCTGGATTTGCCTTGGGCACAAATATTTGAGTGATTGCTATGGCTTACGATTCGACGATTTCGACAGATATAGAATAGTGGAGGAAACAAGGAGGAATTATTGATATGGCTCATTGTGTTGTTGCCGAAAAACTATCTGGAACCATCTGTGAATTTGTGGTTGTATAGTTAGTGGTTTATGCAAACTCCTGTGTCTACAGTGACTCATTGTTTGTAGTGACATATACGAGGTCGTTTTATTCAGGAAATGTTTTTTCTATTGAGGTGTTGTGTTAGGGTTTCGGTTTACGTTGGGATTATTGGAAAGAGATTGTAAGTGAGGGCAATCTAGGTTGTTCTTGACACTGTTTGGATCTGTAGCAGGTATTATAGTGTGCATGTGATACTACTTGGTCACGAAGTTCAGTTTGAGTCATGATATTTGAAGGCTGTGTCGTCAATTGTGGCGTGGATGTTAATAACGCTTGTTGACACGGGAACTTCATGAGAGATTTTTTACACCGCTGCCTGTCAATATCTCGGATCATTTAGTTTAGAAATGATTAGGTCTTCTGGCACTGAAATGTCTTATCTATTAAGCGCTTGTCATTTTTCAGTACAAATTCAGGATAACAGGAAATAGTTTCTCACTTGGCTTTTGTTCTTGGAACGGTTGTGTTAGTGATACAATTGCAATTATGCTGAAGCATTTGTGATTCGCAGGGTTGGCCCTCTAGCAATGGTTGGAGTCAGCATCAGTGGCCCCCGGCCGGTATGTTATCACCACATTGTTTACTGATTTTTTAAATTTTTTCATTTTTATTGCAACGAAGGCCTTTTCCTCTATGATTAAACCTTCTCTGATTCCAATAATATTCGTATGTATCTGTTAATCAGGGGTCACTCAAACAGAAAACTCGACCGCAGGTCTTAGCCAAGAAGAAGAATGGGCAGCTAAGGCGAGAGCGTGGGCTGCTTCGAAAGCAGCGCAAGAAGCTCAGCAGCATACGCAGCTCCACGTACAAACGCAGTCTGATCAATCTTTTCCAGAGAATTTACAGCAGATACCGCCTCCGCCACCTCCTCCACCTCCACCCCCACCCCAGCCAGTAGACCTGCCCCAGCAATTTGCATACCAAGCACCGGGACAAGAACCTGGAACCTCAGCGTATAGCCATGATGCGTCTTCGGGATATAGCCACGATATTTCTCATAAGTACGGCCAAGACTCACAAGGACTATTTGGACGGGATGCTTCTTCCAGGATCAAGGGGGAGGAAATGAAAGCATTTGCTCCAGAGGGGTCAACGTCTGGCTCTGGACTGGCTACAACTGCACCTCCTCCCCCACCTCTTCCACCACCTACATCAAGAAATATTTCGGAGCTTGGCTCTAGCAACTATTCACAAGATTTGTCTTCGAGTCATAATCAGAATGCTCCTCCAGCAGGTATGTTTATATGCATGGGCCTCTTTTTTTTTCCCTTTTTTCTTCTTCTTGTTTTGAAGTATTACTTCTGTATGTATCCCTCGCATTTAGATCGAGTCATAAAGTTATTTGACATGTGATTGTATTCATGTGGTTGCTATGACGTCTTTGGTATGGTCATTGATGTTTCTTAGGTGCATGGTGGGTATCTTCAGTTTGTAGTCTTTATTTCTATATCTAAGTATTTGAGTAGCATTTGTAGCTTCAATTTAGTGTTAGAGGATAAATTTTAATACTTTGAAGTTGTGCTAGATTTAAATGCTATGATACCACCAGGTATGGAACAGCTGCAAATGCCAAAACCACCTGTACCTCCTCCGCCCCCTCCTCCAGCTTCTCCTTCTCTTCCGCATCTGTTACACCAACAGCCACCACAACTAGCTTCTCAGATTTCACCACATCAGCAAACGGCGCATTTGCAGCCTCAGATGCCCCCTCCTCAGTTTTCATTTGGAGAACCTCCTGCACCAGCTCCTTACGACTTTCACCAGCAAGCGCCTTATGAGTTTCAGCAGCCTCAACCTCAAGAGTATCAGCATTCGCAGCCCTCGCAGTTTAACATGGCCCAAGACGTTCCTGAAGCAGGTGCTTATGGTGGGTTGCCACATCCACAGTCTTGGGCCCCGCAAATGCCTTATCCTCCGAACAACGTGGGGCCGGGAATAGGCGCTGGTCCTGGTATGGGACACCAGGTAATTAGATTCTCATAACCATTTCTACATTTGTTGCAGAGTGTTTTTGTGATCGCAGCTTTTGATTTGTTGAATACGTTTGGATGTTTCTTTACCCAAAGTTTTATTTTAATCAAAATGGTTCCTTGAATCGAGCGTATGATCTGTAACCCCGACTTGTGAGAGCTTGGGAACTTCCTGCTTGATAGACTACACTGTATGACTTGCAGTTTGAGTATGAGTTTGTACATCCTGGCCATCAACATCCCCAACATTTGCAGGGTCATACTATGTTTCCTCGGCCACCACATGGGCCAGGGTTTCGACCAGGTGGTCCCCCTATTGGACATTTTGGCTATAATCCAGCCTTAGGACCTGGTGCTGGTGCGGGTATGGATTTTTCCATGTTTGTAGATAATGGCCATGGCCACAATGTAGGGCCTGAACGGCCCAAGAAGGTACATGATTCTCACGACTGCATAATGCTAACTTGCATAAACATGGTTATAGAATATGGAATTTATTCTAGCGACTGTTTATCCCTGTGAACATCATCTTAAGAGGTTTTGCTGGCCTAATTTGTATGCAGGCATCAGTCCCTAATTGGCTCAAGGAGGAGTTGTTGAAGAAGAAGGCCGCTGTTGCTGGTGGTGCTCAACTGACTGGTACCGAAGACAATCCTCGTGCCAATGGTGACAACATTGAAGCGTCTACTCATAATAAGTTTGAGTTATCTGACCGGTCACGAAGCGACGTGTCTAGAATGAGCGATTCTGAAGACGACGATGAAGAAGTGAGCATTTAATGTTTATTGTTGCAATTTAACTTTGAACACCGATTCAAAGAGTACCTTGACTATTAAGATGATATTTATCTTGAGTTGTCTAACCTCTGTTTTATCGTTCTCTGGAGGGTCACAGTCAAATTCCTACACATTGTATTATGGTATGAGACCTCTGGTTCATCTGTTTTGGAGTGACTGCTTGGTAACTTTCGTGGCTGCTGACGATTCAGGATGATACGGAAGCTGCAAGGACTGCAGCTATGAATCAAGAAATCAAACGTGTCCTCACGGAAGTTCTGTTGAAGGTATGTTCTAGGCATTGTGCACGGCTATTTCAAAAAATTAGAATAGAATGTTTCTAAACTTTTGAAATATGTTACAAGAATATCTTGAAGTTGACATGGAAAGTTTTCAACACCTGGTCGATCAAAGATTCCATGATATGCTCACTGGGTTATTCTGCGGATTTGCTAACCTTCCCTACAGATTAGTATGAAATGTACACAAATGTCCACAATTTTGATCAATGTTCAGTGCATTATTAAGCCGTAGGGGTCTGCAAGAAGTCTGATATCGGATGTTAAATCTCACTTACGGTAGTGATTTTAGTAATTTTTGATTTTATGAAATCTTGAAATCAAATAGTGACCATAATTATTATCTAGACAGGAAGAAGATTTGAAACAGCAAAATTTTGAGGTGGGAGTTTCACGGGCGCATAGAAATTAGTCGCTCAGTGTTCAAGGCCTAGCATGTTGCAAGATGTTCCCTTCGAGGCCTTTTTTCAAGTGCTTTAACCAAAAAATAATTGGTTGGTTGTGCAGGTAACAGATGATTTGTTTGATGAAATTGCACAGGAGGTTATGGACGAAGATGAACAACGACTGCTTGAAGGTTTGCCTTTTCTATTGGATGTTTTTCCAGCATTTATCGGCACAGTTCTGCCTGAATCATTTACATGTCTTTCTCACGGAGAATTGTACTTGATTCTTTGCATTTAGCTTTCTTGTTGCTATGGAAGATTGAACTACCCCAACTAGCATTTTATATTTCTTTTTAAGCTGCAATCTTTAATTGAAAATGATCTCTAGACCCTGCCATCTCCATTTGTGATTTTTGATGGAGACTTTTTGCATGGGCAAGAGTTCTAAACTAATCAAGTCCATGCCCATCGTCTGGCAGATCCCACTAAGAAGGCTTTACTTGCTGAGGAATTGGGTGGAGCCAAAGCAAAATTATTCACTCATGCTTCTGCTCTTGCACCTGCTCCTGCACATGCGTCAGCTCCTGTAAGGGTACTTGTTGCTCCTGTTGTTAAGCGGAGTCAGGTCGATAGCGACGACGACAGCGAGAGCTTGAGTTCCGGAGCCCCTGCTGGAAACCTCCTAGGACTTGCAAGCTATGCATCTGATGATGAGGATGCTGGTCGCAACAGTCGGCAATTGACCGAAGCTGAGCATGTTAATGGGGGAAATTCTGACACGGAAGCATCTGAGTTGAAAAGCTTAGCTGCAGTGAAGGGAGAAAAAGTGAAGCATGTTGATACAGAGGACGAAGTAGCTGCTACGAAGGAAGTGAAAGGGAAGAAGCGGTTGAGTGAAGAAGCCCTAAATTCTGATAATTCTGGTCGTAGCCCGAGACGAGCACGACACACAGAGGTATCAGGTGATGAAGCTGGCCAGAAAGAGCTTGCAGCTTCGCTAAAATCAGGTGTTACTGTCAATCAAGTTAAATCCGGAGCGGTTGCTTCACAGAAGCCCGATTCGGGAGTAGCAGGGGAGGACAAGTTGAACCACAATATTTCGTCAACAGAGCGTAGAAAGTTGGAAGATGGTCATGATCATTTAAGCAAAAGGAGAAGTGCCGATGATTCATTACAACTCAGACGTGTAGACAAGGAAACTGTTTCCTCCGGCAAACGCGAGCATGGGGTTGAGACAGATTCTAAAAAGTCTGTTCGAGATAAAGATCATTCGAATGCCAAGCAAGGTGTTATGGAGGCTGATGGTGATGGTGATCATAAGAATGGCATAAAACGGGATAAGGATTCGAGCAGAGATGAGAATGATAGAGTTCGAGAGAATAAGGAGAGGGGTAGGGACAGAGAGAGCTTAAGAAGCAAGGAGAGGGACCATAATGTACAGAAGATCAAGGAGCGTGAAAGGGAATCAGATTTAGCAAGAGAGAAGGATAAAGACAGAGGGAAGAGTTCTAAAGCAAGGGGTCGTGATTCCGACAGAGAGAGACGGAAATCTACATCTGAGAAGTATGACCGAAAGAGTTCAGAACACAAGAAAGACAAGGAGAAGAGCTCCAAGAGGGCTCATAGAAAACGCACTTCATCACTTAGTAGTCGGAGTAGGAGTAGGAGTCGAAGCGAGAGCAGCAGCGCTTCTGGAAGTCGTAGCAGCAGTCCCAGCCCAGTACGAAGTGGGACGCCGAAACGAGGGTAAGATTTTAATGTCTGAATTGTCTGTTAGAAGGATTTTGGCTGTGTTGACTTAGCATTGTTAGTTGTTTTTAAGAATCACTTCTGAAATCAATTATTCTAAAACCATGCAGAAAACAACGAAGAGGGAGATCAAGCAAAAAATCAAGTCATGCCTCGCCTCCGTCGAGATCTCGAAGGTATGTTGCAGATACCCAATCCTCATTAAACTCTTTCCACTAATACAACCCCTTTTTTCCTGGGCTTGGTAATCCCATATCAATACTGGCATGTAACCTTCTTGTGCTGAGGGTGCTGGAAATCGAAACATATTCCAAGTCAGCACTACAAAACGTGTAGCATCGAATTTTCAGCGACCTGAAAACTTCAATAACTAAAACACCCTTTTATTTTTTTATTTTTCTCTTGCCCTCGCTTTACTTCTATTTCTTATCAATGCTCCTCTTCGGGTGATTTTGGGACTTTTGTATATATATCAGAAAGCAGATATATAATTGCCACCTTCGTCCAATGTCTGCTAGCTTAATGACACTTCTTTTCATGCCATAGGCCGTGCTTTAAGCTTCCTGTTAGAAGTGTCACTACTGACTGACCCGTTACACCTTAATGGTGTGATGTCGTACTAGCTTGAAAGTAATGCAATTGCGATTAATAAAGTTCTGTTGTTAGGGGCTAGAGCCATTTAGCCAGTTGCAGCGGAAGTCAAAATATTACTTTTCTGGTTGTGGGAAGTTATTTGTGACCGGGCAGCATGATATATTGTAGTTGATATTTCGGAAGATAAAATATGATTCATTATCATAGAATGAGCAGCTTCTTATGTAATTTGTAGCTACGTCTACAGTTGAGTCTATTTTAATCAGCAGCAGTGATGGTCATTTGTGATTGCCAAGTAAAATAGGTGCAATTTGAAGTTCGGGTGCATAATAGCCTGTGGAAATGTAGGAGGAGCTGACATTTGGGCTGGCGGATCTAGGCCAGTCAAAGAAGGAATTGAGTTTCCTAGGTTTGATTGTCTAAATCTACGAAATTCAACAACATCTATGAACGGCTTGCGCTCCTCGTGTGTTAGCTGGTTATAGATTTCCACTGTTTATGATGCCCCCTCGCTTGAATGTGCACCTACTTTGTGCGTTTTCGTAGTCTAATGCTCCTCTATGTCCACTTATGAGGATAGAAACCAACTTGGATCCTGATATTGTAGGTGTGTTTAAATAAGCAACTTATTCGTTTTAACCTTTAAACTTGAGTATCATAGAGCAAACAATTGGTGGTGTGGTGATTAGGTTAATTCCTTTGAATCGTAGCTGAGTTGCTGGATTTTTGAGAATGTGCTTAGGCTACTAGTAGTAAGACAAAATCATGTTGCTTTCGGTGGGTCTGTACCTCATAGGTATTGCTTCTGATACTGACCTCAGATTACATAGAAATCCCAGCACATCCCAGCACACCCCAGCACAGAAGTATCTGCACGAGTCCTAATGCTCAGTGCCAGAATGGGGCGCGTACATTCTGGGAGATGTTCTCCGCATCTTGAGGTATGGGTACCGTTGGACATGTAAGTACATACTGCTGGTTCTAAGTTCCCCTTGTGCAGGTGCCCTACTGAGGGCAGATCAATGCACAGCTCTCAAAAGGAGAGGGTCAGCTGAGTAAGAACAGAGAGTGATTGTGGTTTGACTTACATGGCAAGTGATGATGATGATGTGTTTATCTCTAGACGAACTTCGCGCTCTCCTTCACGCTCAGTGCCACATAGCAAGGTCTCTCATCGCAGGCATTCCCCTTCTCTTTCCCGTGAGAAGGAAAGGTACAATGCGCCACCCTCTTAATTCAACTTTTTTTGGTCTCCTCTTCTTAATGGCATTTTATAGCCTCCAGTTAGTGTCTGTGAGTAAGCTGAAAGCGTTTCAATTGTTCTGAATGGTGAGAACAATGGTCTATTATGGATTTGAACCCCTTAACCCCTTAAATGTGCAGATCATGATCTTCCTGTGCACTGCAGTTGGTTAAGAGGTCCTCACATTTAATTGACGATGATATTAAATCTAGCCTATGCTGAATCATTCTGTTTAGGGCGTTTTGTTACTGGAAAGTGGTTGGTGTAATACCTCTGCCAGTACACCTGGAATGTTTGCTTCTAGCCTTCTCTTTTTCATGTAAACTAGAGATTTGACATGTTGAGGATGGGACACCTTTTGCTTTGGGATTCAGAAACAGGAAGTCAAGGTCAGCTTCACCAGCCCCCAAGAGGAGAAGGAGCTGATGGAGAATCTGGTGTTTTGGAATGGTTCGTTTGTATACTGCATCGTCAATATTTTGTCAACTGTAAGAGAACTAGGGTCCTTCAAATGTTATAGGACTTCTAAAATCCTATGCCTTTTTTCCAGGAAGCTTGTGCTGGCTTTCACCAACAGGTGATTGTTTCTTTAGTGAATTTTTGGTAGTTGGAAACGGCCCAATGTACTTGATAAGTGTTAAATATTGGCCTTGTAGTATGTCATTGGCATATTAAATCATCAAAACTATATTGGAAATGGCGCACAGAGGAGCAAGACCGTTCTGCTCAGCAAGATCTTGCTAATATCTGCCAATATCTTGTTGATGTACCGTATCATGCTGCCCATTTTGATCAAATATGTTGACCACCTCTCTTGAATTTTACATTCGCCTTAAACTTCTTTCACGATTCAGCTTGAGCATTTATATTTTGTTGTTTATTGGCCATTATTATGTCCCATAATTTCTAGAGAATTAAATTCTGATAATCTACAATGCACTTTTCCTTATACATAGTGTTGGTTATTAGATAATATGATAGTTAACCCTTTATCGTCCCGATTCATCACTGTTTTCAAAGATTTGTTATAAAATGGTTGATGAAAATGGAAAATGGATTTGATGTACAAAACAAAGTTGTAGATGTCAATGTGAAGATAACATCCGTATGGTTAGATTCATCATATTTATTAATAATATTTTTAAAGTAATTTTGCAAGGTTTCCTATTGTAATTCAATTAAAAATCCAAAATTAACACTAAATTTTTTAAAAATATTGTAATGAGATTGGAATAACATGCATTACAAGATGGTATAGTTTCCATTATTTGATTCTACTTATTATGAAAAATCATGTTTAAGGTTTCTCTTTCTGAACTAAGATTGAAACTTGATATAAATCACTTTTGTAATTTTTCAAAAATTCACATTATTTTATATTGAAAATCCAAACCGTACAAAGAGTATAAAACTAGCACAAGAATTGGAAAAAAAAAAAATGGATGAAAAACATCTTGAAGGACAGAAAACGAGCTGCTGAAATTCATCCGGCGTCCAGATTCTGGACGCCGGCGCGTTAAAGGGTTAATTAGAAGTTCCTACATAGTACAGGTTTTTTAATTGAAGCTGTTAACATGCACACTTTGTGGAAAATATTTAATTATTACACCAAAACTATCATACATAGTGGACCATCATGTGTATAGAATTCTTTTTGTTCTAAATTATTGTTAAGGAAGGTCTTCACTTTCTTTGTAAGAATAAATATCGTCTGTGCACATAGAAATATTTCTTTTATTATTTGGTGGATTAAAAAGGGGGTTCAAAGACTGATTCTCAAGGAGGTTTATTTGTTACTTATCATATGTATAAATCTTTCTTTTCTTTCAAAATTATATTAAATAAATCATAATATGGTTTTAAAAATTAATTGAATTAATCATGGAATTCACACTGATCTGAAATGGTGTTTACTAAGCTCCAATCATAAATGTGAATAAGGTACAAAAAAAGGTGAAATCATAGGTGATATATTGGATTAGATTGTGGGTGGAAAAATGGACGAGTTTATAAATAACTATTAGATAAATTTGAATATTATTATTTTTCTAAATCATAATCAGGTTCTATGTGAGACATCCAATGTATAAGTCCATTAAAAACCCATCTAGTATAGTGTTTGAAAGCATTTCAATTCTCTAGAGAAATATCTACACACTTAGTACTTCCGACGGAAAAGAAAAGTAATAATTCACCTTATACTATTCTGGCAATGGCATCATCACTTTGATAATCTCCATGAATTGTTCTAAACTGTGTAACTTAATCCCTAAAGGGCCCTGAGAGTGGAATATGGTCTCGGTTGGAATTGTAACATGAATTGAGGAACCTTGCAATGCATATTACTTGAAACAACAAAAAATTAAAAGATGGGCCTGAAGATGAGGAAAATTGTGAAACCTTCAAAAATAAAGTTGGAATCACTATGTATTGTATGGAGTCTTTTGTGCCCATTTATACGTATTTGCAGCATATACACACCGTGGTAGAGTTGCTCTAAATTACTCCAAAAATTTTGGAAAACATATATACCATTTACAGTAATGACATTGTCTTCCCCAAAAAAAATTAACATCACAACATCATTTTCTAGTCTTCAATGCATAAATACATGTGTAACCACTAAACACACTCCTCAGCAACTACGTATACATATCCTTTTAGAGGTTAGTGTGTCGATAAGGTCTTAAAATACAACTTCACGATTCTGGCAACAAAATTATATTTTTGAATGTTTACATGCTCTTATGACCTTTGCACCAAAAGATGTGATAATAAGGATTCTACTAACTACATTGGAAGGCAATACTTCATTTTCATGCTTTTTGAAGAACTATGGTGTATGGAATAAAACAAAGAAGCAACATATAAATCATTGCCATAGAGGTAAGAAGTTCCAATAGATTCTATTAATTCTCATATGTATTCAAACACAATGAACAAAAATCATTAAAAAAGAAGTCAAGGACATTATATAGAAGGTATCAAGCCCATTTATCTTAGTTGTCATTTCCCCAAAATACACAAAAAAAGGATTACTAAAGAAAGTGAATGTAAAACATGACAAAAATTTTTGAATTAATTTGTGTCAACCACGTGTGGTTCAAATTAACAGTTTGTTAAGAAGGTTACAATATTTTTTTACTATAGCTAATGTCTATTTTGGATATATCTGATGTATTTTACAAGACATATATAGAACCAGAATTTTCAAAATAGACGTCCGACCCCACTCCGGACGTCACGTCCCCGCCGCTCCTAAATTACATCGCGGTAAAAAAAATTCGACCGCGGGTGGGTAAAAAAATTTCCGACCATCCGATTGGCCGATCCCGCCACCCGGCCGACCGCGGGGTCGGCCCGTCCGCGGCCGCTCCGATCTGACAGCCACGATCGGGCCGCGACGGCCGCATCGTAGCCGTCCGATTCCGGCGGCCGTCGACGGCCGTTGAATTGGGCGGCCGACCGCGCGGACGGCCGCGGAGACGGCCGAGGAGTGCCATCCGCGGAGACGGCCGCGAAATAAAAAAAAACCCCCCGAATCTTAAAATAATCATAACTTCTTCAAAACTTATCCAAATTAGGCTTATGAGGTGTTTTTGGCATCTACGTTTCCTGTAGATGCCCAAAAACATCTCATAAGTCCAATTTGGACAAGTTTTGAAGAAATTACGGAAATTTGAAGATTTCGGGGAGTTGAGGGGTCGGCCGTCGGCGTAGACGGGGGGGCTGACCCCGCTGACGGCTGTCCGCGGCGACGGCCCCCCGTCCGCGTGGAGGCGGGGTCTTGCAAGGCCTTCCCTCTTCTCTTGGGTTTTCTCTAGAGACGGCCTCCCCTCCCCTCCTCCCCTTGTCCAACCTTGACAAAAATAATTCTATTTCTAGATACTCTAAAAACAAAATCATTACCGAATTAGAAATTTCTAACATATCCCTAAAAATCATGGAAAATGTCCTAAAGATCTTGTAATTGAGATTGTGGCATCCGCCTTGATGTTGGGGTATACTTTAGAAGGAGATATTTATGTGGTTCAATTGTTGGTGCTCTACTATGGTTTGCAAACATAATCTCAATGTCTAGAAGGAAGAATACATTTGTTTTGGAAATGAAATTATGGCCTATGGGCCTGTAGAAGAGGGAGGTATAGAATGGGGGGTACAACTTAAAAGGTAATGAGAAGCTAATAAAAAATAATATACTTTTATT
Source organism: Ceratodon purpureus (assembly GCA_014871385.1). Taxonomy (NCBI): domain Eukaryota; kingdom Viridiplantae; phylum Streptophyta; class Bryopsida; order Pseudoditrichales; family Ditrichaceae; genus Ceratodon; species Ceratodon purpureus. The sequence continues at coordinate 8,036,610 of CM026432.1, read as the reverse complement.
TGAAGACATTATTTCGTTAGGTAATAAAAAATTTTAAAAAAAACTCGACCTGGATTTCTTTTACATTAATATGACAAGTTTGTATGTTTTTGGCTTTAATTTTATATGGGAAGACAAATCTTTTTTTTTCATGAAGATGCTCTTTTGGTAATTAATTGCTTTCTTGAGTTATCAAAATTATGTCCATTGTAGTTTGTATATCTCAAGGTTATTTCTTATGTTTTCAAATACCATTATATTCTATGTAATTTTAATTAACTATTTTCCAATTATTGTCCCGTGCTCTATCTAATCCTCTAATCTTTAAAAAAATAAAAATCCTTTCTAAGATGGATATTTTTATTTAGTTACTTCTTTTGCCATAATGTTATTACCATGACATGGTTTTCTCTATTCACTTCATACTCCTCATTTCTTCTTGTATCTCATTTCCACTCTTGCAATTATTATTATTATTTTTTATTTCATCTTTTATTCTAATTATCTTCTTGATTTATTATTACCTCTCATGTACTTTTTTAATTTTGTATTTTTTCCCTTGATATCTTTCTTTTCTATACACATCTATTTCCTTCAAACCTTTTCCCATTGTAGTTTGTCTATCTCGCGGTTATTTGTTATGTTTCATTTACCGTCATATTGTATTTTATTTCAATTGTCTGTTTTTTATTATTGTCTTGTACATAATATAATCCCCTAATCTTCTATTTATTTTTCCTTTCTTCTGATAGTTAAAAATAAAAAGATGGAATGGAAGACTGATTAGAGGAATATTAAATAAATAAATAAATGATGGGAGAGGAATGGAAGGATAGGAAAATGAGAAGATAAAATGGAAGAATTATGTTAAGATAAAAAACTACAGAGACGATAGAATGGAAAAATAGTGTAATAATAAAAAAATAAGAAGATAGAATGGAAGGCAAATGGAAAAAGTATAAAAATAAAAGATAGAATCGGAGACTAATGGAAGAATACAAAATAATTAAATACTTAAATAAATAAATAAACAAATATAAATTATTCATTACTTCTTTGTATTTTTTATAGAAGCATTCTGTAGTAATACTCTGTTCTTTACATAAGCTGGGATCCAGAACAATTAGAATACTAAGAATGGAATATTAATATGAATGCCAATGATTTTAAAGAAATGAGTTGTTTAATCATAATAGATATTATTTTTGGCTATGAAGTATGTGTTTGTATTTCCACATTTAGATGAATCCACATGTTATGTCCTTCATTCATAAAAATAAGGATTTTGAATCACCTTTAAGATGGAAAAAAATTCATAAATCTCAGAATAAAATATTGACGAGATTTGTTAAACTCTAAGCCATAGAGACTCAATGTTTGTCTAAAAGGAATGGAAGGCAAACAATGTGGCATTCACTAGCCCAAGTACTCAAATGTAATACTAGCATATCCTTCATTTCAAATCAAAGAAACAGTACTCTTAATGTCAACTCCCAAACCTTCAAAATTCACTCACCTTTTAAAATTAAACATCCACCCTGGTCAGATTGCTTGGTTTTTTAATTAATTAATCAATTTATTTGTTATTGGAACTAAAAATTGTTGTATTTAAATTTCTAACCTCTATCACTTATAATGAATTTTTTGTCCACCATCTTCCACTTCTAATTCAAATTTACAATCCTCAATTCTATTTAATGTGTCCTCCAACCTCCTTCACACAATTTCAACCTCTATCTAATTTGATTTGAATTCTAATTTCTAAGAATTACCTCCTCTATAACATACCTTCCAAATCCTCTCATTCAAATTCATTTCTAAGTTTCAAGTTTATCCTTTATTTAAGTCCAATAATCCATTCATGAAAAAAAAAAATTGTCTTCCCATATAAAATTAAAGCCAAAAACATACAAACTTGTCATATTAATGTAAAAGAAATCCAGGTCGAGTTTTTTTTAAAATTTTTTATTACCTAACGAAATAATGTCTTCAAATAAAAGTATATTATTTTTTATTAGCTTCTCATTACCTTTTAAGTTGTACCCCCCATTCTATACCTCCCTCTTCTACAGGTTCATAGGCCATAATTTCATTTCCAAAACAAATGTATTCTTCCTTCTAGACATTGAGATTATGTTTGCAAACCATAGTAGAGCACCAACAATTGAACCACATAAATATCTCCTTCTAAAGTATACCCCAACATCAAGGCGGATGCCACAATCTCAATTACAAGATCTTTAGGACATTTTCCATGATTTTTAGGGATATGTTAGAAATTTCTAATTCGGTAATGATTTTGTTTTTAGAGTATCTAGAAATAGAATTATTTTTGTCAAGGTTGGACAAGGGGAGGAGGGGAGGGGAGGCCGTCTCTAGAGAAAACCCAAGAGAAGAGGGAAGGCCTTGCAAGACCCCGCCTCCACGCGGACGGGGGGCCGTCGCCGCGGACAGCCGTCAGCGGGGTCAGCCCCCCCGTCTACGCCGACGGCCGACCCCTCAACTCCCCGAAATCTTCAAATTTCCGTAACTTCTTCAAAACTTGTCCAAATTGGACTTATGAGATGTTTTTGGGCATCTACAGGAAACGTAGATGCCAAAAACACCTCATAAGCCTAATTTGGATAAGTTTTGAAGAAGTTATGATTATTTTAAGATTCGGGGGGTTTTTTTTTATTTCGCGGCCGTCTCCGCGGATGGCACTCCTCGGCCGTCTCCGCGGCCGTCCGCGCGGTCGGCCGTCGACGGCCGTTGAATTGGGCGGCCGCCGGAATCGGACGGCTACGATGCGGCCGTCGCGGCCCGATCGTGGCCGTCAGATCGGAGCGGCCGCGGACGGGCCGACCCCGTGGCCGTCCCTGCGATCGGCCGCGGAGACGGCCGCGGAATCGGACGGCCGACGACGGCCGCTTACATCCGACGGCCCGCAATGGCCCAAAATGGCTGCAACGTGGCCGTCGCCGGCGACCCCGCGGCCGTCTCTTCGGCCAATGCCGCGATCTGTCGGTCGAGATGCAGCCGCGTGGCGGGATTGGCCGATCGGACGAGCGAAAAATGTTCCCCCCCCCCCCCCCGAATCTGGTTTCACCCTGGGGTGAAACTTGTGAGAGTGATTTTTTTTTTCTAAGTCAGAGGACGTCTTGGGGCGCTGGCGGACGTCTGCGGACGATTTGATGTCCCGAGCGTTCCGGACGTCCACGACAACCGTGTATAGAACTAATTTAATTGAAATGTGTAGTTTCTTCGATTGACAGAGGACACGAGTTTGTGTTAAAGGCATTTAAACAAATATTAAAAAATAAAGGAATCAAATTCAAATTAACATTATTTAAATCTCACCAAAATAGAGTCTCAAAAAGGTAAAATTGTAACTAAATGAAAAAAACACATAGTATGATGATGACATCTAAAGTATCAGATTATTTGTAGACTATATCCAATTAATCTTCAACAAAAGCTAATAGTGGAGTTACAGCATATGAAGAATTGTTTGGTGTCAAACCACAACTAGACGCAATTTGAGTGTTTGGATGCATAGTCTATGGGAATATTAAAATCCATCAAAGAAAATTAAAATCAAAAGTTGTAATGTATGAGTTTGTTGAATGTGACAAAACTTCTACGACTTAGAAGTGTTTTAATATGTTGAAGTAGAAAATCATTGTCTTTAGAGATGTTCAATCTGACAAAATCATTGATTTAGATTACATACTTGTATCGCTAAAGGAATTCTAAGCTAGAAATTTGGACAATAGGCTACATAGTCAAGGATGATAAACAACCTTAGAAGGTGTCAAAGCTACTCCAATTGATGAAGCATAATTACAAATATTATCAATCAAAATTCTATTATTAGATTATACAAGAAAAAGCTATATATTAAATTTAATGAGACATTTGCACTTTTGGTTTATAGAAAAATATTCCATAGATTTATTGCACTTGTTGCTCACAAATATTGGAAGCTTGATCACATCGACATGAAATTTGCCTTTCTTCATGGAGACCTTCAAGAAAATGTGTATATACTTCAACTTGAAGATCAAGTAGTAGTTGACTAGGAATGTAAGGTCTTTCATTTAAAGAATGTCATATATGGCCACAATCAATCTCCAAGATAGTGGTACAAAAAATTGGACACTTATCTTTGAAGTCAAGGTTTTGTTGAAGGAAAAGGTGATAATAACTTATATCTCTTGATACATGATGAGAGAATGGTAATATAAACATTATATGTAGATGACTTATTATTTGCAAATAATTTTAAGGTTGAGAGAATTTGGATCAAAGTTCAACTAAAGCTAATATATAAAACAAATGACATGGAAGAAGGGAGTACAATAATGTATGTACAAACATAATTAATTTACTTACTGAATAGTAGGAATTTCTTTACATAAACTTGTTAAATTCTAGAGATCTTGGAGTTGTTTGGCATGATAAAGCCTCAATCCTTTACCACATCAATGGACAAAGGACTCAAACTTCACAAAGAGATACCATATGTAGCTTTATCAATAGCATTCAAGTTCATTATCCTAAAACCGAGACACATTAATCAAACACTACATGATATAGCCAATTCCTCATGCATTATTAGTTGTTTTATCTGCTTTTTAATAAGTGCACTAAAAAGGTGCTAAATGGATTGTATGATATTTTAAAGCAACCCAAAACTATAGAATTCTACATAAAAGGAGAGAGAAAAATAGTTTGATCAAATACACCAATGTTGATCATGCATCATGCATGGATGAAGGAAAATCAATTATAAGTTAGGTCGCTCTCCTAAGATCAAATTCAATTATTTAGAAATCAAAGAAACAAAGTTGTATGGTTTTATCTTCTACAAAATCAAAGTATATGGCACTCTCCGATAGAGGAAGAGAAGCTAAATAGCTCAAAATTCTTCTTAAAGATATAGGAGGTGACTGAAAAGAGTCCGTAATTATAATGTCCAATAGCATCAGTACATTGAAGATGTCCCGGAATAACGTCCATTGTGCTAAAACCAAGCATACCTACATATATTTTGATTATATTAGGAAACCATTGAAAGCAAGAAGGAACAACAGTCACAAAAGTGCTATATCGGACTTCATCTACACCCCACAGTTTTCTGTGAGACCTATATTAACCCTGTAACACGGAAGCTTCTCAAGAGCTTTTCCAAAGAGTGTTGGCTGAGCGTGTTTAGATGCTATTAGTTTTGGTAGCTTCTAGAAGGTCATAAATGCTTCGACTAGTTTCTGAAAACTTCTATAAGCTTCCGTATAGTCCTACTAGTTTCGGAAAGCTTCCACAAGGTTCTAGAAGGTTCCATATGGATCCAATTGTTTCCACAAGCTTCCGGAACGTTTCCGCTTGACCTTCCTAGATTGTGGAAGCTTCCATAAGCTTCCAAAAGATCGCATGGATGCTTCCTTAGGTCTCCGGGACTTTTCTTCGGAAGTTTCTTTTAGCCTAGTATAAGTAGAGAGTTCAGGGCCATTGCTCCTCACTCTTTTCAACACATGTTGTACATACTCTTCCAATTATCAACACTACTTTTCTCACTTTAAGTGTTATTTTGAATCTTGTATAAGGAATCCCCTTGGTCTATTATGGTCTCCTTTTGAAGTACCGCCTCAATTTAGTCCTTTGTTCTATCTTAGACTTGTCGTCCGCAATAGCGACCAACTCTCCTTCACAACCAAAACACAACCAAAACAACTTCAATTTTTTGTGAAATAGAGTGTGACACTTTCTAATATCTCATATTGATGAAAAGAAGATTAATTGTCCAAAAGATTGGCCAATAATAGAAGACACATTGATCTTTTAGAGGTAATAAAACTAACACTAATTTAATAGCCAATTTTAAGTCATCTTCTTCATGCTAATTTCATCCATTAAATTAAGCTCATAATCTTTAAATTTCCTTGCAACTAAAAATTGTAATAATGATCTCTCTCATTCAAAAATCATGAGTTCTCTACTTTCTTGTCGTTCAATGTCTATGTCTAGCCTCGTCTTGGAAAGCTGTATGCTAGATTAGAGATCTTCAAAGGCAAATTTGCAAAACAAATGAACAAAGATGACTAACTATATTCAAAATCCACAGAAACTTCCCGCCTAGTTTGAAGGCACTCATAATCTGTTCCACTATGCTTCACATCCACCTGGTTCAAATTCTACATCATGCACTTCTCATTCAAATTATAGTACGATTTAAAATCTCCATAGTAATATGGCCAATTTAATTCTAGCCACTATCCAACTCTTGAACAATCTACAACTCAATACTTTGCAGTTGATCGGTTCAGAAGTGGCAACATACCTTATGTTGAGCATATGAAAATTGAGGCCTAGTCATCATTAACACAAAAATTGCTATGAATCATTCTTTTGATTTGGATTGAGTATTCTAAGTTTCAATTTTTAGTATGCTAGTTAGCCATACAATTTACTATTCCAACCATTATGATTCTTGTTTAACCATAAGAATTCTAAATTGGGCCGCTTATGCCATACTTTGGATGTATTCAAGATGGGTTCTATAAGGAAGATGTAATTTTTAATTATATTGTGGTTGTAAGTCATTGCAGCTTTATCAGCAACTTTGAATCAAGGAATGTTGATTAAGAGAAGAGATTTTTTGAAATAAATTACACAATAAAGGATGATGAATAATCTAGTCTAGGGATGGGCATGAAGCGCATGATTGCATGCCTCAAATGATGGGACATGCTTTCCTTCAAAATCTGGATAGAAGCAAGTCCTAAAAACAACAATAGATGTTGCTTTTAAATGTCATTGAAAATCATTATCCATTTATAAATAATCCTTGATGATATAAAAGAAAACAATTGTCAATCACACACCATTCGCTCAATTCCAACTTTCTAAGTGTCCCAATGACAAGGGAATTACTAATTCAATAACATGCTCAACTTGAATTGAGCTCACAATATTGTGCATTACAAAACATTATATCCAATATATTTATTGGCAACCAAACCATATTTTTGGAAATTACACAAGAACATTCGAATGAATTTCCATCCGTTGCTGATCAAGGGCCTTTACCACCTAACATCCATGCCTTGGCGGCACAAGCCTTGTTTCAATCCATGATCTATAGTTATCAACACCAACTACCGCCTTCCACTTGTATACCTGGTCCTTTGCCATGCCGAAAAATCTAGTGCAAGTCTATAGCAACCTACTTTGCTAAATCCTTAATGCCAATTAGAAGATCTGCGACATCACACTTTCAAAGACTATGACCAAAATCCATTATTACATCTCAAATCTAATACTATCTATTTGGTTTCTAGAATTATCATTTCAATGTTAGTTTATACTACAAACCATGAACTCGTACCATGCAGCCTTAAAATCTGTCAAATGCTTCCATCAACTCGTTCCATGATGACTTAGATTAATACTACTAAAAGAGAAAAATGCCCAAAGGAGTTGAGGTCCTCAAACTGCCTAAAAATAGGTTAATGGATAATGTTGACAAGTCCTTTGGATTTTGCAACAAGAGAGACAAAAATGATTCTTTTATTACAAAATGAGAAAACCCTGGACATGAAATGCAATTTTTATATTTTTGACAACTTTTTGGATAAGGGATCATTGTTCCAAAACCTCTATTTTTAGGCAATCATTTAAGAATCAACACACCCATTTTTTAGTACATAGTCATTCCTCCTGATCCAAGTTCAATTTACACTTAGGAAGAAGCCCAAAGACTTTGAATATTACATTTTTATCAAAATGTGATAAATTTGGAAGTGTGACCATGAACTATGACCACGAAATCAATTCATTTTTCTTGATCACGGCTCTTGGTCTGTAGAGTAAACCACCCCTCACATACACTCAGAGTAGAAATGGTACCAAATTAAGCAGCAGTCACAATTTTGAATACTACAGTACCCTCCCTCACACAGTCGAAGTCGAAGTTGGTTCAAAAAGCAATCAGGACGGACACCACTCGCAGCATCTAACACCAAAAACCGTCACCGAACCAATAACCATCATCACTCAAAATTTTCGTAGATTTAAATCGTCAAATGTACAGAAACCTAATTCATCCCGTCTTTAGGGACACTAACAGGTTTCGGGTACTTCCCAAGCTGGAGCCGTCGTCGCCTGGCGGAGCGAAAGGAGCCCGACGTCAGTCGAGGCCGCGTCACGCCCCGTCCAGTGACGCCCTGTTGCCTCCCGAAGCAGCGTCCGATGGTCGCCGATACCGCCACTGGGGACCAGGGCCAGGTCATCATGCTGACTCAGCGCACATGCCACGGCTCCAGCCACCCTGGAGTCGTGCCGGAGGGAGCGTCTCCTGCGCTGTCACCAGCGACGACCAGCTGACTCGGATTACCGGCTTCCAATTCGCTGCGAAGGCTCTGCTGAGTGTGCTTTTTTTATTCATGAGCTTCCTCACCTGCTTCAAATTTCCCCAGCTTCCATGTTGCCTGGAATGCCCCAAAGTGGGTCATTAACTTACTCCCTTTTAAGAGCTTCTCCTAAGAGCATCCCCAGTGAGGCCTGAACCGTAAACCTGTAATCGGAAAGATGTAGAAAGACGTGAATTGCGGTTCAGGCCAAGCCTGTATTTGAGCTTGTAAGTCTGTAATTTACAGGTCGAAACCTCATTTTGGAAGGTTTTTTGGGGCAAACCTGTAAATCTGTAAACGGTTTTGGAATGTTTTGCTTCGGAAAGGCACTCAGGTTTGGGAGAACGACGTTCTCATAATTACAGACTTACAGGTTTACAGCTCACTGGGGATGCTCTAACAAAGTAAGGTCATGGGAAAGCTGCCATCTCTCATTCATAGAATTTGTCTCTTTTTATCCACTTGGAATGAACAGCGTCGGTCCCAGTGTCATGTTTCCTTTTGTTTGCCTTTTCTGTGAAGCAAATCAGATACTGTCGTGTTTTCACAAGAACTTTCCATTACAGTACCCAAATGGAACACCATGTCTTCTGCACCATGTTTTTCAACAAAAGTGAAAGAGGTTAAATTACCACATGTGGTGAATACATCAGTCAAGTCTGGCAGGTGCAAAAGACTCACTGCTCTTTCGAGGTTGATGAGAACACAAGGTGTACAACATTGCATAAGATAATGCATAATAAAAGAGGTTGAAAACTAATATTGTGAAAAATTTATCAACGAATCCTGTGAGCATATTCTCAGAGCTACCCAATTTTCAAATTCACCCGGCAATGACAAGTGTTGTGATAAAACGCCCTCAATTGACACATGGAGAGGGCTCTCTTCCTGCAGAAAAAGGCATCCTCGTTGAATGCTGATTTGTGTGATGATCTGCTGTGCACAATACTGGGTGGGCTTTTTATTAATGACCTTGTTGCTGAAGAGCTACGGTATTACTCCGTATGCATTCAAACCAGCGTATGAGATTAAGTACCGTATTCCAAAAACATAGCACATTATTACACCGTATGTTCCAACCATGTTGTATATCTTAGTTGGATATAATATAAAAGTAAAGCCTATTGTTGTATGTACGGATCTAAAGTTAAGCTACTGTGGGTCCCTGTGGGTACTAGTGTTTTGGCTTTTGCATGTCTTTCGTATTTCATTGCCTCCCACTTGCAGGCAGTTGTTTGATTCTTAACTTATACTAACCGTCTGCTTTTTTATCTCTCTTCCTCGAAGAGCACTTCTCACAGGCTGCATGAACCTGGAGTTTGGGCCCACATAGCTCTTGATTAAGGTGGAAATCCATTCTTTGATCCAAGTTCTGGTGTTCCTTTTTCCAGGTTCAGAACTTTTTCACTTTTCTTTGTGATTTTTTTGGTTTTTTGTTTGGGGGACATGAACACAATGGTTCATTGCAGAGAGAAATCCAGGCTGAACCTGGGCTGAAGACAACGTTACATTCTTGGGAGACCCTATTGAACACCTTTGGCAAAAGCGACGTATGGTTGACTTTTTATAAATGATATCTCTTAAAAAAACAAATTACCACCAAAATTGCCTCCATAATATTGTTATTATATAGATGGATTACTCAAAGAACTTGAAGAAATTGACCCCGTCATCTAGAGAAGAGAACTACTATACTTGGAATATACAATTCCATTGAAGAAATATGTCTTACCAAAGGATTCCATGTCTTCATCTTATGTCTTGTCTCTTTCTGACAAATATGTAAATCATTGTTCATATGTAATGCACGTTGTTTTAAAAGTCACTGATAGCTATCATTAATTGTAACCATAGAAACATAATCCCTAAAAATATTTTTTCAAACAAATAATTTATTATCTATGATGTTAAAACAACTACTTCTGATACACTGCAAATCATTCTCCTTTATAGATTTCTATTATGTAATACCATTAGAAAGTAGTTGATTAGTGCATCCATGGCAATCAAAGCATGTTTCATCAAAATTATATTGTGTAAGACTTTCAATCTTACATCTTGTATTGGGAAAAATGAGATGCCATTCATAATGGACTCAAAAATGATCATTATTGCAGTTTCTTTTTAAATGACTACATCTTATGCCTGCGCCTCTCATAATCCTTCACATAGATCCTCAAATTTTTATTTTCAAGATTACTCATAAATGACATATATATAATGATATTTTCACACACTGCTTATTGTCTAATACCAATACTCTCCTTCGATTTGGTATACTTTAGAAGTGTAGTAAATGTCAAGCCTAAAATAATTTGCAAAACACATAACGTTTCTAATTTTGAAAATATACCATGAAAACTCATCTTTATTTTTGCTTCAAATTAAAACCATGTATAATTCTTTATCATTTCTTGAAGCAAACTCGACAATTTTTCTCACTTCAACCATACTATATGTAAGTCTGCACCGTAGGCGATTATCTAGCCATGCACAGTTTGTCATTTGTAAAATTAATATTTTGTCAACTTAACCCCTAAAATTCCACAAAATCCAAAGTGGGTTGAAGGGAACTTCGACAAACTACCACAGTTAGGATTTTTAATATTTCTTGACAAGATTTTTTTTGTGAACATGATAAATCATAATCTTTATGGGGTTGAAATTTCAGCATTTAAAAAAATAAAAATAAAAAAGAGACTTTTTTGAAATTTTCAACATTTTAGAAGTGAAAATTGGCAAAAACGGGCGTGGAATTTTAGGGGTTAAGACAACCAACAACTAGGGACCTTAAAGCTATCTACAATTGCATTGAAAAGTGACGACCACTTATTTCTTATTTGAACGAGTTTCCTTTAACCCCAAAAGGTCCAGAGTGTTTTGGGACCTCCAAGACCCGTAACTGCAGATTTTGACCACCTTATGGAAATCAATGTATGTTTCCAATAAAATTTCCTTTTCTGGTATTTCCAACCGTAAGATCTTCAACCTAACTACTTGCACTAACACCATGTCAAATTTCAACTATTGGATCTTTACCATTTGTGAGATTATAACGTCCAAAGTTTTCTAGTTTTTATTTTTTGGCTTTCCGCGAAAGGCATAGTCTAAATAGTGCCAAGGGAGACTTGATGATTGTTACCCCCAAACATTTTGCTCATATTTTTTTCAATTTAGGTAACTAAGTTGGGCACCTCCATGCAAAATTTTGAAGACTTATTTTGATATTTTGGCCTTCATGCAAATTATTTTCCAAAAGCAGGTACAAAATCGTCAGTATGGTAAAACTTAAATAACATTAAAAATTTTAGGTTTGGAAAAAAAGTGAACGGTGAAAAGTTACATTTGTGAGATTGTAAATGTTGGAAGAAAATAAAAACTGGAAAATTTCTAAATCTCAAATTTTGACAATTTTTGAAAGGAAAAAATGTAAAATTACAGAAAACTTTGAAGCTTGTTCATATAATTTTTGGAGGCTGCCCTTGTAAAATTGGTAAACTTTTTGCCTTGGGTCACTTTGGATTTTGAGTAATGATTTGGTTATGAACATATTTTTATTTTTTTAAAATTGAAAAAAAACAAAATTATTACTCAAATTTCCTAGGAATTGAGACTCTTCACTTATATCCTTTAACCCCTAAAGGTCCAGGAAACCCAATTTGGGTTTTTTCTATTTCAAGCAACCTAGTTGAAGAGGTTAAAATTTATATTTTTGCCTAAGAATTTTACTGGATGCTCCCTTTATCACAAGGTGTACGTGGTAAAATTTTCAAAGTCAAATTTCAATTTTAGAACCTTCATCTAGAAATTTTAGGTTTCAAGTCGAAATAGGGCAATTTATAAGTAATGATTTTGTATGAATTGCTTAGAGCAAACTTCGGGAACCTTCACAAAAAAACCAGTGACCACATAAATTTATGCGTATACAATCAATTTTTGCAACATGGAAATGAACTATAGGGTGTACAACCTTACAAACGTTTGTAGTATAACTGTAGAAAAAGAGTTAAAGATACTCGATAGTCAAAAATATTCATGTATAGGCATTTAGAGTGAATAGAATGAAAAGACTTGGCAAGTATAGATATAAAGATGACATTTATAGTGTGATTACAAATGTGAGTGGTTGTTATCAATGTTTTACAATTCAATATTATTTCATTGCATCATTGCATTTTATTTTGTTTGAAATGATTTAACTTTCCTAATAATTATTATTCATGATTTTGTTAAATGTGATTAATGTAATTGTATATTTTACAATCAAAATCATGCATATATTGAATATTGATTTTTTATATTTGTTTTAAATTGATAAATCCTCAAAACTAGACTCTTTCCATACAAGGTGTAAGTTTTTAAGTTTAGATATATTTTGAAGAGAAGTAACCATAGGATCTAGTACCTTGTACATGTATATGTACTCCAAATCTTACACCGTATTCAAACTCCTTACCGTTTGTGAAATTATAATGTTCAAACTTGTTAAACAAATTTTTTTTCCCTTGTTGCAAAATGGATTTCAAGTGTTTCGTGAGCCAAAAAACCAGTTCTAAAAGTAAATTTGATGTGAGGCTTTTCAAATTCTTCTTTCTAGGTGTGTTAGGAACATGTGAATGCACTTTTTACCTTCATAGGACATATAAAACCTAAAGAAATGCTTGATTTTTCACATGAAGGTGTATTGAAATTCAAATACGAAGGCCGGTCTATGATAGAAAAAAGGCATATATAGAAATTGGATTGAAAATCTGAGCGGGGAGATCATGCCTTCAAAAATTATTTACAATAAATAAAACAAAACATGGAAAATAAAAATCCCAAATTTTGGTGAATTTTTTAAGTTTTTTGTGATTTAATTAATTATAAGCAGATTTTGAGCATATATTGTAGTTTTGGGCAAATTTCAGCATGCCCAAATAGTGTTATCAAACTTTGGTTGCGAATGTCTCCTAGATTATGAAGAATTTTGGAGCATAAGAAGCTTCATCCTAAAATAATTAACTTATGAGGAGCGTGACGAAATCCTAAATCATACCATTTTTGTTGAGTTGATGGTCTAGGGGTTATAGTGTATACTAATTGAAATTATCTTATTTCAAAAAAAAAAAAAAAAAAAAAAAATTTAAAGAAAAAACTCAAAGATAATATTCAAAATATGATTTTTGATAAACTGGTATTAGATTTCATAATTAAAAATAATTAATAATTGTTTCATCTTATTAAATATATAATTATTTTGTGAATTAAATGATTTTATTCTACATTAATTCAATATCCATCATCATGATATGATATATAAGGTGAAAGAATATTGAAAAAATATCATGTCAGTAAGTTAAAAATAAATGTTATTTTAACCCCTAAACGGCCATTGTCCTAGAATGGGTGTTTTTGAAATTTGGACAGGTTCCTAAAAATTCAAATTTACTTGAAACTTTTTGAATTTTTTTGTGGAAAAAGGTTGTTTCAAGAGGTTTATGGGGATATTTTTATTTATTTATTTTTGGATGAAGTGAAGAAAAGTTATGCTCCTCTGAACATAAAACGCCCTTCTACGGGCAGGCTCTCAGCCACTGTGAATGCAACAATCTCTGCCCAAAACTGCCCAAATCTGCCCAAATCTACCTAAAGACAGAACTTTGAAATTCCACCAAAAATTGAGATTTTAGTTTTTTTTTAAAATAAAAATTCCTGTGTATAGAAGAGGCACTAGAGCATGTTTCCACCGTTTGGATTTTCAATCCAAGAATGTTCATATGCTATTTTTATTGTAAAAAAACAGCCTTTGTATGTGAATTTCAGCATACCCCCTTGTGGAAATTGATGATTTTCTCAAGGTTCTACACCTTAAATGGTCTGAAGGTTCTACACCTTAAATGGGCATGAGATTTTGTGGACATGCACCTAAATCACCTAGGAACAAGAATCCAAAGAGGCCCATTCCAAATCTACTCTAAAAAATGGTTTTTTTGGACTCCAAAATACTGCTATCCCCATTTTGCAGGGTAAAAAAACTTTTTTTTCAACTTTGAAATGTTATGATCTCTCAAATGGTAAGGAATGAGAGTGTGAGATTTGGTAGGCATATAGACATAGTAGTCAGATACAAGATTTTATGGTTGGAAATACCAAAATTGGTTCCAATTTTGCACTATCATGCTAGCTTTCAAAAGGGACTATTTGGAGGTAGTTTTGAGCAAAAACACCCTTGGCCGTTTAGGGGTTAGATAGACGCCTGTTTTTATTCAAGTAAATGCACAATAATTTGCTATGAAAATCATTCAAACAAAATTTGAAAACCTTTAAATCTACTTTATTTTATTTTTATTTTTGTAAATTTTATTACTCTATTATGTGTCAAATATTTAGTAATTTAACCTTATCATATTATGTATAATCTTTAATTTTTAAATTTAAATTTAAATTTAAATTTTCCGTGAAAGTGAATATTTTGATTTGCAGAACTGACATGTTAAATAGACAAGGACCGATGTTTATATTACAGATGAATTTAATTCTCCTTTGTCTTAAATTTTGACTGAACCTTAGAATATTGCATACATCTTTTAAAAACCGATAGAACTGTTTATGATCCAATATTGAGTCCATGGCATTTGAAGAGTTGAATTATAAAAGAGCTACCAATATGAAATTAAGTACAAATTTCAAAAACTAAATTCATAACGGTGAAAAGGGCCTTCATATTCTTTTGGGACTTCAAGTTCTTTGAGAATTTGATGCTAACACCCAAATTCTTTTTTGTAGCCGGACATGGTTTAATGATTGGTAATGGAATATGGTTAGGTAACCTAGAAATATGACAATTTAAATAATACTTCCTTCTTGAGATTCCAAATGGGTCACTTGTTCTTCCTCTGAAGAATTCGATGAGTGATTGGCTCCACTGTTCAAGAATGTTACAAGTTGAAGGCACCATTGGCGTACAGTTTATTGAAGCAACTCAGTGGGTAGGGACCCGCGTTGTAGATATATATGCTGCAATTTGCCCATGTCCCAAATGCAGCGTCTGTTCTTAACATTCACATAGATTACCACCTATCACGACGAGAATATGGCATTGTGCGTGGAATATGGCATCATGAGGAAAATATGGTATTGTGAGGTCATGAATACTACATCATGAGGAGAATATAGCATCTTGATGAGAATCTTGTATCATGAGCTGTAAGATTTGAGATTTGGTAGTGGGTTTTTGTACCATATTTATTTTCGCAATTGTGATGTGGGGCTGAAAACCAGCCATGTGGTTGTAGAGTATGAACTTTGGAGGACCATGCTTTGTACATTGTTTGCTATGGTTATAAATTTCCAGTTGCCCCCAAAAAAGGGAAGAATCAAAATTTTAAAAAGAAGAAGAAATGCAGCCTTCTGCTCCCAACTGTCAGAGGAGATTATTCCCATTGCACTACGTGAGTTACGTGATGCACCACCAAGTTTACATCTGTAAAGGACGAATAATTTTATTGCTGCATGATGATATGTGTAAGCAAAAACAAGACATGTATGTTGCTTACAGGAATAAGTAAACAAACAGAAAGTAAACAAGAACTAGGCTGCAATTTTTTTAATTTTTTTTTTGAAGCAAAATCAATTGCAAGAAAGAAACTAGGCTGCATTTTTCATAACCCCTGCACCAGATTTAAGGGGAAAAATGCCTATTTGTAGTAATATTCCAGAGAATATTCTTTAATGTTGAATCTCAGAAAGCAGATACTTGATATGGAAGGTCCTCAACAAGTCAAATGTAGAAACAGTTGTTAGATTCTTATGTTCTACTACTATAATGTTCGTCTGCCTAGTGAGATGTGCTAATTTGTGCGCTGGGGTCAATCATCAATGTCATCTTGACCTATCACAACAGTGCAAGTTACTTGCTCTAGGCAGTTGAGCATCTAGAGAGTGGAGGCTACAGTGAGTTGCAGTCTGTCCGCCACGCCCAGGGCTTCCGTTTGCATCTACTGTATTCAACTACACCTTTAATTCTACTTAAGGTATGCGATTATACCTATGTAGGAGCATGGTAATATGTCATGGCTCTTACTCTGCCATGCATTTAGGGTTTTTATTCTACCACAAGTGAACAATGAAACTTGTTGTGCAAATCCAATCATTGTACAAGAAAGCATGCAAATGCATTGATGTTGAAAATGGTATGACTGAAGTTGGTTTCTTTGCTATGAACATGAACTTCTAAAATTTGTATGATATTTATTATGTATTAGAAAATTATCATATCTTCAAACGTATGTACATGAATCAATATAATAAATTAACATCTAAAATGCAAAAATTCAATTGAACAATTTATTATATTGTCCACAAATTTCTTGAAATAAAAAAATTTATATATACCTTTTAAAAGGAATTATGTGCAAGAAAAACACTGTCATGAAGATCTTAATAAATGTTAAGTCATTAGAATTACACTGTTGCTAAAGTAACTCAAGGGAAGAATAGAAGTAGAAAAGATTGATTTGCAGTTAGGATGGATTGGAAGTGGCTACAGACCAATTACAATCATTGAATAAGGGTTTTACTTTTGTACTTTATTACATCTTCAACATAAAAGTACACAAGTAACATTCAATATATCTTCTTTTACGTCGAGGTACTATTAAGTGATATAACAACATTAGTTTACTACAGTGGTTTTTGTATTTATTGTAGTAACTTCGTTGTTTAATCAAGAAATTCTAGGAAGTTTATTACTCAATCAAGATTTATTTAAAAAATAAATTGAATTCAATGTCGTAGATTATATTGAATGAATTGATGTCTCTCAATTAAACAAAATTCATTTATTATGATGAAAAGAAAATGATGGCTTCTAGTAACCAATAAAGAATGTTACGGATGTATAGAGTGATGTATTTTACCATTATTTTTATTTTTTTTTGGTACAAGGATAACTTATGTAATCATCACTGAACACTATCAGATGAAATTTTCATATATCCATCATATCATTGAAAATTCAAAGCAAAAGAGAATTCAACAATGTCTTATCAATATAACAACATCAAAAACTACCATTTTAAAAGCCTTTTTGTTGGATAAATGACATACTTGATTTACAAAATATAAACAAAGGTAGGATTTGTCTAAATGAAAAAGGATCCTATTGATTTGAGGTACATTTATGCTATCATTTGTTGATTTATGCTACTCTGGATTAATGTTGCATATAGGCTATGAAATTGGTCATTTATGATTAATATTGCTCGTACTATAGATGTCTTATCTCTTTTCCATTCCATCTCTCATACACCCGCTCTCTTCCATCCCGTCCCTCAAAAAGACACTCTTCCATTCCATCCTTTGGACGGACACTTCCATCCCATCCTTCAGACAGACACTCTTCCATCCCATCCTTCAGACCGACACTCTTCCATCCCATTCTTTAGACAGACACTCTTCCATCACATCCTTCAGATATACATTCGTTTGTTGATTTCATATCTATGGAGAATATACTATAGATTACATTACAAGACAAAGACATTGGTCTATTGATTTCATATCTATGGTGAATATACTGTCAATTACATGACAATGACAGTGTAGGGATATTGTCTATTGATTTCATATCTATAGAAAATATCCTGTCCATTATATGATAATGACAGTGTGGGGATATTGTCTATTGATTTCATATCTATAGAGAATATCTTGTAGATTACAGGACAATGACAATGTCAAAAATATCCCGTAGACTACATGACAATGACACTGATTCCCACCTACACCTCTCAATTAGACATCAGTCTAGTCGTTTTCTACATGTCAAAAATATCCCTTAGAGAATATGACTCTAACGGTGCTTTCCATTCCACTTCTCAAATAGACATTAGTCTTGTCCTTATCTATGAATAGAAAACATCCCTTGAATTGCATGACACTGACCGTGTTCCCCTGCCTCACTTCTCAATCGACATCAATCTAGTCCTTACCTACTTATAGAACATATTTCCAGGATAGCTTGACAATGACTGTGCTTCCTACCTCTTGAATCAACATCAATCCAACAAATTTTTACACTTAAAAAAATATTCCTTAGACAACATGACAATGGTTTTGCTTTCCATCCCACCTTTCAAAATCAACAAAAATTTAGTAACTTCTTACAAATTGAAATCATCCCTTAGATTGCATAATATCGACTGTGTTCAAGCAACGAATTTAGCAATTCATTTTCTCAAATTCCTTATTGATTTTTAAAAATGCATGCAAATAACTAGATTGGATGACTAGTAAAGAGTAATTATAAGTATTTACAGAAGGAATATCCGAAATGTATTTTGGTTAATTTAGCAAGTGAAGGTTTTTGACTCGCTGACCAAAAAAGTATCCCGGAAAAAGTATCCCGGAAAAAGTATCCCGAACACTGTTGCATAACTTGACTCCAGTCAAACATTACCTATACCGCATAACTGCCAGCATTGCTGACGATGAATAACTGGGCGTGACGTGGCATTCTCCCAAATTTATAATCCACATTACCTGCTAAACTCACCAATGAATGAGGGAAGTGTACAGCCTGTAGAGCATGATCCACAAACGGATGGTTACGATAACGTGCAGGAATCAACAAAACCAGGGACCGGGGACGCCCTTCTACACATCGCCAGTGTCTGAGCAGGGAAGCACAAGAGAAGCTCCTTACCCACACCCAACTCCACTGCACTGTACAAACTAACAATCATGCTATGAGACCACCCTTCAAAAGATAAAGTTCCAATTCCCTTTTGCAGGAAGTTGAATGATGACTCCATGTGATAATCACTAACCAAAAACAAAAATATCCCAACTCCTGATACTAGAATCATGACATATTCAGAAACTCGTACCCATAACTCAAGCATCACTGGTGAGAGCAACTAACCACCTTGACGAATTATAGTGAAACTATCATAACTATTCTGTACATTTTAGCATCACTTAAACTAACCTTTGTGAAAAATTGGATAATGTTCAATGCTGGTTTCAATCCTAGAAGACTTGTCAACAAACGTTGATCGAAAAGAAAAGTCAAGAGATTGTCATATCCATGATGCAAGGCAAACATCGCAAGTCACGCGAGAGAGCAGCCCAAGAGGCTCCACCAACCATTGCCGGATAGCATAATCGCACAATCAGACTGTTCTTCGCACGAACTTACAAGTTACAACCCCCGGGGTCGCCTGCGCGCGGGCATGGGGGCCCTACCCAACCCCACAGCTCCAGGAAAGCGGAAGATTCTCGCCCTACACCCGCCGGTCCCCCCGTGGGACCCGCTTTGTCGGCCACATCGACGACAACCGGGCGCCACCGTGGCGCCCACCGCCTGCAGCCGGTGGGCTGTCCCCGGTGGCCCGCGCTGATAGGGAGGAATCGGGTGAGCTGGTGGGACGCGGGCGAGGAGCGCCTCTCGCGAGGGCCAGCAGCCAATGAAGCCCACATGGGACGCATGTTCCGAGAAGGAACGGGTCGTGCAGGGGACGCCCGTGGCCATGGGGGGCATCCATGGGGGGGGGGCATGGCCGTGGGGGAAGGGGGGCCTGCGGGGCGCCTACAAATAGGCGGGGGGGTAGCCGGTGTGATCTTTTCCAACCCTCGAGTCGCTCTCTCGCATCCTCTCGCTCTCTCGCGTCTCTCAATTTCTGTAGCGTAGCGAAGCCCCTGCTTCGGAGTGCTTGCACCCGCGACCGCGATCGATCCGTGGTCTCCAGGTCCGCGCCCCGCCGCCGCGTCGATTCTGTGCGTCCGCGCCGTTACTCCGACGCCCGGATCGGGCCTTTTCCCGAGCGAGGCAGCTTGAATTATTCGCTGTCGCCGCCACTCTCTCCGGTGTCGCGCCGCTTCGCTTCTGTGGCATCCGGTTTCTGCTGTCTGGTCTGAGCTTCGATCCTTCGGTCGCTACTCGCCGTGCTGTCCCGGTGCCGGTCGAGGATTGTCGTCCCCGGGGTGACTCGGACACTGCTGTCTGCTGTTTGCTGGCGTGGCATCAGTTGTTAGTGGGTTGGTGGGTTCGATCGCAAGTAGTGAGTCCGTGAGTGCTGCTGTGTGTTGGTTTAGAAGGGAATTTGGCGTCGTACATAGCATCCGCCTGTGGAGCGAATTTTTGGTGCCATTAGTGAGTTCCTGGAGTGGCTGCTGTCTCGTAGGCACAGCTTGCGTGTACGTTACGTGAGGGGAGAGGCTGTGAGGGCTGAGGTGGAGTGGTCTGGTGTGAAGTGGTCGATAAAAGAGAAAACTAAACAAAGGAGGAGTGGTCTTGTAGTGAAGGTTCTATTTTTGCGAGGAGAGTCTCTCCTGGGCTGGGCTGTGAATTGCGGCGCAGCGTTGCTGTAGGTTGTGGAGTGTTGGAATTCTGAGAGCTTTTTCAGTGATACACATTCTTGTTCCTGGTGGCGTGGTGGTTTGGGGCTCTTGGGCTCTTTGGAGTTGTGTGTGGGGAGTAATATGCCTGCGAGGACCATCGACTTCCGGTGAAGGGTCGAAGGGGGAGAGCAGCGCGTCCTCGTGACTACTCCAAAGAATTCCCGTCTGTCAGATTGTAGGAGGCCATGCTGCGTGGACCTCTAGACCATCGTCGGCGAATCTGGTTGATCTTAGTGGAGGGTGTGGAGGATCTTTTCCGCTAACAAGGGGGGAGCGCGGGCAATTACAAACGCTTGGTGACCAAGTGCTGCTGCTGCCAAGGCACGAAATTGTCGTCACGCTTGCGGAGTCGTGGTGACAAGGTCGGGAGGACTACGGGGGGCAGTGCGTGGGCACTCGGTTGGGTGGTTGTCCGTGACGTTAGAAGCAAGTGGAAGGAAGTAAGGTGTCGAATTTTGGTGTTGGCGAAGTGTGCGTTGTTGCGGAGAGTGCGAGTGCGCGAGGGTCTCGGAGAATGGTGGCATGTGTGGCCCCTGCAGCTCACGCGAAGAGTGAGCAATCGGGCTCCAGCGCGGCAGGCGGAGGTGCGGCTGCAGCGGAATGGCAGAGCTTCAGTGGAGGGTTGGCGATGCATGAGGTGGGCAACCGGACGCTGGGGGTGCCGAAGTCGCTGGCGGTTGCGAAGCCGGAGCGGCAGCTGTATCGCGAAGCGGAAGGAGAGGGTGTGGAGTACGACTTGTACCAGCATGGCCGCAAGCGAGCGAAGGGGCCTGATGGCGTGGCTTACCCGGTGTTACAGGTGAGCGTGGTTTGGATCGATGTTGTGTGGGTTGGGCCATGTCGTGGCAATTGTGTACGTTCGCTGTGGGCGATGAGTATGGATGTTGGTGGATGTGGTGTGTTGATGTGTGATTGTGTCGCTGCATTGCATAGTGGTGGGAGGGAGCGATTCCCTCGTGCAGCAAGTATTGTGGAGGGATATATTTCATGATGATTTGAAGCGGCGAGGAACTGATATTGTGTTCCCGACCTGTGTGTGTCGCAGAGCTCCGGTCGTGCGTCGGGTGTCCCTTTCGCATCGGGGGCATTGGAGCATGGCAGCGGAGGGGGGCTTCCCCTCTCGAGTAGGATACTGCAGGCGCCCATGATGAGGAAGAGCAATTCGATGCTGCCTCCTGCGCCGGTGTGCGTCCCTCAGGCGCAATGCAATCCGCTGGACGAGCCGAGCCCGCTGGGGCTGACGTTGAAGAAGACGCCGTCGCTGCTGGACCTGATCACGTACCAGCTGCAGCACAACGCGAGCGCACAGGCCGCGGAATCCGAGAACTCCGGACAGGGGTTGGGGAAGTCTCGAATCGGGAAGTGCCTGGCTCCGACGGGGTCTGCCGCCCAGGACAAGCTGAAGGCGTCGAATTTTCCAGCGTCGACCCTGAAGATCGGAACTTGGGAGGTAGGTTATCCGGGGCGTCGGCAGGGGGTAGATTGCGGTTGGGTTTGGATACGTGTGTGAATTGGGGGTGATGGAGATGTTATGGTGGGAAGTATTTGAGGGTGGTGTTTGGGAGGGGGGGTTTGTTTTCGTGGAATGCAGAGCGGAGAGATGTGGTGGATGGGTGTGAAGTTGGTGTGATTGTTGGAGTTGTTACTGAGAGTTGGCGTTGGACTGTTGTACATCAGCGTACATCGAGGTACGAGGGCGATCTGGTTGCCAAGTGTTACTACGCGAAGCGCAAGCTGGTGTGGGAGGTGCTGGACAGCGGGCTGAAGAGCAAGGTGGAGATCCAGTGGTCGGACATCTCGGCGATGAAGGCGACGTGTCCGGACAACCTGCCGGGGTCTCTGGAGATCGAGGTACGGATGATGGCCGAGAGTGCGGTGGAAGTGCGTTGTGCTTGGTGAAGTTGGGTGAAGTGCATGGGTAGGATACCGTGGATTGTTTGCTGACGCTTTGGCGGTGTTATGGCAGGTTTCTCGACCTCCGTTGTTCTTCAAGGAGACGAACCCGCAGCCACGGAAGCACACTCTGTGGCAGGCAACGACGGACTTCACAGGGGGACAGGCGAGCATATGCAAGTAAGCTCTCGGAGTGTTTAGTTGAATAATATGCTTGGTATCTAGGTGCAGTCATCTGAAGTTGGGGTAGGGGCTGGGACATGGTTGTTTTGTCAATTGGAGATGTGCTGGATGGGTTGGTGGATGTGCGAGTGATGGGATGCATGTGATGGAATGTGTCCCTTGTGGCGCGGTCGTTGCTGTCTTTCTGTGTCGTGCTTGGAGATGATGACGTGGGGTATGTGGTGTGACATCGTGGATGGGGATTCGTCGTTGCTTGTGGTGGTTGGTTTATGGTTGTGATGGCCGGATCTGACCGGTTTTGGTTATGGTGTGTTGCAGGGTGCACTACCTACAGTTTCCGGAGGGCGTGTTGAACAGACACTACGAGAAGCTGGTGCAGTGCGACCCTCGTCTGAAGGCGCTGGTGGAGGGGACGCTGTCAGGGTCGGGCCCTCGGTACGAGAGCAGCGAGTCCGGCGGCGAGGGGCAGTCGGTGCTGCAGCATTCGAAGGGTCGGAATGCGATGGCGCACATGTACGATGGGTTGAACGAGAGGCCGCGGTCTCCGTTGTCTCCGCTGTCGCCTCTGTCCCCATACTCGCAGCTGCAAGGAAGGAGTGGTGGCGTGGGCGTGGTGGAGGCGGACGTGATGCGCAGCAACGAGACGTCCTCGCCGAGCTCTGGTAGGCTTCTTGGCGCATAGACGGATGTGTTTTCTTGTTGGGCCTTTGTTGTGCTTGGTCTCGTGGCGCTGTGTCGTCCAGGGATTGTGCACGGCGGGTGGTTGTGACGGAGGTCAGGGTTCTGTTTTGTTTAGAGGCATGTGGTTATGATGGAATGATGAGCGGAGGGACTGAAGATGTGTTTTGGTTGGGTGATTGGCAGTGATGGAGATTCGCAGATGCGAGGAGGGAGGCGACAGTGACAGTGGGGAGTACTACGTGAGGGAGGAGCTGGGGAGCTACAGCCCGTATGCGGTGGATTCGGGGTACTGCGGCGGCGTGCCATACGAGTTTCCGGAGATGAAGGCAGCTCCGATGAACGTGTACGCGGGGAGCGGCGGGATGTCGGCCTCGAACAGGCAGATCTTGGACGAGATTGCGCAGGTGTTGCTCGGGGACTCGTCGGCGTCGCTGTCGACCGAGCAAGCAATCCTCCTGGCTGCCCGGATGGGGTCGATGCAGGCGGTGATAGGTAGTAGGGAGTTCCAGAGCGGTCCGATGGGCCAGGCAGGCTTCGAGGGGTTTCCCGTGGCGGACGGGAGCGGGGGGTACTACGGCGCGAGCGCCGGGCGAGGCTACGGCTTGGGCAGCGGGGGGCCGGAGAACAATTTTGACACTAATAGTAGGTTGACAAAATGTAGCAATATGTTGGAAACCTCATTCAACTGCCTACAGAAAAACAGTTCCACAGGAGATCTGCTAATGAATCTGCCGCGAGTGGCCTCGTTGCCCCAACTTTTTGAGTCTGTGTCCACCCAGGTGCCGCTGTCGAGATACATGGGAATCCAGTGAAGGGTGCGTGCGTGACTTCTGCGTGACTGCGTCCCGAGGTGGTGTGTGGTGATGTTGAATGGATACGCGTCTCGATCGTTGCGTGTGGTATAATGTGCAGAGAACCGTGGTCGTGAATCGGAGAGGCACGGCGGCCACGTCCCGGTCGCACGTGGATGCGTGCGGGACGGGCGTGGCGCGTGATAGTACTTCCCACATGCCCCGTGGTCGGCACGGGGTACGGCATATGATGTATTCAGTTGCATAATGAAGAACAGGCCATATAGCGTAGGTTTTATGTACTATGTCCATTTGAGAACCTCCTGTTGGAGAGGCCCGTGGGAGAGCAGTGCGTTTCTGGGCGGCCGCGGTTGCAGCAGCCCAGAAGATGATCCCAATGAGGTGCCGATCAGCACAGCCAAGGTTGTCTATCGCTTATAATACAGAGTCAGAAGTTCTGAGGGTATTTCTGATCCACGATGTGCACGGTGGAGGGTGGATGGCGTGAAGGTGAATTGCGTGAAGGTGAATGGTCTGATGGATGTGTGTGTCGTTGGAGTGGGATGTTATGGTGGTGTGAATGTTGAAGTGCATGTTTGCTACCGGTTGGATGATGAAGCTGTGTGGTCGTGTCACCTCGTGTGTATACTGTCGCGGAGTCGGTCGGATTTCCTTCCAGATTAGCTGTGACCAAACACCCCGCAATATATACCTGCAACTTGGTCCGCGATACAGTATGTGGAGGAATTCTTCCGCTGTAGGATTTTGATTTTACCAGCCGTTCTGTCATGTCTTGGTTGAATCGGGGAAATCAGTACGAGTGTTGGTCGAGTCGAGCTCACCATCCATGTCACATTTGAGGGACTGGTTGGTTATCGAACTTGACGATCTTGAACTGGTCCTGTACAGCTTATGTGTGTCAACAAGTTGCAAGCGATGTGATAAGAAGCCTGTCCAATTGAGGTGTGTCCAATTGGATGGAATGAAGCTGTAGATTCTGATGTTGGCAAATTGTGTACCTAACGGGCTGTGCAAGTTGTATATTATAGTTTTGCTCCTTGAAATGATTTTTCTGATAGTTGGCATTGGGAATGAACATTTTTACTTGTGCATGCTTTGATTCGTCCAATATTTTTAATGATCATTGAAATAAGTTGGAGCAACCTACTAGCAGTAAGGTAATACTATTAGAACAGATTACTGGCACGTACCGAATGTCCTCCTATCACGGAAATAAGGTCAGAATTGAACGTTCTTTTTTGCTTTTTTATAATATATTCTGTTATTTTTGAATTGAAATCTGTACGCTGAAATGTTGATCTACACAAGGAATTAATTTATTTACATCATTTCAAAGTGGTGAACACTGATGTCTGCTTTTTCCTTTGTGAATAGTTGATTCCACTAAGTAACAGTACAAGAAGTTCAACTATTCGCAATGGTCGGTTTGCACAAATGAATTCAAAAAATTGCATTTGAGTGTAGGAGTTGCAATCTGATTTTCTACATACAAGGGCTGGGGTGGCTATCAGCTTTTGTGTACTTCTACCTGAATGTGGTTTTCACTGAAATGAAGAATTCGACGCTTTCTCATTAGTCTCATGCTGGAAGATCAATACAGTCACCTTAAATTATCATGTTCTCATCGAACCAAAACAATGTGCATTTCAATTTGGATGCTCAATGCGCAAATGATCGTCAACAATTATAATCGTATTTTTGCGAGGGCTCGCTTCTCATGTGACGCACACGGAATTCCTGTCATGAATGTTGTCCATTTGGGAGTGGCATTCACCGTTCTACGTGGCCGTCTGCGATGTACAAGTTCTTGCGATGCCAAATCGGTTATGACACTTGGACCTTGAAGTTGGTGCAGCGCCGCCCTGTATATCTAGAAGCAGAACAATATCGTTGAACAATATGGCCCCACTTTAACGAACAGGAAATATCGTTTGTGGCGAATCGTCTTCGGATTGACCTTGTCAAGGTTTCACATCGACAAAACATGGAAGTAAAGCTGCCACTTGTGTTGGGAATCAAAGTCAAGGTCTGCAGATGATTCTAGTCAAGAATATTTTCTCGGGAGTGCAAATTTGTTTTGGCTATCAAGGGTGGATATGCTGAATTCCATTTGCTTTGCTGATTAAGCATTCGGCGAAGCGATATTTGTTTTTTCTTCTATCGTTCAACTGCAGTCTTTTCAAGTAGTTGTATGAAGTTGCATGTATGAAGCGTAACTTACGTTCTTTCCACGCATGTAAATACTCATTTTGCTTCTCAAAAGGTAGTTACAGGTACATATAGTAGTTTTAATCACACCTTCGGAGGAGCTTTCGGTAGAAATGTACCTCAATAGAAGCCCCACGACTGCATTTTTCCAAGGTTGATGAGCTTTACGTTTCTGCATTTTTACAGATATTTACTATTGCCACACCAGTTTAGGCGAATTTATTAAAGATTTTTGCTTGTGAATTTTTTTCCATGAATATTTAGACTCCCACTATTATACTGATTATAAAATGCATATATTCCACATGAATAAAATTTTCTTCTCCAGATTTGAACTTTTAACTCGTGAATTATGCAACTCTTTCAGTGAAATGCATCTGGAACATAGACTCTTGCTGTCGCAGTCTCGTACGGTCAGGAAAACTGTCAGCCCAAACAAGGAGGTTTTAGTACCTAGCTGAAGTTTTTTATAAATACAATATAGATGTGGAATTATTATCTTTTGAAGAAATTGTTTCATCACCATTCGGCCCCATAGTCCAGTGGTTACGACTTTGGACTTTGAATCCAAAAACCCGAGTTCGAATCTCGGTGGGGCCTTCTCTCTTTTGTTTTTCTTGGGTTGCGGTGTATATTTTGATGCTTTTCCTCGATGACTCCACTCGGGTTCATTTTTGCTACCTGTAATACAAGACACGTACGCGTACACCAAAGTTTAGTCTAATTTGCTGTGTTGGAGCTTTTTGTAAAGTAGTATGTGTTGTCACTCCGAGAGAAGACTTGCCTTGTCATAAATAAAATGGTCCAGACCATATCCAAATACGTTTTAGCAGTACGGTACTTCAGTCGGGTTACAGTGCAGCTGCCACGTGAATTCGCATCCTGACAGACCTGATGTTCCTTCCGGCAACCCCGAGGAGTCAGGGCCTTAGCTGATTGCTGCGAACACTTCAAATGCACACTGAGTCGACAGATCCCCATTCTCCATAAACGATGCTGAAGGAATGATGTCATAGCCAATCTTTATACAATGCCCTCTACTCGATACCAGAAGCCTCTTGGAGATTCACAGATCCTGAAAGAATATCTAAATGACAAATTTGAGCACCATACGTACAAAAACTCATGGCATTCTACAACATCCCAAACTGCAGCAAAGTCATCTGTGGGTGTAGAGGTAATCAGAATGTTATTTACAATGCATATAACAAGTGCTGAATTTAGTTTACTTGAACGTTTCCAGGCAACTAATCGTCAAAAGAAGATAAATGCTATTGAACAACTAGTCTGATGCGTAACATACCAGAATCATCCACCAATTCAGAAGCAAACTTGCTTCACAACAAAAATAAGTCATTCGACAGTAGCACTAAAACAACACATTGAGGAGTAGGTTTAACGTGGGCATGTCCAACCCAAATTAGGTGGTCTCAAGGTAACCATCTGTTCAACGTGGCCAACACCGCTTCCTCAGCGTTCAATTTTCTTAAGGAAACAAGCAAAGATATCGTGTATTCCTGCCTACCAGCAAATTCTGTGTATCAATGCAGAAAACAAATACTGCATTAGGTCAGTTTGTTAAGTTACCAAGAGTCAAGGCTGGAGATACATCCGGCTCATCATATCCTCGGTAATAACCATCCTCGTCAGAAGTATGCAATGATCAACAGAGTCACGTTGATTATTGCATTCATCAAGAAGACTGGTTAAGGTTAGAAGCTACAATGTGGAAAACTGAGACAGGCTCTTCGGAGCTGGTCAACCCTAATGTGTTAGAGTATGTACATTATTTGCCTTTCCGCAGCGGGACAGTTGATAGCAAGAGTTCGCTATGAGTCCTCTAGGCCGCCACGAAGTATACAAATTTGACCATCTCGAAGCAGTACATCTTCATCAAGCTGGTGAACTCGTCTGCGTAAAACTTCTACCTCCACACTGGTTCGCAATGCTTCCCTGCTCATAGCCTCTGCTTCTTTTTGCATCTCATCCCTTTCCTGCTTGACAAGGCTCAACTCTTTCCGACCTTCGTCTACCAATTTCCTTAGCTCCTCCAGAGTTACCTCCTGCAACTTCATTGCCTCTTCTCTGTCAGCCAACCGATGTTCAAGGTCGGTAACTCTGAGAGTGACATCTGCAAGCGAATGATGTAGGTTTTCTCTCTCCATCTCTAAGTCGTCCCTCTCCTGCCGAAGCGATGTGACCTGTGGTTGGCAATGCTGCAGCTCTGCCTCTAAGGCATCCACTCTTTCCTGAAGCAACTGGCATGTCAAGCCCTGTGATTCATAATCCTTTTCATAATCCTCCAACCGCTTTCTTACAGCACCCAGTTCTTGCTCTGCTTTGTTTTTGGACTCCACAGCCGTTGCAATCCGAGTCTGGAAATCTTCTATATGTCTTGCCTGTGATTGCGTCATCTTAGTGAGATCCTCGTTCTGTTTGGAGAGGCGCATAAGACGCGAACTCTGGGAGTCCACAGTCTTGGCTAAATTGCTCAAAGTATGCTCGAGCCCAGTAACAACCTCGTCCTTTCCAGCTATATCCGCCCTTGCTTCCTGTAATTGAAGATCACGCTCAGAGAGCTTGTCCATCAACTTCTCCAGCCTTTCGTTCATGCTGTACAGCTGCTGTGCTGCAGCCTGCAAACTTTGACGCATTTCGGTTCCGAACTGTGGAGAATTCCGTGGTTCTTTATCCTTCACCTTCATCGTCACGTCATCATTCAAAGAAGCCTTCTCTTTCAGCGCCAAAGCTGTCTGAGCGATCTCTTTGTTCTGGATGGAGCGCTCCAATTGAGATTCTAAGCTCTGAATGTCCATCTGCTTCGCCTCCAGAGCCTTCTCTACTTTAGCAATCTCTTCTTGCAAGCTTTGATTCTCTTCCTCCAAATCTGATACTCTGTTGTTACAAGATCTCAGAGCCTCTCTGGTGTCATGTCTCTCCCTCGTCAGTAACCTCAACTTCGCAAAGAGGACATTATTATCGTCTTGGAGTTCAGCAATTTTAGCTTGGCCACGATCAATTTCCGCCCTCAACTCCTGCTCCAGTTTCTTCATATGCATTGTACTCTCTCTTTGCTGATTCGCAAACCTCTCCAACAGACAATTGATGTCTCGCCGCAAGGTAGCATTCTCAACTCGAGAAGCCTCGAGGTCAGTACGAAGACCAATCTCAACACCACTCAACCTTTGCAATTCTTTCTGCAGCCTGCTCATCCTCCCTTCTTTATTCCCATCCATACCATTCTTGAGCCCCTGCCTGAGCCCATGAATGCTCTTCTCATGATCCATACACAGCTGCTGCAATCTCTCCACCCTGTTCTGCATGTCCTGCTTCTCCCCATCATTCCGAGCACATAGCAACCGAAGCTCCTCAGCCTCCTTATCAGCTTGCCTCGCTTGTTTACTACTCTGCGCCACCGCTTGTCGAAGCTCTATGATGGTCCTCTCCGCTCTCTCCACTCGCTTCCTGTGCCCGTCCATTTGCATCTCAAATTCCCTAACCTTGTCTCTCAGAATCGTTTCCTTCAACGTCATGGCCGCCAAGTCCTTATGCAGCTTACCCTTCTCCTCCTCCAGAGCCCACACTCTGCTCCTGAGGCCATGCTCATCAAGCTTCGATTTCTCCGCATCAGTCTCCACATCGCCACGGCGCTCCTTCACGTTCGCCTCTTCTCCAACATCCCCCAAACCAGCATGCACATCCACATTCTCCTTCTCTCCTTTGTGCGAGCTGTACCCATAATACTCTTCCTTCAGTGAACCACGCCTCTTCCCACCAGAAAACTCCGCTGACCTCCGAACCTCCTCCGACAGCTTATGCCCGTTCGAATGCAAACCCCCACCGTCAACCATTGCGCAATTCCACGCCGCATCGTGCGCTCGTTGCACTTCAGTAAGCGCCATCGCAATCTCCCCTCCCTTGCCAACCTCCGAGTCACGGACCGTCCCGCTCTTGAGCACAACGATACTACTCATCGTTGATTGTCTTCCCTCCACACCTCCCGTTCAATAATCCTCCTCTGCCGCTCCCGCAGCCAGTAGGTCCCATTCTCCTACAAGCGTAATTCCATGCATCCAAAACTTCACTGCAAGAGAACTCCTGTTCAACGACGAGTTAAACCCCCTCAGCTCCAAAGCGCAATGCACCTTTCTTGATTGCATTGTCCACAACCCAAGTGGGTAATCTCAATCCCGCCACTGGGTAATCCCCAACAAACGTCTCCGGGTAGACTAACCAAGAAGACACTCCTGTGATCACATTCCGAGCAACCTAACCAAGAAAACACCCTTCTACTCACACCCCACCTTCTCACTAACCTCGGCTTCGCAAACCACTGCTCTAGTAACCTCGCCACTGGCAGAATCCGCAATGCGAGCCTCAAAAACCAGCTCTCAGTGAACTCTGGACTCCACCAAATCCTCGAAACTGAAAGCAAGAAGCGTCTGCCATTGAAATCGACAAGAGATTCTCCTTCTAGTAACCTCCCCACTGCCAGACGATCGCCAATGCAGGAGCTCCCGAGGCTTCAAAATACCAACTCTCAATCTACCAAATTCCAGCAACACCCAACGAGCAGCAAATCCTCGAAACTGACAGCAAGAAGCGCCTGCCAACCAGGCAAAGGAGAAGCCACACCTCGCAAACTGCAACCGATCAGTCGCACTCGATCATGAACAATCAATGACTCCCAGTTTGTTGCACGCAACGGCTCTCTCACTTGCTAATGATTATGCCACCAAGAGCAAGTTGAAGGAGAAGAATCCAATCCCTCTTCAACAATGGATTCTCCAATATTCGGGCCACAATCCTGATCAACACAACCAAGAACCCACTTCTCAGTCAAATCCCACTCTCTCTCACTCACCTCGGCATCACAAACCACTCATCTAGTAACCTCCCCAACCTTCCAAACTCCGCCCATTCTTCACCATACCCAACATGAAATCCTCAAAGACTGGCATATCTTCAGTCAAACCTCAACATAAATCATCAATCATATGCAGTTTGTTACTCGCAACGGCTCTCTCACCTGCTTATGATAACGGTGCTGTAGACCACACGAATGGTCAAATACTGTACCGCTCCCTCACCCATTCAAGTTGCAGGCGAAGAATCCACTGCTACGGCGCTCAAAAATGCGACCTCGATGTGTAATCTCCAACAGAGCAACTCCCAACATCCAGACCAAAATCTCAATCACCTGCCAAGAAACTAAACCACTCTCTCAATCATATCAACATCTGATCACCATCCCAAAACTCCAAACTCCATCTAAAACTTCGCCATCCCTAACCTAGGTTGAAAACTAGCATGTCATCAGTGGAACCAACCAACTCACCATGAATCCTTGAAAGCTAGCATGTCATCAGAGCAAACTTGAACAATTAATGATATGCAGTTTTTTGACAGCAACGGCTCTGAGGGCTGTGTATCTCTCACCTGGTGATGATAACGGCGCAGTTGACAACATGAATGGTCGAATAATGTACCGCTCTCTCACGCGTGACAAAGAGTTCTCGCAGGTGGAGAGGATCCAATGTCAGTGCATAAGTTACAGTGATGTTGCTATGGGGCATGACGCCTGAGCGCCATAGCTGATCAGTGCACTTGAGGACTAATCAGGTTCGGAGCTCGGGATGTTTTCGGTGCGAACAAGCTTGAGGGATTGGAATTTGGAAGCACAGCGGGAAGATCAGTGACCATAGCTGAGTGGGAGAGATATGCTTTCGGTGAGGATTTGGCGGAGAAATTCCCCGCGTTGGTTCAGTATTTTCGGAGCATTTATTTGTTTATTTTGGGATGGAAATGAAGCTTCATTTTTCATTTGTGAAATCCGTGCAATTCTTGAACTTTGTGCCCCACTCGGCGGGAAACACAAATTTGGAAACTCGGATACTGTATCCATTCATCAGCGGTGTTTTCGTTCCACTTCAAGCAGCTCAACAAGTATTTCTCCAGAGTTTATATTTGTATTTATATCGGTAAAATTTTATGATTTTATTTATTTATTTTTGGCAGTAATTGAAAATACTCAAATGCAGAAGGAAAGTAAAATTTTATGGTTTTTTTTGGTGGGAGGATTAATGAAATTTTTCTGCAACAATTAAACAGTAGTGGATTTTTTCTTCTTCTTCATACACTAAAACCGTAGTGCTGTGAATTCTTCTGATGAATTTATATCTTCATTTTTTAGTTTTATTTTTGACAGCAGCGGAATGGTTTTTAAATTTCTGTTCAAACTTCGAGGTTGTGGCTCTCAAGGCAAATACTGCTCATTTCAGAGAGAATTTGGAATTACATTATTATTTTTGGACAGAAGTAGTGTATGGGGTTGTATTTAGAGGAATATAATCACCTACAGCATGTGGTATGCCATGATTGCCATTAACTAATGAACATTCCATCAAGTTGTCAACTCGGCATTCGAGCATTTCTCCCAAGAATATAGGACCCACAAGTAAACTAAGCACACTGATCAGCAAATATTAAATTGCATGTAAACATATATAAACGTATGTATTGGTATACCATAACTGTTGTGAACCATTTCTTTTTTTTTTTTTTTTTTTTTTTTTTTTTTTGGTGAACCATTTCGATCGACTCCGGAGTCTGCCATTCGGGTGTTTCTTCCGAGGTAGCATTGGGCTTCGGGAGACTGTTAATTCTGGCCCATTTCTAGGTGTATGGAATTGATTGTGTGCAACGGGGGTGTCTGCAGCAGTCAGGTTTGAATTTGGTAACTTAAGTTCTCTTGGAGAGATTGATAACACTCTCGAGGTAAGGCACTGTAAGCACTTCTTTGTGCCACGTCTTTTGTTCCCTGAGTCAGCAGTTTCTTTAGTTGGGGGCTAATTTGGGTCATGGTTTAAATTCTCTGATACTTTCAAGTTAGTGGTGTTTATAGTGTGGGGCTTTTTTAACATGGTATACAGTGTTTTTCCCTCTTGCAGATTTGTCTCCTTCAGGAAATAATACCTCAGAGTTGACAGTTCCATGTAATAGCTGGAGAACAAAGTGTTGGGAAATGTGTATGGCCATGTGATTACTCAAGCCACCTAAATTATATTCACTGTGCTTTCTGTCGACAATTAACAAATAGACTCCCAATGTCTGCGCTATCTACTCCATAGTCACCGCCACGTGGTATTTCCAATTTGTGTATTATATAGTAAAATAATAATTCACTGCCACCGAAATATCGTTAGGCACTTCTCATTAAAATTGCAGAGCTTCGTGGTATTTGAATCCTTCAAGGTTCGTTATCAATTATTAAAAAATAAGAACCCTTCAAGGTTCCCACCTCCAGAGTGCTAATTTGCTAAAGTCTAGAGAGCTACAACTACTGCGGTACTTTGTAAGAGATGAGCTGTGTCTGGAGTCTGGACCCAGTAGTCAGAGAGACGTTGAGACATCCTCATTTTTCAGTTGTGATTGATGACGGGCATCATTACTATGGATATAAATCTTGGAGCAATGGACCAACCAAGAGCTCCTTGATGATTTTCACTGCAAAATGCACTCAAAAACTACGTAGTGTCTTCCAGACGATCAATTATGTTGGTCACAAAGGTGAAACATTTGGAAAACTACTGCCTACGTAAAAGTCATATCCATAGAGGTACAGTTTGCATCACATGGTCCTGACGATATCTAAACAGATGGACGTTGCAACCACTAGACAGTACCAACTTGCACATGTAATGGCAAAAGGACCAGTTGAATTGGGAGTGGCAGTATCCCAAAACATAGGATATAAGAACGAGAAAATCCAGGTTGGTTGTAGATAATTTCACTGATGACAATAACAAAGCATGTAGAATAAGGTGCAACGAAGCTGTGTTATACAAGCTGCAAGGAATTTCACATGAAATCGGATTGAACATCTTTAGAATCTATTAATGTGGTCCTCAACCATCCGGAGGAAAACGGAGATTATCATACAAGTGGTGGTTGCACACAGAAAGTAGAGTTCAACTGAAAGAGCTTCTTAGTACAAAAACAGCTCCAAGTAAACCGTAGCTTTCTCTTAAAAATGAACATAGAATGCAGTGTTTCCAGAATTCCTGGACTACATATAACCCTAACTTGTCGTCTATGCCTTGTGTTTTAAACCCTCAACGTCCCACTTGATTTCAAGGGGTTCCATGTTCAAAGAAATTAACAATGAAGAACTCATTGCAAAAATGGTTCATAAATCTAGTCTCAACGCTGCTGCCGGAAGAACTGCAGATGAGGGGGTTCTCCATATAACTTTCTGGCTAGGGTCTGAATTCAACCCTCTCCTCGCTCTTCATCATTTGAATCCTATCTCATAACTGCCCCCATGCGCTGGGGATCCATGGAAGGATAGATTGAAGGTGGGCTTATTGAGGGATTAGGCACAGGGAAGTAGTTTGACGAACTTTGTTCGTGACCACGATGGAGATGTTGCTGTTGCTGAGAACCAAGTGCTCGAGGGATCCCACCACCTAAATTAGACCTCCATTCCTGATCCTTTCCACCTGCAGTCTCCATTTCTCCAGCCTTTCGAAGTAATTTCGCCGCCACAGGATCATTCACCCCATGGTAGCGATCCTGAATATTTTGTTTAGAAAGCTCTCCTGTAACTGGCATTTCATGTCGATATGGGCACTCCGCTCCTCGTTTGCATTTCCCCTCACGATAAAAACTACATATCTGTGCAAGGTTTCTCTTATAATACGGTGCGGTACGCTGCAGCTTCATTATCGTGTTACTTGGAGGGGCTTTTCCGAACAAAGATTCATTACCCAAACCGACCATGGCCTTTCGGTCCTGCTCCTCTGCAAAGAACGTCTTATTTACATCACTCCTGGGCATGGAGTCGCTTGCGTTGCCACCAAGAGCAGTATCTCTCACCTGAACCGGCAGCCCAAACTCCAGGTCGAGCAAACACACCTGACACACATTCTTCACCGTACTACAAGTTTGGCACACTTCAGTCTTCTTGTACCGAGCATTCCTTCCAGGACTCCAACGAAACACGGTAAAAGCCCGTGTGCAGATCTTACACTCCTTGTTGAAATTCGCCTTCGTCATGCGCACATAAGGATTCTCCCCCAGACACGACTCGCAGACGATGGGGAAATCGCACCCATCGGCTTCTACACCGCGCAACATCCTGATCGAAACTCGACTATCACCACGCAAACCTTCCAGCAATCTCTTCTAGCTCAACAAACGGGTCGCTGAACTCGTCGAGTAAATAAGTTCTTCTTCTCCTTCAACCAACACCCGACGAAGCAATCATCAAAATGAGAAACCCTGTCACAACATGCGTCGTTTATATAACAACTTCCTAAAGTAAAAGTTGATACGAAACCCACTTCGAAGCTTTACTTGCCGTGCAAGCTAAGTCATGTTAGACCCAAGGTTCCCCAGGCATGGGCTCACTGAGTTCCTTCTCTCGAAACCTCCGGAAGCTCGTCCCTTCTCGCTGGACAGTATTGCTGTAAAAATCGTGGGAGACGTGATCAATGCACTGTCGGCATTTGGACCGGCTGAACTCAATGCCGACACACACACACACACACACACATGCAGGAGGCAAACTCAGAGCCTCAACATCACCAGCTCAAAACCAACACTAGAGATATATAATAACTGTAATCATCTCCGTTTTCTCCGGATTAAATCGATAGTCCCTGCACTCACTGCCGAGGTTACCTGGGCAATTCAATATTCGGAGTCAATCAAACTTGTTTGTTCCTGTGATTCGCAGAGAGCTTGCAGGATTAGGGTTCCAAATGGTGTAGTGTGTGTCCCTGCTTTATATACTTGGACTCCTGGTTTAAGCTTCAGAGAAGCGTGTGTTGTGTCACGGATTCATGTCCCTAGTGCAATTAACGGGAGATTTGGTAGTTAGTAAATGGCCAAATTACCGGTTGAGATTCTTTGTTTTAGGTTAAAATCTAAATAGAATTTGAGGTACTTAGAACATCTCCAATCGTCTAGATAACCACACACGCTAATGGGGTTAGCGGGCCCTCCGCCAAAAAGTTGCTCCAGTGGACTCTGCATTGACCTCGCTAACCTCGCGAGCCACGCCATACGTGTCCCGCTCACGCCAAATTTTTTGTTTATACAGGAAGATAATTTTTACACTCCAAAACCAGTCAACGCTTACTTCTGGCCAAGTATAGGTCGGTCGACCTGACATAGAGGAACCACCAAGGGACTCACAATTGTCTCGTGCAGTCTGAAGTCAATGTGGCCTACCCCTGAGTGACACGGCAGCACTAGGGTTTGAACCCGAGACTGCTTAGCGCGGAGCCATTGGGGTGTTTGCACGCCATTGTAGTGCGCTCCTACCTGGAGTGCTCGCCAAGGCCCTTTGGAAGGGGAACTTGGCGAGAAATGATTGGGGATGCCCTTAGGTCCTACCGAGAGGATACTCATGTAAGGTCCGGATGAAACGGTGTTTAAAACCGGTTATTTTTTCTAGAGAATATTTATTGGTTGTCTAAGAAAACTCCCCATTCTTTGTCGATTTCAAGCTCGGGCAACCATTGCAATATGTGAAGAAGCTGGCCTCAAGGCTGACAAAGCTGCAAATAACAGATGCAGGCATTGTACAACATTTTACAAAATCACTCGAGGTCAAATTTCCTACACTCCACAAATCCTCATCGTCTTTGTAGTTACAAAACAAAAAATTTCAATCATGGTTATGATATATTATTATGATTGAACTAAAAGAAATTGCTTTTTATGAATTGTGCATCATTTATTCACAAACATGGAGTGAGAAAAATAATGATAATATTTACAAATACCTTGTCTAAGTTGATTGTATGTTGCAATCAACATTTCTTCATAAAGGTAATCATGTTTCCATCACATCTTTCTAATGTGAAGTCCTTTGAGTAAGAATCCTCAAAGTAAGGGGCCTCCTCTTCATTGAATTTGCACTACAACGAATGTCTACCACTATCACATAGCTCCTCTTTACGTTTTCATTCCAATTATGATAGCACAAGCAAGTCGTGCACAATGCGAGGTAGCCCAATGAATTCTTTTAAAACATATTTGATTATTAGACTGTGGAATGATTCACTCACATAATTATCATGGGTTTGAGTGCAGAACTTCACTTTTGATTCTATGTGTATTTTGATAGCCATGTTTAAAATGTAAGATGGATAGGTCTTCCATAGCAATAGTAAGAACAATGTGGTGGACACTTCTCACAAACAAGATCTCATTTGCCATTCTACTGTGCACAGATTAAATGATCTCTTGCAAAATGTGCTGCAACATTTCTAATGTCTTTCACAAGCCTCTTTGGAGTATCTAAATGCAATGATGCATTCCTTCTACAACATGACTTGAATTTATAAACTAAGCATTGTTTTGAAAATTCAGGCAATTGCAATTTTCTTCATCATTGAATTTGCAATTCCTTGAAATTTAAATGTATGATTGCAAGAAGAAGATTCAAATTCAATGATGTAGAAATTGAGGGAATTGCAAATTCAATGATGAAAAAAAGGGCTCTTCTTAGGATTGTAACATAAATCCTAGAAAATTTGCAGCACCTATCAATTATTGCATCTTGAAACTTCCTCATTAGTTTCTTAGCTTTGTGCTGAAGATCCTTTTGAAGCATGATGCCAAGTTGCAAGAGAATGCAATGAACTGCCTTCTTATCATCATAAATTTCCTCCTAAATTTGCACTCTTCCAACTAATAAGTTTGACAATGCTTCTTGAACAACATTTTCTTCAATAATCCAGGAATTTTGACATTTCACACATATCTCGGTAATTCAGTTAATGATGTTGTACCATGATAGATAAACGTTCAAGAATCATAATGTGTATCAAAACACTCCAACATTTCTAATTACTTGTTGCCAATTTCTAGTGTATGTTTTGTTTTTGTTCTAGTCACACTTGCAAGATAATTGCTACTCATCCTATACTAGGATGTAAACTCGGACCTTGGAATTTATAGAAGTGTTTTTTATAGAAACTTTCATTTTAATACCTCGTGGTTCACAAACTTGAGTGTAGGACAATCTAAAACAAAGCACTACATGGAAGATTTTTTCAACTGGAACTGGCTTAGAATGCTTGAATTTTCTATCAATAGCTTGCCAATGGAAATGAAGAGTAGCTTGCCCAACATCTCTCTATGAGCGCATGCATGTCATAATTTGTTGCGGTGGAGGCTCGTGTTTACTAATTGACCCTTTTGTATATAATCATTGGAATCAAAATGCTTTTGTTGCATCGCTTACTCTCCCAATTATGGACCCTTTTGATTGATTTTGCCATTGTTTATTTAACCCCTAAAGCATCAACTCAACAAAAACGGGTTGATTTGGACTCTAGTCAGGCTCCCAGTAAATCAATTTTTACACAATGAAGCTATAATTTTGACACAATTTAGACAATTATCATATCTTTCTAACAAGACCATAGGTGCTTCAAAATTCCCCATGATTTATAAGATATTCACTCTTAAAGTCTGAAAATACTATTAAGGCATGCTGAAATTTGCCCAAAACTGTAGTATATGCTCATTTATCTTCAAAATCTGCCCAAAATTAATTTGATACTTCAAATCTATTTTCTATACATGTAAAAGGGATACCAAGGTATATTCTCACCGTTTGGATATTTAATTCAATGATGTTTTACATGCCTTTTTCATTGTCAAAAATTGGCCTTTGTAGTTGAATTTCAGCATGCGATCATGTGAAAAATAATGTTTTTTCTCAAGGTTTTAAATGTCCAATGAGGGTGAAATTTTGAAGGTATACACCTAATTCACTTAGGAATAAGAATTCAAAGAGCCTCTATTCATATCTATTCAAAAAATGGTTTTTTGGGTCCCTAAAACATTGTTGTCCTTGTTTACTACAAACATTTTTATTTTTATTTTTATTTTTATTTTTTATTTAATTTAATTAATTAATTAATTTATTATTATTATTTTAATTTATTACTGTTTTTTTTTTCAAACTTTAAACATTATGATTTTATAAACGGTGTGGAATTCGTATCTAAGATTTGGTGTACATATACATGTACAAGTTAGGTACTAAATCCTATGGTTATACTCTTCAAAATATGTTAGAAAGTTAGAAAATTTACCGTGCAATGAAACAAGGCAGTTTTATTGCACAATTGTAGAATTTGATGCCAAAAAATGTAGTGACTAATCTAGTGTAAATTTACAAGTTAGCCTTGGAATGTTGGACTAATTAGATTAATAGGAACTACCATACTCTAACAAAGGCTTTCAACTAGATTATTTTAATGTTTATTTTCAACCTAAAAATTGAAACTCTCACCTCAATTCGGTCTAAAATTTTCACAGCCACCCTCTCAACTTGGTCACACACTGAACCACCCCTAAATCACCACCACAAAAAAAAAAAAAAAAAAAAAAAAAAAAAAAAAAAAAAAAAAAAAAAAAAACCCCACAAAATGATAAACAAGGCCCACACACCACCAAAAAAACTCCCCAGAACACACACGGTCCGAAAACCGTTGATTGAACTTGTGATTGAACTGGAGGAGTCGACCACGCTCCAGACACCATCAAACGAAAGGAAGCAAGCGGATGACGCTTCCGCCTCCAGCCACTCATCGCCTCCCCAAAACTCCAATTCACCACCGATCCCCGGCCCACACTCGCATTGTGCGACCGAATTCAGACACCCAACCGAGCTAGCAATCCCATCCCATAACAAAGCCGCCACCTTCCCGAGCAATTCAGTGTCAGTGAACTCATTTGCCAGGACCTGAATTCGCCATGGCGAGCTTGAGCTGCGCCATGGAGCTGGCCGGGGGCGTGGTGGGAGGGCGCAAGGGCGTTGCGGGGATGGTGCCGGTGCCGGTGGTGAAGGTGAAGGGGGTGGGGGTGAGGGGAGGGCGGAGTGAGGGCGCTGGGCGCGTGCAGGTGCAGCGGGGTGCGGGTCTGGTGGTGCGAGGTGCCGCGAGTGAGAAGGTTTCGAGTTTGGAGGGGCAGGAGCCGAAGGGTGGTGTGGTGAAGGGCGTGTTGTTCGATATGGATGGCGTGCTTTGTGATAGTGAGAAGTGTTCGCGGAGGGCCGGGGTTGAGATGTTTGCTGAGATGGGGTATACGGTTCAGGAGGAGGATTTTCTCCCGTTCACTGGGACTGGTAATTCGGTGTTTTGTGATGGCTAGGTTTGGTGGATTCATCGGAGGTTGGGATTCGTTTGATGTGGTTTAGAATGTGGGATGTGTTGGATTGAATTTGGAATTCAGGGCTAGGATGTGTTTCGGAATTGGATGTGTTTTTTTCATTTTTTGGTGATGTTGGTGCAGGTGAGGCGAATTTTTTGATGGGAGTGGCGAAGAAGCATGGGGTGAAGGATTTTGACGTCGTTTTGGCTAAGAAGCGATTCTTTCAAATTTATGTAGAGAAGGTGCTGTCCAGTGGGTTTAGTATGTGAATTATGGGAATTCTTTGCAAGTGGGTGAATTTGCAGGGAATGGTTTTGAGTTGGAGTGTTGATTGATTCGGTTGATGTGTGTTGCAGTTCGCTGTGCCGGGCGCTGGGATTGGGTTTCCCGGGGCTTTGGACCTGATTCTTCAGGTTAGTCAATTGGAACTAAAATTTGTTGAATTAATTTGCAGTCAACTTTGTGTTTTGTTGAATTAATGATCGACTTTGCAGTCAACTTCGTGTTTGTGGATTAGTAGGGAGGAGAATTCTGAGCCTTTTGTTGTGATGGCAGTGTAAGGAAGCTGGCTTGAAGACCGCAGTGGCCTCGAGCGCTGATAGAGTCAAGGTGGATGCTAATCTATTAGCTGCGGACTTCCCACAATCCAAGTACATTCTCATCTATTTCCCCTACTTTGAATTACAGAACGCTTTAGCTTGTTTTTGGTTGGCATTTTCTATGAAGCTCTTGTAATGTTAACCGTGGTATGAATTATGTTTCCAGTTTGTGGCAAATCTATAATCTTGATCGTTTTTCTTTTCTGATAATGTGATTGCTTGCAGTTTCGATACAATCATCTCGGCAGATTTGTTTGTGAACTTGAAGCCCGCTCCTGACATTTTCCTGGCAGCTGCCAAAAACCTTGGATTGCAACCACATGAGGTACACAAAACGCATGGATTTACTCTTCATTTAGGCTGTTCAGTTATCGTCCTCCAGATTCAAATCTGAATCACCTCCAAATGCAGGGGCTTAAATTAGTGATGTTGTTTCGGTTGATTTCAGTGTGTGGTGATAGAAGATGCACTTGCCGGCGTACAGGCGGCCAGAGCTGCTGGCATGAGGTACCAACTTCTTTTTTGCTAAAATTGATTTTGATTTTGATTTATTTATTTTTCTCCTGGCGGTTTAATTAAATTTTTGTAGGAAATGGAAGAACTCTGTTTTTGTCTGTTTCTAATCATTGGACTTTGGAGCAGATGTATTTCGGTGACCACAACTCTGAGTGAGGAGAAGCTGATGGAAGCTGGGCCGCAACTCGTTAAAAAGGATATTTCTTACATCTCTCTCAAAGACATACAAGAGCTAGGTGTGTCCCTTTATTCAAAATAAAATGTGGGACTTAGCTGGCTCACTTGTCTAGAATAATGTACTTCTGGTATAGAAAAGGATATTGTGTAAATGTGTACTGTCAATGGCTGCAGATGCCAGAAGACTGGATGGTTCAGAAAGTCCTGGAAGCACTGTGAAGGATGTCAATACTAGCATGAGCAACAGTTATCAGTCAGCTCTCAATGTGGAAGTGCCATTACCTGGCGGGTTAGGCTTTAGACCTTGCCTCAATTCTTGTTTCTTCCAGCCTATTGTAGCTGGCTGTAATAAAGCTTCAGAATTTCTACTTTTCCTTGTTCTTGGTGTGTATGATTGTACTTCTGATGATATTGAAGTTTTAAGGTTTGTCAAGAGCACTGCTGATAATTATCAAACCACATCCATGACATGATCCAGCCTAGTCTGCAAGCACCAATTTACAAGAATTCAATTGCGTCATCTTATGCAGATACTCCACCACCAGACGTGAAGTGCTGAAGCTTGGAAGTCTTTTCATGGGTTTGGGGAGCTCCTATTTCGCTTTGACCCACCTTAAGGTTCGGTCTGCCCCCACACGGTCCCGTTCTGTTGGAGAAACGTAGTTACGAGACCTCTAATTTTTCTTAGTTGGAAGTTAGAAGTTACACCTCAGCTGTGTACTGTACTGTTCAGTCTGAACAAGAATGGAGAAAAAGACTACATGAACATAACTCTTCTCAAAAATCCTGAGTCATGGTTCTGATAAGACCCCTGACTCACTGTTTGTGCGGAGTTTGCACAGGCCAATTAGAGAAAGTTGCAGAGCTTTCATGAGGTGTCTGATTATGGCGTTCAGTTGGCCCTTGTGAAAATATTCTGAGGGTTACTGACTCACAAATAATGTTTGAGATAGCAGGCACTATCTTACGCGTCTCCCAAGGCTTTACTCAATGCTCTTCAAGGAGTTGGTCAACCTCTTCTTGCAAATGGGTCTGGTACGATATGCTGATCTCGGAATCCTGCGGGTTGTAGTTAGAATTTTCGCTACATGCACAAGAACTGTTTCAGATCACCATCAGATGTGGTCGCTTGCTGCTTTGATTTTTGAGAATTGAGAGCAACAATCACCTCGTTGGACAGCCCAGCGAATGAAATTCAACTAATTGTTACGATAACCCATTTTGTGTTGAACATGCAGAATTGGCTCGTCCAGAACGTGTTCGCCAGTTTAAACAGTACATCAGAGAGCTAGAGAGCAAGTATAGTACTCAAACCCGTCTTGCTGAAGTCTAGGTGTAGGTGCTGATAATTGCAAGAGAAGTGACCAGCTTTGATTCTATGTTTATACTTATATATTGGACTCTGCAGCGAAGAGTAGCATGAACTTCTTACGCCTCACTCGAAATACTCAATGTGGTTTGGTTTAAATATGTGACAGAGGAACGGGACAGATGGTACCAGATTTCCAACCGAAACTGGAGTGGCTGAATACTGCTCCTTTGTCTCTTAAGAAGGTATGCGCTTCGTCATACTCTTTCCGATTTGTTACAGGTACACAATAGTGCATTTATATTTTCATGAAACTCATTTGCTCTCTGGAGCAACTCAGAGTCTTAGTAGTTGGACATTGACGATATTCTTATTGGCGATATGACAGGATTTGAATGGGAAAGTGGTGGTGCTGGACTTCTGGACGTATTGTTGCATCAACTGTATGCATGTGCTCCCGGATCTGGCTTACCTGGAGAACAAGTACCGAGACCAGCCGGTAAGTGAAACAGTTGAGAGAATCCACTAGAAAGGATAATGCTCGAATTCGAGATGTATGACGTATTCCAATTCTACTTTATTTGCAACGTTCCAAATGAATTAGCTAACTGGAAATTTTGTGTGGATGGGCCACAGATGACCGTGGTTGGAGTGCATTCTGCCAAGTTCGACAATGAGAAAGATTCGGGAGCTATCCGCAATGCTGTTATTCGTTACGATGTCACTCACCCGGTAACATGATTGTCTTTTCACCCAAGTTTAAGATTCCGGGCTTGGAGCACATTGATTCCTTTTCTTCAGCGTGGAAGTGCTGGTTCAAAATGTTGTAATGGGTGGATGTTGCAACAGGTGGTGAATGATGGCGAGATGACAATGTGGAGGCAATTGGGTGTAAGTTCATGGCCGACTTTGGCAGTCGTGAGCCCAAAGGGCAGATTGATTGCTATGCTGTCTGGAGAGGGCCATCGAGAGGTGCGTTGAATCCGCATCCTTTTCTGTTTCAAAGGGGACCTCTAGGATGTCATTCTATGATGAGAAGCTAGAGGATTAGAACATGTGGTCGATGATCCTTGTTGTTTGAGGTGCGACAGCAGGTCACAGATTGTGTGGGTTTGTTTATTGTCTACAGGATTTGGATGACCTGGTGGAGGCCGCCCTTGAATTCTACGGAGAGAAGAAGCTCTTAGACTCCCGGCCGCTCATCCCAAGTTTAGAGAAGGATAAGGACTCTCGTCTTGTTGCATCACCGCTCAAGTTCCCAGGGAAACTCGCCACCGATCTTGTTAATGGCCGCCTGTTCATATCCGACAGCAATCACCACCGTATCGTATGTCAACCAACTTTATGACCTGTTCATGTTC
Organism: Ceratodon purpureus; assembly: GCA_014871385.1. NCBI lineage: Eukaryota > Viridiplantae > Streptophyta > Bryopsida > Pseudoditrichales > Ditrichaceae > Ceratodon > Ceratodon purpureus. The sequence goes on along the minus strand of CM026432.1, from coordinate 7,991,940 downwards.
AAAAGTTTCAGATATTTCATTTTTATTTCTTTAGTCAGATGCACGAGCCAACTTAGCTGGACATGGTCGGGGTTAAGAAGAGGTAGTGATTTGAAACCAGGTGGTAACCGATTTGGACGGGAACTTCATCACTCAAGTGGGAGGTGGAGGAGAAGGTTTGAAGGATGGAGGCTTTGCAGATGCTTTGTTTAACCGGCCTCAAGGCGTGGCTTACAACGCAGTCAAGAATGTGCTCTATGTTGCTGATACCGAGAATCATGCCCTGAGGTAAATCCACACACTCTTGCACATCTATATACATGCATTTATTCTTTAAAAGAAGCTTTATCTGACACGAAATAATCTAACCGAACTCAGAAGGAATGCATTGTCATCCAAAGTTTCATGCTCCTTGCACTCTATTCAATTAAATTGCTGTGCTTAATTACTTGAAGATTTGCTCAGCTGACAATAAGGCGGTATTTGCAGGGAAATCGATTTCGTGAAAGAGACGGTCCGAACCTTAGCTGGAAATGGTACCAAGGGATCAGATTACCGGGGTGGAAAGAAGGGCTCAGCTCAGGTATTCCACAATCTATAGTCTCTAACTCAAGCTAATGGCAGTGATTTGGTTCGACATCTGATTTCAATGGGTCTGTAGTAATTTTAATGTGCGTCTAGCTAGTCACAGATAGTTCACAGAGAATATAGAGCCTCTTAGATCCTCCCGTCACTGCCAGTTTGTGTAGTCACATTGCTGACTTGTGAACTTCCTCATTAGGTCCTCAACTCGCCTTGGGATGTCGCCCATGACCCGGATGCCGGTCTTGTATATATCGCATTGGCTGGTCAGCACCAGATTTGGCAGCACAGAATCGCTGATGGTACGACTGAAGTTTTTAGTGGCGACGGTTATGAGCGGAATCTGAATGGGCGAAGGTAATACGCACTGGTCCCATTGTTGTCATCATTACTTACCACTTAGTCTTAGGACGTGCAATCCTTGCTTTGTAAACTATTAATTTTTATGTCCATGTCTAAGTTTATAGAACTCAATGGACGTTATTTTTGTGCATTTATGAGCTGTTTCTGACTGTATTATATACATTGTGTGCAATAGGGGAAAAGAAACCTCGTTTGCCCAACCGTCGGGAATTTCTTTGACACCAGGTACGAGCACATAAAGAAGCATGGAGCACGGGATTTTCTGAGTACAGATGTTCATTTCTTAACTGCATGTGTGAATTAGGATTCAGGGTTCAGGCGCTTGTTTTCTGTTTTTCTGACGAAGCAATGTTGGTACAGATTTAAAATCCATGTATTTAGCTGACAGCGAGAGCAGCTCCATTAGAAGAGTGGATCTGACGACAGGAGGCTCTAAGTTGCTAGCGGGTGGCGATCCAACATTCTCAGATAACCTGTTTCAGGTACGATTTGAGGGACTTAGATGTAGACAAATCTTTATGCCAATGATACATCGAAAAGCACTGCCAAGGAAAACCATTGCTTGCACTTGAGATTGTTCCTGTCACTTTAGCTTGTCAGGGGAATTGAAGTGCGTTGTGGTGTCCAGTTTGGTGACAAGGATGGAGTAGGATCTAAGGCGCTGTTGCAGCATCCATTGGGGGTTCTTCACAGTCCAGAAGGCCTGGTATATATTGCCGATTCTTATAATCATAAGGTGAGTTATGTCCTACTATGCCACCTTGACTGATTACTTCATTTGGATCTGGAGCTTAGACTTGTTTGCTTATGAAACTTTGGATCGAGAAGTAATTCGCACAATCATTGATACATAGTGACGCTAAGATTTCTAATGCAACACTTGAAGCTCAAGCGACTGAAATTTTCTGTTGCAGATTAAAGTTCTAGATCCCAACAGTCAAAAGGTCACTACACTCGCCGGCACTGGAACAGCTGGGTTTAAGGACGGGGTTGCTCAGGCAGGGCAGGTACGTTGCATAATTATAAAATATATTCCTGAGAGTGGATTGTTGGATTGGCTCTTGACAAGTATATGCAGACGCTTTTGCCATGCTGATCCTGCTTAATTTTCCGTCATGGAAAGAGTTCATTTTACGAACTCGTTGTCTAGAAGCGAGACCTTCCTCTCTTGTTTATAAGAAATTGTCCTAACTATTTGCTCTCATATGTTGATGTCTTGTTTTTGTTTCACAGCTTTCAGAGCCCGCCGGAATCGCGTTGGGAGTGGATGGTAAGCTCTTTCTAGTACGGTAGCGGAAGCTTTAGAGCTGAAAATTTTATGGATTCATCCTTACAGTATTTATTAACAGCAAAGTGATCATCCATCAAAATACTACTAAACCAAGGATATGAACCAGCCACAGATTTCGCACTATATTGTAGTTAGAAGCGTTGAATAATCACATAGATTGCTTTACCATCATTAAAGTACTCACCAAGGTTTAAAGAGTGTTATTTTTTATTTTGTTTTCCTTGCGTCTGACATTTGGAATGCTACGCTGTTGTGGATCTCCAGGGAAGCTGTATGTGGCTGACACCAACAACAGTCTCATCAGAGTCCTAGACCTCCAGGCACAAGGTGGACCCAAGTTAGAGACATTGGAATTGAAAGGCGTTCAGCCCCCAACTCCTGCAGCACCCACTGGTCCTCGCAGACTTCGCCAACGGCTTTCATCCGATACCCAAGTCATTCGCATTGATCCAATCGATGCTCTCAACGGCGACTTGCAGCTTCAAATCTCCCTTGCTTCTGGATACCATTTCAGCAAAGTGAGCTATTTCTGTCTCGGCTTGTCTTTGTCAAAAACCAACCCCTTTTATCCTCAAAACGTGCCCACTGTTTCTTAGCCAAATATCTGTGAAAATCAAAGACTCAAGTCCAAAGAAGTATAGCTAGGACTTTGACCTTCAATCTAAATCAACCCCCTTGTGTCATGCTTTTCATGCACTAAATTGACGCTTGATGAAAACCACGCAGGAGGCTCAAAGCAAGTACGAGGTAGAACTGGAGACGGATAGTGGGATAACCCTGGATCCTCCTACTGGCGTTATTGGGCAAGATGGAACTGCCACTATTCATTTCAAGCGTGATCCCAATTCCGCATCTAAAGGCGCTACACGCGTATCTTGCAAGGTATGAGACTATCTACACCTGTTGTATGTATATTATCTAGAAACGTTTTTGCACAACTGATTGAGCATTGTTAATGTTTTCTGTTGTCAATGCTCTTTGTCAGTACTATCTCATTTGGTGCGTTCAAAGTTGTACTATCTTTCTCCATACACTGTACTAAGGTAGAGAGGGGTATTCAGTGAGTTTAACCATCTGGGCATGTTTTCCAAGGTAGAATCTGTTGAGAAAAAAATGTTGCTTTGAAATTTGGGTCCTCTTCTAAAATATAATTTTCAAATATTTTTTTGAGGAAAAACTGAATGTTTTAGGTAATTTTGAAAGTAGAACTTGTAGACCACTATAACATTGAGTAGAGTATTCCTATTCCACCATTAGTAAAAACTCAATGAAGACATTACAAGTGTGCAAGATTCTCCTAGAAAAAACCAAAAAGTCAAAACTTAATGATGGAATTTGGGTGAGCGATATGTTGCTTTCTGGAGTAATCATAAGGCATGGATATTGATTACTCACAGAAATACCCCTCTCTACCTTAGTTGCTGGTTGATGAACTCAGCATGGTCAGTGTCATGGTTTTTGATTTATGTTCAGGTCTACTTCTGCGAGGAAGATCAAGTTTGTCTCTACAAAGCTCTGGCCTTCGACGTCCCGTTCTCCAGCGAAGTGTCCAGTGAGAGAGCACAAAGGGTGACCTTGCCAGCACTGGTCAAGCCTGCCGAGGTTGCACGCAAAAGTTTCACAGGGAAAGTTTAACCTTAGAGAGATTGATTGATGTCATTCAGGGAGTAGAATTGGAGCCTGCATTGTAGAAACTACAATGTGGGTCACAGTTGGAGTTTTGTTGTAACGATTTATTTGAGAGGACTATTGTACAACCACGCGGTGCAAGAACTGAAGCAATTTCGCCAGTTCAAAAAATGGTAGAAACATCCAATATTTTCGTGTAATTTGTCTCATTCAAAAGTCAATTTCAATCTTAGTGAATCTTAGTTATTTCGTGTATTTTGTATTACTGTTACTCTGATGCAGTTGAATGCTTTTGTTGATTGATCCTGACGTAAGAGTTTTTCTGTTCTTTTGGAAAAGTTATGTTTTGATTAATTAGGAAAAATACAAAATATAACGTCAACCGGTTGACAGTGAGAATCAGCACCTTTTTCCATCTTGTGGTGTGACTCAGTTTTTACCAATCAGCACCTTTTTCCATCTTGTGTATTCAAAGTAAAAGCAATTACCATAATTCTCTGAGGGTGCAAAGGTGCGTGACTCCGTCACCATTGCGTGCAACTCATGCCCGGTCTAGGAACCAGCTCCGCAATCTCTACACAAGCCCCCCTCGTTTCCTGCTTGATGTCTTCAAAGAAGCATCTTATACAAGCGTCCCTACAGATTTGCCAAAGCACTACTTGCCAAATTTTCCATTTCGAGTGGTTAAAGGACACTCAGATCCTATAGATGCGCAAATGAGGGAAATTGGGTCACACTTTCCGGGATACTCTGGTGTGGCCTATTGTCCACCTTACTTTGTGATATCATGGCCGGAACAACAAATCAAACCTTGGCCGTTGACAATAGGAGGTATGCCTCTATACTATGCCACTCTTGACCAGCCTCATCCGCCTACTTACGGTAAGGTAGGAAGAAGTGGCCCCTTCATGGAAGGGGCTGGTCATCGGTTGAAGACATGGGAGGATCCATCTAATACCCTCATTGAAGAAATTGCAAAATCTTTGGTGGAGAGGGTATTGGCTTGAAGTTATTTGGATGGTGCGGAGTGAGGTGGTACGCTGAAGTAATGTCAACTGAAGATGGCATGAAGCTTCCTTCAGCAATTTGTGGTTTGGTGGTCATGTGGAAAGTGTCTTTAGAGTTTGGAGAATCCGCAAGGAGAGCTATCACACCTATGTGGTCTTCAGATGAACATCAAGTAATTGATAATACTTCCTATAAACCCACACTAAGGCCAAGGATCCTATTGGACTCCAAACATGGATTTGGAACCACGTCTGGGATTCCATTGCTTGGGCCTAGCGGTAAGCGTGGTTTACAGTAGCAAAGCATGATTTCAAGTCGAGAGGCACCATGAGGTCCACCATCCAAGTTATGCGGCAAGAGGAGACAATTTGATTGGCATTGTGACGGACAGCAACGAGTATAAGTTTTTTGGTTCTGATATTGGATTAGCTCAACTTAAAGATGGATGATGTATTCAGATGTGTCTATTGATGCGGATGAGGTGGATGGCACAAAGTTTGAGGGACTGGTTAGGTCTGGGGATACAGCTATTGGCGACCGTATATGCATGGACTCTCGTTACAATGGACGATGTGAAGGAGTCTTGGGATGGCGCGGGGTTAATATAATCGACCAAGTTGATCATGATTCTCTTGAATTCACTTTTCTGCATACTAGTATGATATATTTTGGTAATGGATCATCTCATATTTTGCCAGGAACGCGTGGAAGTGCTCTGTGGACTGATGAAAACAAAGTAGCAGCACTTTTCCGTTGGTATGATCAGGTTTCTGCCATTGCATATGCATCTAATGTAAACGTCCTGATTGAAGCAGGCTACACCCTTGATGCAATTCCCTGAGATTGTACACTTCTTTGTGATTAATATTTGTGTTCTAGTAGAAACCCATTTGGTACCTTGTTTACATGACCTCTATTTTTGTGTTACTTTTGTATTTCCAAAATTGCTGAGGTAGAATTTTGCAATAAATTTGTACTCTCCTAGTGCTATATTCCAATGTGCTCTTGCTGGGTGGTTCGCTAGTTGTTGTGTTACAACGTATGGAATTTGTAAATACATAATCCTGATAGATTTCACATAAACCAGGAGTACAACCACAAGAGGATATGATGAATTGCCAAACTGTAATTCTCGACCACAATTTGAAATCTGGTTGGTAATCTACACTACATTCACAACTAACTCTATCCAACCATTATAGTCTATTTTATGCTGTATAATAGCACTCCTGAATCGCTGCCCATTCATTTGAAGCTTGAACAGAGCTTTTAAAATAATTGCAACAGTGGTGTATCTAAGACCCCAAGTTTTATGACCTTCCCAGCAAGCCACTGACCATCAGCCCACCAACTGGTGAACCAAGGCTCCTTCCAGTCTATCGATTGGACCATTGAAACTCAACTTCTAAGGTTCGAGGTGTTCCATCTCGGTTCGTCTCCGGCTGCAGTGTATACTGGCCGCTGACGGTTCCCTGCATCACCACTGTGTCTATCTGAATAGTCACCTTTCCTAGTGAACCCTGCCAAGAGAGACAGGCGATTGCGGATGTTAGTATTCACCTTCACATGACCAGGAAAAATAGAGTTTTACTGAATTTCGCTAGAAGGAAGGGGCTGAAAGTGGACAAGAATGATGCAAATCGCTGCTATTCACAACAAGTTTCAGTTGCTAAGGAATTAAGAGTCCTAAGGAATGAAGTATTGAGATTGTTAAATTCAACTGAATGCCAGGAATACTGCCAGAAAAAGAAGAGTAGAATATAGCAGTCAATAACTTGGATTGCATTTGTTACTACTGACCTTGCCAAAAGCACCCTTGTTTTTGCAAGCTATGTGAAGCTTTTGACCTTTAGGTGGATTATCAAATGCCCAAGCAAAACCCTGCTTCCATTGTGGAGAGGCGCTTTGACTTACAACCTGCACCATACAAGATCGGGATTAATGCTGGAAACTCTTGAATTGGATCAAATAGGATAAGATGACTTCAGAAAATTCCACGACCACAATAAATGCTTAAAATACCAAGAGATGCAGAGTAAAGTAGAAGCCAGTTTCCTCAGAATATCACAAAGAAGAGTCCACAAACCTTTGTCTGGCGTGGAGGACCATTGCCAAGTGTCAACTTGCAGAAGGCATTTGTGCTCCCCACGGATTGCTTAAGATTGTGGCCTTGCTTGACAGTGACCACCAAGCTACCAGGCAAACATTGCAATAGAATTTCAGCTTTCTCTTGGAACCTCGGAGGCCCTTCTCTTACCAAATATTGAAGAATAGGAATTGCTTCAGCTGCAGCCATAGCCTGTGCCTTCCCTACTTCAGCAGGACTATCTGGCCAATCCTCCTGGAGCAGATAGAGAGCATGAAGAGCAGCTTCTTGTGCTGCTTCATTTCCAGCCTTCAAAGCACCCACTAACTGGGCAATACTTTGTGTGGCCTCATCAGTAGATCGCAACCGGCGGAAGTTGCCCAGCATGACAGTTAATGCCTTTGCAACATCTTCGTTCACAGAAGCAGTGGCCCACAGATCCTTTTCAAGGGCGGCTGTCCCCAATGACATTATAAGAACAACCACATTAGATTCATTTTGAATAGGACCCGATGTAATCGAAGCCACAACTCGGTCATTTTTCTAAAAGACGAACAATAGAAAAAAGAGAATGACACAAGCAAAAGTACTATCGCTTGGTGTGTTGTGATGAAATAAAACACTTGATTTGTGGTTTTAATTGCTAGTTAACTTCTCTTTCCTTTTTTTCTTCGAAAAGAAAAAAGAAAAACTGATACATTAATCGTGATTAGAAATGAACAACTTATTGACAATTTCCAACAACTTACCTGCAAGAGCCCGGATCATTTCGCTGGAAGCATATTCCTGTATTGTGTGGTTTGCGAATATCAGCTTGATCAGTATAGCGGCCTGGCCTGCACTCTCTGAATTACTAGACGCCAAAAGCTCCTGCACTACCTGAACACCCCCAGCCTCTGCAACAGCTCGCTTGTTCGCACGGCTGTTCACCACAAGGTTCTGTAACGCGCACACAGCGACCATCTTCATCTCTTCCGTTGGCTGATCCTCTAGCAAGCTTACAAGTGCACGACAAGCTGAAACAGCGTCATTGCTACGGGACAGGCCTTCATGTTGAAACAAATCTCCAAGTGCGAGCGCTGCCAGAAGGCGGGCTGGCTGAGTGCGTGTCTGTGGATCCAGCAAATATTGTGCCAAAGGTGCAATGGCAAGCCTGGCTGCCTTGGTATCTCGCACTTTGTAATTGTTGAACAGCGCCTCCAAAAGACGGGCTGCAGCTTCTTCACACTGGTGACAGCGTAAAAGCTCCAACAATGCCTCCACAGCGCCGGCCTCAGCGATGCCTTCTGCACTGGAGGAGTCTTCTCTCTCCAGCAAAATCAGGGCGCTCAAAGCTACAACCACGGTCGCCTCGTTGCTGGAACGCAACAACCTCACAAGGACGGCGGCAGGCACCTTGAAGTAGTACTGAGAACTGAAGCGAAGAACATTGGAGAGTACCAGAGCTGCAGCCTCCCACAGAGCATGCGGTGGCGGTGGATCTTGCAGCAAGAGTGCAGAAAGTTCGATGATCCCCCCTGCATCCGCGATAGCATTGGGCCAGCTGATGGAGGCACTTTCCAGCGCTCTTATAGCCTCCTTCTGTAAGCTTGAAAGACCCACCCCAACAAGCCTCACCAGTGGAACTACAGCTTGTTGGGTGAACACGTCACGCTGAAACTGCTCCTGTGCCAAGAGATGGGACAGCAGTTCTGCCGCCAGCTGCTGGACAGGCTGTGATGGAGAGTCAAGAAGCAATACAAGAGGTTCAATGGCTTGATTGGGTGTCAAAGTAAGATTGGCAAGCCGCTGCGGCTTCTCAAGAATGTTGACTAAAACTTGCATCGCACTATGTTGTCCGGAAGTGCTTAAATCGGGTCTCGTAAGGGAGTAGAAAAGAGGTTCCACAACTTTTGCTGCCGCTACTCCTTTAGCTATACTACTGTTGTTTGTTAGGATGCGTAATAGCTCTGCGCAGAGAGCACAGAGTGAGTCTGGAGCTTCCGGAAGAATGTCCAGCACATTATCAATGATGCCACCTTTTACCATGTCCAGTTTACACAAAGGACGGTCCTTTGCAAGCTTGATAAGCCCACTTACTGCAGCCTCGTGGAGGCTGAAATTGGTTCCAACCACCAGGTCCACCAAAGGCACCACAGCTCCATTCGCAGCGACAGCCTCTGCTTGTTGCTCATCGTCAAGAAGATTGTCGAGAGCACAAGCGCCAGCGTACTGAGCGGAGGGTAAATCCACATCCAGAAGTGCAACTAAGGGAGAAATGCAACACGCTGCCTCTGGTGTGGCTCGTACTCGTGGGTTGTTGAATAACGTTCGGCAAAGATTGGCGGAATCCTCTTTGAGCTCCAACGAGCAGTCTGACAGAAGCACTCTGCAGACTCCCTCCACAGCATTGGCCTCGGAGTCAGCGATGGCCACAACCTTGGAAGGATTATCCTCTGAAAGTGTAATAAGAGCGCTAATTGCCACACGCTGTTCCTTCTCAACTCCAGAGCTCAACATCTCCACTAATGGAACGATTGCTTGTCCAGCCGCATAGCCCACCCTGATATGTTCGGCAGCGAAAAGTCCTTGTAAAGCCCTGGCAGCACTCAATCGAGAACCTCGAGTTCCAAAACGCAGAACGGCAACCAACTGTTCAACAGCAGCAACTGCAGAATCATGTCGACGAAGTTCTGGAATGGTGAACAATATTCTCAAAAGATCTGCTGTAGCTTCTTCAATGGCATCCTGAGGGCCAATGGACAAATATTTCGTTAACCCATCCAACGCTCCAGCTTCTGCCATGGCAAGTTTGTTGATGTTGTTGTCGTTCGCCAGCTGCGTCAAGAGACCCAAAGCAAGAGGTGAAGCACCTGGACGATCAGGGAGAGGCTTCAGTAAATCCACCAGCATTGGAATCGCTTTTCGAGCAGTAGCGCCCACTCGAATGTCGTCAACGCGGAATAAACGCTCCAGTGAAACCTGGTCAGGATAACCAGGTAGCGAAAATTCCTTTGACAAAACCACCAAGTCACTTATGTCTGACTCCGACATGCCCAACATGGAAATAAGACCGCCTGCAGCCCCTGAATTGGCTACAGCTAACAAAGTGCCTCGGTTGCCGTTGCATACTAGACTGGCAAGAGCTTGAGCTGCAAAATATCGGTCAATAGTCTCTTGCGACTTCAAGAGAGTTGTCAGTGATGGTATAGCTCGCATTGTCGCAGGTGTGCGCGTAACGTCTCGGTCTTGGAATAAGATAGCGAGCAGAAGTGCGCTTACCCATGTCGTCCCGTTGTCTTCCACTTCAGCCTACGTTCCAGGATTTTGCACACTGGATTAGCTAGAGGCTTTGAAATGTCACTATCCTCTAACAATTGAAATACAATTATTCACAATTCTGACCAAATACACAATTACACTCATGTGTAAGACTTCCATATGGGAAACTATTTATCCACACAACTTGGACAATACGACATAATCAACATGATTAGATTTAAAGCTAATCAAGTGAGGAAATAATCTAGCGTAATCATTTGCTAGCAATTTACAGAGATCACTAGCATTACAACATTCAGAGGACAATGTTCCAAAGCTATGATTCAACAGTGACCAGAATCTCACCTCGCGAGCGTTGGGTGCAAATATTGCAAGCTTCTCGGTGACAACCTCAATAGCACCAGCCTCTGTAATTGCCGCCTTGCTTAAGCTATCGTGTGAAGCGATCACACAAAGCAACCACAGTGCCACTGTGCCTCCCGAAATCTTTGCAGGGCCGTGTTCCAAGAATATGTCACCATCTACTCCATCGTGTATATTTTCTTGCCTTCTGGCGACTCCACTTTCATCGACGGTGAACGTCACTTCTTCCTCCTCAACATCACTGGTCGCAACATCATCATCCCCTGCGTCTTCCACAGATTTAAATCCCAGCATATCAACTAGAGATCGGATAAGTTCAACAGAAAAGCCTGCTTCACGAAGAGCTTCCATGGACACCTGGCGGTGCTCTTTTGCGGCACATATGAGCAAGGCAGCACCTCCAACCTTCACTTCTGAGTTGGAGGATTGTATAATCCGATCCGCCAGTGCTGAAATACATTTCGGATTGTCAGCAATAAGATCACCCAGAACCGCTGGCTGATCTCGGCATAGCCTTGAAAGGACTTCAATTGCTTTCTCCTGCACTGTCGGTGCACCTATTGCAAGACACGTCACCAACGGACTCATGCTGAATGGAGCTTCTGCCAATACAGCCCATGGTGGATGACTAAAACTGCCACCTCTTCTTGTCCTTGCCAACGATGCAAGAGCTTCAAGAGCTTCCGACGTCGAACTATCTTCTGAATTCGTCGTGGCAAGAAGTGACACCAAAGCGAGGACAGTGCCACAATGGTGAACACTCTCTGCCAGGATATCATCAACATGTCGAGAGCGAAGCAATCGGGCAACAGCCCCAGCTGCATGCTCCTTGCCAACCAAAGTGCCCTCGCGCAGCACTCGTGTTAGGGGCAATATAATATCTTCAGCAGGTGCCTTTTCAGCCACCTCTGCATCCAATAAAAGATTCGCTAAGGCTGTAGTCGCAACTTCGGCAACACTTATGCTTGAAGATTTTGCAAGGCCGATCAAGGGCAAAATAGCATTCTTGCCTGCCTCCGCAACTTCACGGTTGTGCTGAATGCAGCAGAAGAGAGCTGCAAGTGCACGCGCTGCCTGCAAGGCGATCTGCTCGCTGGCTTCACTGAGAAGGCTGATTAATGGAGCAATTGCCTTGATAATCTTTGGGCTCTCACATAGATCAGGCCTGCAAGCAAATATTTCTGCGAGAACAGAAGCGGAGTGCTCTTGGGTCTCATCTTTGCCAGTAAGCAAGAGTTCTATCACAGTCTCCAGAGCCTCGTAAGCTGCAGCACCTTCCTGAAATATATCCTCCTGGGAGGCCCCTGAAAGCAAGCAGCCCACAACGTGAAGGACATGGACCTTGGAGAGTGGCAAGTCCCCAGTGAGGAGCGCAGTCAACTGGCTGATGGTGCTAGCATCTGAGTCCCGCACGAGCTGTGTGAGTGCTCTGGCTGCAATTCCTTGGCCTTTGAAACCAGCATTCTTCAGCAACCACAGGAGCGCAGGAACAGCCTCTGCTGTCTCCACACAAACGCGAATATCCTCACTGTGACTGCAAAGATTCCCAAGCACAATGGCAGAATCTTCTTTCGCTTTTTCTGAACCAGTTTCAAGAAGCTGCACCAATGGAGGTATTCCTCCAGCTGCAGTGATGGCCCATTTGCTCTCATCTATTTCTTGAGACAATATGGAGAGCAATGCAGCTGCGTGTTCCTGCTGCTGCTCCACAGAAAGACCCAACAGAGAAATCAGGAGCTGCACACCCTCCCGACCTCGAAGCGCTTGCCACAAATCTCTGTGCTTGCAACAAATGTCCATCAGTGACATCGTAAGGCTTTCTTGGATCTCAGAAGTGGCCATGGTTATCAGCCCAACGAGCATCTTCTTCCCTTCAGCATGCTCTAGACCCCTAGCCAGGTAACTGTTGCCATACAAACTAGCCAAACTCTCAACGGCACGCTCCTGAATCAGCAGGGATGTGCCGTTCCCAACATGCTTTACCAGAACCTCCTCAATATGGAGTGGATCTACAGATTCCACTGAACTGTCACTGTCATTCAAAACCGTAAGTGCATAAGCTAATGCTCCAATAGCATCGGCTGTCTTGTCTTCTGACTGCTTTGAATTTATACTCTCTCCAAGATTGACAATAAGAGCAGGCAAACCTCCCGATATATGTGCGGATGCCCCCAGGGCATTCTCTTGCAAAGCCTGGGTGAACTTGCCTTGCATTATCTCCTTCGAGGGAGCAACTGTGGCACTGATCAGCTTATCCATCCCACCGGCTGCTTTTATAGCTTGTCTGGCTTCTTGGTTGTTAGCAGAGAGAGCTCGTAGTGCGCCAGCCGCTTCGGCTCGCACTGAAGTGTCGTCGATCGTCAAGAGCTGGAGGAGAGGCCCCAATGCTCCAGCATGAAGCACAAGCTCACTGCTTTCCTCAACTGCTGTCATCAAACTCGCTAGAAGAGACGCTGCATTTCCTTCTGCCTGTGAGTTTCCAGACGTCAGCAGTCTCACTAGAATACCCACCCCGCCCGCGTCCAGAGTGGCCAGCCAGAAGCCTTCGCTGCTGGTGCAGAGGTTCCGAAGGGCTCCGGTGAGTAATCCGGGAAGGGAAGGATCCAGGTTCTGCCTCGTCTGCAGCTGCTCCCACAAGCTGAGAACCACTCCCTCCGTGGAGAAGATTTTTGAGCCCACGTGATCCTTTGCACCTCCTTGAGAAACTGCATTCAGGGCATCAGCTGCCACTGTCCGTGCCTCGGAAGAAGTGGATTTCAGAAGAGCCAGCAAAGGTGGAATGCAACCACCTAGAAGCACTTTTACTCGCAGATCCTCTTCCTTGCACAACACCCCCAGGATGGCAGCAGCATTCACTTTGGCAGGCAAAGACCCAGATCTAAGCAAAGCAACCAGGGAAGGCACAGCTTGTGTGTGAGAACCAACTGCTGCCCTGGCGTCCTCTTGTGTGTCAGCCAACTCGAATAAAATCCTCGAGACGATCTCTTTCTCTTCTGCAGATGTGGACGTTGCTCGGAGCTGCTCAATGCAACTCGCCACTTTCGACAGTAAGCCATCTGAGATGGTTTTCTCGTCTACTGGTGTGGACATTGTGTGGATCTGCTCAACGCCAGTCGCGTCTTCTAGATCTTCCATTTCAGAGGGACCACTCCAATCCCTGCAGAGAGTATGAATTATTGCTCAGGTCGGGTATGTCGAACATGGAAGACATTCAAGCACAGGGAAAATAGTTTCTTGAGCCTTGTGACACCGGCATTCGTAGCAAATCCTAGAAAACATTCAAATCTTCAGAAGAAATCTGAGCACTTGGGAGAAATTCGATGTGCGAAGACTTGATCTACTCGTTAACGGCAGGCTTGAAGTGCTGGAAAGATACCTTGCAACCAAACCTGGAGTTTCAGGTGACAAAGGAGTTTCAGGTAACTCCGGAGCTTGTGGTGACTTGGGAGTTTCAGGTGTCTGGGGAGTTCCAGGTGTCTGGGGAGTTCCAGGCGTCTGAGGATGCCGCTCTTGATCCTCTATCATCTCCTGCGATCATCAAACCCATTCTTTGTCAGGGAATACCATCGAAGTACCAAGTCAACAGACTGCACTATATATATCCACACAGACGGATTCTTAACTCTCATCTTCTCGATCAAATCGACAAAGACACCGAATCTCAGATCAGTGTCGTATGAACAGAGCCAATGTGAGATCAACACCAGCTCGGAATTATTCTCAAGAAAAGGTCCCTTCACAGCCGGAAAAGGACAAATACACTCGACTGATTGAATCACAGAGATCCTTGAGACACTCTGTGTAAACTGCTAATCCGAGGCCATGGCAATCACAATGCACCTTCCACTGTTACTCAATCTTAAAATTCAAAGAAAGGCTTAAAATTCAGACCAAACGGAAGTCATCATAATATACAAAGATTAGCACTTCCACGATTAGAATGGAGCTCAGTGCTACGAACTCCAGTGCAGTCCTCATCACATCCAGTCAAAGAACCAGCTTCAGGCTGCATTCAGACAGGGAGAGGAAAACACGCTCCAACAGAGAGAAACTACAAGATCGAGAATACATATGTAGAGAGACCCCAAATGATTTACCATTGAAAGAAGTCGGAACTAGGAGAGAATCAACAACACTCCAAGAAAAAAAGATGCAGAAAAATCCAATGACTTCCAGAAGATACCACTGATCGCCATTGGTGCCATCGGTTCTAGCTCCGACGAAACACAAGATGTAAAGACGGCACTGTCACAAAACACTCAGCAGCTACAAGAACCTCCCGCTTCTGACACGAACAATGCACCCACTACACAATGTACTCACCCACACCCCAGTTCCTAAACTCCCCAGTTCGCTGCACTTAAACCCACAAGAAATGAAAAAAAACCATAAAAACGAAAAATGCAAAAAAACCAAAACTAAAAACCAAAAATTTGATCACAGCACAGAAACAACAACCTGGGAGCAACAATGCACCCCTCTCAGAGCCCCCAAACCCTCAAAACCACGACCTTGAACCCCCCCTGGAAGAAAAGAAAGGAAGCCCCACCTGGGAATGCGCCATGGCGACCTCAGCGGATCAATTGCGCTGCACTCCACCCGCATGCCCCAACCCAAAAACTCCGCCAAATTTCAAAAAACCTCCCAAAACGGTTCGAAAACCACAATCAGACTCCCTCTCTAGGCTCCTCCCACCTCTCCTTAACGGTGCGGCTCATCCCCTACAACCTCACGTCCTCATGGACACCTCCGCCATGGCACCAACCCAACCAAACCAAAAAACAAAAAAGCCACCACCAGCACCACCTCCTCCTCCTCCTCCCTGGTACCACCCTGTGGCTATTCCTCCTGCTCCCGAATTATTGCACCCATCTCTAGCATCTCCCCTCACTCATGCACCAAGCTCCCCCACCTCCCTCCCGGGCCCCCAACCCTGTCTCCCCCCACCTAGCCTTCTACTTACACATGCCCCACCATAGCTCCCTCACATCACCACCATCACTATCCCAACCCAAACCAAACACTAGACTAATTCCTAATAACCATAACAATCAACTCTTCCGATGACTGATCCCTCTCCTTTCCTTTCCTGCAATCACCCCCACGCCTACAGCTCGTGAGCCATGGTACCTGCATAATAATGCAACTCCTTGAGCAGCAGCATCACAGCTATGAGAGCCCACATTGGGCCAAAAGGCTGCAATCATTCACCTGGCACACCCCTTGCATTGCCGTACCTGGTGGTAGGCTACACCACCATGGACAGACAGACAACAACTTGTCAAGCTGCTCAGTTTTCAATTGAAAAAACTACTGCAACAACAACTACTGAGCATGATGTAGCTGAGCTAGTATTGGTATGGTAGAGTGTAGTGATGAGAGAGCTGTGTTAATTGTGTTGAAGAGTTACTCATGGTGTTTTGTTGGTGCAAGGCTGGATGCACTAACTTACTGCCTGACAAAGCAAGCAACTCTGGCAACTGACATGACCATCAGTTCGTATTCTACTCTACTCTACTCTCTCTGTGTGTCTCTTGAATGTCTGTTTGTGTTTGTTTGTTGTTGATGTTGTGACTTACTGCGGAGGTTACAGTGGTGGTTATGGTGGAAGGGGAAGGAGGTTGGAGGTTTTGGTGAAGGTGTGAGGAGTTGATGATTGATGGTGTGTGTTTTTGGGAGGGTGAGGTGGTGAAGTTTGGGATTTGGGGATGCTGTTTTGGGGGCTATATTTGGGGAGGGATTTTGTCAATGAGACTTGGACTTGTTGTGTGTGCATTGATTTGGCGGCGTTTTTTTTTTTTTTTGGTGTGTTTCTGTTGCCCCCAAATTAAGCCTTTTTGGGGAGGATTGCAATGAATGATGATGCCTCCGGTCTTTGTGTGGTTTTTTGTGTGAGTCTGGGTCAGTGGGATTTGTGTTGGTGTGTTTGTGTGTTGGTTTGTTGGTTGATTATAGTTCCAGGGAGCTAGAAAAGTGTGGTTTTGTGTTGAGGTTTGCTTCAATGGATTAATGTTTCTTTTGGTTAAAAAGTCTACTTATTGTTCCAAAATAATTAATTTATGAGTTTTGTTGATTGGAATTGAATGCCGTATTTCCATAGCTTGAACGGATTTCTTTTTTTGGAAAAATATGATTCTTCTCCAAATTTGATTTTTGAGTTTTCATTTAATTCCAAAAAAAATATCAAAAAAAATCAATAGATAGATTAAAAAGAGAAAAATATTATATAAATATTTTTTCATATTTCTCTTCCTTCCATCCTTAAATTTCCAATTATTTTATTTTATTTTAAAAATTATCTATGAACAATCATGTTGTCAACGTACGGTACTAATAATTGTCATAATTATATAATTTCCTAGTGAAAAGGAGTAACTTTGACCTAAATGTTAGTTTAATTAAATTTAGCATTTTTGATGTATTATTATTATTATTAAATATGCCTCCAAGACTTGAATAGCTTACATTGTTTTTTTTTAATTTGATTAGGTGCAAAATTCTACTATCTTTATTATCCCCTAGAATGGGTGCCCTATTTCTTTCCAAAGACACTCTCAAAATGTCATTTCAAAAAAAAAAAAAAAAAAAAAAAAAAAAAAAAAACTTTCTTTAGATTCTGAAGTGTGAGATCTTGCCAAAAGACTACTAGATCATGCATAGAACATTTCATTAAATCAAAAATTGCACAAATTTGATAACTATTGATTTGAGATCAAAAATCAAAAATCAAAATTACTATACTTAAATAGAAATATAAAACTTTGACTATTTTTATGTCAATTTTTTGCACCATACAAGTCATAAATTCTATAATAGTATAATAGATATGTTGTTTTCTTGGATACCAAATTTTACATAGAGCAAAAGAGTGTAGCATGGTGGGATAAAAATTTGTAAAAGGACGTGGATTCTTATTATTACTAATATGCATTTTATTCTTGTGCATACTCAATTTTTAATAGAATTGAATCCATACTTTAAAAAATTGTTTAATTATATTTTTAAGGTAATTTTTTATAACAAATGAAATTAAAAAACTAAAAGAGGACATAATATTTCTTTATGAGATTTTTATTTTTTTTACATCCTATTCAAAAACGATAGGAATGAATTTATTCCTTATAAAACAAAAAAAATTGCTCTATGGGCCGTATTTTTTTATTACTATCTCAAAGAAGGTCATATTAGCTACTTGTATACCAAACTTAAAACGTAGTAGATGGGTGTAGCAAGAATTTGAAAGTGAATAAAAGCAAAAATTGAACTTGAGTAAAAATAACTTTTGGCAACATAACTTTTTTGAGGATTTAGTTTTGAAAAAAAAAAATATATTCTCACAAAATTATGAACTTTTGCATCATTATTTTAAAATATGTAAATTTGTAATCAAAATTGGCATCAGTGTAGGCTATCCAAAATCTCCAAAGAACACCCACTTCAAAAAAAAATGGGAAATTAAGTATTAACTCCTTCATGATATATCTCAAGTAAATTTGTAAACAATAAAAAATTATCAAAATATTGAGTTACTATCATATTCAAAGTTCAAACAGATTAATTTTGATTTACATCAACTTTGAAAGATGTCAATAAGCATTTCATTATTTGAACTATTTATATAATGGAGTAATAAAATTTATTAGTTTTTTAACCCCTAAAATTCCACAAAGCCCAAAGTGGGTTGCAGGGAACTTCTACAAGCTACTACAGTTAGGATTTTTAATATTTCTTGACAAGATTTTTTTGGTGAACATGATAAATCGTAATCTTTATGGGGTTGAAATTTCAGCATTTCAAAAGAAAAAAATTTAAAAAGAGATTTTTTTGAAATTTTCAGCATTTTAGAAGTGAAAATTGGCTAAAACGGGCCTGGAATTTTAGGGGTTAAATTGATAGTAAAGTAACGATAGTATGAAAGGTTGACATTTTGGTTACCTTTGTAGACATATGAATTTAAAGGAATCTTAATAGTTCCTAAAGAAATAAGTGTGTTTCTATAAAAAGATGTCAACGACTATGACTAAATTAAATGATCCATTAAAAATATTCAATAAATATATCATGGTATTCTACTTGTTTGAAAGTCCTTCAAATATAAATGTGTTTACCACTATGATTGAAGTAAATAGTTCATCAAGTTTCTTCCTTTTATGATACCAAGTTTGGCATATAATAGCATCTTATTAATTTTTGTTTCCATACCAAAATGTCAACACAATGGCTTTGTTTTTGGAAATCTATTCTTTAAAAAGACAAATTTGTCAAGTATAAAATATTTAACAAAATATACGTTGATATCAATTACCACAAATATTTATTTATTAAATATTTTAAGAATGTCTATTAAAAAATATTCTTCAATGTATCAATCTATAGCAATTTCCACCTTCAATTCCCACCTTCAATTTTTGCATATTATAGCAAGTTAATCAAATTGTTTTAAAGAAACAAATGAAAGGCTTGTATTTGGTTCTACTTTCACTTCATGTATTTAATGTAGAGGGCATAAATCTAGCTTGTTTGAAAAATTGGGCATATGTGTAGGAGCAATTTTCAAGTTGTTTATACTGCATTGTATTGACATTAAAATGTCATAAATAAATCCCAAATAAAAATGATTTTTTTTTCATGTAAGTTTCTTGTGATTTTTTAATTTACCTCCCTATACCTCTGCCGTACATCAATATCAGATTTGATCATAAACAATTCTAAAAACAAATTTAAAATTGAAAATTTCAAGGATAGAAAAAGGAAAATAAAAAATATATTTTTAGTAATATTTGTCTAAATTTAGATATTTGAGGCTATTTTTAGTTTAGATATTTTTGAAAAAAATAACAAAAAATTAAAATTTTGAAAAACAAACCTTTTTTTTTAAAAAGAAAACCATTAAACATTACTTATGACAAATCCAACGCGTGATCAACCATGCATAAGGTAATAAAAAATAGTGGACTATTTCCACAGTGGATCACCTTCACTTCTAACTAGCCATCAAAATTCCTCCATTAGCACTTCAATATTTACTATTTTAAACACTGATTTGTGGCCATCTACACCAAAACGACAAAGTAACTAATCACAAAAGACATTTATAAAAAGATGAACACCAAAACCAATTTTGGATATAAAATTTCAATATAAGGTAATGGTGGCAAAAACCGTGCAGGTCCAAAAACCGAGCAGTAGCCATTAGTGTAGGGTCCCAAAAACTTGTGCAGACTGTTTCCAGAAACTGTTCAAGAGTGTTGTTAAAACCGTCCATGCCTTAAAAATTGAATGCTTCTGATTGGTGCAGAAGCTATTTATTTTCAGAATCCAACCGCTCATGAATGTCATGACTCTATGCTCGGTTTTTGGACCACCTAAGGCTTGACACTAAAAAATTCATAGGAAATTAGTGACATACTGAAAAAATGTGTTTTTTTTTGGAATGGAATTGCACTAACTTCGCAGACCATCCAAAAATTCTAAATATTTTGTACCCCTGTTCTAAGTATGCACACCTGAAATTTGCACGGTTATTGCCACCACTACCTTAGTTGGGTGCCAATTCTCCTTGTGGCAATGATCAAAGATTAAACTATGTCAATGTGTACTCCAATAATAATGTGTCATTTTCACATTCAACATGTAAATCATTCACATGATTAGAGAAGATCAAAAGTGAAAATAATGCACATTCTTCAAATTGTACGACCAGGAATATTGCGCCATTTTCAGCAGTGAACGCACAGTCCAAATGTAAAGTTGGGTGCTACATGAAAACATGTCCTTAGGCGCGGGAAAAATTAGGTGTGTGGGAATGGACCTTACCTGTCTACTGCATCCCCTACCTTACTCTGGGGCTACCTCTAGCTCTTTATGTTCATTTTCATTGAGTTACAGTACCAGCGAATTAGGTCCAGCATGCAATTGTTTTGGACTGAGTGCTCGGTAAAGATTAGATGGTGAATTGGTGAATCTGTGGGTGAATCTCGTCAAAAGTGATCAAATGCTATGATGTGGAGGTAATCATGCAAGCATTTTGCCATGCGTAGGTTGACAAATGCTATGGAAAATTCAATGGCAAAGTCCACCTATGCTCCCACAGGGTACAATGGGCTAGTGACCAATCTCATGGCATCTGCTTTCTATGCTTGCTCCTGTTTGTTCCATGCCCAATTGACAAACCCAATCACAGCTCTTTGCAACGGCTGTAGGCTTTTTCTTTTCTTTTTTCTCTTTAGCAAAGGAGATCAATCTCTGAAGAAAATATTCCACTTCCTACCTCTTTGGAATTGCTCTGGTGTTTGATTCTTCAGCTATTGGCACTTTCTATCACCTTCACAGAAACTGATATTTCTATCTTAAAATTTTGAAACAAATCAGTGTCATGTAAGAACTGTTGGGATTTCTCCGAGACAAGTAGAAAATAGTGTCTAAAACCTTAATTGTAAATTGATTTTAAAATGTTTCAAACATACTGTATTGATACAGAAAATTATATTGAATTTACACTATAAAAATAAACTGTTATGGCACTAAATCTTCCAAAGGTCAAGAAGCCTTGGAAGATTTAGTTCCATAATAGTTTATTTTTAATAGCCTTTTATGTTGGTTACCCTAACTTTTCATTTTAGACTTTAAAAATTCAAAAAAAATTCAATATAATTTTCAGATTTACTGTCATGGACACTGTAAAACGATTTTAATGTAGTGCAAATACAAAGGCCCAAAAACAATTGAGAAATTTAAATCTCTATACAGTTACAAAGAGTTCAAAAACAGATTGAACTGACACATACTTAGAGTTCAATTTAGGAGTTTGCGGGAGAGGATGGAGGGAGCAGCGAGCACCGCAAACTGCGGAGCGTTGGAGAGTCTGGTGCTGAGAGTAGCCGTAGGCTTAGTTCTCTGCGACAGGCCTGTGCCATCGCAACCTTCAAGTTCAAGCAGCAACTATCAAGGAGACACGCATAGGAAACCCCTTCGAGACAGCCAGATCCGGCAGGAAGAAGCTCGTAGACGAAATAGTAAACCTCTGCTTCTAGCCTACTCCCAGTACAAATTGAGCGACACTCTCAGGCCCACCTTTAGGCAAATCCAGCAAGATAAGCACAGACTAGAATTAGACTCGCTAGCTAAACCCCACACTCTACAGCAAGATGGAGAAGTATCAACGCCGCCCAAGCCATCAAGATGCACCCCCTTCGACATACTCAACAGTGCACAAGATTACAAGATTTTCAACACCATGCGCCTTACAAAAAATCTTTTGGCCAGGTGGGTGTTTTACACACCAGGAGCAGCATCGTGCACCACGCAACAGCAAGCAACGACGGCACAGCAACAGTTCACAACACCAATTCTGCCCATACGCATTTATTCCATACATACTATCTCTAACCATTTCCAAAAACAGCCTTCAAACATTAACTTCTATCACATCCTCTCGGCACACTTCTCACTGCACAGACCCAAACTCTCCCAACATATCCACCCCAAATATCCCACACAACACACTCACCAACACAAAACTCAAAACTATTTAAACCCCCCACTTCCCACACACAATCACCGAAAGCACACACCACTTCAACAGGCATGGGTTTTTTCTACTCCCTCACCCCCCCTACCCTCTATGCATCGCACAGTTAACACAGATAGCTTCCACTCTCCACACCCCTCCCACAGACCTCACATCATCCCCCCATCTCAAACACTCGCCCTCCCACACAAGCACAGTAGCATACTACCAACCTCTAGTACCCACTGCATCTCAATTCCATTCCTCCCACCCCCAATCTCCCACACACAACCCCATACAGCCATCAACCATCTCTTAGACTCAGAATTTCAACCCTACCTCAGACACCATACAACCCACCCTCTATCCTCCCAGTCCCCATCATCTAAACCCCACACAACCACAGCACCTAGAATACTCCACATCCCCCGCACAAGCCATTTCACACCCCCTGCAGGACATCGCAAGCCAACACCAAGTCGACACAGAGACCCCCTTCTTTCCCTATCACCATTTCCATTTTACATCATCACAAGGCTTTGTACACATGCTAGATCAGATACACTCAGAATTATATCCTTGTATCAAATTTATTTTGCAGAATATGTTACAGACTTAACATTACCTACACTAACTATCCTCTGCCTCCACAGTTCTGCTACACCGAACCTTCGCCCTTCCAACCACAGCGCGCATGGACACAACTTAAGCTATCACCGCCCCCTGCAGCAACACTCCCACTTCACGTCGAAAATCAACAGCTGCCGCACCTCAAGCACCGATTCACCTACAGCAACACACAAACCAGTAAGATACCAACTCTTCCCCTCAGCTCATTACCCCCTCACCTCCCTCACCATAGCAAAATCCAAAAAAACTATACCATATTACCACCTCACTCCCACTCCTACCCTTCCTACAACCATCTCCATTACTCACCTTTACACAGTAGACTCCCGTAGTACGACCTCCGCCATGACCAAAGCTACCGTTAAAATCACATGTAGAGCCCCTGTCGGGCAAGAAGAACCAGGACTCAGTGCGGCCGCCTCTACCCAGTCTGCGCAGGTAGCACCCCGCACATTCAAGCGACTTAGTCACAAGCGCATCAGTCGATCAGTCTCCGAAAAACTAGCCCCAGCCAAAACCACCAAAACCAGCATCAGAAAGAAAGCCAAATCCCAGCCAGATGACATAGATCAAGAGCAACATAGCACAGCCAAAGCAAACCTGAAAGCCAAACTTGAGAGCTACCTTGAGCAACTCCCACCTGATGAACTCATGAGCGATTCAGACACAGACGCCAACACCTTTGCAGATTCTGTCCTCCTAGGCATGCCCATCGACTTAGACAAACCGCATAACACACCACTTGATATTGATTCCCCCCTAGCCCAATCGCAGCACCTAGCTCCCCCCCAAGCCTCGGTAGCAGTCCCTGCCCCAGATCACCTCGAACCTCACCCCTGCCAGCCCCCCATCCCAACCCCAGTCAATCCCTTCCAAGCACCCAGAGTATTAGTACCGCCCCTCATCTTCACAGAAGATATGTGGTTCAGTTTCGCAACCCACGAAGCAAATGCCATTAGCTCAACAAGTCCTACCATCATCGAAACCCGCACCTTAGCACAACTAGCTAGCATAGGTGTACCTCGAACCGAAGCCATAGAACTCTACAACTGTGATAAAGCTTACCCCCATGTCCCCCAGCTCCTCTTTCCCATGGAACGATCCGATACCGCCGCAGGCCAGTACCTGCACCACACCCAAATCCCAAAAAACTATCCCGTAGACCCCATCACAGGTCTTTCCAAAGGCCATCAGATTCTCCTTAGATTTGAAACCGGATACCAACATCTCTCCAAACCAGAAGTACTCGGCTTAGCCACCCAGAGATTCGACACTATGAAAATCCGGCTAAGCACCAGATATAGAGAGCCTATCATAGCCTTCGTCCACCCCAAGACACACATGTGGCTAGGGTTTCTCAAAGTTGATCTCCTCAACCCAGAGAAGGATGCCATTGACATTCTCAAAGGCAAACGACCGTTTGTTCTTCCCCTCCTGATCCACAACGTACAAACCAATGTTATCGGCAAGGCTGAGAAAGCCTTTGACCTCGTAGCCTCCGAAAACAGACTTTACATTACAGCCCCGTCACTCTCCGGCAAATCTGCCAACCAGGTCTTTAGCGACCTCACCCGCCAAGGCTACCTGGACGGCTATGAACTGGAGATCAGTCAAGTCATCAAACACAGCATCAACCAGAAGTATGCGTTTATTACCACAGGATCAACAACCTCCCGAGAGACTCTGCTTACAAGACCATTCTCACTCAACGATGAGAAACTTATGGTCTGCCTACCACTATCACACTCAGAAGGTGAGCGAATCCCTGCAACTGACATCAAGCTTAGCACTACCATTCAGATCACGAACATATCTATAGATCAGGCACAACCCAGAGTCAAAACAGCCATCAACTCGCTCATAGGGGCCGCTAACATTCTTGACATCTCCTTTGGTGCTGCAAAGGACGACGAGAAGCTGAGGCATGATGGCATAGCATACATACAACTATCAAACGCCACAGTATACAGCAACTGGAGCAAGGCCAAACCTAAACAACTACTCGGCCAACTCATCTACTTCAAACCTCACAGGAAGAGTACCAATGGACCAGAAAAATCTGCAGCAGTCGCAGCCATCCTAGAGACCACCACCCCCCAAGCTATGGCTGAAACCGTAGAAATGCTTAGCAACGTCCAAACACATGCACTCAAAACATCGGACATCACCCAATGCTTTGAGGCACATGAGATCAGACTAGAAAATAGGCTGCAGACATTAGAGAAATCTATAGTCCACCAGACAGAGAGCTCGCTAGAAGGCAAAATGCAAGATGTTAGGCTTGGCATCCAAGAGTCCCAGACCCGTATGCTTCATTCCTTGGCCGAGATATCGGCAGCCTTCGGAGGAATGTCTAACAGCATTCACGGGCTTACTTCTGGACTCCAGAACAGCCTTTCCGCGATAGCCCCCCCAGGCTACCAACCAAACCCCACCACATACCCCCAACCTACCCACTACAGCCACAACCCACTCCTAACACAAAACCCCACCATGGCCATGACTATCACCCACCCCGCACCATCACACTACACCCAACCCAACCTGATCACATACCCCCACTCAGACCCCTCAACATTCCCCCACATTGGACAACCGGCCCACTACAAACCAGCACCAGCAACGCTCAACACTGAGGCCTCCACCAAAAGCACATCCGCACATAACATAGCCAAGATCCCCACCCAGCACCGCCTCGGTTCATCCTCGGCCCACTCAGGAGGGACATCTGCACCCAACCCATATTACACAAAAGCCAACATCAGCAATGTGTAGTACAACCTCACGGCCCCCCCACACACACGCGAAAACAAAAGATAGAATTACATTAGTACCACAACCTACGGTACCTTTTTCCGTTCTTATGTCTAGAAATCAGACGATCGCAAATCCCTGGGCAGCTGATTCCACCCCAGCAGTATCTTTACGAACTGCTCTTGTAAACAACACATGCGGAATATACCTCCTGTCTTCCCCATATCTCACAAATCCCACCCGAGTCCTCTCTAACATACATCAATTCCACATCCAAATCATAAAACACACCCTACATCCACCCCACAAATTCACAACTCAATCTATACCTCATCCCACCCAACCTACTCACACACTCTACCGCACTACCAACCTTCAAACCCCCCAAGCAAATCACATTCACTCCTCTCACACACATCAACAGCAAAACCCCCACCCTAACTCTTCTCCAAACAGACACAACTATAAACACACACACCAAATATGGATTCAAATTACTCACCCTACACACCGCAACGCCCCAAACCAGCTCCATAACCCTGCGCACCAAGCACACAGAATAATATCCCCCTCCCAACTCACTCCCTCAATTCAGAACCCACCCCCCCAATTAAAAACACCAAGACCAACCCGGAAACCAACACATATACACAATCCCCACCCTAAACTTCAGCAAACACCCGAACTTCTGACACACAACCCAATTCTACTACTCCCACTATCTAACACAACAAATAAACCCAAACCAAAAAAACACGCACAGACCAAACCCTCCCAATATCTCCCAAATACCCTTACAACAACCCGACAAACTAGGACCCATACACAAAACCTCAATCAAAACAAACAATCAAAAACAAAAATCCAAAAAGATTCACACAAACAACCACTCCCATACAAATTTCTAACTCCCCATATTAAATCAACCCACCACTATTCAACACACACACACAATACATTATTTAACAAACCTCAAAACCAGAACCCAGAAAACACGAACCCAAGCCCACAACCATCAACCCAGAACGCACCCAAATCACATCACCAAATTTACAATCCACCGCATACACCTCCAAATATAAACCTCTCCACCCTGTACACAGCCCAATCACAACCAAACGATAAAATGAAACACCGCACTAAAATTAACTTCACACAACTCACAACCCCCATAACCCGTAAATCCACATCTCACACAATTACCCCCCCACATCACAAACACACGCAACACCTAATTTTCTCAGATCATAATCCAATCCCTAAACTCACTTATCCCAAAAATAACAACTCAACCCCACCACACTCAAATCACAACACATACCGCAAATCCAGGGTGTCCCTACAAAAACAACCCTACCCCCACCCCAGCATTCATAGTCAAAACCAAATACACAAATCCCCACCTCATAAAACCCCAACTTGACACCACTCCCAGATTACTCACACCCTAATCCACCACCCCCAGACACAAACAAAAAAATCACCAAACAAACGAAACCGACATTACAAATCACGCCACATCAAACCATTCCAACACACACAAACCACCAAAAAAACCCCAACACAAACCCACATTCACCAAACCATATTCCTGAAACAAAACCCCATAACCCGGCCCCACAACCAACCACACTCCCAATTCAAAACCCTAATAAACTCATTCAAAACACAATCAATCCGATTCTCAAACCATAGAATCCGACCCCCAAACTTATTCAAAACACAATCTCCAAAACTCAGCCCAATCCCAACAATCACGCACATATCCACCCTGAATCACAAACAACAAAACAAAACACATTATCCGAACACACAAAATCCACAACCCCCGAATAAAACCCAGTCGACCCTTCTACTGTCTTCCCAACCCAGGCCCCACAATCAACCCATCTCCACACATAAATTAAAACACACACACAAATACCCACATCCGCACACCCCGCAAATACACCCAACAACATCCTTCCCCAAACCTACACACAAAACAAAAACCCGACGACAAAACAAGCAAAACAAAAACAAAACAAAAAACATGCACAGAACCCAACCAAACCACGACCTCCAAAAACCCCAACCCAAGCCACCCACGGTCTTACAACACCGAACACCCACGGTTTTACAACACCAAACACCCACGGTCTTACAACACCGAACACCCACGGTCTCACAAAACTCAACACCCACGGTCTTACAAACACCCACGGTCCCCAGACATCCTCATCATCCAGCCCAACATTCGTCAAAAATCAAACCTTACATCCAACAACAAATACAAAATCTACAAAATAATAAAAAAAATAATAATAATAATAATAATAATAATAAAAATAAAAATAATAATAATAATAATAAATCAAACCAAAAAAGGCAAAAACCTTCATCAACTAACACCAAAATTGTACCATCCAAAAAACGGAAAAACCACTTACCACAACACAAAACTCACCAAAACACAAATACCAAAAACATACTTTTCCATCATACTTATATACCCCCACATAAATCCTCTCTCTTAAAACAATGTGGAGATATAGAAAGCAACCCTGGCCCAATTAATCACATTACACAAAATCTACCAAAAGCCCATATTGCTAGACAAAAAAAATATTTTTACCCTAACACAATAAGACTTACCTCTCCCTACGAACATTTAGCAAAACCGTTTGCCCCTTTTTTAAATACAAATCACATCCTACACACCCATAGCACTACTACCCATCCAAATCTAGCAAATCAATGTCTCACATTAGCACAATATGCACCCCAACACATACTATTTCGATTCATCATTACCATAGGTCCTACAATTGACATATGCGAAGCATATATTCATACACATAGAACCCCTAAATGGACAAAAATCCTTGATAAACTAAATAAACTCTCTATATCCAAAAATATTCAATTTGGCCCAATAGACCCCTTACACATCTTCTTTGAAAACAATAAAGACATTATTAATCCACAACATACTATCAACAAAGAAATATATACATACATCTACACAAACCCTCCACCTAATACCCAAGACATCCAAAACAAATTTCCCTACCTACCTCTAACACTTATCCAAGAAACACTAAAATGCCGAGATCCAATTATAGGTTACCAACACAAAACACAAAACGCACACATTAACATACCCCCCCCAACAACACAGAATGATAAATATACACAGACAAAAACCCAAATCATTACATGGAATGTAGGATCACTCAATACAGCAGTTCCTGGATTACATAAACTAATCCAAAAACAAGACCAAACACCAGCCATCATACATCTACAAGAAACAAAATTCTCAACAACAAAATCCACTAAATATCTAAACAGACTATTCCCAGACTATACATTAATATTCAACAACACAAACTCTGCAACAATATGTGCAAAACGTCCATACCTACCATACACCCCATCAAGAGGAGGACTACTCACAATGATACATAAAACATATACACTCATTGGCAATATAAACAAAATTCCAAGTCCAGCAATCATTTCACCTTATCTTCAAATCATCACCATAGAAAATAAACCACTTACCAGCATACTACTCATCAACCTTTATATGCCATCACATCTTGAAGATCTCCACCTCATCCCCCATATTCAAAATGAAATCACTAAACAAATTTCACTCAAACCACAATACATCACAATTATGAGTGGAGACTATAATCGAGACATTGCAATGATTGGCCGGGACTTTAACAAAAAACACACACCACCCACCAATAAAGACAAACAATGGCAACAATTCACTCAAACATTAAAACTAACTTATATCCCAACAAACACACACTATACTAGACAAGGTGGCCTCAACTACACAGCCACTAGTCTAATCGATGGATTCTACACCAATGATACCAACAATACACAGTACACCAGCACAACCAACCTCGAAAACATACAAAATTCAGATCACTTCCCCACACAACTTCATATTCCACAAAACACACTAATTGCTAGACCAACTCCTACTTACATTCAACCTCCCGCCAAACTATCAAACCCCATCTCACCAGAACAACTTCAAAACTTTCAAAACTTATTTTTAGAAAAATCCAACAACAAAATAGAACGCCTCACACACACACTCCAGATTAATAAAATACAAAACAAACAAACATGGGAAAATTCTTGCAAACACCTAAAAACAATAATAAAAACTATTACAGAATGCATAACAGACACATGCACAACAAAACCATATCCAAACCTTACTGAAAAAACCAAAAAACAAGGT
Organism: Ceratodon purpureus; assembly: GCA_014871385.1. NCBI lineage: Eukaryota > Viridiplantae > Streptophyta > Bryopsida > Pseudoditrichales > Ditrichaceae > Ceratodon > Ceratodon purpureus. The sequence goes on along the minus strand of CM026432.1, from coordinate 7,962,233 downwards.
GGCTATCTACCAAGAAAACTACAAAAACAATGGAAAAAACACCTCCTAAACTACCATTCATTAAGAAAAATGATATACATTATCACACATAATACACAATGGAGAACCCACCCACACATCAGAAACATGACCCAACCATCCAAAAACACACCACCCCCACCTTTACATAATAACACACAAAATTGGATAAATATATTGGCAGCAAAAGCAAAAGAAGCCAAAAATCTAGCACAACAAATAACATACAAACAAATAAACACAAATTGTACAAAAGCCATGGCCAAATACCGAAACCTTCTCAACACGCACCCAAAACGAATACACAACACCATCTTCAAAAATGACACATCTATAACACTAGACAGTATCCGAAATTCAAAAAACCAAATCCTTACCCATCCAGAAGACATAGCCAATGCAATATATGAACAACAAACAATAAACTTCAAACCAACAGTGCCAACATGCTCTGACCCAACTGACCATGAACTCAAATGCACATGCCTAGTCAAACAATACCCATGGCATGACATAGACGGTTTCATCCTCGAAAAAAGAGGACAACCCCACACACAAATGACAAACTTATTTTCACAAGAAACATATGATCTCTGCCTCAAACATTTATCAAATGGAAAAGCCCCCGGCCCAGATAACATTCCCAATGAAATAATCAAACACTTACCTCATCAATTCCACACCATGCTATTTTTATTTTTTAGACAATGTTACCTACAAAAAGAAATACCCCAATACTGGAAACATAGCACAACGGTACTACTCTATAAAAAATCAGACCCCACATATCTCACAAACTATAGACCAATTGCGCTAGCCAATACTATCTACAAACTATTTACCAGTACACTAACATCAATTCTTTCTTCCTATGGCGAAAACTATCAAATCTTAAATGAAGCACAAGAAGGATTCAGACAAGAAAGATGTACCACAAGACAAATACAAACAATATTAGCTGCACTTGAAGATGCCAAATTCACAAAACAAGACATACACATATTATACATTGATTTTAAAAATGCATTCGGATCCATAGACCATGCTAGACTCCTAGCACTTATGGAAGACCTTGGATACCCAATCGAAGCCATCTCCCTCATAGGAAACATTTACACAGATTCCACCACATCATTTTCAGGACAAAATTTTGGAATCACCAAACCAGTTACAATCCAAAGAGGAACCATCCAAGGTGATACACTAAGCCCTTACCTATTTCTAATATTCCTAGAACCTTTACTACGTTGGCTTCAACAAGGAAACCTTGGTTACAAATTCAAAACATCCAACATCGAAATACCAACCGCGGCCTACGCAGACGATCTTGCAATCTTAGCAAACGAAATAAAAAACTTACAACTCCAAATACATAAACTTGAAAAATTCAACAAATGGGCAGGCATGGACCTTAGCATCACAAAATGCGCCCTCACAGGTTGCCCAAATAAATCCAATCTAAACCCAACTACCTTCAAAGCCTTCTTACAAAGCCACAACATCAACTACAATAGCCAACACTTCCCAGTACTACACCAAAATGAGGCATACACATACCTTGGCATCCAATTAATCCCATCTCTTAAATGGAACCTACAACAAGAAACTACCACAAACAAATTAAAACTCCAAAGCACCAAACTACTCACTAGTCCAGCGACAATCCGACAAAAAATCAAAATTACCAACACAGTTCTACGCCCAGGAGTAGAATACAGCTTCCACGCAGCCCCCTTCTCCACCCCTGGAATCAAGAAACTAGACAAACTAATTATCCAACTCACAAAAAAAATATGCAGTATCCCCCAAAGCACACCTAACCTAGCCACACAACTTCCATACAACAACTTTGGCCTAGAAGCATTCTCCTTTCTAAAAGCCTATGCTAATTGCTTGGGAAACCAACTCATCAAAGCTCTCAATGACGACGGCAGACTTGGAACAATATACAGAGGTCTAACAAACTACATTATAGCAAAAAATGGAGGATCTCATAAATTACCCCGATTAACAGCACATGCATGCCATAGATCACCAATATCCAGAACCTTTAACATCCTTCGAGAACAAGACATTCATCTAGAATCACTTCTCACCCCATTCAACCTATATCAATCCCCGCTAGAAGAACAATGGACAAAAAGCATACACTGGAACTCTCAAACTCCCACCCAAAAAAATAACAAACAACAATACCTAAATAAACTACTACTCTATCAAATCACATCCATTACACAAATCACCCAAGACAACCACACTACCATAATGTGCCAAAAAGACTTCTTAAAAAAATATAAAAGCACACCAAAAATAATTAAAAACGCACTTACCACAGCACAACACTTATTTTGTACAAGAATCCATATATGCAAAATAAACTGCCAGCACCAATGTACACACCAAGACAATACCACTACCCACACACTAATGACACAATACACTAACATCCCAGATTCAGAACACACACCCTTAACACCAACACATACCAACATCCCTAACAATGATGAACATACAAATCAAAATAGTGACAACCAACCAATCACAAAAATCATAAGATATAAATACCTCAAACAAAAAGAAACATTATTAAACATCACAAATAATCATTACAAATTCCTTTGTCAAAACAACCACTCAAACTCTACCAAATGGTTCAAACAACAAAAATTATTCAACATACCACAACAAAATCAAATCACACACAACTTATATCTACTACACCAACACATCACACATGTAAGAAACACACAAATCAAAAATAAAATCCACATCCAATTCTTTCAAAAACAAACAAAAGACACAAAAAATATTCCAAATCCACCAAAAATGACCAACATTCATATTTCAATACAAGAATGTAATCCAGACTTGGACATATGTACAAATAAACCAACTATCCAAAACATCCCCCCCCTAGCACACATCTATGACAACACTGGTAAATACATTGGAAGTATTACCTCTATTAGACTCCAATGGCTATGGGGAAAATTTACACAAACTAAACAAAATACCTATATTATAACAAACCCTCCCATCCAAGACTTTGCCACCGAAATACTATGGCTCTTTCATAGATATATAACCCACCTTCCAATAAACCCAAAACAAATAAAAAATAACAATGAACACTATACCATACCATCCAAACTAATACAATATTTACAACAAACATTTAATATAACTCACTCATATTTCTCAAACCCACTAACATGTAATACCAAATTCACACACTATCACTCTACCCACCAAAGAGATGAAATCTTTGGCTCTCTAGGACCCGCATTCAAATTTCAATGGCAAGGAAATGGGTATGCACACCCTCCCAACCACCAAGCCACACTCCAAGCAATACATTGGGCCAGACTTGCAGCACAACAAGATCCAAACTCTACAACAATAATAATATTTCCTAATCCCACATGGTATACCAACCACACACTCACCAACAATGAATTTCCAGACACTCACACAATAGCAACATTCCTCCCAGACACACTCAAATATGAAGCACACCATGGACTACCCAAATACTACAACAAAACTGAACCACTATCCACCAAAATACTCTTTATCCACAACAAAAACTTCTACCCACCCATCCCAGATATTACCACTCCTCTCAAAACACTAATAAAAAATCTATTACATACAGAGAGCACCATCATACAACCAATAAATACACCACCACACTCAAAAGTTAAAGAAAACGCAGCATGGCACAAAACACCCAAATACCCCATCATCAAACATTCACACATCATAAATACATATCCCAAATCCCACCAAAAATACAAGCTAAAATTCCCAGCACAACACAATTATTACACAGACGGATCCTTTGAACCACCAACCACAGACACCATCACAGGTACACCCAAAGGCAACATCGCAGGATATGGTATCTATAATAGCCACCATAATATTCAAATCTCACAAAGGCTTATAGGACTGCAAGGAATATTAAGAGCTGAACTCACAGCCATACTCGAAACACTTATCCTAACTAAAATGAATACCCATCATACCCATATCTTTACAGACAGTCTCACTAGTCTATACCTAATCAACATACATATGAACCACCCTACACAACACAACAACCATCCAGACAAAATACTACTAAATGAAATTATCCAACAACTACAAACTCGCGAAAACCATACCACTATCCACAAAGTCCGAGCACACACCGGAATATCAGGAAATGAGGTCGTAGACAAACTAGCACACATTGGCACTAAAATCGGCGGAAACAGCATCCCACAAATTACTACCTCACAACATAGAGCACATACCACACCTTATTGGCTATCCAAATTAAATAACCACCCCATAACAGGCCCAATACGAGACCTTGATCAATACCTTACCAACCAAATTAACACCACACAAATCAATACCATACAAACAAAACACCTTAATATTGCCAAATGGACATCCAATAAAGAACTAGATAACAAACTCTCCAACCAATTCTGGAAAGACCCTGAGGTGTCTGACGCCCAGATAACACAATTACTTAAATTTAGATACGGCCAATACATGGGGAACCAACGGAAAAACCTCTTCTTCCCCCTTCAATTTCCAAAGCCCAACTGCTCCCTATGTGGCCTACAAAACATAGACACATGGCCACACCTACTACTGGCATGTCCACAAACCCAACTTCATAAACTCAGATGCAATCGACATAACAAAGCTGTGTGGGAAATACGCAAACTCCTACTATCCAACAAAAATTCTAGATCCTTAACGTACATGAACGCAGGCACATATGAAAACAAACCACAAGAAAATACAGTACCAACTTGGCTTATCACATGTCATTGCCAAGGACGCTGCTATTGCAACGCAAGACTAAAACCCGACATACTATGTATACAAGGTCAACCCCATCTATCTGATCCCCCACAATTCCCACACCCATCTACAATAATCCAATACATAGAATTTACATTTTGCCATGACAGATTCAGTCCAGACAAAGTCACTGAAAAAATAGCAAAATATGAAGAACTCATACAACAAATTCAAGATGAGGGCTGGAACACAGCACCCATAATCATACTCACAGCAGGCCCTCGTGGTGGAATACATTTACCCTCTATAAACATACTTAAAAACAAATTAAAAATCCCACCAAAAGCAATCAAACAATGCATGATCAAAATACACAAAATTGCGGTCAAATATTTGTGCCACATCATACTAAACAAAAGAAGATTAGAAAATAACCAACCAACAATTGATGATTAAACCAAAATTTGACAATAAGCTAATCAAATGCTCACCACCCCACTACCAAATTACCCCCCCTACAAACCCAAAAATGAAGTCCAAATTCAAAAACAACTCACACATTTGACAATATTTACTCACTGTTAACACTTCCAAAACACCCAAAAACAGTCATCCAAATAAATAGATGAAAAACAACGGATGAAATAATAACAAAACAAATGACACCAGACAAACATACCACTACAACTACCCTACGCTGCAGTGTGAGTTGACAAGCTGCGGCCTTACCGCGGAGGTATGTCCATCGACTTTGCCATTAGAATCAGTTCTCACCCCAGCGTTAACAAGGTATGATCGAACTACACATTTACCCGTAATACCTGAGCTAACAATATTGTACACTTCTGCAAGGACTGAATCTTAACATCAATAACGAAATCTCAGACTTGAACATCCCAGCTCACGTTTTAAGAACAAAGCCTTAAATCTCTTACTGCTCGAGCCAGTTCATGCAGCTACCCAGAAAGATCACAAAACTAAACAAACACTCAATACACAGATTCCTCTTTGAGTAACGGATCAGCACCACGAGTACAAATAATATTCATCCAGAAGAATTTTGATCAAAGATAAATGTTCCAGTTGCCATGTTGGTATGCAATAATCTGTATGAGTGTTCTCTTATCCTTCATATCGTGATAACTTTATTGCACTATGCACTCAGCAACTTAAATATGAAACAAATTACATACCGAACTAATCCTCCAACAATATACTCCTTGAAAATACAAAACACTACAAACAGCAACAAAGCAGACAACAGAACAATCAACGATACTCACAAATACACACACAGCCTGCATACTACTCACACACAACCCCTCCAAAACACCAACACACCGCACAATCAGATACCAAAGAAATTCCACCATCCCCATCCCTCACCCATACACAAACTCCATTAAAATAAGCTCCTCCAAATCAAGTCATATACAAAATTACAAATTAACAAGCAGTTACCACTGCTAAGTGCCACCAGCACCGGATGCACATGGAATCTCTGTACAAATCAACAAACCAGTAAACCCTAGAAGCAATGAATCCGACAAACTCCTGGTCAAAACCAAATACCGGTATCTCACACCACTCCCAAAACTCCTCCTGAAGAAACTAATCTCCACCACCACAACACTACAAAGTAAAGCCAAAAAGCTCCAAGATAACCCCTCCGCTGGAAATCATCCACTGAAAACCTTGTTCTCCACCTCTACACCTCCCCTAGGCCCGTAGCAACCTTCTGTAAACCAACCTCCACCACCCAGCTTCACCAAAATCTCCAAATACGGTACTCCAGTCTCCACCGCACAGGCTTCAAACCTCCTGAAAACACGTACTCAAAACACACCTGTCCCAGCCCCTCCTTCCTCGACCTCAGAAGGAGAAGGGAACACAAAGGTAGAATCTGAGGGAGAAGCCAGGGCGAGCGGGGGCAAATTATACAGAATGCGCAACTCATCGGGAACAGCTACACACACAATATCCACATTAAAAACATCATAAACCTAACAAAAACAGCAAACAAACCTGCGGAAAACCCTACACAAACATCATCTTCATCCCAAAAACCAGCAAGATAATCAAATCATAAACCCCACCTACATTAGAAACCCAAAAAAGTCAAAAATCACAATACCGCAGATTGCCCTTGCTCCCAAACACCAAACCAGCGGCGCACAGGATCATCCAACTACAAAATCCCAAAACCATCCGGAGCAGCAGTATACCAACACCAGCAAACACCGCCGCATAGGCCCGAACCACCAAACTCCTCAAAACCTCCGCAAACTCATACGCATACACATCCGCCTCATCAAACACCACCATTAAAAGACCATCACCCCTGAAGCACAGAAACAACTCCCATCCAAAATAAAGAGAGACCCAAATATCAAAGCTGCAATAAACAAAACGAAACCACAACCAGCACAAAAATCAAACACATTGACTGATACCTCACACACATACATCCCCCTGCAAATCCCAAAAATCGGCAAAACAAATCAACCACAACACAAAAACCGAAATACAGAAATCCAAAAAACTCACGCGGCAGAGGATCCTCGACGCTCCAGAAAAAACCAGTCGCCATCCCCAGGAAAGCCAATTCCAGCACCGCACGCTTCGTCCAAACAAACCTTGAACCTGGCTGTGACATTGTATAAACCCGGGGGAAGGGTGGCAGGCGAAACCCAAGCCGAAGACGGAAACATTCAACCCACTGCAACAAGACTTCCAAATCTCCTCGACTCTGTGGCAACTCCAGCACAAGCGGATAGAAATCACGAAGCCTTCGATAAGCATACCCCCAGACTGGGAGCTCAGGGCGCCACCACAACCGACGCCGGTACAAACGAACTGAAGTCACCAAATCCCCTGGCCCAAGACACTTGTCCATCTTCCCACCGGACCAGGGCGAAAGAAAAGGCATCACCATCTTGAGAACAAAATACACATAAAACACAAAGTACACCAAAACCCCACCATATAAAATATACAAAACCCCCAAAAGATGCATAAGCCACCCTCCCCCACTCTCATCATTCATTTTTCACCTAAAAAGTCTAAATCACCATCATTCCAGAACATACCCAAAACATCACAAATCACACACCATTCCCATCTTAAAACTTCAAAATCACAAAATTACAAAAACTAACCCCAAAACTAACTAAAATCCAAAATAAAACATACCACCTAATTACTACCTCACTCAAAATCCTTCCCAAAAAATACATAAAATCACAAATATCCAAAAACATAAAAAGATAAAACCAACTCTACACCACAAAATAAAGCTAGAAAAACACACACACATCAATACAAAATATCCACGCCTCAAAAATAAAACATAAACTTTACTAAAAATACCGCATAATTACATACCATAAAAAGTGTCACCAAAACTCTGTACCAAAACAGAATCACCTAGTGTCCAAAACACTGCCGAATACATGCCAAAAAAAATTGTATCATTGGCACTGGCGAAATCCCAGCAAAACCCCAGTGCCCAACAATATCCAACGTAGTCCTCATCAAACCCGGTGTAGAAGGATGATGCTCCATCGCACGCACACTCACTTCTCCTTCGGTAAAATACCCTCCATATATCCGAACTCCAGCCGCTCCAGCTACATGTTCCTCATGAAACAAGAAAACAAAAGTACGCGCTCGTCCATCCAAACCCTCCACAACTGGGAAATCCTCCCTTACACTCTCTGTTTGCTCATCCGGAACTTCGGAAGACTCAGATCCACTACCAACTTGAACACCCTGACATCCGAACTTCGACAGATCCATCTCAAAACACGGAACACAGGAAAACACAAAAAAGACAAAAACCCAACTAAACCCAAAGACACAAAACACAAAAACCAAATCCTATATACCACCTCAAAACACAACCCCAAAACACACAAAACCACTATACAAAAGTGCCAAATACCAACACATACCCTACTCCCCCGCACCCATGTGAGAAGACAAGTCCACGGGACCGAAGCACTGGAAACCGCAATAATCTCACACAAACTGATCACTGACCATTGTGACCCCCATAAGTAATGTACTGGCATTGGCATACACCACACAGAAAACACACATACATATACTCAACCGAAACAACTAAACACAAACCATATGGGACATCTCCAAAATTTTTCCAAAACACCACGTACCCAAACTAAACAAAATACTACTAAATAAGAACAAAAACATAATTTATTAAACACATAACACAGAAACATAGCTCATTCGGAATAGCGCCAATTGTCACAAAGGTTTTGAGGGCTCTATTTTCCTACCAAATCCCACTAGCAAAGTACCGAATTCACTCATCCAAGTCCTCAACATGACTCGAACCCGGACGGCTACACTCCCAGAGCGTACCATTCAAGCAACACAAACCAACATACCCAACAACTCTGGGTGACTATAACACACCATCACATATAACTTATCCAAAAAAAAAAAAAAAAAAAAAAAAAAAAAAAAAAACTTACGAAATTATACCTTATAAAAACCCATCCCGATAAAGTCATGGTCGGTTTATAAGAATAATATTGAAACAAGTTACAACAGAGCCCACCTCCGAAAGGGGGCATTAAATCTTAGAAGAGTCTGAGTAGGCCACACGGCCTACAAACAGCATTCTTACAGATTAACGGGCCCTTTATTCACGCTGGTAAAAAGCTTTACCAGAGTTATCTATATATATAGTTCAATTTAGTGTACCACAGAGCATCACCACTGAACCCCCAAACCCAGAGCTGCCTTTCACTTGACTCTATTGACCTTTCCCCTGAGAACATGCAGTGCGAGCATTACAAGAGTGCCGTAGTGACTATGGACCCTGGCATCATGATAGGCAGATGTTTGCAGCCTGCAGATTCTTCAGTAAACTTTTTTGGATACAAAAAAAAAAATGTTACTTTACCAAATGCATGCAAGTTTCATATTGGATCTACTTTTTTGTGATTTTGGACACAAGTTCCATGTGCAGGACAATAGTTGCAAACGGTTCATATGGGCTGAAGTTTTTCTTATTGGAACAAACATATCATTGCCTCTTGTGCGAAAAAGTTACCCTGGACTCATTGTAAAAATGAAAGGTTGGTGAACACTGTCCTATGTAAAGATTCCAGAAATTTTGTAAAGCAATTCTCAAGTAAACACCCTAAAAACCTTGGACTAATTCGGTTGGGCAGACGTTCCATCTACTTGATATATAGGTTGCACGGTTATTGTGGGAATAAAGAAAAAGAATGCTCTCAAAAATACTTTGACTCTGAAATCTACTATCCAAGTTCGTTTCTTTGAAAATGAAGATATGAGTATCAGGAAGCCTGTACTGAGAAGAGAGCCTCTTTATGGCATTCTTTATAATGATCTTTATCATTGACACCACATTCAGACATCATCATCAAGATTTCAATCCACCATTTCAATCAGTACTCTATTGTAGAAAAGAACTTAATAGGCAGAACGAGATCCATGCAGTGACAATCCCTACACCGGGGTGTGTATCAAACCCAGGTATTCAATAGGTATTGTAGAAGTCATAGTCAAGAACTAACTTAGAAGAGCACTTCCACATTTAAAGGAATTTGGGAATGCAGTAAACACTCTTCATGTCAACGAGCTCAAACCATCCCTTCAGCTCCACCCTATATGAATTCTCTTTATAAATCAAAAACGAAATCACAAGACACTAACAATAATATTGCACCATAACAACTTCATTACATTCTCTACTCAATACCAAAACCTGATACTATACACAGTTACATCCTGACATAGCAAATTTTGACTATACTGCGCCAACAATGATGTATGAATTATACCCCATCATGCGGGGACTCCACACACCACTGCATATCCAACTTGAAAATCACACAAAACCTACAGGTCTTTATGTTACCATACAGAATGGAGTTCAGTTTTCCTGTCCCAATTCTCATAAAGTTCTACGAGCACCTGCTCGGTGCACAATAGGTGTGCCCCGCATTTGGGATTATCGTGGCTGTTAAACCTTTAAGACTCTGAGCAGTTCTAGAGAACTTACAGGTTTTGGGTGATTTTTTCTATGTGATGTGTTGGAGTGAGTGATACTATTTATAATGTTTAACATCGTAAATGTGAGCATACATTAATCAATCAAGCGCCGGTTAATCCTTGGCAATATCACATTGTTGGATTGGAAGATAATAGTATGTATTTGAATTATATAATGCATACTCAAAAAATGAGATTTGGGATGGTGTGCGACTTCAAAGTGGATAAAGTTTGGTTTAGATTTTCAAAAATAAAAGTGACAAGGTTCACCAATAACATATGTCAACACCTCTCTATTGCAATCTTTTTGTATTAAGAAGTAATTCACACATAATTATTGTAAATTTTATAAGTGAGAGTGGCTTATCAATATATGGTCTAGGTCAAAAATTCATACATTAAAAAGTAGAAAGAGTTGGTACATTGATCAAGATCAAAATATACAAATTCATGAAACATTAACGAGAGAACACAACCAAAAAAATTGAAATAATGTAACAACCTTCCAAACACAAAAAAAAACACCACGTAGTGTATGTGTTGTATTTGTGTAATTTTTTGTATTTTCAAATTATAAAATACCTGCCTCTAATTAACGACATCACCAACCAAGGCTAGAAAGTTGATCCCATCATTGTTATCACAGCACGAGTCCGAGGCACTACACACATTCCCCCAATGCAACAAATGGAAAAAACATTCAAAATTTGTAAAAACTCTATAAAACACACATTCAAAGCAATCAATATCATTGACATACAATATGCATGATCAATCCTATTACATAAATGTTGAATAGAAAATAATCAACCAATACCAACAGAATAAATTAAACAAAAAAGGGAGAGTAGTGGTGATAACCACTGCTAGCCACTCAGAGTCTTTTTTTAATATACTAGCTCAACTTGACTCAAAGGGATAGGAGGACTGGTTGGTTGAGATTACTTTTCTGCCATGATAATTCACTAGCAGCTCCAAGCCATGTGTATCACATCACCACTCAAATGAGCCCAACGAGGTTCGAACTCGGACCAATTTAACCCCTAAATTTCCTTGTGTTTTTGAGAGCTGGAATCCTCAAAACTGCGATTTTTTACCACTATGCCCTCCCGAGGATATGAAACAAATTTTTTAACCTTTTTGGGAATTTCAACCGTAAGATCTTGTACCTAACCCTACTTAGAAGAACTGATCCAAATTTCAACCGTTGGATGTTTTTCATTAGGGAGATCGTAGTGTTCAAAGTTTCAGCAAATATTTTTTTCAGCCTTGGCCAAGAGGCATAGTGCAAATGGGCCAAAGGGAGACTTGATGATTATTACTTCAAACATTTTGGTCACATTTTTTTCCATGTAGCTTACTAAGTTAGGTATGCTCATGCAAAATTTTAGGCCAAAAAAACGATTTTCAGACCTTCATAAAAATTATTTTCTATAAGAAGGTATAAAATTGATAAAATAGTAAAACATGCATTACAAAAACAATTTGTGAGCTAAAGAAAAAGTGAACGGTGAGTAGCTACCTTTATAAATTTGTGATTTTTAGGAAAAAATATTTTTAAAAAATTCAAAAATCTCGAATTTTGACAAATTTCTAAAGAAAAAATTCAAAAATTACTAAAAACTTTGAAGCTTGTCTTTGTAAGATTTGGAGGCTGCCCTTGTAAAATTGGTAAACTTTTTGACTTGGGTCACTATGGAACTTGATTAGTGATTTGGTTATGAAAATATTTCAATTTTTATTTTTTTTAAAAGACCTAATTTTAGACTGCCCGTTTTGGACTTGAAACCTAAAATTTCTAGATGAAGGTTCTAAAATTGGAATTTGGCTTCAAATTTTTTACTACATAGAACTTACAGTAAAGGGAGATCCCAGTAAAAATCTTGAAAAAAAATATTAATTTTAACCTCCCCATCCAGGCTGCCCGAAATAGCCAAAACCCATTTTGGGTTTTAAGGATAGTTAGGGGTTAATGAGATACAACACCTTTCTCCAACCAATCAAAGATCTCATGACTTGGTGACAATGTCTTCCTGAATAATGAAACTATACACACTTTACTCCATACCCTCCTACTTACAATATTGCTATTTATCTGTTTTTAGGTTACTATGGTGTCCATCCTCGAAAGGGGGGACTAGTTTTGTCTCAATGTCACCCTGTCTGGTGGGCACCAGGTCATTGACATTACAAACGGACACTTTATTCACGTTGACCCGGCCAAAGGGTTGGTGTTTCTATCTATTTACCAATTCTGATTCACTTCATGTTTTTGAGGTTTTCTTTCTCATGCTCACAATGTCCTCAAAGATATATGTTTGCCTAAAAATGAATTCACATATGACAAAGTGGAAGTTTCGTCTGAATGAGGCCGGCGAGTGGTTTGAAATATTTGATGACAAACCGCATTGTATTTTGTGCAGTACAAGGTAGATGCTTTTACATGTATTCAGATTCCAAAGGAAGAAACAACTCTAATCCTTCTACAACATAACAGTAACTTAGTACATTAGGCTAAAATGTGATGAAAAACAATAAAAGGCTAGAGTTAACTTCCTCAGTCATTTCCTCAGCGATTATACCATCATGTGATATTAGTCACTAAATCTGGCAAAAAAATCTTTATCGCAACAAGTTATAAGTTTTTAATACCAAACTACTAAAGATGTCCAAGTCACAAAGTAGTTGTGTCTAAGGAGCGTTTATGCTTTATTTATGTGTTGCTGAGTAGATACATCGTGCGCTTAAATGTATTAACTTAAAGGCTAGAAAAATCATGAAACAAATTGCACATTTGTTCATTCCTTTATAAAAATGTTCTTCAATTCTCCCTCAACTACAATGTGTTAATTTTGATGTAATGCATGGAATTTAGTTTGTTCAATAGAGTTGCAAGAAAGAAATGCTTAATCAAAACAAAATTGTATAGTGTCAAATTTTGATAATTTTTTTTTTTGCCTTTGTACACTTTATAGTCTTCAAAACATTACACATTAGTGCTAAAGACTACTCTTCTTTGCCATCCAAGCTGATTTTCACTTCTTCCAATACTATAACGCAGAAACCCATAACTTTTATCACTGAATACCGTAACACCATAGCAACTTTGTTTCCTTTTGAACATTTTTTTTTTTTTTTTTGGAAAAATAAGTTTTGTCTGTCAAAATTTAATTTTACTGGTTTTTTTTTTTAGCAAAAAAATCACAAAAATAACCTCAAATGGCTTAGATATAACAAAATATCACAAAAAAAAAATTATTTTGTTCTTGTTCTTTTATTTTTGTAATTCTCTATTTTTGTAATTTTAATTTTAGGAATTATTTAAAAACAAACTTGCTATGGTGTTACGATAATAGATGTTTAAAAATCATAGCATTGAAAATATTTTAATATATATACATAGATTTATGAAAGCATATTTATTTTCCAAGATGTTAATGGATATGAAGAATTGACTTATCAAATAAAAATCTGAATAAAAAACCTTTTTCATCTATTTATAATTCAAAAAACTAACAACTGCATAAAAAAACAATAAATAACATTGTCGCTTATAGTGTGTCAATTAGTATAATTCTAGAATATTATAAAAATTAATTTAGATCTTAATTTCAAGATCAACATTGAATTTGAAATAACTAGGTATTGTCGTAGCCTATGGACCACTGCAAACCATTAGCACCATAAGCACAAATGCATACACATTTTTGTAATCCATTATAAACTTTATTATTAAAAAAATAGTGCCTATCTATCTATCAATCATTTGTGAGTTACGAGCGGATTCTACAAGAAACTCTACAAAAATAATCTAGTCTATGTGTCTTTCAAAACATGTATTGCTTTTTACTATTTGAAAGGTTGTTTACATATCATTTAAATCCCTTTAGACATTTTAATGCATCTTTTTACATAATCTAAATTTTATACGTTTGTTTATATTTTCACATAATACATCATAATTTCATTGAATTTGTTTACAAAACGTCTTTAAAATCTTGAATTTAAATTTTTCAATTTTTTTTAATCAAGTATAAATTTAACCTTAAACTGATTTTTTTGATTAAAAAATACCTTGATTAAATGGATGTAGAAATTTCCAAATGAAAATATTTATAATTGAAATAAAAATGATAGTGCATTGGTATTGTAAGAGTCAATGATTTGCAGTCGCTAATAGACTACTATATAATCTAGTTTGTTATGAAAAAAATACAATTAATATTCTTAGTTAGTTGAAGGTTAAAATTGTAAAGATAGTAAAATTTTACATTAAATTTTTAAATTTTTATAACATAAATATTCAATTATATATATTTTCAAATAAATTATTTTTTACACAAGTTAGAATAATAATGATAAAATTTATAGCTATACTTAATTTTGAGTATTTTAAAAAATGGTGTTTTTTAATTACACTAGATAATTAATTTATTATATTTATTTTTTAAAAATGAGTTTAAAAAAATATATATTATACCCTAAAATTTTGATTTTTTGATAAAATATAAAAAATTGATACAAATGTAATTTTCAAATTTTAAAGATGTGCATATATATCATTTTTTGGTTATTAGTGTGATTTGTACTATGTAATTATCACTTTTAATAAGTACAATCAATTAAAAATAAAGTTATAATGATCAAATTATCCGTACTAAGTATGCCATTCATACAAGTCGTTTAATATAATATTACTTTAACTTTCTTTCTTAAATAAACCAAAATCATAAATTAAGGAAATTCAAGTTTATTGTAATAATTTCATACTTGATGGACTTTGTGATTCTAAAAAATGTTTTTTTTTTCTTTTGCAAAATTTGATACGACTTCTTACAGTTTATGATTGAAATAATTTTAAAAAGGTGCTCCAACAATTTTAATGGTGCTTGTTGTGGGAATTTTCCACTTTTTCCACTCTTGCCTTCTTTCTGCAACATTTTTATTCAAGTACGACATTAATGTTGTACCAAGGTGTGTTGAAAAAAGTTTTCTCTTAATCAATTAACATAAAAATCCAATGCTTTGTTGATGGATAGAAAGTAGTCATAATATACGTTAAGTAATGCTTAATTAATTTTTTTAAATTAATAATTAGATGAATTAATCATATTCATAACAAGAAATTGTATTAGAAAATTATCTCATTAAATATTAAATGATTATGAAATGAATATAATTTTTTAAAAACAAAGCATGCTTTATTAGAAAAAATTGAAGGTTACAAAAGAAACAAGACCATTAAAAAAAAAATTGAATATGACTGGAAAAAACAAAGAAGACTAATAGAAAAGAAGGTGTTTCATTTGAAGAATAAAAAGATAGAAATTAATACTTTAATGTTATTTAAATGTTTTGTATATACAATAAATTATTCATTTAAATATTTTAAATAAATAAATAGAAGACAATCCAAGTCTTTTTTTAATGAAGAATATTTACAAAGATAAATCAAGTATTTTTCTTCAATATGTCTCCCTTTTAAAGATATGCTTAAATCAGTAACTCTAACTAACTTATAAGGCAAAAATATACTGGAGTTGCATAGTACGTTGAATCAAAAAAATTGACAATGTGGTGGAACCGGGAGGTTAGGACCCAATCTACTTCCACCGGCCTGCTCACCATTCTCATAAATGGCAAGTACATGCTAAAGAAAAATTTGCAGTCAAAGAGATTGAGTACACAAGGCATGTGTAGTGGCCTTAAATTAGCCACTTTGACAACTTGGTCCAACAAAAAACGTGGCAAGATGTGGTGGCCACTGGATCCACCAACCTCTCATGAAAAATATTACATATGAATGACATAGTAAACACGTGAAAGCACGGCCATCAAGGCAAAAAACCCGATATTGTGCTCTATTTGTCCTAGTGAAAATAGTCAACGTATAAGTAATCTGCAATTTACGCCCATGCACATCCATGTTACAATCTTATAAGATATAGTGTTTACAAATCCAATGAATTTCCATGAAAACAACAGAAATTCTCCCTCTCACTAGTTATTGAAAAAGAACGGCGGCTACTTTAAATCTCGGTGCAGTGAAATGTTTAATATAATTGCTTAGATAATAGAGTTATATATAAGCTAGGTTAGATGCATACCAAATCATGAGGCAAAGCAACAAACGTGGTGATGCGCTCTATTTGTCCTACTCCACGGATAACACTGTGGAATAACAAGCTAAAAATAATATGCAATTTTATGCGCGTTTAAATATATTATACAACTCTAGTTCTCTCAAATCTTGGATGTTTAATTTCACATAAGTTTAATTATACCTGTACCTCTCAAAAATGTTGCATGTTTAATTTCACACAAGTTTAATTATACAACTGTAGTTCTCTCAAATGTTGCATTTAATTTAAAAAATGTCTTGTACTTCATTAGAATTGGTCTACAACATATACAAATGTGCACTACAATTGAATTTAGAACCTTGATGATTATGAGAAAATAGTTACAATTAATTATTGCATACTAGCTTCCAAATGAATTCAATCATTCAATGTTTATCTGATAAGAAAAAAAAAAATTCAAGTTCTATTACCGTGGCAACTCCATTGTACTTAAACATAGTTTGTCATGCCAGTAACATTGCATATAAATATATAAAATGTAGTTTTTTTAGAAAAAAACATAAAAATATCTAAAGAGTATCAAACAACGTATAAATAATCCTTCAAAATATGAAAAGGAATGCATCTTTTGAAAAAACACATACTTTAGATTCTTTGTTTAAAGGTTTGTGGTGGAATTGGCTTGTCATTGACAGACAAACTATTTGACTTTATTTTTTGATAACATAAGTTTCTAATTTTTCAAAATTTTCAAATGAAATGATAAAATGTATTATATATATATATATATATATATATATATATACATATTAAACATATAGAATGTAGATTGTGTGAACATATACTTTAAAAACGATTGAAGTACTTCAAAGTATGTCCAAAAAACCTTTCAAGTAGTAAAAATGGTTTATGTTTTTTTTTTTTAAAAAAAAAAAAACATGTATTTAATTTAAACTTAATTTAAGGTTTAATGTAGAACACAAGTTTGATTTTTTAAAATAAAATCAATTTTTGTATCATAAAAATTTGTGTCCATTTATCATTACAAGTCAATTCTACAAAGAACCTTCCAAGAAATCTAATACAATCTAAACCCCCAACTTCACACGGGTGGTGCTCGGTAAATGCAGAGTCTTCCCGGAATATCAGGAGAAGGTATTGGCACGTCGGCCTTCTTCTTCACTATGATGAGTCGTCAAAGTTGGGGGCCATCCTCGTTGGTACGCTGATGCCTCATCAACCGCACAGATTCGTTCCTTGGTATGGCACTCCGAGAATTTCATCACAGCCTTTAGTTCCATTAGAACCTGATTTGCTGCAGTCATTTCTTGAATGGCCGGGTTACCTAAATTTCACCCATGCAATTCTCGTCAAAGTCATTGAAATGAATGATCCTATCTCTCCTTCATTTCCAAGAATGGCTCTTGTTAGGGATTTGGTAGTACACAGTGATGATGTCGATATTTTTGTCCGCCCTAGCCAGATCGCACACATATACGCCCTCCATTCGGCCTATTGATCGGGTAAAGGATACTCTAACGACACAATGGACAATCCTCGTCGCGGTGATGATGGAGGCACTGGAGGTACAATGCCAAAAAGCACAGGCAGCGGAGGAGCGAGCCCCAGTGGTGCTTCTAGTGGCAGTGGATCATCAAGCAACATTCAAAATCTTGTCCATCCTAGGACATGATTGCCACATTCCACAATGGTGAAGCTGGCTATGGATCAGGAGCGGCAAAGATTTCGTCATGGACAACTCCTCGACGGGGAGCTCGATGGCGACAACGCTATTGACCCGATTCCCTGCACTTTGACCTCGCTCACTAGGACTATTTTTCAGGAGCTATCAGAGACAAATTTGGAAGACGATTTTCTTTTTTATTTCATCATAAACTAGGTTTAGATTTCGTTTGGTATGCCAAACAAACAACAATTTTACTTTCTAAAGGATTGCTTATAAGTTGTTTGCATTAGTAATTGGGGAATCAAGTAATATGGAATTGCCGTGGCATCCAAAGAAGAGCTTGTGCCGGATTTCATCTACTTTTGGGCCCCTCCCCATTCATCCCTCCCACTCAACCCCTTTTCTGTACTTCACCTCCTAAAAACTTCAATCTTTTAAAGCGGAGAGTAGTTTTGTTTCAATGTCCCCCCTGTCTAGTGGACACCGGGTCATTGACATTACGAACGGACACTTCATTCACGCCGACCCCGCCAAAGGGTTGGTCTTTTTCTCTATCTATCTTGTTTGCATAATTTTAATTATTTTTAAAGTTTTTTTAATCAACTTATTATGTGTTCATCTATATCTTCACACAATGCATGTTATAAATATAATCATATGTTTTTTTAACACTTTGAAATCTTGAAGATTAAAAAACCGTATCTTTTAAAACGTGGAATTTCAACTTGAAAATAATTGTAAATGCAAAAAAAAACAAAAAAACTAGTAGATTATAAAATATTTATATATTTAATTTATATATTTTACAAAATTTATATTTTAAGTATGCATGTACATTATTTTAAAGAATATTCTGAATAAATAAAATAGAACAATTAATATTATAATTTTATTATCATATAAATTACTTGAAATATATATTTATTTTTTGAATTCAAAAATACTTTGATGAATTGGATGCATATGATTTTTATAGCATAGTTTTATATTGATTTATAGAAATGAATTCACAATGGTTACATGAGCGCCAATTATTTTGGTGGCTTATAGGCTATGACAATGTTTAGATGATGTATATTTTTTCTCTAAAATGTACATTTTAACATACAGTTATATTTTTTTCTTAATTTTTAGAAATAAAAAAAATCCTTCAAATAAAAAAAAAATGATTTTAAAATTTATAATTTTATTGTGATGTAAATTATGTGGAAACTATAACTATTTTGTTCAAGCAAAAATCCCTTTATAAAGTGAGTGTATTAATATTTTATTCTATAGATTTATGTTGACCTATAGAAATGATTATACATTGGTGTTGTAGGCCGCAATGATTTTTGGAGGCTAATAAACCACTACATAATTTTTTTTATATAATAAAATATTTATACAATCATTAAGCCGTAAAGGTTTATGTGCATTTAGAAAGTAATTGTATCTTCTTAAAAATCTAAAATGTAATAAAGTATAAGATTTTGACTCATTTTAAACTTAATCTCTAATTTTATGATAAAGTAAAAATCAATAATTACATATATATATATATATATATATATATATATATATATATATATATATATATGAAGTAGTAGAAATATAATAAATATATACAGTATAAAAAAATCCTTTCTCAAATCAAATTTATATATCTTTTAAGACATGCAATCCCTTCTACTATTTAATATACATAAAGTACACTCTAAATGATTTGCTAAACTTTCAAAAGAATATAATATAAAATGTTAGTAGACACTGCATCATAACTTCCATAATATTAATATTACTTACATAGTTTATCAAGGCTTTAGATGAAATAATACTAAATCATATCCAAAAGAAATCTTTTTGAGGACTTAAAAAAATAAAAATCTTAGATTCTTTGAAAAAACTAACAGATAATTTAAATGAAAAGACTTTTAAATGATGGATGAGTCTTTTTATAAAAAATCCAATATATTAAAGCGGAAATTGCATTATCAACATAATTGGTATCACAACCAATTAAACACTTTGTCTAAAATCAAAAATAATTTCAAATGTCAAGAATCCAAATAAAATCCAAAAAAACTTCTAAATCATTGTATGAAAAAATTCAAATGTTTTTTTTCAATAATTCAAATCAACCATAGGAGTCATTTGAAGGTGAAAAGATCTCTCTTGCTAACTTTCTCATTATATATATCCTTATTATACACTCTAATACTATATATTGGATAAATGACTTGGGTGTTAGAGAAAACACAATAAGATAAATCACCCTACAACTTAGCCACCAAGCTTTAAGTTTCTGGATAACTGTGGATAATCCAGAAACTTAAAGATTTATTACCATAGATCTTTACTCCAATACCTTTGTCCTATGGTCACTCGATCCGGGGTGGATCGAATAAACACTTAATTCACGTCGGTCTCCTCCAAAGACCGAAGTTTCTCTCTCTTACCATACAACGATAACATGTTTGTTCACCCTTGAACTAGTATTTTTTAATATTTTCTTGAAAAATAAGCTACGTCTTCCAAATTTTTAATTTAAAAAAAAAAAAAAAAAAACACCAAAAAGCATGAGATGGATTAAAAATAGACAAATATCACTTCAAATAGTTTCTCATATTTTGTTTTTCCATCCCTAAAATCTCCAATTTATTATTTTCTTTTTTTAGACTAATTAGATGGCTCTTAACAAGATCATACAGTTGGAGTTCTCAAAACTAAGTTTGAGAAGCAATTGTGCAAAGATTTCAGAAATGATCGTTTGGAGGTCACTATAGACCACTCTCCTTTAGAATTAAGAAAAGCAACCGCTTTGAAACTGTAGTGTGAAATGGTGGCTTCTATCTGTGTGTTATATATGTCGTAGAACATGTGGATGTTTTAAGATTTGAGATTGTGCACATGAGAAGAATGCCCTGGCAGTGATTAGTTTCTTATCAAATCAAGGTCAGAGTCTCTGTGCAATGTAATTCTAGTAATCTAGAGCTGAAAGATGGTCCACAAATATGGTTTTGATCGTAGTTCAGAGTAACCAGCTGCTGAAGTTTGTGGAGTTCGGTTCACTCTTTCTTTTCTCAAGATTGATTCAAGTCATTTTGATTGAGAACGTGGGTCACTGTGTAGTTGGGCAAGCAGCACGAGCTTCATCATTTGTATGACTTACAATCCACAGCTGCTGGAGCAGAGCAATTATAATGAGCACAGCGATGCAAACAAAATTGTATCTGTACGAGGTTGAAAACGCTGCGGTATCAACTGTTATCAATCCACCATTCCAAATCGAAAATTTTAGCCATCAGACCTTGAAGTGTTACCGGAGATACTTGAAGCATTATTCCCTATCAAGTAGGAACACATTCTTGTTTCAAAACATACTAAAATCCTTTGTTTCAATATTTTCTAAAAAGGATAAATGCTTTGGAGGAAGATTTTGTAATAGACATGTGGGTTTATTGTTTGACGTATATACGCAGGTCAACATGTTTTTGTTACTTGTGGACGTCAAGGTTTGATATGAATATCAACTGGATTGTTGCTTGAATATATAGTACATTGGTCGAGGAATTATATCATGGACAGCAGCAGACACAAGTAGATCAGATACCCATTGTGATGAATTTTTTGGCTTTGAGTTGAACATTACTCCATCTGAAGATGAGGTTTGTCCTAATATCCCTGACCAGTCTGAAACTATGCTTTGCTAATCAGGGATAAATATTGTTTGAATTCAGGATCTATTGTGCAAATATTGTGGTGAGTTCTTTTCCACTCTGTCTGTATCATGTGCACTATTCTCAGTATCTAGATTTGGTCTGCTGATGTGCTAGGTATATATGAGTTTGTGAATTGCAACTTTCGCATTGTTATTGAAGGTGATAGAGCATGCCGACCAAATGTTAAAGCTCTCTATCAGCACGTAATAGCCAACCTGCTATTAACTTATATTCTACCAGATGGACATGTTTCAGTGCTTGCACAAGTTTCACAACTTCAACTCTATTGAAGGACAATATCATCACAATTCTCTCCATGTCTTCTATATGAATTGATCCCACTCCTCTTCCACAACCATATACGTGTCAACATATTCTCAGCACTCATTTGCTGAGCTGTTTACTTTTAATTTGGTGTGTCAATCTTCACGAAGAGAAGTGGTGAAACATACTCAAGCTCAACCTTAATGTTAATCTGTCACAATATCAAGATGTCTATTAACTTTTTTGTTTACTGTTTGGTTGTTGCTGATGTTTTCCAAAAGCAGCCTGTCTACATGTGAGGGGACTCTTGGCGTCAATACTTGCCAAACTGTTTCGAAGATCAAGGATGCCCAGTGACCATTTCCAAGGTACAGGACCACACTGGGTGATTTGAAAGCAACTGGTCACCTTCTCAACCTGTCTCGTATGCATATTTCAAGGGTGGACGGTGATTATTGCAGTCACTGCCATTTTACAAATTCTTGAGAGTTTGCTTTTCAGCAGAAATTGATGCAGGGTAGGGTCAACAAACTATAACAGTCAAGATTGCTATCAAACCTCTTTTCAGCCAGGATGGCCGAAGTTTGTGGCGAAGTTTGGGAATACAGAAGACTTGGCCGTGTATACACTCATGAAGATGAAAGAGTATGGTATGGAAGCAAATATGGGAGCGGATGGATGCATGATTGATAACTCTGCCATCTTTCATAGCTACTTTTGCTTTTCATCTCAATATGATGCATGTTGGGTATTTGGCACAACTGTTGTACAACATTATGGAATTTTTTATTTTATTTTTTTATATATTTTTTTAAAAATCTTTTTAAATAATATGTAGATCTTTATTAGTAATCTTGTATTTAAAATTTAATCAGTTTCAATAAAATGAATTTATCCGTGTGTAGTGTATAATAATTTGTGCATTAATCATCACATAAAATAACAACAATGTGTTAAAAATGAGTTTAAAAGTTTGAGAACATTTTAGAGTGGTTTATTGAATTTTAATGATAAGTATTTATTTGTTTTACTAAACAATGAATTATCTATTTGTTTGATACAAAATATAAAATTATGTTAAATAGTAATGAGAATATTAAAATATGTATGTAGACAAGAATGCAAATGTATGTAACATATTTCTAAAAGGATGTAATTTCAATCACAACAATAGTTGTTTAATTATGAAATTTTGGTTTCAATAAATCAAAATGAAATTTTGGTTTCAATAAGTTACAAATGAAAATCACAAGCAGGATCTATTCTCTCCATTGTAAGGAAAATTAATTCTGGATTTTGGATAATTCTTCCAATTGTCATATGAATCGAGGATTTTAGGTAGGTTATAATGTATTTTAAAATAATAAAAATATTTATTGATTCTTCCTTTTTTAATCAATTGATTTGAAAAACTATAAAATCATTTATACAATACAATAATTCAAGAATGTGAAACAAGCTAATATTTTTTATTTTTTTGATAAATGACATGGTTTAAGGTTTTAAAGTCGAATTCAAAGATGGAAATCCGTCAACTTATGTTAATTAGAGAAGACTTTGTAATCAAAATTCCTTTAGTATTATTATCTAAAATGGTTTATTTTTCACAAATCAATTTCACAAAGAAATTGTACATATGAGTTCTTTATTGAACTCGTGAGTTATTGATTAAATTTTTAAAATGGCAATTACTGTTATATTTCCTCAATATGCTTATAATTTAATGCGCAATGTTCATCAAAATAAGAACAAAGACACAGTATCAAAGCCATCAATTGTATCATTTCGGAACCTTTACACTACTTTACATCCTATTTACAAACATTTAGTGGTGGATAATACAAAAGCTCACTTAAGGAGAAAAAATATTGAAGTTTTGCATGGAATGTCTACTGATATAAATGTACAACCTACATTATGTAACAATATAATGTTCAATAAAAATCTCAATATTAGGAAAAGAATTTCAGTGGTTGAAGCAACAAATTCATCAAAAAACCATGATAATCATGAAAATATTTCAACTTGTAAAAAATGTATTGAATACCATAATATGCAAATAATTGTCATTGCAATCACAACACTTATTATGTCAACAACAAACAAAATTCTTTATAAAATGGCATTGGTTCCAATGAAGAATTATCCATTCTTCTTAGCCCAAATTCTTACATTTGGTTACGTTATTGTCTATTCTTCCATTCTTTTGTACCGATATAAAAATGGATTAGTGACGCGAGAAATGTTAAAAATGCCCAAAAAACCATTCATTGCTATAGGTTTCTTAGAAGCTCTAGGTTTAGCAATTGGCATGGCAGCTGCAATAAACCTCCCTGGGGCCTCAATTCCTATTTTGAATCAGGTTTAATAAATACTCATATCTTGTAATATACATAATGCTCACTTTTCCTCTCTATTCATCCAATTAATGAAAGAACTTATATGCGTACTAATTCATAAATTTATATTTAATTCTTTGGTTCTACTTACAAATAACATATATCAATTAAAGTATTCAAACTATAGATATAAAGAAATATGAAATCTTGTGTATTACAATAAGTTTATTCCACGCTTCCAACTGTGAAGAAAATGATTTATTTTTAATTAGAATATCCAATTGTACAATTGCTATAATTGAAATAATAAATATAGATATGTTGATAATATTTACAATTTACATTGAGCTGAATTATATTTCTAAATACCATAATATCATACATATGATTTTTAAAATCACAAATTGATATACAAATCAGGTATATTTGGTATGGCAACTCATATTTTCAGCTACGATTTTGAAGAAAAAATATTCACTTGGACAAATTGTAGGTTGTCTATTAGTACTTATAGGAGTTGTCATTGCCATAACTAGTGAATTCAAAGTTCATTCACTTGAGCAATCAGGTCTCTTTTGGCCTATGATAATGGTATGTTCTTCAGCTTTCTCAGCGGGTGCTTCTATTATAAAAGAATCTATTTTTTTGGATTCAAAAAAACATCTTCAAGGTAAATCTTTGGATATATTTGTTGTCAATACTTGCGGATCTACGGCGCAAGCTTTCTTTGTTTTTCTCCTGCTTCCGTTTTTATCGCACTTGAAAGGTATTCGTGTGCATGAATTACCAAGGTATTTTAAAGAAGGAGCATTGTGTTTTTTTAATTGCAATGCAGCTGATCAAGGTTTTTATGGAGCTCCAATAGTTCCTTTGATGTATGTTATTGTGAACTTGGCGTTTAATATTTTCAATTTGAGCCTATTGAAGGAATCCTCTGCTGTAGTTTCTTCTTTATGTACAACACTTTCTTTGCCTGTATCAATTTGGGCATTTACATTTAATTTACCTTTACTTGGAACACCTACTACTTTGCCTCAAGGCCTCTATGTAGGTACCATAATTCTTATTTTAGGATTAATTATATATAACTTTTTAGGAAAAAATAACGAAGTGAAACAATGATGTCTGCAATAATAATGACATGAAGCAATATATATATATTTTTAATTCAGTTGACAAATAGAGATGAAGTGAGGATTTTCTTTTTATTTCTATCCAATTAAGAAAATAATATAATTTATTAAATTAACATCTATTTTGTTCCTATACTTGGTCTTACAATTGTTATCTATTGTAACTATATAATTAATGTTTTTAAGATTGATTGAAAATTTTAAAGATTTAATAAATTAATCATTTAGATTATAATTGCTATTAAAAAATTAATCTTCTTCTTTATTTTCTTTGTTTTCCTGCTATACATGTGATAAACTACAAAAATATAACTATAATATCAACATCTATTATTGCATGAAATACCTTAACATAATACTATGAACCATAAAATCATCTTATTATTTTGTACATGACCATAAGTTTTCAAACTACAGTATTGTCACCAATTTTAGATGAGTCTAGCGCGATACTGATTGTAAACAAAACAATTAATGTCATACAAAAAGTCAACAATGTATTGATTGGTCCAATAAGGCATTTTGTAAAATTATAAAATAGTATCATTAATATCAAATATTTCATGACAAATTTGACGAACCTAGTAATATCAAATATTTCATGACAAAAAGACTAGTGATAACGTATTTTCCATGTTTCCTAGATTTCCATAACATTTCCTACTCATGCCCCTAAATACTTTTCACCTTTCCAATGTTTCCAACTTTTTGCATGTTAAAATGTTTCCAACATTAGGAGAAAAATCAGGTCACAAAAAGGCCGTGTAAGCGGCACGTGAGAGAAAAAAACGGGCGCTGCCCGCGTACTTTTTGACATGGCATGTGAGGTGCCACCTTGCTGCCAGCAACCGCCATGGGGGCTCGAACCAATGACCTCCGAGGGAGGCGTGTGGAGGGCACATCTACAGTGTCGGGCTGACACAACCTGCCCACTTTGGACCAAAGCCCGAGCTGAGGCATTCATGTCTCACCTAATATTCCGAGGACCTTTGTTGTGAGAGCGCCACGCAGTTCTGTGCGGGCAGCAACTCTGGCATCCGCTGCCAGCGGCAGAGGTGCCCAAAGTAGGGAGTTCACCTAGAAAGGGCAGGCTTACACGGCCTTATTTTGAGCTCATTTTTCTCCTAATGATTATTACTGATTTCCACATATTAGTAACAAGCTAACAAGAGAATGAACTCTGTTAAGTACTAACAAGCTATCATTGGTTTGAAAAACAAAGAATGTGTATGAAATTGTTATCTTGTCTTTGCATGAGAGAGGAAAACTCCAATTTCTTTTTAAAAAAAATTGATGTGAATTAAATGTCTTTTTGTCAAGTAATTTGAATATATGCCCACGTGACATTAGACCAAAAGTACAAGATCATTGCCATTGTTAAGAGGTAAACACTATAAATATGTTTCATACATTTTATGTTTTAGTTTGTATATTTCTAAATGATTCTTTTGGTATGTTTTGATGGCCAAGTCATAAGCTCAAATTTGTTGATTGGAGTAAGTCAATATCATATAGTGGATCCAGGTTCAAAATCCCATGGGCTTGTTTGAGCTATTCTATGTTGAATGCATGGCTTCCTTGTCTTTGTGCAATATCCTCAAGGATCCATTTGATTATTCAACATAAAAACATTTTGTCATTTTTAAGAAGAAAAAATGATACATACATAAAATAAATTCAATAATATAATGTCTATTATGAATACTTTTGTTCCACTACATATATGTATTATAGGAAGACGATGGCGGCTGGAGCTCCGCAAATTGCGGTGCCTTGCCCTAGCTGCAGCCGCCTCTCACACCATAGCCATCGACGTTACTGCGCCCTCCTTGCGACGCTGCTTGCATGCCTGCTACAACTGTTCCCTCACAGCGCTTCACGTACAGGCAAACCTTCTGCAACGACTAGAATTGCTACCGCGATCAATCCGCCCCTCGTTTTTATACCAAGTCTGCGAGTGTTTCTGAACACGACGCACCAAGCTGAAGCAACATCTACTAGGAGCAACTCAACAGGCATTTGGCTTCCTCAAGCTTAATCCTAGCGCGCAACACTTGAGCTCGACCTGCTCTCAAGCTCAAGACAATGGCACCTTCCCCTGTACTCTCGTCTTTACACTACTGTCCACAACACACAAACTTACCATACCCCACCCTCATACACATATATACCACATAAATCATGTTTCATACACAACCATTCAACACAAACAGAATACCTTCCCTTACCCAAACATTCATACCCACACCACAACCGTACATTCACACAATCCCCCTCAATCACTTCCTTTTTCCCAACACATATCAAACAATGCAATATTATTCATAGACATATCCCCCCTAGGCCCCCGCACACACAGCCCAATCGTCCATATTCCACCATCAAACATACTCTAGCATAGCCAAAATGGGAAAGTTTATTACAACGTCAAAACAACACACCACAGACTGTTCCTAGTCTCTGTATAACCGCTCCCCCTAGCCACCCGCTATCTCAAAAATACTCTACCCAACTGCAACACAAATTCCACTCCCACCCTTATGCAAGCCTGCACTACATAGCCTACCAAAATCCACCCACACCCCTACAGAGCACACAACACCCCCTATCATGCCACTTCCAACTAAATCTGAACCAGCCTCCCTTCAAACTCCACACCCTTTGCATACGATCGAATCCTCACAGACTAGACTCTTTATCACCGTTTTACCGCAACACCAATACATCTTGGCTCTGCTCCAAATGTCCATCTTCGATCACCCACCACTATAACCAGCATCATACACTATGCTCGAAACTCCTACCCAGCCTCCGACCATCCCTCACAATCATAGTCACCACCTGCACACCATTACACACACCACAATCACATTCCCATACCTCAACCAAAAACCACACCCCTCTCCCACCACAAGTCCCCCTCACACTATGCAGCAACACACTCTATCTCCCTACACACACAATCCACATCACCAAACCTACACCTGTTCGACAGCTGCCTCCCACCGCTCACCCTACCCCACGACCTCCATCGTGCTCTCGGCAAAATCGCGCAACCCTTTCACAAAGTACCCTGTAGCATCCCAAAACCCACTCACACACCACATTCAGTTACTATACTTGCCATCTCCAGCTACAATCCTGCTCCTCCACAACAATTCAACCCTCCTCCCATATCAATAACAAAAATCACGCCCCTCCACAAAAATCACACCGCCCCTCCCCATACCGGAACTCTCTAAAGCAGCCCTCCTTCCCCCATATCGCACCAACCTCACTCCCCACACAAAACTCCTCTCTTCACCCATGCCGCACACCCTCTCTCCTTCTCACCATGACTAAATCTCAAACAACCAAACCATCTAGTTCCTCTCGCCCTAGGGCCCCTCGTACTGTTTCTGCAGGTTCAGGCAAGCGAAAGCTAGTCATTAAACTTAGTGACAAAGCCCTTAGTGCCCCGAGTACCCGAGAGGAAGACTCCTTACCAATTGGCGTGCGCGATTATCCACCCGGCTGCAGACCCTCACCACAATTACCAGCATCAGCCCTCCCAAGTAGGCCAAGCGAGACCAAGCGCCACAAACCTCAACGCCAACTCCTCGAACCGGTGGATACCAGCGATGCATCGGGCTCTCCCGTCAGAAGCACAAGAGCAACTTCTTCTCGCGACTCGGCATCCAGCGCTTACCACACTACCCCAACGAGTAACACCGCTACACCCGCAGCTGCCCCCGATTTGCCTACTGCACCTCCTCCGGCACTGCTTGAGCTCTCCGCCACACCCTTACCAGGCAACATTCCCGCCCCTTCCCCTGATTTCTCCTCCTTTCTCTGGCTTTCTTTCAGTGTGCACGAGTATCTCAATGTCCAGTTAGGTTTAGAAGAATGCAGAGAACTTCCCCCAGGTGCATTAGTGCCAGGAGTCATGCCCGATTTAGAAGTCCTATAGTTTCATTCTTGCCGCCACGCTTTCCCACATGTCCAACAAAAACTCTACCCTTCCACACGCCCCGATGGAGTCCCGGGGCAGTATCTCCACTTCACTCAGCTCCCTATAGACACAGAAATTATTCAGTCCACAAGTTTATCACAAAGTTATCAAATTATCATTCGCTTCGATACAGATTACCATCACATGACCAAACAGCAAGTACAAGATGCTGCCATAGCCCGATTTGCATCAATGAACATACCTTTAGCAAATCGTTACAGAGAGCCAGTTTCCGCAATAGTGCATAGGAAATCACATGGCTGGCTTGGTTTCTTGCGTGCAGATTTGCGCAACCCAGACAAAGACGCTATCTCCCTCCTCCAAGGTCACCGAATCTTCACCATGCAGCTACAGAACGGCGAACATGTGGTGGGCAAAATAGAAAAAGGATACAAATTTCTATCTACTGCCAGCAACCGTCGCCTCCAAATCGCAAGTCCCGTCCTTGCACAATACAACTCTCGACACCTCTCAGCAAATCTCATACAAGGATGCTACGCCAACTCTGGGAGAGCTGAGATAGTCGGCGTGGCCAAGAAGTTTACAAACACTCAGACGGCCGAAATCACAGTCACCGGCCTCCCCTCCAAACAATTTCTTCTTGCCTCGCCCCCAACCCTCGCAGGACAACAAACGCACATCACCAAAATCAATCAGAGCGGCCCCTCCCCCACTGGCCCTGCCCAAGATGATGTGAGCACTTCGATACTTGTCCGGGGTCTTAACATACAGTACTCGCAGCTGCAGGTTTCGGTGGCGCTCCACAAATTATTTGGTGCCGCCAATATCATCGGCATTTCCTACAACAGAGCACAAGCGGATGAGTTAGGGCGACATGATGGGGTTGCAACAATCCGTTGCCTCAACAGTATCGTGTACACCACATGGTGCTCACGGCGCACCATCCCTCTCCTTAGGAAACTAGTTGACTTCACCCCTCACCTTCAAAGTATTGCAGGCTCCACAGCCCCTGACAGCACACAAGCACAAGACAACCGACCTACTAGAGAATTTATTCAAGAAGCCATTACCGCTCTAAAGAATGAGACACCCCATGGCCCTTCACTTACACAAATCAGGGACTCAATCCAAGCCGGCGTCGACAGTCTCCAATAAAGGCTCACCATCCTTAGCTCCGAAGTTAACCAGCACACTTCCCTTGCGGTGGACTCAGCAGCGGCTCTTCAACAGCGACAACACCACCATCTGTTAGAATAGCTCCAACTCCTCACTACAGCTTCGGGAGACTACTCCAAGCACATGGGGGCGATCTCTTCCGCCCTTCTCTTTGGGCCGCTGCAACAGCCCTCTTCTTGCCCCCCTAGACTTCCTCAAACCCCACAAGAATGATTAGCAAACCTTTAGCAATAGCACTTCGCCTCTGGTCACGCCCACGTAGGGCAGATTGTAACGATCTTGCTCATAATGCAAATCAGTTTTTTACTAAGCAACCTCTCCCCACATCAACCCCTCACACACACGTCATATCACCCCCAACCCTAACCCACCCCAACCACACCCATCATCTCCCTCCCTTGCAAACTGATTCCCCTCTCACCATCGCACACCCCGATCGCACATCCGGACACTGCCATTGCTCCATACCCCCTCCTACAAACCTTCCGCCCAAAGCCATTATCCCTCCCGACTCCCTTCACCGCAGCCTGAAATCTGCACACACACTCCGACACCGATACCACTCCCCACACACAAACGCAACAACCGCACCCAAATTCACCACCCCGCCCACACCCGATCCACCCGAATCCCCTCACCTACAACCTCTTCGCCCTCTAAAACAAAACCCATACTCCCAACAATCGCCCGATCTAAACCAACAAAAAACCCTGCGACCTTCACACCCCTCCCCCTTCACAAAACCCACGACCACCGAACCTGAACAAATCTCCAAAAAACATCAATTCCGACAACATGCAGATCTCCCATCCCCCACCCCCTCCACTGTCCTAAACTACCCGACTCCAGCAACCTCACACAAAATTACCCCACTCCCGAACATCAACCCCGATCCACCCCACCTCATTCAAAAAATTAACCTCAACAAATCTACTCTACCTTTCCTCCCCAATCGCAAACTCTCAGCCAAATTTACACACTCCACCTTCACAGCCACAAAACTCACATTAACCCCATCCCCTCCACCAAACAAACCCCGGCCCAAACAAGAGCTTCGCAGCACACTCTTCTCTCTCCCCTGCAAATTTTTTTTTCTACTTTCACTCCGGCTCTCCATCCCAATTACCACCGACCCCATACAACAACACCCTCTACTAACACAGCCAGCCATCCTCTCCAAACCCTTCTGGCACTCCTCAAAATCCATTTACAAAAATACACCATCTCAGAACACAAACCATACACGACCTAACCCCCAAAAAAAATTCCACACTAAAAACACCCCACACCTACCCACACTATTTAAAAACCCCCTTATAAAATTAAATCCTCTCATAACCCATCTCTCCATCTTTTCTTATTTAGTTTACAATAAACTAGAAGACAAATCCATCCACCTTTGCATAAATAAATTTATCATCCATTCCAAACCTTTGAAAAACCCACCCCCGATAACAACGAACCCTAAACTTCCACACCCTAAAACACACTGTCATCTCGCCACACACAAACCCTCTCATACCAACTGGACAAACATCACTGAACCAAAACTAGAACACCTAATACCCCCACAAATCCCTTCTAAAAATAAAACCCCGCTTTCCAAATCTCCACAAAAACCTTATCCTCCCATATTACCAAACACTGGACTCGACCTACCGGCCTCGTCCAAAATCAAACTAACAAATACACACCGTAAAACTATACTACAAAAACTCGCACGTTTTTACTATCACATCCCAATCAGCGCTACCAAACCCATTCCCATAAACCTAAAACCTAAATCCCAACACCTACACAAAACCAAAAACCAATACTTTACACATACCACCCAAAAAAACCCCGAAAACTTCTCCTCCCCACTCTACTACACACCCCATACTATCTTTAAAATAGCTTTAAAAAGAAACACCTCTGAACAAAAACTAAAACTCAGTGGTGATATTGAGACTAACCCCGGCCCTATGCCTAATCTTCTAAAAACCCACCCTCCTATACACAAACGGCGGGGTAAAACATACTTCTTACCTTGCACAATCAAACTACATCCAGAATACCAACACCTCACAAAACAATTATCACCCATCTTCAAAACAACACACCCAAACCACGTTACAACGAGCACTGCCTTCCCACATCTCGCACACTACTGTCTTCAAAATCAACACAACCCAACCCCCATAATCGTATATGCACTTATCATCACTCTTAGCCCCTCAATCGAAAAATGTAACCAACTTCTAATAGAAACACCCAACCCAGACTGGACTACACTTCTACTCAATAAAATGTCCCTTCTACCCAACCCCCCTGAACGACACATTTTAACCGAACATCCCTACACAGAATTCACACAAAACCACCTCACCTTAATAAAACCCCCAGACACCATACACAATGAATTATATGACTTTATCCACCATCACGATCCACCAATCACCATCCAACAATTAACAGACAAATTCCCATTCCTCCCAACCAACCTATTAGAAGAATCCCTCAGAAAATACACAAACCTATCTCCGAATATACTCAACCCCACCTATACTACACATACCTCCTACACTTCCTCAAGCAGTCCCCACCACCACTCATCATACCCGATTCATCACATGGAATGCCGCATCACTCAATACAGCACTCCCTAACTTACAAGAACTAATTACCACCACCCCAGACGAACCCGCTGTCATCACATTACAAGAAACCAAACTCACTGCTACCAAATCTACAAAGTATATACAAAACCAATTTCCAAACTATAAACTATTCTTGAATAATACACATGCCTTAACCAGATGTATACAACAAAGAATGCCCTACACCCCCACTAAAGGCGGCCTCCTCACAATGATAAACAAACAATACGCTTACCCAGGTAACATCACAAAAATTCCCACCCCTAAAGAAATTTCTCCCTATCTACAAATAATAAAAATTGACAACCAACCTCTCCAATCAATCCTAATACTACATCTCTATATGCCCTCCCACCCTGATGACATACAATACATACCATTAATCCAACACCACATCACACAACAACTCAACACAAACCCCACTTCTACCCACATATTGTGTGGCAATTTTAATAGAGATATTGCCCTCCGCGGGAGACAAAATGAACACGACACCACACCACCACAAACAGAAGACATCGAATGGCGAACATATATGGATAATCTACACCTTCAATACATCTCAACTGACAGCCCATTTACAAGACAAGGCAGACACAACTATACTCACACCAGCCTAATTGATGGCTATTACATAAAATCCCCAAACAACCTCCTATTCACATCTACCACTGATAATAACCACCACCTTAATTCTGACCACTCACCTGTAACTTTACATATCCCTCCCAACACCCTCCTGGCAAAAGCAATTCCCCCAACCAACACAAACCCAAGACTACTCAACCCAAGACCACAAGAAAATATGGACAAATTCAAAATAGAATTCTTCGAAGAAAATGCCCTTCTCATAAATGACCTCACAACACTACTATCCACTGACCAACTCACAGAGGACCAATGGCAAACATCATGTTCACAATTAGACCATCTAATACAACAAATATCCAACAAAATACAAGAAACATGTAGCGCCCCTCCACTCCCAACTCTAACAACTCGCACATCTCCACAAGGTGGTTTTCTCCCTTGCAAACTTCAAAAAACATGGAAAAAACATCTTTCTACATACCATCTTATTCGTAAAACCATCTACATCACAAAAAACACTCCCAACTGGCAAACTCATCCCATATTAGAAGAAATAAAAAACCATACATCCACCATAATCCCACCTCTACCAACCAATGAATTCCAACAACAAGAATGGATCCAAACCATAGCCGAAATAGCCAAACAAGCAAAAATCCAAACTCGCAAAATTACCACCAAATACACACAACAATGTGTCAAAAAAACAATATTTAAATACAGACAACTCTATGATAAAACAATAAACAAAAAAGTCTTCAAAAATCAACAAACACCCCCCCTAGATTGCCTCCTGGATCGAAACAACAACATCCTAACTAACCCTGAAGATATCGCAAATGAAATCCACATCCAACAATCTATTAGTAATAGGCCTACAGTACCCCCTTGCTACTACCAATCTGACCACCCACCACAATGTACTTGCGGTGTCCGACAATACCCTTGGCACGATCTAGATGGATTCACCCTAGAAAAATGAGGACACCCAAATATCCCACTTCACAAATACTTCACTAAAGAAATATTTGAAATCTGTCTCAAAAACCTATCAAACAACAAAACCCCTGGCCCGGACAAAATCCCCAACTCAATCCTCAAAAATATGCCTGAAAGCTTCCATGAACTACTATTCCTCTTCTTTACACACTGCTACAAACAAAAACAAATCCCCACCTTGTGGAAAACAAGCCTAACTATACTACTCTACAAAAAAGGAGATCCCACCCAACTACCAAACCATAGACCAATTGCTCTAGCAAACACAACTTATAAATTGTTCACAAGCACCCTAACATACATATTGTCAGCATATGGAGAACAACACCAAATACTCCATGACAGCCAAGAAGGCTTTAGAGCTGAACGCAGCACTACACAACAATTACAACTTCTAATTGCTGCACTTGAAGATGCCAAATTTACCAAACAAGATATCTACTTACTCTACATTGATTTCAAAAATGCATTTGGTTCCCTAGACCACGCCAGACTCCTTGCAATTATGAAAGACCTTGGATATCTAGTAGATGCAATATGGCTAATAGGAAACATCTACTCCCATTCCCACACAATATTCTCTGGCACCCACTTTGGCAAAACCAAACCAATCTCAATTCAAAGAGGCACCATACAAGGAGATACACTTAGCCCCTACCTATTTTTAATATTTCTCGAATCCCTACTGCGCTGGTTACAAAAAGGGAACCATGGTTATACATTTGGAACATCTAAAATAGACATTAGCTTGGCAGCTTATGCAGACGACCTTGCCGCTCTAACAAATACCCTACCATCCCTACAAATACAGCTAAACAAAATTGACAAATTCTGCAAATGGGCAGGAGTGGACCTCGGGGTAAACAAATGTGCTGTCACTGGTTGCCCAAACAAAACCAAATTGCAACCACTCAAATTTAAAAACTAGATAAACACCCACCAAATCACATATAGGAACCAACCACTTCCAACACTCCATAAAAACGAACCTTACACCTACTTAGGCATACAACTAGTCCCCTCTCTTAAATGGAAAATACAGACACATATCACCACTACCAAAATCGTAGACCAATGTAGACAACTATCCAAATGCCCAGCCACAATAAAACAAAAAATTAGTATGGTTGACACAGTCATCAAAGCAGGCATTGCCTACAGCTTTTTTGCAGTCCCATATTCACTCCCAACCATTAAAAAACTTGACCGAAAAATTATTGCAATCCAAAAAACAATCTGCGGTCTCCCCAAAAGCACTGCCAACATACTCACACAACTCCCCCACGAACTCTTCGGCCTTGAGGCCTTCTCCCTGAAAAACGCTTACCTTAGATGCATCAGTGAACAACTACGCAATGCACTTAACGACAAAGGTCGCCTCGGCATAATATACAAAGGCTTAACTCACCACATACTCGCCAAAGCAGGCGGTTCCAAAGATATCCCCAGACTCAAACCTCAAGATTGTGTAAGATCACCCACAACACGCACACTCTACCTCTTAAAAACAGCCGGAGGAATTCACCTAAATAGCATAGACGAAACCTTCCCATTACACAAAACACAATTAGAATCCAAATGGACATCCACTACTACCACTGAACTCCCACATCTAGACCCACAACTATCTCTTAAATTATTATATAAACTTATAGCACATAATATACATACAATAAACCATCTTACCTTTCCCAATGGTATACAATTAATGTCCCATGAAAATTTTATATTATATTACCAAAAACCTACCCGCCTAGAAAAAAGCGCCTTACATCTAGCAGAACAACTTTTTTGCAAACCCAAGTGCACTGTACTTTGCCCAAATACCTGCCAAATACACTCCACCCCCATACACATTAAAAAACAAATACCAAATAAACAACCACCACATCATACGACTTAGACCTATCCAACCGATACCAAACCTCCAACACTTTCAAGCACCCACACCTAAACCTTCCCCAAAAATGTTAAAAAATCCTATCCAATTCTCCATTAACACAATACTACAACACAAAACAACCACTACAAAAGACAAATATAAAATTCCCAAAACATATAACTCTTACCTATGCCAATGGCTTGATACAAACCTAAACATATACACAAAATGGCTAGCCCAACGTCACCTATTCCCACTAAATCATCCAACAGTAATTCAACACAACACCCAACTCCTCACAAACTACTACACTGAACACAGAAACCAACATTACAAACATATCATAAACACATTATTTACACCAGCTCAACCACGAGACACCAGATTCATCCCCCCCCCAACATTCATTCCCAACATCAAAACTTCTACAATCGAATGTAACCCCGAAAGAGACATAGACACTAACAAAAGTACCCTTCACACACAAAATAACACAACACACATATACACCGACACAGGTAAATATATCACTACCATTCCCACCTTCAGGCTCGCTTGGCTATGGCAACAATATAACGCCAACAAACACAACAACCACAGACTAATACCTACCATACAAAACTTTGAAACAGAAGTAGCCTGGTTATACCAAAGATACACACACAAAATTAGTAAAACCAAACCTGAACAAACGCCACATCACTCCTTCCCTACTACAATCTTAGACACACTTATCACAACATTTAACATAACTCATTCATACTTCTCCTCCCCAATCACATGCTCCATAAAACTCACTCAATACTACTCACAATTTCCAAGAGACAGGATTTTTGGCTCTTTAGGCACTGCCTTTGACTTCAAATGGAAAGGCATTGGATATGCCCACCCTAACAACGCTGCAACCGCACAACAAACCCTCCACTGGGCTAGATTAGCAGCCAAACACGATCCTACTACCACCACAATCATAGCACTCCCAGACTCTAGTTGGTACCACAATTTATCACCATACATAGGCCCCTTCCCAGACACTCACACCTTAATCCACTTTGCGGCAGACACCATCACATATGACGAACCAACACCACCTCCAGAAAAAACTACAAAAGAACCATTAGCACTACATATATGGTGCATACACCATCAAAATACCAACATTATTAACTACAACCAACTCAATACACTCCAAACAACAATAGATAAACTCCACATCCCACAATACTACACACAACTTATACCACCAACACCACCCTACACACAAGTCAACAAAAATAAGAAATGGACCACATTACTATACCCCCCATATCACAACTCACATACCTTTAACACACCACCCCTACCAAATTATGACACCCCTACTACACCAAAAAATTTACCTCAACACAGTTACTACACAGACAGCTCCTTCTTACCTCCACAACAAGCAAACGACGGCCACTGGAAAAAAGAAAAAGCTGGATATGGAATATACAACCCATCTAAAACTAACATCCAAATATCCAAAAGACTCCCTGGCCTCCAAACATGCTTTCGAGCAGAACTCATGGCCATACATGAAACACTCTCATTACTTACAACTACATACCTACACGAACCCGCACATATCTTCACAGACTGTCTCAACTGCATTCACGTACTTAACACACAACTCAAACACCCAACTCAACACAATTATCACGCAAACAAAATCATACTCCAAGAAATGGTTGAGATGCTTTAAAAATGAACACAACCCACCACAATAAACAAAATCAAAGCACACTCCAACATCAACGGCAATGAACAAGCAGATAAACTAGCTAAAGCTGGTACTATGAAACAAAACTATCAAAAAGCTGCCAAACCACACGAATTTGCACATACCACACCTTATTACTTTCACAAAGACAACTGGCCAGGTCCACACAAAAGACCAGACAAAGGACCAGTCCTCAACTTAGAAGAATATCTAAAGAAATATGATCGCGAAAATAACCTAACAGAATTACTACTAAACTTTCCCAACATCAACAAATGGACAACAAATCCCACTATTGATAATATACTATCTAACGATTTTTGGAAAAATCCAGAAATCACTGACTCCCAAAAGGCAAGCATACTCAAATTTAGAACAGGACAATACATGGAAAACGCCCGTAAACAACTAATTTTTGGAATACAACGCTTCCCTACAAAAACCTACTCTATCTGTAATTCGCCAGATGCAAATACCTGGCTCCATGTACTACTATTATGTAAACACCACCACATACATGCATTACGAACTAAAAGACATAACAAAGCTGTATGGGAAATAAGAAAACTACTGCTCTCTTCCCAAAAATCAAGATGTTACACCCTTATGAATGCAGGAACATTTAACAACAATTCATAAGAAAATACAGTGCCCCCCTGGCTACTCCCATGCACATGTACTCAACAACGATGCACATGCAATGCTAGATTCAAACCAGATATTCTATGCATCAAAGGCCTCCCCTACCAAAGCCCACCCCCGGACCGCCCCGACATAAACTTAACCATACAATTTATTGAATTCACTTACACAAACAATAGATTTTCACCAGAAGCAATCGGCCGAAAAATTATAAAATATATACCGCTAATCCACGACATCACCAACCACAGCTGGAAGGTTGATCCCATCATAATTATCACAGCCGGGGCCCGCGGTACCACTCACATTCCCTATTGCAACAACTTGAAAAAACATTTAAGCTTTGCGAAACCTCTATTAAACGCACATTCAAAGCAATAAACACCATTGCTATACAACATGCAGGCTCAATCCTCCTACATAAACGTCGAATAGAAAATAACCAACCAATCCCAACAGAATAATACTACTCTATTCAACTAAACAAAACCCCACAAAAGTGTGAGTAGTGGTAACAACCACTGCTAGCCACTCCTTGTTTTACATATATCTTTACTAGCTCAACTTGTCTCATAGGGATTAGCACCGGTTGGTTAAGACAAACTTTCCTGCCTGATCACTCACTAGCAGCACCAAGCCAAGTGTATCACACCATCGCTCAAACAAGCCCATCAAGGTTCGAACCCGGACCAATTTTATGTGATACAACACCCTTCCCCAACCAACCACGGACCTCATGACTTGGTGATCATATTCTCAACTAACATACATTTCTACACAAATTTCTCACATTCTCTCTACACAAATTTCTCACATTCTCTCTACACAAATATCAGTTACTTATTCTCTAGGTTACTACAGTGTCCATTCTCGAAAGAAGAGAGTAGTTTTGTCTCAATGTCCCCCTGTCTTGTGGGCACCGGGTCATTTGACATTACAAACGGACACTCTATTCAGGCTGGCCCTTAAAGGCTGGTGTTTCTATCTATCTATCTATTATAGGAAAATCGTACGATTGTTAATTCCATTCCTAGTTATTTCTAAGATTCCTTCTATCCACCAGTACATCTTTTGTTCTGCAATTGTTTTTCCTAAAGTAATATAATTTTAGCTACAAGACGATCAACTCTTATTTTAAACATCATAATTAGAAAAACTAAAAAACTATAGCAAACAACATTTGTCCATAAAATAATATCATAATGTAAGACTTTCAAAACAATTCTCAACATTTTCAAAATTTCTAAGATTATATGATCAATCGAAACAAACGGCCACTTTGGGGAGAGCAGGTGGAGATGCTCTTAAGTAGGTGGTTTCTCCTGAATAAAGTACTCCTCGCAAAGTACCTCCCTCCTGGCAAAGGCAGTAGGTGCCACCCAGAACCCAAAATCCACACCAGCGCAGGAATTTGCTGAGACATCATCAGCACAATGCACATCATGCAAACAATATCGCCGCAACACAACACAACACAACACATCCAAGACTCCAAACAGTAGCAAATCCAACTCACACGAAACATGATGATGTTCATGAACCCATTGCAGAGTCAATCCGCAAACATTGCAGCTCGACAGAGACAAAACCAGCCCAAACGAAGGAACATCCACAGCACCTTCAAAGTTAACCCCTCCCAATTATTCTAACTCCTATTTCCCCCAACCCCCAATCACCCCCCGCCACGTCGCCCCTACAATCCCCAGAAATTCGAGTTTCCCCTAATAACCCTCTCCACGTGTCGCCCCCTAACCCCTCTACTTCATTACTCCCAAATAGCGGCACCCTGCATTTTCACACCACTTACCGGGTACGGTAGTAGGTCGCAACTCCGTTCCTACCTGCTATCCCAATTCCAAAATCTTCTTCCTCCTTACATCTTCTACGATGAAAAGAGCTACCGAGTTGCTTCTGAAATCTAGTTTTCCTGCAAAGGGGATTTAAATTACCAGAGAGTGCCAAATGGCGGGGTTGAAGCAGTCGCGGGGGGGAGGCGCCATCTAGGAAAGTGGGGGGATAATATAGATTATGGGGACGTCCATGCAGCCGACCACTGCACATACAAATGCTCTCCCCGTGTGAGTCATGGAGTAAGTACTTTGAAGTGTTGAGCGATCTCGCGAGCACAAGCGTGGAAGGAGTTTTTGCTGTGGAGAGAGAGAGACTTGCGCTTCAAGTTTGGAACCATGGCGGCTGCGACGTTCTGCGAGATTTTGATCGCCATTCTGTTGCCTCCTCTGGGAGTCTTCCTCAGATATGGACTCGCTGTAAGTGTGCCGCTTTCTTGAGCCTTTGAGCGTTAGGAGTTAAGTGAGAATTTTCTGGTTGAGTTTTAGTTGAGTTCTGTTTTTGGTAGCTGTTGTGATTTTTTTTCTCCTTGTTGTTGGATTTTAAGGTATATGAAAGCTCATCTTCTGGTCTTTATGAGGGAGGAATAGAGTGTTTGTAGCGGTTGAAGTGGTTGTTTTATTTTTTCTATAACGTTGGTTTTTGGATTAGCTTTGGTGGTTTGTTGAGGGCTTATAGGTTTTTTATGTATGTGTTTTTGCAGATGGAGTTCTGGATTTGTCTGCTATTGACAATCCTTGGATATATTCCCGGGATTTTGTACGCGCTCTATGTTCTGGTGGTTTAAGGCCATGGACGGCAGGGAGAAACAGGGGAGGCTTACTAGCCCCTGGCTCACGGTCTTCAAGAACTGAAGTGACCGGGTTTTGTGAAGCGCTTACTTTACCGCACAGGATTTCAGATTTTTTTCTAAATTTCAGAATGCAGAAAGGTGTGACGAATGAGGGTCCCATAGCTAGATCACGCTGGAGCTTGGCAATGGGCCTTTACAGGATTATTGTACAGTTGTGGGTGTGAATAACATTATCATAAGGTCTTGATCTATTTTGTGACAAAAATACCTCCGTTGGGAGTACAGATTTTCGATTTTGAATTGATGTATTTCTACTTCGGTTACTTGCAATTTTTTCGGTCTCAATATGTGCATGGTTCAAATACTGTTTTAATCTTGTTGATAGAAAAATATGGAAGCGTTATGTATTTGTTGTGTTGCTATTTGATTCCAGCTCTAGATCAATGGAAGCATTTAATCTCTTTGTTTCCACAAAGTGGCCTCTCACATGAGGAGTTTCAGTCAACTGTCGTAATGCTCTTCTCTGTAGATCAATCAATGACGTTTGAAAAATGTTTATGTGAACGAAAAACGAACCGAGTCGAGCCATATGTTAGGTGTGCACATCTGTTAAAAGGTTCAGTCCTGTTATGCGAAGTGCCAAGATTGTCACCGATAGCCGTTCCTCCAATACTAGCCAATTCCTAAAATTGAGCTCCGTTATGTTGTAACGTAGATACTACCTAGTCAGAGCAACCTGCATTTCGTGTCTGTACACAGCGTTTTCCACAGCACATTGCGTGCTTTGATAACTCACACGTAGATACCATATCATCCAGATTTGTCAAAATTTCTCGGTTAGAGGAGAACAATTCCTGAATATCATTCTTTACTCGGCAGGACACAGCTTCCGATTAACAGTAATCATCAAGAAAGAAAAAGAGCTAAGTCTTACCTCACAAATTGTTTCGAGGTTAACATATCCTAAACCTAGGTTTGTCTCTTCTACAACAGCACAACACTCAATGCAATGTACCACAACATATCCGTCCGGAACACAGAACCTCTGCCATTTCACCACCGCTATAAACTCGTGATGGAGGTAACGATTCCTACTTGAGAACAGTTTTTCCCTACTCCATATTGGCAGCAGTCAAACCTCTCCAAAGCAAAATTTCCGAAACGAAAAGTACAAAGAAGACATAGTACCGCACGCTGAACATCAAAAAGAGACAGCAGGACCTCACCTTTGTTCGGAGTGCGTTCCTTTCCAGCGTTGGCATAGCCTTTGATGCCACTACCTGTTGGAGCATTCAATCTTCATCTGATACGCCAAGAGCACAGGCAACGTCGCTGCAACGTGAGTTACCAAGAAGAAGGTTATGCGCCACCGTTCCATGATCCGAAGGGGCTCCTGCTCCATGCTCCATGCTCCATGCTCGTTTAATGAATCGCACGTTAATGAAGACCGCGTGAGAGACGATGTGATCAATGCGAAGCTCCGTGATGCGCATGGCATGGAGTACGTTCTGATACGAGTGCTGATATGAGGAATGGCGAATGCCTTGGAGTAGGCCTCTATGTAAAGCTGCACGGAGGCCATTCAAGGCTATCGACAAATGTTGAGCAGGGTATCTCACAAAGTTTTATGAGAGAGAAGAGGGGTCTCTTTATGGTAGAACGACCAAAAATGGCGCAGTGCCGAAACTGGAGCTCTAGTCATCTTCCCTCAGAGGTACATAATAGCTTCCCCACCCAACAGTACCATGTACTGAAGGGAAACATTGTAGGGTGTCATTTTAGAAACACCTATGAACTCATCTTCAAAAATTCATAACTAATTGTAGAAGAATCCAAAAATGATGATTCCAATTTCTCCAATTTTTTAATTAGTTTCCCCATGCATGAAAATTATTTGCACTGCTAATTTTGCAGTAGATTCACCAAGCTGAAATTTGCGCCATTTTTGGTCGTTCTACCATATTTTCCCCCAACGAGCGTGACTTGGAGCACAACTGGGTTGAGTATATTCTTCTGGCCATGCTCGTTTTGGGATTTTAGAGGCTTTTTTTGCCTTTTTTTTTCTTCTTTTTTTAATTTTATTTTAAATTTAATTGAATTTTTTAGATTTTGAGGTGTGCAACTCTATTTTACATAACGGAGCTTCTTGAAATCAAGTAGGGCCCTACTTCAACATAATGATAGGAGCAAGGTTTTGCCTTACCACTCGTGCTTCATTTGTACTCCCTTCCAAGCTGCTTGGGCTCCTAGCAATGCTTGATCATTGATAGAAGTATTTTGACAAATTTTAAAGAAGAGCTTTAGTTGCAATGATACTTTATGCCTTTGTATTGTATTGTAAAGGCATTAAGTTTTTTTTGTTATGGATTTTAGTAAATACATGGTTAACTTCAATTTTCTTCAAATCATAGAATAGCAAGGGCATATTTAACTTTGTTAATGTACTAAATATAACATAGTTTTGACCTTTAACATGTTATAATAGAAATGAT
Source organism: Ceratodon purpureus (assembly GCA_014871385.1). Classification (NCBI taxonomy): domain Eukaryota; kingdom Viridiplantae; phylum Streptophyta; class Bryopsida; order Pseudoditrichales; family Ditrichaceae; genus Ceratodon; species Ceratodon purpureus. Next base: position 7,917,399 of record CM026432.1, on the reverse strand, counting down.
TATAACATTCTTGAATTTGCGTCAGAGCATCTTTTCGACTACAAAACTAAAATCACAATTGAAGCATTAATGAAATATATATATATATATATATATATATATATATATATATATATATTCATTTAAATTTTCCATGTAATATAAAAAGTGCACATGTTGTACAAGACAAAATCTTTGACATTCATCTCATCAATTGCAAGTATTGACAATCAACAACTTCTTTCTTATATATGTGTCCAATCAAAGTTTAGATTGTCAAATGTAGAGAGTTGATTATTGCCAATTTTTATATTATGCATTATTATATATATTTTTAATAATGCACATTCTAATTTTTTTTTTAAATTCTAATGATTTTTTAAACACTATTCAAGTTTCAGTCAAATAAGTTTGGAGTTCATTTGGACATAGTTTTTGACAAAGATTTTTATAGAAAAGGCCATTCTAACATTTGTTCTAGAAAATTATAACAATACTAGGATTTTATCTAGGAAAGAAAACCTAACTAAAACTCTGGTGGTTTAAAAAGCTTCTTGTGTTTCTATATATTGAAACAAAATACATATTCATAAAAATGCACATTATATGAAGAGACGTATTAAATTTCTTATAATTATCTACAATGTGGGGATGAGTGGATGTTACAACAATTCAAAGTTGAAGCTATCATATCAAGATTTAGAAGAAATAATATTTTCAAAGTAGTTGCAAGCCTTCATTTGGTCATACTTTCTAATTTTGATACATTAAATCCAACAAATGTAAATTTTATATTAGCATAGCGTTCAATTTAAATAATAATAGCATCAAGTGTATCATATATGATGTGCATAAATAACATATGCAACCTATCCATTATAAAATATTTTAATAATCAACAAATTAATGCAATGATTATATTTCATTAGTGAATAAAGCTTGAAGTTCATTGAATCTATTGTAAATCACATAATGTTTGACAATATCAATTCTTCGAGCGAATGCTGTTTTTATCATTCAATAGCATCATTGAGGCTTTTGAAAAAATAGCATACCATACTTATTAAAGAATAATAGAACATTAAATTTTAATCAAAGACAGATCAAATTTAAAAATCCTTCTTATAACAGATTTTAATGTCAATAATATATCATTACTTAAAAATGTTGCATGTAAATGTATAACATTTGTTTATAAACATTTTGATAGTTTTTTTAAAGATAAAGCATACGTTTCTATTAAAAAAAAATTGCAAGCAATGTATATGAAAGAAAATTTATATAACTCAAACACAAGTGTTTTTAGTTTATTTTGTATTTTAAGTAAGATTATTCATATATATAATATGTAGATTTATATTATATAAATTAAAAATAACCTAAATTTTATATATCTTGCTTATCAAGTAAGATATTTTAATAATATAACTACCTTCATCCTTTTCATTATTACCTTTTTTTAATAAAGAATACATGTTGAAATTTTCAAATAATAATTGTCTTTTTAAAAAAATGAAATTATGCAATACACATTTCAAGTCTTATATATTAAAAATCCTATTGATATTTTAATACTAATTCATATAGTTTCATCTTTTTAAATTAGATTATAAAATTTTATTTTACAAAATCATCATTTCAAATTTCTAAAATCAGATAGTAACATGGATGAATAACATACTTTACAGTTCTTATTTTCTAAAACTTCCATCAAATTTACAAATGTGATTGGGTACTAGTGATCTTTTAAATTATGGGTTGATGCATAAATTGGAAGTTGTAAATTTCATCGTTGAATTAATCTGTTTATGATTGAATTTTGTTTAGAAAAACGGTAATTGGTTTGTTAGAGCACAATGTACATGTAGTTTACATACTATTCAGATTTCATTGTAAATAAAATTTATCATAAATATCATAAGTTAATCTACATATTGTTTTACACAAAAATATGAAAATAGTTTTATACAACTTCAATTAATTTTCATTTAATCGATATCTACATTTCTCTTCTTTAATTCAATCATTGCATTATAGTTTTCATAGCACATTTAAACTACATATTTGCATGACAAACAATTACCAATAATAATAATAGTAATAATAATAATAATAATAATAATTTACCATCTCTTTCAAATCAAATATCCTGTCAATTAAATATTCTTTCTCTTTGTTGTGAGATATTCTAGAATAAGTATGTTCGATTTAAATTACTGATAACCCCCATTCAGTGCATGTCATTTGCAACCAATTACCATTGTCTTTTAATTTTCTCAATATCATATCTTCCAAAACATTTTCTTGTTGCATTCACTTCCATTATGAATCCGTATATAAGATTATTAGTAACAAGACAACAAGTGTAATTGGGTTCAATGAACTTGTATCATGCATTCTGTCATATTTTCTTGCAAAGATTGCATCGTGCATTTTGAGTTAAGAGCTGATGTATTCATAATCATATTCTCTTCAACACAGTTTATCGCAAAATCCAATGTTTGCATGCAGAGAAGGTTCTTCATCAAAATTCAAAACTCACGTGTATGGAGATTCACTTTGTTGAGACTGTCTTTTGTGATAATTCAATGCAAGTTGATCTTTAGTTTGGAAGAATCCGGTTCAAAACCATCCATGATAGTAGTAATAGTATGCTGCTGCAATGTTACATAGCCATCCAGCCAAGTATGAAGGGCCAAGTGCAGGACCGCGATGACTCCTGGAGCCTAGACTCATACAAAGGGGCATAGCAATCCCAATAAAAAATGGAAAATGAAAAAATGGGCCTAACACAAACATGATCCATTGCTCATTGAGAACTCCTTCTTGATTCGACATGTCACTTCCCAAGCAATCCCATGCAGCAATTCAAAGGAATTTAGGTATTAAAGTTCAAAACCAAGAAAGTGTTTTTTCAAAAAAATAAATCATTTGATAATTCTTTTCATATGAAGGAATTGAGGCAAAACGTGTAAGATTGGGTTTTTAGTTTGAAGTTAGAAAAACAAGTTTTGGAAGGATTTGAAAAATATTCTAAAGAAAAAACTTCCATTCTATTGAGGTCATATATAATAAGACAACATTCATGCATCATAAAAAGTTTTTGGAAATTATTTACATGTGAGCTTCTTCCATGTCAAACTAGGGTTGAAGGATGATGACCAACATTATCAATGTTGATAGATTATGAACCCTAACACATCCAAGACAAACTATAGTTTTTAGGTGAAATAATGATTTTCAATTACCTACTTCCATGGCAATTTTTGTATGAAGAAATTACAAAAGGATGTATAAGGAAATTATAAAAGGAAGAAATGAAATTATGAAGTCACTTCATTAAATCTTTTTTATATATAATTGCTTGAAAAGCGTATTGAATTGAATTTAAACAACCATAACTTTTGCTCAATATAATGGAGTCATATTACATATCACTCTAAACTTATTCTTAATTTAATAATCTATAGGTTAATGTTCATGTGTTTCTAAACACTTTCAAATTATTTTAAAATATAAAATACCGAGAGAAAAAATACTTGGGTATTGTGATAAAATTCATGCACAAATTTTATTTCAATGGATATTTAGCAATTGATATATAAATGATAGTCGTAGATTTAAAACTTTATCTCCATCTAAATGATTAGATTTAAAAATGAATATTTATTTACTCTATAAAAATGTTGTGGTTGTCCACGTTCCTTATCAATTACTCATAAGCTAATTCCAAACAAAATCATACATGTAATTTAATTAAGACGGTTTTTAAAAACATGCAATCCTTTCCACTATTTAAAAGTTTGCTTATGTGTCATTTGAAAATCCACTTTATATAAAATATATGTTGCCTTAAATATGATCTTTTAAAATACATTTATGTTTTCATTTTAATCACCAACATTAAATCTAATTACTAAATCTAAAAATAGATTTGATGGATTCTCTCAAATTTTGTGGTGAAAAAGACTTGCCACATAATACAACTTTGTACAATCAAGAATATAAAAGCTATTTTTTTCCATCTCAAATTATCATTCAAAACAATGTTGTAGATAATTTTTTCCTATAATGTTTTTACGGACTAAAATGGTGTCATAATTAAAAAACTTTAAATGACAATGTAAAATTCAACTTTGATGTTGCTACAAATTCATTTTGATGTCATCTTAATATCATTTAAAACTATGTTACATTGATGTCTTTGAAATAAATTCATCATCATTCTAACTCAAAACATTTTGATGCAAATTTTAAATAATTTAAGCTTATATAAACGGAATGTCAAGACACCATATCAAACATCAACTTTCTTTTTTAACCTAGCATTGCCATGAATCAAACGAACCATCTTCAAGTACACTGCCAACTCCACCACCAAAGCCGCTAAATCGAACCCTCAAGCCCCCCAAAATGAATACCCTTAACACCCCCGAGATTGATACCCTCAACACCTCCAAAATCGATACCCTCAAAGCCCCCGAGGATTGACACCCTTCTCCACGCCAAGTAAGCACACAAGCATGTCACTTGGCAGAGCCGGAACATTCACGTCGCGTCTAGAAACCTCGCCTCTGCCCCATCGATCGAAATTCCAAGTGCTTCCTTCTAGAATTTTCTCCTCGTCGCCAATTGCACACTATATCAACCTGCTCACATCAATCGTCTCCTCATCCAGAAAATTCACAATCTCTCTCAGTCCAATCTTGCTAGCAATCAGCTCTCGAAGTCATCGAGTCCTTCTCGATTCGATCGATCAATTAGCGGAGTACTCCGATCTTGTGTCTAGTTAGATTGATCAGTTGCGATCGTCTCATTCTGAGATCGATCACTGGAGTTTTAGTTTCGTAGTGAGGTTACAAGCGAGGGTTGCAGAGTTTTGATATCGATGGCGCTTTCGTTGTTCGGTGGCAACCGCGACAGCTTCGATCCGTTTGAGTTCGGGACGGTGTGGGATCCGTTCACGGTGTTGGACCGGGGCGCGTCGCGGCAGTTCGCGACACGGGGGGCGCATGCGGCGGTGAATGCGCAGATTGACTGGCGGGAGACTCCGGAGGCGCATGTGTTTAAGGCGGACCTGCCGGGGTTGAAGAAGGAGGAGGTGAAGGTGCAGGTGTTGGAGGGGAAGACGCTGGAGATTAGCGGGGAGCGGAAGCGGGAGGAGGTGCAGAAGGGGGATACCTGGCATCGGGTTGAGCGGAGTAGTGGCTCGTTCATGCGGCGGTTCCGGCTTCCGGAGAATACCAATGTGGATGAAGTGCAGGCGCAAGTTCAGGATGGGGTTTTGACTGTCACGGTTCCTAAGATTCAGAAGCCGAAGCCTCAAGTGCGCCAGATTGAAATTTCTTGAATCTGGTTTGAGGTTTGGTGATTGAGGATTTCAGATTGAGTTTCTTGTGGTCATGGACGGGAGTTATGAGAATACCCAAAGATGTGGTGCTACGAAATGTTGTTACTGTGACATGAGTACTAAGTGCTGCTGAGCTATTTACTTGAACATGTCTGAGTTCTCTGTTTTAGAGGGTAGAAGTGTGCCAAGTGATCTCCAGGAGTTTTTGAGGTCTTCCCAGTGAGATTTTACGGATGTACACGAAATTTCAAACTATGTGTAAATAAACGAAGGTTATAGTTGACACACGCTTCTCTGTTGGAAGTTTGGTTGGTAAGAGTTGATATTATGTTTTTTCAGAAAATGCGCCTCCTTCTGTGTTTTGGTCTTGAAACTATCACTGCAATGATGGTCCAAGTGGAATTTGCGTTCATTAACTACAGGAAAACAATTCTTACAGAGGCCTAAAGAGTTCTGGACTAGGTCATGGCAATGCAGGCCAGGCCGTGAAGAATAACTGCAGGTCAGGACCTATCAATTTGCATCAGCAAGAAGCCATGAGTTGTGATTTGGAGTCAGAAAACTAAAATTGAAGAGACATGCCAGTGGATTACATGAGAGATTACCTCGATGTAATGAGTGGGAATCAAATTTCCTTTCATTCTGCGAAATAGTACATCATGCGGAGCAGTGTGATGGTAGAAGCGTCAAGGAGCTTCGAGGCCCTGGAAAATGTCGTTGAAGATGAGCCTGAGCCTCTCATAGATGTCTCCAGAATAGGAAACGTGAGAGCAGAGCCTAATTACAATAAGGACATTGGTGAGGCTTGGAACCGTTAGAGCAGCACCTGATGTCGGTCAGAACTTCTGTTCACGTTAGTCACAACAGAAGTTAACTTCAGTTAACCTCACTGATTGAGACTTAAAGGCTTCAAGGCAAATGCCAGCATCTTCTCACCATCGATCCATTCCAGCATCAGTCATTCCTGAAAGAGTTGTTCTTCACATGCATTGCTGGTACTAATACCTGAAATAGTTCGAAATTATACGATGGTGCTGCCTTTTTTCTTGCGTGTCCGTGCTGCAAAAATTCTAACCCTAACAATAGGTATGGTTTAGAGACAGAAAGGGTAATACATTACAAGGTTTACTTGACTCTATTCCTTCGCACATTGAGTAAATACAACATCGAGGTTGCGCCCTAAAAATTTTGGTGTTTCGGTTTGTTCTTCAAGCAGGTGTGAGCTAGCCCTTTCGACCCATCTTGTTAGCCGGTGAGTCTACTCCGGCAACTTCACCGTGTTCGTGATATGGATGGGTACCGAAGACGGCGAAGTGCTAATAGTACAGCTCTCCAGGTAGCCTTACGAGGGATGAAGAAACCAAAATCAATTTATTCTCAAGTACCATTTAAAAGAAGGACCGAACTCTAGCATTATCAGCCTAAACCTGGCTCTTCTTTGCCAATCACTACTAAACTAGATCAAAAAAATTCTCTCCGCTTCTGCTTCATACTCTCAGTGCGAGCCAAAAAGTATTCCGATGTAGCGGTTATGCAGAATTTCGCATAGGGAATGCATAGCAGGTGTCTCTTCTGTCGAAGAAAGAACTTCCAACTGCTGCGTAAAAACAAACCACTCAGACATCCTGAAATGTGTGTTACCTGTGATACTTTCAGCCATGGCACTCAACGTCAGCCCTCTCATTCACTTAAATCTGATGTGCAGCACACTAATCTCTTCGCAGAACTGTCCAGTTAAATCGACTTAGTACATCTCAGAATCTTCACCATCATAAGCACAGTATTTCAAATGAGACAAGACTTCGCTTTGAATAACCAGCGACAAGGCACGGCATTTTCATACATAAGCATCCGACCAGCAGGAATATGAAACCATCAAAGCGATCAGTGTGCTCCTGCTCTGAATTTTGAGGCCGGAAAAACAACAATCTGAACACCATAGAGATACATAGGAAGAGAGAGTGAGGTGCACGACCTGCCGCGCTGATCTGACATCTACACCAGCCCATTTGAAGCTTAGAAGTTACACCATACACATACAACCCCAGACAATTGACAGTAGTTGATTGAGTACTTACCTGGACTTGATTCCGAAGTCGACCTCTCAGATGTATCAACATCCGCAAACCTCCCCAAAATCTGGGCATCATGAAGGCAGATCTGTCCAACAACTTTCCATCTTCAACAACGTCCCACCCATAATATTCTGGGGCAAGCATGGAGTCTTGTTATCCCCATCATGCTGACGCCATAAGAGCAGGGGCCACGACTTTTCGAGATCTTTTCAGCACCTCGAAGTATTTAGGATTCATCTCTCCCGAATGCTTAGGATGGGACATTGTTGAAAGATGGGAGATTGTTGGACAATGATCAAGTTCGCTCCAAGGCTCTCAATCTCAGACTCCACATCGATGCAGAACTCTTCACTCTTCTCAATGATGTTGAAAATGGGTGCAGAGTAAAATCACGACGAAGAGGACGATGCTTCTATGAAATCCGACGCTCTGAAGCTCCTCTTCTCGGAAACTTGTGAGATTTCATGATGGGTGGGCTTGAAGCCGCTCAAAATCTGCACCAGTCGCCTCACTTCAGAAATACACTCACAACTACACAAGGTTAGCGCACCAGGATATGCTATCGGGTGAACCATCAAGAGTTTCAGCTTTTCAGATTCCGAAACCTTCTGAGAACACGGCCCAGCATGTCGGACACCAGAGCTCTTTGACTGACGCCGAGACACAATAGTGAGCCAAAATCCGCACCGATCAAATTGGAAAGCAAAGCCGTAAGTGCAAATAAAGAGACTGTAAACAAAACCATCACCGCAAGGATAGCGCAACTGTCGAGCCCCAAGTAATCGTCCTCTCCAAGATACCCTCATCCATCACGAGCCAACTCCGCAAGGTATCCAAGCGACATATTGGCGCAGATCACATACGGACCTCGTCAACTAGCAACTCAGAACCATACACAACTCGAACTCTTCATCAACTCTCAACAACAGAGTACCCACGACGATGGACATGAAGATATACCTGGAAACAACCTTGAGTTGCTTCCATCAAGCACGCCGCTCCACAACGCCCCGGTGCACTTCTTCAACTCGCCATAAAACAAAGGTCACTGACATCCTAGAAGGCAGCGAGGCAGCACCTTCAGAAACAACTTGGGACTCCTTCCAAGCTTCCCTTCTTCTGTCCAATCTGTTCATGCGGAAATAAGGTAATTATTTCCCGATTCCCGACTGAATTTCTTAATGGTGCCAATTCCCGACTGAATTTAAGGCTGGTGATTTATTTATTTTTTAAAATTGATTTTTTAATAACGTTGGGAGTAGCGTTGGTGGTGCACAACAATTTCCGGACCACAAAAGGACGGTCCAGAGCTTCTAGACTCGGTCGTCCTACCCATAGGAAATGGTACAGACTCTTCTTCCTTGACTTATACCTGCAAGCTCCTTAGCAGTGTGTCTAGCTTGTGAGACTTGAGCCGTAATTCTTGTTGGTTTTGACGTGTGGTGTTCCTTTTGTGGAGGATCCTTTTGTTCTTAAGATCTTTCATTCTCTCCTGAGATCTGCCATCGTTTCTTGTTGTTATTAGTCATACTGGACATGGTCACCTTGTTATGGTCACTGTTCCTTGGTTTTATGGTTAAGATAGCCTCCGTCGAATGATGGAGTTCTTGAAGCTTTTCTGAAAGCCGAAAGGATCATTGAAGCGGTTCACTTTGTGTAAATTGGAAGGACGTTGCAGCTCATTTTGGACAGGAACTTTTGTCTCAAGAAGTAAGAGTTTCAATTTGTAAGCATCGAAGTACTCACTTGCCTTAATCATCTTTAATGCTATTTGGGTTTGTCGTAGGATGGGCAGATGTGTTCTCTTGGTCTTGCAAGAATCGAAGTAGGGTTTTTGGAGTCTTTTGTTTATTCTTTCGTGAAGCATCTGTTCACTGCACTCCGAGCTCGACTGAAAGAACAGTAATTGACAGAGTAGTGCTCTTGATTGTCGGTAAGCGTAGGTCCGACTTCTTCCATATCGCTAATTTGTATACTCCGCGCTCGTAGTCAGTTGGAGACTCCTCTTGATCACAACCTGCGAGCTCGTCATGCATGCCTTTCCTACTTTGTTGTTCTTCTTGGTTGCGAAGGCCCTGTGTCATTTATTCACCTTCCTTCATCTCTATTTCTCATGCGTGGGGTCTATGTTAAGAGAAGTTTTCCACAGCCAACTCTCTGCTTGGGGATGGGCTTAGAGTTTGGATATTTAGCGGATGCTTGGCCTGTAGCTATGACAGATTGGTTTCATTTAATTTCTTATAATTTCAGTATTGAAAGTAACACATCCACTGGCATGTAGGTGTTAAGAAACAAGGACAACCTGATTTATTCGCCTGCCAATTGAAGCGTCACAAATTGGGAACTTGACCAAGCCAAATGGAAGAATTATTTGTAACTGCACACGAGAGCCCAAACCTGAGCGAAGATCCACAGAGCAGTGCGAGTCGAGAGCCCAGCCTTGAGCATGGCGATTCTAGGAAAACGAACATTCTGCCATCACCATCGTCATCTTCATCCGTGTACTACTCTGCCCGTACTGAGAGCATGATCGAAAACAAGAGTAAGTTTAGCAGTGAGCTGGAGATGTCTATTGAATACTCCAAAGTCCACTGGAGCGAACTTGCTGAAACAGATGAAGATGAAGAGTACTCACCTGAGGCTAACCTGATGCACTTCGAGAGGCTCAAGGCGCATCCTAGAATATGGGGTGAGTTCTTCAGGGACTTCGATTCCCTTGTGGTAGGTGAGAAGATTGGAGAGGGAGCACAAGCGGAGATCTATGCAGCCACTCTTTCTGGTTTATATGAATGTGCTGTGAAGGTTTTCAAGGAAGGCTATGCCCTCCGAGGTCTTCAACAACAGTGGCCCGAGGGTATGCTGAAATCCTACAAGGAAAAGATATTCTTTATTCCAAAACCAACTCGAATGCCCAAGAAGGAATTTAGCACGACATACTCAAATCCAAAGTTCATCATGAATATCAACAACTTATACTCGACAAACACAAGACAAATATTGCAGTGCATCTATGGTGGTACATTGTTGAAGGAGGAGAGGTTTAAAAACAGGTTTGCATTTGTCATGAAAAGGCAATGGGGTGGTGATTTGCGGAATCTGATTGATGCCCGAATGCTCAAGAATCACAACCAGGGTCCACCTTTCCCACCACACAACGCATCCCAGCTGATGTCTGATATTGCATGGGACATAAAAGAGCTGCACCAGGAGTTTGGTATCATTCATAGAGATCTGAAAGCTTCAAATGTGCTCCTTCCTCATCCAGATGCAGGCTCTGTGGATCTTTTTGACTATAACTTGTGCCCAACACCCTCCTTTTCGTCATGTTCTTATCCTGTTATCCCAGTGGTGTTGGCAGATTATGAATGCTCGTTAGGTGTGGTGGGGACTGCATTTTGGAGAGCACCTGAGATACTTCAACAACTAAAGGACAAGGTTCCTTCTTCAAAGATGAAGTTTTCGTATGAGGCAGATATATATAGTTTTGGCATGTTGTGCTATGAAATTATAACAGGATGCATTCCATTTGAAAATCACTCCACCATAGATTATGATTTTGTTCTTAATGGAGCACGTCCAGAATTGCCACATGATGTTGAACCTTGTGTAAAGAATGTTATAACCGAATGTTGGCATTTGGATCCATTCCAAAGACCTCATATTAGTGACATAATACATAGATTAGGAAATGTGTCAAGGAGTACCATGTCACCTAGAGAAAATGTATGGATTTAAACCAAAGAAAAAGCAATTAGAAAACCACAGAAAGAGAGCAGAAAGAGTGAAGTGCAAGACCTGGCCCGGTTGATCAGGCATGAAGGTCATCATTGTAAATCAAACCTAGACCCATACAAACACATAAAGTTGACAAGAATTCATTAAACACTCACCAGAAGTTGTGTTTCCGAAACCAACCTCATAGGGAATTTGCTCCTCGGTGTCCATCAAGAAGAGCAAAATACCAAGCTACTGCCCTCTTCTACTGTCTGCGTCTTGCTGGAATTTGATAGAGTTTTGCCATCAAGTTTTTCATGATCATGTCTCTAACACGTTCAAAACGAGGCCTCTATGTATGAATTGAGGCAGCCCATCCCGAAACCGATGATAATCTTCTTTAACGAAGGATTGATGGAATGCAAGCAGTGTCATAACAATGATTTGTTCATAAAACAATGTCTCATCTTTTAACAAAGCTGCATCCAAACCCATGCCTGCCAAATATTTTCACTTGGGGTCATCAACTTCAAGCTGATGGAATTTCAAGAGAGGCAGGAGGCCATTGCCTTGCAAGAGAAGACCTGCTTGAGGGCTCACCATGTCATGCTCACGATGTCAATGTAAACAAATGAAGGTCATTATCTACATCTTCCTCTACAACAACCTTACCTCCTTCTCGCACATACAGTTTCCGCTTCAGCACATCGAAGTATTTCCGGTTAAGTTAGTCTCTCCCAAATGCTCAAGATGCTCAAGATGCAACATTGTTGTAAGAGGAGAGGTTGCTGAACAGGACCATGTTCGCTCCGAGCCACATTCATGGCTTCGATCTGAGACTCCACATCGGTACAGAACTCTCCTCTCTTGTCAATCATCTCCCGGATACTTGCACAGTAATGCCACGATGAAGACAACGATCGGAGTGGCGGCTCTCGGTTTGGAAGAAGAAGATGCGGTTTTGACGCCGCTATCCACGACGCCCCAACACACTCCTCCGACCCGTCAAAAAACCAAACGTAGACGGCAGTGAAACAACACCTTCATCGCAATCCTGAAGCTCCAAAGCTTCCTCCTCCTGGAACCTCTATCATGAGACCATAGCCTCGAAAACGAAGAGCTTCAACCCTCCGGCTGAAGGCATGGGCTACAGACAAGATGATATTTCCAATCCTCGAACGACGAGCCCACTCTACCCCCACAAACACCCGACGTCACCACCGATCCATGATCCATCATCCCACGTTCGTAATCCGAACGAGCTCCCAAGTCAAACAATCTCGCGGACATCCTTGAACGAGTCCTCCGAATCGTGCCAAACCGCCTTTTACGAAATCTACAACAAACCTCTCATCAATCTACAAAGCCATGGATTTGCACACAACAAGGGTTTGCATTCCGGAGGGAGGGAAATGCGCAAGAGCACACTGATTTGGTAAGAATGGGTTGCAATGATCAGCATGAATTTTAAGTTCCAGGTTGTGGTTTGTGAGGATTGAGTCCATGGAGAACGAGCCGAGGTTCGTGTCGCTCCCGCTCACATCACCTTCCAGCAGCGTTCATCATCGCAACCTCGGCAGCGATGCTGCGGAGTCGTCCTACGCGCCATCGTCCCTGCTCACGGCGTCGTATCCGCAAGCAGCGCGATCCACAGCTGCCCCTGAATTGAGCCCCCAGTTCCAGTACGTCTCGGAGAAGCAGCAGAGCCGGATTGTGTCCCCGCACCCCAATCTCAAGCCGTCGTTTCTGACGCGGGGGTTGGCGAGCTTGGCGACCCCGCGAGATGGGTCTCCGTATCCGTTTAGTCGAATGTATGCCGCGGTGCGGAGTGCGACTCCAGCGGGTGGGAGGCGCGAGGGGTCTGCGTATGGGGATGATGGCAAGCTCTTGCGGAAGAATTCGGAGGAGGGGAGCTTCAAAGATGAGGGGTTCCGGGGGCTGCTGGCTCGCATCTTGAGGTCTGGAAGCAGGCCCATGAAGAGGCTTCTGGTGCTCATTGTTCTCAACTTGACATACTCTGTCGTGGAGTTTCTCATTGGCGTTTTCACTCGCCGCATAGGTGCGCATTCTTATTGAATTTTACCCAATTTCAGCTTCATTTTCTATTGGGATGCTATTGTGGCCCAATTCTCTCGTGTTTGCTGATCGTTATAGAATGGTGAGCGTTCGAGTTTTTGTTTTCTGTGTGTTGGTTTTATTTTCAGCTTTGGTTTTCTTTTCTGTTTGACGAGGTGTCAATTGCTGTGAATGATTTTGTTTGTATATCTGTTGATTCTACGCTTTGTTTTGCTGATCGATATGGGTTGATGGGAGATGTGTTGTTCAGGTTTGGTGTCGGATGCGTTTCATTTATCATTTGGATGCGGGGTGCTTACATTTTCTCTAATTGCCATGGCGTGGGGTGATTGTCCACCTGATAGGGCGTATACATATGGGTATGCCGTTTACTGAATTCTTCTTCTTTATGGTATTGTGATGATCGGAGTTTCAATTGTGGGAATAGGTTTGCATTATATCATGTGTTTTAAGGGTTTTTGGTTTGGAGCAAGCTCTGGGGTTGAAGGGTTTAGCTTTTCGACAAAGGTTTAGTGATCCTTAGTAATTTGATCGTGGTGCAGATACAAGAGATTAGAAGTCTTGGCGGCTTTTACGAATGCGGTATGTGTGCTTGATACCAGATTTTGGTAACGTCTCCTGCTTTTGACTCAAGAGGGTTTTGTATGGAAGCCCTCAAGTGTACATCATTGATTTTGAGTGTGTGAGGCCTGAAGTTAGAGTATTGGAAACTAGTTCGACTGTCTTCATGTTCTCGGGAGTCTCGAACAAAGAATTCAATAAAGCATAGGACCACTGGATTATGTTGAATAGTCGTGACAGTGAGGTTCATGAGGCAGGTCCTTTGGAGGCAGGGTTTCCAGGATAACAGCATGCTGTCTGTGTGCGTGAGCAGCTTTTTCTGCTTTTCCTCTCTTTCTCTCTTGCCGTGGAAGCGCTGCACGCCTTTGTACAGGATGAATCTGATCACAAGTAAGTAATATTGACCTTGGCTCCTCTTCTTACTGGTGATGATACGTAGCTACCGAAGCTGAAGTTACTCAACTTGTGTTCATATTTTGCTGTATAATCTTGTTCTTATTGGCATTATTTGGCAGGCATTATTTGATAGTTTCAGCGGTGTCAAACCTTCTAGTCAACCTTTTGGGGATATGGTTTTTCCGAACTTATGCGCGAGTTCATTTTGGTAAGTAGAACTTTTCTAAAATCTATCATATGCTTCATTTATATTGTTCTAAATTCTTACTTGGACAATTACTTGCGTGTACGTAATTGTGTACTTTTCTCTGCAGCGTATAGAAAAGCGCAAGACATTAATTTGCACTCCGTCTGTCTTCATGTGCTTTCCGATTCTATTCGAAGGTGAGTATTGTTATTGCGTCTAAGTTTTGAGGGCTTGAAAAAATAAATGCTGGGGAACTTTAGCAGAGTTGCATTTCTTGTACAGAAGAATGTGGAGTCGCATGAGATCATAAAGGCTGTCAGTGATTCATCGTGGAGATGTTTATGTGCAGTGTAATAGTCAATGTAACTTAGATTCAAAACCTTGAATCGTTTTTTTTAGGATTCTGTTTCATCGTCTCAGTTAAGTCGATTACAACTTCTAGGCAGTCTCATGACTCTCATCTGTAATCCTGGCTATTTTTTTTGCAGTGCGGGTGTTATCCTAGCATCTTGGCTTCTATCTCTAGGGTAAGATTTCCATGTCCCTAATGACTTGTATGCCTGGACACATATATTCTAGCACTACAGTGCCATTTTGACGCTCCGACACTCATTTTTGATACGTACATTCTCTTGCCTGGTCTATATAGCAAAGGAATTTAAGTAGGTCAATGCAAAAGGATTGTGGGGATCTAACGCTAATGATTCAACTGTTGAGTACATTGAATTAATACTCACTACTGCCCTGTTTTATATTGACAGAGTAACGTATGCTGAAACGCTGTGTCTTGGATTAGTCTCTATGACAATATTATACACGGCATTGCCAGTCTTTAAAGCATCTGGAGCTATACTTTCACAAATGGCCCCTTCTGGAACTACAGCTGCTGCCCTCAACAAGTGTCTCCGGCAGGTGAGATATTGCTTTTCAATTTCCAGGTTGTTTACTGTACTCTAGGGTCACATTCTACATACCTTTATCATGAGCATTGGTGCATGAACTATACAAATCAGCATGTGAATAGACTTGAATTGAGTAAGCTATGTGCAAATATTCTACACTTTCTATTGCCATTAGCACCTTAACCTCAATACCATTTGTTCTCATTCTCACATCCTGGGACTGGTTTATACACAGGTGAGGATGCTTGATGACGTCGTACAGTGTTACAATGCTCGGTTCTGGGACTTGGTGCCGGGAGTTATTGTGGGAACGCTGGTCATGCAGGTGAGTTGAGTATTTTTGAGAATGTTAAATTCAGATACTGAGTGCTCGGATGGTTGGTGCTTTGTGTATATTTCTATTTGATCGTTATCTTCTGCTTGACATTTGAATTTTTTTCCAGATGAGGGAAGGAGCCGATGAGCAGAATATCCTGAGCACTGTACATAGCATTTATAACGATATCGGAGTAAAAGATCTTACTGTAGTAATCGAGATTTATGAATAAAGGCACCCGGATTCAATACATATTGTTTGTTGTGAGCTTCAGAAACACAGCCCATCTTTTTAGTCTCAAGGAGGTTTCCACGAGACAATCCCTTGCACAGAAGCCATTCTTTCTGGATCAATTCTGGAAGAGGATAATAACAGCATGCGAGGCGGACCTTGAGTAAATGCGCTGCGACTATAAGCCAGAAACAGCACGATTTTCTGGAACCAGGACTAGTTTCTACTGGATTGCCAATTATGGAGGAATAACTAAGTTTATTGTTACAATATGCCAATGTGGACTAAAAGAAAGACTCAATCCTTGGAGTCTTTCGCTTCAAAAACCTCTACCGTTTGCCCACATGAGGAAAGGCCTGTCACATAATATGCATAACCAAATATTGCCATGCACTTACTACCCCTGATAATCTATCAAAACTTTGAAGATAAATTATCAATATCAATTGCACTTTTGTGCTTGGTCTGTAATAATTACAACGGTGGATTTCCATCGCCTTACTAACCTGATCTGATCAATTTGAAATCCTGACAAATTTAACTTGCCACGCGCCCATCGATCTACCTCCTAAGAGCCAAACTGTGGTCCTTTCCAATGAGGCATGTTTCCCACAATCCGGGTCTACCTTACAAGTGCAACGATCCCCTTGAATTAGTGAAAAACCTTCACAACAATGCGAAGACCATTAGGACATCCCCACTATATCAGCATGTAGGAATTCCACCAAACCTGAAAAATTGGATACTCTGTAGAACAGGTCAGGCCGACAACCAGGAATTCACCACTTTTCCCTGCTCTATCGACGTGTAGACCATCGCCCGGGAATGAGTTCGAGCACGCTCCGTCCGCCTGCAAATTTGCAATCAGAGGACGCTGTTTTGGCAGCTGATGAAATGTGTCGAATGACAGGAATTAATGCAGAGAGGGTGATGCATCTGCACGCAGATCAGGTGCCCTTCGCAATGGCCTCGTCGTAGCTTGGAACCTGCAGCTTCATTCGCACAACCGGCTTTCGTCTCGCAGCTGTACAATACTGGTCCATGGCTCGTTCCGAGACCTGGCCCATGGCGTCGAGGCCTGTCAGGCTTCGCATCTTGCGCAGGTCGGCGCTGATGGGCGACTGCCAGGGAGCGTCCCACCACGCATACGGCATCAGAGCGGTCTGCGCGCACTGGGTGGGCTGGTTTCGGCAGCCCAGCTTCCCGCCGAAGGGGCGCCAAGTGTGGCCCCAGCCGGACTGGCTCGCCAACCCGGACGTCAGGAGCGGGGACTGCAGGCTGCTGTAGTAGACGCACGCGGGGCGAGACGGATCCTCTTCGTCGAGAGTGTTGGCGCTCGCCAGCGCTGCTACGAACTGGGCGTAGGTGGTGCTCACGCGACGGTACGCGCCAGAGATGACCGCGGTGCGGGCGCGCGCAGCCAGGAAGAAGTCCACCATGGCGACCCAGCGCGGCATCGCGCCCCAGTCGCGCAGTCGATTGTGGGCCGGCATTCCATAGTTCAGGTTGAAAATCTCGCTCCGATTCGTCTTCTGCTTCGCGAAGGCAAGGTAGTTGAAGTGGATGACCTCCACGGTCTGCCCCAGCGACTTCTGCAGCTCTGGTATGATTGCGGGAGTGTCCGTCACCACTACCACGCGAGGGCGTCGCGCACTGTATCACATTTCACCAACAAAGGTTAGCACCTAATGTTGACGAGTTCAATTCGATCAACTCGAAATACAAAGGGCCCCTGATCATTCACAATGATTTGAAGGACAGTTCAATTCAATGTAGACGAGTTCAATTCGAGTTGGATGATGTAGACGAGTTCAATTCGATCAATGGAAAATTGGATATAATAAATGAATGCATCCAGATTCGGGTACCTGCTGAGCTGAGAAGGGTTGAGGATTCTCCGGATGCGGTTGATGCAAGTGGCTGCAGCTGCAGGGCCCGGCCTGGTGCGGCTGTGGAGCATGCGGAGATGCAAGGTGATGTCAGGGTCTGGACCGCCCTTAAGAGCCCACTGCACAGCTGCTTTGATGCCGGCATTTGGAGCGATGAATGCCCGGAAAAGTTCCCCAAATGTGTTGGGACGGGAGCTTGGGATTGCGGGGTTGCCCAAGAGCTTGGCGGCTGCACGGCGCATGGCGGGGTGTTCGTTCTTCAACAGGAGTTGTATGGCTCCTGCGCCAATCGTACCCTTGAATTGCAGGATTGGCACAGTGAGAGTGGTCCAATCGTCACAAGTGCACCTTGTGCAACGGAAGCCCCTCTCCATCGATTCATTGTGGATGATGAGGGGCCGCTTGTACTTCGTTGCACATTTGTTTACGGCCCACAGACGCCTCACCTCTCGCACTGTGAACGCCTGGCTCGAGAAGTCAAGATAGTCACCAAACGCAGGTTTTCTCATATCTTTTCGGTACAGATAGGTTGGGTTGGTACCTCCTCGCTCGCCTGCACAAAGTCACCAAAAATTCGTTGAAAGATATGTATGGATTGTTACATACATTAGAAGTAACAAATAAATTCATGCATTATATTGTGTCCCCTAAGTTCATTCTGCCAGAGCCAACTTATAAGAATTGGCTTGGTGAGCTTCAACCCTAAACCTTGGGTGGATACCTATTATGAGTGATCGGTTCAGCATAACTGCGAGACCGGCCGCTGTGAGCACCTTGTACATGTTGTTGCCGAATCCATCTTCCTGAGCTTGCCCAAGTACGAACCCACGCTGACAAAACTCGGCCCCTGGGAGGCTCCCCACTTTTTCTCCGCCATGTTCTGCGATGAAGTCCCGGATCATGGCACGCACCCGCAGACTGGCAGCTCTAGTGTTGCCAACTGTCTCAGCTCCCATCTCTTCAGCTGTTGCACACTTCTTCGATGGTTTCCAGTACTTAGGAATAGCTCTAGGAATGTCCCACTCTTTTTTGTCCATGGTCGAGCTATCGTTAAGTCCATTTGGTTTGATTTCCTCAGCGTCAGAGACGAAGATTATATCCTGAACATTTGCATTTGAGTTCAAAATCCCGGTGCTCGTCTTTTCAGTTATCAGATTAGAAGTGTTCGTGGCTACGAGATCTGAATCCTCTAACTCTTCTACATCATCTTTGTCATTCTCTTCCACACCCAAGTCCATGTCCGAATGAGCTTCATCCTCTGTTTGCACTGAAGCATCACCAGTATCAATCTTAAAGTTTAGATAAAAATTGCTATGACAAATGCGTGGAAGGAACTAATTTTTTTTTATTGAATACCTACAATTGCAATTGACAAGCGTCCATGATAGATACTAAGAGTAAACGGAATTAGACCAAAGCGCACCTGAGGTAGGATCATCATCGATCTCAGCGTCCAATATCAATTCATCGGTGGCATTGTGATATGGCTGTAATGGCAGATGCAGAGGAGCATCGATGACCCGTGGGGCCTGTGCAAAATCCTGATATTCCTTTCCCGGCCTGAGGAGGAACTGAGCGTACCGCACATCGTAAATAAGAACAATAATGCAAGCGCACAAGAGAAAAACTCCGAAGATGGCACCCCTCACCGACAAACTCAAAAAACCACGAGGACGTGGTTCCCATCCCTTAGAGCCAACTGCTGAATCACTCTTCACAGTGGTTCCCATTTGGACCGGCAGAGCACAAATTGATCAATGTTCTTCCGGAATTGTGTGGTTGGCATGCAGTGGCCTTAAACTGCAGAGTCAATGAAATCAACACCATGTGAGCTCTTAAAGACTGTTCCTGTATTTGCTGTAACCTAAGATTCTGAATTCAATTATCAGTACGTGACCATCCCTTCAATTGTTAACTAAACTTCAATCACCAAAAAATAATTACCAATGGCACACAGGATTGACTCAATGATGCTGAGTCGTTTATGCAAGTGAGTCAACAGTCAGGGCCCACACTTGCCACAAATAGAGACCATTACTTCGGCGTGAAAGCAGTAGCTAAAGTAAACTTTGGCGCTCTTTACCAACGCCGCTACCATTCTTACTACTGTACTTGCCTCTGACTGACCGCTGGGGGCAGGAAATGCATTAAATTAATCGACCATGCGAATGATTGAACGAGGCAGCATCATTTAGATTCCAGCACGATCTGGCTCCCAAAGACCTCAAAAATGGATCTGTGTACGGACGAGTCGTTGAATCTACTGGAACAGGGGCGCGCGGCAGCACCGTAGAATTAATGATAGCGAAGAAGCTCTACCCATCTAAGGACATCGAAGTGACAACTGATGGGAAAAAAATTGAAACAAAAAACGGAGAGAACTGAAATATATTGAGCCGGAAACGGATTCCGAGCAACCGGTATGAATCTAAAGAATTGTTGCTGCAAGGGTTTGAGGTTGGGTCATCTGACTACTGGCAGGCTACCCTCCCGCTAAACCATGGAGGCTGTGATCATCATCCTCATCTCGACACAGAGTACATTAAATAGAGCAACAAAACCTGCTTCAACCTCAATGTCATCATCGCTACAACAATTTCCTGGCGCCTGAACAATAATAAAGACAGCACTGTGGCCAGAAATGAAAGGAAGCACGAAAATTTCAAGCTGGTGTAAGGAGCGACCAGCCCACCTCCTTTCGAATTCTTGGTCCACCATAAGACTTCCAATCTCTGGCTCCGCCTCCGAAACGGCCATTTCATGCAACACGATTCTAAGTCACAAAGCGCCACGTCCTCCTCTGCGATTGCATCAAGTTTGAAGACAGCTCTACTCTGCTCACTTCTATTGAATTTCACACACAGCAGCACAAGAGTTCCAACACGAAATTAGGTGACCAGATTGAAAGGACATCAGCACCTTGCTATAGAAAAGTTATGTATTTACCGACAGAAACTATATATGTTTCTGAGCGAGGTGAGAATTCTATGAACGACTATCTGCAAACACTTTGAAAGGATGTTTGAACTTTGATGATGGAAGAGGAGGTCCGAGCCTGGCAGGTACTACTCTCAGAGACACTAGGTAACTTACTTGGGGCCGTGATCGAGGTTCCAGTGATGGAAATGATTGGGCACCGGGCCTGTCAACGGGCTCTACATCAGCGAAGCACAACAGTACTGAATAGTGGTTTTTTGCTTTGTGAGGGGTTTCTGAGGTGGGTGGGCAAGTACGGGCAGGGTGTTTGTGGTCAGTGCATCCTTTGTCTGAGAAAGATGAACTCCGGTCATAATTATTTGGACCCAACTTTCGGGGATTGTTCGGAGACATGTCGGACCCACAAAAGTTTTGCACTGTTGAGAGTACTTTCGAGATACAGGAAAGAGGCGTTCCGAAATGTGCATCGTGCAGGAGTCTGCAACTCAGTTCGCCTGTCACAAAGTTCATCACCACCGAGTAAGCTGAGCAGTTGGTTTGACAACAACTCGAATGCCGCATTTCTTTTTCTTTCTATTTGATACCAGAACTCAATGGTACATTTATTCTTTCTATTCATGCTAGGTTCTATTACTGCCTAGGTAGAGAGATCAGGAACTTTGTGAAAAAGAGGAATCCAGTAGTTATTTGAAAAGTTCTGAAGTGTCACAATTGGTTTAGTGTAGGTTATATAGATTAAAGGATATGGTAACGCTGTTGGGCAGTGGCCAGCTTGGACTCCTGTCAGCACGTTTACCTTGACCAGCTTTGTCTCCCGCCTTAACCATAATTAAGTTTGGACGCTTGCACTTGCATGCATTGCAACGTCGGCCCGAGTGCTTTCATCGCGAACTGCACAGGCTGCTGCGCTGCACTACAGTATTACGAACGCAAAAGAGGTTCGGTAATATTCTGTTAGATTACTAATTATAATAATGCTGCCGCATTGCGCCTGCAATAAACCTGGTCATCAGTTCCTGAAAGATAATAAAATAATCAACTATCATAAGAATGAGATCTATCTTTGTCTTGAACGAACTGGGCTTGATTTGTCATTCGATGAGCAAGTACAGTAGAGCCGTACATACAATTTTAGACTAATGTACATATAATTTCAGCATAACCACTCTGTGGTAATCAATTTTAATAAAATGAAAAAAAGTAGACCAATAGTTTGCAACTTCGAAAGCAAATTGCACCAATTTGTATACATTCAGGAACCGCGTCCCATCTCGCTCTGAGTTGACTTAGCGTCGCAGCAGAGCAGCACCTTCTATCCTTGTAATTCACAATTTAACAACCTCCTATAATAATAGCCTCAGTTGCATGATATCTCTACTTTTTTGGCCGTAAGTGCCCTACAACTGTAATCATAGCAAAAACATGCTCAATATTAAAAATGAGCTAACGGCGTCTTATAAAATTTGTGAGCTTTCGCTTAACTGATATCCTCGAAGGTCCTCACTTAATTTTCAGTTGGTTCTGGATCTACCCAACGACCATGCTCCTTGATGAGGGAAATGAGTTCATTGGTAGCTTTCTCCATGGCAATACCTCTCCTGACTACTTCCTGCAAATTTAAACGTTTTAACCAAAAATGAGCTAACTGAGTGATAAGCAGAAATACGAGCGCGATGAAATGTGGAAATGAGAATCGTGAATATACCTTGCCGACATAGAGATCAATTTTTCCGGGAGCCCCACCCACGTATCCAAAGTCAGCATCTGCCATTTCTCCAGGACCATTCACAATGCAACCCATGATAGCAATCTGCGGAAGGGAATCGCAATAACTTTAGTTAGTTGAAACTATTATGAACTCGGACCGTAAGTGCTTATAATTGTGGTTGAAAGAAATAATAAGGTTACAATGTGTGCAGTTGACGTACCGATACACCAGGCAAGTGGTCAGTCTTCTCCCTAATTTCTGCACTAACGTCCTGAAGATCAAAGAGCGTCCTTCCACAAGATGGGCAAGACACGTATTCCTGAGCCCAATGAAAAAATGATTAGAAGAGCTGGCAGCAGTCACAGAAAGATATGAATTGCTGAGAACAAAGCACCAAGAATCTAAAAGATGAAAAATTCCCACTCTTGTATTAAGCAAGCAAGCATCAGATCCGATGTTAAGAATCCACATTTCTGATGTTTAACGTCATTTCCGATTTCCTGGGTATCTCCATCAATATTTTAATTAAGTGCAGCTCCAACTTATTCTAGCTTGAGCAAATAATAGTACTGAACGATACACATGCACGTCTCAAAACATAATCATTCAGATTATAAAGCTGCTCCAGAGAAAATTTGGTCTTCTATTATCCTTTCAGAAGC
Organism: Ceratodon purpureus; assembly: GCA_014871385.1. NCBI lineage: Eukaryota > Viridiplantae > Streptophyta > Bryopsida > Pseudoditrichales > Ditrichaceae > Ceratodon > Ceratodon purpureus. Next base: position 7,894,416 of record CM026432.1, on the reverse strand, counting down.
AAAAAGCTCAAAGAACTCACTGTCTTTGTATTGCGCATCCGGCATCCTTGAAGCATGCCAAATGATGTATTTCTCAGGAATTCGAAGTCCAGATCAGCAGCTTCCAGTAAGACTCCATCTCCCAGGCCATCCACAAGCATAGCGCCGGCTTCACTGCCTGCCTTGATAACCAAATCGTCTCTGCAGAGTGTAGAATAACTTTTAATCCTATTTATTTTACTCTAAAGGTTAATATCGAGTTATATAAAAGCTTCTATATTAATGTAATTTAGTTGTAGAAGTAATAGAGTCGATAATCTTGACAGTGATCTTTCCACAAATACGCCACCTTAAATACCTGTCAGTGTTTGCAGGGAATCGAAGATGATGAATGACTGGGAAGTTCAGCTCATTCGTCTGCAGATACTCAAACAACCTGCATAGATTTCACAGAAAATTGATGCAAAAACACATTTTTCGGGTGCTGAACTAACCCACAGACTAGTATGCTCCGTACTACAACCAATAATTGCAATGAGAGACCCAGCTACAAGTTAAAAACCAGGTACCGCACAGAATGACATGGTCAAAGATAACTGAGGCTAAGACCTACCTCCGTGAAGCATGTACACGGCTTGCCTTCTCATCACCTTCTGGAAGATATTGTAACAACATAATGAGATCCAAATCTTTCAGCATTTCAAGTCTCTCTTCGGGTTCATCTCCACGAAGGGTAACTGCAAGTCGAGTGCCTGAAAACATATTTTTAACTGTTAGCAAGGATACAAAAAATTGAATCAACTAAATCATAGGATATAGACTTGTTCCTCCTGTCTCCTACTAATAATGATCACGAGTCTTGACCTCATAATTATATTCATCAGGTATTTGAAATAAATTTGATAATAAAGTATGTGCTAAACAAAACTTGTTGGTATACCTGCAGGCAGCTCTTTGTGAGCTCCAGAGAAAATTTCATCAAGGGTAGCGAGAGCCATAGCATGTGGAAGTGGATTAGCAAGCTGCTCAGTTAGGGGAGTCAGCACTCCTATGCCAACGTCCGTCAATCTCTTCACTGCCAATCTCTGCATCATGAGCAGATCATCAAGCAAGTCAGAGGATACCGATAGAGCGTAATCTAGTCAAAAGCATCAAGACAGACCACTGACCTACGGAATATCTAAATGGATCCAAATATCCTATATGATAACATGTTTCACTGACCGATGCTTTGTCTCCAACAGCTGGTAGTTTATTCAAGAGAATAGTGTCGACGGTAGCCAAATCCTGCATCCAACAGATAAAGACGGTTTCAGCGCCCAATATCGTACAAAAAAGTACATGGCACATAAATCTAACATCTTATGAGCTCTCTGCATCAAACACCGTGTGCATGAATTTGAATAGAGAATAAGCCTGCTTAGTTACAAAGGCAAAACCAAAGAAGAAGTCAAGTCGGCATCTCACTAGAGCAGCGTAGAATAGACAACACTCTGATACCATGTACTTCATTTTCCACTTTAACCTAAGATGGGAATTACAGTGAAAATATTATTGTATTCAATGGCTGCATATATATATATATATATATCATTAGGATTACCTTGTAAGGCATACCGATGATCAGCTTGGTAGCCAGGTTTCTGTATAGGGTTTCTGGATTCTGCACACAGCAACAATAGCTAGAGTGATGAACAGAAAGATTCATATTTCTTTAAAAAAACCACTCACAACTGATAAGATGTGCATCAACACAATCAAATCCAGACGACCTATATTCACTGTGAAACTTCGAATGATTTCGAGTCCAAAACATTGCTGAACGGCTCATCGATTTCTACAGCAGAAATTTTGAACGCTCTAGTAAATATACGAGAATGTACAACTAAAAGTCGTATTACCTTCAATTGATCCAGCGTGACTGACATCAAAACAGAGCCATCACGGTGCAGCACGTTCCTGTAGTCTACCAACTCCCCCTGTCAAGTGCCAACATCCGATTGCTGGTAAATAGAAGTTCAGGTACAAATAAAAAACCGATTTTCAGATGGCAAGGTTTTTAAACTCACGCTCTCCCTAAGAAGTCCTTTAAAGTCGCAATACCTTCTACGGGAGGAAGAGGAAAAATTAGAACTTAAGTAGAAATAAATTGTCTAACAATGAGACAGAAAATTTTAACAGCCAATACATAAGAAGCTACATGCCAGCCCTACACTTGCATGATCATGCAAAGCTCAATCGAGACATAAACATGTATAAAGCTAATTTCGCGCAACCTTGCATGCCAGTACAGCTAATTTTCTGTCACTACAAATAAGCAGTCAATACGTGCACAAGGCATGAACTAACCTCTTTCTGCAGTGGAAGTTGACCAGTCCGCCGTTGAAAGTCAAAGTACCGCCTGTGCTTCTCTTGAAATTCAGCCTAAAAATCACAAGATAGCCATTCGACATTAACTTTCTTTCACTAAACGTCACAACCTAGAGAATTCTACGTTCAATATCAATGCGGAAAATATGAAATCAACCTAGATGTTTAACCTCCATATACGACCATCAGCTTCAGGATAGTTTCTTCATATTCAGGTTAAAATCGACCACCTGATTTTTATCAAAATATATAACTTGAGCCTGGACAACGTATTTAATGAGAAGATTGGAGTGACCCAGAGATCTTTTTCGTAGCCAATGCTCAGACAAATTACAGACGAACATGTGGTGCAGACTCACCACTCCTTTCTGCTCTGCTGATATCTTCATGCCGAGGTTAGCAAGCTTTGTGCAAGGATCGATTTCCTCTTCAGGAGCTTCAGTCAATGAAACACGAATGGTGTCACCTAGACCATCCTGCAGGAAAATCATATGTCAGTGAATACTGAAGGATAGCACATCCAGTCCATACACTGAAGAAAGGCCTAAACAAGATCGGAAGTCTGAATTGCTTCCAGAAATTTTTAGAATAGAGTTGTCAAACAGTTGGACCTCCATTATTTCAACACAGACATGCAGAAATATCGAACCTGGAGTAAGGCACCAATGCCGATCGCTGACTTCATGCGACCATCTTCTCCCTCTCCAGCCTCAGTGACACCAAGATGCAATGGATAGTCCCAGTCGTTCAAATACATCTCCGACACAAGAAGTCGGTATGCTTGAACCATTACCACTGGGTTGCTTGCTTTCATTGAAAACACGAAATTGTGATAGTCATGTTTGCGGCAAATCCTTGCAAACTCAAAGGCCGACTCTACCTGCGGAAGCCATATTTGACAAGTCGCTTTAGATTCTCCTTCAAGTCCTATGCTAACCAAACATCTGCTTGCAGCATTGTTGGTTAGTAAACATCGATGATGCTGTTCAACTTCCAACAAAAAATTGAATGAGACTGTAAAAGCCCAGAAATTATATTCAAAACCAAAATTTCTAGTGAGCTCATGGACGACGAGCTCCTGAATGATAGCAGCGTTTACAGAATATAATAACTGAATTTCTAGTAAGATCATAATTTCGTTTCTCAATGTAGATCATCCAAAAAAACTATCCATAAGGTCTACTGTCAAACTTTTAAAAGAAAAGAAACTTACCATGCCTCTTGGAGAGTCACCATAGTAGCTCATAATGCGATCAGATAAACTTCCATGGTTTGTCCCTATGCGCATGGCTCTTCCATACTTCTTGCACTTTTCCACTAAAGGAGTAAATACCTGATGCACGTAAACCATTGGACGTCATTGGCCGCCACCAAGTCTATTTAACTTTGACATCTTCTCACAAAGGTAACATAAGAACTTCGTTATCACTGATAGATTCCATTGTTACATACCTCTTCGATATGCTGTAGTTCATCCTGGTAGTCAGCTTCTGTGTACTCCAATTTCTCAAACTGGGCGCGCCGATCAGCTGCGAAGCAGCGGGAGTTGGACTCAGTGACAATGTGTAATGGCAAGAATGCGTAATTAAGCGCAATATTGAAAAAGATTTTAAAACTAATAATATACCAACCGTGCACGTTATGATATGCTAAAGTAATAGATACTCCGCATTTATCAGAAAACCTTGGCTATGTAGCCGTCCTGTTTAGACCAAAAACACACTGCGTATTTGAAAAGAATTGAGGGGCTGCATGGTGCACAAAAGAACGTGCTTGGAGATAGGGCACCAGGCGCGAATGTGCTCACCAAAGTTGCCAGGGTTGATACGAATCTTGTCAAAGCACTCGGCAACTTTCATCGCGATTGGAGGCGCAAAATGAATGTCTGCAACCAGAGGTATATTGTACCTGTAACCCTCAACAAGAAGAATGGCGAGTTAGGAAACAGATTTATCGATTCAAATAGCTTCTGATATTAGAAGCAACCGCCTCAGCACAAGACCATCACCAAATATAACACTTCGCAGAAACAAAAAATTGCCGACCACATAAACTTCCACCGCCGTGGAAGAGAGGGAAGGGTAGTACCCTTTCTGCACAAGAGTGTTCTTGATATCATAGCAAGCATCAGCCTCTCTTCTCCCTTGAACCGTAATCCGCACAATATCACATCCTCTATCTGCAACCCTCATCACCTGGGAGGCTCACAACCAAACAGATGTCACGTTAGGGCACATTGTGAACTAGAACTACATTCCGCTCTAGACAAGTTCCTTGGTAAGGTTTACTAAATGACGTAAAGATGAACTGATGAACACCTGCTCCACAGTGCTTTGGACATCCTTCGTGTCTGTGGTGGTCATGGTTTGCACTCGAATGGGATGCTCACTTCCCACAGTTACACCACCAATGTTCACGGTCCTTGTCTTCCTCCTGATCGGCGTGTAGATTGATTCACAATACTTCTGCCGAGGCACTGCTTACACGCAACAATTCCACCACAGCCGGTTAGAATATTCTAGTAAGTGAGACTAAGTAGGAACATGCAATCAAGCTCTCACTGAATAAAAAGATTCAAAACCTTTCCCAAAAGCTCAATCCATGTGAAGTCTAAAGTACTTCTAGCTTGTACACAACACAAACTGAATGTAAAAACTAAAGATCGAGACTCGCGTAGCAGAATTCTAACATCTTGCTCCTAGTCTGGCTACCCCTGGGCTTATGATCTGATCGCACATGTTATCGAGATCCTCAACGATCTTCACCTAATATTCAAGGAATTTTGCAAACGGATAATTCACACACTCCGCAAATACCTGCATTGCTTTCCTGTCGAACTTAAGTGGAAACATCAAACCTAAGAAAAAGCTTCACCATAACTAAGCCTGATCTTCGAAGAACGTTCAGCGGCAAATGTGCGCAAGAACTCGTTCCATCCGCTACAGCTTCGTAAACGTTGCGAACTAGCTAACTAAGAATTCAATACACCTTGCCGAGAACAACGATTACGCAAACCATTTTCTTTCAATTCAGCCACAAAAATTAGGCACAATTGCCAAGATCGTGTGAACTAGAAGAGACCAAGTGAAACAAAAAATGGCACGGTGTGGTTACTACAAGCTAGAAAGCAAATGACGGTCACAAATTTTACAAAAGCATCGTGCGACAATGCGGCGAAAAGAAAACAGTGCGCATGTAACAAAAAACAAAAACGAATTCAATCACCTAAAAGCTGGCTGCCTTGAGACGCGGGCTCCATCTCCACCAACTCAGGCGCCATACTGCGCACACCGGCAACACGCACGCGCTGTCCCCTCGACATCCGCCTCCTCTGAACCTTCGCCGGCCCCTTCAATTCCACCGCCATAGCCTGCTGCAAACTCCCGGGCATGGAGTCCATCTTCCGCAAGCCCGAAAACGAGGTCGCAATACCCGCAGACATGGCAACGTTCGTCGCAGCCATAGCTCCCAACACTCTCAAACCTCACCGTCACCTCCCAACACCAATCTCTAGAGCCTCCACCAAAACTCACTCCAACCAACCTCCCTCACCTCTCCACCGGCCTCCTATCTCCTTTCCTCACCGCCCGTCAACCTCTATCCATGACACCGCTCCACCAAATTACATTGAAAAATGCACTAAACAACAAGCCAACCACACCGTCAAGAAACCTAAGAAGAGCGCCACCAGCACACGCACCAAAAGCACGAAGCGAAACGCAGCAATGACGAACACTCGTACGTAGAGAAGCGCATACACACGAAGCCGGCTCGTACGAAATGGCGTCCACTTCACGGCGGATGACTCTCCCCGCGAGACGACACCGCTCCAGTTCCCGCTCCAGCTGAACTTCACTAGCAACAGAATTGGCGAGCGTCGTGGCCTGCCTCTGTCGCTGGTCGTGTCTTCAGCTGAAGACGACGACGAAGAGGAAGAAATCTGCGAGCGCCTCGCTTCGCTGCGCGAAGCTCATCATGTGACGATCACTATGGCCACCCGGGACTGGAGTTTTCTACAGCTCGAGTACATCTGAAACCCAACATCTACGGAATTGTAGATAATGTTGGAGGCGAAGACGACGAAGACGGCCATTAAGAGGAAGCTGATTAGGTGATGCACATCCCAGACCGTCACGGTACCTAAAACCAACAGTGTTGACAGCCTTTTCTGAACATTTGAGAATCTAGAGTCTATGAAAATCGTGAATGATGGGACTGACTGGCCTGGTACACTTGAAACCGTCACTTTACTTGGACCTTGATTATCTAGCTATGTAGTACATTTAATGAAGTGGGGTCTACAGAATGCATTTGAAATTGTAGAAAAGTGAATCCGGCGGCGACCAGGCGGAGAAGGACCGAGGTTGCGTTGGGTGAGCGAAGCCGATGAGGTGAGCCTACGGATGTACACGGAATAACGAATTCAGTACTTGAAACTGAGACTATCTACGGATTGTGGTAGATTTGAGTATAGTGGATAGTGTTGGTTTTGGGTGTACGTTTCCTGCAATGGGAGGCCTTGGTCAGAGATAGTGCACTGTGATGACGATAATCGGCGGTTATGGGGTGATGCGATCGGGAACCCGTGAAGGGTATCCGGGCATCGGGTGCTCCGTGACCTGGTTTTCTGCCTGCCCGGGTATCTCGTCTAGGCTTGAATTAGTGTGATCATGAGTTGAAAGTTATTCTGGAATTCTGCATAGTGTTATTTGTGAACTTGCCAACTTTCTCATCCCAAAGAATTATTTGTAAAGGCCATTGGTCTTTTGCCCTCTTTTTTCATAGAGAGTAGATTTAACTTCTATTAAATGTACTTGCAGAGTAAGTTTATAAGATATATTCTAAGTGTTTTAGAGGAAGTATAGAATATCAAAATAGCTACAAATCTCTCCAAAACAATTTGATCGCCATCACACTCTTGCGAACACAAATGGCATTGCAGGCTAATGTTTCAAATAATTACATTAAAAATATTTTTGTGATAGTAATATAGAGAACATGATTGCCTTTGTATGAAAATTCTTAAAGTTAATAAAAGGGTGTAGCAAAAACTTTGGAGATGTTTCTTGTTTTAGGAAAGATGACTAAGATGAGCATAACTTTTTTCTCTAGAAGTCCTTAGAAAAGTTTTTTTTTTTTGGCAGTAAATAATTACCTTCATCTACTACAAGTATAAGATTGATTTTTTAACAACACTTAAATCAAGTGGGAAAATTTCAAACTTATCCACGATTATGGGTCCATCCTTTAAAGGTTAATTTATTTAGGCTTAGGGTGTACACAGTAGTTTGGTTTGAGAGACACCTTCCAACTAACTACAGACAAGACTGTAGTAGTGTACCTTATAATACACCACCTTACAGAGGATATTCTAAGTGAATCTGCCATTCTTTGAGAGCTTTCTCGTGAAAGCTTCACACATCACTGATTGGTGGTAAGCGCAGTGGAGTTGGTTTTTGGGATGATGTGCTCACCGGCAACTTTATCATTTTCAGTGTAGTTCATACAATCAGAGCCATGCAAAGTATGTTGTGATATGTAAGTGAAGGTACTGCACACCAGTGAAAATTAAGTTGGCGAATTTTCGCCAGCAACTTACCTGATTTTCGAGGTGGCTACCAATACACTAGGAAAAATGAGCAAAACAGCGGATGAAATTACCAAATCCTTCCAAGACAGTTAATTAAATTCGCCACAATTTGGATGAAAGTATCTCAGAATAGATAAATTTATGGATGAGCATGTTTACAAGGATGATTCTGTGACTGTTTTCCTTACTTAGCTATATTCAAGTTTGCCAGTCGCGCTACCAACGAAAAAATAAATAAAAATCGTTGCTGCACACTATTCTTGTTGCACCTTCCTTGCAAGAATGATTCTCTTGATAAGGAATATACACAAATCCCACACGTCGATAGCAGGTTTGTTTATAAATAGTTCTTAAAAAAACAAAGAAAACTAGAAATTTTAAGGATGGAAAATCAAAATATGAGAAATTATTTTATGAAACATATGTCTGGACTAAATCCATATAAGGCTATTTTAATGGTTTATTGAAAAACAAACATTGATAAGATAGATTTTTGGGGAAATAACCCTTATTTTTTTGAAAAAATAAATATTTGTTCAAGATTGAACAAACTTGCTATGGTAAAACTTTGACTAAGAAGTTGAAATCCATCTTTCAACTTTAAAAAGGATTTTTTAATGATTTTCCTATCAAATATTGGAAAAAACTTTGTATACTCTATGTTTATTAGTACACTATTATTCCCATGTTTTCATTCACACATCATCCACCTATCACTTACCATTATATTGGTAATATTTCACTCTCAAATTAAGTATAAAGGTAAATGGATTAGGATATATGGTGTTGAACCATGAGCTAAGGTGTTGACTCAAACCTTTGCACGTCCCTGACTAAAATAGGTTGCTTTACCGTAGTTTATGATACATTTTACAAAAGTAGCCAGCTACTCCTAACTCACTGTATTTCATTGAGTGATTCAAGTTCGTGTCCACAGTTACTACAGCAGCATATCACGTGAGTCACTGAACATAGACATGGACTTGAATTGCTGGCTTCTGTGTGATGCAAGGTACACACACACAGTGAACTTGCTCACAACTTCACAAGCCCTCAAGCATATTTTGGGTACTGTGTAAAATCTAATTGCTGGAGAAGTCTATGACTGTCTTTAATCAGACAACTAATGGAATAATCCCGCAAGTGTACAGTACAGCAAGAATATTTGCATGCGAAACTGCCAGAACACAGACACAGAGATACTCCATTTGAATAGGCCATCCATTGAGGAAGTATATTTAAACTTGACTTGGCAAACTTAGTACTAACTATAAAGGACAAGGTATCCATGCATGGTGTGTCTCTGAAAACAAGGCATCTCTGCATGGTGGTTCCTAAAGTGTCACAGCACCTTAGATGTAATGCAACATTTCTTCCCTGGTACATGCATTGAATCTACATTATTCACTGAACTTAACCTGCGAAATCAACACTGAACAGCAGCCATCCTTTGTAAGCAAGAGGTTTCTGTACCTTTTTCAAGCAAGTCCCACAAGTCCAACTTTGAATTTGACACTTCAATCAAAAGCAATACTGTAGGCCTTTGCACATGTAAGCGCACCCGGGGTGTACCCCGACTCCAATGGATTAGAAAGCTTCCTTGGGCTCCAAAACCCAGTGCTCTAAAACCCATGGCTCTAGGGCTCCAAGAGAGAGAGAAACTTAGGTCTTCGGAGGAGACCGGCGTGAATTAAGTGTCCGTTCGATTTACCCCCAATCCAAAGTCCAGAGGACAAAGGTATGGAAGTAAAGATCTACTCCCCCCTTAGGGCTCCAACACAAAAGGGTCCAACACGTAGAATCCTCTCACCCCAAAACTGTAAATAAAACCCAAGTTATGTCTTTTCCTAGTTATCAACCGCAGGGCTGAGCCGAAGCCCTCAACCGACATGTGCGACCACAGTAGGGATACACCCCAAATTTTTGCTACAACGAATCAATTGATGACACATGGCAAAAGGCTGTTGGAAGAGCAACGCACCCCTGCTAGGTCAGGATGCGTGCGCAACCCCATTTGCCAAGCCCTTGTAGCTCTCTAGCAACATGGGCACCTTTTTGCCTAACAAATATTTCATCCCTACTCAGCTATGATCATTTCAAGAAAAACACTCTAAAAACTGCCAATTCTGAAGCAAGAGTGAATGAATCAAAATTAAAGCTTTCTTTGCATTTATAAGCATAGAATCTTATCTAAGACTTTTAGAAGATTGAATATATATATTTTTTTAATAAATTTGACCATACTGATTAGAAGATTAAAGAGTTTGAGTTAAAAAACACGGGTTTTTTCTACCCTTTCGAAAAGAATCAGGAGACTTTGACTTCTCTTTGTGTAATTTTTTTTGCAGTGTACAAGTTGGAGGTTTTGTACTACCCGTAGTATGATGGACATGATGTTTATTACTTGTGTACCAAATTTTAGAGGTACCAAAAAGGTGTAGCATTGTGAAAAACATTGTAAAAAAACATAGGTTTATATTATTGCTAATAGTGATTTAATATTTTTGATAACCCATATTACTACTCATAATATGTAATTAAAAGTGGGGCAAGTAAAAATGATTTTCAAAAACATTCATTTATTCAAAGTGGTGCATTTTGATTTATTCAAAGTCCGATGTATTTTATTTCCACACATGGCACTCATTTAATTGAAGTAATCATTGATATTATATTTATTCAATGCACTTGAAAATAATGTTCCAAATTTTGTTAGCAAAATGCACATACATCCATCTTTACATATGTTTTCATTTTGGAGCTCATGATAGTTATTTAGATCTATTTTGTGTTGATTTGAACTATTTAAAATGTCTATTACATTTGTGCATTTTGCATGTGATTTTTTTTTCAAAGTATCTAAAAATATAAGGTAAAAGAAAAAGAAAAAGATGTTAATCTTTTATGTGATAAAGCATGTTTTTTGCATCTTTACTAAAAAAGGCAAGAAAAATTTAATTCTTTTATAGAATGAAATTTTTCCACTATAGAAGATTTTTTTGGGATAACTTCAAAAACAATCATATTGATTACTTGTATAAAAAATCATGAAGGTGGTTGAGGGGTGTAGCAAAAAGTTTAGAATTACCCAATAAGTAGAGAAAACTATGTTGGGCACCATAAATATGTTTTGCAATGTCAATTGCCAAAAAATTATATTCCCACAAAGCTCTCGCAGTTCCCTACGTCTTAAAAAAATATTCAAAAAATGACATTTAAAATTAACAATGTATGAACGTGTCCAAAATCTCAACCAGCCCATTCTAAGACCATGGCCAATTAGAGGTTAATTTACAAAAGTAAGTTAGGCAACCCAAAAAATCATTTTACAAAATTAGGCATATTTGAAAAGTTATTTAAAATGACGTAGGCATTCAACAAAGTTATTTCTACAATTCATGAATGGCTTTTGTATTTTCATCTATTGTGGCTTTATCTCATCTGAACACTTCGACATAGTGTGACTTATTTTATCAACAAAACTTGTAGACACAACACATCATGCCACACACTTGTATTTTAATTAGTTGTTCATACCTTGTAGTGATTAACGTTTTGTTTAATATAGGAGGGAAGCACAATAAAGTGTACCAAAAAAGTGCTCCGCTCATTGCCAATTTCAGCCCCTATCGGAGAAACATAAAAAAGTGGCATTTCTGTTGTTGGTATGTAGGGAAGAAGTCTAGGTATAGAAAATAGACTTGATTATCTAAAGTGACGGTAAGAATTCGCGTCTTCTACAATGCCGTACGAGAATCTCAAAGTCCGACAAAGTGAATGCAGTCATTTGAAAAAGTGATAAGAACAAGTGTCAAATGTTGTCGGAAATCACTTTTGATTCCACAAAGACCTCCGTTTGTGAATTGCGGTTGTAGAAATGACAATGACCACTTCAAATGAAAGTTTGGATGGACAAGAAGTATTTCAAGGACGTTTTTAAAACACTGTTTTCCGGGATACTTTGTGTGAGGTTTTTTTTCACCGAACATTCTTTTTTAAATTGGAAAAAACATCCTCTAAAGACAATAGAGGGCCCCAAATGAAGAAATTAAGACTTTGGAAAAGTTCATTTTCATGATTTAGAACTAGTGGTCAAATTAAGTTTTGATTAAAGATGTTTTTTAATGGAGATGCCTATAAGATACCTTATGACACCTTAAAAAGTGACTAAAATGCTCAAAACTACACCAAAATGCTCAAAATCAGCTTTGAGCTTCAAAAAACAGCACACTTCATATTCACTTCTTAGTGATCACATATTGCACTTTGTCGTACACTTTATTGTGCTTCTCCCCTTAACATAGTAAAAGTTGATTTAAAAAATTTTCAACACATGGTCATGAATTGTTGTGATCTTAGGCATTATTTCAATATAATTTTGTACTTTTATGGCATACAAGACCACTATTTTAAAAAAAATTATACAATGTTATGGCTTGACATGGTTATTTCTCATAAACAAGCGCCCCTTGCACACTACCTGGTCCACTGTTGTGGCTTGACATGGTTATTTCTCATAAACAAGCGCCCCTTGCACACTACTTGGTCCATTAAGGACGAGCTTCCAATGGCAATCCAGTTGCTCATATATATGGTGTCAAATATGAGGAGGGAGGCTGATTTGTAGGTATCACTAAATTCAAAAAAATTCCATCCGTTGCAAAACACTGGATATGCTAAATTAGCCATATTCATTAAATTGGCCAATATTGATTATATTGGCCGCTCAAACAATGTGACTCAAGTTTAGTTTCTCTCTTTATTTGAATAGTGTCACGGCCAATATAAACAAGGTTGGCCAGTTAAATTAATAAATATGGTGATTAATGTTTAGTGACAACTGCTCCGCATTTTGTATCATCTTCTGTCTCTGGCTCGTTTCCAAAACTTTTTGGTTGAGCTTTGCTATTCATTGGTGCCTTCCACATGGCAGGTCTTGAGCCATGATTGCCAAAGGACGACGTGCAGGTTGAAAGTGAACTGCATATGTGGGCTTTGGATTGGGGTAGATCAAACAGACACTTAATTCACGTCCAGGACCAAAGTTTCTCTATCTGTACTGCATGCAATGAGGTTCATACAATGAGGTTGGTTATGTGCTAGACTGCGACTTCTTCACTCACAATGCAACAACGCACAATTGTTAATTGCCTCAAGGTTCACATCGATGACGGTGGAAACCCAGATATGCTCCAATGCAGTAATTTGAGTTTACTAATAAGCATCTTTTAGCTAGAATCTGTATGTTACCCAAAATTCTAAAAGTAAAACTCCAAGTGGCACATCCTTGCTCGAAAACAAGCCATTGCCTGCCCAAAATAGGCAACGACCACATTTCGGTCGCCTGGGAGTTTAGGGGTTAAAACTTGAAAGGACATTCTTTGTGATTCATTACAATCACTAACTAGATAAGACAATTCCCAATCCAATCCAACAGTCTTGAGGGTATGTGGAGTTGGAATTGCCCTCAACAGGGCCAGATACCTATTTCCAAGAACTAGTGGAGTTACAGTAACACGGACCATTTTGGTTTGTAAGTGTTATAACAGCTGGATGGGAATGATTGTTGGTGACTATCTCTTTAATATATAGTTATCACCAAGCATTTATAAGTTTGTGTGGCAGTCTAATGTGGATGCAGTCTCGGCAATGTCGCTGCTACGAGTTAACAACGATCGGTGTTGCTCAATGTGATTGATTAATAAAGATGAAGAGAGCCTGGATTCCAGCGAGACTAGTCAGAAAACGCGATGCCTCAATGGTCGGAAGGCTTATCGTCATCGCAATCGTAAGATTTCCCTCGCTTCGATTATAATGAGCTGTTGATATATGACATTGTCATTCTTATATTCTGCGTGATGTAGCTGAATTAGTCATTGCGAATGCCCGATGGCAGTGGGGCCATGGTCACTCCCATAGCTCAGAGTTCAAGTAGTACAACTCCATTTCCGAGTTTCTACAATCTAGGTTTGAAAGAGCATTCTGGAACTCCTTTCCTTGCATCGATGTTCTAAGACGTGCAGCCATTGTATTCTTGCTCCATGGAAAATCACCTGGAGTTAACCCCATTAGGCCACTACTCATCACTACTTGTCTCTAGATTATGAAGACTCGAAAATAGTAACTTTGTTCATATATAATAAGAATCTGATTAAACAAACCATTGCTTCTGTTGCTACATTCGATATGCTCACGTTTCTAACTGCAAAGAAAAGTATTTTGGCCCCCGTTACATTTCAAGCAGGGAAACATACAAATCAGATAATTAGAGAGTCTTGATCTGCAGGTGATGTATCGTCTCTTTAGGAACGGTCACACTCGACATGCTTTGTACAACAAGAAGTGCAGCACAGTGACAAATGTTCACAAACTTTTACTACTCTCAAACTTTTCACCAGATATTTGCAAAATCTGAACTGGGAATCAATTTAGATGTGATCACCAAGTCTAAATCGGAGAAAAGCAATTCGGGTTTTCTCACACACACTTAAAGGAATGTCTCTCTGGTAATACCCTCCCTTGTCATGAAGATAGATATTTCTGCTCGTTGCGAACTCGTTGGTTGGCTGTAGTGACTGGTCGGCTTGAAGGCTTCATTTTGTTGCCATCATATGTGACTCAAGTTTTGTTGGTTGGTTGCGCACGCAGGCACTAAGTTACAATGCACAGATACTCACCTACTGTAGAGTCCATTGCCTGTCATGCTTTCCCTTCCTAAACTTGAATTCAGATGAAACAAACCCGGCGGTCTGGTTTGTATCCTTATCTGATATGATATCTTAATGATTGAATGCAGCGTGCACGACTTACCTGCCCACAGAATTTGCATTTGAAACTTCGGATAGTGGACTTTCGACATTCAATATTTAATCGAGAAACATTTCTATCGGCACATGGAATAGATCCATATTCTCTAAATCACAAAAACGATCCAAATCCAGAATAGAGCATAATATCACCTAAATCTGAAAGAGGTTTGGTCACAGTCGAAAATATTCCTGCATCAATTGGTATGGTACGTGTAAAACTTGGTGCAGCATGTGGTACGACCATAAATGTCGCCATTTGTATGCTTGGATATGGGCGGATTATGACAAAAAATCACACTAACAAATTATCTGATCAGGAGCCAATCTTCTCACTGGGGTTTCGGAGGTTTTCGACCAAGGAGCTCAAGAAAGCAACAAAAAATTCTGATGAATGAATGCTCTACTTAGAAAGGGTGGTTCTGGATCTGCTAACAGAGGCATTCTCACAGGATCGGGTATTGTGGTTGTTGTGAAGCGGTTCCAGCACGACTCTGAGCTCTTGAGAGACCTGTTCGCAGAAGTAACCACCATTGCTCAAATCTGACACCCAAACTTAGAATGTGCAGGTGCTGGGTTGGTGCCAATTGGTAATGGTAAGAACTCGGTTTCTTCCAGCTTTCCAAGTGGAGCACAGTAACATGGGTCACTGCCATCCCAAGAGCCATGGAGGAGGGCCTCGCTGCCCACCAATTCTCCCAACCATCTCTAAACCACGATGAAGCCTCATTTCAAAAAATTTACCTCTCCCGTACTCACCGCCTACTTAGCGAGGTTTCAGACTGCCAATGTTAGATTCAAACCAACTCTTGGAGCGCCACTCGCACCAGCATAAGAAAGAGTGTATGAAGGACGATCGTTCAGGTCTTCTACTATTCACTCATCATCAACATTCCCTCCACCTCGCTGCAATTCAAGTAACAGCACTACAAGTAGAAACCCAGTGCAGCTGCGTGCGCCATTCATTTCCGAATGTTGAGGAGGGCGCTCACGTGAGTGTCTGTCTTGGTTTCGACCACCGTACAAACCATACAAGCTACAACATTGTGGGTGCTCATCATGATACACCCGCTCACCGGATTGCAGTACCCACGCTTGGAGGAGTTCAATGTTAGACTGTAGGTTCACTTCCATGGCCGCCACGCTAAGTCTCTCACCTTCGACATACGCCCTGTTGTCTGCATTTGCCCTTCCCACATCAATTCGCAGCTTTCTCGGCAGGTAGGAATAGGTGCGAACAATATTGCACCGATTCGTACATGCCAAGAGATTTGAAATGATGTGGGAGGGGCAAATGCAGACAGCAAGGGCGTGTGTGGAAGGTGAAAGACTGTGGGTGGCGGCCATGGAGGTGAACCTGCAGTCCAACATTGCACTCCTCCAAGTGTGGGAGGAAAAGTTCAGTGCGCTTGGTTGGAACTTGTTCTATGAAGAGGCATTGAAACAAACTTTGAAGGGTCTATTTCGTTCAATCTGTTCCCATGAGACGCGTGGAAACCCATGAGATGCGTGGAAACCCATGAGACGCGTGGAAACCCATGAGACGCGTTGAAATCCATGAGATGCGTGGAAACCCATGAGACGCGTTGAAACCCATGAGACGCGTTGAAACTCATGAGACGCGTTGAAACCTATTTTGTGTCCAACCTTAAGCATCCACAACTTAGACACATGTTGTTTAAATTATCATTCTTCTGTTATTTATAAGTATAAAAAGATGAATGTTAAAACATTTTGAATGAACCATATTTGTGCACTATGAAATGAACAATTATAAGTCCATTTTAACTTATAGAGTCGAGAATTTTGTATACATATTATGGGGCCTTTAAATAAAAAGTTAGGGTCTTTGAAGGTATTTTCTTTTGCAAGTGGCATTTCAAAAGTAGTTGGTAAGCATATCTAAAACTATTGAGATCTTTTCTATCCGTGATTACTATGAATGCCTTTGAGAGTATGAAAAATCATAAATTAAAATCTTCAACATTGATAAAATTCACTCCAAAAACCTTTAAACATTTACAACATTTGTTTTGGGACATTATTTGACTTAGTGACAAGCCTTTGACAATTTTTAGAATGAAATTATCTTACCATAGGCTTGTAGATTTCTTTTGACAAATTTAAATCACATCAAATGAATAATTTGAAGTGAAAATCTCAACAATATGATTTAAACAAACATGAGTTGTTTTCTAAAGGTTCAATGGAAAAAATTGCAATAATCATAATTGTTCAAAGAATTTGTAATTTTCTATGTTCACAACTTTTTTTGGTCAAAGATCACATTCAAAATAAGCATTGTTGATTCATTGTTTACCTTACTTGAATTTTCGGAAGTAACTTGAATTTCCTCTTTGGAAGAAGTGAGGAGCAAGGATTGGAAAGGTTGTAAGATTCTTCCTCCATTGTCCTTAATTTGTCGATGACAAACAAATTACCAATTCATCGTTGAGTGTGGTTTGATTATGTTCAAATTCCTTATAATGACAAAACTTGACTAGTCTAGTAAATGTAACTCAATCAAATTTACAAGTAGAAGAGATGATAAGAAACACATCTTGACAATTTGAATGAAATGATGTAAGGGACACTTTACATTGTTGCCAAATCAAAAGGCCAAGTCTAAAATCCAGACCAAATTAAATAGTCAAGAATCCCAAATTTTTGGATTTGATAAATATATTAAAATAGTCTACTGCAAGCCTTTGGCTAGCCACAATGTGAAATATATTAAAGATTTCTGAGCCTAGTGCGGCAAGTGTAGAAAGTATTCTTTTCTCAAATTATAATTTAACTTATTAAATTTTTAAATTTTTTGCATATTTTTACTTCAAGAATATGCATATACATTTTTTTTACCTTTGGATTTAGATTCATGTAGAAAAATGAATCAACATAAAAATAAAACATATATTTGTAGTAACATGAATTCATGTTCTTTACACAATTTTTTTAATTATGCTACATTCCTTTATTACCTCCAAAAAATGGAGCTAGAGGATTTTCAATATATTGATGTTTTATATCACATGCTGGTTTTCAAATAAAAAACATACAAATATCATTTCCAAGTAAAAAATATTTTGGTTCTATGTTGTATTTAAATATAACCTTTAATCCTAGTATAATACAAATTTATGTGGCAATAGATGTTTACTTGTTAAAACATGTACGTTAATTGCATAAGATATGAGAATTATAATTAATAATATTTATTCACTTTGAAGCCAAAATTGACTTTTGGCTATTGTTTTGAAGAGTACATGGTGTGTTACATATTACAATGTCTCTATTTTACATGTTTTATTTGTTTATTTCTTTCTTCATCATGATGGAAATGAATTGCAATTGTAGATGTCGCTTACACAATATAAAACTTAGAATGTTAGAATGACATATAAAACTTAAAATTTTAAAATGAAATACTCCCTTTAACTATTCAATACAAAAATTCCAATATCATTTGTATTTATATATATGGATTTTATTTTCTTATACATACTTTCTATAGTTTAGAACCTTAGTCAAATCCAACTTTTACATTAGAAGCATTGTCAATTCAAGTTTGTACAAAATCTACAAACATAGCCATGAAGATGAACCTTCACAAGTTCCATCATTTGTGCCTTGAAGAAGAATGAAGCATCTTAAATTCTCAATAAAATCCACCTTCAACCTACAGTTCTTGCAAGGATGGGTGTAAAATTTAGATTGACTATGGAGGAAGCACAATAAAGTGTACCACAAAAGTGCTTAGCTCATTGCCAATTTCAGCCCTTATCGTAATTTCAGATTTAAAAAAGTGGCATCTCGGTTGTTGGTATGATGGAAAGAAGTTTGGGTATAGAAAATAGACTTGATTATCTAAAGTGTGGGAGAATATGGTACAAATTCGCGTCTTCTACAATGTCGTACGAGAACCTTAAAGTCCGACAAAGTGAATGCAGTCATTTGAAAAAGTGATAAGAACATCTGTCAAATGTTGTCGAAAATCACTTTTGATTCCACGGTGCCCTCCGTTTGTGAATTGTGGTTGTAGAAATGACAATGACCACTTCAAATGAAAGTTTGGACGGACAAAAAGCACCACAAGGACGTTTTTGAGACCCAGTTTTCCGCGAAACTTTTTGGAGGTTTTTTTTTATCGGACATTGTTTTTAAATTGAAAAAAACATCCTCTAAAGATAATAGAGGCCACCAAACGAAGAAATTAACCCCTAAGTTTCCTTGTGTTTTTGAGAGCTTGAATCCTCGAAACTGCCATTTTTTACTACTATGCCCTCCCGACGATATGAAACAATTTATTTATCTTTTTTTGGAAATTCAACCGTAAGATCTTGTACCTAACCCTACTTGCAAGAACTGATTCAAATTTCAACCGTTGGATGTTTTTCATTAGTGAGATCGTAGTGTTCAAAGTTTCAGCAGATATTTTTTTGGGCCTTGGCCGAGAGGCATGGTGCAAATGGGCCAAAGGGAGACTTGATGATTATTACTTCAAACATTTTGGTCACTTTTTTTTCCATGTAGCTAACTAGGTTAGGTATGCTCATGCAAAAATTTAGGTCAAAAAACGCTTTTTAGACCTTCATAAAAATTATTTTCTATAAGAAGGTATAAAATTGACAAAATAGTAAAACATGCATTACAAAAACAATTTGTGAGCTAAAGAAAAATTGAACGGTGAGTAGGTACCTTCATAAATTTTGTGATTTTTAAAAGAAAAAAAATTCGAAAATTCAAAAATCTCGAATTTTGACAAATTTTTTAAGGGAAAATTCAAAAATTACTAAAAACTTTGAAGCTTGTCTTTGTAAGTTTTGGAGGCTGCCCTTGTAAAATTGGTAAACTTTTTGACTTGGGTCACTATGGAATTTGAATAGTGATTTGGTTATGAACATATTTCAATTTTTGTTTTTGTAAAAAGACCTAATTTTAGACTGCCCGTTTTGGATTTGAAACCTAAAATTTCTAGATGAAGGTTCTAAAATTGGAATTTGGCTTCAAAAATTTTACTACATAGACCTTACCGTAAAGGGAGCATCCAATAAAAATCTTGAAAAAAAATATTACTTTTAACCCCTCCATCTGGGCTGCCCGAAAGTGCAAAAACCCATTTTGGGTTTTAAGGATAGTTAGGGGTTAAGACTTTGAGAAAGTTCATTTTCATGATATAAAACTAGTGGTCAAATTAAGTTTCAATGGAGGACGTTCTTTTTACAAAGATGGGTGAAAGATACTTTATGACACCCTAGAAAGTGACTAAAATGCTCAAAAACTAGACCAAAATGCTCAAAATTAGCTTTGAGCTTTTAAAAACAGCACACTTCATATTCACTTCTTAGTGATCACATATTGCACTTTGTGGTCCACTTTATTGTGCTCGTCCCCCTATTACTCAAGCCACTTTAACTTATAACCTTTCATCCTTCAAGCCAGTGAAAGCTCAAGAACCAAAGGACTATCGCCTTTAGCAACCTCAAAATATACAACAGTTTCCCCAAGCTCCCCAAAGTTTACAAAAGCCTTGTAAAGTCCATGGTAACTCCGGAAGGGAAAGTGGCGACAATCTCCAGTACTTCCCTATAGTTTTGTAGTCCATCCCTCCCTCAAAGATATGAGGCGCTTTCTAGCAGCATATATCCGCTTATGAGACTCGACAAGATGGCCATTCTTCCTTGAAATCGCTCCTTCCCAAAAGCCACAAAGTATGATCCCCTCCACACTTGGGTGAGCAAAGGGTTCTACGCTCCACGGCTTGGCGGGTAGATGAGGTGGGCGCTACTGCCTATAGCCAGGCTCCACGGCTTGGTTACCGTACGTAACCAGTCAAGCGAGCCGGAAACCATTCTGGAATTACCGATTAAACCACTTAGTTTGGTCCATACTATTTTGAATTCGTAATTGGCGGGTACTAGTTAGCGGGATGTTCTGGCGGGGGAGTTGCATCCCCTACGTGTCAGCACCCGATTGTTTGGCTACATGATTTGTTTACACCGTGGATGTTTCGTGATTTGTTTTGCACCGTTGATGTTTGTGAGATGGATTTAATCTGAGTCGTTTATTCTCATGAGTAGGGTTTAAGTGAGGGTTCTTTTTGTCGTCCTCATTTGTGGTTTTCATTTATCATTTCTTACTCCGGCCAGTGTTTTGTGTGTACATGTGCTTGCATGCGCTCGCATGTGCTCCCATGGTCTTTGAAGTGTGATGCGCAATCATGCTTACTCTTTGCAGGTATGTACTGCAAGCATATAACATGTTCGTTTTGTCGTAGTGAGAGTGAGGTGTTGACTATGGTTGAGTTGAAGTTTTGTTGCAACTGAATTTGATAATCGTGTCTGTTGGTTTCCTCTGTCGATTCAATCTTTTGGTGGTGATTTTGTGAGAAAGTGTCTCAGTTTTGTTGGAGTTTTGGATTCGTTGCATGTGAGGTAGTCTTCGTGGTTTGCTTATTTGTTTACCGTCAATTGATTTAGTTGATATGTTTGCCGTCAATTGATTAGGTTCTGAAACAAATATGCAAAGGTAATTCTCGACAATATTGAGATTAATACTCCTAATTGTGTAGCATTTGCAACTTGAGAGTCAGACTTAAACATATGTTGTGGAAACTTTCGTTTATTTACAATCAAGTTTTGTTCTTATTGTCTCGAGAGTCAGGTGCATTAGGTGCAAAAACAGCTCTAGAAAAGGCCGAGTAAGCGGCACGTGAGGGAAAAAAATGGGACCTCCCGCATACTTTTGGACTTGGCACCGAAGGTGCTACCGTGGTGCCAGCAAACCGCCAAGGGAGATCTAACCAATGACCTTCTCGTAAGGCGTGTGAAGGGCTTTGCTACAATGGCGCTGACAGCAATCTGCCAACTTCGGACCAAACCCCGAGCCAACCAGCTCATGTCAGCTTGCATATTCCTAGGACCTTTGTTCACAGTGCGCCACCGAGGACCCTTGTTAACTGTGCGGGCAGTGATTCTGGCATCCGCTGCCAGCGGGCCAGCGGCAGAGGGGCTTTGGGCAAGGGGTTCACCTAATTTGGGCAGGCTTATACGGCCTTTTCAAGACCTGTTTTTGCACCTAATGTCTACTGATCTTGTTTTCTTGTTTCAAGCATAATGTTGCATGTAAGGTGTCGGCTGATCTTGTTTTCTTATTTGAAGCATAGTGTTGCATGTAGATGTGAAATCATTAAATTGACAAGCAGTTTTGCTCATCTGTGAGCCATTTGATGAAGTGATTGACAAGCCCTGATCACGCTGCTTCAAGCTCTTGAAGGTGTCTTGCATTTCTTAGGAGATTTGAATCCCTGTGTGTGCACTAGTAGAAATATGGTCCTTAATTACTCGTCCATAATGACTTAAATGGTCCAAAATGACTCAAATTGAGTCATTTTGGACCATTTAAGTCATTACGGATGAGTCATTAAGGACCATATTTCTACTAGTGGTGGAACATCATAGAAATTCGGTGTATTGGATTCCAAAGTGTTGGTTTGAGAAATCTAAATTTGTAATGTTGGTCTTTGTAGCTTGGCAATCAATGTCTAATTGCATGTGATATCTTGTGGAGTCATGTAGGATTTGAAGAGACCCTTGAAAAACTCATTTCTGGCAAGCTTGTATTTCAATATTATTCTTGCATTGAAGTCTTGTTCTGGCCATATCGAAGTAAATGGTGGTGGGTACTGATTTCTATATGAATGATTGTACGGGTAGATGAGGAGGCGGTGCAAGTGATTTTGTCGCTGGTTTTTTGCTTGGTGGGGTACTGTTTGGTGATCGTGTAAGTATTCTTGCAATGATCGCTCTATCTTTTTCTCTGATTTTTTTCCCTTCATTTTTTCTCTTAAAGCACTATGGCTGAGTTTAGATGTTTAGGCAGCCTAAGCATTTTCAGATGTTGAAATGAATCATGACAAGGTCCAGCATATTTCTAATACAGGAGGGGGATGTCCCCGAAATTCACATCAAAATACTGTGTACACACAACAACAAAAAAATAATGTGAATTTACAAAATCTTGGGCCTTGTGTAGTAAAACAACTTGGTGGCTTGAGGTGTTAAAAACACCCTGTATAACCATTACATGCATTTCAGTTCAATTGGAAATAACTTGTCAACTAAAAATCAAGCTACCAGGTGGAATTTGAGTGGGTGACATGGCCTGCCCTCTTGTAGAATTTGAGTTGCAGGATCTGTGGAATTTTGCCTAATCCTAGTTTAGGATTCAATCCTCTAAGCATGCTAGCAATGACGGCAATTTGATCGATTTATCTTTATCTCATTTTTCTTTTCCTTCATTTTGGCTCCTAATTCATGGCATTTGAGGTCGTATTGAGGTCCCATGGAGGGTTTGGCAGTTTAGGCCTTGAGGGTTTTGGTTGTGTTGCGTTGTTGAGGTTTATATGTTTTTCGGGAGGCGGTATCATTAATATTAGTATTATTTTTATGGTAACGTGACGATTGAATATTCTTTTGGCGTTTTTGTGACGATTGATTACTAATTTATTTGTGCTGTAATTGTTGTTTGGAGTCATGGTTGTTCAACTGCACTACGTCTATTTGGTGGGAGTGGTTTTTCCAAATGTGCTAAATAAACCTTCCCCTGCCAAAATCACAACGGCCCTTTCACGAACAAAGAAGGTACTTATTGGCCTTGATTCAGTGCGTGTAGCTCATTCTACAATGATCAAAGAGCCCATATTCAATGTGGAGGCATTTTTGTGTGATTCTCCACTATGATCCCACAACAAAGACTAGGATTCTTTTGCTCCACGCATCGTAGCCCCGACAACCCCAAAGAATTGTCTGCACTTTACTTGGCCTTTGATTTCTCTATAAATCAAATTATTCATGGAGACTTATTTTTTGACCTATGGTATTGAAATCTATTTATTGTTAATAGCTTTTTGAGTATGAATAAAGGACATAATTATGTTGCTAGGATGTGCTGTAATTTTAAATTGCAATTTTTTTTTATGTTGTTTAAGTTGCATTGATCCTTACCCCTTAACAATTTTAAATGAATATAGATTTGTTCCATGTGAGGGAACATAGTGACTTCCATTTCAGCCTCCGGCGTGAGGTTTGCCTCACTCCTCCTGGTGGACTCTATAGTGCCGGTTACTTTAATTTTTCCCATGCCCTACGGGTTTTTATTATGGTGCAGGGGGATGCCGTTATACATACTCTCTCCCCTCAAGCTTTTTTGACCAATAAGTTCAGAAACAACAATCCAATCAATGTGTATATGGAGCTTTCTGAAGTGGAAGCTTCTAAAGGATTTGCACTTTAAATATTGGACAAGTGTTCGATATACCCGTCCATGACACTCCAATCGAAGCTTATGAGGGTGTTGGAGGCGTGGGAGGCGCCGGTGAGGGTAATGAAGGCGCTAGTGAAGGTGATGGAGGCGCAAGGAGTAGTGCTGGAGGTCGAGGAGTAGGAGGTGCTTCTGGTCTATGTCCTCCATTATTTCATTCTATAGGAACAGATGGGACTATTACTCTCTCACATCCTCCTAATAGGGAAGGAGGATCAAGCTCTTATCGTCTGGCAAGAGCATTACAAGAGGAGGAGGAATAGAGGGAAGCACGGTAAAGTGGATCACAAAGTAACACATGTGATCACTATGAAGTGTGCTGTTTTTCAAAGCTCAAAGCTAATTTGGAGCATTTTGGTGTAGTTTTTGAGCATTTTAGTCACTCTATGAGATGTCGTAGGTTATCTCACATGCGTCTACTTTAAAAGAACATCTTTAATTCAAACTTAATTTGACCACTAGTTCTAAATTATGAAAATAAACTTTTCCAAAGTTTTAATTTCTTCATTTGGGGCCCTCTATTGTCTTTATAGGATGTTTTTTTCAATTTAAAAAACAATGTTTGGTTAAAAAAAACTCACAAAAAGTACCGCGGAAGTGACCCTCCTTAAAAACATCCTTGCGGTACTTTTGGAACCCTAAACCAAATAACAAGTATAGGAATTGATTATTTTAGAATACCTCTTAAACATACAGAGGGCCCCACATCATCAAAAGTGATTTTCAGATAGGTTTTGATTCTTTTTTAGCCACTTTTTCAAATGACTGCATTCACTTTGCTTGGATTTAAAGCCTTCATGTACAATAACTTTAAAGTGTCTACTTTGCACGAAACTTTTCTAAGTTATAGGAAACTAAGCTGAGAATCTATATTATCCAAAAAAATTGAACTCACTTACATCTTTTCATCACTTTTGTGCAATTTATTCAAAAGGGCTGAATTTAACATTTAGATAAGCACTTTTTTGGTCTAATTTATTGTCCTTCCCCCTGATCACTTTAAGAGACAGAAGTTTCACTTTCACCTCCTATGACATTTGTATCTTCTAAAACTCCAATTTTAAAACTTGAAAGGGCATTCTTTGTGATTCATTACAATCACTAACTAGATAAGACAATTCCCAATCCAATCCAACAGTCTTGAGGGTATGAGGAGTTGGAATCGCCCTCAAAAGGGCCAGATACCTATTTCCAAGAACTAGTGGAGTTACAGTGACACGGACCATTTTGGTTTGTAAGTGTTATAACAGCTGGATGGGGACGATTGTTGGTGACTATCTCTTTAATATATAGTTATCACCAAGCATTTATAACTTTGTGTGGCAGTCTAATGTGGATGCAGTCTCGGCAATGTCGCTGCTACGAGTTGACAACGATCGGTGTTGCTCAATGTGATTGATTAATAAAGATAAAGAGAGCCTGGATTCCAGCGAGACTAGTCAAAAAACGCGATGCCTCAATGGTCGGAAGGCTTATCGTCATCGCAATCGTAAGATTTCCCTCGCTTCGATTATAATGAGCTCTTGATATATGAAATTGTCATTCTTATATTCTGCGTGATGTAGCTGAATTAGTCATTGCAAATGCCCGATGGCAGTGGGGCCATGGCCACTCCCATAGCTCAGAGTTCAAGTAGTACAACTCCATTTCCGAGTTTCTACAGTCTAGGTTTGAAAGACCATTCTGGAACTCCTTTCCTTCCATCGATGTTCTAAGACGTGCAGCCATTGTATTCTTGCTCCATGGTAAATCACCTGGAGTTAACCCCATTAGGCCACTACTCATCACTACTTGTCTCTAGATTATGAAAACTTGAGAATAGTAACTCTGTTCATATATAATAAGAGTTTGATTAAACAAACCGTTGCTTCTGTTGCTACATTCGATATGCTCACGTTTCTAATTGCAAAGAAAAGTATTTTGGCCCCCGTTACATTTCAAGCAGGGAAACACACAAATTAGATAATTAGAGAGCCTTGACCTGCAGCTGATGTATCGTCTCTTTAGGAACGGTCACACTCGACATGCTTTGTACAACAAGAAGTGCATCACAGTGACAAATGTTCAGAAACTTTAGCTACTCTCAAACTTTTCACCAGATATTTGCAAAATCTGAACTGGTGATCACTTGAGATGTGATCACCGAGTCTAAATCGGAGAAAAACAATTCGGGTTTTCTCACACACACTTAAAGGAATGTCTCTCTGGTAATATCCTCCCTTGTCATGAAGATAGATATTTCTGCTCGTTGCGAACTCGTTGGTTGACTGTAGTGACTGGTCGGCTTGAAGGCTTCATTTTGTTGCCATGTGGTTCAAGTTTTGTTGGTTGCGCACGCACTTGCAGGCACTAAGTTACAGTGCACAGATACTCACCTACTGTAGAGTCCATTGCCTGTCATGCTTTCCCTTCCTAAACTTGAATTCAGATGAAACAAACCCGGCGGTCTGGTTTGTATCCTTATCTGATATGATATCTTAATGATTGAATGCAGCGTGCACGACTTACCTGCCCACAGAATTTGCATTTGAAACTTCGGATAGTGGACTTTCGACATTCAATATTTAATCGAGAAACATTTCTATCGGCACATGGAATAGATCCATATTCTCTAAATCACAAAAACGATCCAAATCCAGAATAGAGCATAATATCACCTAAATCTGAAAGAGGTTTGGTCACAGTCGAAAATATTCCTGCATCAATTGGTATGGTACGTGTAAAACTTGGTGCAGCATGTGGTACGACCATAAATGTCGCCATTTGTATGCTTGGATATGGGCGGATTATGACAAAAAATCACACTAACAAATTATCTGATCAGGAGCCAATCTTCTCACTGGGGTTTCGGAGGTTTTCGACCAAGGAGCTCAAGAAAGCAACAAAAAATTCTGATGAATGAATGCTCTACTTAGAAAGGGTGGTTCTGGATCTGCTAACAGAGGCATTCTCACAGGATCGGGTATTGTGGTTGTTGTGAAGCGGTTCCAGCACGACTCTGAGCTCTTGAGAGACCTGTTCGCAGAAGTAACCACCATTGCTCAAATCTGACACCCAAACTTAGAAGATGCAGGTGCTGGGTTGGTGCCAATTGGTAATGGTAAGAACTCACTTTCTTCCAGCTTTCCAAGTGGAGCACAGTAACATGCGTCACTGCCATCCCAAGAGCCATGGGAGAGGGCCTTGCTGCCCACCAATTCTCCTAACCATCTCTAAACCACGATGAAGCCTCATTTCAACAAATTTACCTGTCCCGTACTCACCGCCTACTTAGCGAAGCTTCAGACTGCCAATGTCAGATTCAAACCAACTCTTGGAGCGCCACTCGAACCAGCATAACAAAGAGTGTATGAAGGACGATTCAGTTCTTCTACTATTCACTCATCACCAACATTCCCTCCACCTCGCTGCAATTCAAGTAACAGCACTACAAGTAGAAACCCAGTGCAACTGCGTGCGCCATTCATTTCCGCAGATTCGACATTCAGCCACAGATTTCTGTACAACTCGTTGCTCAAATTAAATTACCCTGTTCAATATATACAATAAGAGTCTGATTGAACAATGCATCCCTACAGTTACTACTTTCGATATCTTTGCCAAGTTCCTAACTGCAAACAGATTCAAGTGCTTTCGCTATCTCGAAAATACAACCTTCAGGGGTAACAAAAAATTAGAGCAAAGTGGGTCGCAGCTCGCAACTCGCAGCTGATATCTTTTATTTCTACACACTATCAACACCGACATGCTCTGTACAACAGAAAGTGCAGCACAATATCATTTGATGTTTACAAACTTTTGCTGTTCTCCTCCACACTTTTAAACCCAAACTCGCAAACTCTAGAACCGAGGCCGAATGGGGAAGAAGCAAGTCGGGTCTCCACAGACGCAAGTCAAGCTCCACATTTTAGAGACGGTCTCCATGGACGTGGTAGCCGAGTCCCCTGTCAGCATCTCGAGGAGGGCGCTCACGTGAGTGTCTGTCTTGGTTTCGAGCACCCGGAGCAGATCCTCCCAAATCTGCAGCGCAAGCTTTGCTGTGGTAACCTTCTTCTCGAAGTCGATCACCATCTCCCGCGTCTCATGGCACACCTGTTGAACGGATTGCTGGTTTCGACGGGCATCGTTCTCCATCACCGAGTGCGCTTCCAGGACCTCATCTGAACGAAATAGAGCCTTTAAAGTTTGTGCCGTTGCCTCCTCATAGATTAAGTTCCAACCAAGCGCCCTCAGCTTTTTCTCCCACGCTTGGAGGAGTGCAAAGTTGGACTGCAGGTTGGCCTCCATGGCCGCCACCCTCAGTCTTTCCCCTTCGACATACGTCCTTGCAGTGAGCATTTGCCCCTCCCATATAACTTTGCAGCTTTCCCGGCATGTAGGAAGAGGTGCGCCATTGACATTCATCTGCTCGCCTGCATGCAAAGATCATCTTGTTGTGAGACCAAGCTTGAGTCTCTGCTCAATGGAGCCAACGATGGAGACAATTAACCGTAGCAACAACGTTATGGAAACTGATCATCTTCAGGGCACAAATTTTCCTCACAAATACATAATCAAGAGCATGATCAAGGCTGGAGACAAACCATATAAGCTACAACACTGTGGGAGCTCATCATGATACATAACCATTAGTGTAATCACTAGATTGCAATGTCCTCTGTTAAATACCTACACCTTTGGTACAAGAAATTCTCTACCTTGCATTTTTGCTTGAAATCACAAGTCTTGTTCTATAAATTTCCTTGTTGACAAACAAACTACCTACTTAGAAAAGAGTGTATCTGGAAAGTGAGATGATGCCCTCTACTCTAAGAAAAGCAAAGAAGAAGAGCAATAGGGAAATCAAGAAAGAAGAGCAAACGCTGGATATGTTGCTATGGACTCTCAGAGGAGAAGAAAAGGAGTGCTGAAGGGTTATGTCGCTCTTCTTGTAGGAGAGTAGAAGATGATCGAAGAGACCAGAGTGTAGTTTAGAAGATGTCGTTTTCTTGGCAGAACGCCAGACATGGCACGTAGTGCAGAATTGACAAGGACTGGCACGTAGTGTAGAATTGACAAGTACTAATAGAATTTGCTCTGTTAATCTCGTTTGTAAGATGAGCAAAATCACTTGATGGCTTGACAGAATCTAGCATGATACATTTGTGCAAAGCACAACTATCATGGCATCTTCTTTACTATTGATGATTGGAATAATATGCTTGACATCTTTTTTTTTTCACTTAGGTGGATTTGTAGGTAACTCATTATGATTAGAAAATTTGTAGGGTGGTTTGGATGAAATCTATGTAAGGAAAACTCTAGATCAACATTTTCTTTATGAAATAGGTAATTATATAGCCAAATTTAACACTTGGGAATTTGTAAAGTCTCTTGGTAAAAGTTCATTTGAGGACATAGTTGTGACAAGTTGGTAGTTGCCAAGAGTATTTGACAGTCTATAAGGTATATTTTTTTGTGTCTAAATTTAAGTACATGGAATTTGGAAGCTTTAGAGTTGATTTTGATGGAATGAGCTTTGAAAATTTGGAATGTTTTACAATCACATGAATGTTAATTTATTTTGGTTTTTAATTTGATATATTTGAGGATTTGAAATATATCAAATTTTAGCATTTCTATTTTTATAAGCCAGAATTCGACATCATATCACAAGTCAATATTGACCTTATGAATATCAAATCCAAAACTTTGATTTACACCCTTTTTTCTCATAAGTTTAGTAAT
This sequence comes from Ceratodon purpureus, assembly GCA_014871385.1. Classification (NCBI taxonomy): domain Eukaryota; kingdom Viridiplantae; phylum Streptophyta; class Bryopsida; order Pseudoditrichales; family Ditrichaceae; genus Ceratodon; species Ceratodon purpureus. The sequence continues at coordinate 7,864,623 of CM026432.1, read as the reverse complement.
TTTCTTATCATCATTCTATTTAACTTAAAAGTATTACGGATGAGTGCTATGGCTTTTGAAATATTAACTTGAAATACTATTTTTTTTAATTTTTTCACCATGATTTTTGCTTCCATATATTTTCAACTCTTGGACCTTTTATATTTGCCTCTCTTCAGAATGATGCTCTATGTTTACTATTAGTTGTAAAACTTTATGAGAGAAACAATATTAAAAATTACAATGCTTTGTTCTATTTTTGTAAAGGATTTTGTAGCAATTCAAATTGAATATTTAATTTGAAGCAATCACAACTTAGGCACTTGTTTAAAAAGAAAAATTCTTTTTTTACTCATCATCATTTAATGGATGGAAATTTCTTGTGAATTTCATACTTAATTTTTTTCAAGAATAGTATCCTACAACATCCCTACATTATATGCTTTATTTGCTTATATCCATGGCAATACCTAACGATTGGCTCAATTATGCTCCTATCAATTGAAGCAATCGTGCCAGTCACCACATGGTGATGTAGAACCATGTTTTGCACTCTTATCGTTGCTTGCCAGTGAATTGTTCCATTGGTAAGATCACAGCACATGTGTATTACTCTTTGGAAGTGGTGGTGGTGGATCCATGAAAGACCAAATACACGGTCCGATCACTATAATAGGATCCACACTTGCCTCGTTGTTGAGTGGTTTGAAAACCACTCATGGCGTTGCCACCTCATATTTTCTATGGGTATTCACCACAAAGACGAATAAAACAACTGATGACAAAAACCAGTGATGACACTTTCAGTGGCTCGTATTGTGGTGACTGGACACTACAAGGTGATTCAGTTGGTTCAATCTGTAGTTGAGGCTGCGAAGACCATTGCGCCTGGGCTAGCTTGACATCGTAGGCGTAGTTTTATCCCAACCCCACCAGAGTAATGGAAAATCTGAGTATATGCGGTTTATGACTCCGTTTCTGCCAGTTGGGAACCGATCCAATGCCAGTCGCAAAACATTTCATAGGGGATGTTAAATTTAACCAAGAATACTATCTCATGTGAAGGTTGTGTGTGCTTCGTTAACGTGTAGAGCCAAAACAACATGTGGCCTCAATAGGAGCTGCCTGTAGGACTTGTGGACTACAACTCTGCCACTAATATGTGAAGAGAGGCGTTATTCCCGACGAGAGTCTTCCATAGCAACCGGGACCATGACACCGGCTACCTTCTGAAGGCCCCCCCTATATACGCGGGAAGGTTTTTTTGATCTACTTAGGTCCACCAAAACCAAGATCGAAATAGCAGTTGTATATTCATTACATTATCTCAATTACTCTGGTGGACATCCAATCTGGCGTTCTTGGGTTTCATCATGTGGGTCGAGCGAGGGAAGAATCATGCAGTGCTCCTCCGGCGCATTCTGTTCTTTTACACCCGCAGTCCAAGTGCCAGCAGAGCAAGGCTAACGAGCTCATCGTGCATCGTCTATATGCAAAATTGTGTATGTTTTAGTGGTACATGCTCCTAGTGGAGTGAATTGTCTACTTGAGTGTTGTGGTGTATAACAAATGGCACACGAGGTTTGATCTTGATGCTGAATAGTGGGCTAAAGACTTGCCGATGGAATAGTCGACTAATGACAAATGTCAATGTAGCACACAAGTGCCATTAGTCATTGCTATTAGTCATTGACCCTAGCGAGCTGCGCCTAGGACTTGTGTACTATTTAGATGTTGACCTATAGTTGATTAATGTAGGAATATAAGGTATTAACAACTTAACATGTTACATCACTATAATTTGTAGAAAATCATATTACTTGTATTTTTTTTACAAATGCTAATAAGTGCTATTAAAAATTAACACATAATTTAGTCTTGGAAAAATATTTACAATCATGGATTGCCCGTTTAATATTTGACTTTGCGTGCCAATTATTGAGTCATAATACGTGTAAAATATTTTGTAAGATATTTTGTTTGATTTTATTTAAACAACAAAATGAACATAATTTCAAATAGTAAAAAATAAAAGATATTGTTCTTATCCTTCATACAATCAAATTATAAAATACCATCTTTATAATATATGAGTACAATTTGAATCCTAATCCTTTCTATTTATATTAAAGAATACAATTTTACATCATATGTGTTAAAATACTTTTTCCAAATATTCAAAAAGTACAAGAATTTACATAATGAAATTTTAAAATGTGCTTTACTATTGTCTACCTCAAATCAACAACTTTTAGAGCTACAATATTTTGTATTCAAATTTTAGAGATGCAATAATTTATATCCAGATAAATGTGAGTAAACAAAGCGCACCACTTAGATTTCAGTGGTTAATGGCAAAGTAAGAAACTAGATGAAAAATGAAATCTCGTATGCACAAAAGACCAAAAGAGTTGTTTATTCAATTGACACAGTTATTAATGGAACAAATTTTCATAAACAATAATGGAACATAGGTATACTACATTCAAAACATTCCTATCAATGATTAACTTCCAAGAAAAAAATGTTTCCATAACTAATATATAACCTTCTTGAAAGAATGAACAAAAGTCAATGGTATTTGATTACTAAAAGTAGTATTTTGATGATCATAAAATATTTAGCTGATTTGTTGAAAATTTGTTAACAAGTACCGTAACACCATAGCAGGTGCCAGGTTCGTTCATAAACATTTCCCAAAAAACAATAACAAAACAATTAAAAAATTATGAAGACAAAAAAACAAAAATAAATAAATAATTTTTAGTATATTTTGTTATATCTAACCCATTTGAAGTTATTTCTAGTGATTTTTTTGCTAAAAAAACAAAAATCAAGGAAATCGACTTTTGGAGAGACAAACCATGTTTTTCCCAAAAAAAAACAAATATTTGTCGGAAGAAGAACGAACCAGCTGTGGTGTTATGGTAGTCATTCTCAAAAAGAACTGTCTCTGGATCAAACTGATGAGCCCATTTGAACATGTAAGGTAGGATGACTGGATTCCACCGATCTCGATAGAAGCACCTGTGAAACATCTCATTATTCACATGATATTCGTAATGCTGGAATTCTTCCATCTAGCCATTGAGCAGGTCGGCTACTCAATGCTGCATAACATCGCCGGGTGGGTGTTTCGAGCCAACCCTGGCAGTTGCGCTCCCATTCCCAGAAGCTGCAATGGCCACGCATTGGGATCTGGTGTTGCGAGTAGAAGGACGTCACCATCGCATCTGTGTCTTTATAATTGAACTGTCAACAAGTTATCATTGTCAGCGCCGGTAAGGTTCGATGCCAACAGGTGATAACGCCAAGAGATTGATAGTTACATACCGCACCATAAATTTAATTTCTGCACAATTTGGCCTATTACGTGTAAGTACTGGTGCTGCATGTGTGCGATCGTGACCATTGCCATTTGTATGCTTGAATATAGGTGAATCCTATCATATGAAAGATAACATCTGAGCTGGAGTAAAATCTTCTTGAGTCGCAAGCTGTTCGGAGGTTTTCGACCAAGGAGCTCTAAATTAGAAAGCAACCAAAACTTCTGATAAAGCATTAATGCTCTACTAAGAAAGGGTGGTTTTGGATCTGCTTACTGAGGCATTCTCACAGCTGGATCGGGTATTGTGGTTGCTAACTTGCTGTGAAGCGATTCTAGCACGACTCTGAGCTCTTGAGAGACCTGTTTGCAGAAGTAACCGCCATTGCTCCATCGATCTCGATAGAAGCACCCGTGAAGCACCTCATTATTCACATGATCGTAATGCTGGAATGCTGAGAAGGTCGACTGCTGGATGCTATAAATAATAAAATACTTAAATCCGTAATACGTTGGTTTTTTGAGATAATTAGCAACATACAAGAACTTTTAGTGGTCGATCACTTTCCAAAAACTTAAAGACAAGCGTTCCCTCTTCAGTACTTGTCTCTGAATAGGGAAATATAAAACTACGCTGGCGGACTAATGCACCAACTTTGTTGAACAGATAGTGATGTTCCGGTATCAGTTCGCTACATGTGGAGATCTGAGGCAATGGAGCATGGTGACAAAGATAGGGAAAGGTCGTAAGGGTTGCAAGAAGTTCCAAGAGAGTCCACTACATGCGAGACTACTCCATGCCTACGTCTTTAGTGTTTTGAGTCAAGGATGTTATGTAGCTCAGCAACATCTGCAATCAAAAACTTCACTCGCAATTCTACCTTACTGCCACAAAGAAACCATCCTCTTATCTCGTTACTTCTTCTTTTGACAAGTTCACAAGAGGTTAACTAGTCGTACAGAAAGATGCAGTTCTTAACACAGATTGTTCATGTAAAACGTTATCTTATTATGAATTTCATCAGGATTGGGTTTAAAGGACAAAGATGTCATAATTGTAAACTGATGTGTTCTTCACAGGTTGAACTAAACACTTGCCTCTCAACCATAGTTTCAAGACCAAAGCATCTCCCCTTGATATTATCCTTGCTTTCTCGAAGAAAGTTAGGAGTACTATGCAGAGTTGTGAATCACTTGTAAAACTACTTGTGAGTGCTTCAGGGAACTATGAAAAGAAAAGACGATTATAGAGAACCACACAAAGACTAAAGCCATTATAAGTTTTTAGTTTACAGTAATCATTAGTGATCCCAAGACTAAACCTGCTCAAAACAACCAGATCTGAAAAGAGCACAACGCTACAACAGACACCTACCTCTTGACAAACTGCACCCAATTAAGTTTAATTCTTTCAAGCCAGTGGATTCCACAAACTGAACCCAATAATCTCTTTCAAATGGTCTATCCTGTAATCAAAGATGTTGCACAAACTGTTTTCATTCACTCCCAATGTCTAGTCCCCTAAAAGCTGCTCAAGAAGGCAACATAAACAAACCAAGTGGACCCTTTTGCACATGAATCACCATAACCAACACCAATACCAAATCCACTAGTAACAAGCAACCTCAAAACCTCCAGTTAGGGTGAAATTCTTATTTACAAAAATCACAAGCTCCAGACTTAAAAGTAGAGCTCAAACAACATCCTCCTTGCCTTAGATTGCCAACCTTTTCAATTCACCCGGAAAGAAATTAAATCCAGTTGAAGATTGAAGAAGGTCGACTCCCATTCGAACCAGCATAAGTACTGTGCATATGTAAAGGTAGCTCATTTCGTTCCTCGAGCATCCGCTCATCGACATAACCTTCACCTTGCTGCAATTCAAGTAACAGCACTACAAGTAGAAACCCAGTGAAGCGTGGGCGCTCATTCATTCGCCATTCAGCCACAGATTTCTGTACAACTCGTTGCTCGTATTAATTACTCTGTTCAATATATACAATAAGAGTCTGATTGAACAATGCATCCTTACAGTCACTACTTTCGATATGTTTGCCTTCCTAACTGCAAACAGATTCAAGTGCTTTCACCATCTCGAAATTTCAAGCTGGGTAACGATAAATTAGATCAAAGTGGGTCTCAGCTCGTAGCTGATATGTTTTATTTCTACAAACTATCAAGATGGACATGCTCTGTACAACAGAAAGTGCAGCACAATAACATTTGATATTTACAAACTTTTGCTATTCTCCTCTACACTCTTAAACCCAAACTCGCAAAATCTAGAACGGAGCCCGAATGGGAAAGAAGCAAGTCGGGTCTCCACATACGCAAATCAAGCTCCACATTCTAGAGACGGCCTCCATGGACGTGGTAGCCGAGTCCCCGTTCAGCACCTCGAGGAGGGCGCTCACGTGAGTTTCTGTCTTGGTTTCGAGCACCCGGAGCAGATCCTCCCAAATCTTCAAGCTTCGCTGTGGTAACCTTCTCAAAGTCGATCACCATCTCCCGCGTCTCATGGCACATCTGCTGACCGGATTGCAGTACCCAGACTTGGAGGAGTGCAATGATGGAATGTAAGTTCACTTCCATGGCAACCACCCTCAGTCTCTCACCTTTCACATATGCCCTTTCACCTTCGACATATGCCCCGGGTGTCTTCATTTGCCCCTCCCACATCATTTTGCAGCTCTCTCGCCATGTAGGAATAGGTGCAAACAATATTGCACCCATTCCTACATGCCGAGAGCTGCGAAATGATGTGGGAGGGGCAAATGTAGACAGCCAAGGCGTATGTGGAAGGTGAAAGGGCGTATGTAGAAGGTGAAAGAGTGTGAGTGGCGGCCATGGAGGTGAACCTACAGTCCAACATTGCACTCCTCCAAGCGTGGGAGAAAAAGCTAAAGACGCTTGGTTGGAACTTGAAAGGGTTGGAACTTGGTTGTCACAGACTTTAAAGGGTCTATTTCGTTCAAGACGCGTTTTCAAGAGGTGTGCCATGAGACGCGTTTTCAAGAAGTGTGCCATGAGACGCGTTTTCAAGAGGTGTGCCACAAGACGCGTTTTCAAGAAGTGTGCCATGAGACGCGTTTTCAAGAGGTGTGCCACGAGACGCGTTTTCAAGAAGTATGCCATGAGACGCGTTGAAACCCACATCCAACCTATAATTGTTGCAAGGTGATTTCTTTTATATGCAAAAGATATTGCAAAGTTGCAAGCATTATAGGCATCTCTATCTCTTCAATTTAACACTTATCATAGGTATATTCCTTTGTGTTGTGGAATATTTCGATGTTACTGTTCTTGTTGATTTTGAGATTGACTTGACTAAAATTCAAGTGAGCCTTAATGAGTTTGATAGAGCTTTAATTTCTTCATGCACCAAATGTAGTGGTAACAATTTGATATTTGGGGATAATGAAGCTAATATAAGTCAACAAACCTTTACTTGTGTCTTTCTTTGACTATTTAATCACATCTCCATTTTGAAGAGTCATTGTAAGAGCAAATTTTTTGTTTGCAAACTTAGATTTTAATATGTTTCTATCATTGAACTAGAGTAGCGATCAAACTTCTTCTATGGTGCACAAATTCAAATCCTTATATAAGGCATGTATGATCTAAAAGTTTTGTACTAAATCAAAAAACAATATTTTAAGTATGAACTTGTAGCTTCCAAGCAGGCATTGGTTGAATTGAAAAATAATTAGTTTCAAACAAACATCTAAGATAAATAACATTCTTCATTAAATTTATAAAAATAGATTTTTTTAATTTTTAATTTTATAAAAATAATGATAAGTTGAAGATATTAGGTCTTGGAAAAGTCATAAAAAGAATGAAATAAAGATCGTAAAGAAAAATGTTTTAAAATTGATAGATCATAGATGTTGACCCCTAATAAATTATACTATAAATGAGATAAATAAAAAATGATTATTTAAAAAAGTTAAACCTTCTACTCTAGTATATACAAAAAGACCAAAAGAGTTATTTATTCAATTTACATAGTTATTAATGGAACATATTTTCATCTGGAAACTAAAAATTAATGGAATATAAAGTATCATATATTTATAGCAGTCCTAACAATAATTTACCTCCAAGAAAAATTTGTTTTGATAACTCATATTTGACCTTCTTCAAAATATAAATAAACTTAAATAGTATTTAGATACTAAAAGGAGTATTCGATGACCACATAATATAGATCTTAAAAGCTGAAAATTTGTTAACAAGTACCGTAATACCATAGCAGGTTTGTTCATAAAAAATTCCCGAAAAATAAACAAAAATAAAAAGAAAATCATGAAGACAAAAACCAAAAATAGAATAAGTAATTTTAGTACATTTTGTTATATCTAAACCATTTGAAGTTATTTCTAGTGACTTTTTTGCTAAAAAACAAAAAACCAAGGAAATCAACTTCTGGAGAGGCGAACCTTATTTTTCCAAAAAAAACAAATATTAATTCGACAGAGAACAAACCAGCTGTGCCATATTACAGTAATCATTCTCAAAAAGAACCGCCTCCGGATCAAACTGATGAGCCAAGTTGAACATGTAAGGTAGGATGTCTGGATTCCACCGATCCCGATAGAAGCACCCGTGAAGCATCTCATCATTCACATGATATTCATAATGCTAGAATTCTCCCATCTACATTAGCCAGGTCGACTACTCGATGCTGCAGAGCATTGCAAGGTCGGTGGGAGTGGGTGTTTCGAGCCAAACCTGGCAGTTGTGCTCGCATTCCCAGAAGCTGCAATAGCCACGCATTGGGGTCTGGTCACTGGTGTTGCGAGCAGAAGGTCACCATCGCATCTGTGTCTTTATAATTGAACTGTCAACAAGTTATCACTGTCAGTGCCGGTAAGGTTCGATGCCAACAGGTGACAAGGCCAAGAGATTGATAGTTACATACCGCACCATGATATTAAATTCTGCACAATTTGGCCTACTACGTGTAAGTACTGGTGCTGCATGTGTGCGACCATGACCATTGCCATTTGTATGCTTGAATACAGGTGGATATTGACGTATGAAATCACTCTAACATATTATCTGAGCTGGAGTCAAATCTTCTTGTATCGCAAGTTCGCAGGTTTTCGACCAAGGAGCTCTAAATTAGAAAGCAACCATAACTTCTGATAAATAAATGCTGATCTACTTGGAAAGGGTGGTTCTGGATCTGCTTACAGATGCATTCTCACAGCTGGATCGGGTATTGTGGTTGCTGTGAAGCGATTCAAGCAAGACTCTGAGCCCCTGAGAGACTTGTTCGCAGAACTTAGAAGTAACCACCATTGCTCAAATCTGACACCCAAACTTAGAATATTCAGGTGCTGGGTTGGTGTCAATTGGTAACGGTAAGAACTTAGTTTCCTCCAGCTTTCCAAGTGGAGCACAGTAACAATATGCGTCACTGCAATTCCAATAGCCAGGTTGGAGGGGCTCGCTGCCCACCAATTCACTCAACCATCTCTACCCCACGTTGAAGCCTGCTATTCTACAAATTTACCCTTCCCGTCACCGCCTTCTTGGCGAGGTTTCAGACTACTCGTTCCTGCCAATGTCAGACTCAAACCAAGTTACTCTTGCATCGCCACTCGAACCAGCACAACAAAGAGTATATGAAGGACGATCATTCAGTTCTTCTACCATCCACACTTCGACATTCCCTCCACCTCGCTGCAATTCAAGTAAGAGCACTAGAAGTAGACATCACTCACATCCGCATGCTTGCCATTCAGCCACACTAATCAATACATCAGGTAGCTCGTAATAGTTGCTCTTTTGATATATAATAAGAGTCTGATTGAACAAAGCATCGCTACTGTTGCTACTTTCAATACGTTCGCGTCCCTAACTGCGAAGTAAGTAGTTCCGCCCTCTCGAAATTTCAAGCAGCGTAACACAGAATCAGATCAAAGAGGGTCTCAACCTCGAGCTTATGTATCATTATTATCTCTACAACATATCAAGATGGACAGGCTGCTCTGTACAACAAAAAGTGGAGCATAAATTTAACAAACATTCAGAAACTTTCGCTATTCACATATCAACTTTTCCACCAGAGATCACTTGACTCGAAATCACAGATGTGATCACCAAGTCCGAATGGGGAAGAAGCATGTCGGGTCTCCACAGACGCAAATCAGACTGGACGTGATACCCGCCCCATTCATCATCTCGTGGAGGGCGTTCACATGGCTCTCGGTATTGCTCTCCAACACCGTGAGCAGATCCTCCACCTTCTTCAGCCCAAGCTTTGCTTTACTAACCTTCTTCTCAAGGTCATTCACCATCTCCCGCGTGTTAAGCCACACCTGCTGATTAAATTCCTCCTTCTCACGGGCATCGTCTTCCATCACCGAATGCGCTTCCAACACCTCAATCAAACAGTCTAGATCCTCCAAAGGCTCTGCCATGGCTGACTCATAGACCCACGCTTGGAATATTGCATTGTTGGACTTCAGGTTGGCCTCCATGGCCGCCACCCTGAGTCTTTCAGCTTCTACGTATGCTCTCGCTGTCTTCATGTGCCCCTCCCACATCTTTGCACAGGTTTCTCGGCAGGTAGCACCAGGTGAATTCTTCGAAGACTCACCTGCATGCAAACATCATTCTTGTTGAAGGCAAGTTCCAACTTCACAATGCAGACATATCCATGACACATCACAATGTTGAGACAATCCATAGCTACTACTTTCTAACTAAATTGTCTCATAATACACAACCAAAGAGCACCATCACTAAATTGTCCTCCATAGTATCTACATCTTAGGTGAATTAAAAAAGGTACCTTCCATTGAAATCCTCTTTGAAGAAAGTGAGGAATGTCGTTTAGCAAACTATTGTGTATCGAAGTAGAAAAGATGGAGCAGAGAGAGTTTTGTGGAGTCTCTTTGAATTAAAGTGGAAGATGATTGGGAAGAACTTATTGTAGTTCGAAAGGTGGATCTGTCTTTTTCTTCGCACAGGGGAAGGCTTTGCACGTAGTAGAGATGTGACAGATAGTGATAGAATTTGTGTTGTTAGTTAAATTAGAAAATGAATGAGTGAGAAGTTTGAGGGTGTCTTGATCGAATCTTGCATCAGATGCATTGGTGGAATGGACTACTGACTTAGGATCTTTTTCTTTCATTAATGAATAGGAGAATATGCTTGAGATCCTATCTTTCACTAAGGTGATTTTGTAGATGTAATACTTGAAAATTCAAAAGATGGCTTGGATAAAATCTGTGCCAGACAAATAGTGGTTGAATGTATCTTGTTGAGATAACATTTGAAGATTTGTAAAAGATCTTGGATAAAGTCTAACTAATGAGCAATTTGTTCCAAGCTATAGTTGGTAGGATCTTGTGACAATACATAAGGTGTATTTTCTATATTAGAAATTTAACATATAAACTTTGGAAACTTTAGAGTTGATTTTGATGGAATGTGAGCTTTGGAAACATGTCATGCATAAGAATTACATCAATGCCAATTTATATGGCTTTTGGATATGACACATTTGAAGATTTGATTTATGATACATTCTATAAGTTGAATTTTTTTTGAGTCAAATCTGACATCATATCAGAAGTCAATAATGTAAATAAATATCAAAATCCAAAATCTAATATACATCAAGCTTTTATGAAGAGCATCTAATGTATAATTATACACAACTTTTTAATGATGCTACATCCATTTATTACCTCCAAAAAATGGAGTTGGAAGGATTTCAATATATTGATTTTTTATATTACATGCTGGTTTTCAAATTCAAAACATACAAATATCACTTCCAATAGAAAATATTTTGGGTCAATTTTGAACCTAAATAAAACATTTCATCATAATATAATTTACAAATTTTTGTGGCAATGGACGTGTTTTAGTTAAAACATGTAAGTTAATTGTATAAAATAAAAGCATTATAAATAATAATATTTATTCACTCTGAAGCCAAAATTGACTTTTGGCTATTATTTTTAAGAATACATGGTATGCTACATACTACAACATCTCTATTTTACATGTTTTGTTTGTTTACTTCTTTTTTCATCATAATGGAAATGAATTGCAATTGTAGATGTTCTTGACACAATCTAAAACTTAGAATTTTAAAATGACATATAAAACTTAAAATTTTAGAATGAAATACTTCCTTTAACTATTTAATACAAAAACTCCAATATCATTTGTATTTATATGGTTTTCATTTTCTTATACATACTTTCTACAGTTTAGAACCTTACTCGGATCCAACTTTTACATTAGAAGTATTGTCAGTTCAAGTTTATACAAAATCTACAAACATAGCCATGAAGATGAACCTTCATAAGTTCCATCATTTGTACCTTGAAAAGAAAGAAGCATCTTAAATTCTCAATAAAATCCACCTCCAACCTACAGTTCTTGCAAGGATGGGTGTAAAATTTTGATTGACCTCTCTCAAGCCACTTCAACCTCTAACCTGTAACCTCTAACCTCTAACCTTCAAGCCAGTGAAAGCTCAAGAACCAAAGGACTATCGCCTTTAGGGACCTCAAAATCCACAACAATTTCCCCAAGCTCCCCAAAGTTTACAAAAGTCTTATAACATCCATGGTAACCCCGGAAGGGAAACTGGCCACAATCTCCAGTACTTCCCTGAAGTTTTGTAGTCCATTCCTCCCTCAAAGATATAAGGCGCTTGCCAGCAGCATTTATCCGCTTATCAGAATCGACAAGATGGCCATTCTTCCTTGAAATTGCTCCTTCCCAGAAGCCCCACAGCATGATCCCCTCCACACTTGGATGAGCGAAGGACTCTCGCAGCAGAACCTTCAAATGCACCAAAACCCCACGTAGTTGAGATTAGATGCACATGACAACATAGCACAAGACGCAATCAACCTACTCAAAAGGAAAATCTTTCAGTAAACAAAATGCAGTGATAAGTTCATTCGAGAATGTGTGCTCAGTGAACACAAGGACATGTTGGAACAAAGATGGTATTTAATCTCGTCTAGGAGTATGTGCGCAGAATATTTGTACCTCAAGATCATCTGCTCGGATATGCTCATTCTCTGCTGCGACGTCGATTTCAGTCATCCATATTGGTATGCCCACAGTGCTCAATTTGTTCAGAGAGTTACAAACGATAGGACCGATTGGGATGTCCACATGACCCTGCACCCCTATACCTCCAACTGGGGCACCTTCTTTCAGTAGCCACTTAACCTGTTCAGCATATTTATCAGCAGCGGAGTTTGCGTCTTCTCCATCACAGACATGATAGTCATTCACGAAAAGAACTGCCTCCGGATCAAACTGATGAGCCAGTTTGAACATGTAAGGTAGGATGTCTGGATTCAACCGATCTCGATAGAAGCACCCGTGAAGCATCTCATTATTCACATCATAATGTTGGAATTTTCCCTTGTAGCGGGTGAGCAGGTCAACTGCTCGATGCTGCAGAGCGTCCGCCAGTTCGGTGGGAGTGAGTGTTTTGAGCCAATCCTGGCAGTTGTGCTCGCATTCCCAGAAGATACAATGGCCACGCATTGGGATCTGGTGTTGCGAGCAGAAGGCCACCATCTCGTCTGCGTCTTTATAATTGAACTGTCAACAAGTTATCGTTGTCAGTACCGGTGAGAGTCGATGTCAACCATTTAAAATGACCGAAAAATGTCTGAATTAGACAGATTGTCAAACGATTTATTTGCACTCTCCCTTACTGTGGCACCCACTAGGAATAAAACCATACACATGCCTACTGGCAACAACAACAATCAAATTTCTCCTAAGGCTTTCGGAGCGGGAGGAGGAAGATCGAGCACTAGTTTTCACCAGCAAACAAGAAACAAGGCCAAGAAAAAGTGAAAAGACACAAATCGACAATTTTAAAAGCCGCAATAAATGTGTCCTACGTTTAGACACAATATTGCCAGGCAGTGAAATGATTGTGGCAATATTGATGACCGACAATTACACAGACTATTTAGAAAATAATATACTCACAGTGCCCCGTTGTGGCTCGGTCCAGTTCCATTTGAACTCATTCTCGAAAACTGCCCAGTTGAAGTTTTGGAGGAAAAACTCCTTATAACTATTGTTGTCCAGATTAAAACGGCTGATGCAAGAACCTAGAGGAAAACTCCTGCTTGTCTGCTCAATCCTCACAGAAATGCCTGGTGGAATGGGCCGGTTGCCTCGATTCGTAAGTTTGAGAACTACATCTCGCTTCCGGATCTGCATGTACTGTTAGTTAGAATATATACGCGACGATAACAATAAAGTGGCATAAGAAGATAATCAATTGTTGGCGGTGTCAATGAGAAGAACACGCATTTAATATGCACTACGAAGAAGATGGTTTACTGCCAAATCATCGACATATCGCTGGCGCACCTTATCGGCTTGGGTCTTCAAGATTGGAATTCGAGCAGTTCTGTCGACCGCAAATATCTGCAATCCTGCCAACAGATCGAGGTCAACCCACACATGAGCGAAAGTGTCGCTGATGTGAAGGATCGATACTTCGGTGAACGATCACTGGCAAACGATCACTGTGTATACTTCATTTGGCAGACAGTTTGAAAGAGGATTCAGGTTTAATTTCTTGAATGCCACTTTTCAGATTGCAATACCACGAAGGTATCCATGCTAAAATTAGCCGATGTACTGAAATTAGACCAAAAAGTAACGATCGTTCGGGTTCCACTATTTGAACAATGTAAGCGGAGTGAGATGCAAGGCACAAGCAAAGTAGCATACACAGTGATAAAAAAAATGCTTGACACTTACCAGCAAGCATAAGATCGACACCAGGTTCTGGTCCTTGAGCATACACTACTGCCTCCTTTGGCTTCTTCTCGAGCCGGAACGATCCCATTATCTCCTTCCAGGAGTTCTCATCAACTTCCACTTCTCCTCCAGTCACCCATTTCCCATCAATACCCAGTGCGACATTAACTTTTTGCCCTGCCTTACCATAACTATTACCAACACGCACCCAAGCTGAGACTTGATACACTACAAAGAGCTCTAGTTTGTCGGTGATCGTTTGGGCAGGCCCTTCCCAATACTGTGTCCGGTTGGAAGCAACAATACAGTTTCCACTCAAGTAAGGGGGACATGGTAGGGACAAAGCAGCAGCTGGTGGAACAGAAGTCGGGGCCCCAGAAAAAATAGAGAGGCGTGCGGAGCCCTTCGCATTCCAATGTTTTAAACCATGTTGTAGATTAGAGTTTTCTACTACATTCACACCGTATTTGGGATCCTGCCACAAAATCAATGTTTTCAATGTCAATCAGTACTTTCAACAATTATACACTCTGAGAAGTGATCCAAAATCTTAATCGCAGAAATATCCTACAGACAGTTCAGGCATGGCACAATCTTCATGGTTATCCTTTGTATCCGGAAAATCGCCGGAAACAATCCGCGAGTAGCGTGAGTGGAAAATACCAAGTGTTAGAAATTCAAGGACAGAAAATTATCAATTGGAAAAAACATCCCCGACGGTGTCCAGCAAGTTAAGGCCATAAAACCAACAATACAATTAACACATTCAACGATCACATGATATTATAGAACACAAAATTGTTCTACTGACACTAGATTGAGCTTCAGGAAGAGCTCCCGCGGCTTTTCTGACACAAAAGAAATTTTTGACTTTAGATATTAAAAGCTCACGACACACTCACCGTAATAATGGGAGGTTTAGCTGGCTCTGGTTTCGATGCGGGCTGAATGTAGAAGCTGTCCACAAGAATATCGGTTCCTGGTGGCGGACCCTCTAAGTAAACAGACACTTTAGTTGGTGCTTTCAACAATATCAGCCTGCCCTTCAACTGTTTCCACTCCGTAGAGTTCGCCTCAACGCTGCACCAATATTCGTTTACAGCACAGTAAGTTACAGGCATGATTCTAGTGATAAAGCAATTGCACATATGAGGCATCGCAACTGGTGTAGCACTAAGTTCGGACAAAATATAAGATAAAACTTCGAAAAAACCTCTATTCATATTACTTGACACCAGGATGGCAAATTTTCTCATAAATGTACTCAATGCGGCTAATAAGATCAGATAAAAGGAAAACGAAACACTAGCACATTCCTAGTAGTTAAATCTACGTTGTAGAAACATTTTTATTAGAGAAGACAGTTTTTTGCTGAATTACAAACCTTCCCATTGTGGAGTAGCGCTCGCTGTTGTCAGCCTCTTTGATGTAGAGAGAGGCTCGCACTGTTGACGTGGAACAAGGTCCAGAGATGCGGACAGCAGCCACAACATCGTACATAGTCTCAAGGTCTATCCGATCCGTAATGGTCTGCTCAATACCGGCCCAAGTCGCTGTGCGTTGATTTACCACGGCGAAAGATTTTCCTTCCAATGGACGAACTTTTGGATTCTCTAAGGAGTTACACACGACACCTTTGCAGCCGTTGAGGTTCCAACTTTGTAGCCCATTTGCAAAGGTTGCATTATGTAAAATGCTTTCAGGTACTCGAATTTGCGTATGGTACTCTTCAACCTTCATAGAAGATGCGAATAAGGAAATTTCTTAGATCGACAGTTTGGCATTTCAATGTAAGTACCTAGAAACCCTAGATTAAACTTCTATGTAGACTAAGATTTTCTAAACAATTTCATGGTCCACAGATATTTACTATCAGTCGGAAATCGATATGCAGACTAACGTCAAGAGTATCTTTAAAAAACACTCGGACGAACATGATTTCAAACAAAAGATCACATGTATATAACTGTCAGAAAATAGCCACAACTAGCAACAATGCTCAACTCCTAAAGAAATGCTTCTTGACTTAATTTTCGAACTTGAAAGTGCTTATGTCCAGAGTTTTTACCTGTTTCTTAGGAGAAGACCCTTGAGGAGTAGTGACAGGCTTGATAACAACGGTAGACACTAATAAATCCACACCATTAGGAGGGCCCTCTAAATAGAAAACTGCCTTGTTTGGGCGTGTGTCCAGGAGAAGCTTGCCTTCGAGAATAACCCACTCTGTGCTAGACGCCTTCACCCTGATAAATTTTCAACGAATCATAATAGATACATGAGTTAGTCACTCACAAACAACTGATCGTGAAGAACAGGAAAGATGTTCAATAACTAGAACTTCATTCTCTAAAAGTGCTTCAAATATGCAGGTCGGGAGAAGATCTAGACAAAGAAATAATTTCACCAGCCTTCAGGCTAATCGTTAAGAATAACTATAGTCAAATTCAGAACTAGGAACTGAAAGTTGAAGAAGATGCACACCTTCCAACAGAGAGATACCGGGTGTCGGAACCTCCATACTCAAGGCTAACTGTAGCCAACACATTTGCCCCTTCATGAGGTGCCCCTTCAGTTCGTAACATTGCTGTCACGAGATAGGTTTCATTAGGCTGCACTAGGGGAGTGATATCTTGCTGAATTCCCTGCCACACCTCCGTCCTATCCGAAACAATGGCAAAAGGTTTTCCTCTAGGTCCCATTATGCCTTTCCATCCCTGTAAACCTGAATGCATAACTTTGCAGCAGTTTCCGGACCATCCCTGGACTCCAGTGCTGAAAATTGAATTGACAAGGACATTTCCTTCAACGTCTAAATCCATGGGTTCTTTAATGGAGCGCTCCTGCAAGATTTAGAGATCAAAAAACAATCAGAAAACACCAACAGGCCTGATCATTAAAGCAACCAACAAAGACCTCATATCCTATAAATGTGAACACGTAAAGTCTACGGTTTACCATTGCAATCCGCCAACCATCGAAGTGCTCGGAAACTCCTTCGCACATCCCATTGCTTCCCAGAAGGACGACACAAGTCTATTTGGCAACTGTAAAGCGCTAAAGGATTGTAGGCAATCTAATTGAAGAATGCCGGTTCCGAGACACAATTGCCTACGACGAAACGACTAAGGAAAAACTTAAAGAAACCTACAAATTCATAACGTGGAGAAACGAGCTTTAGTGTGATATCACATCTTCTATTTGCTCTAAACTTAATGGTCTACTAGAAATGAACGGATCGCCGTTAATGTAAAGCTTTGTGAAGGAATGACAATATTGCAACAGAACAGAGGATCTTACAGGTTCGGGGTTAGATAGTGCAATTGAGAAACAGCTAGCAAGTAAATCCACCCCAACTGGAGGTCCTTCCAAGTAAACTGTAGCTTTGACAGGCGCCGTGAGCACTTTCATCTTGCCCTTTAGAAACGCCCACTCTCGTTTCGAGACTGACCCACTGCACAGAGAGGAAAACTAACTCACAACATACTCGTGATCTTCCACTCACGAAGTGTGACGATAGCACAGCAAGGGAGCAAACAACACACAAGAAGTGACCAGGACCGAAAGATCGGGAGTTCACAGCAAGTAATCTGCATAAATCTACGCATTCTCCACTCTGCTATGTGTATGTTGCCCCTGTAAAACTAATACCACAAATTCACTTCAATGCATAAACGCTTCCCTGAATTTAACCCCTTGTGCTAAGATTCAGAGTTAACCGAAAACACAAAATTAAGGGGGCGCATGCACACCTGGCAAGATTGGCATAAGTAACCTTGCCTTCTTCATATTCAAGCTTTAGTGTAGCCCGCACATCAGCCACCTCAATAGGGCCAGAGATAGAAACACAAGCTTCTACATTATACTCCACACCTGCCTAGACAAAGAATGGAGCAGGTGATAAGTAGAAGGAGTAATTCCGATCAATAATACTAAACAATATTGATTTTTGAAAATTTTCTCATCCAAATTGCACACGGTATCAGGAAACTTCTCATTGTCATGAAGCACAACATCTGACTGTCATACATGTATTTACAATTCAGATCTTCAATGCTCAATGTTAGATTCTAACCTTAAATCGGCTAGTAACATCCTGCGCAATGCCCTGCCACGCTTGAGTCCGATTGTTCGCAACGCAATAAAATTGATGCCCACTTGGTGGACCTCCACATTCAGGGGGTTTATCACTTATAGATAAAGAGCAGCAAAGGGGATACCAGCCATGGTCTGAACCCCATATGAATGTAGGATTTACAACCAAGTTATTCGACCCAGCCATGGATAATAATGCAGACCCTCCTCCTCTCGTGCTTTCCCAATCCTCAATAGGAAAAACCAGCTTGCTCTAATTTCAAAATTCAACGTTGAATCCCCGATGAGAAGATTCACCCGGCACCGAGGCTTTCCACAGCCTTGATCAACCTTCCTCTGCAACAATGCCAGCAAGGGTAGCATTGAGATCACATATTTGAGAAAATCAACCTTCAATATACAAAGGTTAACGCTTAAATTCCATCTCAGAGCTACAACCCCCAAATACATCAGTCACTCCTCACTGTAGCAAGCAAAACTAAACCTGCTAGTGATCAGATCCACAAACCCGCAATCAGATCCACTGCCAAATGCATCAACTACACCTCGAACAACTAGAACAGGGACGACAAATTCACTACCTAGTACCACAAACTGATTCCCAATTTTCCACTACAACTCATTCATCACAAATACCATCATGGCACGTGAAACACAACGACCACATGGCAGCTCTGCATTGTTTCGCATTAGCTAAAAGGAGGAAAAACCTCAGAAACCATAACCCATAACCATACTCTGCAAATCCTTGAATCCGTAGTCCCACAAAGATCACCATTCCCACAATCAATAAGCATCTCCAGCCTCCAAAGCTGATCTAGTCCAATTCACATATCCTCTTATTGATAACTGATGAATCAAGAGTAAGAAAAGTAGCAACAATTTACCTCACAAACAACAAGCGACCGTCGATGATCTCCTTCACCAGATGATGTCAATGAGCTGAGATGCATTCAAACTCCTCAGCTTCAGTTCCTAACCATGTGCACTAGCGCAGGACATGCACCATCCGAGAAGATATCTTTCGTAAGTAGAGATTTGGGGACGCTTTGAGAAGTGGGTTGGTGGTAAGTAGATGGAGACTGACTTGGGTTACAGATCAACGAGCACGCGGCGTGAGTGACGATCCACACAAAACCTAAATTTGAGATCACCGTCCAGACTCCACAACCAGGAAATGATATGATACCCGGGTGAGAACGCGGTGATAGCTGTGCGAAACTCGGAGTCATCGGCGACCTTACCGTTAGAATTGGGCAGTTTGTTCCACGTATCGAACGACGTGGCTCTTCTGCAGAAAAATAGTAATTATACATCTAAGCCTGAATAAGTTTACAGGTTGATCCATGCGGAAACATCAATTCGTGTGGTGTTTGTCTGGCGATGGCCATGGCCATGGCACCCTCAGCTTTCACGCCCTCGCCCTCTCGCACACACTCTCGTTGAAAACTCTCTCTCCCTCCCTCCCTCCCTCCACTCTCCGACGCATTCCGACTCTCTCCCTCTCTGTTCTTGTGTTTCCATTCCAGCGATCCTTCCATGGCCACCACGGCAAGCTCCGTTCGATGTCAACGCATCGGCTGCGATGCCCTGTTCACGCCTGACAACAATCTCGACAACTCCTGTACCTACCACGCCGGGGCGCCTTTGTTTCATGATGGTAAGAAGGAGTGGAGTTGTTGCAAACAGCGCAGCCATGACTTCAGCGATTTTTTGAGCCTGCCGGGATGCACAAAGGGGAAACATTCATGTGAGAAGCCCGTAGCGAAGGCAGCTCCACGTCCTAATGCCAAGCCTGTGCAGATGGCTAAGACTGGTATTCCTGCGCAAGATTTTGCCGCATGTGGACGATGTCGGCAAGGATTTTTCTGCTCCGAACACGGTGCTCTGAAACCAACAGCAGTAACCGCCAAGCCATCTCCATCCCCTGAACAGGTTCCCGTCTCCCAAAGTGCAGAATCGGTAAAGAAGAGTGCACCTGTCAAGGTGATGGATATAAATGCCGAACAAGTATGTAAACGCAAAGGTTGTGGCAACAGTTTCACAGAGAAGGATAACCATGAGACAGCGTGTTGTTACCACCCTGGCCCTGCTGTATTTCATGATCGTTTGAGAGGGTGGAAATGCTGTGATGTGCATGTGAAGGAATTTGACGAGTTTTTGGAAATACCTCCATGCACCAAAGGCTGGCATGATGCAAATCCTGAAGATGCAGCTTGAAAACTTTATCAGCCGTTTGCAAATCGAATTTCTTTTACAGATATACGGGATTTTAGATTTCTTAGAGCTGGATTGATGATGTAAGGGGTTTTGTACACATGTTGTATTTACCTCATTTCTTCCATCAGATAGCCAAATATTCTGTAGTATTTGGCAGTAGGCTACAGAATTGAGCACAAAAAAAAAAAAAAAAAAAAAAAAAAAACAAAAACAAAAACAAAAACAAAAACAAAAACAAAAACAAAAACAAAAACATCAATTCGTGTCTGTTATTTGAAGGAGGTAAAGGTGATAACAACAGCTTCACTTTTGTTCAGCATTCACCAAGCTTCAGTGTCTGGAGTTCGACATGATGACTTGTCGGTTCACCTCAAGGGGTGTTGGCAACAAGGACTTGTTCACTGTACACAAGTCAGCCGCGATGAGGTTCACATACAAACATATTTTATAACTTTGAAGATGCATGTGTTCCAAGATTGTTGTAGAGTTATTGCCATGTGTTGTAGTAGCATATAAGGCACCGTAGTGGTCCTCGAGCAATATTATCAGAGGACGTAGTTAGAGGAGTAACACTTCAAAACCATGTCTGGATGCAGGCCTCAGTGCGTGACCTGGGCTTGTTTGTTTTGCAGATAACGAAGTGGGATGATTCTGAGGAAGAGAGAGTGAAGAAATTGTCTTCTGTGGTCAGTGAAGGGAAGTGATTTCTGTGAATGTAGAAGGTGGAGACACTAGATTAGGATGTTCAGTGAAATATTTAGAGAAGGAAAACGGATCAGACTTGGATCTGGGTATACGGAGGTCAAGCGTGAACAATCACGAGTCTCGTTTGAGAAACCTTCAAAAGGTTAGCACCATTCTGAACTCGTTGATAGTGTTGCTTGTTGGAAATTTGTGATAGTTATAGATTTGGGTTTGAAGTTTCTAAGATTCTTTCATGTCAATTCCTCTTAGAGGTGAGTGTGCTGCCTGTGATGAATGTTAAGATTCAGACATCTTTCTTGCTTCATTTGTATCATACTCTTCCTGGCAAAACCTTGGCTTATACTAATGTTATCAGCGTTGTTTCAGAAAGAGGGGGCTGTATATAATGTACAGTGCGAATTCTGTGATGAAGTTGGGCACCTGGAGAGGGAGTGCAAGTCTTTAGAAGAGGATACAAACTAGTTGTCATATCACGTGGATACTGACTCTGAGTTGACGGTTCAAAGTCCGACTAAGAGCTAGAATGGATTGCCACTAGAGAGCACCAAACAGATGCAACCTCCCAAGCTGGCAAGAGGTCCAGGGGAGGCACAAAGAGGTTGAGGCATAAACAGCCTTCATGATGCATGGAATTGGAGTGGGGAGTCCTGTATCTTCACAGGCTGGTACCGAAAAGAATCCAGTTTCAACTTATCAAAGAAAATGCAAACTATGGAGAAGCACAGGACATGAGAGCGTCGTGGTAAATGGATAAACGGCAATACATTAAGAAGAACACAGTCGCTGGCTGAAATAGTTGTACGCTACATACCGATTCACAAAATTAGCTACCCAATCAGAAAATCACAAGGATAAGTGCAGGGAGAGCATGAATTATCAAAGGCAAAGTTGTCAATAAACATGTAGCACAATGTTCAAGATCAAAAACATAAACCAGAAAGTACTGATTCAACTACTGAGTCTAACGGGGAAAGATATTCCGAATATCAATGTAAAACCCAGACACATATCTTATCCCAACTTCGTCAATGTATACTTAGCAGTGGTCTTCGGCAAAAGATTCAAGTATGATATGAAGGATATACAAACTATTAGACCTAGCTTATTGCAAACATGGAGTCATTCACAACGTCCACGAACGTCGGATTAAGCAAAGCTCACCAAAATTATGGATCAGGTCACGAAATATAATTACTTGAATGATTAGTATACACAATGAGCATTTGCAAGAAGGGGCACGAATGTACACTAGAATGGGACTAAAGTGGAACCTGAATGCAAATGGCAGCACCTCTTGAGCGCTCAGGCGGGGATAGCCGGCCCAGGGAGACGCTGCATAACGAAGACGTTGTTGAAATTCCCTTGATGGATGCGAAGCTCATCGTCTAGGTAGAGGTGGAACAAATATCCATCAGACCCGGGCAATTCCGCACTCATCCACCCTCGCTCGTCCATGCTGGGATTCTCCTCCTGGAACAACTGCTTCCAACTCCGCAACTCCTCCTCCTTCATGCCCTCCACCGGGCGCAACTCGCTCGACAAAAACCTCACCATCATTTTCTCGGAGTCCGGCTCAAAACTGTACTTGCCCTTGTTCACCAAATAGCCGCGCAGAAACTCCGATGACTCTCCCTCCCTGTTCTTCACGGAGATCTCAAACGCAAGGGTGTACTCGTTGTCGTAACTCTGCCCCACATGGTTGTAACCCTCCTCGATGATCACATCTTGCTTCAGTGGCTTGAACATGCCAAACGAAGCACGACCCAGAGTGAACATCGACGCAAACACGCCTGCGTCAGCTGCCGCTCTCCCCTTGAACGTCGACCTCACCACCTGATAGCACCCATTCACGAGCTCCGGCACCTGCCTGAGCTCCGGGTTAGGGTTCAGCTTCTGCAGCTCCCCAATGATCTCCATTCCCTCCGGAGTTATGCCCCCATCAGTTTCCTCCAGTTTACTCAGAAGCTCCTGCTTCATCCTCACCCTCTCCGCGGTGATGTCTGTGGATGTCGCATTTGATGAATTCTCCACAGCGCGCACACAAACTGTCCCTGCTCTCCTCGCCCGGCTGTAGCAAGCTCCTGGCATTGAGGAGTACGATGACGACGTCGATGGGCCATGGCAGCGGATGGACAAGGGTCTCGAGATAGGAGACGATAGATTGACAAGTAGAGAAGTGGGTTTTAGAAGTGGTGGCGCCGTGAACAACGCCATGGTCACCAACTTGGAGCGTCTCTGTGGAGAAGGAAGAGGAAGTGAGACTCTACATCAGGAGCTTCGATAAACGCAGAATTCTTTTACAATGTTCCGAGGATTGGTACCCGGAAGAGGTGATATTGGTGGGTCGAGTTGGGTGGTGGGGAGGGGGCCAGTGGTGATGGGATTGAGCTCTTTCGATGTATTTTATTCAGAATTTCAAGACCCATTCCCTCACATGAACTGTTTGCTGTAAACATGGACATGTGAGCAATTATCACCGTCCTCTGAGGTTAAATCTTAGAGTTCAGTGAGGGTTGAGCAGTGTTTAAGATTCATTTTAGTGGCTCGCAGTTCATCTTGTTTTGTTGGTGTCCTTCTTTGCGACTTGTGCTGGGGTCTTACGTTGCTTGGCTACCAGTTGTGTGAGCTCAGCTATCTTGCTAGTTGTCCGGTGATTAGGGTAGGCTATGGTGAGTAAGATGATGCGAGTATGTTTTAGGAGTAGAGGGACATGCTGTGTTACAGTTTTTCCCAACCGCGGAGGAGTCTGTAAACTACTACACCCAGAGAGGTTGTGTGGATGGGATGGGCCTGATACTTCCAAGTCAGATTGTAAGTACCTTACATGTGAGTTTTGTGGAACCTGAAATTTGAAGTTATCTTTCGATTTTGCTGATACCGTCGTCATGGATTCTGATGGTTTGAAGTAGTGCGAGTTAGTTGAAATTACGAAACTCTGGACAATGTTGAGACATTTCATGAGGGTGATGTGATGACGTTGTGCTTGTTATTTGCAGCTGTATGTGAAGTACTTTGAGCGCAGAAAGTAAGGGAGAAAGTTAGGCTTCCAGATCTTTCTCTTAAAATATTCAATTCACGATGTTCGTGAGCTGCAAATTCAGTTGAGGGAAGTGGATTTGAGATGATTCTGCCACACTTGATTCTAGGTTTGGGCAGGTGCATTTTGAGGGGCTTAAACCTGCACAAGTGTCCCGATTGGGTTCGACCTGGCATCACCATCTCAGACCACAATGGTAAGAGTGACTCGTCCTTTTAATTCGTCGATAATCTTTGAGTACATGTGATGTCGAATATGAGGACGTAAGGTAGATTTGCAGGTGTCAATAAATTCACAAACTTATCCATCAATTGAAAAACATTGAATTATCTGCTCTTTTGCAAAAAATCTTTAGAGCTCAGTGTGATATTATGCAAAGGCTCCCCATCTTGTAGCATCTTCTGTCTCTGGTTCGTTGCCAGGATTTTTTAGTTAAGCTTTGCTATTCATTGGTGCCTTCCACATCGCAGATTCAACGGAAACTTGGACCATTGTCAACAAGGACGACGTGCAGGTTGGAAGTGGACTGCACACTGACGCCTACAATGAAGGTGAAGAGAGGTGTACTGGACCACTGGTGGCTGCGATGTACAAAGAATAGATTGTGGTCTTTTCTAAACGACCTTACACGTGAGAACTTAACCCGGTGCCTTTGCCACCAGTGCGAACTACATCGCTGTCTAAGCAGAAATGAAGGCTAGGTACCGAAGGAGTGCCAGAGCCAAGTACAGAAGTCCTGGCCTGCACCGTTGTGATGTAAGTAGACTGAGTGTTAATTCGCATGTTTCAAGTGGTAGGCTTCTGGGTGGTCCTGACTTTCTAAAGCGAAACGACTTCAATGTATACTGAGGTCAGTCAAGGGGAACACTACTGACTTCTTCACTTACAACGCTACTATGCACAATTCTCTGACTCAAGGACGTTCACATCGATGACGGTGGAAAACCATGATATGCTACAAAGCGGTAATTTGAGAACAGTATTAAGCATCTTTAAGCAACTATCTGTATGTTACCCCATATTCTAAAAGTGGAACTCCAAAAGGCATACCCTTGCTCGAAAACAAGCCGTTGATGCATTCTGGACAGAACATGGACTTTTCATTCCAATGCCAAACAGGTGGTAATGTTTAATTAGAGCAATACTGATCTGAATACGGAGGATGGCTATCTTGACGGATATGAACTGAGCCGGCCTGTGTGTGTTGGTCAATATGATGGACTAATGAAGGCAGCCTGGATTTCAGCCAGACTAGTCAGGAAAACGCAATCGTGAGATTTCTCTCGCTATCGATGGTATGAGCTGTTGATATGAAATTGTCATTGTATTCTGCGTGATGTAGCTGAATCTGTCGTTGCAGATGTCCGAGCCATGGTCACTCCCATAGCCCAGAGTTCAAGCAGTACAACTCCATTTCCGAGTTTCTACAATCTAGGTTTGAAAGACCATTCTGGAACTCTTGTCCTTGCATCGATGTTCTAAGACGTGCAGTCATTGTATTCATGCTCCGTGGTAAATCACCTGGAGTTAACCCCATTTCGCTACTACTCATCGCTACTTGTCTCTACATAATGAAGACTTGAGAATAATAATAAGAGTTCATATATAATAAGAGTCTGAATGAACAATACATTGCTACTTCGGCTATGTCCGCGTTTCAAACTGTAAAGAAAAGTGTATTTGCCCTCAATACATTTCAAGCAGGGTAACAAAACATCAGATTAGAGAGGGTCTCGGCCTGCATCTAAAAATTCAAGGAACTATCACACTCGACATGCTCTGTACAACAAAAAGCGCAGCACAATAACAAACACCTACAAACTTCTGCTTCTCTCAGACAGACAAAGTTTCCACCAGATATATTTGCAAAATCAGAACCGGACATCACTCTGATGATGATCTCCAAGCTCGGATGGGGAAGAAGCATGTCGGGTCTCCACAGACGCAAAGGAAGCTGGAAATTCTAAAGCTAATCTCGCTGGTGATACCCTCCGGCCCTGTCAGCTGCTGGAGGAAGGCGCTCACATGGCTCTCTTTTTTTTCCTCCAACACCTGGAGGAGATCCTCCCCCACATTCAGCGACTGCCTTGCTCTTGTTACATTTTTCGCAAACTGACTTACTTCCTCCCACGAAGAATGCCACAGATGTAGAATGGACTGGCGCTTCTGATGGCTTTCGTAATCCATCACCAACTGCGCTTCAAACGCCAGATTGGAACCTAGATCATTCTTCAAATAATCTGCAACTGCCGACTCATAGTCCATGTTCCAACCAAGGTCCTCCATCTCCTTATCCCACGCTAGGAATGCTGCAATTTCGGACTGTAGGTTCACCTCCATGGCCGCCACAACCTGCCTTTTACCTTCCACATACGACCTGGCTATCTCCATCTCCCCCTCCCAAAACAGAGCGCTGGCTTCTCGGTTGATAGCTCGGTTGATAGCATCATGATCAGGTGCATTGTTTGAGGGCTCGCCTGCATGCAAACATCATCATCTTGTTGTAAGACCGAGACTAAGTCTGTGCTCAATGAAGCCGAGGCTGGAAACAAACCATAGCTACTACATTCTGGGCTGCTTGTCATGTGAGTTTACAATGTTTCTTTACCAAAATAAGAACAAAAAGCATCACCAAATTGTCCTCTATTGTGAACCTACAGCTGTGGTGAATATAAAACTATACCTTGCATCGATCCATCACCTGTCTGGTTGTTTCGGTGACGAATTCGCTTGCTTCTCTTCTGCTTTGGAATTGGAACCTGTTGGGACTGGAAACACAACATAAATTAGAAGAGGATGAACTTTGTGCATTGTCGCATTGCATGTCCTAGCATTCTCATACTACGTGTCTGCAAGGAAGTGCTGCAAATACAAAGAGTAGCAAATACAAACAAGAGCAAATACAAACAAGAGCAAATACCTTGCTTTCTTACCAGTATTTCACTAAGGGACCTGAATTTCCTCTCTGGGAGAGGTGAGACAGGTGAGAAGCTAGGACTGGCAATATTGAGATGGATTTCAATCTCTCCCTCCATTGCAATCAAGTTGATGATCACAAATAAACTACCAACTTACTAAAGAGTCTGGTTTGAAAAAGTATGACTCTGTTTTCCCTCTTAAAGAAAAGAGTACTCTGGAAGACTAGAACAACCCAAAGACAAAACAAAAAGGGATCTGGGACAACTAAACTAGAACAAAAAGGGATTTGGGACAACTAAATTTGCATCAGAGTAAGAGAGGGTGGCAAGGGATTGTTCCTCCCTCCCTTGCAAGACAGCAGAAGAGAAGCTACAAGACATGGATGTGTCTCTGCTTTGCAGGGGAGAAGAAGCCAAGTATGCAGAGCTGTTATAGCTTGGAAAATGTCTCCCTCACCAGAATGCCAGGATTTGCATAATGTGTAGATGTGACAAGAGTTGGTAGAAATTGCTCAGTTAGTTAGGTTTGAAAATAAATGTAAAATGTGAGGAATTAATTCTCCGGGTGGCATTATAGAATTTGGCATGATGCATTAGTGCAAAGGACAACTGGTTTGGCATCTTTTATCTCAGGTAGGTAAAGTTGTAGACAAATTTAAGATTTCAAAAATTTTAAGGTCACTTAGGTAAGTCTATTTCAAGATGAGTCATGTTGCAAACAAAAATTAACTGAATGAAGTCAATAATAAATAACATGCAAATTTTTAGCCAAAGATTTAAAAATTTAAGATTTGAGTATTTTAGAGTTGACTTTGATATAAGATAGAAGTGTATAAAATTTAATTCCTTCATAATTATTTGCATTTTTTATAGCCAATTAAATCATGATACACAGACTAAAACAAAAATAGTATTTTATATATAAATAAGATTTATGTCTAATTAAATAGTACATCTACTTTATATCTTTCACTAATCCCCCTATCTACCGTCAAAACTACCTTCCGAAACATTAACACTATTGCCATCCACTATGCCATGTCTATTCTCCTCCACAAACGACGACTTGAAAACCACCAACCCTTACCCGAAACCCTTGACCCTCCTTAGATTTCCTTTTCCAATCCTCCCTAGACCTGCCTCTAACCCTCAAAGCCCACTCTCCATACCCCCCCCCCCCCCCCCCCCCCCTTTTTTGTGCCTCTTGTCACACTCTTTAGTTTTTGATTTCTTGTTTTTTGTTTCTTGTTCCGGTTACTTGTGACTAAAGTGTCTACTCTCGAAAGGGGGGAGTAGATCTTTACTCTCATTCCTTTGTCCTGCGGACTCTGGTTTGGGGGTGGATCGAACAGACACTCAATTCACGTTGGTCTCCTCCGGAGACCGAAGTTTCTCTCTCTCTCTCTTTCACTATTTTATTTTAAAATATCATATCTCATTATGATTAATAAATAAAACTCTATTTTTTATTATTATATTGAATCTAACATTGCCTTCCAAAACTTTCATCATTCTTTAAACAAACTGAGTGGCAAACTATATTCAAATAATGTAATTACAAGACACCTTTTATCTCTTGATATGACCTTGAATCAATTCCACCTCTTTTCAATATGACTCATCTAAGTCTTGAATCATTAACATTTAAGCTTCCTTTAGTGTCAATAGATCAAACTCTCAAGGACAAAATCATTGTCATATCTCATTGTTGTGTATAGCTAGTATGTATATAATTTTACAATGTCACATTCATATAGTTATCATAATTAAATTAATAGAAACATATAATTAATGTTGAACTTTATATTGATTTTTCATTAACTTGTTTTGAAGTTTAGAGCAAGTATTAAAAAATAAAGTGTTTTTTAATAAATTAAAGTAAAAGCACTTTGTTATTTAGTAAAACCTAAGAAATAGTATCTTACTCAATAATACAATAAGAGAAAATATTCTATTTAATAAAATAATGATTAACATGGTATAATTTAGCAAAATAATGAAATACAATGTTTTATTTGATTGCTTATTACATTATTATAATTAGCAACTTAGCACATCCATGTGTCATTATTTGACTAATTAAATCTCAAAACTATAATGCACAAAGTTAATTTGTTACACTTCTAACTTTAATCATTATTCTTTTTGGATTTTTGATATCAAATTTTTTTAAATGTGGAAGTAAACTTTATAGAATGTATATTAACATTTGAAAATTAGTGAACTTAGAGCTTAAAATTCTAATGTCTTTAGATGAAAGTCACAAAGAATAAAAAATATAGTGTATTATATTAAAATTCAAATAGATTGAGACAAATATAATTGTGAGACATGACAAAATGTCAAAGCTTGCATTTTATCAACATTATTTTACAGTACAAAAACAAATATCTAGACATCAAACAATATTATATTTATCTAAACTTTGGTATTTATATAAATTTTAAAACTTATATATATATTATAGTATCAACAGTTTTTTTCCAAATAAACTCTACAAATATTATATTTCATTTATATTATTCTATCATTATTATCCAATAGCTATTAAATATTTATTTTCATATTGTAAATTCATAGAAATCACAATAATTTTTAGCAAAATCACATTTCATTTACTATTGTACTTTTAGTCTTCATCAAACAAATTACAACGATTCTTATCTAAATTCTCATGTATTAACACAAATATTCCAATCCAACAAATAAGTGGTTCCTTTAATACAATCACCTCTCTATTGTATCCAAATCAAAAGAGAGGTCCTTTATGAAACTGTAATGTCTTGAGAAAAAATCAACTAAACTACATGATTACCGTAACACTATAGCAGGTTTCTTCATAAATAATTCTCCAAGAAAAATGCAAAAAATAAAAAGTTACAAAGACCAAAAAACTGGAGTAGAATAAATTTTTTTGGTGATATTTTATTATATATAGCCATTTGTGGTTATTTATAGTAATTTATTGGCTTAAAAATAAAAATCAAGAAAATCAAATTTTGAGGGATGAACTTTATTTCTCAAAAAAAATAAAGTTCGTGCGGCAGTGAACGAACTGGCTGTGGTGTTAACGTAGGTAGTAATAATCGAGAGGATTCAGAACCTCTCCACACTTTAGTGACTTCCTCGTTTCTTCATTGTGCAAGCCGTTGCTTCCTCTCCTTCATGCTATAGTTTTTTCAAGTTCTCATTTTGCCGCATACTTATGAAATGATCTGTAGAAGATGGACATGCTCGGTGATTGGCTATAGTGAATGGTCGGCCAAGGCTAGTGGTACCTCACTCAATACCGAGTCACCTTGGTGATTCTATATTTGGAGTCAAACAAAATTGACTACTCCTCTGATTTGCAAAGAGTTCCGAGAGAGGTAGAGAGCACTCATAGGATTAGGATTCCAAATAGTGCAAAGTGTGTCTCCGCTTTATATAGTACCCGGACTTCCAGTTTAAAGGTTTCGTGGTGCCATGGGACTCAGTTTGTTGGTTGATTGCACAGGCAAGGACCAAGTCGCATTCCATTAATCACTTACTGTAGGATCCTTTGCCTGATATGCTTTCCCTCTTTAGACTTGAATTCAAATGAAATAAACCAATACAGTTCTTACCGCAATCTTGTTTGTAACGTGCTCACAATTGCCCTGCTTACAGATTTTATATTTGGGGCCATTTTATACTTTGGACCAGATTGAGGATTGACCCAAACTCTTCAAATTTCAACCAATAGGTTTAATTAGTTTTTTCAAATCTAGCCCAAGGGCTATACACTAGGGCCCGGTAATTTATCCTATGTGGCACCCTATGTGACGTTGTTTGGGCTAGTTTGATGTAATGGGACAAGGTTTCTTTTGGCCCAAACTCCGACTCTTGGGCCTGAACTTGGACCAAATCTAGGGCTCAAACCATCTAGAATCAAGCCACCTTTCCATTCAGCTCTAGCTTGTGTATAAAGTGGGCTTCAAAACCTTGCTAAAGCTACGTTCTCACCTGGCCTTATCGTCGCGGTGGTAACGCTAAGTACGTGGAAAGTACTGGTGTTCATTCACACATGAGGCGGTTGGCATCCACCGAACCTACGTGGGTGCCTACATGGCACCGCGGTAGAAGCGGTCTTTACCGTAAAGAACTGCGCTACTTTCCTGGCCACTGCGACAGAAGTGGCGCCTCATTAGTTAGTATTAATCTTCAAATGTGTACATTTCCTATAAAACTGGAGGGTCTTAACTAGTGGAGCTCGAGGTGGCGTTTTATGAAAGAGCGTTACTTGATTTTTTGCAACTAAAACGGCATGCACGTAGAAGTCAACCGAAAACAGCAACATAAAAACTTGAACAGGAGGTTTGGAGACGTACCTTTGGCGACGTCGGAGCTTGCAGGTTCATCACATTCTCAGCATACACTCCAGCCTCCTTCTGCATTGGTGTTGCGTCACTGTGAGTACCAGAGTTCCTTGATTTATATACATTGTTCAGAATTTTGCAAGGTGTAGCAGAATTGATCTCAAACATTTCGAAATGAGTTTGTCATAACGAATTACCTAGGATTGTGAATAGTGGGCTCTGGACCACGCCTTTCCGTTGCTATGTTCAAGTTTAGCCTCCGCAGATGTGAAATTGATTGCACACATTCAATGCATGGTTTTGTCATGCAGTACTCTGTGATTTTTTTGACATGCCGCATGCTGTGATGTGTTCATGAACTCCCCGCAACCTCATTCTTTGGATCGCATGTAGACTACACTGGTTATATGAACGTTAAATTGTTGCCATGCTGCACCTGTTGTACAGTGCCAGCGTCTTCGGAATGGAAGGCCGCACCGACGCGCAGCACTTTACTTCGCCAGTCCGTCCCACAGCGATGAATGTCGAAGGTGAGTCAACATTCCATACTTATGCAACTTCGAAGTGGAACTCATCATAACTGTTGACCTGCACAACACATGAAGACACTCCAACGGTCCAGTAAGTTCTTGCATGGGGATAGAGAATCGCATGCACATCTACAGTTCTAATTACATGCTGTTGTGATTTTGCAGGGTCAGCATTCACGGCGAACTATAATGGAACCCGACCCCTTGGCCGTGTGAGTGCTGTGTCTGGAGTAACGCGGCTTGCGCCAGCGTCAACTGTTAGTGCAGGCCCCAGTCAATCCAAGCGAGCAAGGAAAGACAGGGGACCGAACTGGCTTCCCCAGGAGGTGTTTGCTTTGATTGCAGCCAAACGAGAAATGTATCTCGAGGAGCTGGATACCATAGACGGGCGGGACTTAATGACACCTGAAACGAGCAAATGGGCTCGTGTGGCACAGCAGATCATGCGATTGAGGATTTCTCCCTATCCGCGAGATGGAGCAGCATGCAAAACCAAATGGAATCAATTGATTCCAGACTATAGAAAAATCACAGATTACTTGACCAGGTGTTGCGGATGGCAACTCTAAGATAGAGCAAGGGACTAAATTGAGGGGATACCTCAAAGGGAGACAAGAATAGACTAGAAGTGAGGGGATTCCTCACACAAGACTCAGAATAACACTTGAAGTGGGAAAACTAGAAGTGATATTGATAACTAAAAGAGTATGTACAACTGGTGTTGAAGAGAGTGAGGAGCAATGGCCCTCGACTCTCTATTTATACTAGGCTAGAGGAAACTTCCGAAGAAAGGTCCTAGAGACCTTGCGAAGCATCCATAGGACCTTCCGGAAGCTTATGGGAGCTTCCGGAATCTAAGAAGGTCAAGCGGAACCTTTCGGAAGCTTATGGAAGCTTCCGGAAACAATTGGATCCGTATGGAACCTTCCGAAAGCTTGTAGAAGCTTCCGGAAGTTACTAGAACTATAAGGAAGCTTGTAAAAGCTTCTAGAAACTACTAGAACTACAAGGAAGCTTGTGGAAGCTTCCGGAAACTAATGGAAGGTTCTAGAAAGTAGTAGAAGCATGTAGAACCTTCTAGAAACTAATAGCATTTAAGCACGCTTAGCCACCGCTCTTTGGGAAAGCTCTTGAGGAGCTTCCGTGTTGCGGAATCGGTATAGGTCCCACGGTAAACTCGTGGGGCGTGGATGAAGTCCGGTATGGCACGTCCGTGACATCCGGTGTGGGAATCTGATTCTGTGCAGCGTTGGCTCCGTCCACGACTCCTTCTTCTTCATCAATGACTGCACCGTTAAGCCCTTCATTTCGCAACACGTCCAACAGATCTTCAACCTCCTCATGACTCTGCCCCAGTAGGATGTTGTGCAGAATCGCGCAGCACAAGACTACATCAGGCATGAAAGTCACATGTAAATCAGATTAGAAGAGGAGCTCTCGAAAGGATTGTTTTAAAATTCCAAACGCGTTCTCTACAACGCATCTGCCGCGACGCAACCTCCTGTTGAAGAGTGCCTTAGACACTGACAGTTGGGGTGGCGTCTTGTGTGGAACCATTAGCCAGGGAAGCAATGGATACCCAAGGTCCCCGATCAAATAGGGGGAGAAACCATCAATTCCATTTTCCGGTGCAAGAATACTCTGTTGAGACGGTAGGTTGAACAGCGAAGATCGACGCAGCATCCGAGCGTCATTCGTCGACCCCGGCATCCCTACATACAAATCCAGAAATCTTTTTACACTATCAACAACTGCCTGGCAATTTATAGTGTATCCCCCACTTTTGAAATAGTAGTAATCAGCTGGCCCGAAACTTGGCTTAGAAATCGACACATGAGTCCCATCAATGGCTCCCAAAATCCCTGGAAGACCACATAGGTGATAGAATTTTTCTTCAGTTTCTCGTACACGTTCACCACTGGGCCACATGAGTTCATGCCGCAAAGTATTGTTAATAGCGTGCACAACATCCCTCAGAACAACAGAGACAGTGCTTCTTCCAATAGCGAACATTTCGCTACAAACTGTGAGATTGGCCCCATGCGCAAGTTTGAACAGAGTGCATGCAACCCTTATAAGCACCGGTATGGCGAGTCTGTATTTCGTGTTCTTCCGCTGCAGATGTGGCCTCAAAACCTCGGAGAGTGATAGCACAGCCGCTTTAGTCATTCTGAACATCTCGATCCACCGCTGGTTATCATACTGCTCCAGTAAGAAACAAGAGAACCATGTGGTGCTCCGAGGTTTCACCCAGAAGCCCAAATCCTCGTCTAAAAAATTGCAGGCCAAGCACAAACGAAAGTGGTGCAAGGTAGCAGCGATCTCATTCTCTGCGTTGAGTAGTCTCTCATCCACATTCTCAGCAATGGCTTGTAATGTAGTGTCCTCGCCTTCGTCTCCTTCTGAGTACTATAGAAGTGGGGGACTCTTGCGGACGGCAACTCTAAGATAGAGCAAGGGACTAAATTGAGGGGATACCTCAAAGGGAGACAAGAATAGACTAGAAGTGAGGGGATTCCTCACACAAGACTCAGAATAACACTTGAAGTGGGAAAACTAGAAGTGATATTGATAACTAAAAGAGTATGTACAACTGGTGTTGAAGAGAGTGAGGAGCAATGGCCCTCGACTCTCTATTTATACTAGGCTAGAGGAAACTTCCGAAGAAAGGTCTTAGAGACCTTGGGAAGCATCCATAGGACCTTCTGGAAGCTTATGGGAGCTTCCGGAATCTAAGAAGGTCAAGCGGAACCTTTCGGAAGCTTATGGAAGCTTCCGGAAACAATTGGATCCGTATGGAACCTTCCGGAAGCTTGTAGAAGCTTCCGGAAGTTACTAGAACTATAAGGAAGCTTGTAAAAGCTTCTAGAAACTACTAGAACTACAAGGAAGCTTGTGGAAGCTTCCGGAAACTAGTGGAAGGTTCTAGAAAGTAGTAGAAGCATGTAGAACTTTCTATAAACTAATAGCATCTAAGCACGCTTAGCCACCGCTCTTTGGGAAAGCTCTTGAGAAGCTTCCGTGTTGCGGAATCGGTATAGGTCCCACGGTAAACTCGAGGGGCGTGGATGAAGTCCGGTATGGCACATCCGTGACATCACCCCCACTTCAAGGAACGAGTTCCACGAGTTTCTCCGTAAACCAGTAATAGCACAGGAAACAAGAATGTTCACGTGGGATTCACGGGAACAGGACAAAAAAGAAGAATTTACATGGTACAGAATACCGTTAAATCAATTGTCGGTGCTGGCGGCGAGAAAGTCATGCGGTCGTCGTCGGGCAAGAGAGCTGCGGACTGGTACAAGACCCTTGGGTTGGCAACATGAGACATCGGCGAGGTGGCGATCGCAATTCTATCATACTTTCGGCCGACGTGAGTTCGAAGGCCTTACCCCGCAAAACTGAGCTAGACAAGTGCGTCGTCATCTCGTCGATACCACCACCGTTTTAGTTCAAAGTCTCTGCATCTGCACCTGCACCAATGGAAAGGCACAGAGCTTGGTGCTGGTGGCGGTCCAGACGCATTGAACTCAAATGTTTCTTGGTTTTTGAGGATACTACCGATGAAACTCCTGAATCATTTCAGGGGCATTCTGAAGGTTTGAGGCAGGCTCCCAGGTTCTTTCGCTGATGTCATAGCCATGCCAATGCACAAGGTATTCTAGCCGTCGACGGTGGATGCGAGAGTCCAGAATCTCCGAGACTTCAAATTCTTCATCTCCTTCAATTTGAATTGCATGAGGGGGTTCTTGAACTCTACCTGGTAATGTTGACTCTTTATATGGCTCGAGGAGAGAGACATGGAATACAGGGTGGATCTTCATAGAGGCAGGTAACTCCAACCGGTAGGCCACCTTATTGATTTGCTTGACCACTGGGAATGGTCCAAGGCGGCGGTAGTCAAGTTTGTCAGATGGCCGTCGAGTCTTCAAGTTCCGACGAAGTAGCCATACCTTGTCTCCAACAGAGATCTGAGGATGATCCTTGCGAGACTTGTCGGCGTTGGTCTTCTGATGTTGTTGGGCTTCAATGAGGCTCTGCTTCATCTCTTTCTGAATATCAGATAATCGGGTAGCAAGCTCAAATAATTCAGCGTAAAAAGAATGTAAACTCAAATAAAATGTAGAACTAAAGGAACAAATAAATTGCATATTATGTCTACATAAAAGTGGACCATGTCAATTTCAATGATGAAAATGATGTAAGAAGTAATAAAAATTTGTAATTTATATTTAGAGAAATTTGTGTAAATAGAATTCAAAATGAGATGTTAAAGTAATTTTTAATGAAGAGTTGACCAATTTGCATGCAAATCATGACTTTTTTTATACTTACCTCACTAGGGCTTCGCTTCTCTTCGCATTACCAGTGACGATTGATATTTTATGCTAGATTTGTATATAATAGAATAAGATATTTGGTATTTATTTGTAATATTAAAGAATGATATATAGAGGTGATGAATTTTCAAGACCTTTGGCCCTAGCCCTTGACATTGAGTGTGAAGCTCCACAGGTCAATTTTTCAATTTTTCAGCTCTAGAAAAATCTAGACCACTGAAATTGCTGAAACCGCTCAGCCTCGGCCTCTAGTTTCGGGCTAGTCTGAAACGACCCTTAAATCAGGAGGATTTATTCCATTTAAAAAATTAAGAATGCAGGGTAGAAAAGCATTTAGAAGACAACAGACTTCTAATCAGAAACGTTATAGAGTTGATTGGGATCTCACCACTTGGTGAATTACACGAGTGCAAAGTGAACAAGACTGGAAACGTTTAGAGGAAGAAGTAAATTATCATGATACATGGAAACGTTTAGAGGAAGAAGTAAATTATCATGATACATGTATTACAGATGCTGGAGTGCAAAATTTTCCAGAAATATTCTGCAATAAATAGGAAGATCCTACCAAGACCCAAATCTAAGATAAGGTATGTGATTTTAGTAGCCTACAGTCAACCTATTGCCGAAGACTATGAAATGAGAGCATCAATCATTGGTAAAAGCTGTGAATCTTGAAACAAATTGCCCAACATTTTCAGGTAGACAATCAAGGTATTTACACAGGGCACGGTATACATTTCACAAATATTTCACATGAGCTATTGCAGTGAAAATGAGCTGCTACATTCGTGTCAGTAGTTTGCTTACTGCAGCAACGATGCGCTCTTCAGGTATTTGCCTGTAATTATCGTAGAAGTCTAGAATCTCCATAGCAATGTTTTTTATCTGAAGGTCACAATTCCAAGCGAGTTGAAAAGGATAAGAAGTGTAAAAATCACATTAACCACCTCATGAACTGAGAATTTGACCAACGATTGTCTTACTTACAGATTCCTTGGCAAATCAAGATAAGACAGGTCCACAAACTATACTATGTGGCAAGGATGAGAAACTTCTCAGCCTCCTTGAAGAAACTTCACACCAAGCAGGTCAGAGAAAAACAACCTTGAATATTGAATAATAGCGAAGACTAACATTGACAAGACTTATACTGAGAAGAGCATTTAGCCATACCACATTCATGTCCACGCGTAGCTCTTCAAACCATGCTTTTGTGTCTTTTTCTTTGAGTACACTCGCAATGTAGATGCATGCTAGAGCAATCATGAATGGCGGGTACATCGGAATGAGATCGGTTCTGTACGTGTCATTCACCAGTGACCTGCCTCGTACAAAAGCATACCAACTTCACCTGTCAGTTCACCAAAACCTTAAGAATCATCTAATCTATTAGGGAACGTAGTGTGTTTATTTGAATTGTTAGTCACATCAACATGGCCCAAACAATGAGGGTCCCACATGATCCATAGTGAGCAGGGTTGCAGCAACTTTCAATTTCACCATTTGGAGCATAGATTATTGAATTTCAATGTACTTTAATCGCTAAATTTATTAAAAACTATATAAAAATTTAGCAAAACCTCGAAGTGGCACAGGAGATACGGGTACCAACATAAAGTGTAACTAGAAGCTACTTAACTGAATAGATTAAAAACGATGATGACATCCCTGAAGTAGCCTCAACTTAGCCTATGCAACATGCAAGGATGATAATAGTCTTTAGTAAGGTAAAGGGATTCACCAAGTGAAGATCCGGTGAAGATCCCACGCCGCAAGCAGCCCAAGAATCAGCAGATCAAGGCGCGCACGATGCTTCCCATGAGCATCCGCTGCAACACGTGCGGGAACTATATCTATAAGGGCACCAAGTTCAATTCGCGAAAGGAGGACTGCGAAGGCGAGGTACAGTCATGATTGCATGCAGGCAATGGATATGCTCGTCAGCTTTTTTGCACCGCAGCTGCAGAACTAATAGTCCGGTCTCGTATCTCGTGTCTCGTCTAATGTTCAAAATTATGTTGCTGTTTCTTTCAGACATACTTGGGAATTCAAAAAAATCGGTTCTACATCAAGTGCAGAACGTGTTCAGCCGAGCTGACAATAAAAACGGACCCGCAAAATAGTGACTACATAATGGAAGCCGGGGCATCCCGTAATTATGAGCCTTGGCGAGCTATAGATGAGGTTTGTATCCGAGCCTAGCATCTTTATGTTTCGGTGTTCCATTTAAAAACGGGGACGTTTCAGTGCGACTCGCACCAGAAATCTTGTAATCTCCGCATTGAGTATTCATGGTATGTACCAAAGGTTAAGTTTCCTAATCGTCTATTTTTTGTTCCATCAGGCGAAAGATGAGGCAGTGAAGAAACGAGAGACAGAGGAGCTCGGTGATGCAATGAAGGGTTAAGAAAATCGAACAATAGATTCCAAGCAGGAGATGGATATTATGGCTGCATTAAATGAAATGAAATCCATGCGGGTATGTTCTCGCTATCGTTCGTGTCATCACCTTTCAAATATCAACCGGCTGTTGAACTTGTACTTGCTGTTAAATCTCTGTATCTGCACTAGTGGACCACCTTGAAAAAATCGCTTCCGGTACTTGTCATTGTTTGAATGCTCTTCGGCAATCTTTGCTTAGATGGATTTACGCTGGTGGCTTACCTTTGTACTCGCTAATTGGTGCAGTCCCGGCATGCAACAGTTGCTGTGGAGGATATGTTGGCAGCTCTTCGTCGTACGGCTTCTGAAAGGGTAATTTTACTAACTAATATATACCTGTTGCTCGTGGGGTTAATGTTCTGTTTTACTCATTCTGGCACTGGGCTATTTCTCACTTATCGAGTTTAGTTTATCTTGTTTGTGCAAAGGTGTTTAGTAGTGTAACCTTCTCATTTCTACAATGGATTCTCAGGAGAGCAGCTTTTGAACTTCACATATTGGCTATTTTCAGGAGAAACCAATGGACGAGCAAGACGAAGCCGTTTTAAAATCGGTTGTATTTCAGGTATTTGTTGGTTTGTCAGTGTGTTTTTGCTTGATTTGTGTAACATTTTTCTGGCTGCACATTCCGTGGAGGTATTAAGTTACAGTCATCATCCTGTTTGTTACAGTCATCATTATGTGTCGTGACGTTTTTGCTGATACAGTAGTTTCTCCATGACAGAATTCTAGCAAGTTTGTGCGACGCATAGATGACGATAAGCTCGACGATGACGGTGATGACTATTTTGATGAGGATCATCGATCCAAGATATCAAAAGATGGAGATTTAATTTTCAAGGTATACATTTTTTACATTTAACCTCATTGCTATTGCGGAGATTGTGAAAGCTTGAGGATACTGGGCAGTGTGAACTTTCTGCCTGTGAAATACTTTCTTTTGTGGTTATAGCTTTACGTAGCGGACATGTATAATTATTGAGCAGATTCAAGTAATTTACTTCTAATAGTTTTTGTTGATTAAGCTGTTCCATGGCCCTTATCCCAAATTTGTTAGTTGTTGACTGAGCCGGTATTGTTAAGCTCAGAAACTCCTGCTGTTATGTTAAGATACAATTTGTATCGGAAAGTTCTGAGTTTCCGTTCCTTGAATCAGCAACACGTGGGTGTTAAGTAGTAGTAATTTTCATTTCTCGGATATTTCAGAGACGAAAGATCCAAGCAGAAACGCTTGTTAAGAAAGAAGGTGAGGTGAAAGCGCCAGTACAAGCAGCTGGAGTACTTGTGAACCATGTGCTAGAAACAGAAGCTAAAGGTATGGATTTCCTTCTAGAAAGGTTGGGATATGAACATCTGCTTAAGATTCTGTTGTAGCTGCATTGCTTGCTTTGTGATCACTCCATTAAGCACTTTTGGTTTCCTGCATGAGCTGTTATGAAGTGTTGTGACTTTAAAAGTTCACAGCGAAATCTCTCCTGCTTCTATTTGCATGCATATGATAGTATAATTTGTCTAACAACTACCTTTGGTTAGTCTAAGCATTGCTTTTTGGTTTACTTGCAGGTAGCAATGGTGCTACGAAAGCTGGACCTTCTTTTGCAGTGAGGTTGAAACCAGTTGCGTTCAATATCAAGCCCAAAGTGGTAGGCATGGTCTCAACATCAACAGTAAAACAGTAAAACAGGTGAAAGAAGAGGCAGTTACTGATCAGGCTGCTCGTCCATTAGAGGCAACAGTGAAACAGGAAATTCAGGAACCTAGTAGTGCTGTGACCTCACTTGGTTTGGCATATGGGAGTAGTGAGGACGATTCTGAATAGGAACTACAATTTGAACCACAATGTTGTAAACGTTGCTTGTTATTCTTTTTCAAGACATCTTTTTTCAGCACATCTTTGGTACTGAACAGCATGGTCTTGGTGTGAGAAATACGAGACTTGGACAACTGTATCATGTAGAAACTCTATTGCGGTTGTTACAAAGGTTCTTGGCAGATCACTCTTCTCTTGAAGCTTTTCTTGTTTGATTTGCTCTCTGTCGTCTTTTCAACTTCATCTTTGTGGGGGTAATGGCGAGCAGTTTCTGAGTTGTTTGTGTTGTCAGTGCCGGGCCTGATCAGTGCAGGTGATATTTATGTGTAGTTTTTTTACGGAGATTGGTGATTGGTGTTGAGGTTTCTGCTGAGGGAAGCCTACGAGAAGTTGATAGCGGTGATGAGCGTGAGCTGGTAGAGGAGGAAAAGCCTCAGGAATTGGATAACTGTAGTTGGAGAGGTGTTCGGGAGGAGGTAAACTATGATTCTAAGATGCATCAGTGCCTACGGATGTTTCTGTCGTTGAGACACATACCTCCAGGGTAGGAGAAGGTTGCG
The DNA here is from genome assembly GCA_014871385.1 of Ceratodon purpureus. Classification (NCBI taxonomy): domain Eukaryota; kingdom Viridiplantae; phylum Streptophyta; class Bryopsida; order Pseudoditrichales; family Ditrichaceae; genus Ceratodon; species Ceratodon purpureus. Next base: position 7,823,543 of record CM026432.1, on the reverse strand, counting down.
GGAGCTGCATGAAATGGATAGACAAGAGTTATATATATATATATATATATATATATATATATATATATATATATATATATATATATATATTATGTATATGTATACGTAAATAAGCTTCTCTTCGCTAGGCCCTAGGGTAGCAGCAGCGGGATTTTCAGAAATGTTCAATTTGAATTGATCAAACCTTGGATGACGACCGTGGTTTGCAAAGAAGGAGGTCTGTTGAGTAGACCCTTGCAATGTGTTGTTGTAAGCAAACTCGGCAAGCGGCAACAAGTCCACCCAGTTATCTTGATGATAGTTGATGGTGCAACGCAGGTACTGCTCCAACACTTGATTGACGCGCTCGGTTTGGCCATCGGTCTGAGGATGGTATGCTGAAGACAACTTGATCTCAACGCCTAGAATCTTGAATAATGATTGCCAAAACTTGGATGTAAATTGCGTACCGCGGTCAGAGATGATGTCGTTAGGCAGGCCATGGAGTCTGTAGACGTTGTTTACAAAAAGTCTTGCTGTCTCTTCACCGGTCGCAGTCTTGGGGCACGGAATGAAGTGTGCCATCTTGGTGAGCCGGTCAACAACAACAAAGATTGAATCAAAGGTCTTGGATGGTGGGAGATCCACAATAAAATCCATGGATATGGATGTCCATGGGGCTTCTGGAATCGGCAACGGTTGAAGTACCCATATGGCCGATGACGAGGGATCTTGGATCTAGAGCAGGTGTCACACGTTGTGACATAATCCTTCACGGTTTTCCACATTTGTGGCCACCAAAAGTCTCTGGATATCAGCTCCATGGTCTTGTTGTAGCCAAAATATCCCGCCGATGGAAAGTCGTGTCGGGACTGGAGGACTTGAAGTCGGCAGGGGCCTTTAGGGACATAAAGTAATCCCTGATAGTATAATAGCCCATCTTTGAACTGGAATCTTGGATCAGCATCGTCTTGGGGAGTCTCACGCGATCTAGAAATCCGTGAACTGGAAGTAGATTGATTTGGGGATTCCGAATCTATAACCTCCGAATGAGGGACTTGGGCGTCCGGACTTGCAAAGCCTCCTGAATTGGAGATACCAGTATTCTTCTTAAGTTTCAAGGCCAAAGGATCAGATTGTAAACTTACTCGGATATCTTGGAGAAAAGATGCATCTACGGAAGTTGTAGTGCGCAAGGTCTTCAGCTGGAGTTGTTCAGGCTTGATAAGGATAGTCCTTTGCTGGTCATAGGCTGCATCTCCTTCTTTAGGTGCAAGGTATGCTCGTCGAGAAAGAGCGTCGGACCGAATTTGCTGAGAGCCGGGACGGTACGTGATGACGAAGTTGAAGCGTGAAAGCGATATACTCCAACGGGCTTGTCGTCGATTCAGTACCTTGGCAGACATGAAGTATACAAGGTTCTTGTGATCGGTGTGGACCGTTACTGGATGTTGAGCTCCTTCGAGGAAGTGACGCCACTCTTGGAAAGAGTCGACAATGGCTAAAAGCTCCTTGTCGTGAATCTCGTAGTTGATCTCGGCGGCTGTAAATTTTCGCAAGTGGAACGCGACGGGATGAAGGCGTCCTTCTTTGTCGGGTTGTGAGAGGACCGCTCCAAGGGCAAAGTCGGAAGCATCCGTTTCTAGGAAGAACGGCTCCTGAAAGTCAGGGTGTGTCAAAATAGGCGCTGTTCTAAACGCCTTCTTCAAAAATTCAAAGGCTTGGCTTGCTTCCGCATTCCACTCGAGCTTTTCCTTGCAAGTTAATCGTGTCAACGGAGCAGCAATCTTGGAATAGTCTTGGATGAAGATTTCATAGAAGTTTGTAAAACCGAGGAAGCACTCTACGTCTCGAACGGTAATTGGCTTCTTCCAATCGATGATTGTCTGAATCTTCTTAGGGTCCATCGATAAACCCTCTCCGGAAATGATGTAGCCCAGGAATTCAACTTGGGGTTGGTGGAAAACGCACTTCTCCAGCTTGGCGTAGAGTCCTGCAGCGCGTAACTTTTCCAATACCAGTCGGACATGTTTGGTATGGTCTTCTTCATTCTTGGAAAAAACCAGTATGTCATCGAGGTAACTGACAACAAAATCATCTAGAAACTCGCGGAATATGTCGTTCATTAGGTGTTGAAAGATGGCAGGTGCGTTGGTAAGACCAAACGGCATGACATTGTATTCAAAGTGTCCATACCTAGTTCGGAATGCCGTCTTCCATTCGTCACCTTCCTTGATACGTACTAGGTTGTACGCTCCACGAAGATCGATCTTGGTGTAGATCCTTGCTTGACCGAGTTGGTCAAGGAGTCCTAAGATAAGCGGCAATGGGTACCGGTTCTTGATTGTGACCTTGTTTAGTCCACGATAGTCCACGCACATCCGAAGGGAGCCGTCTTTCTTCTTGACAAATAGGATAGGAGCTCCAGCAGGTGACTTGGAATGTCGAATGAAGTTCTTTGCAAGATTTTCATCAAGGTACTCTCGCAATGCAGCAAGCTCATTCTGTGAGAGGCTATAGATTGGACCAAATGGAGGTTGCGCACCTTCTTGAAGTTCGATGCCGCAGTCATAAGGTCGATGTTGGGGGAGTGTATCGGCGTTCTTCTTCTCAAACACATCTCGATACTCCTCATCCTTTGCTGGTAACTTGATTGATTCTTGAGCCGGTTGAGACGTTGGAGTTGCATAAATTGCAAAGACACTCCCATTCTTAGCCGCCTTCATAAAGGCTCGAGCACCGACCATCAACGGAATCTTGATCTCGGACTATTGGATTTGCTGAGGGTATATATTTGGACTATTTTTAGGGTGTTTAAAAGGAATATGAGAAACTACGGTTGGATATGTTAACCTTCGATTTTTCCAATCTATATCTGGACAGTGGATTGACCATCTCTAACCAGGAGAGACCTAAGACGAGAGGATTAGAGGGAGAACTAATGATATTGAATACGATAGTACTGCGGTGCCCTTCTAGGATAATGTCTAAGGGTTTGGTTTCGTGGGTGACATCTCCTGAAATCAAGGGTCTACCGTCGATAACCTCTACTGCTACAGGGTATTTTTTGCGGACTACAGGGAGATTATGACGTTTTACAAGATCCCTATCAATAAAACAAGTAGAGGCTCCGGAATCTAACAAGGCTTTAACTTTTACGTGATGTGGATGACAATCTATCTTAAGCGGGATATGAAAACAACGAGAAGGTTCTGAGGATAAGATAGGACCTGATGACGTGGCAACACTTGTCAGCCGCACGGTCCCTAATGTGGCTAGCAGCTGTCGATTTCCGACTCGACTTCCTCATGGTTTGACTTAGAAGTGCTTGAGGTGCTCCGAAACTTGTGTGGCTTTGGTCCCTGAGGTTTCACAGGGCAGTTCTTTACGCTATGGTCCTTCCCTCCACAATATAAACACAAGTGCTCCTTGCAACGCCGCTCTTTCTCTTCTTTGCTCAACTTTCTAACTTTGGAGGTGTCAATTTGCATCGGTTCTGCGGTCGAAGTGTTTGAAGATGTCTGATGGATTGGAGTTGCGTAATTCGCTCGATATGATCCGAAGAGCAATCGTCGCTCTTGTCGCTGCTCAAACAACCGATTGTCGCAGTCGATTGCTTGAGTAATGGCTTCAGACAGAGTAGTTGGCTTGGGCAAATTCAGCAACAAGGTCTTGATATCGTCGCGAAGTCCCCATCGAAACATGGTGATGAGAGCCGCATCGTTCCAACTGAGGTCACATGCAAGTTGTTGGAATTCTGCAACGTACGCTGAAGCTGGGCGCGATCGTTGTTGCAGAGTTCGAAGTTTTGTTGTTGCTATAAGGGCTCGATCTCTTTCTCCAAACGTTCGGTTGAGCTCTTCCAGGAATTGGTCAAGATGTGCCAGAAGCGGAGAATTCTTCTCCAACAAGGAAGAAAACCAAGATGACGCGGCTCCTGTGAGCAACGTTCCAATGAATCCGACTTGTATTTCTCCCGTTGAATACCTCTGAGGTTGGAGACGGAAGATGAGCCGAATCTTGTTGATAAAATCCCGGAGTTTCGTACGATCTCCATCAAATTTATCCGGCAAGGCTACTCGAGGTTCCTTTGGCGCATGTGGAGCAGGATCCACTACACTAGCTAGAACATGGATAGGAGTTGGAGCAACTTGAAGCTGTTCCATGGCACTTCGTAGGTTGGCATTCTCCTGCTGTAACTGCTGTAGCATGGCAAGCATGTCATGCATCTCAATGTTCGGAACGTCACCCATCTTGAATTCGATAGGTCTCACAAGTAAATAAAGAAGCAGAGTTTCGCGTCGTGTACTTTTGGAACAACTATAGGAACTGAAGACCTCAAGAAATTCAAATAAAACTCTTCGCTCTTCTCTCGAATGATGATATCTCTAAGTTCGGTCTTTAGTCTAAAGAAAATACGTATTTCTAGAGTAACTGGACTTGACGAAATGGGAAGTCGGTTCAAGTCCATGAAAAAACTCTCATATGGGACGACTATATGACGAATATCAGCTTAAGGGAGGGTAATCCGCAACCCTTAAGGCGTCACGACTCTCCTGAAGAAGAGGGGTAATCCACACTCTATCTTACAAGAACAGACTCTGATATCAGGAAGAACTCTAGATAGAACTAGGAATTCACTCTCTTCAAACTGTTGCGGACAGCAACTCTAAGATAGAGCAAGGGACTAAATTGAGGGGATACCTCAAAGGGAGACAAGAATAGACTAGAAGTGAGGGGATTCCTCACACAAGACTCAGAATAACACTTGAAGTGAGAAAACTAGAAGTGATATTGATAACTAAAAGAGTATGTACAACTGGTGTTGAAGAGAGTGAGGAGCAATGGCCCTCGACTCTCTATTTATACTAGGCTAGAGGAAACTTCCGAAGAAAGGTCTTAGAGACCTTGGGAAGCATCCATAGGACCTTCTGGAAGCTTATGGGAGCTTCCGGAATCTAAGAAGGTCAAGCGGAACCTTTCGGAAGCTTATGGAAGCTTCCGGAAACAATTGGATCCGTATGGAACCTTCCGGAAGCTTGTAGAAGCTTCCGGAACTTACTAGAACTATAAGGAAGCTTGTAGAAGCTTCTAGAAACTACTAGAACTACAAGGAAGCTTGTAGAAGCTTCCGGAAACTAGTGGAAGGTTCTAGTAAGTAGTAGAAGCATGTAGAACTTTCTATAAACTAATAGCATCTAAGCACGCTTAGCCACCGCTCTTTGGGAAAGCTCTTGAGAAGCTTCCGTGTTGCGGAATCGGTATAGGTCCCACGGTAAACTCGTGGGGCGTAGATGAAGTCCGGTATGGCACGTCCGTGACAGGGAGCCTCCGTAGTGTTGAGGATGAGTAGCATCACCCAGAGGGTAAACGCTACAGCATTCCCGGGCATCCCCAAAGGATCCATTCAGACACTTCACACAGCCGAGGGCACTTCCACTCAAAACAGAGAAGGTCTATACGAAACTACAAGACATGCACACGTTAAAACCACGGGGAGATTAAAGCAATCGCATTGGACACAAACGAACTACGCATGAAACCCTAGAAGGAGCAGCGCAAAAAAAAATTCAATGAACAGCAGAACGAAATCCCAAACAGAGAAGGACTCTGTACCTCGTAGGACGCCGAAATCCACGACTTTTAATGCTCCAAGCCGCAAGTCGGATACAGAAAAACGATTCTGACCCTACAATGGTCACGCAATTTCACTCCGTTGAGAAGACCGAAGTTGTGAGAAAAAGAGCGTAGACTCTCGAAATCAAAAGATGTGAATTGTAGACATGCAATTGAAGAACTCAGCAGCGGAAGCGAAGGGAAGGGGGATATGTACTTGAAAACCTCGGCAGCAGTGGATGGCAACGGCGTAGACACAACCGAGGAAACCGAGATCGTCTGAAGACACGAGTAGAGAACATCACCAAGAACGGGCGCCTCTAAAGTTTCCGAGATGCTCTTCCTTGGATTCAGCGTAAACCTTCACTCACATCAACAGAGCACGGTCTATGCACAAACAGCGCTCCCCAGCAGGAAACATGACACCAAACAAAACGAAAGGGAGAAAGCGCAAGTGACTGCAAAACAAGAGAAACGAAACCAAGCTCAAACAGGAGAGAGATGGAGCGCACACACAGCTGGAGAAACTTCAGACCCCCAAACATCAAATCAGGTGTGACTGGGGGCGAAAATTAATGAGTGCTTACGTGACATGCTGGCCACGTTTTCGATAAGACCCCTTGTATGTGAACGCCACTCAGTATGTAGTGACCGTATATTACGGAATTCGTATTCCTCACCATTGCCAGTGTGAAATCAAAAACGCTAATTCCAACTTCCGATCTTACCCTTCGTTACTGAGTCCTAACTAGTGCCAGGTGTGGAGGGCCCTTAAGTAGATATGATCTGAGGTGGCTTTCCAAATGCAGCCTGCTACTGGATCCCTCAGGCTGGTGAAACAATCCTATTTCTTATAAGTCAAATCCATAAATCCACTCTGACAACGTGGTTAGTGTAACATATACTAGCTACACCAAAATTCCATTTGTGGAAATTCACAAAATTAAGCGGAAGCAGAAACAATTTTGTGCAAATCAAAGTAATGCCATATTCATTAAATTGGCCAATTCTGATTCTATTTTTCCGCTCAAACAATGTGATTTCAATTTTTTCTCTCTCTTATTTGATTAGTGTGACGCCAATATAAATAGGATTGGCCAATTCCCCAAAGTTACCCCACAATTTACATCACTAAGGGACTCAGGGGGTATTTTGTCTTGATCCAGAACACTGAAACTCTTTTTCTAATTTTTAAAGAACCTAAAATCAGTTTAGATCAATTCAGACCATATTCATATTTCCCTTACTCCTTGAAGTACAAATGCCCTACAATGAGTTACCTTCTGTCACTATGAAAGTACCTTCCCTGTCATCGTTGCTTCTGTACCGTAATCAAGAAACTTTTTCATCGGCACATGGAACAGATCAAGCAATCCCCGAATCACAAAACATTCAAATCCAGAACACAGCAAATTACCTCAATTCGAACAGAATATTTCTGCACCAACTTACATACTACGTGTAAAAGCGGTGCAGCATGTGACCAGTACAACCATGATAATTGCCATTAGTATGCTTAAATACAGGTGGATCATGACAATAAATCACCGCTCGCAAATTATCTGACCTGAAGTTAAATCTTCTCATGGAACTTCCAAATCGAAGATTTTCGTCCAAGGAGCTCAAGAAAGCGACCAAGAATTTCAATAAGAAAACGCTTCACTCGGAAAGGGTGGTTCTGGATCTGTTTACAAAGGCATTCTCACAGGATCAGGTGTTGTGGTTGCTGTGGAGCGATTCAAGCACGACTCTGAGCACGCTGAGAGACCTCTTAACCCTTGAACGACATTTTGGGTCCTGGGTGGGCAGCCCGGACGGAATCTAAATATTTTTTCCCCCAAAAATGGCTCTGCAGTGCACTGTAGCACTGTACCATTGGATCACTGCTGGACTTCAGCTGCCCCAACCTCAAAACTTGTTCAATTTGATAACTTTGATTGCTTACCAACGATTCCACAATCTATCAAGTGAGGCAAAAATTTGGAATCTAGATCGCTTTTTCAATAGCTTTCCAATGCAACAAGTCTTGCTTGATTTGGTTGAGAAATGAAACTTTTGTCTCCAATTATTCCTTTAAACCCAGCCCCCCGGGCTGGGTCTGACGTTTAAGGGTTAATTAGCAGAAGTATCCACCATCGGTTAAATCCCTCGCCGAAACTTACTGCAGCGGCTACATGGGTTGGTGCCAATGGGTGATGGTGAGTGAGTTTCAATGATTTACAATTATTGAATTCTCTCTTCTCCTTCTGGAATTTGAAAAAATTCCACATAAATTTTCCTTTCAAGATTTCTCCTCTTATTTTTGAGGCTTTGCAAAATTCAAGAGCTTCAAGTTCTCAGGCTCGGCAACATAGTTATGTCTTGGCCCCCAATTCTCTTCACTTACCCTCACAAAGGTTATGAAATTTGTCATCATTTTGTTTAGAGGTTGTGAGTTACTGTAAACATCAATTCTGCTATCCATCATCAACCCCAACCCCAAGTCGTCTTCTTTGCTACAATAACAACAAAAACTCAAACCAATATCTATCTATCTTCTTATTTATTAATACAAATGACTCCCAATGAATCAGAGCTTCAAGTTTGAGGCTCATTCCAATGACCATTCTAAAAAGATAAAACAACATAAAATTTGATAATAGGAGAAAGAATCTCCTTTCAATTTATAAGAAATACTACATTTACATTCTATTTTAAATTTTACATTTTACATTGTATATTCTTCATTCTTTTACTTTTACCTTTTACATTCACTCATATTTTCTGCATTTTAAACTTTACTTTACTTTCTACTCTTTAATTATCTACCTATTACTTTTGCTTTTACTATATACTTGTACTTTACTACTACTCTTACTTTTTACTTTTTAATCATACTTTCTAGTGGGGTTGATTGAAACATGAGGGTTCCTTTTGTCAACTTGTACATATAACTAAACGGACATTAAATTAACAGATCCTGGGATCTCGCCTTGGGGGTTACCGCGGGGAGATAAACTAAACGCGCGCTTTGGGGAACGCAAGTTGAGGTCCCGGGATCGAATCATAGATATATGAGGAATTCCTTTTCTCTCAATCAGTGCCCCTTAGGCTCCACTTCCGGCGCCCAACATTCATGCCCTTATACTTTCGAACTTGTCCAGCAAGTAACTTAATTGTGGTGAAAACTGTTCTGGTCGCCGATGCCTGCAACTGTAATCACAAATCAGTATAGACCCCATGCTTATTAACTTAAATACATCTGACTTTTGAATATGCAACTTCGGCCTTAATTTATTACCTCCCGAGTCCCCAATAGTGACGAGTTCTCTTGGAGAGAACATCGATCCATAGTGATCTTAAGGTGTCCTTGATGTTGGTAGTTGTCCCCTTGCAGAGCAAGTCTTAGACTTCCTGCCTACCGTAAACAAGAAGCTGGATTATCTGCAGATAGAGGTAATATAGGAAGAGAGATCCGTCCTGCAATAGAGGAACGCTGCAATATGGTATTGTGATCTCAGTCCTGATCTGTTGCTTGTGTGCTGAAACAATAATGGACCAATATTGGTAATTTAGCAACACAGTCACCATCCACCTTGAAGGCTGAAATAAATTAACAAAGCAAGAACTCCACTAAACCTACACCTAGATAACATTGTGTGACATTGGCATATGATCATACAATTGCTGTCAGTGAAGATGGCATGGAGTTGTCTAGGGATGCAACACCATTACAGACAGATTTACAACTTCAACATTGTATTAGTCTTTGGCTTAAGAGACAAGCATGTACAAGCTGTACTGCCGACGTAAACATATGAAAGCTCTGCTCACGTAGAGGTAGCATAAACATAAGTAGACTTAGTTCAGTTGCTTTTCTATCGACCTTTATCAAAATCGACCAAAAACATTTCTGCATGAAGTGAGGATTGGATTGGAGACAGAGAGCAGGCCATTTCGGCCAACTCTAGTTCTGTGTAGTAGGATCAACAGCATCAAAGAACATTCCAATTCCCAAATCATTTAAACTTAAATGTAACCAAACATCCAACTACAGTGAGGCACTGTTAGTAGTGCAGAAATTAAATCCAAAAGTAGTACAGAAATCCAAAAGTAGATGACTAGAATTTTGGACTAAATTTTGGAAAACCTATTTATCAATTCACAGTGTTTTGCTTATTCAATCCCATTAAAGTTTGAAAAAGTTAACCATGACAATTTAGCACATCAACATAGCTCATTGAGAATCCAGCACACATTCAGCTTGGTTGGTTGATTTCATCTTTGTCTTCTTCATCTTCATCTTCTTCATCTTCATCTTCTTCATCTTCAGATTCAAGGTTGTCTATGTATCTATCCTGCGGTTGCTTGATCCCTACACACGACATTGATATCCTTCAAGACTTGTACAGCTCAAAAGATCTTATTCAAATTCACACGCGTCAACTATCAAAATATTTTTACTCACATTGCCTCAACAAGAAACATGAAATAAGTATAAGTATCAAATTATGTGTGTAGACAACGTAAAAAAAAGCATAGGAGCAATTATGCAAGTCATTGAACTTTTTGGTCTGTATTTTTCTTCAGAAAGTTGTACATTGATTACCAGTAAAAATATGCATATATCCAACAGAACAAAAAATGTAGCATAGGGAGGTACCCGATCTTGAGATAGATGATGCATGATATTCTTAAGCTGGAACTGTAACTGTTTCCATGGTCTTCTCTCGCTCACCTTCTCGCTTGTGTTTACCGCACACCCAAGCAAGTCTTTTGCTACCAGATGTGTATCTAATCCGGTGAAGATCAAACAAGTCTGCAATGCTTTTGTTTGAAAGAAAGCTTACCAACCATTGCTCTGCAGCTTTCTGATTCTCCACTGAGAAAGGCGTCTTCAAGTCCTTTGGCAACAAAGATCGCGTTACACACCCTTCATCCAAATTGGATGATACCGTGTTAAGTGGTATTGAACTCGCAAGTCCTTTAATGATTTCCCTCTCCGCACCTTCTACCAAGGAACCCATGCCAGCGATTGCAAGTCCACCTATCTTTATCAATAATGAGATTGCTCGCACTCCCCATATCACATATGGAAGTGCACTTTGAAAACGTTCACTTGAAAGACGCAATTCGCAACCCTTTTGTTCGTTCACTAGATGTATCCCTTCAATGTGCTCACACATAAGATGTAATTGTACAGATTTCAAACCTGGTACAAGGCTTGTAACCAACCACGTATCTTTGCTCACATCTGTGAAATACATAAGACGAGGCACTCGGCATTGTTTTAAGTCGATTGAGAAATCCATCAGCTTTTCAATATTTCTTGAAATGTCAAGTACCAACTTCTTCTGCAACTTGTTATTGTCCTCCATTCCTTTGGATATCATTTTTGACAATATGATCATGTTCTTGTCCATTTTGTCAAATATTTGTTTTGACATCTCATCAACAGCATCAAAGCGTTGATTGATGGTCTTATATAGAATGGAAAACTGTGGGTCCAGAACTTCCAAGTCATTCTCATTTGCATCTCCGCTTGTAAGATCATGCGCTTGATCATCATCTGATACCTCAGCTTGAACTTCTTTCAGATTCTGGCGTTGTGTGGCGACTTCAAAAGCAAATTTCTCATAACACTCATTCACCAAACCTTGCCATTCATCATCGCCCAGAAGATCTTGTGCTTTATGATGTCCACCCGGAGAAGGCCATTCATGATAATAGTCTAAATTGAAAGGTACTTCTGATCCAGATGTAAACTTAGACTGAAGGTCTCGAATCAAATTGTCAACTTTTATGGCTTGATTCTTGCGGTCTTGGAACCCTGAAAGATTCTCCACATACTTCGGATTCAAGATACTCTCCACAAGTAGAACACCTGGATAACCAAAGATTGGAGAATAACAAACTTTTTTGATAAGTCCCAACACATGATGTTTTGTAAAACTTAAGGTTTCAGCCTTGCTTTTAGAAGATTTCACCAGTACATCAATGTAGCCATCCATGTGATCATAAGTGCGTAACGGTGCAGATTTTCCACAGTACTCCACGATAACTTCTTTCCCATCAAATCGCAAAGAAATGATATTGTGCTTTACAATACAATTGAAATTTGCTTGAAATTGTTTCATAAATTCAACCTGTAGAAAATTAAAACACAGTCATCAAAAAGAGCACAAAGAAGACATTGTGCAATTAATCATCATTTTCCTTATATATTACCGTATCTATTATTTTGTAGACTTTATTTATATTTTGAATCACTCAAACACCACTGATATCATTAGTTTGATGCTTGTGTTTATTAATAATGCCCTAAAATTACAAAATGCAAGTCATTCCATAAATTGTTTCAAATGTATACTGTTGGTTAATTGAATCTCATGTGTTAAAAGAATTGTTGTACAGAATCAAACAAAGATTCATACTCTACCTGTACTCGGGAAAAGAATCCTTGCGTTAGAATTGTTTGATCTTGATCTTCACATTCAAGGCGATAGCCAAAATAGAGGTCAGAACATGATGGTTGCCATTTGATCATATTATTTTCATAAGAAGAACATTCAGCTTTGTTTCTCAAGGTTGCAGGGATAAATAATCCACTGTCGTCTGCTGCAACTTCATAACACAAATTCATCTCTTTCATGACTTGAATCAAGTCTTCAACAAGTATACCCTCAACTTCTCTCTTCTTTTTGAGTATACTTCCATCATAATATCGACCATCAAGAATTTCTTTGAGTGCTTCCATCTTGACAAAACCATTCTCATCTGCCACAGGTTCCTCGCCGAAGAGCGTTGCACTCATAGCATCAAGACTGAGTATTCTCCCCATAATATCATGGCAAAACCAATTAGGTCTAACAACCACAAAGTTCAAGTTTTGGAAGTAGATGACAACTCCACTGTCATGTAATGCCGAAGCAATTGCTTTACATATATCTTCAACTTGTTTCCCATTCAGGATTCGAAAACATGGGCTCTTCTGGCACAACTCCTCAAATTCACACAATTTGATGAGAGGCCTTTTGGGATTGCTCTTGTTCCATTCTGTGAGAATTTCCTCAACTTCAGCACATACTGCATAGATTCCTGGACTGTCTTGCAACATCTTTTGGGCATTATTTGCCAGACCTTTAAGTAGGGGTTTGACAGATTTTTTTGCTCTTGCGTCAATAACAGACTTTCCATGATCAAAAGATATTTGAACAGAATTTTCAAATTTCAGCTTCAACGCTTCCACAATAACTTCCAGTGACTCCTTAAAACTGGTAATCTCTTCCTTGGGTGCAAGATCAACATGAGTAAACACCAGAGTGATGAAAGGTTTAAACTTCACTGATATTTTTGATTTTGAGATAATAAATCGTAACCAAGAAATAAGTTCCTCCTTGATTACTTCATCCCGTTTCAACATGAATTTCTCCTTTTTACCCTCCTTGAAAACAACTTCTCCATCTTTTTTTTCCACCAATGAACAAAGTATGACAAAGGAGCTAGCACTCTCACCATTGGATGGAATGAACAAGTCATGAAGAAAATGATAATCACCTTGACCTCCAAAATCCCATAGATAAATCTTTCCAACTTCAGTATCAATACGTGTCACTTCAATACCACTTGTACGAGGAATTTTTTTATGTTTACGTACTTTGATAAATGCTTGTTTTTCTCCAAAGGTTTTTCGTAGCTGAGTTTTGCCTACAAAAAATGCACATGATTTAATGCTAGACTTGTTCAATTCATCCTACAAACATTCAAAACCACGTCTATGAAGCTCTCCTTTAAAAGGATGGCAACTATGATTAATATGAAATAGTTAGAAACCTAGATTAATTGATGTTAAAAAGGATTTTACAAAACTCAACCATTGAAATTGTATCGTGTAATATGAAAGCACAAAATCAAACAAGATTCACCAACTTACATTACATCACATTTATATCTATTTTGGTCCATAAATTAATAATTAACAAACTCCATAGGAATGCTATTAAGCAAATTAATAGATGAATATACATACCGGCATATGGAAATCCACATAGAAATATACGAGACGACTGAGGTTTAATCAACTCCATGCCTTTCAAAGCATCCATAGTGTTGTTCTTCAACTGAATCTCCACCCTCTCAAATTCATTTGGTAAATCTGGCGACAAAACAATTTCTTCAAGGTAGAAATCTTGACCTATTAGATCCATTAGTTTTCCAACAATCGTCCTAGAATCAACACTCTTCTTAGAAACCTCTGCAACTACCCCCGATCTTTGTACCGAGCCTCCATGCATTGTCACAACAGTCGTCTCAGAAATTCGGGTTTCTGCAAGTACCCCGAATTTTGCAACCCCGAATCCAGCTTGTATCGAGCCTCCACGCATTGTCTCAGTCGTCTGAGAAACCTGAGAAACCTTTGTAACTATCCCCGATCCTTGTATCGAGCCTCCATCCATTGCCACACCAGTAGCAAAATCCAATTCAGAGAAAGGTATAGTTTTCATATCAAGCTTTTTAAGGTGTCTATTCCCTTGTAAAGCCTCAAAAATGCCAATCAGCTTATGATAACTCCAACAACTCGTAAATACAAACGTGCTGAAAGAGTTTTTCGTTTTTATCTTGTTTGATAATGAGACTGAAGCAGTTCTCGTCTTTTGTGTATATACCATCCGTGAATCAGTGTCCCAAAACAATCCAGACACAGCATGTAGCTCAATTGTCCTCAGCCTTGAATTCCTTTTAATCAAAGCGGTGAAGATTCCATACAGATGTTCAGGATCGTCATTTGAGCATTCCCATAGGAGCTCATGTAGCATGTTCTGATCTTCAACCTGTGACACACTTGGGAACAATTGCAGCAACAGAATCTCATCCATTTCCAATTGATATCCATCCAGAACTAGCGTCTCCAGAGTACTGATCTTTCTTATGCTCTTAGCCACCACAACAACGAAAGCTTTCGAAACCCCCTTCACAATTCTCAACCCAAGCACACGTAGAGCAGATAGTCTGCTCAGTAGGTCCTCGATTGTCGTCAAACTGATGTCATGACCAAACTGATTGATACAATACAAACCAGATAAAGGATTAGAATCTTAACGTTTTCAAACCATCTCCAACCAAGAGTGAGCAGCAACATCGATTTTCTAATGAAAGAGCATATTTAATAGTCCAAGCATGTAATTTATCCAATACAGTCAAATATGCCTCACGTAAATGTTATTTCCTTACGAGTTTTAGAATTTATTTTAATTCGTTTTCAGCCACAAGTGAAAATTATACTCCATTTAGAAAAAAGAGCAAAATTCACATCAAATCTGAGCGGCCAACATGCTAGCATTAGTTTCTTTTGGGAATTGTTAAAAGAATTGAACCAGCAAATTGAGAACAAAAGTAGAAGAAATTATAGTAAGTTATTTTACTCTCTATTCCGATAACATCTGTTAATTTGATGCTTATGAATAAATTGTTTATGAAGGTTGGATCATGGATAAAGCCAACCTGCACAGCTTATAGACATCCATCCAACTTATCTAATTTTAAATGCTCCAAAACTTAAAATTCTGTTCCTCTTCAGTTACTCTAACAAGTAGGCATGACAAATTACTTAAAACTTGGTATTCTCTGATTAGACTCAATTCAAAAGTTTAGTTCGCAGATACTTGAAGTGGCTTCAAGATGCAGTGAGCCTTGCCTGGGAGACTCAAGAGGAAACAAACGACCTCACAATCTCTACCATCAAACAACAATTCATGGCTATAGGCATTTTCACCATACCTCGATCTCCAGTTCTTCTAAAACCGGGCACTTCGTGACAGCATTGACAATGGATACCCATTCATCTTCCGAAAACTCCTCACCAGATTCTAGGCGCACGGATTGGACTGGCTGATATTTCATTGCCAGCCCTGAATGGATATTGGTCCTCCATCGTTCCCAATATGATGCGTTCTTGTCGATACCGGACAATTCCAGTATTTCGGTACTGGGAGATCTCACTCCAAATCTTATAGCACAATGCAGTTTACTGTCAGGAGGATATCTTTCCAAGGCATCGAAGAATGGTTGAAGAACTTCCGTATTGCTTTTTGCATCGTCTGGGGGTTTGAATTGACACCACCATCCAGGGGGAGGACGATCGCAGTCTTCCATGACTAGTCACCGGAATCCGAACAAAGATTTCAACGACAAGAAAATGCTCAACTATCCCCTGCCTAATCCAAACAACAGAGGGGTACCACAACGAACCAACCACAAGTCGATGGAATACTAGCCAATAGAATTAATAGATTGATCCCCAAGAGAACAAGCAAGTGTGGAGTTGAATTGATGGCCGCAGCTTTCAGATTCAAAAGCGTAAGGAACACCAGACGTGCCAAGTTTCGAGGAGTCAAAATCTGTAACCAGAAACAAAAATAAATGCTTAGAGATGCTCCGGCTGCGGCCGCTGCGACCGAACTGCTGCCAACCCCGTGGCCATCTTTTCCAATTACACTCAACTAAACCCACACAGAGCTGCTGAACCTCAGAAAAACCCAAACGCAAAAACAACACAACTCTCAGCCCGCAAGAATAGTCCACCGCTCTTCAGCAGATCAGGGAGCAGCTTCCAACACCCACAGACTCACTATTGCCCCGGGCTTGGTAATCCAACTGAACAGATAAAAAGCAGTACAACGGTCAACCTCACTGGAAAAGCGATGACTTTGGATTACGTTATTGATGGAAAACCCCCTCTTCGACTCCCGACTGGCCTCTCCTATCCAAACTGCCGAGCCCGATGATTCTCACAGTTGCTGCAACTGATACAGAATCACAGATTTAAACAAAACTGAAAGCTAGCTAGCCCACAACAAATCATCGATCTCATCACGAGCCGCGAGTTCTAAACCGACACATCAAACTCACTAGCTCATTTTGCATGCAACCTATCAAGACAAGCTGCACGGACTACGAATCAGTTGCAGCTTGTCTGCGTTATGCTAAAATACAAACCCTTCGCTGTGTACACGGCCGGACACATAATTACGGCGTGTGTAACTGAAGAAGCAAAAACCATCATCGGCTCTTAAGCAGATTCACTAAACAAGCACGGCACAAAGGATGGAACATTGTAATATACAAGAATAAGCAGATTGGAAGACGAGAAGATACACACCTCAGAAGCTCTCTGCGCGAGTTCCGCAAGCAGTACACCCGTCGAAACTTACACCAAACATCCACGTTCAAACTTTGTTCGGTGAAGAAAGATTATGCTAACTTAGCAGGCGATCACTGATGAGATTTCGTAGACTGTACTTCCAGTGTACAAGTACTCTGCGAGACTACATGCGAAGCTCAAGATCTGCGGAGTGCGAGTGAGCTAACCGTACTGATCTGTGATTCAAGGGGCGTGAAATGGATTGTGGATGTCTTCGCAATCGCCAGTGCAGGGGTCTCTTTATATTCCCCCATGGAGCGTGGCTCGGTTGCCAGGTTCGGTGGGGGCCAATTTTCTGGCCCCGTTTTAGGGTCTTAGGGTCTTTTTTTTTTGTTTTTTTCTTCTTTTTTTTTCCTAGATTTGGGGCAGAGGCTGGTGCGGAGGTTTAGGTGAGATCAGCAGGACCCCACTCAAGCAAATAATAGGGCAGAGATTTGCCCCCACCCCTTGACCCACCCCTCCGGAACCTAGCCTCCAAGCCACGCTCGATGGGGAGATTTAGACACTTTGCATGCTATGCGAAGTTGACATAGGGATCCACGTATTTTAGTGCTACGATCGTTTACAGGAGCCAATGACCTTTTTTTCTTCCAAAACCGGGAAATTCTGAATTTAAACCCCTCCAAGACCATTTTTGATGATTTTGAATTTAGAAATGGAGCATGCGGCCCCAAATTACTCTAGAAGCATCCCTCCAAGAATTTTAAACTATAAAACCAAAAACTAGGGAAAGACCATCAACCCTCCCCCAGAAAAAGGCTCGTATCAGTAGCATAGTCGGGCATGTTGATCCAAAGTTGACATAGTCAGGCATGTTGAGATAACCAGGTTCACGACTTCAAAATATCTTTGTTAAAAAGGATTTGTTTATGGAATTATTATTAAAAATCCCTCTGGAATTCTGTAAACCGTGTAACTACAGTGCAGTGAATAATGCAAAATTACTGTAAATGTGAGAGAGGGTCTAACACGTCACACAGCTGTGCCAGCTGACTTGTGTGTTCATTGATCTTTTGTAACATGATTTTCGTTTCCAATAGTACACCACCGCCTTCTGTTGTTGGTTAAGGTTGAGTGTCCTAAAAGCACCAACTTAAGCGACTTGACCTATTTTTAGCATCAGTAAATTCGAAATAAAAATATGATCACATTCGAAATATGTTTTCACGAGGATTGAAAAAATTTGCAACATGTAATTCGCATTTGTGAAATTTATACAAAATTCTAAACTGCTAAGTAAGATTTGACCCAAATGCGATATATACAAATGATGTACATCTATCCTTTCACAATCTAGAGTTTAGGACAAAGCGCTTTTGGGTAGCGTGGCACTTTTAGGTAGTCCAACCTTAGTAGACTGTGACCAAGTTGATATGCCGACCATCAAATTTTTAGACTTACTTTAGGCATTAGTTCCAACGTTTGGGCTGAAAATATACATTAAAATATACCCATTGAAGTCTTGGAGCACCCGGCCATAAACCTCACCCTCGTCTTAATGATGAAGGCCTCTCAACTAGGGCTTCTATTGGAGAGGGTAAAAAACCCCCCATAATTTGTTAGTTAATGAAAAAATTAAAAATTAAAAATTTTAAAATATATAGACTAACTAAAAATAAATAGATGTGTCCACTGAGACCTAGATTCCATTAAAAATACAAAATTTGCTAAAAAAGGGTTGATTCCCTCTAAAAATAGAAGCAGCCAGGGGAGGAAGGGGAGGGCATGCTTCGTCATTAAGACAAGGGCAAGGATTATTGTTGTGTGGGCTTTGGATTGAGGGTGGATCGAACAGACACTTAATTCACGTCGGTTTCCTCACACGGAGATCAAAATTTCTCTCTCTCTAGCAAGTTATTGTGTCAAGCCCAAAGGTCACGTGTAAAGGCCAATAGCAATGGGAGGAAGCACGGTAAAGTGGACCACAAAGTGACACATGTGATCATTAGCAAGGTGATTATGAAGTTTGCTGTTTTTCAAAGCTCATAGCTGATTTTGAGCATTTTGGTGTAGTTTTTGAGCATTTTAGTCACTTTTTAAGGTGTCACAAGGTATTTTATAAGCATCTCCAAAAAAAACATCTTCAATTGAAACTTAATTTGCCCACTAGTTCTAAATCATGAAAATGAACTTTTCCAAAGTTTTAATTTCTTCATTTGAGGGCCCTCTATTGTCTTTAGAGGATGTTTTTTCCAATTTAAAAAACAATGTTCGGTGAAAAAAACCTCACAAAAAGTACCGCGGAAGTGACCCTCCTAAAAAACATCCTTGCGGTACTTTTGGAACCCTAAACCAATTAACAAGTATATGAATTGACTATTTTAGAATACCTCTTAAATATACAGAGGGCCCTACTTCATCAAAAGTGATTTTTAGATAGTTTTTGATACTTTTCTAGCCACTTTTTCAAATGACTGCATTCACTTTGCTTGGATTTAAAGCCCTCATACAATAACTTTAAAGATTCTACTTTGCACCAAACTTTTTCAATTTGTAGAAAAACAAGTTGAGAATCTATATTAGCAAAAAAATTGACTTCAATTACATCTTTCCATCACTTTTGTGCATTTTTTGCAAAAGAACTGAAATTGACAATTAAATAAGCACTTTCTTGGTCCACTTTATTGTGCTTCTCCCTAATGAGATGAGTAGTTGTAAATTCATGGAAAATTAAAAACAAATTCAAAAAAATTGAAACAATAAAGGAAGGTGTAGACATTAATTAAGAAAATGTGGAAAAGCATTTAGCAATAGATTCATTGTTAAAAGAAAATTATGACTAAATGGAATTTAGTTTGTTTTGGACTAATATAACTATTGTGCCAATGATTGTCAAAGGATTAAAATTTATAGAGCATGACAAGTCTTGTAGAGTTTGATCGGCCATTTATAGCCCAAGAGCCTTATCTACTTGCATATATTTTATTTCAAAAATTCACCACATTTCACGAGAAGTTTAGATCTTTTAAATCGGAAGGATCAAGTTATGGTCGAGAGATTGTTGCATTGACGCCAAAACTCCCAAAAAATGCTTCCATGTAGACTTGATGAGAGATGATGGCCTTTGAATTTTGGCCAATAGTGTAAAGGCTAATAGGCGAGACCTTGGATGTTCTCGTAATTGGATTAGTGAAAACCGGACAACCTCTCAACCTTTGACCAGTCACAGACCCTAAGTTACATCTCATTAGTCACCTACTGTAGAGTACCTTGCCTCATGCTTTCCCACTCTAAACTTGAATTTAGATGAAACAAACCTGTCTGGTTTGTACCGTGATCTGGTTTGATATCCTTGTGATTGTTTGTAGCATGCTTGACTGCCCACAGATGTTGCACTGGGCATTGTGGGCTTTCCAAATGCGGCCTGCTTCTGGATTCCTCAGGCTGATATCATAATTCTCTTTCATGGAAGTCAAACTGGTCGATGAACCCACACTCAGACAACGTGGTCAACATCTCTATAGTACACAAGCAACACCAGAACTCCGTCCGAGAAGTACACGAAATTATTCGGAAGTAGAGACAATTTTGTACAAAACAAAGTAATGGTATTGAATATAACCACATCATCTTCAATACTTAGGCACTCTGCGGATATTTCGACGTAAGTCGGAACGCTGAAATTTTTTTTCTGTTTTTTTAGTATCCGAAGCTGACATTAAAATCAAATTCATATTTCCCTTACTCCTTACTTGAACCAATGCATTGCAAGGAGTTATCATTGTCATATGTCACTGAAAATACCTTCCCTGGCATCGTTATTTCAATACCGAAATCGAGGAAATTTTTCATCGGCACATGGAATAGATCCAGGAAGCCCTGAATCACAAAAGTACAAATCCAAAATAAAACATGTATTTCCTGAATCTGAAGAGGTTCGCTATTATTCGAACAGATTCCTGCTCCAACTTACATGCTACGTGTAAACGTTGGTGCAGCATGTGGTACGATCATGATGATTGTCATTTCATTGCTTGGATACAGGTTGATCATGACAAAAAATCACTCTAGCAAACTATATGAGCTGGAGTCCAATCATCTCATGGGCTTCGCTGGTTTTCGTCAAGGAGCCCAAGAAAGCGATCAAGAATTAAATGAATGGAAATTCGCAATAATCAGAAAGGGTGATTCTGAATCTGTTTTCAAAGGCATCCTCACAGGATCGGGTGTTGCAATTGGTATGAAGCGACTCAAGCACGACTCTGAGCCCGCTGAGACAGACTAATTCTTCCTAGCAGAAGTATCCAACATTGGTCAATTCCGTCACCAAAACATATTCCAGCTGCTGCCTGGGTTGGTGCCATTCGGTATAGATGAATTTGTTTTGTCCAGCTTTCCAAGTGGACAGTAGCATGCGTCACTGCCATCCCAAGAGCCCAGGTGGAGCTGCTCGCTGCCCACCAATTCTCCCAACCATCTCTTAACCACGTTATAAAAGCCTGCTTTTACATCACCTTTCTCGTCACCGCCTACTTGGCGAGGTTTCAGACAACCACGTTCCTGCGATGTCAGAATCAAACCAACTCTCGCATCGCCACTCGAACCAGCCTAACTGGGAGTATATAAGGGACGCTCATTCGTTTCTTCTACCATCCAGTACTCATCAACGTTCCCTTTATCTCGCTGCAGTTAAAGTAACGCTAGAAACTGAAATCCAATACTGCGTGCGTGCAGATTCAGAATAGTTGCCATTCGGCCACAGACATTTGTAAGCACAGAAGTTCCTTCAGCAGATTACGACCATGGCAGCCTCAAGTACAGTCGTGTGCGGCCAGATGGTGACTGCTCCCGCTCTCGCCAACACCACCTCCAACTTGCGATGCTCCAAGCTGATCGGCGCTGCGTCGCCCTCGTTGGCGGCGTTCCGAACTCGTACCTCGCAGGTGGTTCGCTGCGAGGCTGGGAATGACCGGGCGGGCGGTTTGCGGGAGGCCGTGGACCAGGCTACGAAGAAGACCATCACCAAGGACGACATCCTGAGGAATCAGGAGACGAACGAGTCCGAGAAGAAGTCGGTGTTTGGAACCGAGCCCACCTCCGGATCGTTGTACCCGCGCCCGGAAGTGGAGAGGAGGCCCGAGACGGGCGACAAGTCCTTCACCGGCTTGTTCGCATTCGACGGCGCTGCCCCCGAGACCATCAACGGCCGCTTGGTAAGGCCACAGTGCCCGTTTGCTTGTATGAGCACTGGATTCGATTGTGCTCGCTAGAAATTACAGGAGATTGAATGAGTGGCATTGTGATTTGCCCATTTGCATTTGTTTGTGGCCTGATGGTTAGCGAATGTGCATTGCCGGTGAATTTTGCAGGCGATGGTGGGACTGGTGTGGGCGTTCTTGGCCGAGAAGGCGACGGGGCTGACGGTGTTCGAGCAGCTGTACACCCCAGGGCAGACGGGGCTGGTGTTCTTCGTCGGGGCGGTGCAGCTGTTCACGTACGCGTCGCTAGTGCCGATCATGAACGGGGAGTCGACGGACGCGCGGAGCTTCGGGCCGTTCACAGCGCGCGCGGAGAGGTGGAATGGGCGTCTGGCCATGATCGGGTTCCTGTCGCTGGTGGTGACGGAGATGTTCCGCCACGCCCCTGTGTTCCACTAAGCTAGCAAATTTGTTTAGCTCGGTCGCTGATTCTTGCGTCAAGCCTGTACATTTGAGATGATTTGAGATGTAGTCAGTGATTATCTGTACATAGAGTGGTTTGCGATTTCGCGACTCTGCGGTTACCGCTAGAGTTGAGACCAGTGGAGGAAGATTGCAGTGTTTTGGAAATTTTGGAGATGACATAGAGGCAGTATTTTGCTGTTACTGAGGTAACATTTTGTTTGTCCTCTCTTATAAAGTTATGGTGTTCATGACGAATTTGGCTTTCGCTGTTGAAGCTGTGTTGTTACACATTTTGTGTTTTGATTGGTCTACGAGACAGTTAAAACCGGTTTGGGTTTCCAAGAATGTAGTTCCAGCTTCCTCCCATTGAGTTTGATCAAAGTGCTTACTCGTATGACCTGTATGCGCTTGTAATATCCGCGTGCACTAAAGAAATCCCAAGCAATTAGATGAATAACACTAACAGTCACTGGATCAAGTACACTATTTCAGGAAAGTGTGGCACCAGATTCACAAAAACCGATTCCAGAAGTCGAAGAATTGACGTTACAAGTGTGCCAAAGCTTCAACCAACTCAGTCGCCTTGGAGTACCACAATCTACGATGGAGCAAGAGAATTTTTCGTTGACACAAGTCATATCACGAAGTCTGTCTCTCTAGATCTTAGTCAACGACTTTCTGCTCACCTTGCGGCAAACAAGTTATAAATAATCTGAGCAGTCAAGCATTGAAGCACCTCAGGGAAATCAATGACCTCGACTGCTTCAAAAACTTCGGTGAGAGAAAACAAGTTCCAGAACATAAAGAAAGGATTCAAGAAAATCAGTTTTGTAACTCTTCAACTTTATCTCTCCCAGCTTAAAAACCAGCTGTGCAACCTCACCATACCAAAAGTGACCGTAGGGTACAAAGAAAATTGTTCGAGATTGCACCCGCAAAAAAATAGCTTAGTCGCCGGAAGAATGGGAATGTACATTCGCTGTACAAAACTATGGATACAAAAGTGAACTTCCTAGTCAGGAACAAAGTAACTACCATACCAAACTAAAACGTGAATTGCCAATTTGATGTATTTCGCACTGACAATGAGGATGATCCAAATAAATAATGTCGATGCACCCGCGCGCTACTCCTCCAATAAGCCGGATTCCATTACCAGGTCCTCATTGTCTGCCAAGATGTTCTCCTCTGCAAACAAGTACCCTTCTAATCCAGACTCCACTGCTTTACGACCCGCTCTCGGATCCTCAGGCCAGTTCTCACGAATCATCACCAGCTTGTTGAGGTTGTCTGGACCTATATGGCGGCGGCGTACAGCTGTAATTAAACCCGCAACACTGAATATCCTCTCAGTTTCAACTTGAGTCCCCACTATTCCCAAGATCTGTCGTGCAAGAAAGCCCACATTTGGGAATTGAACCTCCCGGTCCTTCCACCACGCCAACGGGTTTTCGCACTCTTTGGGGTCAATATGAAGTCGCCGAAACAAAGACAGCTCTGCCTTAAGATGACCAACTATAGCCTCGTCATTCGAGGCTGTCGATCCAAATAATGAGTTATCATCAACCGAATCCTTCGACGAGGGGCTCAGTGCTGGAGCGTTCTCGATGCTGGAAGGATTCAATTGCTTGAAGACGGTTACCAAGCTTGGAAGCAAAGCATTGGCGTCGGTCTCAGCCACAACCTGCAAGGCCCTCTCCCTGCCTACGTAGTCCTTCACCAGACTGAGACCCTTGTACCGTGGATCTAACATTAACGCAAGCATGTTGTGCGCATGCTTGGCCGAATAAGAAACAGTGAAAGAGAGGAAAGGAGCAAGAGCATTAATAACCTCAGACATCATCCGAGACTGTAAAACCTCCAGCTCGGAGTCAAAATTGCCAGTCTCCAGTTTCGGACTGACCAACCCTTTCTCAATCTGTTCCTTGTGCAGTTGTATGCATAAACCAAGAGCAGAAGCAAGGGCATCGGATAGCAGCCAGTAGCCCTTGCTCTGGTTCGTGACGCATTGCTGAACCATAGGAATAAGAGCGTCAGTGACAGCTTTGGCGACAGTCCAGGTTTCTAAGCCGGGGAGTTCGGAGAGTATGTCGTTGGTCATGAAGTAACTGAAAGCATGCTGATAATCCAAGGCCTCTTGGAAAAGGATCACCTTAGATGCGAACCTCCCCTTTATAGGTGTTCTCAACTTGCGAGGGTGAAGACCAGCATCAACACAGGCCTTCAACCAATCCTGCTTCCTATTCTCGGAAGTAGTAGTCCAAGAAATCGTCTTCTTCAGAGTAGCTATAGCCGTGTCAATGCTGACTTCCCTCATACGAGAACAGACCTTCTCGTCAGTGGTTGCGTTTTCACAAGCCTTGAACATTACATGTCCAAAGCAAGTCCCTGAATATGGCTCAGGGAGCTGAAGTGGAGCACATAACACCATGGAAGAAAGTGCACTGATGAGTGAACCCAGCCTCGAGTCATCGTCCACGACGAATGCAATGATCTTATCTGTCAAGTTGAAGGAATTTAGAAGCTCCTTTACTTCCACAGCCAGGGCTGCTCCAGCTACATCAGGAGCCTCGAACACACCGATGGTCACGCGGCAAGGCACCCATTGCTCGTTGATAAAGTGTATCACTAGAGCAACTGTGTTCACGCCCCTTCGTGACATCCAGAGATCAAAAGATGCAGTAGCAGTCACACAGCCGGCTAATGCAGGCAGAATGTATTTCTCCATGGTCTGAGAGACCATGCGAGGAATGACTTCATCAGCTAATTGACGGCCGGCGGGGAAATTCACACGGCCACATTGCCTCATGACCAATCTTCTGAGCCAGACGTTGTCTACCATAGACATGGGATGGCAACCTTTTGCGACATACAGTACCAAATCCTCCAGAAGTCTTTCTTGTGCAGGGTCAGACTTCTTTCCAGGACTTGGATTGCTCATGAAGTCAGTGAGTAAAAGAGGCGATGGATCTTTCTTCATCCTGCGAGGTTGTTGACCTTCTGACCGTGTCAAAACGTTTGGCTTGCGTGTTGCCTTGTACTTGGTGAAAATATCACCATGCTCTTGAGCTACGTGTTTCTTCATAGACGTTGTACCGTGCTGCTTGTTGTAGGTTACTACACCCTTCCTCACACGTGTGGCACTATTTGGTCTGTGCTCTTGCTGAGCAGGATGACAAATAGCGCATCGCATTTGCTGAGGGTGTGCAGAATCGGGCTCTGAATTATCATTCACAACATAAAATGCCCATGTTGCAGAGGCACGGCCATGAGGAGCCCAGAATTGTTGATTAGCACGAAGTTGGGCAAAATGCCCGTTCCAAACTTCATCATCCTCAGATGGCTGAATATCTTCGGGTACCTCGGCAAGAGCACCTATTCCCTCGCCACCCACACCCACTGTAGCATCGTCGTCAGTTGGATGAGAAGTACCGTATCCAACTCCACACAAAGACAGTCTTGCAGGTTGCAACAGAACAAATACAAAATATACGTCCTCACTCCACAGAAAATAAAGCACAAATGCAGGAACAAGAAATACAATTTAAGTAGTTTCATGGTTAAGAAAACAGTGTTCATGTATATTTACCTTGCTGTGTACCAAACATCATAAGCTGTGAACCAAGAAAGGTTGACTCCATGCTTCCTTCTCCTCGAGAGGATTTTCGAGGAGTATCAGTTTCGACACGATCTGTGGTTCGTTTTCTTGATCGTCCCATCGTTCGCAATGGTGTATGATCTTTGATTGATGCATCGTCCACCATGCCTATAGCTGTTGGAGACCACATCACCAGAAATTCATGCTTCGGATTAAATAAATAAAAGGATTCTAACATAAGACTAACAATAACATCATAAAACAAGTTCTTCTAATCATCATAGCTCAGACAGCTCACATCTGAAAGCAACGCAAGAGCGAGCTTTAAGAGTCAATCAAATTCAAATCAAATAACAGAACCCTGTCTCTAATCAAAGTCTTCTTCGTCAGCTCTAAAATAAACAATATCTGTAGAAATAAATGTTCTTAAACCAAAATTTACAACTCGTCAACTTAAAAAAATTGTGAAGGTTTATCGAATTCCTCACGTACATCCATAACCAATCCGGTCCCTGTCATCCCACTGCCACAGCGCATTGTAAACCTCTTGAGAAAAATCAGAAGGAAGATGAGCATTGTTCTTTTCATCAAAAGTCATTTCCCAGTACGACTTCTGGTCTTGCAACATGTTGACCTCAAAATCCTTGATCCTCTTAAACTCGCCACTCAAAGACGCCCACTTCTCATGGCAATCTAGCGCGCTCCGTTGCACAAGCTGACCGCAAACGTAATTTTCGATCGTTTCCCACTTCTGCTGCTCATGCACTTCTTCGTGATGACCGCCGACCCTCTCTGCGTACTCCTTCATCCCAGACACCAACACCAGCATCTCCAACACCTCCCAAGGCCCTTCTTTGTAGTTCTTGTCATCCTCTTTCTCCCCGTCCCCCATATGATCCTCCTCCACCTCCATCGCCTCCGCCTCGCGACGCCCCGCATCCATCATCGTACCATCCATGTGCGTCTGCGTCCCATGCTCCTCCACATGCCCTCCGCTTCCGAGCTGCCCCACAACCTCCTCCATCTTGTCACCCCAGCTCCTCTCGTCCCTGTAACGTCCTCCAACCCTGCGTTCACCTCATCCTCTTCCCTTCCTGTCAACCCCAGTCTCCATCACCCACCCCAACTCTCCTAAACACCAAAACTCCCATAACCTCACTCAAAACCCCAAACCTTCTCCTCTCCATCCCAACCCCACCAAACCCTAATCCCTCACCAACTCCAAAAAAAAAACCCCCACCAGTCACCAAAAAACTCAACCACCTCACTCTGACCTCCCACCACACCACTAAACCAAGCCCCACAAACGAAAACTCGTAATAAAAACTCCGACAACTGGCAACTTAACCCAGCAAAACACAAGAAAGAAAACCACCAGCCCCTTCTTAAACAACCATCTATTTCTCCAACATCCTATATCTATTTCCACAGAACACAAACCCAAGAGTACAAGTAGACACAAAACTACAAAACTCCAAACACTCCAAACACTCCAAAAACTGATGACTCAAAAATCAAAGCAAAGAAAACAAGAACTCTGCTATATTTTGACCGACCAAACTAACTCAAGCATCCATTCCTTTGTCGAACATCTCATATCTATCTCCCAAGAAAACAAGAAGAAACGAGATAGACAGAAGTAAAAACACAAGAAGGAGCGAAACCCAGAAAGATCACAAAACGAGGCGCAAAATCACACAAGACAAGAAATGTCGAAAAGTGAGCTGATCTTTTGGTATTTTTATTTGACATGAGCATGAGCGGGAGAAAGGGAGAGATGGGTTGTGATACCTGGATGGAGGTGACGACGGAGGTGGTCCGAGGGAGGGCGGCGTAGAAGGCTAAGGGTAAGGTTGAAGTTGAAGTTGAGAACGACTACGGACTGATTGAGGGTTCGAGAGAGAGGAGTGCGTCAACTCAACTGGCGAGGTTGGGCGGGCGGGAGCCTGAGTTGCGAGTGTGGGGGAGCAGCATGGGCAAGTGTGAGGTGCCGTGCCCGGGTATCAACAAGGATAGGATGTGGAAGTGAGGTTGAAGTTGCGATGATTGAGGGAGAGATGCGAGGAGGGAGGGGAGGGGGAGGGGAGGGAGGGAGGTGCGAGAGACTGCGTCTGCGAAACCCTGCCCTGCCCTTTCCTCCCTCGGACTCCGCCAACCCTAGCCTCGCGGCACGCCCAGCTTACCCCGCTCTCTCTTTTTCCCTCCATTTTCTCACTTAGAGCCCGCTTTCTTTTCTTTTCCTTTTTTATTAAAAAAATGGTAGGAAATACTTGAGACCGGTTTCTTTTTCTCTTTCTTTTTTTCTTTTAATATTTATTCTTTTTCCTCTTTCCCTTTTTATTTGAGGGGATTATAGTAGTTGTTGTTGTAGTTGTGGTTGTCATGGTTGTAGTAATTCTTGTTGTTGTTGTTGTTGTTGTTGTTCTTGTTGTTCTTGTAAATGGTACAAATATTTAATTTTGGATTTCACCTCAATAGGTTAGTTGATTCTTGCACCTCCAAACAAATATATAATTTTTTTTAAAAGGGTTAGTTTCTCAAAAAAACAAAAAAATGTTTTTATTTTTTTAAGACAATTTTATATGGCTTCAAAATAGCCAAATATCCCTAAAAATAATTCACCTTATTTTTATTTTTCAATTTCTAGTGCCTTGGTCACGTTGATTGCACCCCGTTCTACATCTTTCTCATTCTACATTTGTATTGTAAAAGTAATATTTTTAAATGAAGCATTAACTAATCTTCTTGTATTTAATCTTCTTCAAAATTTTAAAGTTTTTTTTTACCTTTGTTGCTGAAAAATTATATTGTTGGGATTATTATTTTTCATTTTCGAATTTGAGATGGAATTTGAAATGTAAAAAGGTTTAGTGCTTGGTTCTTTTGAAAAGTTATTTAAATAATGTAGTTGGTTTGTACACTTTTAAACAAATATTTGTTTTTTTCTTAAAAAATTAAATTCATTTTTTCTTAAAAAAAGATCTTATGCAGCTTTAAAATAATCAAATATAGCTAAAAGATGAATTTTATTTCTACATGGATGAGCATAAAGAAAGTTGGCTACAATATAATATCTTCTATTGACATGGCAAAACTTTCAAAACTATGAAAGAGATTGAAGACATGGATTAATATGGTAAGAAGAAAATAATCAATAATAAAAAATTGATGTAGTCAAATTGTGTATCTATTTGTGTAAACTGGTTAGTTTGTCAAATGGCTTATTATGCTTAATTTGAAGTAAATGAGAGTTTATGGTGTTTCATTGAGTCAATAAAAAATCATTTATTACTCTTGTAGCATTATGTTTGATTATTTTACAGATTTTGATAAAATATGCTTTAAAATATAAAATTTATTTTATATGAGACATAATAATGTGCCTATTGAAGAAATTATTACAAATTTTATTCAAAATGCATAAGATGAAGCCACTTGATTGAATGAAAAATAGCTAGATATACTTTGTTATTGTATAAAATACATTAAGAATATATTGTTCTATTTTCATAGTACATAAGATTATTATCATTATATTACTAAATTTAATTTTATACGGTATATATTAAAAATGCTTTTAATACCAAACAAACATTTTAAATTCACAATTGCACAACTTCATTGAGCTTAACTTTATCATTGTAAAATTTCCATATTTAAACTAATTATTTATATTTGTCATATTATGATTTTTATTTGAATGAAAAATCCTAAGAAGTAATGTAAATCTAAAACCATTATTTTTAGAAATTATAATACTTGAACATGATTTTTTTGAACATATAATTTTAAATATCAACAAGAAAAATAATTCATACATTCTTTATGCACGCATTTTTTTAAATACCTTAGTAAGACAATAAAACATGATAATGATAAAGTGCAAATCATAGCTATGGATTATGAGATGCATTTCTTAGTAAATAATTTTACGTTTTACATGCATCTATATTACGATAATTCATTTTAGAAGATGTCAAAAATATATCATGAGATTTAAAAGAACACAATCAAACTATAATTGTATAATCTTAAAATAAATAAATAAATAAATAAATAAATAAAGAAAATAAAAAATAAAAATTTATATCAACAAAAAAATACTTATCTCAGATTATGCATTAGCTCCTCGGCCGCTATAGATCAATAGTACGCACATCTTCAATGTTTAATCAATTGTATATATTGATATATTTTTTATATAGACTATATCAAGATATTTTGTATCTTTAAGCTACTTATAGGTTCTAATTTTTTTAAATTATTTAAATCATAGAATTAAATGTATAAATTTATTTAAAATTTTAAAAACCATATTTAAAAAATAACATGGATGGACGTCAAAGTGTGAATGTGTGTGCTTGTGTATGTCTATGTATATATATATATTTTTTTATTGTACCAATTTAAACATTTTTTCATTGTCTAGAATAATTTTGGTTTCATATTTACATTAAAATTCAAGCCAATTATAAAGTTGTTTTACAATTTCAAAAAATTTTATTTTACAAATTAAAAATAATTAAAAACAGATGATGCATTTTTTACATGCATTGTATGAAAACATACATTAACATATAATATTGGAGTTATATCACAAATTACATATAGTTTTTGAATGAATTTCAAACAATATATAAATAGCTAGTGAATGTTATATAAAAGACTGTTTATAAGATTTTTTATGTATCGATAATTTTTAGCATGCATGTGTGTTTTGTGAATTATAACTTTAAAGCACAAATTCTTGAGTCTTGATTTTGCTTTTGTTTCTGATGTGTTTTGCTTTTTCCCAATGTCTTAAAATAACATACAATGTTAATTTGAATTCAAGCTAAATGTGGTATGTTGTTGTATTTACATTTTTTTCTGCTCATTCCAACTTTACTTCTATTTTTATCGTTTGTAAGTAAACATATAGTTGAAGCTGCATTCAAGGCTTTTATGCCTACTTCTTAACTTTAAGAAGATATAGAAGGCTTGCAAAATCAAATTTCGTGATGAACTCAAGGCATACTAGGAAGATAAGCAAGTGAACATCATTTCAGGAGAATCACATCACACCTGTTAGTTCTATGATTCCATAGATACGTGGTATTTGAATATTTATTTATGATTTATCAATTGAAAAGAAAATTTTAGAAATAACTTTTATAATGTTTTTAATCTTTTACAATTATCTAGAATTTAAAAATCACTTCTATAAGAAATTTCTCATAATAAAAAAATAAACATGAAGCAACATTTTTGTAGATATTTTTAAATACAAAGTGGAATTTTTTATTTTTTTGAAACAAATAATTATTAATTTTTTAAAACAAACAATTATAAAGTTGATGATGAAACTTTGTCATAGACTACCAATGCGGCAATTAAATACATGATATAAACTATTTTGATACTCATCAAAGTTAAGATTGAAAGTGCAATATTTGAAAATTTAAAAGATCTTGCAAAAGAAAATGATGTAGAGATGATAAAATTAAGTTCAAAATTAGATAATGATGCTATGCTGTAGAGTCAAATACATATGTCTATGGTAGCAACAAAGTTTCTCAAGCCTTTTGATTAATTATTTCATTAAAAATAAAAATAAAAATAAAAATAAAAAATTCTCCAAGGTGAAAGTAAGGTAGTACTTGGTTTTGAAATGTAAGTCAAAGGTCTTCACTACAGCAAAAGAAATGGATCCACAAGTACTTATCTTTTATCTAATTGAGATGCACAAAAAACCCATTATCATACTTTGATGATTTCAGAGTCCACAAATTTATTTTCATGTGCATTGCTTTAAAAATATAGTGTATGGATGGAAAGTAGTGCAATATGTGCTTCACCTTTAAACATCAAAATAAACCAAGAATCAATTCTTCAACCTTTTCCACAATGACAAATAAATTTTTACATTTGTATGAACAACTTTTGACAAACACATTCCATTTTTGATGAATTAATAATATTTAATGATGATTTTTTTAATCATTAATGGTGAATTTAGGTGCACTCAAAATTAAAATGCTTTCTGGAGAAGGATTTTCACACTTTCATTTTATGGATGAATATAGTAAAGTACATATAATTATTTTTATACTAGATAGAATTACTACTAATGTGATATTAATTTTATAGATATGTTAAAACTAATTTTATATAGATTCTACAACCTAAATTCATTATTTACAAGATAAAATTAAAGTAGAATTAAAAATGTAAAGTTCTAATAATTCGATTGATTGAAATGATACTTTATTTATGATATTATGACTTTTATTTCAATATAAAAATCTGAGAGTCAATGAACGATAAGAGCATACAAAGAACTAGGTTGATAGGAGCAAACCATGCGCAAAGATCAATAGTAACAATCTGTCATTTATAGTCATAGTTGCAACCAATCTCTCCAATTTTTCTTTTCAAAGTATTGATTTAGCTAGCTCAAAATTCCCACAACACTGACTCCAAACCCTAGTGCAGCAAAGAAAAGCTGAATTTTGCATGAACAGTGTCATGTGAGAACATTGTACTTGTTGGGTGAATATGAAATAAAATTGGAGAAAAACCAATCCATAAATGACCTACTTCAATAGTCCAATAGACGCATGACCATGACAAAAGACTAACAAAACAGAGAGTGCTCCTCTTCCTTGGTAATTTCCACAAAGATGACACCCATCTAGTTTACAAGAGCTGAAGGTAGTGTTTGTTGAGACAATTCCCTCACCTCCGAGTCTGTGGAAATATGTACACTTGAAAACAGTTTGCATCAACATTGAGAACAAAAATCAATGAATCTCTTTTTTTGAGGTTATTATTAATTACAAAGTTCTTTCATCCTCGATAAAGCTGTACTTGAATTGACCCATTTCGCTTCTTGAGAAGACAAATTCGCACGCTCCATGCATTAGAGATAATTGAGTTCGAAGTATTACCCATTCTTCCAACTTACCGCCATGTTCTCCCACGAAGCATACTGTCACATACTGAAGACAGCAAATGAATGAAAAGATTCAGCATATTCTAAAAATGGCATGTTTTAATTGGTACGTAACCAACAATCTCCAAAATAAGTTTGATTATCAAGTTTAACTTACTAGCTGCAATGTCAGGCAATGCAATGCTTTACGCGTATGTGAAAGAATCTTAAGAAAAAAAAAACACACTTGGACTTATGCAATTCTGCAAGAACTTGGAACATATCTCCTGTTATCCATAGCATATGTACGTTAGATCTAGCCTCATATAGCGTTGTAAAGCTTAGGATATGACTCTTATAAGTTCCCATATGTTTCAAAAAACTAAGTAAGTCTTTGTAAGTTTCCGAAATATGTTGCTCCTCACCTTCTTTATCACTATTGAATAATATTTGTTCAAGAATGATGTGACATTTGAACTTTACAAACATTAGATTTCTATAATTTGATTCAAATATTAGAATTATTCAAATTCAAATGTTGATTAAATTATACTTAAATTTTAATAAATTATTTATTGAATATATTCAATATTTGAAAATTGAATTTTTAGGTATCTGATTATAAATAATTTATTTATTAAATACATTAAATATTAATAATTAATTTTTTAGTAAATTAATTTTTTATTTTATTTTTTAATATTTTTTATTGGCTTTTAATGGATACTTTATTCATCTCATAAATTTCATGGTTTAAATTAAATTCAAGTGAAAAATACAATATGAATACATATAATTTAAAAGATTATATTTTATTTATATACTTAGATTTTTTAAAATTGGAAATAAATTTAAATTAAAATAGTTATTTGAATACAATAAATTTATCAAAATTTAGAGGGTTTTAATGTGTAATACAATTGTAATTTTATCTTAGCATTTTTTTAAACCGATACAACAATATAATGACCTAATAAAATAATTATTAAGCTTAATCATTTATAATATATTTTTTTATTCCTCAAGGTACTCGTAACCAAGATACAGTTGGAAACTATGTTAGGTAGGATTGCATGGAATCAAAAATATATATTAATTTGTGAAATTTTAAATGTGGATTCTTTGTGTCATTGTGTACTTGCTAAGCTTTGTTTCATAAGATTCTAAAGTATAATGCAAAAAACATGGATAATTAAAACTTTTAGATTTTAAAACGATGAGCTTAAAAATTTATAATTTTAAAGTAAATGAATTATCATTTAGTAAAGATTAATACTTATAAGAAAAAATTCGAACTATAAGTAAGAATACTACAAAGTCATGTTATATGAGAAACTTGATCAATTCTTCATCAAATGTATGATACGAGTACATTTTGGAATAGAAAAATACATTCTAACCAATATATGGTTTCATCTTTAGAATTTTTTGTGTATACTATGAAATTGTCCCTAATAAAAAATAAAAGCCTCATTACAAATTTGTAAAGGATATTATTTGGAAATTCAGAGAATGTAAGATTTGAGCTTTTGGAATGATTGAAAGGAATTTGTTTTGCAATTAACCCCTAAAGGACAATTGTCCTGGAATGGGCTTTTTAAAAATTTGGGCAGGTTTCTAGAATTCCAATTTAATTCGTAAATCTTTGAAAAAAATAATGTAGGTAGGCATTTTGAAGAGGTATGTGTTGGATTTTATTTTTTTTGGATCATACTAAAAAAAATTATGGTACCCGAAGTGGAAAAAGCTGTTAAATGGGCAATCCAGGCAGCCATGCTAAATACATCAATTACTTCTGAAATTATTTCTATAAATACTTCATGATGTCATCTTTGAGGTTTCCAAAAAAAAACGACTTTGAGTGCGTAATGTTCACTCCACAAAATATCAAAATTTTCTCACCATTTCGGGCAGTGTACAAAAAAAACTTCTTTTTCTCTTCATAAAAATTAGAAAAAATCTTATTTTAGGTTTTTTTTTTTTTTTTTTTTTCTTCAGTGAAAATATGAACATCAATCTTTACTTTGACCGTTTGGATTGGGACTTTATTGAATAATGGAATTTCTAGGAAAGAAATAAGATTTAGCACTCTTATGTATTCAACTTAATAAAATATTGTTTTCAACATGCTACACTTGAATTTCTGGTGTAATTTTTTTAATGAAAGTACCTTACTTAGTCTTCTTTGACATGCACCAAAACCCCCAAAATCCATAATGCAAAAAACCTAAGAAAAAAAAAGTTGGAGTGTGTCAAACTAGTCAAAACTCTTGTCAAAAAAGTTTGTTTTTAAATTTCAATTGCTATAATCTTCTAATCTCTATGGTGGATTATATCTAAATTTTTTGAGCTGTCTTTAAGAATAATCTAGTTGAAGATCTTACGGTTAGAATTAGAAAATAATGATTTTTTAGTCATTCAAGCTTTTTTACATTGGAAATGGCAGTTTTAGAGCGTTTATTGGTGAGACATAGTCAAGGAACTTTAGGGATTAAAACATTACAATCATGCAATTGGTTTGGTTTTTTACAATAAATTTTGGAAAAGACTTTATCAATAAGTTTGATAATAGATCCTATGGTAAAATTGCCAAAGAATGTTTTGAAATTAAAAAATTAGCTTGTCTTATAAGGAGGTTTTTATCTGCAACCATCAAGAGTATTTGGGAACTAAAGTTGTTATTATATCCAATTGTTATATTATATATTTAAAATTATCCTCCAACGACATTCTTTATCCATGAAGTTGTATATGGTTTTTTGCCAAAATTATCAAAACTAAATCATTTCCACTTTAAAGCAGATCAATCTCAATTAAAGCATCATCTAATAGAGTCAACTATATGATCATAAAACTAACTTAATATACAAATCACATATCAAAAATGGATTATTGCTTTTTCTCATTAAAGAGATTGTAGTGATAAAAAAATGTTGATTTTTTTTTTCATTGTAGAAACTTTTTTTGGTCATTATTGAATGTATGCCCTTCTAAAATTGATGTATGATATAACTTGGTTGAATGGAAAATTTGAGTAGAAATATGTTTAAGAATATATTGCAAAATTTGAAGAAAACAATAAACAAACTTTGATTTCTTTTTAAAGTTGCCCTAGTTGGATCTCAAAATTAGAAAGTTTCATAATTCCTACCAATGACTTTTTATTTGTGAGAATTAATTTCCTTCATATTTATTTAAATTCTCTGCATTTAATGAAAATTTGAAAATGGTAAAATAAAGATTGATACTTCATCTACAGTGACCTAAACTTCCGAACTCCAAGTTGGATTTTAAATACTTTAGGGTTTAATAATCCAATGGTTTATTATCCAAGTGGTTATTAATAATATTAATAATTATTATAAAATAACATGTTTTTAGATAGATGATGTATTTATAATAAAGTTGAATTGTAGAAAAACGAATTGTTTTCAAAACCGATCATGAACAAAAGATTTTGAATATATCCAACTTCCACTTAATACTTTAAGTTTATGCATTGTTACCAACATGTTTACTATTTTGCATATCAATACACCAACAATATATCAATATTTGGTGTGGAATACATATACTGTTAATTGTCTACAATGAACATTGTTTGTTTAACATGAGAAAAAAATGTTCAATTAGTACTATAAGTTTCTATAGTATTTTATTTTGAATTGATTTGTACCAAATCAAATAGACTTGTACTAAATTCCAAAGCACAACAATGATAATTGGGCTATACCAGATAGTTCAACCCAATCACCCTATGTCTTTAGCTAGAGTCATTAGTTACTAGGCTATTATCCTCATTTAAGTTCTCCAGTAGCTTCAACCAAGTAAGTTACTATCTAAGATACTTGGTTTTCAACTTAGACTAATGTTTTGGTGATTAGACATTCTAGTGTCCTCAGTATGGTGATGATATGATAGTGACTCTTTAAGTTTAAAGATATCCAATCATGACAATATAAATCGTACCTTAGGAGTGTTGACAACAAAGAATGAAATCATGAGTATTTGGCAAATGTAAGAGGAAGTACTCAGCCTTTGAATAATAATTTGTGGATCATAAACAATAAGAATTTTTGAAGCAAGGATATTGTAGACACCTAATATAAACCGTTGACTTACTAAAAAAAGCAAAAGACTGACCGTAAGCAACATTGAATATGACCAACTCTGAAGCAAAAAGTGAGAAGCCACTGCTAGTTTTCACACACAGGGTGGGATGTCCTTAAACTGACCAAGGGAGGAATTCAGTGTACTTGTGAGCTCGGAATATGTGATTTGATATTTTTCGTTGATACGAAAAAAAGTTCTACACTATATACATAATTTTGGACAATTGAATTGCTCAAACTCAATTTACTATAAATTTTACAACTGAAAAGTATCATGACCATAAAAATGATCAGATGCTCTAATGTACAAATGAGATACATCTGTTTTTCCACAATCTAAAAATCAGGCTGGATCGGTTTTGGGTCAGTGGTTGGTTAAAGGACATCCCACCCTATCACAATTCATTTCTAGTGCACAAGGAACTGGCCACACTGGGTAGTTGGCAATTGTAGATGCTGCTACCTCAGAAGGAACTGAAGTTGCATGTTTCTTCTTTCTTCAGTTGACCACTCTCAAATATATATAAAAAATTACATCGAACTCAAATCACCATCAATGTACTTCACCGCTCCGAAGTACGTGCAAAGGTGCCATAATTACAGTAGTTTTGCAACCACTAATTACTGGGAGGCAGCTATACTAACTTAATAATAATTCCACTCAGCATGTAACAAACCTGGGCCGGTCAGGCAGAGGCTCTGACACCAAGAGTCATAGCAATCATGCCCAATTTCCCTTATCTTCAAATTCAAGTGGGTTTCCCTCCAAACCCTGGCCCAAATAAGGAACGCCACGATTGAATTGGAAAATTGGACAAAAACTAAAGCAAAACAACACAACATTGATTGCGCCTTGTCAGGCAGCGGCCCATGTGGCGCCCCCCCCTCAACGCACGAACCCAACTCTTCCCAACGAATGTCGCCCCTGGTTAAGAGTTTCGTCCTCCCTGTCGACTGAGGTCGTCCATCACCCCGAACGGAAACCGCCAGGGCAACGTTAGGACTCCATCAAGGGATGTCCACCTAAAATTGTCACTTTGCTCTCAAAATAATCACTATCTATAGAAATCGTACATTTCAGACCTGAATTCTAGGAATTTTGAAGATGATAAAATTAATTAGTTCTTACACCCCTTACTCCGTCGGATCTTGTCGCCTAGCACCTACAAGAGAGGTGCCCATTTCCGTCACCATGCTCCTTTCTTGACAATGTCTTCGAGTATCATAGATATTTTCAGCTAAATGAACCTTATGAGTAGAGTTTTGTTGACTAAAGTTCAGTGATGGGCTTTGGGTGTGCACCTCATAATCCCGCGCATATCATACCAACCAAAAACCAGTCAACAAAACTCCCATTAAACTCCTAAAATCGTCACAGAACCCAACACCAACATCATCTACCCATTGCCAATACCCAAATTTCGTTAACCTAGATCCAGTACTGAAAATCTCCCACTCGGTTTAGTGACGGCTTTGTGCACCGAAAAACTCCCGCCCCCTAAGTCCGCGCACACGAAAACTCCCACAAGTGACCCGGTCGCGACCCCACCAGGACGAAACGACGAAACCTTGCTCTCGTCCGACGAAACCCTTTCTTCGTGCGACGAGACCTGGTTCCGTCAGGGTTTCGTGAGGGTTTCGTCGGGTCCGTGGCCCGAGGACCGCGCCAGTTTGAACGGAGGGAGAAGACAGGAGCCCGGAATTGGGCGCGATGTTGGAGCCTCGCGATGCGATGCGATGCGATGCGAGGCGAGGCGATGGACCTTGGAGCCTTGGAGGAGTCTCTGGGGTGGGACGATTGTCGTAGATGAGCGCGTGCGTTTCTCTCATTGGGCTCGACCGACTCTGTCTCCGAAAACACCCCGATCTCCCCGCGCAGGGACGGAGGGAGGGAGCCAGACACAGACTTCATTCCATTCGGATGCTCCCCTCCCTCGCTCCCACTCCCACCCTTGCCGCCATGGCCTCGCTCCCGCCATCCCTCCCCCCCCTCCCTTAAACGTTCCCTCCCACTCCCCACCCGTGTCACCTCCCTCCCTCTCCACCCCCTCCTCCTTCTCACCAACTTTCAGCTTTCGGTGTCGAGAATTCTTCCTCAACTTTGCTAGTTCAGGTTCTGAGTCCATTGGGATCATCTCACACATTTCAGTCTCTCCTCGGTGTTCCATTTTCATAGAGCTGTGTTCGTCCTACCCCATCTTACAGTCTGCCAGCATTTTCTGTAGAGAATTTCTCCCTCTTTTGTGATGAGATGATTTGTTCACCTTTTGAGGCTGGTGGTCGGGTTTACCTTTGAGAGTAGCATGCGATTTCCTCACGTTTCTGACTCTTTTCAGTCTGCCATTTGGTCTTGAAGAGGTTGAGGGGGTCTTTGTAGGGAATTCTGGGTAGTGTGTAGTTTTGGGTTAGGGTTGGGTCTTTTTGGGGCGGAAGGGATTGGAGGGGTTGTGGGGAATTTCCTGTGAGGGGATGGTTTTGGGTGTTAGGGTGTAGAGTGGGTGGAGAATTGGTCATGAGGGTTCCCGCGCTTGGGATTTTAAAATTTGAGGAGAATGTGGTGGGATCGGGAGGTGTAAGGTTGTTTTTGAGGGAGGAGTAGTTTGAGGGGTGAGTGTTTGGGTGGGTTGATATGGATTCGTCGCCACTTATGAAGCAGCCGAGGCAAAGTCCGTTGCAGAGCAGGGGGATAGTGAGCAGAGACAGAATGCCGCCGCTGACGCCCAACACGCGGAGCGATGTGAATACGGCGAGGGGGAGGGTGTTTCAGAATTCGGAGCAGGGTGGGTCTTCTAGCGGGAAGGAGAATCGGGTGCACAGGGGTGGAAGCTCCGTCAAGAGGACGGCGAATGGGTCGGCATTGCGGAAGTATGAAGTGATGGATGAGTCTGCACAGTGTTTGTCGCCGTCTGTGGATGCTGAGAATCATCAGCAATCCGATGCTGACACGCGAGTTCACTCGTCTTATAATCGCAAGGATAAGTCCTTGGGGCTTCTCTGTGAAAAGTGAGTCCTTCATCGAGCTGATGGATGTGCACTGCGTGACAGGATGGTTCGTTTTTCCTTGTTGCAGTTTGCGGTAGAATGTGGATATAGGTCAAGTGTTTTCCACATCGAGGATTTTGGGAACCATAGCAGGCGTTTCCAATGAGATATGGATGGATCCGGTTACTTAGTGAATGATGACCACATTGGATGGCGAGCAAACTGCGTCCTGTTCTATGATTTTCGTCTGGTATGTTGCACGTGAGCTCTGAAGTATCTACAATTACAATGTTAGAGAGGTGCCCTGGCGCTGATAGACCACTGGTCGCAGTAACGAAGACATTTCAGGAAGAAAAACATTCCTTAGTAATCATGTGATGTGAGTACTGTCTGATGGGCTCGTGATTTACAGTATGTATTCTTAGGAAATATCTCAAGCTCTAGAAATTGCTATGATTATTTTTTTACGTTCAGATGTTGTTTAGGAAGATTTTTATTGGATCAAGTATTCATGTGTGGTGACATTCACCTTTGCGTCCGTGTTGTGTGTAGTTTAAGATACCTTTTGGCACACATTGTTGGCAGGTTTTTAGTCCTGAGTGGAGAAACTGTAGAATAGGTTCCCGTTGGTACACATTCGTTGGCTTTTCTAATATTAATCTTGTTGTGTGTTGTGCAGCTTCTTGAACCTGTATGGGACAGAAGAAGGAAAATGTATTAGTCTTGATGAAGCTGCAAGCCGTTTAGGCGTTGAAAGAAGGCGTATTTATGATATTGTGAATGTTCTCGAAAGTATAGAGGTGGGTTGCGCTCACTTAATTTTCCTGAATCGATCGAACCTATCTAAGATACAAGAATCTAAACACCAGTATTATGAGTTCAGATGGTTATGTTGTCGAATTGGCCGACTGCGATTGTGTCCGTTCGAAGTCATAAACTATTAACAGGAATGCCTTTTGGGTTGAACGTGTTGCTTGTGCACAATCTAAAACTCACTGTTTGTGGTTCAGATTCTTATTCGAAAAGCTAAGAACCGATACACATGGTATGGATATACAAGGTTGCCTCAAGCCCTTCAAACAATGAAGGTATGCCAACATCTTGGACGGCTGCGCGTTGTGCTGACTGCTTTTATTTCAGACCTAACCTGTATTTCATGCATGTACGATGCAAGCAGCAACTTGCTCCAGCTTTTGGGATATCAGGAATCTAATTTTCATCAAAATGACTGGAGCCCCGCCGTTATACTTATCCTTCGATGTCTGAATTGCTCAGGAGGCGGCTTTACGTGATTATGGATTAGGAGAGTTCGCTAATACCACGACTACTGATGAAAGGAGGCCAGAAAATGAGACTAATGTACGTTCCATCCTCCCAGTTCGTGAACTTGTGGCTGTGAAAAAAGATTGTTAGCTTCTATTGCTGGTCCTAATTAAGCGGCATCATTTCCCTTAATCTATTAGCTCCTTCAACTTGTGAATGATAAGTGAGTTCTTTACCTGAATGCTAACTGTGCTAATAATTACCGAGAACATCTCCAATGCGTCCCTCCGGAGTCTATAGAATGGGAATGTCTCGCATATTTTTTTGCTAAACCGAATCATTCCTGTGCAGAATGGTGAATCTTCAGATGATGAGGATGAAGGAAGAAGAGCGTTACCTTCACAAGAGTCCGAAGGGTGTGCTTCAGTCCAGTCCCAGCAAAGTGCAGCTCCTAAAGCAAAAGCAGGTAACCTCATCATTCGTTTATAATCGTGGTCTTCTTTTGATATGGCATCGAACGAAATTCAACTCTGGTAGCGTAAGTTGTGTGGTTGGCCATCTTAAAAGTGTGACTGTCTCTGGAGAACCCACAGTTGATAATTTTATTTACTTGAATTGGTTATACTGACATCGGTGTGTCCTTGCAGACTGCCGGCGTGAGAAGTCACTGGGGCTCCTTAGTCAAAAGTTTGTTCAGCTTTTTCTGGTATCTCAGGTACAAATTCAGTAATATATAGCCCATTGGTTTCTACATGAAATACCTGCTTCGATTTGATGTTTGCCCCTCTTTTTATTAGGAAGTCAGCGGCTGATCTTAATTTATCGTGTTGCTTCTGCAGACGCAAGTTGTTTCTCTTGAAGATGCAGCGCGGTTGCTGCTTGGCGACTGCAAAGATGCCTCTAAACACAAAAGTATGAATGTTATGCTTCGATATATATATTTTTAGATTAAGATCTGTATGCACAAGTAACCTCATGACATGATCTATACTCGTACTAACATCCAGTTTTATTCAATGGCAGCCAAAGTGAGACGATTGTATGATATTGCGAACATCCTTTCATCGCTACAGCTCATTGAGAAGGTATGTACTTTGCTATCTGC
Organism: Ceratodon purpureus; assembly: GCA_014871385.1. Taxonomy (NCBI): domain Eukaryota; kingdom Viridiplantae; phylum Streptophyta; class Bryopsida; order Pseudoditrichales; family Ditrichaceae; genus Ceratodon; species Ceratodon purpureus. The sequence continues at coordinate 7,781,193 of CM026432.1, read as the reverse complement.
ATGAGTTACATGTCATACGTTAATCCTTGATGCATGTTCACAAGATGTTGAAGGACTTCTAAGATGTATTCTCACACTTTCTCTCCTGTACTTTCCCAAGAGTTGTGACATCTCTAAAGCTCGCCTTTTTAATGAATCAGAATTTGTTATTTTCCCCTTATTTTTATTTTTTTTATTGTATCCTAGTTGCATTTTAAAGTACAGCGCACTTGTATATATTTTGAATGAACAATGCGTATTGGACTGCGCAGACACATATGGCGGAGAACCGGAAACCTGCATTCAGGTGGCTAGGCTCCAAGGATGACCTTGTTGGTGAAGCTACTCGCATGAGGATTTCAGGGGGCCAATATCAGACCCAAAATTTGAGCCCAAACCCAGCTGGCAGCTCTCTTTCGGTAGAGAAAGCGAAAAGAGGCCTCAAACGAACAAGTATGGATGCTCCAAGAGTGGAGCCCAGTGCTCCAACGAAGCGAACCGCCTTGAAGCCTTTGCAGCCCAGAGACCCAAACGTAATGACTCCTTATTCTAGAGATTCTATCAACAAACCTGTGCCACTCTATCCACGTGCTTCTCAAAACGATTCCCCTGTATCTGATCCTAGAACCTTGAGTTTAACAACCTCGCCACACGACGCATCTGATTCTCCAACAGGACTTGCAAACACTCCTTCTAGTGGAACGCCAATAAGATCAACTGGTAAGTGTAAATGTGTCTACAACTTACTGTTTTTGCTGTTGCATTGGTTCTGAGAGTGCACTGTGTTTTACGAGAGACATTTTCGCTTGAAAACCAGGATGATGTTATTTGAGCTTTAAGGCACGCACACCGAGTGATGCTATTTGTGCTAGTGCTGAAGTAAAGCATCCCCCTCGACATGGCTGAAGTATCCACTGTCTGACCGGTAACAACTTAGACTTAAAAAGGAAATTAACAAAGCATTGTGTCGACTGGGCTTTGTGTCAATTGTAAGTTTCACTAAATAAGGTTAGTCTTATCTTCGTTTGTGCAGGAGGTTGGAGAGAATGGGGTGACAATGCCCATGCCCATGTAGTGCCCAACACCCCTCCGTGGTCTGCTCAGTGTTGCGATCACGCTGGGTCTTCAAATGCAGCTACCCCCACTGGGGTAAACCCACCTATGTGCACCCCTTGCGTATGCACTTCAGGAACCAGTCAGAGTCCATGCCCGGGCTCTCCCGCGATGATGCCTATGGGAGCGAGAAGCTGTTGTACATGTCAATCCCGAGGATCTCTTGATAATGGCTTTGCATTCAGACCTCCCGCTGCTTTATTTAACCCTTTCTTCCCTCCCTTTCCGATGCATCCCCAGCTTGCTGCTGCTGGTTTCCCTTTCCCACTACCAGGGCTTATGCCAGAGCAACTCGGGTCGGATCAAACTCCTCCCCCCGTTTCAGTGCAGAGGGGAGATAATGGTGTTGCAGCCGCCGCTGCCCTGCAATACCAAAATGAGTGTAAGTTTACTCATCTTCCTCGAAGTCTTTCATTTAATTATCATGCCTTTTCACCCCGTCAAGTATCATCAGGATTATTGTTAGCACTGGTCCCTTGCTATGTATGTTGTGTATTCTCACTCAGATACAGAGAAAAACCTACTTGTACCTTTGTGTGTTCTGACTATTCGTTTTCATTGCGCAGCTCTGAACCATATGTTTGCTCACTACGTGGAATCTTGGAAGTCGTGGTACCTACATTCGTTGGCTAACCCTTCGTGCTTCGAAACTCCTCCCCCTGCTCCTCGTCCGAGGACACCGCAGAGTCCACAGCAAAGCCCTCTCCAGGGCTCTCGACAGAGCCCTCCTCAGAGCCCACCGCAGAGCTCTTCCTAACAGGACAGAGATTCAAGCTGTAGTTATCGTTCAGCGGGTGCAGAATGTGCAAATCTGGTTGAAAGTCATAGGGCGGGATTGTAACTATAGCGGAATTTTTGACACATGATTGCCTATTGCAGTCTTTGAAGAATTGTTAGGCAGTGCATTGGAAGATGAGAAGGTGTGTCAGATAGATCACCCGTCTCGTGGTGAGAGCTGTAACAGAAGTGTCAATATAATATATCATTCTTTTCTCCCAAGTGGTCTTTGTGAAGTAAGGAGTATGTTGATTAGCAAATTTTTGTGTAATCCTATCACTACAAACACACCATCTGTTTGATGTTGAATAATTTGCTGATCAACCAATTGTACTGGACGAGGTTATCTACAGACACTGTTTGCAACAAAAAGTGAGCAACAACAGCGAAGTGTAACAATTGTCCCAGATGAAGAAGTAGACTCGTCAAGCTCGTCGAAAGTGTTGCCTCAGGAAAATTGGCAAGTCTCTTGCTCTCATTTGAGTGTATTTGATGAACTGTCTTTTCAATGCTGACTACCTGCCTGGTACCGTTACTTATCATACTCAAGTCACTGTTGAGAACACTAACGATTGTTTCTTCAAAACCTCTTAGAATCCATCATGGTAAGGATGGGCATTACCCTACCGCTGGCTGTGGCAATATTTACTGGCGTTGCTTTATCAATTTTCCTTATGTCTGTCGCCTAACATCCTTGAAGGTGGAAGAAAGGGGTTGCACATTGGAGGACCTTTGAAATTGGCCGAGTAGGTGTTTCACAAAATTTGGAATTTTGTCTCGCAGCTCGTGTTTTTGATTAAGAATCTGTTTGCGCAAACTTGATCTGAGGTTGACTCGATGTCTGGATGGATGTTCTCTCCAATGTGTATGTGGAAACTCACATATACGAGAACTTGTCACTATTGGGGACTGGAGGACCCCATGCTTATTAAATACATCTGACTTCTGAAAACAAATGCATATGCAACTTCGGCCCTACACTGATTTGTGATTACAGTTGCAGGCATCGGCGACCGGAACAGTTTTCACCACAATTACTTGCTGGACAAGTTTGAAATTATATGGGGATGAACGTTGGGCGCCGGAAGTGGAGCCTAAGGGGCACTGAGTTGGTTCTGAAGCACTTTTTAAAAAAGTAGAAAGGATGATAAAAAGTAGAAAGTAAGGTTCCGAGTCGAGTAAAAGCATATAGTGATTAGTAAAAGTATGTAGTGAAAGTATATCGTAAAAGTAGAAGTATTAGGTAGAAAAACAAAGAATTGAAAGTATAAGTAAAGTTAAAAGTAAAATTACTTGCTGGACAAGTTTGAAATTATATGGGGGAAAAAATGTAAAATGTAAAATGTAAAGTAAAAGTAGTGTCTACTATAACTATAAATTGAAAGGAGATTCTTTCTCCTATTATCAATTTGTTGATGTTGTTGTTTTATCTTTTTAGAATGATCATTGGAATGAGCCTGGAACTTGAAGCTTTGATTCATTGGAAATCATTTATATTGATAAAGAAGAACATAGGTAGAAATTGGTTTGAGTTTTTGTTGTTATTGAAGGAAAGAAGACTTGGGGTTGGAGTTGATGTTGGATAGTAGAATGGATGTTTACAGTAACTCACTCCCTCTAAACAAAATGATGACAAATTTCATAACCTTTGTGAGGGTAAGTGAAGAGAACTGGGGGCCAAGACATAACTATGTTGCCGAGCCTGAGAACTCGAAGCTTTGGAATTTTGCAAAGCCTCAAAACTTGAAATTAAAGAAGAGGAGAAATCTTGGAACAAGCGGGAAGGAAAATTTGTGTGGAAAATTTTCAAATTTCAGAAGGAGAAGAAAGAATTCAAAAATTCTAAATGGAGGACACAATGAGGACCAATGGAAGCACCGAAACCATCGTTAAGTTTAGGATTTCCATCAAACTATTGCTTCTGAAGACCTTCAAAATTACTGGTCACTACTCTTCTCAAGTATGGATAGGATAAATGATCCATTCATACAAATTTACAGTATGTGAACTAATTCAATGAGTAGGCAATTCAAAGTTTTTGGAAGCTGGTCTAGTGTATTTTTTGGAAAAAATAATTCCATAAATTCATTTCTTTTTGGAGAAAAGTACCAATTCTTTTCAAAATAAATAAATACTTATTTGGGGGTGAACAAACCAGCTACCCGTGCTACAATTATATCTAGAATTCCCAAATTTAATTCAATTGTAAGGTCAATTCATGTATGCATATCACCATCTCTTAATTACTATTCCAATCATATTTTTCCTTTAAAAATGTAGTAGAATGACATGGGTAAAGAATATTAAGTGTTAGAATCAATAGCTCGTGCATTTGACTATGACACAGAAACTACGCACACTGTTTCTTCAAGGTTGTCTGTGTAAGGCCCACTCAAGTTTTCTTACCCCTTTTCACTGGGTTACCCTTAAAGCTTGCTTGAAAGCTACTTCAACTGGCAGAAAATGAGGGACACCAACTTCAACAAGAATTTCTTAAAGTTATATACTGCATAATACCTTTTCTGAAGTGATCAGATAAGTCCTGAGTTTGGTCTACTCATATCCATCTTGCACTTGCAAGTTGCTGTCGTGTTGTAGATACTGCTGAGGGCTGGTTTTTACAGAAAACATTCGGTTGGAGTTCAAGAAAATGGAGAATTCTTGCTGGTTCATAGCCTTGGAATCTAGTTTTTTGGGTTTACACTAAGGAAAAGTTGGATTGGAAATTTGACAAGGTTAAAATAAAAAGTGTGTTCTTTGGATTCAAATTTATGGAATTGAGAACTTAACAAATAGACCATTTTCATTTGAAATACTAATTCTTCAATCGGGCCTCTCCACCTCTCTTACTCTTAGATAGAGAGTCAAGCAGCTTTGACATACTACATGGAATTGCTTTTGTAGGAGTAACTTTCCTATGAGCATGGATCCAATTCTCCTGGTTTTCCCAGACCCTGCACTGCTAATGCACCTTTCGAGCTAGATTCTGATGCCATGACTAAGTTGCCATCACTCACATAACATAACTATCAGTCACTACTCCACCGACGATTTGTGTACGCACTCTTCGAACTGCTTATGAGCCCCAAGACACATCCATTTTGCAATTCCAAAGAGTACTCACTGCCGTCCCACTTCGTGCTTGTGCATCACCAGATTGATGTGTACCGACGAGGTGAGGCATGTTACCACCGAGTCCTGTAAACCTGCAGCTTGCTCCGAGGAGTCCTACACAAGAGGAACTGTTACGTTGTCTGTCTGTAAGTGTGCGTGAGTTTTGAAAATTTTCTAGAAACGTAGACCAGGCCGGCACGTGCAATCTGGCTCAATTTTTCGACAGTTGGAGAAGCTAGCTTGGGCACGGTTTTTGTGCTGTATTCAAAGAACAGACAGGGTTAAGGTGAAAGATATTAGCAGGATTATATGCGCCGGGGTAATCAATATTCTGTTACCGAAGTGAAGCTAGCTCATGCATTTGGCGTTGTGTCTTTTCTCGGGATGATTGACACCAGGGAGATTTTTCCTTGAATGACTGCAAGGAAGTGGAAGGTGCTGACAGTTAGAGCTAGGAGGTGTTGGATAGAGTGAGCAGATTAGTACAACTATGGCAGAATCATATGTGAATTTATCCAGATTGAGATATTGCTGGCCGCGCCATGCAACTGTCCTACTGTTGAATCTCTTCTGCTTGATCACGTCCGTCACTGGTCAGTCGACATCGAAGAGAGGTAGCACCCTTGGACTCAACTCCACTGTAAACGGTAACACGACGTTGGTATCTCAAGGCGGGATATTCGAACTGGGTTTCACCTCCGGAGTGCAGTTGGATCTCAGCGTGTGTATGTTGGCAATCTGGTATGTACAGACACCAACTCCCAAGAAAGTCGTGTGGGTTGCAGACAGATCCACGGCCATGCAGAGCACCAACTCCGCTTCATTCTCCTTGTCGGCAGCTGGGGACCTTGAGGTTCACGGCATCAAAACTGGCGGTTCGACTCCGACACTCATCTGGTCTTCCAACACCACGACGGTAAGCCACTTTAAACATTCCATTAACAACATGCATGCATGGGAAAACTTTAACACTAAGGTATTGATGGAGGAGTTGCACATGAATGCAGTTGAATGTAGTGAATGCCACCTTGGAGGACACAGGCAACCTGGTGCTCCGCAACGCAGCCAACGCGGTGGTGTGGCAGAGCTTCGATAGCCCCACAGACACACTACTGCCCAACCAGATCTTCGCAGCCAACAGCAGCAAGGCCAAATTAACTGCGTGGGAGAATGACAACAACTGGAGCAAGGGGAACTACTCGCTATGGTGGGATTCCCACAACCTCACCGCATCCTATAAGATCCCATACGGCCCGTGGAAGAATTCCAGCAGCGTGTACACCACCACCATCGACTACTGGTCGACGATGGCGTTCACCTACGCTTTCCTGGCAACAAACGGCACTTTTCTAGGCGTGGACGCATTCAGAAACTCTTCCCTGATTGGAACGGCATCATCGGTCGAAGCTCCACGGAGTCAATTGATTCGCCTCAAACTAGACAATGACGGCAACATCCGCATGTACAGCTGGTCCGTGGGAAGCTCAAATTGGAGCGTTGTATGGATGGCCTTGCCAGACAGCTGCGGTGTTGCAGGGTTCTGTGGCCCATACGGAATTTGCAACAATGGCCAGTGTTCTTGTCCAAATGGGTTTCATGTCGTTGACGCGAACGACATCAGGCTAGGTTGTCGACGGATCAACCCGGCGGCCTATTGCAACCAAACTCAAAACAAACTCAACGACACATTTCTACCCATGTTGTATGCCGATTGGCCCAGCAATGATTTAGCCTATTATGGAAGCATAAACATAAGCACTTGTATGCAACTGTGTTTGGATTCATGCAAATGTCAAGCCGTCATAGCCTGGCCTCCTGACCCATCCACCGGGATAAGCAGCTGGTGCTATCTGAAGCAAGATGTCCTTCTCAATGGCAGATATATTGGTGAGAGGCAGAGCTACTTTCGTGTTGGTGGCCAGGTAGCACCTGTAATTCCGAGAGAGGTTAGTACTTTGGCTATTGTATCGTCGACTCTTGGCGCAGTAGTTGCGGCACTCTTGGTTCTTGTGGCATTCTCTTGCGTTTCTTGGAGGATGTTGGCCGCTGGCAGGATGCCAAAACTGCGGTTGAAGAGGTTGGAGGACAAGTGGATGGCTGGGAAGGGGGCCATGATTAGGTTCACCTACCCTGAGATTGGGCTCATGACTGCAAATTTCGGAACGAAAATTGGAGAAGGAGGATTCGGGACTGTGTTCAAGGGGCACATCGGAAGTGATGTCACTGTTGCGGTGAAACGACTGAACAAAGAGCTCTCCAGTCATGTGGAGAAGGAGTTTTTGAACGAGGTTGACAGTATCGGACTCATCCACCATGTCCATCTCGTCTCGCTCTTTGGCTATTGCGCCGAGGCCAATCACAGATTGCTAGTCTACGAGTATGTCAAGAGGGGCTCCCTCGACAGAGTACTCTTCCAAAAGGAAGGAAATTTGGGGTGTCCTGTCTTGGAATGGCGGCCCCGGTTTGCCATAGCCATCCAAACTGCGAGAGGGTTGGCCTACCTTCACGACGATTGCAACGAGCGAATTATCCATTGCGACGTCAAGCCAGAGAACATACTTCTCGATGCTACCTTCACTGCAAAGCTAGCGGATTTTGGGCTTTCCCGCATCATGAAGCGTGACCAGACACGCACAATGACCATGCATATCCGCGGCACACGCGGGTACTTGGCCCCAGAGTGGATGTCGGACAGGGTGAGCATCACCAACAAGGTGGATGTCTACGCTTATGGGATGGTATTGCTGGAGATTATCAGCGGGCGACGCAACTTGATGGTGGACAGGGAGAATGAGCCAGACATGTACTTTCCGACGTGGGCATTTCCGAAGATCGAGACGGACGCGTTCATGGACGTGGTGGATCCGGCGCTGACGGGGATTGTAGACCGTGACGAGGTGAGGCGGGCATTGCGAGTGGCCTTCTGGTGCATCAACGGGAACCCACATGCGAGGCCAGCGATGAGCGAGGTGGTGCAGATGCTGCAAGGCCATGTGACCATCAATGTTCCGGTGCCGAAGCCGGACTTCTTCGAGGATCTAGGATTTGACACCAATAAGGATGATGATGATTATAGTGAGTATAGTGCATTGCACTGGTCCACTTCGGGTGCCAGTGCCAAGCCCATTGAAGAAGCTCATGGCTCTGTGCAGCTCCTCGCCACCAGTACTTCCGGCCGATCATCACAGAGTCGTGGGTAAAACTGGCGGTAAGGTACCGATTCAACATTTTCCGCACATCTTATGGACACCTTTGACGGCTCACAGATTTACGCTCTTTGTAACTAAAGAATGAGTTCATGAGTACCGTATTCATGAGCGATTCATACCACGCACCACGGCTGCTTGCCTGCACTTGCATTTCGAACAAGCCAGTGATATGATGGAAAACACATTAAATTACACTTACGGTCTCTTAGCTCTGACTTTGTCCTGTCCGTATCAGCTTGCTGCCCCGCTTGGTATTATCCAGGAAGCATTCTGTGTGCATTTACCAATGTCGCTCTCTACGTGCTGCGTGTAACGTATGTTCATCATGCCGCAAAATGCTGTTGGTGCCTCTTAAGTTTTGATATTTTCAGATAGCAATCTCTCGTTATGAATCCGCCACACGCTACTCTACAGCGTTTATGGACGTGTGAATGAGGCGTGAGGTGTGCTCTGCAGTATGGACACCATGTTTTTGGAGAAGCAAAAACTACACCTAAGCTGTAGTGGAGCCTCTCTTGTAGTTCCTATTGCAGCTGATAAAATGAATTTTTATTTGAATGGAGAACATAGGCATAGGTAAGCTGCACATTGAGTATCTGCATGCCAGTGAGTTCGAAAGATGTAATTTATTACATTGAATATACAATAGATTGGGACCATCACGTATCCAGTTTCAACTGTAAATCATTCCTGTCACATACTGAAGGTACAGTAATTGGAGGATGATTTTAGAAAATTTATATCAATAAGCATGGACTTTAGTATCAGTCAATAATTGGTATTGGTACAAGCATGCTTTCTCTATGCGATGACTTCTAGTAGCGTCGCACTATCTGGACCCTACGCGCTCATCTATTTACTATTCACAGCAAAGTAGCTTACATCAAGCTACAAATTTTCCGGTCCACCTGCAAAATAAGATCATTCGTGTAAGTGCGGCCACAAGTTACCACATTTTCCAAACTCGTTGCAATTCCTTAAATTATCACGAATTGAACTTGGTTTAATTTCGAAGAACTTAGACTTGGTATCACCTTGACCTCCGTGTCAAAAAGAATCTAGCTACAAACCTGGGTTCATTATCACGTGGCAGTTGCAATTCGTCAGCATCCTTAAAAGGCTTGAAGACTAAATCCAGTTTTTCTTGTGTCACCTCCTGAGTACTTCTGGGATTCCACTGCAACACCAACAGGAAGATGATCAGCAACCGAATCGCAAAAAGAGTATGTTTACAGAAAATGAACTGCACCTACAGATTTCGAACTTGCAACTACCATGGATACTGAATGTTTCAATCCACTACTGGAGTGGAAAGCTTCGCAACCTTCACCAAGTAGACTAGAAAGGAATCCGAGGCTGAACTTACCTTTGGAGCATTGTCCTTGTCCACCACAATGGCCCTTATACCCTGCATCAAATCCAGTAACAATAAGCTTGCGAACTCGATAGGTCTTGTAAAATTCGGTTGAGGTTACAGCAAATCACAAAGATTCTGTCCCAAGTCTTGTTAGATCTGATTCTTTGAAATGACCTTACCTCATAGAAATCATCCGTCACTGTGCCCCTCAAGGCATTGATTGTTAGGCGGTACTCTCGCTTGAGGCATTCCGCCCGGGAAAGGTTGCGCCCTGTTCGGATCTACAGATGATACCAAACAGTAAGAACAGAATTTAAATGAAAATGCTAACAACACAATGGACTATAACCACTTGAACATATGTTATTGACAGAGGCGGGATACTTGCAACTAAAATGCATCGCTATCCACACTATTGGAAGCTCCGATCATTGTGCTAGTATAAAGCGATTGAAATGTCTTCTTAGTTTGGTACAACTTTATTGTGGTAAAGATACACACCGAAGTGAATGTTACTCTCAAGCCTGTGGGAGATGACCTCTTCAAAATCTTTAAGGTTTCCTTGACCCATTGCTCCTGAGTCTCCTCAAGCTCGACCTCCTGGGAAAACCCGAATGAGGTGTCAATTTATACCATACAAGCTCTTAACTCTTAAAAAAGTACGTCATATCCAGATGAAGGTGGTCTCCAAAGATTACCAGAGCTTGGACGATGTCCTCAATTGAGTCCTTTGAAAAGATTCTGTCCATAGCTTCTCGTCTGCATACACAACAGCAGAATCTCAATGAGCGCTACTACGAAAATTCAGTGAAAAACTTGTCTCAATACGAAATTCAAGAAAGAATGCTAAGTGAAGTCCTTCCGATTAGAATTTGGTAGAAAGGGATATCCTGATCGGAAATGTGATAGTGAACGTCAAGTGCACGGGACTGCTCACTTGTGAAGAATGCTGGTGGCAGATATGGGGGCAGGGCTGTGGAAGGAGTCAATGACTGCTCTTACAGCTTCTTCATCTCCAGACGGCAGCTCAGCTAGGCGCTTCTCAAGATCTGGTAAGCTCTGATAAGCAACAAGTACAAGCTTTACCTTAGTATAAGTATGTTTTATGAAGCGGCCATAGCAACAACGGCAAGCTTCTTTTGAATGCGCAGCTGGTGTAGTGGTATCATAGTACCCTCCCACGGTACTGACCGGGGTTCGATTCCCCGGCTGCGCAACCTTATTATTAAGTATGAACTCTTTTGGTTGCATCAGAGTTTGGAGACTTTCTATCAGCACTTGTGCTCGTAGTTTTTGTTCCTAGTTTTTGCTGGTATTTTTTCTACTAGTTTTTGTTCCTTTCATTTTTCTCAGGAATGTGTTGTATCCAATTAAACAAAGCCTCAAAATGGCTGAACCACAAAAGTTCCATACCTGAAGAGGAACGAAGTGCGTTGCAAGACCGCAGGCGTACATTTCTGCGCCATCGAGTCTGTGTCCAGTTAAGGACAAAAACTCTCCTGCAACACCAGACTCTCCCATCATCAGTGAGCTACCTTTTTTTGACTAATTCCCTCATTAGTGCAGTGAAATCACAGAAATAAAACAAATTCTGGGTTACAGATAGTAGTGATTTATACCAAGAGAGCCACCCAAATGTGAGAGCCAGTACGAAGCACCACAATCTGTGTGAAGTCCTAGCGCTGCTTCAGGCATTGCAAAAATCTGCAGAAATGATTCACCCCTTGGGTCAGATTGAGAAGAAGCTAAATGAAAACAAAATGAAAACAATATAAAAAAATATGCAGAAGATAGGCTTATCTATGTCGCGTTTTCAAAATCAGAAGGGCGTAAGAGCTTACAGTTTTCTCAGTGGCAACTCTAAAGGTGCCTGTAACGCTTAACCCTGCACCCCCTCCCATTACAAGGCCGTGCCACAGTGCCACCTACAGCGATAATGAACACATTGAGGTTTTTCAGTATTTCGAGATGTTCAATTGATCAGACTAGGAAGAAAGAAATGGAGAAAGAATTAGCTGAATGCATTGATGTTGCAGGTTTAGCTAATGCTAAGGAACCAAATCGAGATATTTAGTTTTCTTCTCCAGAAATAATGAACTTGAAAGATTGATAATTTTTTTGATAATTTCGATTAAACGTTGCCAAGAGATTAAGAAGTGGGAGCTTACGAGAGGCTTCTTGAATGTAGCGATGTGGTAATCCAGCCAATACTTGACGTACACCATCACCTTCCAAGACTCATCTGCAGTGAAGCAACATTAGTAATTCTTCCTACAAAGTCAGGTTCTATCGGGATGTGAAAAGATTACTGTGTGATGATAAATGATAGTTACAGTGAAGATTTATGTCTAACGTGGAGAATGTGTACAGATCACGTGAAGACAGTTTCTTCGTACCTAATTTGCCCAATCCATAGAACATCTTGAGGTCACCACCTGCGCAAAATACTCGGCCTGCGCCCTGCAAGAAGGCAACAAAATTCTTAGAAAAAATAATGGCAGTTCAATGTTGACAGTTCTCTTCGGACTTCGAAAGGAAATTTTGTCAGTCAGGCTCGATAGTGATGAAATTTGTAATCATGTGTAGTTTCTGTAGGTTGTTCTTCATACCTTCAGCACAATAAATCCTACGCTGTCATCTCCTTCCCAGCGTTCGTAAGACTCCGCAAGTGCTTGTAACTATCCCACCACCACAAAATGATCAACCCACATTCTCATTATATCACCTTCTGCTCTGAAACTCTATGTTCAACTACATTAATGCTAAACATGCAATAAACTGGAATTATATGAGTCTATAGCACGAGGAGTTTACAAGTTTCAAGGAGACTGATAAGTCTTTAGAGGAGATAACATACCATTGATAGGTTGATGCAATTCAGAACTCTTGGTCGGTTCAAAGTCGCAAACCTCGCAACGCCCTTCTCTTCAATGAGAAGCTGCACATCAAACGTCAACCAAGCTGCAAGCTCAGTACAAGCCGGACTCAAAGTAATTAAACCGTTTCGTTAATGATAAAGCTAACGATATTGTGGGATACATAGAAAATGGAATTACCTCGCTCTCCACCGGAAGTTGGGGCTGAGTGGCAGCCTGGTCCAGATTTGCAACCACCATGGCGATGCGCAGCTTGAAACCCTAAAACTTCTAGACTTCCTCGCACCTGCAATGAATCAGATAAAATCAGAACGCAATGGTTGTGAACAAAAACATAAAAGACATAGCACAGACATGACGTAGACCAGGGTGTGTGTCATGCACAATGTGCCTACCACATAAAGCGAAGGTTTCTGACAATAACAGCTCACTGGACTGTGGCCATGGTATCATTAATGGAAGACTAACACAGCGTTACTTGTGTGAATGAAATTGGTGACCCGCTGGACTTTCTTACGGCATTCTTAAATGTGTTCACATCGGAAAGTTATTCAAAATTCTCACTTTTGATGATCAATGCTGGGTTAACCTTCCGATGTGAACACATTTAAGACTGCCGTAAGAAAGTGGACACAGTACTGACGCCCACATGATGAAGGAGATTTAAATTGCAATGCACTTAGGAGCACGCCAAGCTTGTGATCGGTAGGACAATTGTACCGAGTTTGCTGATTAAGTACTAAAGAGAGAGAACAATGGAATGGAAATCGTTCTACCAGACATGTTTCATAACCAAGATTGAAAGACCACAGCTCCAATATCTCTCAAAGTTTTCAACCAGAAACTCACACTATACTCAATATTCGTCAAACTCCAGCAGCTACTACCTGAAGTCCACCACGCCCTTGCACCACCACCTAGCTCTCTGATGAGCAGAAACAGATCAGAATCAATGACCAGCAGTGCCGAGCCCCAAGTCTCGCACTCACCCAACTCACCCAAACCACCAACTCTAACAACAACCAGGTCACTAACTCCCTCTCTCACACTCTCTCTCTCTCTCTCTCAGAGCTCCAACTGCAACAACTCCTCTGAATCTAGCAAGCAAAATCATTCACTGGCTTCTAGATCGTACTACTCACTCTTAACCTGATCACTTTGAGTTGCAGTCAAAGATCAATTGTGCTAGCTGACGAGCTGATCGATCTAACCATGAGCTGGTACGTGGGTGATCAATCCATGAAGTTTTCTTTGAGCTAGCTCAGCTCCCCAGGTGAGAATATCACTACAACGCTGAAGCCAAAAGACTTCTAGATCTCATGGTTCAGCTGAGCATGTCCAGACTGTGTTACCGAATGGTGGATTGCTGGAGTGAGTCCACTAAAGTTACTGAATGTTGATTACTGGACGCGGACTGAGGGAGAGGAATGAGAAAGAGGTCGTAAAGACGCAGCCAGGGGATCATGAACAGTGGCTCATGTTGAAAAAGGGAGGTCAATTGGGTGGGCAAAGTGAGGTCAATGGGACAGTGTTTGAGGAAACTTGTTCCAGGTTCGGAGCTTTTTCCTTTCTTTGGGTTCTTTGGTCGTCTCCTTTCCCTGTTATTTTCTTTTGTTTCATTGACCATGGGCTGTGTTTTACTTCCACTGTATACCAACTCTGTATCTGTATATCAACTGTATATCAAGGAAATAAAAGCCGGTCACTTGAGAGAAGGGCTGCCGTGAATGAAGTGTCTTTTGTCAAGTATTTTTTATCTTCGGTAAATGGATGGAGCACCAGGACTTTAGGAGAGCCTAGAAGGTATCTATTTCGATATTATCTAGACCAAAGACGCTTAATTTTTAAAGTTTCTTGTTGGTTTTTTACTAAATCTGATAAAACTTACCCTTTTTCACTTTAGGTTTAATAAAATTCAGTTTAATCATTATTTAGTAAATTTTGCCATATGATCTTAAAACAAACTTGATATACTACTCACATATCAAAATTTGACTTTTGATATTTTTGAATGATGGTTTAAAAAAATATAAAAATATAAAATCAGAATTGAACCTCAAACCTTGTTAAAATTGTAATATTTATTAACATTCTAGGCAGTGGTTACATACAATGATTGATAGGTTGTTGTGTAATCTAGCTATTCAAATTATAAATTGATATTACATTTACTTTAAATTCTAAAGGCTAAAGTTAAAGCCTAAAATCTCAGATTCTAAATTGTAAATCTAAATGTAGGTTTAATGGCAAAAATATTATTTAAATATAACAATGTATATATATAAAATAAAGATTTATGAAGTGCTTGAAGAGAATTGATTGAAGCATATGATCTAGCAATTGTGCTAAAAATCTAGGAAAATATAAAGCAATTACTTCATAGTATCGTCTTGAATATATATTATATGGGTAAGGTTTAAAGAAAGGTTGCAAAGTTTAAAGAAAGATTTTGAGATGAATATTTCAACGAGGACATGAAGAGATTGTCAAAGAGAGATTTTCTTGAGTGAAACAATGGCTAGTGGCTAGGCAAGTACATGATTTCTAACAAACTACTCATGGATTAGGGTGGTTTGATAGGTGGAGACTCTTCATGTAACCATCTTGTAAGCAGTTATCTCCTCCTGCCCAGTTACTACATCAATTGCAACTCTTCAATGGCTCTTCGTCTCTTCATGTTCCTGTCCTTGATCTTGCCTTTCTGCTCTTGGGAAACAGACCTAACACAGGTGGAGAAGTGGAATTGCAGTGATGAGATGCTTTTGCATGTTCCATCATGACTAAACTCATGTCATAGATCTCAAAGCTCTAGCTTCATCCGAAAACAAAATCTGCCCCTCCATCACCTTAACTCCAATCACTTTGAGCCCTTATGCTGTAGAAGGTAGTGTACATCATGCAGGGAGATGATGTGAGCTTTGTCACTGTATCAAATTGGGTCATCTTTTCAACTTTAGAATCATGATGTAGAACTTCATGAGGATCGTAGTTCACATGCTTGTGGATCGTTACCGTTTTTGAGTTTCATAGCATGCTGATTATATCTCACATACTAACCTGGTTGTCCTCTGAATTGGTCGAAGCATTTGTTTCTGGTATGGAGCAATATCGATCTATCTTCAGCTGTTTGATGATGGGGAACACGGTTTTTCATTTTTTTCCAAGGTCGACTTTTCTGAGGTTTGGCGTTTCAATCCTGTTGCTTTGGTGTAAGTTGTTACATCGGTGGTTGGGGTTTTTTGCTGAGGTTATCGGCTGGACAATGTGGAAGAATGAGTTTTTTGGTGAAAGGGCTGTTGTTGAGGATAATGGCGCAGCAGATTTGTATGAGTTCGTTGAAAGTGAGGATCGTAGTAATGGTGTATGTGGATGTTGGGAACAATCCTAGTGGGCAACTTGAGGGATGTCGAAGAAAGAAGGTGGTGGCGGTGGCGATGAGCTCGATGATCTCAAGGCGAAGCTCCTGGCGACGCAGATGGAAATGATTACATACATGGACCAAGTGCGGCGTACCCAGGAGAGGTCGCACGAGATTGAGCTTCATATCAATAAGATATCTGAAAAATCCAAAGAGAAAATCCAGAGCTTAGAAGACATCATCGGGTTAATCAACTCGTAAGCTTCATATGCTCATTCAACTCTCAATTGATCGTTCAAGTTCATTATGCCAGGCCAACTTGGAATTGCGTTATTTGATGTTTGGTTGTGATTGTTAATATGTGCTTTAGGGTTAGGTTTTGGTCATCATGGAGAGTCACAGTCGGCACAGCTAATGTGCTCCTCTCTCATGGGCAGTGATGCGAAAGTAAAGGACAATCATATCCATGAGCTGGAGACTGGGTTAGCAAAACTCACAGAAGATTCACAAGAGACTATTAAAAAAATGAATAAAACGCTAGAGGATGCCAAAGCCGATTTTGAGTTCAAGTACGAGAGCTTGAAGTTGCAGCTGGAAGCTGCGCAGATAAGGTTGCGTGAGCTGCATGAATTCGGCATTAAGAAGGCACAACTGGAGAAAGAACTTCAAGAGTAATGCCTGATAACCCTTCTCTCATTTGATGACTAGAGTCTCGTTTTTATGCTTCCTCTGTTCTTGTAGATCATAACAGCTCTGAATTCTAATCCTTGAAGCCCCCTTCGAAGTGTCCAATTGCAATTAGTGATTCACATTTGAAGTGTGAATTAGCACGAGATCTGCTCTGCTAAAAGAGCGTGAGAGCAAGATCGAGATGGTAGGAGAGGCTGAGAGAGCTTCATATGCGGCGCAGGAGAAGATGCGCAAGCAAATGGAAAGTATAGTTGCAGAGACTGAAGCGAGGATGACCAAAACCATAGAATTACAGCTCCACGCCGTAATTAATTTACAGTCTAACCTAGGCTCGTTCTGTCTTGTACCTATCAACATTTGACTTCCAAGGAGTGCAACTGTTTAGCATACTTCCCGTGTAGACTCTCATTAGTGCCTGTTCCAACTTAGTACACTGTGTCATGACGATGGAATGTCGACACCAGGGAATTAGTGCTGAGTTTTGTAGCAGACAGAGTTTTGTGATAAACGGATTTGTTAACCCTGTTCGCATGACAGAAAACCAAGAGAACCATCATCGAAAACGAAGAGCTGAAAGCTGAGGTGCAATACCACACTCACGCAACGATGACGTTGTGGAAAGAAAATGAGCGGTTGATTGAGGAAAACCATGAGCAAACCCGCCAAATAACACTTTTAAAAGAGGTACTACTCTGATCAAGATTTACTCTGAATCTGGCTACAATTTTTACTTCTGGTTAGGCTTCTATCTGGATTCACTGTGTATCCTCGCCTCTGTAGCAATATGTGGAAGATTGATATCCCTTGGGATGCATGATAGGCTACATATCTGTGCTCTGAAAGTCATTTTTTAGTTCCGACTAGAGGATTGAATGTTGGTTGACTTTGTTAGAGAACATGCATGTTTCTATCGATTAACAAGAGTGAAGATCTGCACCTGATCAATGTTTTTTCTTTTTATGAGTACCACAGGTACAAGTACAATTGGAACAAAAGGTGTACATGTACCAGAAAACATTGCGAATACTTGTGCACAAGCTTCGAGGTACAGTATCTTGTTTTTTTTTTTGCAAAGTGTAGATGTGGTTTTGACAGCTATGCCCGTTTGTGTATACCAGCTGCACCTCCAAGATTTTTGGTGGATTTTGTTAATCTTGCAATGCACAATGCTTAGAATTCCTCAGACATTCAATACTGCAAAGATTTACATCCCCAAGTATAAGTTAGATCATGAACTGCTAATAATGCTCATAATGACTCGTATGCGAACTCAAAATACCTTTCAATGAGAACAGAAAAGGAGAACCAGCTCGAAGGCACAAAGGCAAAGATATTGTCCCAGATGACGCCTGAAGAGAGGGAGGATGAGGAGGATTTCCAGGAGCTACTCATACGTGCTGAACGTCTCAAGAATGCGAAGAACGCTCCGACGCCAAAACGAATTGCTGGAAAGGTCTATTGCCAATTTCGATGTTAGATCTTGCAGATATTTGTTGCAGATTTTTTAGACTCTCTGCAATATACACAACGCGTGAAATTAAGAAACGTTGGACTGTTTGACCTCGTTATGCATGAACAGGGTAAAGGTACCGTGCCAGATCAGAAACTCACCCAAGAGTCAGCGATCGAATTTTTATACGCTTGTCTTGAAGACATGGAGTTGAATTCTTTCACAAAATTGGCAGCAGGAGAGTAAGCACTGTGCTCTCTTTTATGCATATTATATATTCTATTTTAACTGAAGTTTTTCGTTTCTGAAAATTCTACACTAGTTTGTTAGTGGTTATTTGATCACCTTGCACGCTTGTCTGAAGAGCTGTAAGAATTGCAAATAATATCCAACAATGCACCTTTCTCACATCAAGCTTCGTGTTTCCTCTCCTACAGCGCCGAGACAAGTGAAGTTCCATCTGACGTGCCGCTTGATCAGCTAAACTTGCAACAACGCCACGCTTTGCTGCAGTAAATTACCCAACAACTTTCCCATTCATGCTACCTGGGAATTCATATGTTCTCTGATTTGGTCCCATTAAGCTCAAAAAATCTTCCAAGAGGGAGTATACTGGGTCATCTCTAATGATAGAAAATTAGGTCTGTTTATGGTGTATAATACTTCTTGAGGTGGATCATTTTGATGCAACAGGAGCTTGCTAAAGAGGGCTACTGCAGTCCGAGTGATAACGCAGAGTCTGGCAAATGCAGCACCAAACAAAAACCCACCACGCCATCAACCCTACACCCCAGTGATCAGCCGATCTAACCAAGGTATCTGAGAACTGCCCCGTTTTTCTTTATGTACATCCTTTATGAGTAGTAATAGATGGTTTCCTAATTGATTTATTACTTTAATGACCTCAAATATCTGCCAGTCCATTGAGCATTTCAAATTCCCAAAATCAAGTTCCCGATTTTGCGAGTTCCCAAATTACAATGATGAATCCTTTGTCACTCGTTTATATTTGCTCATTGTTCCGCTGCTCAGTGATGGTACAAACAGGGCAAAAGACCTAACAAACTTGAATTTCGTCTTGAATGTAAGGAGCAGCAGCGATATGTATTTGGATATTAAATATTGATCCTGTCTTCCTTCTTCACAGGTGGAAATCTTGTGTTTGACGTGCAAGAAGTATTAGACCTTCCTGTAAAAGATATCATGGCAGATGAGGATGGGGACCGATCTCATGACAGAGACAATAGTTTGCTGGAAGGACTTTGAGAAAGATGACTCAAATTAGAGGACTTTGTTCGAGCTCTTTACATTTACCATGTAGAGATTTTGAGATCGTTGCTGTTAAATATGGTCCTCGCCTAAATGAAGGAAGCTTCAGCCAGTCTTGGTGATCCGCTTGGGATGAGCACGCTGCACAGGTCAGAGCTGAAGGTCCCAGACACTGTTTCGCAACGACGTGATCTGATTAATCCTGATAGATTCACATGGAAATTTGGAATTCGCCGATTGAAATGGTCTTGCCTAATTTTTAAAATTATATTTGTTAAAATATATGAGCTGTTGAACCATTAATATTAAAAGATATGACACGGCCCAGGGATCATTCCTGGATCTTACAGTGTTCACCCAAGAAGGAAGAATTCAATGGACCTTGGACGATGAAATTTAGTAAAATAGTGTCTGCTGTTGCCATAAATTAATATTAACGTCGATAAGATTCCGTCGGTAGATTCCATCAACAGAATGATCCCACGTAGCATTTAGGCTGCCGACTAAATCAGTGAATTTACTGTTGCGGAAAATATACCATTTTAGATAACTTGCCTGTCTGGCTAAATGCACCATTCGTCCAGACTCCATACCATTGGTGTCTGGACCAATCATCAAGAAGCTAGGTAACTTACACTTCCCTTTCACAATGTCTGCACCTTTTAAGCCTAATCGTCCTACCGTCCCGACGTTCGGTACCAATAAAATGTCGGCACAGACAGCTTGTAGACGGTAAGCCAACTTGGTTCACATGGGACGCACCGAGATATACTATTTAGCTTGGCGACCCCTTCTGGAAACCTCCTAGACACCCTCTAGGAAGGTACTAGACTCTCGCAGAGTCCTTGATGTGAAGGAATTTTGTTCCCAAATTTAGCTTGCACATAGACAACTGAGGAAGTGAGGAACCTACTCTGTGCTTCTCCAGCAAACGAGTTGTCCTTCCACATTCTAGGCATTCAAGGTAGGATGAGATCTACAGCACACAGGAAGCATACATATATTGGTAAAGAATGGGACCTAGTAGTTTCATTTGGTGTTGAATTAGTCACAATGATCCGTAAATTTGGTCGGCATCGATCTGGAGTACTGCAATTGACGAGTCTGCAACTATCAAGTTGAAGAGCCTGCCCACAAGAAGCTTGTTTTTGGCATTGAGGACACTCGAGCTCGTAGATTAGATTAGGTCATTAGTTCGATCACAGATTCTCTCTGAAATCTTGCTTCCTGTGAAGCAGTTGATCTTTGGAGCAGACTTTATACTAGGATGTCGCAGTTTTATCATGACGCTGCTAGCAAACGCGGTTGTGACAGAGGATCATGAGTGGATAATGAGTGAAATCACCAAGCACTGAAATGGGAGAGAAAATTTTGTGTCGAAAACTTTGAAATCTCACTCACTCTGATTATTGATATTCCTGAATATATAGTGGTCAACAGTCTTTTAGATGAATTCTTGGGGATACTGAACCATTTCCCTCTTGGTTAGCAGGGCCTCCACCTGAGCGCACTCTCAGATCTAGCAGAAACACTTCCGATGGCCGAAGCCAATGAGTAAAATCGCCAAACTAGAAAATTTTCTTGAGGGAGAGTAGAGCTCAGACGGGGTCATCAAAACTTTGGGTCAGTTTCGATCTCAAAAACATCCTTCAAATACTCCAGTCTTGAGTCTGTACCGACACACCATATCCCACTTGAGCGGTGATCGGGGTTTCTTGATTGCTCAAGCTCCTGGTGCCATCAAACATCAGCCCTCGTCTAGTTGGGCAAATTTGCATATATGCGGTCCAACATGGACAGGCATAACCACATGAGCCAGGCTAGTGAAGACTTCGGTTCCCGCTCTAACTACCCCTCCGCTCCGCCACCTCCAACCTGCGACTGCCCATGTCACACATGCACCTGCACCTGCTACCGGCCGCCCATGACGCCCACCATGACGCCTCTTCATCCTTCCCTTTACCCCCAGCGCACGCCTATGCACCCGAGCTTGCACTCGGCCCAAGCGGGGCGCTGGAAAACAGGATTATGCGACATGGCCAGCGACTTGAACACATGTGTGTGGACGTGCTTCTGCCCCTGTGTCACGTTCGGCAACAACGTGGCTGCGCTTGACAGAGGAGAGACCACTTCGTGCATGCAAGCAGCCTCCATTTGGTTCGGTTTTTTGCTCATCGGCTTGCCATGTTTCTGCTCCGCCCAGTGGAGGAAGAAGCTGCGACAGGAGTTTGCCATTCCAGCGGGTGAATGCGGCGACTACTGCCTTCACTTCTGGTGTGGTCCCTGCGCCCTTTGCCAGGTATGTGTTGAATTGTTTCTAGAATTGCTCAAGTCTTTGTAGACTAACTTGGAATAAAAATTTGAAGCAACTTTGTATTCCCAGCCGATTGCACACATCGACTAATCTTTTAGTAGGGATAGAAAAAATCGGTGGAGCCTCTTCTGGAGTCTGAGCTATGTTGATCTTGTTTTCAATTTTGAGCTGCTGAAATTGAATTTTGCGTCGGTGTAATGTATGATTTGTTGTTAAGTTGCTAATGTCTAGTGTAGCTTGGTAACGTTTAGAAATGGAAGCAGAGATCAAATTGTTTGTCTATGAACATAGCTAAAATGACTTGAAGGTGATGACTCGAATGATGAAAATGAATTAGGATTTGCATGATGACTTGCATTGTATTCTAGGCTGAATGTTACCAATTCATTCATTTGTGCACACTGAATCAAGCTGATTCAATCTCATAACTTAGTAATATTGCTGATCATTGAATTATGATTTGCATGGCATTTCAGGAATACCGTGAGCTCAAGCACCGAGGTCTTGTTATGGCAACGGCGTCCTTGGCCGACACGATCGCACCGCAAAACCTTCACATGAATAGAAACTAATGCAAGTAAGATTACACTTGCTTGTACTCTGTTCTCAAATCATTCATGCTGGTTTGAGTAATAATGCTTATTTCTACACAAGGTTATTGTAATGTAACTACACTAGGTAGCAGGTCGGCCTTCTACTTCAGACAGACATAGTAAAATCTTTGAATCTCATAGTGTTGCTCTTAACTTCACTTTATAAACGTAGATGTAATTTGTTGCATCTTAAACCTTGCTTTTCTTAGCGATTGTAAACTTTTTGTGAAGATTTCAATAACCTAGCACAAGAAAACAGCTCTGTATCCTAAACCTTAAACCCTAAATCAACAACCTTGGTACAATTTGGTTTGAAAAGTGAAGGAATCGAGTGCACATCAACTATACTTCATTCCACAAACACCCTCATTTCTTAGGCGAGGTGATTATATTATCACTAATCTTTGCAAACAAGTCTAGTCCAGCTGAAGTAAGTCCTATCCATGAAGTTGCCCCTTCGGTTACTCAGACTTATGTAGCTGCAGATGTATCTCTTTAGGACATGTTCTGGAATACTTAAATCCATTTGTTGCTACTCAAGTAATTTACAATTTGTGAAATGATATTGATGACTTTGATCTGGGTTTGCACCTCCGAAGGCCAAATAGACTCTCCGGCACCTTCAACCAAAGCACGTCCTTCCTGTCCCAAAAACCATTTTTACTTCTACAACAGCAACAATAGTCTTGACTCATGGCACAACACACTTGACTGTAATCAGGATTGACAAAAATCTGGCACAAGAAAGCAGCTCTTGGTATGACTCACCGTGATGAAAAATTTGATTTGAAAGTCTCTCAAATGGAGATATTCATTACTTTGGCAGTTTTGTGCTTGCCAAAGTGAGATTTGGAGTTTCAAAATACACTACATATTCATGTTTAGACTTCTGAAACTGCCAATTTAAGTTTGATAAAACTGCCAAAGTTTGATGAAACTGCCAAATAGTGAACATCTCACAGCTATATTTCAAAGACGTGGTTTTGTAGTTACGCCTGCCGTGACCGCTACTACTCAGCTAATGCCGGTGCATGCAGGACTGCATAATCTGAAGGACGAGCGTGTCGTGGTGCAGCTGGCCGATTGATACACACCAAATCGACGGATATGTACTTCATCTGAAGTAGCAGCTTGAAGAAATGGGAGCTAGTTACCCACCAGAATCTATCATGGCCACGCCCAACGACTTTGTGGCTGCTGGTCCTAATTGATGGCACTGCTCCTTGAATTTCCTCCGGCAGATCCTGCTCTGCGCCTTTCTTCTTATGGTGAGAGCCTGAAGCTTTGAATCACGCGCATCACTGGCTACAAAATTTTCTCATGTAATTCCTTCTCCACTAATTCACTGCTTTTTGAAGCGGTCCTTAATGATCCCTCTTTTCTGTGGCGTCGACTGTACACTTGTACAGGAGAGACGCTGCGGACAGATGACATGTCCTCAAGTTTCTCGACAAAATTCGATTCGGTTTTTGCTTCCGCAATTACTGGCGACGATCTACTCCTAGTCGGGGTCATTGTACACACATCCTCGGGTTCAGTTTTCACTGAGTCGATCAAAAGATTGATGGGTCGGTGGATAGCACCTACCAGCTCTAGTGAGATGGTATCTGATTTCACTTCCTTGTTGAGCATTTCATTCTCAGTCGAAGCACGAATCTTGCTCGATACATCGTCCTTCCGTTGCTGTTTCGGAAACTGCCCGTTCCGAACCATCTTTTGAAGAGCCTGAGCTAACCTAGGCCTCTTTCGAAGATTCCCATCCATAGAGGGTTCTGGTTTCACTGCAAAACCATGCGATAGCTCCACATTCAGAACCGGCAGGCACCTACGATCGGTGGGAGAGACATTGATAGGTAGGTTCCGGGGCGGCCTCTTGAGGACGACGTTATATGCAACATCCCATCCACCTCGGCTTCCAGGCTTTAAAGGCACTTCTACAACTCTAAATATGTGAACAAGGATGACGCAGTCATTCATCGAGTGATCGAGGACCTCAAGGACGCAAACATCGCCCTCTTCCAGTCGATGATCGCGGGAAAATGCAGCCCATCCACCACTAACGCCTGAATGATGAGTACCGGACACAACCCATTTGGCAGCCCACTGATAGCCAAACGTATCTTGGAGAGTGATATCGACACTTATGGGCGGCAAATGCTGTCTTGAGAACTCCAGAGGGATGGTCTGCGGCAAATTCTCTGACATAAATATTAGCAATCCTGAACTTCGAACTAAAAATCCAAATTAATTCTGAAAATTAGAAAGTGGTCCGAGTATCCATTTACCAGCCAAAAGCCATGGTAGACATGAGAAGGTTTCATCAACACAGAGATGCTAGGACGTGATGTTACAAGCTCTTCAGAAGCTGTCAAGGCACTTTGGCGCTCGCACTCCGTGACGAGACGTCTTCGTGATTCCCATACTGTGGAGTTCCATTCTGGGTCCATAGGCTCGCCTTGCTGACTGGGGTGATGTGTCTTCCTCTCACGTTTGGGACGCCTTGACTTGCCCTTGATTTTGCGCCTGTTAGGCTCCCCTGCTTTGAAACCATGCGATATCAGTATGTCCTGAATAGATGGGCCATGTCTGCCTAGTCCTTCCCCGGGGTCCAGGCTTTGACCATATTCATTAGTACCTGTTGATGTACCGATGAGTTCATCATCTCTTGCTTGTGCCTCTGGTGTGAATTTTGAGACATGTGTCTTTGTGGGCTCGCCCGGCACGTCGATTTCCAATCCGGTCCTGTTGAAGACACGAACTGTGAAGCGATTCTTCGATATCAGAGTAAAAAGAAGAGAATCTCCATCCTTCAAGTTGTTGTCAGCGGCGAACACCTGCCAGCCAAATCGGAAGCCTGTGACACCACCAGGGATCGCGTCCACAGTTACAAGCCATACATTGCCATTAGCGCCCTCCAAGTCCACGGTGCCTCCGCACAAGTTCTTCCCATGCGCGTCCAGGAATGCCTTAGGAATTGACTGTCAACGTGCGATATTCAGCAGTTTAGTTATAGTGCAGATGATTCTCAGTACACTCAAAGTAGCGTTGAAAGCTAATTTCTAACATAAATTTGTCCTATGCCATTAAATTCAACACGAGAGTGAAACTCGATTTTATCTGACGAACATAGTGCACTACCATAAATCTAAGAGTGTGATATCAAGGGGGTGAACAGAAGATCATTCTACAACCAGCGAGATCTCATCATCTGTGTCAGGAGTTTCGGACTTCGAAAGAATCAATGTTAAGCATGAATTCGAAAAGAGCATTGAGATTTGCAGCCAACATACCATGTTGCTTCTCAAATTATGCTCCAGAGCTGTTCTGAGAAAACATGGATGGCTTGGAGCTGGCGTAAAGTGGCCCAAAGCACCTGGTGCAGTTTGAGAGCAATGTTTTCTTTGGCATTTCTCAACGCATTGTGGACAAGCTCTTGATTTATTTGCAGTCGAGAAGTTCATGTTGTGCTCCAACTTCACGAAAAACTTAGTTTTGTAAGCCCAATTGATAGAAACGATACCCCAATTCCTCAATTCAGCTTCTTCTCACCCTCACTACATGAACATCAGCATGAAGGTCAATCAACAAATGAAAAGTTATCTAGGTGATAACAATGTCCACAGAATAGTCAGGTTAAGAACTTCTACTAACTTCATCTCTTCCTTCTTGCATCCCAAACATCGTTCTTCGAGGAGTGTAGCCTAAGAACATGCACCAGCTCTCTCACCTAGCCCAAACCTACAGGTGATTCCGGGAGGCAACCACAAACCCCAAAAACTTAGGTAAGAACTAGACTTGTTTGCCGTGGATTTAGATTGATCTAGATCTCCTTCCCCAGTCTGAAATACTAATTTACTCCAGTGAGGGCCTTCTACACGCGCCTCCTAGGCTGCGGCACAGTCTAAAGTTGAAAAGGATATGCGGAGCTCTACGTCAAAGAACTCTCGAACGCAGGCTTGCATAGTGAATAGCAAATTCTGTGAGGATCCAGCTCTCACAATTTTAATATCCTAATCAGTAATGCACATTACTCCTGAACATACAGCCGTCCTCGCCGATGCAGAATTGTTTTTGACGAATCGTTCATACAACACAAGTGCAACACAGTATTTCTCTACAAAATTTACCATTACTCTGGTTTGTAGTGCAAAGGATGTCAAACTTACAATCGTACGCCTAACCAGTTGTATTTACTCGTGAAATTGTACTTACATGATGAGAATACATTAAGTCCCAGGAGGAAATGGCGGCCGTGACTTGATTGTGCCAGCACGCTAGTGGGAGCGTCTCGTTACTGTCCCCTTCAATCTAGATTTGTAGTGCGGTATAATGAGGCAATTTTGACACATCTGCAAAACACCGCAGGGTCTTTGGTGTGTAATTTTGGCAATTACGTGGACTAAAAAAAGAATGAAGGTTGTGGTGAATCCAAACACTTTAATGGCTACTTTCTGGATGGTGAAAGACGGGGGAGAAGGCTAAATGCCATGTAGTGAAGGATAAGGCGGGAGCGGCGCGCCGTGCGCGCCCCCGTGGCGCGCCACGTCAAACGCCCGGTTTCCACCTAAAGCAGCCGTCGCGGGTAATTACCGGCTACAGTGATTACTTCGTTTTGTGACACAGAGCTTGTGACTCTGAACCCCGTGACACAACCATATCTTCGTGACACCAACAGTGAGACACTGATGTTTGTAACACTGCCCGTTGAAAAAAACATTGTGACGCTGGCATGACGTCAGCCCTCGTCTCCATCAGTTCTACCGGGTTAGGGTTTTCGTGTTTCAGTGTCTCCGAGGCTCAGCACCGAAGCTCCGCTCCGTCTTCTATGCAGTGTTTTCGGGTCATATTGTATTAGCGCAGGGGCTACGTCGCATTGATAATGTTTAGGGTTTGTGGCGATTTGAAGGTCGCTATCACGAAATTTAATAGAGGTGATGATTGTACCTTCCATGTGATTGTTTACCTTGTACGTCGAGACTCGATTTAATTGTGCAATGAAGGGTTGGCGGGCGAGGACTTGATACATTGGGGTTTAGGGTTCCAATGGCGCATTCAAGTTATGCTCCCGCAACTGACTACAACATGAAGGGGGTTACGTGATGGGCACAATGCCGGTAAGTTTACGGAGCCCCTCTGTTTCTTCCTTTGTGGTTAGCAATTCCTTCGGTGATGGGGAGTGAGTCACGCGTTCGCAAGAACAGGCGCTGTCTACGCACGGTGAAGCCTGTGAAGCCCAGTAACACCGGACTGTTTTTCTGGAGTATTCCTAGGTTGTTCCGCGGATTGATTTCGAGGAGTCTTTGAGTTGCGCAATTCAGAATGTCTTCCTTCTTGATGTTTTCGCGACCTTCGGATACAGTTTATTCGGCTAACCCTATTTGATGCTTGAGGAGACTAACACATCCTCCCACTGTTGTTCCAGGGACCAAGTGAATTACGAAGAAGCGGATTGGTATTACAGTTCTGTGCGGTGTCTAGGAGGCTGTGGGCGCGTAGTGGGGCTACAAAACAAATTCAGGTACATTAGTTTTTCTGATACGGACTGCCCTACGTGTGGAGAAATGTCCGTCCCCTGCAATGCTGAAGAAATGGCTCCTCAACCTGTGACATTGAGGGTGAAGATTTACAAGCAAACTTACAACGTTACGTATCCCAGCCAGCAACGAGTGGAGGATCTCAAGAAAGAGTTTGCAACCATGGCTAAAGGGGGAGTGAAACCATGTGGCAATCGCAAGTTCTTCCTCTGCATATACTGTGGTAAGAATCACTACTCTAACAAAATGATGCTTAACAAGCACAGATTTATTGAAGGGTGTGATGAAGCCAGGTATCCGGATGGAAAGAAAGCCCTGCTGCTTCCGTATCCGGATTTCAGGACGGGAGAGGGGAAGAAGGTGGAGGTCCTAGGGAAGTCAGTCGCGGTTTTGAAGAGCCACGATAAACCGCATGGCAATTCCGAAGATGGAGCAGATGACGACCTTGGTGTGGACGGGGATGACTGTGACGATTTCGAGGCAGATTTAGTCACAGCGGAGGATTGCGAGAAGGCGACTGAGGTGAAAGGGAGTTCCCATACTGAGCCACATACTTTTCCACGTACGGGTTGTAGTATTCCACAGGATTTTCTCTTCAAGGGACCAGCAGTGCGGATAGGAAGTGCATCCGCCACACGGTTAGCAGGTACTGAAAAGCCCACGGTCGCGCAGGTTGAGGGAGTTGAGATACAAAAGGCAAAGAAGATTACAGGGAAAAAACCCAAAGTACTCGTAGGGAAGGACTGTGCTAACAGGGAATCCCCGACGCTTAATGCGGGAAGTGGTGTCAATATCAGCAAGAAGAATAGCACAACTGAGACTCGACGGAGTCCTCGGGTTACTTCGGCAGATGAGAAGAAGGGTTCCAGAGATGTCTCACCGCAGGTCCGGGCTGTAGAGAAAATGGCGGCTCTCGACTTATCGCCACATCGTAAAGGAGGGATGTTGTCAACAGAGGGCATCTCTAGCCCAATATTTTGCGACACGAATTTGGCACAAGAGCCAGAGGTCAGCGGTGATGGAGCAGATGGTGTCGGGAGGGATACGTTGAAGCGAAAAGCATGTAGCGACGACGACTTGGAAACGTTCAAGGTCTTTGTCCGGGATCCTCTGCTGCATCGGAAACTTAAATTACCTAGATCCACAACAAATTCTACTTCTGAGGTTAGTTACTTCTCGTGACATTAAATGTACAGGTTTAATTCCTTTCTCTTGAATTCCTACAATTCGGAAGTTCTCCAC
This sequence comes from Ceratodon purpureus, assembly GCA_014871385.1. NCBI lineage: Eukaryota > Viridiplantae > Streptophyta > Bryopsida > Pseudoditrichales > Ditrichaceae > Ceratodon > Ceratodon purpureus. The sequence goes on along the minus strand of CM026432.1, from coordinate 7,752,318 downwards.
TTAACTCTGGATTGTGTTTGTTGGCCACAGGTGGGAATCTCTTCAGGAAAGCTGACTGTCGGGGCAGAGTCACAGTGTCACACAGGTTGTGACAATGTTACAGGAAGCGCCATAGACGTTGTATCAGTGATTCCTATGGGCCCATCTACACCTGCGATCTCAGAGGACCCTACATACGCCGCTATCCCTAAAAGTGACGGCTGGAGTAGGAATGCCAAACTCCGACAATTCTGGGCGGATGGGATGGGCACACCTCATCCTCTATCGTTTCATCCCGATGTCGAGGTGGCTCACCAAAGAGGGCTCGCGGATTTTAAGAGAGCTGAAGACGAGTACATCGAGAAGAATTGCCCGTCGGAGGAAAGCCTACAGGTCCAGATTCCCCCTCCCGTCTGTCCGTTGAAGCCACGCATGCCTGGATTGTACTATCTGAAGGAGATAGGGGCGGAGGTTGATCTGCCATGGACGTGGGAGTGCAGCAGTGGAGATAAGTTTGTAGAGAAATGGGAGCTTTCCCTAATGTGTACAGATTTCAAACTGAAGCTCATGCGTTGCGTGTACTGGTGGACTTGTAGAAAGGTGAGTAATCGATTCCTGCTTGCGCTGTTCATTAGTTTTTTGACCTTTTCTGAATTCAGTGACCATTTAACGGCTGAGTGACAGTGGCGCATAAGGTCACATCCAAACTAACAAGAGAATCTGATATTCAGGGGGATAGGAAAGCACCTCTACCTGCTGATGTAATTGAAGCAGTTTCAGTTGCCATTGACGGATTAGTTTTTTCTGTGGAAGAGGGCACTGTTTACAAAGACCTGGAATGCCTCCGTCAATACATTCAGTGGACACAGGATTATTCTAATTACGAACTAGCACTTGCTGCGTACCGGGTCGACATTGTAAGGAAACGCGACGACATGTTGGAGTCCGCGATTATCCAATTCCGCCGTAAGAATGGGAAGTTAAGAGAGGCATCTGTATGGCACTGGTGTCCCCTGTGGCAGATTCTTACAACGGACGAGGGAATAATGCAGAAGTTGCCATCCTTGCCTTGGGTGCACGACGGTAAATATTTCTGCTCTAATTTTGTTTCACATTCTCATTTTTTTTCGCTCTAAGCTTTATTGTCGTGACTTTTTAGGTTTAAGGGTGTTCCACTTTCGTACGACTGATACCCTGTTATCGTGTTTTCTTCATTCCGTCGCAGTAAGCGAGGCTCAGGAGGTGCGACGCATTCTCTATGAATCGCGGGTGAACCCACGACCTCCTTCGCATTTTGTGTATATTATGCGGATTCTCTTCAGGAACAAACACGGGATTTTTCGTCAGTTCACATGTCCCTTTTACGGGATTACAAGCCACATATTTAGAAGTGAATGTCGGGAGCTGGAGGACGTGATGAAGGCGCTGTCCATGCTGATTTTGGAAGGACCTTCTTTATTTGCGACGTTGTCGGTGGATGTGAAAGATGCAGCGTTTAGGGAATCGGTGTTTTCGGAAATCCAGCTAGTGAACTCCGGATTGGGCGACGACATAGTATCGAATTTGGTTGCTTGGGTACGATTGGTGCAATTGAGAGCGTTGCAGGATTTTGCGGTATGTCACCCAGAGCAGTTTCAAGAGGCCTGGACTACCACAGACCCTAATCTCTGGGCGGAACACTATTCCAATTGGCGATCAACACTTAGAGTTCGAGAGGAGCGAGATGTTGGGTGGATTATGGGCGGTTGTATTACAAGCACGAACCCCCTTGTGTCCGAGTTGCGACTCAAACTCCAGGACAATGTTCACACTATGACCAACCTAATCCGCGAGGAGGATGAGAAGCATTGGGGGGACTGTACCCGTGATATGCGAGTGCCCGACTCTGCGACTTCTACAGAACCCTTACTCAGTGATTCAGAAGCCGGCCAAGGTTATGATGTACAGAATGCGTCGAAGGCGATGCCATCCGGTTGTGATTCTGGTCACGATGAGAGATTAGAAGATACGGTTATAGTGACGGACATTGTTACCACGACTGATACTACTGCCAAAGGAGAAATTGCAGTTGAGGAGATCGGGGTGTCCGGTGGTTTAGGGTCAGGAGACTGTGACACTGAGGTGCATGATGGAGCCGAACCAGGAGTCAGTGTCACAGACCTTGTGACACTGACCGACGACAATGACTCTGTAATCGCAGCAGTGATAAAAGATATAGCAGACGGTGTTGACAGATGTGACTCCGGAGACTCTACTGAGACAGAGCTCTGTAACCCTGTTGTGCCTTGTGTGACCGGCGGCAACTCTGAACTTCAAACAACATCTGCTATGAACGCTAACCTGTCTCAAAGCGAGATTTCAGTACCCGATGAGCCAGGGCATGAGGCGATGGTGGAGTTCAAGCGAGATCAGAAGGATATAGTTGACTTCATTCGCGAAAAAGGTAAAATAATTACCCCCGTCGTTGCAGACTTACATTCTACCGGGGTGAGTTCAACGCAGGCTGTATTTCCGGAGATCGACAAAATTCTGGACGAGGACATAGTGTCCCCAGGTGCGGCACCGTTACTTACGCTAAGTCAGTTTAATAACAGTGCCCATGCAGGTCAGGACGTCGTAGTTGAAAATGGCACGTTTTCACAAGACCCTAGCTTTCATCAGTGGGTAAGAGATGATGTACAGAATCATGTACAAACCCCTTATAAAGGGGTGTCCATTGTTGCGGGGCAAGACAGTGGGCATCTTGGATTTGCTGATGAAGCTACGACTTGCAGGAACCTTGCCCAGAGCTTTGAAGACGAAGAAGACCTTGAAGCGGTGTCTCAGTTGGTGAACCTGTCCCAGGCTGCTGAACGTGATACTGCTGTGGGCCCGATGAGGAAACCTGCCACACGATCCAGATATCTTACGAAGAATGAGGTTTTGAAGAGGGGGGCTCATTCATTGCCGGACTTGTGTCTAATTCAGGTTGGGGAAATTGGAGTTTTGACATTGGCACAGGCCTATACTTCTCTCAATATTGAGGACTTATTACGGAAACTCCCCGGAAGGGAAGGAAAGAAGGACCCCGCGGATGTAGTTGTTTTTTACAACGAGTCGCGTAAAGAGATAGAGGTGAAATTTTCCAACATTCGCGATTTGAAGCGTCTTCGCACTCGTCTCGGCAACGACATTGTTGATTTTACACTGTCACGAATGTATTATCAATACCCGGCTCGCAGTCGCCACGAGATTCAGTTCCTCACGTCTCGGGTATCCAGTTGCTATATGACAGTGGCCAAAGGCAGGACAACTTTGAAGAAGTGGGCGTCCGTTTTTCTTCAGCCTCCTTCACCTGTTCGGATATATCAAGTGAAGGAATTACTCCTCCCCTGGGTTACGGCCAATCATTGGTCTCTACTTGTGTTTCAATACGATAGAGTCCTTCACTTTGACTCATTTCCGGATAGTGAATTGCATGTTCCAGGGAAGAAACATGCTGATTTTGTTAATGTCATTAGTCATTCTTGGCAGACTCTTAGAGGAGTGGAGTTGTACGATGTCCCCGTAGTCTCTCAGAGTGTTTTCCATCAGAAGGGGACTTACGAGTGTGGTCATCATACTCTACGCAATGCTATGCTGTATTTGAAGGTACGTGGCATTCACTTTTATCGACTGTTTTCGAACTGTGTACAGCTTATAATCCCATATTTCCATTCAAACTTTTTCTTACGTAATGTCACAGTCAGTGTTGAACTTCATGTGCAGTTTCGAGGGCATCTGAGTGTGGACAGGGAGGAGAGCTTGGCCGCGGCACTAATGGAGCCGTTCAAACCTAAGGATACCAGTCTCGAGATTCTGACAATCTTGGCAAGAGAACTTGACTTCAGAAGGCGGGATACTAGATACAGACCACCGCTTTGTGTAGTCGCGAATGTGTTAGAGAAAGATGTAGAGCCAGACGGAGATATGGTGCTGTTAGATTCCTGGGTTTAGAACTTCTGTGCATAGTGCCACTGTTGTGTATAGCAAACGTCCACTGTTTCTGTACGAAGTCACAGACTGTACTCTTCAATTTTTTTTATTCCACACACTGTCATTATCTCTGAGTGTATACTATGTTCCGAAATGGGAGTATGCTCCGTTCAATGTCTTCTGTGATTTGTCCAAGTGTTTTCCTTGTTCTCTCCCGGGTGACACTGGTGACACTGGTGACATTGCTGGCAGTGGTGATACAGGTGACACTGGTGACATTGCTGATATTGGTGACACTGGTTAACACTGTTGATACTGGTGACACTGGTGAACACTGTTCATACTGGTGATACTGGTGACACAGTTGATACTGCTAACACTAGTGATACTGGTGACACAGGATTGCATGAAGAGTCTTCATAATTTATCTGTTTCCCAGTGTTACAATGAACGGGAAGTATGTTGTATTCTGGCTGTCTTTGTTATGAAGAATACCATTAAATCGCACACCCGTTTCTTCGATCTATACCCTCGATCTATACCCTCGACTATACGTTGTTTTCAAATTTGATCTAATCTATTAAAAAAACTACCTCCTACAATAAGGGGTACAGAAAAACAAAGAAGCTCTATATGATTTTTATTTTTATTTTTTATATTCTCTTTTTTTTTAAAAAAAAAAAAAAAACACAAACAAACAAACAAACAAACAAACGTTGATTAGATTTCTCTTTTATGGCTATTTCAATATATTGTACTTAAGAGAAGTCTTGCTTGAAAAAAACAAATTAGTTTCATCTGTAAAAAATTGACAAAAGGCAAAAAAGAAAACCTGTGAGAACCTTTCCAAATTAGTCAACGAAAAATCATACTCCAAAGAACTTCAGTCCTTCATAGTTTTCCAGGTTCACTAGGAAAATCAACTCAAGAAGCAAATATTCATTTAAAATTTAAGAGATTCAATTCAAAAAATCCATCAACAGATGATAATAACTATTCTATATTCAATGAAACAAAAACAGAATCTTATGATTTTTCAATGGTCTAAACAAAAATCAAAAATAAAAAAGAAATCATGCAACAGATCAAATTTCTAGAATGTAAACGGAGCCGGTCATGGACAGTTGTTATGAGTTCGGAGTATATTGGGGCACGGCCTTTCTTTATAAATCTACTATGTTAAACATATAATGAAGGTTCATATAATATAAGAGTTTACATTCATTGAAGTAAAAAAATATTCAAAATGTTTAAAGAATAATCTAGGTAAAAGAAAAATACCATTATGCATATGAAATGGAATGTTTATAGTCCACATACAAATCCAAAATCATATGATGAAAACGATATATTCAACAACTTTTTTGGTCTGCCATCCTGTATCAAACAAATTTAAAATTTCATGAAAATAATAAATCATATTAAAAAAAGGAAACATCTACTATATATACATTTAGTTAAATTTTTTTTATATTTTTTATATTAAAGAGAACATCAGAAATCCGGATAATCAACCCTCTCAAGAAGATAATCCACCAAACGAGTTCTCCAAAAATTTTAAATTAATATTTTTCATGATTTAAAGAAGAACATCAGGAATCCAACTTATTAACCTTTCGGAAAAATAAGCCACCAACCGAGTTCTTCATATTATTTTAGATTTTATTAAATAGGGAATTAAATTGAACATCAACAATCCGAAGAATTAACCCTTTCGGGAAAACAATCCACCATGCGAGTTCTATAAAATTAAAATAATTATTTAAATTATTTAGAGGACATCAGGAATCCGGCTTATCAACCTTTTGAGGAAGATAAACCACCAACCGAGTCCTTAAATGGAATTTGATAAATTACAATGTTTATAATAAAACAAAAATTACATTTACATTGTGCTAAAGAACTCACTACATTCACATTTACATTCACATTTACATTTACATAAATGAAATAATGGTTAACAACTCCAAAACAAAACTTACAAATGCAATGATATTCAACACACTGTCCGCTCATACAATTCATTCCACTATGCAACACAACTTTCACAAGCATAGGCAGCTATATAACGATTCTGACGAGGTGCTTTGTCTTCTAAGTCAGTGCAAATATAATACTGTGACAAGGCCGATCGAAATCCTAAGAGTAGATTTTGTGCAATTAGAAGATTGAAGCTTACAGCAAGTGTCGCATGAACTTGTCAAAACATCCGCTTTCCTTTCGTGATCTGCCATCTGTATTATTCACAGAATTAGCAATCTCGTTCGCACATTATGAGATTGCATCAGATCAACACAAATCCCCATGTAAGAATGAATGATTTGTTTTTTGAAGGTAATACTAAAAATTGGGCTCTTGAATCACCAAGCTCGTCCAAAGTAAACCTACTTGTCCAGAAGTACGTTCTGCAATGACATCTTCGCTCGGAAGTCATCGTTCAGAAGTACATTCGAATGTTTCAGATCGCGGTGTATGAAGCTCAGATGCGTCAAACCGTGCAGATACTCCACCGCTTGGACAACGTCCAAGCGCATTTTTCCAACCTCATCGTCCACGAGAGAGGCTTCCCGGTCATCTCCTCGTACTTGAACAGATGCTGCGCCAGGGGGCCTTGCGACATGTACTCGTACACAAGGAGTCGCTCAATGCCATCAGTGCAGTAGCCCAGGAGGGCCACCAAGTGCCGGTGCTTCACCTTGGTCAATATCGCAATATCAGATCGGAGCTCACTAAGCCCCTTGCTGCTCACCACCGCCAGTTGTATCCTCTTGACGTCAATCTTGGTGCCGTCGGCGAGGACGCCTTTGTACACGACCCTAAAGCCGCCTTGACCGAGCACATTGCTCTCCGCGAAATTGTCCGTCACAGATCTGAGCTGGTGAATGCTGTGTACCATGACTCCTGTGCCTGCATGATTGAAATCCAACACCATGTGCTTATTTCATGGAAGCTAGCTCTAGAAAACAGAGTATGAGGGTGGGATTTAGGGCTCATCTCTCCGATCGGGTGGTAGCTTCAACTCCATGGCACATCCCGCTTTCTCCATTTCTTCTCGTAGTAGAAGCAGAGGAACCAGAAGATCACGGCGCTAACGACAACCCCGCCCACGACTACTCCCACATCAGGTCCAACGATACTGCTCGGCTTGGGGAGTGGTGAAGGCGAGGTGACGAGTGGAGGCAGTGCGGGTGCGGTGAGGAGATTTCTTGGTAAGTAAGTGAACCTCACAGAAGAAGAAAACGAAGCAAATGGACCTTACAGCTGGTTGTTGTTACTCACTTCCACCGTCGTCAACGATGTCAGCTCTATCGAAATTGTGCCCGTTAGATTCCCCGAGCGTGTTCAGCGATGGCAGCTTCGCAAGCGCCGGGGAAATGCTGTCCACCATCCCATGTCTACTCAAATTGATCCACGCAACCTCCCCAGTAGCGTCGCAGCAATGCCCTGACCATACCTTCATACACGGATCCACCTCAACCCACGATTCGGCAATCGCTTGCGGTCACTTCGCCGCAGCCAAGGAATCCAACAACGCATCCACCTTCACCGAGCACTTCAGGGCTGCTCAAGGGCTGCTCTCCAGTCTAATGATTCTCCGCAGCCCTCACTTCCGTCAACGCTCTCCAACCTCCCAACGAACTAGAATGTCCCCAATCTCAGGCAGCCGGCCCACATGATGATTAGAACTTAACTGAATCTGCTGCAACCCTCCGAACCCTGCAATTGCCTCCAGCACTGGCACCGTGAAGCTATTCCCGTGCAAGTAGAGCTTCTGCAACCACCATACCCTTGGGATGGAGCTCGTAGCGCTCGCATTGTTCATGCTGAATTTGACCAGGGTTGATGGCAGCGCTGAAGGCCCGGAACTGGTCCAGTCGCCGCAACGCAAGTAAACTTGTCATTCGCTAGCGGCGAACACGCATGCCTAGCGCACCTCTGCGCGCACTGCGACAGGCCTGAAATCTCGCAACAAACGAAACGCATTCAGAAATCAAAACTAACGATCGCTCCATCCCAGCATTACCATCCCTTAAACCCTAAACCCTAGCCATCAAAACCTGAGTTGTATAAACTTCATACTTCATGAAAGTGTAAACTTCATACTTCATACTCGTTGAAAAAGCTCACTTGAAAAAGCTCACTGTCCCGGTTGCTGAAGCTGAGACCCAAGAACGCTTGTGACCCAAGAACGAAGGTTGTCTCTCCTCAATCAGAGTGGTCCCGAGCCAACACTGTCAACACGATCTCCGAAAGCACCTCGCAGACACTCAGCTCACATAAAAAACATCCGAAATGCATGCCCAACACCAGTATCAGGCTCACCGCTGTCTACGCCAACAGGAAGTCGAGGTGCTTGTCAACCATCCGGAGTCCAGTGTCAAAGAGCTCCACCACTCCCACAGCACGACAGACGGAAGATCAGGTGCACGACGAGGTGAATCTTAGGTCGACTCCTGCACACACGTACGCACGCACCGGGTGCCGCTGTCATGAAAACCAGCACAACATTCATCTCAAGCGCCTAGGAAACACGAAGTAATCAAATACTAATGATTACATTGAGAGTCTCGACTCTAGCAGGCCAGTTCCTCTCCAACAACAACAACACCACGAACTCTCCAGGAAAACGAGAAACACACAAAGCCTCGCACGCTCCAGATACGAACTCATCTCTCCACAACATCACAGCACAGCAACACCGAGAACAAGGTCTTCCAAACCATATTGGCCGACTGCAGTAAACAGAAAACCGGAAACAAGACATCGCGATCATGTAACTGCGAGCGAACCTGATGCGCAGGGCAGTGGACGTTAGCAAGAGAGTCCCTCTGAAACCTTAAAGACAACAAAGCTTACGCACCACAGCCCAACGAGGCATACCAAGAAAGAAGTCCCGAGATTCAAACCCACGCTCCCCGCCCTCTTTCCTCGCTCCCCCCCCAACTTCCATCCAACGCATTGAACCCCCCATTCCATCCCTCATTAGTACTCCGCCGTCAACACTTACCCCTAACCCCCCACTCCCTCCCTTATCATTACTCCGCAGTCATCACTGTACCACTAACCCCCCAACTAATCACCCACTAAATACCAAGTTATTGATAAGCACCTACTATTCACTTCCTAAACAAATATATAACTAGGATAAATAAAATTAAGGAATTCATCTACCATGATAAAAAACCAAAAGAGTACTGACATATAAAGAGAATTGCTTCCCTACAATTTTAACTTCAAAAATAAGTAAATGAAAACAAAACATAGTACTAATTCAAAAAAATAGAAACACATAAATAAAAAATAAATAAGTATAAGTATTGATAATAATAAACAATGAAAATCAGGGTACAAAAAGTAAGGAAGTGGGCATAAAAGTATAACTGGTTTTCTTTCATGAATTGAGTATAATGATAAAAAAAATTTAAACAATTAAATTAAAATAAGTAATTTTCTAATTTTCTAAATTCAATTAAGTTTTTCCGTTTTCTTAGAAAGTACGTAACATGACCATGAATTTGTCCAAGCTTTAATATCCAAGACATACTTTATACGTAATAGAATAATAAAAATTCAAAAATATAGTCAAAATTATAAGAATGGAAAGTTTGTGTCTTTTATAAGAATATACCTTTATATTATAATTTTTACAATAAAAGTAGTTTATAAATATTTATAATAATCTTTTCATGTGTGAACTCCACAAACAGGATATGGATGTGTCTATGATATACCAAGTTTTGCAATATTGAAATGAACAATTCAATCAGTGAATTGCACATCTTAAAGTCTAGTGTAATTAAGGACATGGCATACATCATACTGTAAATTTATTAATATCAATAATATGCTTAGTAGTCGAAATATTCATTGTTATGCTTTATGTAAAACATATATCTGGGGCATGCATACTCTGAACATTTGCAAACTATGTTAAAAACAGAGGGATACTGACAATTAAATTTTTTACTATCTTTCAGTATTATTTTATAAATATCCTTGAAGCAAATACATAGATATGAGAAGACAATAACATCTCCTCAAAGAAGAAAAATTAGAGAAGATATATCATCAGAAATTGATCAATATGTTTTGTCCGTGTTCAAGCAGTACATACCTTTATGGGGGGAAAAAAATTAACAAATAAGAGTTATCTGTAAATAATATTTGCAAGGACACAAAAACCACGAAATACTATAATGCTGAAATGTACTAATCACATGTTCAATTTAGACATGTATAAATCCATAAGAAGGAACAAGTATATATATACATATATAAATATATATATATAAATATACATATATAAATATCAATGGCTAAATATATATATATAAATATACATATATAAATATCAATGGCTAAATAAACGGTCATCGAAGTATGAGCTCGCAATCAATATACGTAAGTCATCCAGTTAATATATAGGAACTTCTGTAATATATGTATCGTGAATATATTATGTCATTGTCCTCGAGATTTACAATATGGAAACCTTATTTTATATCAAAATCTTTATTCTACAAATTAGTTGGGATGCATTATGTCCCTCTAATATATGAAATTACAGAACTACCCATTATCAATAACTCTTTCTTAACGAAATGGATTTGTTAGCTTCCTAAATTTAAATATTTATAAATATATACATATGTTTATGTATACATAGACTTGAATTCTATATGGAAGTTTTTATATATATAGATATAGTCGAACCTTGATAAGTTTTAACGGTTGGGAGCATACCTTTTGTTAACAATTAGAGAATAGCAACACTTAACATTTAACACTTATAGAAAAAAAGGATATAATATCTATGCTTGAAGTTCACAACATTAATAATATGTAGTAATATTTTATATAGCATTCACTCCCTTTTTATATCATTTACACCTTTCCTACTTGCTTTTATTTCTATGTTTATAAACTTAGAAATACACTTACCTTTTATTTCATGAACTAAAAATATATAATCTTTTAATTTACGGTTTAAATAAACATGTGCTAATAATTTTGTTTCTCAAATGGGAAGTAGAAACTACTGCTTGACCTCAAAGTTACCTCCCTCCAAGTTATGGTTCTTACAAAGTCCCTTTTAAGAAAGATATCACTTATCGAGGTAAAAATAACAAGGTCAAGAGCATAACATTACATAACACTTAACACATTACACTTACTAGACTTAATTTCAAGAGAGCAAAAATCTCCGTAACAGATATAGAGTTTTAACACTTACGAAGGGAACGCTTATCGAGGTTAGACCATACAAACATTATATATATATATATATATATATATATATATATATATATATATATATATATATATATATATATATATATATATATATATATATATATATATATGTATCTATATATATCAACATTTATATATATATCTATATATATACATAAATATATTTATGTATAAATATATATATATATATATTTATAAATAAATAAATAAATATATATATATCTATATATCTATATATTAATATAATTTAATTACTCATTTGTAATTTTTCTAGGTTTCCTTCAGTACTGTTTTATTAATGAACTTTTAATTTCGAATAAATGCATTCATTGCTTATTCATTTAAAAAAGTTTTAATGTCCTTATTTTTTATATTTTTTATTCTCTCTATGTTACTATTTGCATCGAAATAATGGTTGCATTTAATATTTCCAAATTCTTTTATGGTATATTACTCTGTCCCTGTTTTTAAAGAAATTATATAAACAAAATGTAAACGACATGGAAATTGTTTATAAAAAATTAATTGCATTTCAGTCCACTCACCTAAGTAAACTCTAAATTATTTATTTTTATTTTTATTACATGGTGTACTGTAGGATAGAAGTACATCGTAGTAATGGGTAGGGATTAATATAATTTGTTTCCAAAGTAGTGCGTTACGTACAAAGTTTTTACATGTGTTTTGAAATACAAATTAGCGAGGATATTTGTACTAATATTGTAATCTCGCGGGGATATGTGTACTAAAAATGTAATCGATACCATACTGAAGACAAGTCCATCAGATAAGAAAGAAATTGGAAAACATAGAACATAAAATCGTCAAGTTCTGTAGCAAAACCTATAAGAAGATAAAAACAATGGCAAATTAACTTGCAAAGATGGAGTATAATGCGAATTTATTACTTTAATTCTTCATTAAAACTAGTATAAAATTGTAGACATAAGAACATAAAACTCTGTATTGTCTGAATACAGTCTCGAGTGAATCATTTATTGATTCACTAACTCTCGTACAGACTGTCACAGTGTCACAGTGTAACACATGATGGATAGTGTCACACTGTAATGACTTAACACTTTATGGCTACTGTCATAATGTAAGACGCTTCTACACCTGCATTACTGTACGTACCACGACATACAACTAATTGCCTTAAGTTCAAAACTGCGAGCTGCTGTGGATACAAGAAACCACAGAGTTGCAACCACACTGAAGTCTCTTAGTGTCACATGTCGATTTCTCCCACTTGGAATGCCCTTGCAGTAGGGATACGTAAGTAGTAGAACAGTGTACTCCCTGGAAGTGTCCACTGTCGGGGAAGAGAATGACCCTCTTCCTTTCCGGAGCCTTCGTATTAACACCTAAGGGTACAGTCCGCTTACGCTTCACATGGCCACGGACTAATGACAGAGGTGGAAGATAAATTCGATCATTTTGCGCAGGCACCCCAATACAGTTGGAGGACGGAAGGGAGATATGCGTTTTCCGGAGAGGTGCCTCTACATATTCTGCCATAGTTGCTAAGAAGTCCAGTACTTCTGATTCTAACGCATCCATACCTACTTTAGAGTCTGAAACGAGAACAGTCCTAACGAAAAACACAGCCTAGAAAATGGAAGCTCAAAAAAGAGATTGAAAGAGAGTTTCTGAGACAAAGAGTTTCTCCCTTATATACAGAGCAGAGGGCGTCGATGTGTTGAGTACGTTCACGTTCTTCTCCTCTGGGAACTTGTTCACGTCCGGAAGTATGAACCCTAAATCAAATATAGTTATGGTGCGCAACCGCAAATAATGACGAGCGTACGATTCTTATGTAAGTACTGAGTAATTCTCTTAATTGAGCAAAGGAAGATGTAGTCTCGGACACATTGGAGGTGATGATTAGACTATACCGTAGGTACAGTGAAAGCAGTTCGACAGTGTCACAATGTAACACATAAGTGAAGGCAAGCATTGAACATACAATTTGATAACGATGAACATATTATAAACATTTATTCCATTAGCACATGCGTGGCCAAAAATTAGCCGAAGCCATACACTTCGTCCACGGACATCGTCAGTTCTAACTGTTCCACTCCAACGTATGCTAAGTCGTCAATAAACGTAGGGGCGACTCAGGAAGATATATACCCATCTGCGCAGACTCGTAATCACTAACTGCGACTATAACAGCTTATGTTATGGTCTTCCTCCTCACCCATGGCAGAGTAGAAATTCTTCATAACCCATCGCATCTCTTCACTGTCTGACCCGCTTTCCGTTTTAGGAAGGGTTAGAAAATGACGTTCTCTGCAACTCTGCCGTCCAGCAACATTGGTCTCAAAATCCGATGGGTCGACATCCTTAGAGCGCCGCCTCGACCGCACATTCCGACCCTGGTTGGACGCGCGGTCAACCCTCGCGCGGAAGCATCTACTGCCCACCCTCTTGGCTCGCCCACGTTCACCTATCGACTGACCATGCCCTGCCACCGGAGAGACGGAGAACTTGAGCAACAGGCATATCGATAAGGTGAACAAAGAAAGTAAGAGCCAATCCCCTAAACCATCGACAACGACACGGAAACTAATATACATGCTGACGGATCGAAAATGAGAATGACCAGCTCTGGAGATGGAGCACTGTCAAACTAGAATGAGCGACTATAGGACACGACTAGAAACAAAGTAACCATCACCGAAGAGTGTGGTTGACGTCTCTTAACAGCGCTACTATTCACTGGTTGGATGAAACAGGATATTCTTACGTATCGTACCTATAACCGTCGTGAAACAGGATTGAACGACCTCTCAAGGAAGTCCTTATTGCGACCTAGCTTGAATCCTTGACCGTCGTCTACAACCTGTAACACTAATGACTCAGCAAGCGGATGCAGAGAACCATGCTTCAGCTCGGCCTTAATCTTCCGGATACGACCCAGCGTTCTATTCAACTCAGCTATTAGGTGCTCCATCATTACGGAGTCACCGTCTACTTCCTCGTGTAATTCAATCACTTGAAGCCGCAAGCGTTCAGCGGGGTCTTCAGCATTCCTCGTTTGTGGGGTGGGTCTCGGAGCCGAAAAAGGTGTCTCTGACTGTGACATGTTCGGCATTTGAACCCTCTGGGGCGTGAGAAGCTGATGCAGTCCACCTGTGACACTGCCAGCCAACCTGCCACAGAACCTAGCAATTGTTCCTTCCGCGACATTCGGGTTCATCATCATGACCACTTTGACGTGGTGTTTACACATATTCCCACGCTGCGCCCAGACGCAGTTACAGACTGCCCATTCTGAACCCGGATTATGGACAGTGTAACGGAGATGACGATGTTGAGTGGATGTCACAAGGGCAGTGTCACCATCATGTTCTGGCAGTGTCACATCTTCGTCTGGAATTTTCCTGGCTCGAAGGATAGATGAGACCACGATATCCTGACCTTTCTTATTGTCAACGAACCCTTTTTCTTTACGTAACCACTTGTACCAGTAATGGTCTACAACGTCTTCTGTTAGAGCTGTAATGCACCAATCAACCCTTCTACCAGTCATTCTACTCCTCTCAGACTTCAGTATCGACTTCGCAAACCCGTGATAACCCTCTATGGCCGCATTAGTGTCTTGTCCACAGTACGATAGATTTCGAAATCCAACTACCCACATATGCACCTTATCAAGCCACTGAAATTTCATATATTCCCAGAATTCCACTTCCTTTGGGTACCTCTTTTCCAACTCTAAGATTTTATTCTCAGCCCATTCCCTACCTTCCGGTCCAGGTGGAGCACTCCTATCATACATCAACATACCGAGCTCCTTCATTATGACGGCTCTCATTTTCAAATCAGAGATTTTGTAACACGCATTCTTCTGCCACGCTCTACGTACGTGCCATAGGCACAGGAATATCTCTGTCTTAGGCCATGTTTTGCTGTACACATAGAATAAAATAACAGTTTCATTAGGAGGATACATTTCAGGAATGACATATATCCATAACTAATAGATTGGACTAAATTCTACGTGAAGGGGGATCACATACTTGATGGCATTAATCTCGCCCTGCGCACAGTCCACAATGAAGGCTGCGGGTTTCCATTCTGGTTTTATCCCCACCATTTTCTCGTTTAAGGCGGCCATCCACGGAGTTAAATCCGCTTCAGCACATCTAGAGGTGAGAATGAATGCAACAGGAATTCCGTTGTGCCATTCGTCGAAAACCATTAGCGTATACAATGGGAACTGCGAAGACAATTTACACACGGTTTGAACAGTGAGGTCAGTCCTGACCAGTGTCACAATGTCACATTATCGAATGTAAGAAACGGAAAAAAAAAAAGGGGAGTTTGAATCTGATGAGTACCTTCTTCTCATTAGTACCGAATGTGGCGTCAACAGAAATTCCACCCGAATGACCGTGCTTAAGCATCATCTTGGCCTGCCATGGCGTTTGGATCCCGATAGTGAAAGGCATATTTTCCCCTGTCAATTCACCTTCAACTGGTTTGGCCTTTTCCTTGTTTGATTCAGAGTAATAGAAAATCTTCTCAGGATTTCTCTGCACCCACATCCGTACACTTTGGGCGTCGTTTTTGTGTAACATATATGTCTCTTGGGCAAGCTTCCCAGAGATATTACGGATATCTTTCGTTGTCAGCAATAAATCCCTAGTCAGATCTTTCCCTTCCGCTTCCCATTGTTTCAGCAAGTCCAGATGCTTCCTCATGATCTGGTTCGGTGTGTCCTTCCGCCTCAAGCATTCCTCCACAAACGATCTGATTTCAGGGGACAGATGAGCTGAGAAGGCACTTCGATCTCCAATTTTCATCCCTCCATGAACCACGAGGCCATCGCTATTCACATGTTTCTCTTGAATGATACAAATCTCGGAGACATGAGGGAGGTACAACAGCGACTTCACAGTAAATTGCGCCAAACAGCCCCTCTTAATGGACGATCCCCATTTCTTCTTAGAATCCCGAGACTTTCGAGGTGGCTTCTTCACGTTGTTTGGTTTCGGTGAACCCCCACTTGTGTGTACTTCTACCTTGGGAGCCACAGTATCCACAACCTCCCCGTCATCTGAAGGTCCACTCTCAATTTCTGGAAAATCCATACAGGACTCCATAATATCACCAAGCGCGGAGAGTAGTTCTGACAACTCACAACAGTCACCATTGTTCACGGACGCAGTGGCGTTATCTTCATCTATTGATGCCGAACAGCAAGAAGACTTCGCATTGTCTGTCACCGGGGAACAGTAAGTTCCGCTGCCAGTACATTGATCCAGAACTGTTGGCAGTGGAGCGTGACACTGTACCACTGGTGTTTCACACCCCTTCATCTTCCTACAACCACACTTCGGTGAAGTTGTGGTCGTTTTATTTATGACAGGTGTAGAACCGGCCATAGAAGAGGATTGGTTCAGATCCATGACAACGGACTCCGCTGGTATGTGGTCCGATGATACCAGACATGCTACCTGTTCGTGAGTGGCATCTGATTTTTTCTTCCTAGGCGCTCGTTTTTTCTTCTCTTTTGGTGGAAGTTTGCACGACTGTTCTATCGATGATCCATCAGAGTCCACGGGAGGTTTCTTCTTCCTAGGCGCTCGTTTTTTCTTCTCTTTTTGTGGATGTTCGGTCGACTGTTCTATCGTTGATCCATCGGAGTCCGCGGCCGGTTTCTTCTTCCTGGGCGCTCGCTTTTTCTTCTCTTTTGCTGGAAGTTCGCCCGACTGTTCTAACGTGAATCCCTCGGAGTCCACGGGCAGTTTCTTCTTTCGAAGAGCTCGTTTCTTAGTGACATTCGCCGAATCCAGAACTGGATCTTCCACAGCGGGAACCTCATTCAGGTCCGGAATGCACCCAACATGCCCTTCAGTAGGATCAAGTGCTGTGACACCGTCTCCAACAACTCCCTTCTTCTTCCTACTCACCCGCATCTTAGGTGGGACGACTGGATCTTGAAGCATCCTGTCCATGGCGTCTACCTCTACTCCTCCAGGTCTGGACTTGAACTTCCGTGGTGCCTTGCGTGCTTCAGTCTTAGGAGCCCGTTTCGCCCTTGCCTTCCTAGTCGGTGCCAACATGTTCCCTTCTGGAATTGAATCTGGAATACGGTGCTTCTTCCTCTCCTTAGGGAGGAGGTCCTCAGTGATTGGTTTCACGATACGGGAGTAATCCTTGGGCCCATATTCACATTTGTACCTGCGCTCAATAATCAGAAAACAATGCAGGCCACAAATTCATATGACTTTAACCCTTAACCACGACAAACAAAAACTGCCATTGGAGAACTGTCGACCACATCTTTTAGATCAATCGGGATGGAACATGACACCCGGCACAGCATGTAGTACCCAGTGCTTGTGATATTGTACATAGATTTATCTGTGAACCACACCTCCCTAGATGCAACAATACAACAATACATGCATTACGAAGGAATCCCTAAACCATACCTAGTGAAGGATAGAGGCGTCCGCGGTCCATCTCGGCGTAGATTCGGCTTCCGGTTCTCTTTATTCGCCCTGAACCTACATTGTGTCCCTTCTCGCCCACATTGCATACCATCTACGAAATCGCCTACTCGGCTTGTTGGAATGTAACACTGCTGAACCAGGTGTGACTTCTTGTGTTCCCCTCGGGGAGGCCGATACTTTAGCTCCCATCTTAGGTCACGAGCACCGAAAACACCCGGGGGTGGTTCCTGAACTAGGTCCTCAATCTGTTGGAGCTGGAGTGCGTGAATGTCAAATTGGGAGAGATCCACCTCAACACCCATATCATCGTCAATGATGGGTTTCTGTTCGGGCTGTCCATTGCAAAATCCCTCCATGTTGCTCAAATGCGTCGATTCAAATGGGAAGTGCAATCAGAAGGACATAGGTAGCGAGAGATACATAGAAACTGTACTGTTTAGAACACGATGCAACTCCATTATCGTAAGTTTACAATAACCCTAAACCGTAAACGCACACAACTGTTGCATGTGACATTGCTCACATCAAGGAGAACAAATTGAAACAACCACAGATCTGAGACCTAAACCGATTGAAGAAATAGCACAAAGAACCGTCGCTAAAAGAAAACCCTAAACGTACATTCCTCACTATGAGACGGAGCGGAGCTTCGGTGCTGAGCCTCGGAGACACTGAAACACGAAAACCCTAACCCGGTAGAACTGATGGAGACGAGGGCTGACGTCATGCCAGCGTCACAATGTTTTTTTCAACGGGCAGTGTTACAAACATCAGTGTCTCACTGTTGGTGTCACGAGGATATGGTTGTGTCACGGGGTTCAGAGTCACAAGCTCTGTGTCACAAAACGAAGTAATCACTGTAGCCGGTAATTACCCGCGACGGCTGCTTTAGGTGGAAACCGGGCGTTTGACGTGGCGCGCCACGGGGGCGCGCACGGCGCGCCGCTCCTGCCCTATCCTTCACTACATGGCATTTAGCCTTCTCCAAAGACGGGTCTCTCTATTTCCCCCCATCAAGCGGTGCTGCCGCCACTCGCGCGGGCAGGGGCAGCGCCTAATGGGGGGCGCTCTCACCGAGCCGCTCGCACCCACGTTCCCACGTCCCCCGTCCCCCAGCCCCCCGCCCCCCGTCCACGGCGACCCCCGGTCTCTCCGCGCCCCCGCTCCCGTGCTCCCTCCCGCGCCCGTGGAGAGGCCCCCGTCCCCCAGCGCCCGCCCAGGCGAGGCTATCATCCGCCGGTCGTGCCCCTCATCCGCAACCGAGGAACTCATCCGGGGGTCGTCTCTCTCGCGCCGTCGTTTCTCCTGTGTCATTATTCACGCCGCCGGCGCAGGATGTGAGCGGAACTGTTTCGCCATGCTGCCTTCCTAGCGAGATTGGAGGGGTCCTGGACACTGGCGTTGATGGTCCAGACCCGGAATTGCGGTTGATGGAGGAAATGCGCTCGTCGGGGAGATCCTTGCGTTTACCATTACGATGCGCTTTGTTAAGGTGACAATTGTGCTTGTGCCGACGTTGATCATGATTGTAGGTTTGGATTTCGAAGCAGCCTCCCATGGGCCCGGGCGGTGGAGACTGCGTGGATCCATGTGGTGCTGAAGAGGTTGAGGACGATCTTAGTTTTTTTCCAGCATCTGCTATGGTTGCTTGCGGGGTTCATGGACCGGGAGTGCACGAAGGAGGTGCTGATGAGGACCGACGCCGACATGGTGGTACCAGGGGTTCTGTTCATGTTGCAGTTGAAGGGGTGGGTATAGCTGTAGACATCTCCGTCGTTGGAGAGGAGTGGACCTGAGAAGGCGACGGCATCATCTCCGGATTTCCACGACAGGAGAGAGACGACTGCTTACTAGGGGAACCTGGAGTAGAAACGGGTTCTGTTCTACGTGCCAAGGTCATTGGAGATTGTCGACGTTACTCCCATGGTGCCGATCTAGATGGAGGTAGGTGCTCGGCCTCCATCGAGCGAGCCTCCAGGTGTAGGGTCCAAGATGAGGATGAAGATGGTCGGGAAGGCTGCTGTGAAGTTTCTCTGTGCGAGCTGGAAGGAAGATTAGGCCACTGCCCCCATACCTGTCTCGCAGCAATCGGGGACATTGACCTAAATTCGACCACAATTGGCGAACAAGGACTTCCTGGCCTAGCAGAATCACCTGTCCAGAATGCCGATGGAGATCCGGTGCCATCTGCTCCGAGTCATGATGTTTCTGTTGCAGAGCAACACCTGCTGGAAGAAAAAATCAGGGACATTGATCTAAATGCGACCACATTAGCAGAGGGCGGAGCTATTGGCCCCTCAGAATCACCTGTCGAGGATGACGATGGAGATCCGGTGCCATCTGCTCCCAGTCATCATGTTGCTGTTGCAGACCAACCCATGGTGGAAGAAAAAATACCCAGGAAGAGGTGGAGGAAAATGGAGGAGAAGGTCCGGGCCTCTGTCCAGTGACCCCCTCCAGGGCCATTCAGCCGAGTTGACCTACTGTGGGAAGCAAAGTCGAATGTGGGCAATGGAAAACGAAGAGAAACACAGAAAGCCACAATTCCATGGGATAGGCTAGAAGACTTTTTGGAAGGGGAGATGTCAGGTAGACAACATCCTTGTACATTCGTTGAAGTGTCTAAGCAGTGCATGAAGAATGATGTGAGAAAACAGACACGGGCTGAATCAGCCTTACAAGAAATCAGGTATGTCTGAAGGCATTCGGCTGCTCCCTACGTTCCTGCCTCTTGTATGTGTCTTGGTAACCCTCCTGTTCAATTCTCCTCAGTTCCACGTCAGACTAGCTCTCTCTCTACTTCACAGTCACCACATTTGCTAATGCGGCCTGGTTCACCGTTTTAATGTATAAATTCAGTTCCATGTTAGAGTGTCGTTGTTCCTGTCCTGTAGTCCCTTCATTTTCAGTTTAGGGTTTTTCAAAGGTACAGGTTGCATTACCGAATTCAGTTCTTTATTTGCTTTCAGGTTTTAACAAAGGGTGCCTGTATTGTCCTGCCTAGTTACTGGTGCCAGTACGGACCGGAGGATTACAGTCGGAAGTATAAAAGCGAAGTTCAAAAGGTATTTGCCCACACACTAGTTCAGAGGAAGAATTCAACAAACCATAAGAAGGCTCTGAAACGGGCGGAGAAGCTTGTGGAAAAGGCTGCTAAGGAGGCCGAAAAAAATGCAAGACCTAAAAAAAAGGGCAAACAGCAGCCTGTTATAGATTTGAATGAAGAAGCTGTAGATGAAGATGAAGAAGAGTTAGTACGAGTTAAGGAAGCCCAGGAGCAGCTCCTCAAAGCCCAAGCCCTCCTTGAGGCTGCTGCAAAACCTGCAAGGAAGACTAGGGTCAGCAAGGTCCAAGCTGGCATGTCCATGAAACGGGGATGTCAGTGTAACTTTGTTGCTAAACAGCTCCTTGTTGAACCTACTCTTTGTACCATTCATTTCCATTGTATGTCACATACTAACAAGGAAGGGAAATCATGCCATGGTTCAGAATTCGGAGGGCAGAGGGCTGGTCTGTCCGGACACCTGTCCGCTGCGACCAAGAAGTGGATAGCGGATACCCTACAATCAGGCAAGTCACCAGCCCAGGTGATGGCGGACCATAAGGCGGAAGTGATGAACTGTGCTATGAACAATCTTCCAGCCACGAGGGACACTTTCATTATGCCATCCGATGTCTACAATATTGCTAACAAGTTGGCAAAGGAATTATGGGAGAAGCACCCTAGTGATGCAATGAGTGTCAGACTCTGGACAGACGAAAACCTGGACAGCTGGTTCCATTATAGGGAATATGGGACAGTAGAGCTCAATGAGTTACCACCTCCCGAAGACGACCCTTTCTGCTTAGCAATTCAGACTGAGTGGCAGCTAGAGATGATGATTAGGCATGGCCATGGGAGAGCCCTATCAATGGAAGCCACCTTCTCCACCAACGTCGCAGGGGTATTACACTTCTTCCTATCCTTTCTTTTTATTTATTTTTAATCTGATTTCGGAATCCTTCCACGAACATGTAGATTTCTTAATCTGTTTTTGCATGTCTTGGTTTTTTTCCAGTTCCCCCTTTACACAGTCATCATTGGTCTTTGATGAGTGGAAACAAGGCATCCCAGTGGCTTTCGCTATTCAAGGGCAAAATCGGGAAGTGGACATTGAGCCATGGTTGAGGAAGCTACAAGATCGCTGTCTAGCCGTCAAGCCAGATTGGAGACCAAATGCCTTTCTTGTAGATAATGATCAGGCAGAACTCAATGCCATATGGTATGTTGAGTGAGACTTTAATTCTGGGTTCAGGTTCAATTTCGTGAGAGTTCTTATCTTCTAGACAGGTCATGCAGGGTCACCCGGACAGGGAATGAACAGTACCCCGGACGCATCCAGTTCCACTGATTTCGTTGGAATTTTGCAGGAAGGTTTGGCCCGAGGCTGAGGCTGTTCCAGGGCAGGAGAAGCAAGAAGTCGCCATACTCTTATGCCTTTGGCATACAAGGAAGGCGTGGCTGGAGAATGCTACTCAAAAGATCAAGGCGAACTATTTACGGGCGGAGATTCTCGCAGCCTATGCAGATCTCATGTACGGAAACGGCATCCTCCAAGGAGATTTGGCTGTCCAGGCTGCTAGGGAGCGCTTCAAGTTCATCAAGGCAAAGTACCCCCAGGCCAAAGCTTTCTTTGTGTACTTCGAAACACATTGGATCCCGAAAATTGAGATGTGGGTGAAGGGGTTCCGAAACATGCCTCATGCAAATCAGGACACGAATGCTGCTGTCGAAAGCTATCATGCTAATCTGAAGGCCCTGTTGAGGATGTCCCGTTCCAAGTTCGACGGTAGAAGAGTGGACTGGCTGATTTATCACCTACTCAAGGATGTGCTTATACACTATTGGTATGTTGTCCAGTTGAAGCTCTACGGATTCATCAAGAACGGCAAAGCTGAAGGCATCGTCGCAGGTGCAGTGATGAGGGCCGAAGAAATTCCAGACGAACTTGTGAAGATATGTGAGGAGCAGGATATTGCTTACGTGGCATCTCAGACAAACTTTCCAGCAATTTGGGTAGTTACCAGTCCCAACTCAGACTAGGCACACTGCAGTTGCCCACTTGGTATGCGTAGGAACGTTTGTAAGCATGCGGTGAAGGTTTTCAGGATGATCAATGTGGGTGTTAATCCGGGGGATATTATCAGGTACGCTGGTACACTTAGAGGGACCATTCAGGTTGGATTCAGGCCAGCTGGAATTACACAAATAGCCGATGTCGGGGTGATGGAGGAGGTTCAGGACAGAGGAAAACAGCCTGCCAGAGTGGATGATCCAGAGAAGTCTCTGCGAGAGATCGATGCTGTCTTGGCTTTACTTAGGACAGATGCACTGGAGAATCCAGGTTTGAGAGAAATTTTTTTGGCAATGCTGAATGAGAACAAGGGCAAGTTTGCATCTCTGAAGGTGAAGGCAGCGGCTGGACTTCTACATCCACTCTCTCAACCGTCATTTAAGAAGACGGATGGGCCAAAGAATCTGAGGAGGTTCAAGGCATGCTCTGAGACGGGAGCTAAGAAGCGTGGGGGTCAATCTAGGAAGTGGAATTAGAGCCTATCAGTTTTCATGTACTCAGATACGATACTGGAATTTAATATTCACATTACTCCTCTAAATATCGAAGTCGAGTTATTGAACTCCTCTGTTAAGCCCTGTCCGGAATTTGTTGCCCCTGTCCGGGATTTCTCAGTCCTGTCCGGAATTCGAGAAGTACAGTCCAAGAGTGACTCCTCTTATGTGTGTGTTAAGTTCTGGTATCCGCTTATTTGTTTAGTTGCACCTCCTGGATTATAATTTTTAGTTCGATGTTTTGTTTATCTCCAGTTTCTTCACATGTACTACTCTCATAGTAAACCGTAATCCCCCTCCTGCGCCCAGTCAGTTTTCCCCATTCACCCAAAATTTTATTAAATGTTTATATTTTTCTTTTTAACTTCAGCTACACTAAGTTGCGTCTCATTTCCCCTCTCCTGCTCCGTCCGCACTCCCAGAGATCCTACCCCTTCACTCTTTCACGTCCCATTGCTTTCATTGTCTTTTTTTTTTTTTTTTTGTTTTTTGTGAGAGCGTCACTTCCATATCCAGCATGTACTCTCTCTGTGCAGTCGCACCCTCTTCGTTATCCCCTCACGTCTAGCTTTCAGAATCGTGATCATGTTTTTTTTTTTTTTTTTTGGTTTGGGTTCTAATTTTTGATTCTGAAACTCTCTCTTCCTCACCTCTATAATCCCATCCGTAGTACCATTTATTTTTAGTTATTTGCGTAATCTTATTTTTTATTTTCTTAATATATATCTTCACTTTTTTTCCTTTCATTTGTAATATTTTATTCTGCCACTATCCCTCACTTATTTCTCTTATTTCACTCCAACACTCTCACTGTCCTCTCACTTCCTCTCTTCTACCCCTCCCATGCTCTCCCTGACCCCCCCCCCCCCCCCCCCCCCCCCACTTCCATCATTTTTTTTTTTTTTAATGTCCAATTTTTTTTCTTAATCCTTATTTACTTCTATTTCATTTATTTTTTATGCTTTTGTTTACCTTAACCCTTCACTTATTTCTCTTTCATCACTCCAACGCTCTCACTTGCTTCTCACTTCCCCTCTTCTACCCCTCCCATGCTCTCCCTAACCCCCCCCACTTCCATCCTTTTTTTTTTTTTTTTAATGTCCAATTTTTTTTCTTAATCCTTATTTACTTCTATTTCATTTATTTTTTATGCTTTTGTTTACCCTAACCCTTCACTTATTTCTCTTTCATCACTCCAACGCTCTCACTTGCTTCTCACTTCCCCTCTTCTACCCCTCCCATGCTCTCCCTAACCCCCCCCCCCCCCCACTTCTATTTTTTTTTTTTTTTTTTTTTTTAATATTTTTTTCTTAACCCTTATTTACTTCTATTTCATTTATTTTTTATGCTTCTATTTACCCTAACCATTCACTTATTTCTCTTTCATCACTCCAACGCTCTCACTTGCTTCTTCTCATTTTTATTTTATTTTATTTTTTTATTTCTTAACCCTTCTTTACTTTTTTTTTTTTTTTTTTTTTTTTTTTTTTTTTTTTTTAAGTTTTTTAATTTTTAATCTTTTCCGTTGTCCAACTTCCTTTTCCCCTAGACCATTTCTAAATCTATTTGGTTATCTTTTGCTTATTACATTTTTTTTTTAATGTCCAACTTCCCCATGCCGCTTTGTTGTTTCTGAACCTATTTGGTTTTCTTCTGTTTATTTTCTTATTTTTTTTTCTTGTCTTTTTTTTTCTTTTTTAAACATTTAGGTAACTTTTTTTTTTTTTTTTTTTTTTTTTTTTTCCCCATTCATCGGCCCCCTATTTATGTTTATCGTTCTGGAATTCTCCCTCTAATGATAACATATCTACTAACAAGGTTCACCCACACGGGCTGTCCGGGGACAGCCATCGGAAAGTGGAGCGAGGGAGGTGGTCCATACAGGTACCATTCTGTCTTAGAGGAGTCGCGTAGTTGTCCAAGGGCAGATACAGGGGATCGAAGGTGCCATAAACAATTGATAAAGAGATCCGTGTTCTTAAAAATTGGATGTCACCTCATTAAAGTTTTCATGAATTCTTCAACATGGCCAAAACCATGAAACACGGAACTACAAAATGGTTTGAGGCAAACGACGGCTCTGCCTTAGAGGAGAAAACAGCAAACTGATCCGGACAACCCTGCAACCGTCAAGAAGTCTGAACAAACTATACACAGTACTTTACAAACGTAACTTCACCTACTCACTAAAACTACGTCACCGGTACTGCCGAGTACTACAAAATCTTGCCAAAAAAATGTAACAGTGAGACCGAAACTATGAAGTTCACAATGGGCCTGGCCGAAGCGTAACTGTCGATGACCACCTGTACAAATTCTACTGCAAAGATGGAAGCACTACAACTGGGGTGCATGAGGTTGTCTCGGTTGCCAAATCGACCACCTCGTCGGGCTCAGCCTGTCCGGAAGCAGTTCCCTGACCTTGGTCTGCGGGCGTGGTTCTAAAGTCCCAAGGGTCACTCTTCTCCGTCTGTCCTAGGCTCCCCTCCCGCTGCTCAGGCTCAACTACTCTTTGGATGGGGAAGATCCTGGCCTGGTGAATGGAACAGAGCACCTGCGATGCCTTCCAAGCATCTAAATCCTACAAGTCGTCGGTGACATTCCATACCTAGAGTTTTCCATGCAGGTGGTGCAGACTGTCTTGGTGGAGCTCCACTGCTGCATCGAAAAGTCCGTAGCCCGCTGCTGGCCAGATCCCCGTAGCCTCCAACGATCCGAAGATATAGCCTAAGTCCAAATTCTCCCTGTACAGAAGCACAGTGCGGAAGGCGTTTGCGACTCCTTCTTGATCAACCCCCGGCCGAGGCACCCACATGTCTCGAAGCAGGTTCTTCTTATTCAAGGCCAGTGTATCAAGACACGCTCTAACAAATGTATCACGCCTTCAGACGCTGAATTGTGCCACCTCTCCTTTCTTGTCGACACACTCATCCAACACCAACCTGAAAGTCTCAAAGGACTCACCGTGAATGTCCATAGTGGGGAAGAATATTTTCCCGACCCGGATGAGTTCCTCCATCGCAAAGAAAACCTGCTCTGCATGGGCTTCTAAGGCCCGTCGTCTGTGAGACCCAAGACAGGGCAAAGCATAGGCATCCGGGACCCTAGCACACTCCTGGCCAAGAGCTTCAATGCCCGTGCCATGTGGGGTGGCTCGTTCTTCTCACCAATCCTCCTCCCCTCCATCTCCAGCCATTTAACTAGACCCTCGAATTCATCCTCGGAATGCTCATACGGTCGGAAGATGCACTTGGGCTGCGGCCACAGACAAAAATCTCTGAATAGGGGAGACCATACCCACTCCTCACTTTCTTCCTCCATCCTGATGTTGATGTCGTAACGTGCCATCTCTTCCGCCCAAAATGCTGCTCTGTTCCGCTCCACTTGATCCACTGCTGCCTCAAACTGTCGCTGGCGGTCGCGGAAAGTGAGGACCTCATCATAGTGGAGGTAGAATAGTTGAATTTCCTTCGCTATGGCCTCACCGTCCCTGTATGCAAACGCGTTCTTGCATCTATCAAGAGCAGCCACCTCTTGGACCGGCAACGAATCCTTATGAACACAACAACTTCTAGAATCAGCCCCTCCACAGTACTTCTCTTCACATCCCGATACCCCTAATTCTCCACATGTATGAAAATAACGAAGGAGTAAGGCAAATTCGGCAGCTTTGGAAAAATGTTTTTACTTACAACCAAGTCGGGGTTGAATTGCAATGCACCCCATGCCGCGGAAACCCTCCCCGCCAACATATCCGTGCTCTGAAGCATTGTCAACTCCTGCATTGGCCCCTGTAGATCCCCCATGAGCTCAACCGGGACGATCGCCCGAAGTACTCCTGCAGGCAGTAGAGACCTGGCGGACTGCTTGGTCCCGCTGGAGCAGTGGCAGGATCAACAGAGGGGAACCTTTCTCGCGCCCTCTCAATGGTCGCCATCTTCACCCCGTGCCGAAGCCTCCTCAACCTCTGAAGCGTCGTCTCGCGTCCCGGCTCCCTAGTCCCCGCCCGCCCATCGTCTGTCGCCCCTCCTTCGTCTCTTCCCCCTACACCCGAACTCCCGCCCTTTCCCGAGAAATCTGCTTCTTGCCCCCCTGCCTCTCCTTGCCCTTCCCCGTCTGCAAAGTCGGCCCCTTCTCCTGCCTCCTCCCTTGGCGCCCCTCGCCCACGTTCGCCCCCGTCGTCGTCGTCTCGCCCTTGCCCGCCCCCGACTGCACCTCGCCCCTGTTCGCCTCCGACCCCCCCGCGCCCCTGATCGCCTCCGGCTCCTTGTAGCCCGTGCTGACCTCCAACCCCTCCTCGCGCCTCCTGACCCCCGGCTCCCACCCGCCCCTGCTGCCCTCCGTCCCCCCCTCGCCCCTGCTCGCCTCCAACACCTCCTCGCGCCTCCTGCCCCCCGGCGTCCCCTCGGCCCTCTTGCCCTCCGGCTCCCCCTCGTCCCTGCTCGCGCCCGGGTATCCCTTGCCCCTGCTCTCCCCCGCTTGCCCCTCGCCCTGTACCCCCTTCTACTCCCCCTCGTCCTTCTTCGCCCTCTACCGCCCTTCGGGTCAGCTCTGCCCCGGCTGCTCGCCCCCCCCGCACCCCTTCTTCTTCCTCTGGTTCACTACTGTCGTCTTCATCCTCGGATTCCGACGAAGACTCTACGACCTGCCTCTTCCTCTCCGTGTTCGACGCCCCTGCTCCTGTCCCGGCTGGTGTAGTTGCGGCCCTAGTTCTTCCCCCAATACAATTTTGGGGAGTCTGTCCGGCTCCTCGAGTGACCGTCGTCCCCTTCGTCCCCTTCGTCACCTTTCCCCCCTTCGCCTCTTTTCCCTTCTTTGCCGAACCGGCCCCCTCAACCCTCGCCCTTCGATGATGCCCCGCCTGTCGCCGTAGAGCATCCGCTCCTCCCGACTCTCCCTTCTCTACCCCTCTGTCTTCCCTCTATGTCCGAATGTTGCGGATGATTTCTCCAACGCTCGGCCCGTCCCCGAGTAGTCGCCGTATATGCGTGGAGTTCTCCTTCTCCCCCTCCCCGCGCTGCTCCTCGTCGCCCCTTTCTTCTGGGCTCCCATTCTCCCCGGCCCCTTCTACATCACGAGTCCGACGTCCGGGGGTAACCTCTCCGAGGCTAATTTGACGCCGGCTCTGCCCCTCTCCCCATGCCACAGTTTTCTTCAAGCGTGTACTTGCCTTCGGTTGTCCCTGAACCTCTGGACTGGAAATGACTACTACATCCGGAGAACCCCCTTGAGCCCTATCCGTATGTCCTTCCCCATCCCCATGGACACCCTCGGCACCCCCCTCATCTCCTGAATCTGTCTTCTCCTCATGCTCTGTTCCCTTTTTTCTGCTCTCTCCCTTCACCTGCTTGGGCCTCTTCCCCAACATCTGCCACGGAATTTCGATGTTGTATTTCTGGAACACAGCTCTGGCGACCTTGTTTCCATCCAGACCCCTGGCCGAGTAGATCTTCAAGGGTCCGCACTCTTTGTAGTAGTAGCATGGGCACATCTCCATTTTCCGATGCCACCCGAGAGTCGCCTTGTCAACAAACTCCTGGTCACAAAATTTACAAACAAAGGGAATCTTGAATCTGGTCTTCCCCTTCCCCTTATCCTGCGGTGGCTCCCCGCTGCCCATGTACTGGAGGTTGACTTCGACCATGAGCCAATCGTGTTCTGAAATTGTGTAGGCGTCACGGTTGTGGTCGTACCCGGCTGCGACGCTGGTGCACACCACGACCTCCTCCATCCCATGTTTGCCCTGCACGAGTAACTAAACAGCCATGCGAAAGGAATTAGACATTGCCATTGTAGAAGTCCCGGACAGGGAAACACTGGAACAGGAAAACTGAAAAAAAAAAAAACAGAGCATCCGGACAGGTAATCACTGAAACATCAGGACACCAGAACCCCGAAGCAGCCGGACAGGTAAACAGTGAAGCACCAAGGTAGGTAACCCAGTCCAACAGCAGGACATGGAAACATACAATTCTATTGGGTGATTTCTGTATACAACCTGAACCTCCGAATACCACGTACTGAAGCAACAACAGAAACAATTTCGAAAAAGAAGAGAAGATCGAGTAATTCAGCTTACCCCAGGGACAACTCTCGGCTCCATGGTCTTGATCTTCTTCCGCCACTCCTTGGACAGGGATGAGACATCCAGCTCTGTTGCCCGATTGTGCAGCACATCGACAACGTCGGCGGGTGAGAGCTCCGAGAGATCCGGAGTCTCTAGGTTGTCTATCTGAAGTGGATAGCGCCGACGGTCA
Source organism: Ceratodon purpureus (assembly GCA_014871385.1). NCBI lineage: Eukaryota > Viridiplantae > Streptophyta > Bryopsida > Pseudoditrichales > Ditrichaceae > Ceratodon > Ceratodon purpureus. The sequence goes on along the minus strand of CM026432.1, from coordinate 7,722,793 downwards.
GTGAAGAAGAAAGAAATCCTAGCAGTGAAAGCCGTAGAACAATTCGAAGTTATTAAGATAACAGAATTCGAAAAAAACGTAGAAAAAATAAAGAAAAACAGAAATTCCAAAAAAAAAAACAAATCAGCGACTACCAAAGGAGGAGACATAGAAGCAACAGCGTTTAGGACAAGTAATGCCGGGGGGGGGGGGGGGGGGGGGGGGGGGTAGATTAGTGTCTGGGTTGAGGGGTTTCTGTCGTTGGGGTGGATGGACGTTGGGGTGGTGGGATCTGGAGTTGAAGTTCCTCCGTCAAATTGGAAGTAGGCCCTGAAATTCAAAAAAATTAATCAAAGGAAAAAAAATGAACCCGAAAATTGAAAAAAACAATAAAAAAATTAGACAATAGAGGGAATTGAATATATTATGAGAAATGTCGAAGAGGCGGGATAGAAATAAAAAGAAAGGGCGAGGTAGATCATAAAAATAAAAATCATAAACTAAAAATAAAAAATAATTAGAGAGAAGCAACGGATTGAAGGGAAAAAAAAAGTTATAAAAAATTAAAAAAAAAAAAAAAAAACAGAATGAGAAATTGGCATATACGAAAACAGGTGAAAGAAAAATATAAAGTCGAATAAGAGAGCAGGACCGAAGAAGAGAAACGGCTCGAAGTGCAAGGAAGACGATCAACGACAAACACATTATGTGAGCCATATGAAAACAAGAAGGAAACTAGAAAAAAACTAAAGAAAACAAAAAAGAAATTCAAATAATGACAAAAGGGGAAAAGCAATGCGTAGGAAATAAAAAAATATGAAGTAAAGAAATCAGGACAAGCCGGGGGGGGGGGGGGAGGGGGATTTGGATGGTTAGGGGGAGAGGGGGTGGGAGGAGGGGCGGAGAGGTGGAGGAGGTGGTCTAGGTGAAACGAATACGGTAATCAGGACAGGGGTAGCGGACCGAAATGAGTCTAGGGAAGAGAGTGGAGAACATAGAATAGCAAAAAACAGAAACAAAACCTTCTAGAACTTTGGACAGGGAAACCACATTCAGTAAGGTGCAGGGGTATGGGAAGAGCTTCATATATGTTAAAGACCTGCAAGATACTCCAAAGTAGGACAATGGTCGAAATAGTAAGAGGGAAAATAAAAAACAAAAAATCACTAGAGAAGATAATAGGACGAGAAAGGGGATAGGCTGCAGTCGAGGGCTTACCATACTAAATTCCCTAACGTAACCATCAAGCAGTAGACTGCAAAGCAGTACTAGGGTGAACCATAAACCAAGATAATCAAGAAAGAAAATAAGAAAAACCAAAATGAAGTCGCTAAACCAATGAAGAAGACGACCAGAAGCTAGACTGAACCGTTACAAATCAGATAGTAAAGGCCAGAATAACGTAAAGAAGACGAGACACACAGAACAGCCGGAAGTCGGGAGAACGAAGACATCCCAAAAACTCAGGACACCCGGACAGGCACCCTAAACCCTAAAACTTCCCTACCATGTTGGACTCCTCTACTCCTGTCCTGAGGCTTTCTTATAGAAACAGCAACACCGAATCAGGATGACTAACATACACAGAAGGAAGTGCATGCCAAATAGCGATACAAGAGAAAAACAGTTAGTTTTTACCAGATCATAGAGTTTCTTCTTTGCCATCCTGATCTTCAATGTCCTTCGTAAACCTCAGCCTCCTCCAATGCCGAACTGTAGATGCTATCCACCCCGCCCTTAAACCGCAGAAACTCTAGACAGCAAGTTCCGCCTAGATCCGCCTAGAACCTCCTCTCGCCGAAACACCGTGAACAATGCCGTGTCGTCCACACTATGCCCTTGGTCAGCGCCCAACCATGCCCCAGACCATCGTACTAACAAAACCCTACTTACAAAACCCTACTTACAACGCCCCCACGTCGCGACGCACCCAAGACACACCGTGCAGACACAGGAGAAACGACGGCGCGAGAGAGACGACCCCCCCCGGATGAGTTCCTCGGTTGCGGATGAGGGGCACGACCGGCGGATGATAGCCTCGCCCGGGCGGGCGTTGGGGGACGGGGGCCTCTCCACGGGCGCGGGAGGGAGCACGGGAGCGGGGGCGCGGAGAGACCGGGGGTCGCCGTGGACAGGGGGCGGGGGGCTAGGGGACGTGGGAACGTGGGTGCGAGCGGCTCGGTGAGAGCGCCCCCCATCGGGCGCTGCCCCTGCCCGCGCGAGTGGCGGCAGCACCGCTTGATGGGGGGAAATAGAGAGACCCGTGAAAGACAAGCTCTAAAGTACTAAGAGAACACTTCAGGAGTTAGGTGACGATACAATTAATGATCTCCACTTCTTGCTTTGATGTTCCTGAGCACACCATTACAGAAGTGGAAAAACGATATTGAGATTAACTGCACAAAATTGTAACTAGTACCTAATTTGTAGTACCCTCCAATACATTTTTGGAAATTTTCCGAAACAGATTCTGAATCCTCCAGAGGTTTTATTTATTCCATTTCTAAATTTTAAATTTTTGTGAAATGGAAATAACATAGGAACTTGGCACATTTGCCACAGCACTGCCGAAAGCGATTTCGACTTTGCATGATCTCGCCAGTCGATCTTACCGATTCTCAACGAATTTTTGCATCTGCGGTGAATGCCAGCGATGAGAAATTCTCCATTCAACCTCCACAACACTGAAGACTTGTGTTCACGGCAGCTGAAATTTTAGTTGAGTCGCCACTGACTAGCTAACTAACAACACCTTTTTTATCGAAGAATGTTAGATATTTTTCGACGGCGGACTTTGACTCAAATCCCAGTCACCTGTGCAAACATTGCACACAACAAATATCCCAGTCTGCATGTAACGGCCCCTCCAAAATAACTTCAGGACTGTCAAAGTTTGATCATGGTGCAATGCTTAGAGCATCTACAGCGGTGGTCTTCAAGCCTTCAAACAACATGATATCAAGGGGCCGCTCGTTTTCATATACCGCACCGGTGCTCAAGAGCGGCATCTGCGGGTTGAGGGCTCGTCAAATTCTGGCCCGGGCTCTGGAGGATGGAGAGTGAGGCACGGGCCCTGGAGCGCAACTTTCGGGAGTCGGTGGTGGCAGGTTGAGCACTGGTTGAGCACAGATGAGGGAAGGCGACAAACTGGTGGGCCTTTCTTGCTCCTGAAGGCTGAAGCGGATTCCAATGAGCCACCCAAAGCTGCCACGTCTCCTCCGAAGGATAGCGCGTGGGTTTTGGTTGAGCACCGTTGTGGGACTCCAGAGGCTCGCGTCATAACCTTGCTCCGGAGCCGCGCCATACCTCTGCTGTGGAGCCCGGGTTGAGGACCAGCGGTGCTGATGCTCTTACGCCCTTGTACAAGTGACAAATGAGTCGGTATTACGAAGATCCGCTGGAACCTCCCAGAGTTGTTGAATACTAAATGAATACTTCGCATATGACTCAGGAGCTGGCATATTTTACACCTCCAGCATTGAAGTTGTACGTTAACTATCTAGTACAGAAGCAAGTACAGAACCTTCTCCATTTCATTTGTTACAGACTGAGGGAAAATGAAATTCAGAAAACCATGGACGTCACTGAGCTCGAGACGTCCATGTTTTTCCGAATTTGTAAAACTGCCTAAGTAATGAACATCCTCATGTTTATCCAAAATTCAAACACGTTCCTCCAAAATTCAAGCACTTTTCCGCAGAATTCAAACTCATGCAATTTTGGTATTGATTAAGATTCTCTTCCAACAAGTGGAGCAATTTCATTCACCTGAGCTCCATCCGTCATAATGCATGTAAGCTCACCGGACCCAATGCTCAAAATTTATCTGCTGCTTCCTGCTCTAGATCATTTTGCGTGCTAGGACCCAGATTGCAAAATTGGCTTAGACCTTTGAGGGAACTATTGATTCAGCTGCGAGTGTTGTGTATGGGTGTGGCAGTCCTATTTCCTGTACCCAATTCTGTACAACATCTTCTAGCTCAACCATTACACGTCAAGCTTGATCCCAGTGCAGGCAGATCTATTAGGAACATAATATCCCAAGTTGCGCCCTGAAGCGCAGATGTGCAGGTTATTCTTGCTCGATTAGACTGTCTGAGTAGAGTACTACTGAACACGATGCGAGGTCCTTCGTCACTGAATAAACAAGGACAGGAGTCACTTGTGTTTGCCTTGAATGGGGAACGCGTGGAGGTGCCAAACGTGGATCCTGCAACCACTCTCCTGTCGTATATCCGCTCGGAGACGCGATTCAAAGGGCCTAAGCGTTCATGCGGTGAAGGTAAGGCCCAAGTACTGCTCTCCAAAGTGCTCATGTATACAGGGTTCTTTTTGAAGAATTTATCTCATGCTAACCAACAGTACAACATATGTAACTATCTATGATATGTATTTTGTAACGATGACCACTTAGGTATCTTCTTCAGTAGAGGCCTAGAATGTCTTGGGTTCAAGTATGTTGCTAGGTACTAAAAGACCACAGTCCCAGCTTTTGAATCTGCTTGCTCATACGGTAACGAGAACATTCATAAAGTTTACGTTTTTTTTTTTTTTAATAAGGAAATGATCTCTATGAAGTGTTCTAGTGTTCAGGAGGAGTTTATAGCTGTGTAAAGTACGACAAGTTGCACTGCTTGTCAGGAAATGGTTAGTCTATGCCATGCCTGTCGTCGAATTACAAATTGACATTGCTGAAGCTAGAGACTCGGCCATGGAGATTTGTGGGCCTTGCAAGGTAATTCGTGAGGGTTTGCGTTTGGTATTTTCGTTTCACATGTCATCAAGGATCTGTTCGAAAGCTGTTATTGAGTTATGTCTTGCAGAGGATATGTTGAGCTTTCTGAATTTGCTGCTCTGCTACCCAAGGTTTTTTGTTCCTTTCGTGACTGAATAATCTTTGTCGAGAATATGTGTTGCCTTTAGTGTTAGAAAGTTAGGCAGGTGACGTCCACTTTTGATGAGGAAGCGAGAGCTTCTAGTGCTAGGGTTTGCTTAAGACATTGTGATATTGGCATAGCTAGATTTACCCAAATTGATTTGTTAACAGTAGAATTATATAAAGATGTTAGGAGGTGGTTTGGAGAGATCTTTGTCAGTCACCAAGGGCCATTAACATCATTTGTGAAAGAGCTGCAGTTCTTCTACAATTGTAGTGGACACCATACGAGCTCCTCAAATGAGCCATATTGGCATTTTCTTGTAATTCATCTATATGCTGATTCAACGTTGAATCTCACTTCCACGGCTTTGAGAATATCTGAAATGAATTTGCTCAAACAAATAAAATATCTGACAATGGAGCCTTAATCTCTTCAGGTGGATGTGGAGCATGCTTGGTTATGGTTGCCAGGTACAACCCAGATACCAAGGAAGTGAAGGAGAGTTCCGTCAACTCCTGCTTGGTGTTGCTCTGCTCCATCGATGGCTGCGCCATCACCACCTCCGAAGGCTTGGGCAACCAAAGGGATGGATTCCACGCCATTCACAAGCGCCTGTCTGCTTTCCATGGCTCCCAATGTGGCTACTGTACCCCAGGAATGACGATGGCAATCTACAATTGCCTCAGACACAACCAACAACGCCATCTCAACTCAGCATCCGATGGGGACGAAGCAAATTCCATCAAGTTACACACAGGTCCAACGACGGTCGAAATGGAGAAAGCTTTGCAAGGAAACATTTGCCGGTGCACAGGCTACAGATCTATTCTCGACGTGTGCAAGTCTTTCGCCTCCGATGTGGACCTCGAAGATCTGGGCCTCAACACCTGCTGGACCAACAAAACCGAGGCGAAACAAGGGAATCTGCCACACTATGATCCGGCTTCAGATCCCACATTCCCAAAATTCTTGATGCAGGAGTTAGAAGCCCGACAGAAGGTTATGCACAAAAATGAAAGTGTAAACCTTGCTACGAGAGAAGAATCAGCTGATGAGAGCTTGGATGCTAGGTTCACTCATGTGGAGAGGAGCAAGGAGGGTGTGAAGGAGCGTGCATGGATTAGTGCCAGAAATTTTACTGACTTGAGTGCAGCTTTGAAGGCACTCAATGGAAGACGCGAGGAGGTGCAGCTGGTGGTGGGCAACACGAGCTCTGGTTTTTATAAAGACCAGAAACCTCAAGTGTTTGTCGACATCAGCCAGGTAACATCAATACCAGATTCATAGTTCAGAGTTTTGGATTAAGGCGTTGATCACAAAAGCATCCTCCATAGAATCAATCAAATATTTATGCTCAGGTTAAACGTGTGGACTCTGCTTAAATAAGAAGCCTCATTTTAAACGTTAACACTCTCTGGTGAAAGCATCGTTTCCTGACGAATATGATCTCATTTTCTTTGATTCTCAGATACCTGAGCTCTTGGTTGTGAGTAGAGACTCTCATGGTCTTGAAATTGGTGCAGCTACTCGCATTTCCGAGCTCATCGACTACTTGGAAGATTTTGGAGCAAATCCAGTTGCACAGGGATTGGGTGGTCACATGAAAAAGATTGCGGGAGGCCACGTCCGAAATTGGGGGAGTGTGGGAGGTAACCTTGTTATGGCACAGAAATTTGCTTTTGAGTCCGACATGGCCACCATCCTTCTCGGTGTAGGGGCATCAGTCAAAGTTGTGACGTTTAAAGGCCAGACTGGTGGTTCTTATGTCATCGAAAAGCTATCTCTTGATGAATTCCTTGGTACAAGGAAACTGGATGGAGACATGGTTTTGCAATCTGTATACATTCCCCTTGATGATACCAGTCATTTCCGGACGTATAGAGGTGCTCCCAGGCCGTATGGTAATGCCATTTCTTATGGAAATGCTGCATTTTTTGCCCATGTTTTGAGGAATGGACATCAGGGCATTGTGATTGAAAGCGTACGTTTAGCATTTGGTGCGTTCGGAACAAGACATGCAATTCGGGCTTTGACAGTGGAGGAGCTTTTGAGGGGCAAGATTTTGAGTTTAAGCTTGGTGAAGGCATCTGTGGAGCTTTTGAAGAAAGAAGTTGTTCCGCTGGAAGGAACAGAGAAAAAAGAGTATCGTATCAGTCTTGTAGTTGGTTTTTTGTTTGAGTTTTTGAACTCTCTTCTGTCAAGCAATGAGACCATAGTTCCTACGCCTCTGGTAAGTGGTATCCATATAATTCATATGATATGAATCGTGTTTGAAATTGTAGTCCTATATGTGTGTTTTTTCCATTTTACAGTCAGCTTCATCTTGGTTCTGGTGGATATGCAGTTTCCTCATGTTGGAAAGCAACTCATAACGGTAACTGATGAACGTTATCCTCTTTCCCAGCCTATGGCAAAGTTTCAATCCGAGCTCCAAGCATCAGGTGCGGGTTTTTCATTGTCAAAAATTATATAACATATAATTCACAGTGAAAACAGTATTTGACTTGGTTTAATGCCTTAAAACCCAAGATGAAGAATCTAACGACATGAATTGTATTGCAGGAGAGGCTGTATACGTAGATGACATTCCTTCACCTCCTCACTGCTTGCACGCTGCTTTGGTATTGAGTTCGGAACCTTATGCAAATCTAAAAGGTTTTGATACCGAGGCTGCATTAAAGTCTCCAGGAGCAGTTGCGTACATCTCTCTGAAGGATATTCCTACGGGTGGAAAAAATGTTGGATACCTTATCGACGCTCCTGAAACTGAAACTGAAGTATTGTTTCCTGAAGACATCACTGGATACGTTGGCCAACCGTTGGGAGTGATGGTAAAAATGTTCCAACTCCCTCTTTGATAAAGACATTCTCAAGATGAATGTAGTCTAAAAGCAAATTTATATAAAGTGGTGAAAGATGTATAAAGTTGGAGCACTTAATTAGGCACATTATTATACTCTTTCTCATGCGTTGTCATTGAAATTACTTCGGAATCAACAGGCTGCAGACACATACGATAACGCTAAATTTGCAGCTGCAAGAGTAAGGGTGAACTATGACACCCATGGTCTTGAACCTCCGATATTTACTTGTGATGATGCTGTAGCAAAAAACTCATTATTCTCCGTACCCAAATATATGGAAAGTTATCAACATCATCAAATTGGAGATGTCGAAAAAGTTCTTGCTGAAGCTGAATTTCAATTGGAAGGGGAGGTAAGATGATGTGCATTATATTCCTATTTTTATGTCATGTTATATAGACACATAATGCTTATAAAATTAGAATTTTAAGAACACTTCCTGTAACGTGTCATTACAGATTACAACATCGTCGCAAAGTCACTTTTATATGGAGACACAAGTTACATTGGCAGTACCTGAAGTTGACGGCAGTATGACACTTTACACTGCAACTCAAGCTCCTGATTTTCTCCAACAATCTCTTGCTGCCTGCCTCAATCTCCCTTTGAACAAAGTTCGTATCATTTGCGGCCGAATAGGAGGTTCATTTGGTGGAAAAGGTTTCCGGACTCAAATCGTAAGTTCACGTCATTCAAATTCAACATTGTTTTTGACCTTACGATTAATGCATTCAAATTCACTTTCAAAGTACTTTTTATGTACACAATCCATATGTCACATTTTGGATGATTGTTGGTTTGTAAACTGCAAACTATTAGGTAGCTATTGCGGTTGCATTGGCGGCTCACAAGTTGAGAAGGCCCGTTCGAATTTCCCTGGATCGCAACACAGACATGCAAACAATAGGTGGACGGGCTCCATCAAAGAGCAAGTTCACTGTGGCGTTCACAAAGACAGGCAAAATTACCGGATTGAAACTCAACGTTCTTCTGGAATTGGGATGGTTTATAGATCTTTACCTTCTTGTGCTTTTCGCCATAGATACACCTGTGAAGAAATACAATTACGGAACCCTGGATCTTACCTTCACACTGTGCAAGACCAACAATGTGCCTAAAACTACGGTGCGAGGTCCTGGATTCACCCAGGCCAACGCAATTGCGGACTCGGTATTGGATCATGTAGCATCGTATTTGGGTATAGGTGGTAATAATATTCGAGAAGAGAATTTACACTCAATACAAAGCTTGAAGCTATTCCAGGATGTGACATTTGTGGGCAATGAGGATTCTTTTACCCTCCCAGCAATATGGAACCGGCTCAAAATTCATGCAAGAGTGCATGAACGCGAAACGGACGTGGAAATTTTCAACAAGCACAGCAGATGGCTCAAACGAGGATTAGCAATGGTGCCAATCATCTATCATAGTTCGGGATCTGGAAACACATCCACTGTGAGTATATTTCTTGATGGTTCTGTTGTGGCAGAGGTTGGTGGAGTGGAAATGGGGCAAGGATTATACACAAAAGTCAGGCAGACCATTGCTTATGCATTGAGTTCGTTGTGCTCAAAGGTAATTTGACTAAACCCTGGATGGTTACATGATTGATGTAACGTGTGGAAGTCTTGAAATTGACAATGAGTTATGCCCAAATTTTGTTATCCAATTAAATGGAGATAATTTAGTGATAGTTTGCTTATTTCTCAAGCTTCGGTTGTACCTTTGCAGGAAGAGGTTTTGAAAATATTAGACAATATTCAAGTCCTTCCAATTGATACGTTACATTTGCCCAATACATGGATGGATGCTGGAAGCACAACATCAGTATCCGTTTGTGCAACTGTCCAGAAAGCATGCGGTGTTTTGGTGCAGCGATTATTGCCGCTGAAAGAAGAGCTCAGCAAATCTCAATCTAATGGAAACGTTTCTTGGGAGACTCTGTGTCTTACAGTAAGTCTTCATTGTTTTTAAAATCATTTTCCCATGTCGAGGTTGAATTCAGCAAAATCAAATCTGTTCAGTCTTTAAATGTTTGTCATTGGTTTGTTGATTGAATCTATATTGAATTTGACTTGTAGGCCAAGTTGAGACAAATAGATTTGCAGTTTCATGAGCGTTGGGATTCACCAAACCATAAATATTTGATCTATGGAGCCGGAGTAAGTGAGGTAAGATACATGTATGATAATAGCTTACTTATCCGAATTCATCAATCTCATTAGAAGTGTTAGACCGCAATGACGTGAGATTGTCATCAATCTCACTTAAAATTTCAATTTGATCTTTGAAAGACTAGTATTTTTGAACTTTAAATGTTGTTTGATTGGAAATAGTTGATTTTTTGAGACTGAGAAAATACAATGCAGGTGGAAGTCAACATCTTAACAGGCGAGACCACAGTCTTGGCAGCAGATATCATCTATGATGCTGGAAAAAGCTTAAATCACTTGGTTGACATTGGACAGGTGGGTCCTAGTTCGTTAAATTTGCTCCTAGCTCACACTTCATGTAATGATCTGACAGTGTTGTCTTTGCTCAATGAAAAAGTATCAACAATACTTATGCCACTAACAACTCTTATGTTCAATTGTGTATGCATACAGGTAGAAGGTGCTTTTGTGTTTGGCCTTGGCTTCTACTTGACTGAAGAGATTTTGAGAAATTCCAAGGGGAAGGTTGTGTCTGATGGCACATGGACGTACAAGCCTCCAACAATTGATATCATTCCTCAAAGTTTCAATGTGGAGCTTTATAAGAGTCCCTATCACAATGATGAAATTTTTTCTTCAAAAGGTCAGATGCTCAAATTTTTAATCTTCATTATCAATCCAATACGAAGTTCATTGCAGAGGTATCAACCAATTTTACAAAATTCATTTTAGTAATCACTTGGTGTTTTAATTCCCCAAACTGTCATGACACTCATTCATATTACCGGTACCTTGTTACAGCGGTTGGCGAGCCACCCTTGTTGCTGTCAAGCTCTGTGTTTTCAGCAATTCGAATGGCTATTAGTGCTGCTCGCAAAGACTACAAGGACGTTGGTGGCTATGTCGAGTCCAAAGTGTTCGGCTTCAGCCCACCTGCAACCTTGGACAAAGTGAAGAAGCTGTGTGGCTTCGACAATGTAGAGAAGTATTTGCAATCGATGCTCAACACTTCAGTCTAGGTTCCAAGAGAAGATTTCAGACCTGATTTCAGATTGGACAAACGAAAGCTTTTTTCAAGCTTGAGTGAGGCTCGAATAGTGTACATAATTTTCTGATTGTCATCTATCATGAACCAGTTCTCAGTTGTCACTGTATACAGTTCCGGTTTTTGCTCTTTGTTCCATTCAAAATTAGTGCAAACATGGACCCATAAATCATCTCCATTGCAACAACGGATCGTGTACAGTATTTTCGTTCCGCTTCATTATCAGTTCTCGATTGAGTCCTTCACCCTTCACTGAACACTTGCTGGATATTCGCCGTAACATAAAAATTTGTTTCCTGAAATAAATTGTGCACCGTCTTGCACCTCACTTCTGCAGTGTTCATGTGTGAACGGATGCCATGCTGCATCATTCCCAGGTTGTGAGAAAAATCTTAAACGTCTTTAAAGAAACGAGTTTATACTCTTTATTCACATCGCCGTACCTCGATCGATGAAGGGTCATTGCCTGCATGCCTCAAAGAGAGTCTAAACACTGTCCAGAGTTCTGCTTTTGCTGCATCTATTGCGTCGTTCCCAATCATACTGCTTTGTGTGAACGTTATCTCTGCCCTATAATAGAAGTCTGACCTAATGGCCAAAACAACCACATCGGAACAGTGCAGCCGCGAAAGGAATCAACTCAGAATTTGTAGAACTGATTACGACAGTCTTACCTTCCTCTGGATCGACACGCTGCACAATATTACAGTGTTGGTCGATCTTCATGGAGCTTCGTCAGGTTGTAGACCGATCTCTTCCGTGAGCTACCAGAGAATTTGGCTCCCAAGGTCGTTGTTGAATTCGGCATACCTTGCAGCTTGCAAATGCACTGTAGGCCGGGTGGACTTCAACGCGACCATCACATCCTCGGGCGTGATGGGATCCAACTGCGGCAAGGGGCAATCAGAATCAGCTCTTTGCATGTCAAGGTCTGCCAGGATGCGCCGCAGAGGTCGCATGGCTGCTTCCTTGCACACAATTCTAACGTCGGACCCCGAGAACCCCTTGGTGGAGTCCACCATGGCCGCCCACGGAAGCTCATCACCTTCTCGTTCACCCAGGAGGGTCCTGAACATGGCTTCACGCGCTTCGGGCTCTGGCAGCGGCACGAGAATCCGCTTCTCCAGCCGGCGCAGCATAGCCCCGTCGAGCTGCCAGGGAAGATTTGTGGCAGCGAGGACAAACACGAGCTCGTTCGACGTTGTACTCAACCCGTCCAACTGCACGAGGAGCTCCGTTTTGAGCCGCCGGCTGGCCTCATGCTCGCTGGCGCCCTCGCCACGAGTGCTCACCAACGCGTCGATCTCGTCCAGGAAGATCGTACTTGGTGCAAAGTGGCGCGCCAACTGAAACAAAACCTTCACTAACTTCTCCGAATCGCCCCTCCATTTGCTGACTATCGAGGACGCCGAAATGTTGAAGAAAGTGGTCTTGCACTCTGTTGCCACCGCCTTCGCAAGCATCGTCTGGACAACCATTCATAACGAATTGGGCATGTCATCATTTCCATCTCTACATCATTGGAAATCATTTCTTAACCCTCACATTGACAAAATGAATGTTGATCTAGAACTCCTCAAAAAGCAGGAAGAAACCTTAGAATCAGACAATGACTGATGCATTTGGAGTATGCAGCCATGCGAACTGTGATTATGCATGAGTTTAGTGGTGTCAAATATATTACCTTGCCTGTGCCTGGGGGTCCAAAGAGCAAAATCCCTTTCCAGGGCGCCAGCAACCCGGTGAAGTATTGCGGGTACTTGATGGGCATCACAACAGCTTCCTTGAGCAACCGCTTGGCACTCTCCAACCCCTTGATGCTGTCCCACTGCACATCCAAATCGCCATCCACAATCTCCCGTGTGATGTTCTGCGCGAGCTCCAGCATCTCTGGGCTGCCAAACTCTGGCAACGGCTTCTGCCAATTCTTCCTCGCCCCGGGCTTCGCTCCAAAGTCTCCGCTACTCGACGCCAAGGCTGCAGCTCCTTGTATGTACTTCTCATAGGGCGCCTTCTCTCGTGCCCTAGAGCTCTTGTCCGCAAAGCCATAGCGATTGCTCTCCGGACGGGCCATCTCGAAGAGACTTCCCATGGAAGTTCCACAACCATAATCACTGAGGTGGTTTTTTGATGCTCCATTCAAGCGTCCAAACTTGGTGTCGTAAGCATGCTCAAAATCTTCAAAACGCCATCGGCTCTTCGCCGCAAGATCCTCAGACATCCTCACTCGGCCACCACCTCAAGCAAGGAAAGTCTGTAACTAACATAACCGCCACTTCCTCGTCATTTGGGTCACATGAATTGAATCATTCTTGCTCTCAGCAATCAGTGAAAGCTCATTATGGAGATTTCCATCATTTTGGCAATTTTATGCTTGCCAAAAATGAGATTCCAAGTTTCAAAACACATTAGAGAGGACTTTCTAAACAGCCCAATTTTGAAGAAACTGCCAATACAGTGAATAACTCCATTCATGCGTATATTATTCAATTCCTATCATGTTGTAATTCTTTGAATTCCTCCATATACACTATTTTTATTGTGCCTCCCTTCGGCTGATTTGACAAAGTGCAGAGCCTCATTGCATAACTTGCAGCTTCATGAGTCCAATTCCACAAATTTGTGATTTTGTGGTTAGCAGTGAATGGACACAAAATGTCAATTCACAGTCTAAATTCGCATGTTGATGAATTGCTGGTCATGAAATGTGCACATCGTGCAGACAGAACATTGTCCCTTGATGATATTTCCATCGAACGATGGAATACGGAAACTCATCAGATCATCAATCGAAACATGGCAAATGAATTTCGTCAGAGGAAATTAAGGTTGACACACCTATAGTCGACAGATGACCAATAGCCGATATCTTCTAATTCCTAGATTATGAAAGAACAGATGTACCTCATTTGTATATATCGGCTATTGGTTCGGAAGTACTTTTCACTTTGAAAAATTGTACAAATTTCAATATTGGGAGATAATTCATGAAAAAATGCTCATTCTTCATGAACCTTATTTTCCTATGAACCAAAAATATCTCCTTGTCGATAACCCAAGCTTTGATATGCTAAACTGCTTTAAGTTGTCGGTTATAGGTGTTTCTACCTTAGGTTGCCAATATTATGTTCACATGCGGTGTGTTCTCCACTATCCATCCTCAGTAAAATTAGCATTTACTAACTTAGTTGAATAAGTTACAGGAATGGGTTCAAACTTGGTCATAACTGCCATAATGAAGTCCACATGACCTATGGAACACAACAATTTGGAGGAATTATGACATCGAAGAACCACAAACGTCACATTTATAAAATTGGTCAATGTAGATTATATTGCTCGCGCATATAGTCTGATTTCAGTTTTATTTCCTCTCTATATTTGAATGGTATAGCCGTCAATATAAACAAGATTGACCATTTTGATGAATATGGTGACCACAATTCCAAAATGCCAACAATGATGCACAAGTTGTACTTCCCAACATGCCTTTTAACACCCACTCGCTATTCTATGCAATAATTATTGTAGTGTTTAGTTTATGTACTCAATTTCCATTTATTGTGAAAACACGGCGTATTAGCTAATTGAAAAGTGTTGTTGAAAAATCTGGAAGCTCTGTATGTCCATAGATATACATTTTGCTTGAACATGACAGCTCTATATATCGGTAAGAACATATGTTGCTTCTCAAACAATTTAAGCTCAACAAATAATAATTGCATTGCCAACGCCTGTCACCGTCCTCGTCATGTTCACCGTGATGCTCTATATAGATGGAGGTTGCGTACAAACTATTGCAAATGAAGGATAGTTTAGATCCTCCACCGGAACTAGGGATCTCGGATACGTGATTGTCTCATTGTGAATTGTAGTGAATAATTGGATTTCACGTGCCGTGTGGTTTGAATCGTTGATACACACAAAAAATTTACATAGTCTTGGAAGCCCAGATTGTATACCAAATACACCATCTCTAGCCGCATATGCCCAAATTTGTAATGCAAGGGAGCTACTTCAATCCCTCTAAACTAATTAGTCATGACGTCCACCTGACCATTATCGCGGATGGTGGCAGTGGTCATCACGGTTGTCATTATAACTCATAGGATTATAATTCAAAATTACCCCCAAATTACTTATTATTAATTCTAATTGATCAATAAACATTGTTAGGAAATCACTTTTATCAGATTGTCACATTTTAATCCATCACAATAAATTCCACTCATAAAGTGTCAACATTTTTTGTTATCAAAATTAAAACAAATGTTGAGTTTTGATTTTTTAAATTCAAATAAAATATTGATCATAGCAATCAAAGAGTTGACTATAGAAATATAATATAAATTTTAATAGTTATACCTTAATTTTAGAATTTTTCTTCTATTTGTATTTTTTTTTTTGTTAAACTTATATATTTATAAATATTTAGAGTTGATTAAGATTTTTTCAGAGATTAAAGTATACGTTTCCATGAAGATAAATGTGTTGATTTCTATATCTATGGAAAGTTATATAAATCATTAGAAGCTTCCACAAAGTAACTATGTTCCATTTCAATAAAAATGAGAAAATTTGTCCGACAACATGGAATGGTTTAGATATACATATAGGGTTATTATTTTTAGCTACTATAATTTGAAGTATATTTTTGATTTCTAATTTATCCGCTAAGGTGTTAATAATACACAATAATTCATGGTATGAAGTTTTATAATGATAAGAGTCTCAAATAGATATATTCATTATTTTGGCAATATTCTACTTGCCAAAATAAGATATGGAGTTTTAAAATATACTACATATTCATGTTTACAGTGGACTTCCTAAACCACCAAAGTGTGAAGAAATTGCCAATGTAGTAAATTATTCCATTCAAGTCCTCTAGTCCAACCAATTTTCTGATAGACTCAGGCCTACTTTATACACAATTTAGGGCTATTTGGAAGGTGAGCTAGATTGAACATTTTTTCAGCCTCCAATATATTCCTAAGCTTAGGCTCAAGTTGAAAATTTGGGTCAAACAAAAGCTTGTTCCAATTGCATCAAACCAGTTCAAACATTTTGACGCCAAAATAATGCCACGTAGTATGCTCCACAAAATAAATTGGAGTTCTAGTCCAGCCCTTGAGCCCAATTTGAAAGAATCAAACAATCCTACAAATTGAAATTTGAAGAGTTTGAGCTGGCCCTCAATCCAGCCCCCAGCCCCAAACTAGCCACCATGAAACCATGAAACCATCCATCATCCATTTCCAAAACCTTATCATGAAAATTTGGGCCTGTCCTCCGGAATGAATCTGCTGCAGTCGAGTCGGTCTCTTTGCTTCACCACTTTATGACATGCAAAGCGATGTCTGCATGTATTTGCAGCATGGCCCTCACGTGGACGCCGACCACGCAGCCACAAAACTCTTCGCTGCCATGGCGACACAAGGCACCACACTCATGTCAACCTGCTGCTTTATAAACTCCACACTCCCGTCTCTGCTTTGCACTTCATTCCAGAGCATTCTAACAATCTCGCACTAGAATCATCATCTTCTAGATCTCACAAACTAGCATTCTTCCACTTAGTTCCACTGTCAAGGTTGAGTTGATACAATGGCCGCCATGATGAAGTTGAACGCCGCTGTGGCTCTTCCATCCACTGGTATCAGCGCTGTCCCTCTGAGTTCCAGCACCAGTTCCAGGGTTAACTCTTCTGGTCGACTTGCATTGCGCCCTCTCGTTGTAGTTCGTGCTGAGTCCAACCCCGCGAGCGGAGGCACCACTGTAAGTTTTTGCATGTCCCAGTGATTTCGGTGCATTTGGTTAACTCAGTTGGGTTCAGTGCGTTTGAGTGCACAAGCTGGAGGGGGTTTAAATATAATCTGATTACCTAGACTTAGGCTGATTCACAACAATTCAATGTAGTTGAAGACCTTGTGGTTGGTTAGAGGGGCGTTGGCTCCAGCTTTGACTAGAAGTTTTGCAATGAGCTCGAAAATTATGCAAAAGTTCTGCACAGAAAATGAAGAGGTCAATGTCGGATTTTGCAACATAGACTGTTCAAACCTTTTAATTTGGTCTTGGCATGTACGATCTTTGAATCACCAATAACAGTTGTGGAATTAGCTAGTACAGTAATGAATTTTGATATGAAGCGAATGACATTGTGGACTGTGCATATTTGGATCAATTTTTGTTATTTTGTGGAGATCGCATGTAATGTTTAGTTGATGAAATCTGATGTTTTGGGAGTCTAATTGTGAACCGTTTTGTGGGCTCAGGACAAGGCAGGGTATGCTCAGACAAATGCAGGAGGCTCTGGAGCACCCAATCCTGGTGCCTTTGCCAATGATGTAGTGGAGGGCGTTTCTGACAAGGTTGACGATGCGCAGAAGGGAGCTGAAAATTTGGGTTCCGAGACAAAAGAGAACCTTGGTAATGTAGGAAAGGAGCTCAAGGACGGTGTGGCTGAGCTTGCTGACGACACCAAGAACATTGTGAACAAGGCCACCAGCTCAAACCCCGGACATGGAAATTAGAGAGATTATGAGCTTTCTGTACATAGAGATGATCTAGAAACTAGATAGATCACCGTTGTATGATGTCGTGATGGCCTCATTTTTCTGTATAATGCCAATGTGAAGTACCAGTGAGTTTATTCTCAAATTGTGTGTGGCTCTTTCTTGTGGAACTTATCTTGTGAAATGGTGATCAAATTGTTTACACTTGGATAAGCGAGGTTTATGAAGTAACCTTCATTTGGAAATTTGGTGGTCTTCTGGACGTACTGCTGACCTCTTCTGTCAGCGAAAGAAAGTCAAACTATTCAGATAGTTAGCATGGTGCGAGTTCATCGCTCCAAATGAAAGTTACATACACCTGCTGAAATGATCTGATTTGTTGCAATTTACATTACCGTTCACATACATATTTAGAGACAGCAGGTCAAAGTTGCCAAAGTTATTTTGAAATAGATTAATGTACAAAAATGCTTCAAAATGAGGCGTGCTATGCCAAATCTGCAACGAAATATCAATACCAACACTTAATACTACAAAATGATAGTACTGTAAATCAAATAAAATGAACAGGAAAACAAATGACTCTACGGATAAGACAACTCAAGTGCGTCGTAACACTAACCGTGAGGAGGCAGGACTCCTCCATGTGCGAATAACCAATCGTTAACTTTTAACACGACCCCATGAGCAGCCAGCTGCATCGCCGAAGGCCCTCCTGGAGACAAAAGCTTTGTCCTTGCAAAAACTCCCTTCTGAATCTGCACAGGCCAGACTAAGACGCACCAATCCTTAGCTCACTATGTGATACCAGAGTAGCAATTACATAACCCTAACCCACTATTTCTTTCATAATAACACATCTTGTCGCCTCTGAGTAGTAACAGATAGCTACTCAGATCCAAGTATAAATTGCCACAGGTGTCACAAAACGTATCGTTACCATGTGCAAGCTGACATAGTAAAAGCCTTTTACCTTGATAGGATTGAAAATAGGTAGTCATTCAGTGAAATCGACTCCCCCATTTTTCTTAAATTCTTGAGATGCAAAGTGCCATTCCTCAAAAGCTGCATTCCAGTTACCGCCATGATCTTGCTCACAATATTCTGCAAATGTCTCAGCTTCTTGGAAACCAACAGGAGCAACATATCGAAAATCGCCACCTACATTCCTCGTCTCGTGGTTGCCAAGTATCTGAAAAGAAAATCCAACCAAGAACGACTCAAACTAAGAAAATATTACAAAAATCGCGGCTCAAACTAGGGAAGCCGTTCGTATCAAACAATGCACTCATATTTTTTTACTACAATGCTGTAAACCGAGCTTAAGTTACCCTTAGTGACAAAAGACGAGGATTTTGCAACGAACTGTGAACAAAGCAACTGAATAAAACCAGAAAGACAGCCCCACCCTTGCTGCGAGCTTGCTTGGCCATGTACGCTAACAGAGACAAGATAGCTATTTCATCTTGACAGAGGGCAAAAAAATAACACATCGCCCACTCACACCAAAACCTGCATAAGTTCGCCCGCCCAAAAGCTCATCAACAAATTTTCCAATCAAGGATTACCTGAACCAATGCAGAACAACACCTCCATGTAAAAAGATAAAAAAATACAACAACTGCTCCCTGGAATTGGAAAGTACTGTGGTGCCTCCGTTGAAGTCTTCGTTGAAGAGGTTTCCACTACGGGAGGTGTATTGTGTAGAAGGGAGCAAATCCGCAAAGGGAATTACGTTGATGATTTGTGTTGGATAGTTGAAAGGATTTTATTAAAGAAAAATAAATAAATAAATAAATAAATACCGGTAATAATGAGTGAAATGAAGTTTTGTTTGTGTTTGAATAAATAGAATTCAATATATGGATGGAGGAGGAAGATTGAAGGTGAAAATTGAAGAGCGAATTTTAAGTTATTTCTGATTTTATTTCAATTTTTTTTGTATGGAGTTGGGTATTTTGGCCCTAGTGTATAGGTAAATGTGCTAAAGTAATTTTTGCACCAAATTTTAAATTTATACTCTTATTGACGTAAATTAGATAATAGTATTCTTCATGCATTGTTTCAAATGAATACTAAAAATAAGGGATACAATCTAGATATTTAATGAAAATTCTAATATAGCTAATATGTGATTGAATATAAATGAAATAATAGCATTCAACATTAGATTTGATAATTCAAAATTTTACATCAAATGAACATGCAGTGAGCTCACAAGATTGAAGAGGTGTGATATAACCACCTTGATGATGACTTCTACTCCATATGTCATTGGACATGGCAGTGGGAGGGAGATGAAATACTACATGTCCATGGAGTTAGAAGCAGAGCAAATACTCTGCAGAACCGTATATTTGGCATTTGCCTGCACCAAGAAGCTCTGCATTGGAGTTCCAACTGCTCATTCGAACCACATGCATACGGCTTACAGCACCAAATTCAAATAATGGATGATAAGCAAGTTTTCAGTTAATCACGTGATCTAAATCCCTTTGAAAACATGTAGATGACAGTTTTATAGATATGCTTTGTTCTCTCAAAAATGCCAATAAACAAGGATGAATTGATAGAAAGCATTCATAAAGTATGAGATGAAGTCCCCTTGGAGAGATTGAAACGCCTTATTTCAACTATACACAATTCTGTTTAAGTAGTGTTTTCAACTAGCGTGTTGGAAATACTAGGTGGAAAATAATGTATCAGGAAAACACAAATGCTCATTTATTTCTCAGATTTGGATGTATATATATGTTTTGGTGATATTGAAGTACTTCTCACTAGCATTGCAAGGCAATTTGAAATTCCAAAATTCATCAATTTTTTAGCAAGTTTTTGCATTCCAAAGTTTTCGAGTTATTTCCAGTGTGAGTTTGGCTGCGATTAGAATTTGTAAATGAAGTGTACCTGATTGTACAGTACAATGTGCAATGAAATGGTGTTTGCGAGATTGTCAATGTAAGATGCGTTTTCTAGAGGTTCAGGCATTCTTCACTGAAAGATGCATACTGCTCTGCCGCAAAAATAAGTTCATAGATATGGTCTAATACTGATGTGAACCGTGGTGGTATTTTTAAACACGATTTCGTATTATGTGTCATGAGTTCAGCTAACATAAGTGTTTTTATTATGTTGCAGCTTAAGGCAGGCATCAGAATCCTACTGAATGAACCAGAATATAGAAGAACAGCATTCGGGGGAGTCGGATTATCTAATGCTTAGTTCGCAGTGCCCTTGAATGTGACTTGTATAACTTTTAGTTTAATCTCAAGAGACAACCAGAGTGCAAGGTACCGTATATTGATACATTTTCAACGTTACCAACTGAGCCATCAACTTCCGTTCTCATGTGATCTTGATGCAAAATCTTCCGGGCCATTGGAGAATATATTCAGCAAACCCAAAAACCCTTAAGTATACATACACGAATAACTCAAGAAGGACTATCAAAAGTAACTCACAAAAATATACACGCTTATATTGCTGCAAAATCTCTCGTTTACAGTACTTACAACACAAAACTTAAAGTCGTTAACAGAAGCACGCCAAAAGTGTCTCAATTCGCTCGTATCAACGCGAGTGTCTGATGATCAGAGCAAAAACGATACTCTTATACTTGGTAAAATCTACTGAAGGTTACCAGCACCGCCCAGAGATGATATCACATTCCCACCAATCTTAGTCACACGAGGGCCTGAACCACCAACGCCACGGGGTTGGTGGAGGGTGTGCACCTGATCCTTCACAACTTGCAAAACTCCAGGTGTCTCTGCGGAACGGCCAAAAGCACATCAGAAACCCAAACGAAAATCATTAACATATGAAACTTATTTGATTTGCATTAAATGCCATTCGAGATGCTTAGAGCAGTTAAGCATGGATCCCAAGTTAAACATTATGGATAAACGTTACTACATTGTTGTCAACATTGTGAAAATTGTAGAAAATTCATAACGCGGAGCATGCGAAAAAGCAATTACCTTGGAGAGCCTTGACCTGGTCATCTGTAAGCTTAGCAGAGAACCCGCTCATGGCTTGGCTGTAACTATACAGCATCTTTTCTTTGGCTGCCTCACGACTGCACATACATGTATTTCAACGTCAAAGAAGAAAAACTGATCGATTTTCAGAAGAACTCGAATAACGATGTAGATAAGCATACACCTTGAAAAAAAGTCTAATTAGACACCAACTCGCTAGAAACTAACAAACCCCTTACAAGTAACAGAATAAAGTCGATGGCACCTGAAGTGCAGACTCCGCTTTCAAGAAACATCAGAAGGTGAAGCGAGTTGAAGATCAATAAGGAAAACGGAAGTAGAAACGAACCTGCCAACGACTGACTCGAGGATGCCAAGGTGGTGATCCTCAACATTATCTGTGTGCTCGGCACTTTTCTGAACATAGACAATATGGACAGAACCTTCGTCCTGGATGATAGCCCACAGCATCGATAAAATAGGTAAGCCACATGAAGCAACAAAACGAGCTGCTTTCTTAACTCTCTTGACGTCTTAAACTCCAAAAGGGGCCCACTTTCTCGGTATTTTCACACACCAAAGATTCGACTGTATTTATATATCAACGGTACACCTAAGTTGACTAAGAGTATCAGATGTAATTTAAAATTTTCTTCGGGTACCTTAAATATTATGCAAAATAAATCGTGTACAACTTCTAAAGTTTTAAAAAAATAAGCTCAAAATATGACCTTTGGAACATGTTCAGAGAAATCTTTGATAGCCCTAGGGCCTTTCGGGGTAAAACCTCCGATAAACCTCAAAGACTGCTGCGACACATGTATCAGTTTTCATGTAATTGATTACACAGAAGTTGAAGGATTGACTAGGTTACTAATGAATACACGCTCCTTATCATAACGAGGTATTGATATATTGATAACAGGAAACCCTCTAGTGACGATCAAAAACACCAAGAATCCTGTCAAAAACTACATTCAACAAAGTGAGAGAAACACAATTTTGCTTGTATAAAGATACATAAACAAATGCGATAGATCGAACAAACCTTCGCCATTGTTGAACAGGCAGGCTGGGTCCCGCTCCAAAGGAGTATAAAGATGCACGCTAAAACGCTACCAAATAGTAGAGGCCTGGAACTCATATGGCACGACCTGTACGAGATCAGGTCTGTCGTGATGAAACACACCAATATAACCAGTCAAGCACAGTCCAATACATGAGCATACTAAGCAACAGTGCGGCAAGAAACATAAACATAAAACAGTTTCAGAACAAAAACTCGTGAAGACTCGTCACCATTTAAAGTTTCTTACAAAACTGCGTACCTGAATCAAACTATCCAACCCTAATGAAACTTCACACCAATATGACCTCAGGCAGAAGTCAGAGCTATGCCAATTCACAGGTACTTCATATCCAAACATGCCCTAGGTAGATAATTTGTGTCTAACAAGTAACGAAATTCCAGTTCCGGAATATAACGCAAACACATCCATCAGCACAAAAATAATTCACCAGTTCCGCATACAGCGCACACTGGGAAACGAGTCAAACCTGAGCGCGTCTCAAATTTTTGAACCCACATTTACATAGGTCACGAAATCCCTCTTTGCTCCGCTACATCAGCAGATTAGAACAATTACAGGCATGCCATGCATAAATGTACCGCGTAAACAAGCTTTATGGTGTAATGCTTACATCCATATCGTTGCTACTCTCATTCGAAATCATCCACAAAATCAAGCCACGACTCATCTCCCCACATAGCACTTAACCATCAAATCCTCACCACACCCCTACCATCTTCCGAATACATAACGACGAAAAACCCAAGAGCCAACCCCCATTTCCCTCATCGTCGGTCAAGCTTACCGACTGTTTCAACTCTCACAATAAAACCAGAAACCCACAATCCACACCACAAGACTCCACCAGCCAAAGTTAGATACGCAATTTTGAGACTTAAAAACAAACCACACCGACCAAAAAATCAACAATTGCAGGCACAAACAGAAAATCCTCAAAAAATCCCCAAAAATCCTAAAAATCCTAAAAATCCCAACATAACCTCAATGAACTCAAACCCCTGAAAAAACACATCATCATGCTCACAAACATGATCCGACCATTAAAACCTTCAAAAGAATCCTCCAAAAATCCTACAAAAATCCTACAAAAATCCTACGAAAATCCTTCAAAAACCCAACATTCCTTCAACAAACAGGAAACCATCAAACCTCAAAAACCACCACATCACCATACTCATCAACAAACTCCTGCCATAAAATCCTTGACAAAACCTCAAAAATCCTCAAAAAATCCTCAAAATTCTCAAAATCCTCCCCAAAACCCAAACAAACCTTGAATTAGCAGAAAACTACCAAGCACCCAAATGAGAGAAAATCACATGATGATAACAACGAGAAACATAATGAATGGAGCATGAAGAGCATGGAAAAGAGCATGACACAACATGGGGCTCAGACAGAGAGGGAGGATGGTGGAGCATGGCAGACGTACCTGGAATGGGAGAAGTGTGTGAGATCAAAAGTGCAAACTGGGTGAAGATATTGCAAAGGGAGTGAGAGAGAGAAAGCGGAGATGGAGATGGAGAGTTGGAGATGCAATTGTGAGAGGTTGCGTAACATCAAGGCAACGCCGTGATCGGAGTTTCCTGGGCTTGCATCCAAGGGTTACTCTTTTCTCTTGGGTTTGTTTTTTGTTGTGGTTTTGGTTTTGGTTTTGGGGTTGCCACGCGGAGGATGGTTTGGACTTTGTCTTCCATTTCCATGCCATGTCAGCAGATGCATAGTGCACAATGATATGGTAATC
The DNA here is from genome assembly GCA_014871385.1 of Ceratodon purpureus. Classification (NCBI taxonomy): domain Eukaryota; kingdom Viridiplantae; phylum Streptophyta; class Bryopsida; order Pseudoditrichales; family Ditrichaceae; genus Ceratodon; species Ceratodon purpureus. The sequence goes on along the minus strand of CM026432.1, from coordinate 7,698,542 downwards.
ATGGGTGAGTCACTGCTGGAGTTGCAAAGTATCTAGGAATATTCTTTTTTCTTACCAGGGAATCCTTCACACTAACGTAGGCAGAAAATAATTCATTTACAATTCTGTCTAATTTTTTTGGAAATTCTTCACTCTGTTTGCCCAATTTTTAGGTATTATTGTTTGACTTTGAGATGTTGTTTGCTTGACTTTGAAATATTATTGACTGATATTACTTTGAGAAATTCAAAAGTGCCCATTTTTGAAATATTGTTTTTTGAAGCAAAACAGTGCCTAAGCGGATTGTAACCTATGGTATTTATTCCATATATTTTAGTGTTATTTCCACTAACTTCTTCAATTATTTCTAAATGAAAAAAAAAGGAAAAATTATTATCTTTAAAATCTTAGTAACGTCTAGCCACGTATTACCAACCAAGACCCCATTGGCATCATGTAGGGTACATAAAAATAATCATGGGGTGAACGCATTTTCAATCATTTATGATTTTTGTGGATGGTTCTAAACATGCTTAGGTGGTTCACTCTTAGTGGTTCTTACAGATTTGTATGAAAGAAAATCTAACTTTCTTTGTCTACAATTATATGCACCATGAGTGAGCAGTTATATAGTACTCTATAGAGTGATTGTGAGTTATGGGCAACTTTTCACTTCAAATAATTACAACTATTTTTCACTTCAAATATTTACAACTATTTTTCACTTCAAAATAATTATAACTATTTGAATAGTGGAAATAAAATCACGCGACTTTTTGCATTCAACAAGAACCTTATATTTGCACACAAGAAAAATCCTAAAACAATTATATACCTTAATACCAAAAGACAAAATCCTTAAGTGATTGATTATGGGTGCCAACTTCTTTTGGGACAAAACTGAAGCTTTATGTCATATGAATTACAAGATTATACCATGCTAGAATTTTTAAGTAGTCAATATTTTGAAAAAATACTAATATATAAAAATAACATATTTTTTATCTATAATTTTTTGAATTTTTGAATTTAGTTTTTATTGCTTAATTCTTATGTGTAGTAGAATTGTCCTTCAATTTATTGAAATGTAAGTTACTTTAGAATTCTAAATGTCTGAAGGATATTTAATTTAAAGAAATTTAGGCTAGCCTATATTAACTTTTTTCAAATGTCACAATATTTTAATATGTATAGATTTTCTCAACCCCTAAAGTTCATTGACTATGTTTCCAGGAAGATAGTAAAAATCTGCCATTTTTGTTATATAGGTTGTACAATTTTGGACAATTTCGATTGTACAGATTATACAATTTTGTACAATTTTGGACAATTTTGATTGTATAGATTATAAAATTATAGCATTTGAAGTTGCGAAAATTAATTTTTTGGATGGTGCCCGAGCAGATCAGCAATGTTTGATTGCTTGTGGTGTGCAATTTTTACACTGCAAAGGTTGGGGGTTTTACTACCTTTAGAACTGTAAATCGCAAGCATAATAACTACAACACTTCATATTTGTGGCAAAGTTGAAACATGATGAAAAAAAACTTGCAATCACTACATATGTAAAACTCCTCTGAATCCAGAAGAGAATGTGTTTTTTTTTTTTTTTTTTTTTTTTCCCCACTCAGTTCCTCAAAACTTGACAATCCAAATGGCCAAATTATGAGTCATGACATTTTCTTTCAGATGAAAAAAAACCATTGAAAATTCCAAAAATACAAACACAGACGAATAAAAACGTCCAAAATAAACAAAATTAGTGTCAAGGCAGGGGGTAGAAGGCCAACCCACCTCTACAACGGCGACCACAACGAGCCACGCACTGGAGTGGACCGGGCCCCAACCCTCGCCACGACTTCCTGAGCCGAGTCACCCCGCTCCACTATGCTTGGTCGCAGGTCATGCTATTACCCCGTCCTGACTCGGTGCCCCCCTCTTGCGCACGCACCAGTGCCCGCGTTGACCCGTGCGGGCTTACCCTCGCCTCCGCCATCATAGTGCGTCCATTACCACGTCTTTTTCGTGGACCCCTTAAGCCTTTACAACCAACTTTTGTATCCCCAATCTTGCCCTCCACTGTGGACCCGCACGGATTCCCTTGACTTTCCTCATTAGCCACCTCACTTACATCCCATGGGACTATATTCCTATGCCACCTCAATGCACGCCTAGTTTATAGGGTCTTTTCTCGCCACTTCTTCCTTTTGCTTCTAAATCCGTCTATATATTTCATGAATTGGCTGTGAACAACCTCAAAACGCCTCATTTTCTCTACACTAAATCTAAATACGACATAATTGGACCAATTTTTTTGTATTCTTCATAGTTTCGTGATTCCGACCTTAGTGTACTGGTTTGAGTCATGGCACACCGGTGAGGTGGTTGTGAATTCGAATTCCCATGCTGACGTAGTGCCTACTACCATAGTCTACCCAACTATGGTGGGGGGTCTTGAGACCTCGTTGTATGGATACCCAAAAAGACCTTGCGGGAGATGACTTGTCGGTTGTCTTCAAGGTACTTAGAGTAGAAAAGTGTTTACCTTCGAAAGGGGGGAGTAGCTCTAGATTTATTATCCTTTGTCCAGTGGCCATCGTATTAGTAAATAGAATGAACAAACACTATATTCACGTCGGTCCCCTTCGGGACCGGAGTTCTTCTTCTTCTTCTTTGTGATTCCTCTTTTGTTATATAACATGTTTATTAGTTCTTGTGTCTATCCCAAAAAGTAAACAAGAAATAAAGTTACATATAAATAAATTTACATACTATTTAGAACGTGGAAATCGAAGTTTGGAAAAAAATGTGAAGGCATTGTTATATAGAAAAAAAATATAGTATTTGAAAAAAATTGAGTGATGTGAAAGGAAATTTTTTGAAATTTTTAACAAGTTCTAATAAACAAAATACACCATCATTCCCAGAGAGCCTCATGACTCTTCAAAACATGTCCTGTTCCTAAAGCACATGAATTTGTTATCACATGATGAGCAATAGCAATGTTGCCTTTTACTGTCAGCTGACTTCGACTTATTGTATACCACGCAAGGATTCCTCTTATTTGAATAAGAAGGAAAACGTAATCCCCGTTTCCATGGTGGACTAATGACGTCATCCATCTTCCTTTCTTTCCAATTACGTAGTAATGCCTCGCATGATTTGCTTCGGAAGTTCACATGAATAATTGGCTTTCGGATAGAAAGAGCACATTTGCATTTGTCAACATAAATTAGGGTATGTTCATAACTGATTTATCAAGCAGTAAAAAGAAAATTCTATGCCACCATTTATGTGACCAATTTTGTGTACAATAGGATGCCCGCAGTTGGTGACCAACATTCACTCCCCGCACATGCGTTGTATATTCCAAATGCATCGGTGAAGTATGAATATTCTCCCGTACTGCTCTATTTCTTCGGGGTACGCTCAATATAAGGGAACTAGGAGCACTAGAAGAGTCGGTTTCTTATCTTTCCATACCACCGATGACATTGTCCGTGATTCATGCATTCTCCAATCTATCCACCCTTGCCCTTTGTTTTTATGAGCCTTTGTATTCTTAAAAATAGTAGGAAATCCAATACGATTTGACCTCATAGTTCCTATGGCATATATATCACTATGTATTAGATCTTTCAATAGCCCAACACTTGTAAAGAAGTTGTCTATGACTATAACATGTTCATTTTCCCCATATATCCTTAGTCAAGTCTAAAACCATGTTGTAAGCTAGTTTTGGCTCCCTGAGCAATTCGAGGTTTCTATCCTATTATTTGGCTCTTACTGCAATAAATTAAAAAATTCTATACGTAGTAAGAATTGGAACACACTAAGCACTACACTTTTATTCCCTTCTTCTGTAGTTTCAGTGGCATATACTGTCTCAAAAAACATTATGATCCCTTATACCGTATCATCATTTCATCAATGGAGCAAAACTTTCCTATTATCCATACTCTTTGACAATTATCCCTAATTTTCCCTATCAACCACCACATTTTCCCCAACTTATCATAATCGGACAATTTTTTTTCCACACACATATGCTGTAGGATTGGTGATGTGTACACATTTTGTCAAGACCAAGAAACGAACACATGTCATGTCCTTGGAGATAATAGAGCAATGTAAAATAGAACCCTTTTCATGCCAATATGATTTGATAGTTGGTTGTCGTTTCATCCCTATATATAACCAAATTGCCATAAATGTGTCCAAAAAATCTCAAACAATTGAAGCATTGTAGTGAAAATCCTACCATCGAAAGAAAGACATTGAAACACCATTGAATTTTCTAGGCGTCGGGTCATACATAAAATGTGTCTTCTTCCATGTTCCATAGCGGGGTGAAAACTTTGACATGATTAGAATTCCCAATTTTCCATCGTCATCTTTTTCTTCTTTACTCAAACCGCATTCATCCTCATCATTCTCACTTCCACTCTTTAATGAAGGCACTACATACTTTCCCTTCTTTCTCTCCTCCGTACAAGGCGAACCCTTCATGTGCATTTCTCTCATACCTCCCTTGTCCATTTTTGTTACCACCCTCGAGAGCATCTTCTTCAAATCCCTCCAAAAAATCTTCATGTCCCCCTCCAGCAAATTCTCCATATACACCCCCTTGCAATTCCCCCACCCGTAGCCCTTGAAATGTATGCTTCTCTCCACTCCAACCTCCCAAACCCGGCCTTCTATACCCGTTCCCCACGTTCCCCCAACATCCCAACACGTTTCCATAAGTCCCCCCCCCCCCCCCAACCCCATGCTCTCAAACCCCCCAACTCCACAACCACCTCCACGCTCCCCCCCCCCCCCCCCCCAATTCCCGCTTCGTGCCTGCAAGTTAGCCAAAGTGTTCGTTAGCGGTGCAGTCTCGACAAACGGAGCTGCGTCATTGGTTGCAGGCCTAACAGCCGCTCCGCCCAATTCCTCCACGCCCGACGTATTCCCGCCCAAACAAAGGCTCCTTGCTCACTACATGTTGCTCTTACTCAACTATGACCCCTGAGCTTTCTCTTTTTAGCTCCTATGTTAAATTTTTGAATGTTGTACTCCGTTTCTGCAGGCCGCAACAACTCCTCCAAAAATCACCCCTCCTCAAATGCATACTCACCTTCATCAAAGCTATCTTCACTTATTTCCTCACAACAGCTCTCTCTTCCAACGTCTTCAAGAAATTCTTGGCTTTAAAAAAACCAGAGTTTACTTCTCCAATTACTGATTCCAATAATGTGTAGATGTCCCCTCAAAATCTGTTGCTTGTATGGGAGGTGCAAATGGAAGGATAGCCGTTGACAATGGATAAGCAGGTGATGATATTGGTGAAGGAAGTCGTGGAAAGAGAAGATTTGAGTTTGTGGATGGTTGTAGACTAGGTAACCTACTGCTGCGTCTTGGAGCCTCCAAAAAGCTCTCCTGCAAGAATCAAAGAAGATATGTGTGAGTACAGGTTTGAAGACACCAATTCATGCATAAGTAAAATCTAAGTACAATAGTGGGAGTCACACAAGGCCCATTCTCGGAGAACGGGCTTCCATACGGAAGCGGAATGCACACGTGGCGGCCATTTCCTCTCCGTAGGAAAGCCCATTCTCCGAGAATGGGCCTTCTCCATTCCGGCCCTCCTAGGGCCTAGAATGGTGCATTCCCGGAGGTTTGTTTGCTGCAGGTGACATCAACCAATTCATTGTTAGGGAATGCATGTGGGGGTGTTACACGAGATTCGTCAGGGAATCAATCCCATTCGCTCTAAGTATTAAGGAGGTGCATTCTCTGAGGATGCACTTCTCAAGGAATGCACCATAGTGTGACTCCCACTAGTGCTAAAAATGTCCCTCACCTCCTTCTCCTTCCATGACAAAATCTCTTGCGTGGCATTGCAACCTCCTTCAATATACAAAAACATATGACTATGACAAATGCAAGTGTGAGACTCTCATGGCAAGAATTCAAGTTATAGGCCGCAGCGGATGTAGAAAATGGTCTATTTTTTTGCAATTTAGAGCACTCAATCAACACTAATCAAAATGTTGTCATAATTTGCAGAATAGGGTGGTGGAATTTAATGTACACGATTTTTAATTTTATTTTTTTGCATTTGGAATGTGAGAGATTCAAACTTGGTTTCTATTTGGAGTGTTGTCTATGCATACAAACAACTTCATGTAATGAAACCGTCGTTGGGCGGAGCGGCGAAGCCAAGAGCCAAGAGCCCCCTTCCACCGCATGCATAATACCTATGATCACTGTGAGGTATCTGAGGGCCTCCACCATGAGTTGAGGCATCCACCTTAGACCCTTGCTAGGTGCAGGCCGTGGGCCCAATCAGCCCACGTCATTCGTGGAGGTTGCTGTAATCTCGCTCCACTACTCCGTTCCACCTTTGCCCTGTCTCCCGTTCCCGACCCCTCTCCATTATGCAACCCTCCTCCCTCTCTATCGGCCCACCCTTTTCACTGTTAAGCTCTTCACCTTCAAAAGTCACGCACTTTCTTTGAAGCTCATTGGAGCATGAGTTTGCCCATTTTTCCTAATGAGCACCATTTTTTGCTCAGGTCGTCATAACTTTCTTGTCAAGTGTCCAAATCTTAAGAAAAAAATACCCCATATACCTCTTGTAATGGCCTACTTACAATTAGAATTTCAAAAAATCTCAATTAAAAAGCCTATTCTAGGACAATTGTCCTTTAGGGATTAAATTTTGGAGTACAAATAAGAACTAGATATATTGAAATATTTGTGGATGATGGAATCTAAGTGAAGAATGAATCTAAATTCTTTATGGATGTCACTTAAATGTTCTTCACCTAGTGTTTTTTACAATTTGACCTATTAAAGTATTGGAATCTTATATTTGCATTCTATCTTCAATTGACATCAATTTGGACTTAAAGTCTTTTGGTCCACCAATCCCAATGATCAACCCCAATGAATGTATTCTACTACTACATACTCTTGAAACTATATCATTTTATAAGTCAACCTAACTTCAATCATATTTAAAAGGATGCATTGCTTCAATTAGTTAAGTATATTTTGTCCAATAACCAACAATTATTAGTATCCACCTAAATGGCTTAGTAACATAGAATATCTCATTGTATTCATGCCATCAAAAACCTTTGAGAGTCTTCTATGAATCCACCAAATCAACTTTTTATGGTCCAATTCTTTTACCTTGGTAATTGATTATAAAATAGTGTTCCTAATATAATGGACGGTGACTGGAAAAATGAAGTCCCATTTCAATATGCAAGACTCTTTACATTCTTGGTTTCTGGTACTTCTACCTAAGATAAATGCATACACTTGTAAAATTGGTAAGTACTTCATTTTGAAAAATCACAAAAACAAGGTAGGACTCCTACATCGCAATGAAGCAATACCATTAGATTTTCTGGCTTCATATGATGGGCACAATCATAAATGTGGTATAAATGAAGATTTCTTTCACTGATTCAATTACTACAAGCAGTCTCACTGTCTACTTCCTGAATCAGCACATGAAAAAGAATGTTTTCTCTCTGTCAGTATTCAACAACCCATCTAACTAGAACCTGCAGCCTTGCCAGCAGGTAACGAACCAACCTCATTCACTTTCATCATCAGTATTCGGACCAAGTTCATTGTCGTCAGAGAAATCATACTTCACATGAGCCAGATAAAGTCCACATGCTGGTGCCATTGCAGGTACTTGTGTAATGTCCTGAGCATCTAAAATTCGCTTCACTGCAAGAGAACACATGATACCGATTCAGTTATAGTTGTCAGAAACCAGGTTGCCTACCATCTCTGGAGTTAAAAGGAGGGCGTTAGATAAGGAGAAGTCAGTATCTTGTTGACTTAGAGCAGGAATGTCAAGGGAATATTAGAAGGATACGAGATTGTCATCAAGAAGTCTAAAATGAATGACTTCGCCCATAGTTGTCCACCAGTAGAACACTAAGACTTGTTAGGAGGCCCAAGAAACATAAAGATGATTTACTTACCATCATGAACAGCTAGAGCCCCAGATCCAACCGCTTTCAGCGTTCCTACCAACAGCCGGACCTATACAGTTCAGACCAGCAATGTGGATTTTGTGTTTGGTAAATACCCAAGTACAAAAATATCAAAAGTTGAAAATCTAGAAATCAAGTACATCTCGCCAGGACAGATTATGCATCTCCAGAAGTTGGGACCATACTCAATGTTGTGCCAAGTGCTCAATTGTGAATTGATGCTCTTATCAGTTGAATTAACTACTAATTCTTCCGAGCTTAGTACGGAAGGCAACTGAACATCAGCATGTGTCGCAAAACATTACCTGGTGATATAAAAACGATCTAGCCCTTGCTGTAACAACAATGCAACGGAGATTATCTTGAGTGCCTTGTTTTGATCTCAAAATCGGATCTGTAGATTCGCTTGTAGATTTGTCGATATCCTTTGTCTCTGGACTCTCAGACGAAAGTTTCCTATCTTCTGGAGAAGGAAAGCATGGCCACACAGGCATTTCGCAGACATGAAGCTCATCCAATGTTTTAATCGGAGAGAGTGCCTGCAAAACAGAAAATTAAAAAATTAAAAATTCATAGATAAGTCGGACACAGAAGCTTACTGAACTTTCAATTACTTAAATTGAGGTTGATCTGAGTAGGACCTTACCTGACATCCTGTAGCTCTGAAGGAACTAAAATTGTGATGTCCTACTAGTACCTTGCATGCTTCCTGCTTCACCAAAAATAAAATAAAACCCCTCGCATGATTCCTTGATTGAACCGTAAGAAAGTTCTCGCCATATTAATTAAGTAGCACCTCTATATCCACTTAAAAAGATTTGGTTGCAGTCAAGGTGAATTTCGTCAGTGAATTCCTTTCTATGGAGTGTTGCATTGAAACAGATTTTGCACAAGCATCATATATGTAACCAAAGCGCACAGAAATAAAGCAAGACTTAACCTAAGCAACTGCAGGAGAAACATAAACCAAACTCACATATTCAGAAATTCAGAAATTGGAAACAATGGGTCTGAAACTAACCATCATGCTTTCAAGATTCAACTCCTCGGAAACGTGCCAAGCTTGATCTTTTTGAAATATAGACATCTGTCGATTTCCTGTTAGGAGACGGTAGTGATATCTGCACAGAAATGAGAAGGGTACGAAATCAAATCTCTGAGGTACTTCTTAAAACTTCTGCAACAAGTTACGACCAAGCACGAATTGTTTTCACTGCGCTTACGAAGAACTAGTGACTAGAACGCAATGTTTGAGTAAAACAGATTAGATGCATCAGCAATCTGGAAAGACTTCGCCACTGTGACACGATAGATCCCCTGATGGTAGGTTCACAGTTTCCATCACTATGCTTCCAAACTAGTTGACATACATCAGAATGTTTACCGTCAATACATGCAAGCCATCTGGAGTCAACATATTACATCCTTCAAAAGAACTTATTAATCTCCTACAAGCAAATTGAGAGATCCAGATACTACTCTACCAAATAGTAAGGCACCTACACAATACGTACGTTCGTTCTTGAGCTTTGTAACGACAATGAAATCCTGGGGGCACACACCGCACACCAACAACCGCCATGTCACCAGCATTCTTCTGAGCCTATACATGACGTTACAAGTAGGGCATTTCATATAGTTAATCAGCGCATGCTAATAACTGGACCAACTGAAGTGTTTTTCTGAAAGAATTTGTAATCAAAGCTGTAAAGACCAGATCCAGATGTTTCTCTGTCTTAAGCCCAAAGCATCAAAAGGACTTGGTGACTTGGTGACAATTTCAAATCTCCCACAGGTAAACTTGAGACTTACGCAAGAACTTGATCAGATTAGTTGACAGTCAAATGAAAACAACCGTCAATAGTGAAAGGCACTTTAATTTTTAAGATTGACGCTACTTCTAGACTATCTCCAGCACGACAAGCTAAATAAACTGTTTAATGGGCAAAAAAACTTTACATGAAGGAAATGGTTAATAGCCCTATGCACAACTCCGGGGTCATGTGGTGGCATCTGCAAGACAAAAGCACATAAGGATAAGCCCCCACATCCAACTATAGCGTAAACAATAAAAAGAAAATGCAAGAAAGAAGTAGAAGTCCTATCTAATAAATGATTAAGTCATTTCAGTTCTCTCAAAGAGTCAATAAATTCTGAGGCTAAAATTCTCGTCGAAGCAAAATCGTGGCAACTTGTATTCAGACTAATACATTTCCCACCTCTCTTAGCAACAACAAATCTATTGCAAAATTTGACTGTGACACGATACTAATGAACCGGCATGCACAAGTCCCATGTATTTAAGGATAGGTTTACCACTTCACCAGGTTTCCTCTTGCTTCGCCGCTCAATGTCTACGTGACATGTATTGGCAAGAGCATGTACTCCTGCATCCTGCGAATCAGAAACAATTTGAACTTTAAGCGACAACTATCGATGTGAGCCAACCTAAACGAAAATAACCCCATGAAAGTGAAACTTAGAAAGAAAGACGAGGTTCCATCATGCTGACCGATGTAGGGATAGCTTACTGTGCGGCTTGACACAGCGCTAATAACAGGTTCACCAACAAACTTTTCAAGAGCAGCCTGCAATATCACACATGAACCCGTCAATAACTCCTGCATACAAAACGAGAGTGCATATCTCGATTAAAGTAATGTTTAGGTCCAAAATTAGGTCAAAGTCTACATCGATCGGCTAAGTAAGTACTTGACCTCAGAGTCTTGGATAAAAGCCATCAGAACTTTCATCGGCATCGGCTCCATTACCAAGTGTAACTAATCCACGAATTGCAATATTTTCAAAGAAGTGTACCTCAAGACATCCCTGAACAGTTCGCTTATCCCTCTGCCTTTGAAACCCAAGAAAGCGCGTGCCCATATACTCGACAGTGACCAAGTATCTCTGAACCCCGGCTTTCCCTACAGCTATCATCTCCTCCCTCTTCCTCTTCACGCCTTCTGACCCCTTAACTGCAGCTGAGGCCTCCTGCTCTGACATTTGTGAATCACCTCCTCTCAACCAAAACTCACACCTCCCAGTTTCACAATACTCTTTGACCGGATCTCCCCCACAAGCTGTCCTTCCACTCAGTACCTAGAAGCGGCCATTCTTCAATCTCATTGTCGCAGAGTCACAATAACGCAAACTACACCAACTGCAAGCCCAACAAAATGAACACGAAAAATTAGGTGCACAACTATCCCTCACAAAAACAAAGCAGGACGAACCACAGCAGTAACACATCCTAATTATAATAAGGTTCCGCAGCAAGGTTTATGCCATTCTAAAACTCAAATGCAGAACCCTACCCAAATTGAAGAAACAGTAAGAACACCGATTTCCAATTCCAATTCCAAGTCCAATTCAACGAAGTATAACCAATACAAGCTCCTCAACTGACACTCCGAAAACCAAAAACCCCTCAAAACCTTAAACCCTTGACCTAATATCTGATCCAAAATTCATCGCCACACAGACTAATACTGATTACCCCAGCTCGAAAATCTCTACAACATGATCAAACCTGCTTAATCCAACCTGCTACAAGCTCTTCAACTGACCCTCAGAAATCCACAACCCTTAAAACCTTAAACCTTGAAACCATTGATTCAAGAGATGCAAAATTTATAGCTACACAGAACGAGTACTGTACTCATAAACCCAGCTCCATATCTCTATGAAATGCAATTTAAAAAAAGCCAAACCTGCTTAATCTAATAAACACTACCTCGTCAATTGACACCCAGAAATCCACAAACCCCTTTAAACCCTTAAACCCTTAAACTCCTAAACCCTGATACCATTGATTCAAGCGATGGAAAATTCAACGCTTCACAGACCGAGTACCGTAATCATAAACCCAGCTCCGTATCTCTATAAAACGAAACAATAAAGCCAAACCAGCTTAATCCAACCAACACAACCTCGTCAACTGACGCTTCGAAATTCCACAAACCCCCTTAAACCCTTGATTCTAGAAATGCAGAATTCATCGCTACATAAGCTAAATAATTATAAACCCAGCTCCAAAAGCTCTGCAAAGTGCATAAGAAGGCCATACATGTTGGTGAATTCAAGGAGCCTGATGAGACCGCGAATCCAATGCAACGCAGATCATGGCAGCCATGTCCCATGAGGCTCCTGATGGCAGAACCCCAGTTGTTAGAAAATCCTTCCCAAGTGGACTTGCATTTGGGTACAGAATTTGGAGGAGAAATCTAAGGAGAGTTGTAATGATGTTGCACATTCAGAGCCTGGTCATCATGATGCATCTGCACTTGCAATTGTAGTTGCAAATGCACAGAAGCATGATGCACTATGAAGACATCAGATTCTAAACGTGGGACCTTCAATTTTACATTGGGAATCTCGGAATATTACATTTTGCATAATTAGTATCTTTCTTTTGGTTGTCATTTTGCATAAATCAGATTTAGTTGGGTGTGTTTTGGGATTTTGCAGAGAAGGAGTTACTTAGGGTTACTCTATTCGGGGGTCAAAAGAGATTTGATTACTCATGTGACTGGAAGAGATCTGCGAGAGGGCCTCACAGGATTAGGGTTACAAATGACACTGGACCATTGCCTGTTAAGAAACCATACCCGCACCCCCCGGTTTAGGAAAACAAGACGACAAGCTGTGGGACATAACTCGCATTCCCACAGATTCCTTCAAATTCCTTCACCATCTCACACCGATCGACACCAACCTTGCCATCGTTCACTTTGCATTCTTTCTTCTCTACACCTAGCTCGGAAGATTGGGGTGCAAGCTCGTAATGGAAACCTTAGCTGGCCCCAAGCTCCCCTTGCAGTGTCACTACTCCACTAGATCCAAGGCTAGTTTGTTGCACAATGGGATGCTGTGCGATCAGCCGTCTCTCAAGGTGTTTCCCTTCTCTGTGAGGCGGGAGTGTGTCAAGTCGCAGAGGTTGCAGGTGACTTGCGAGAAGAAGGCCACTGTGTTGACGCCTCCGTTGAAGCAGCTCACGTTGTCTGAGCCCAAAGTGGAGTATAAGTATGTGAAGGCGTTTGCGCCGGCTACTGTGGCGAACTTGGGGCCGGGGTTTGATTTTCTGGGGTGCGCCGTGGATGGGTTGGGAGATTATGTCACTGCCGAGGTATTCATGTATGTTTGGTTTTCCTTGTTGCCTGGTATTGCTGCATAGTTCTTTTGCTGTTTGGGCTAGAATCTGGGTAACGAGTTTAGTAGCGGTGGAGCTGATTTTGTTGTGTGTTGGTTGTTTGAATTCAGGTGAGTGAAGCAGTACCTGCGGGAGAAATTCGGATTGAGGCCATCACGGGCGACAATGGGCGGTTGTCGTGTGTGCCTGAAGATAATTGTGCTGGAATTGCAGGAAAGGCCACCTTAGAGCTGTTGGGTGCGCAATCAGTAGGTATCATTTTGAATCTGCACAAGGGTTTGCCTCTTGGAAGTGGTCTCGGCTCGAGTGCCGCTAGTGCTGCGGCAGCCGCTGCTGCGGTAAGTTTCTAACATTTTTTTTCTCAAAAACTTCACACTTAATATTTCCAAGTATTTCCCTTTGAGTCTCAACTGGAGGTTCCAAACATAAACCCTAAATTTGTATCTGGACTTGCAGGTGAATGGATTGTTTGGAAGTCCCTTAAGCAAGGCAGAGCTTGTGCATGCGGGCTTGGAATCAGAGGCTACCGTTAGTGGTTACCATGCTGACAATGTTGCTCCTTCACTCATGGGTGGGTTTGTTCTAGTGCGAAGCTACAGTCCCCTGCATCTCATTCCCCTTACCTTCCCTAGTGGGAAGGATTTGTACTTTGTGCTTGTAATACCTGACTTTGAGGCACCTACGAAAGAAATGCGAGCAGTCTTGCCAAAGGAGGTAGATTTCTTCTTTACATTACCCTTGATTGATGTCAGTGATTCTATCGTAGTTACGACGTCTTTAGTGCTAGATTATAGAATAGGTGATGACACCATTGTTTGGTCTACCCATTAATTGAGAGATTTTGTCCAAGAGCCTGCTCTCTATTTATTTTTGGTTCTATGCATGCTTGACTTAACGTTTCAGACTTTGGCAGATTTCCATGAAGACGCACATTGCCAACTGTAGTCAGGCTTCTGCATTGGTGACAGCCGTTTTGCAGGGTGACCCTTCTCTTCTTGGAGCTGCTCTTTGTAAGTACCGAAATCCATACAGAGCATTATCCTTTTCAAAGAGAGCATACAACTCCCTTATCTACTTTATGTGAAATATTGTGGTGAAATCTTGGTGAATTTCGGCTTCTCATTTTATTTTATGGGGATGTTGTTGTCACACAGCGTCAGATTCTATTGTGGAGCCGCAAAGGGCTCCTCTGATCCCAGGGATGAGTGCAGTCATTGCGGCCTCGGAGAAGGCAGGTGCATATGGGTGTACCATCAGCGGGGCAGGACCAACTGCTGTTGCTATTACAGATACACTAGAGAAAGGAAAAGCAGTTGCTGCAGCTATGGTGAAAGCCTTCAAAGAGCATGGGGGCCTCAAGGCAGAAGCTCACGTAAATAGGCTAGACAGGGAAGGTGCTCGAATCGTCGAATATAAAGCGTGATTTGGAGCTGCAAGTGTGGTTTGAAATTTTAAGAGATTAATCTTAGTTCTCTCGTCTTGATTGATTCCAGGGTCTGTTCCCTGCAATAGAGCTGTTGCAAGCACAATATGCACTTACTACACATTGTTGACCCTAGTTTTGTTAATGTTCTCTATAGCTCTCTCTCCAATCACATGCAAGTTCAACCACTTTGATCTACTCCATGCAGTAATTCCACTTGTGCACCTCAGACTTCCGGTTTAACAACTATGAAGGATTTCGGTCTTAGATGAGAGGGTGGATGATTAAACAAATGCTTGGATGATGGGTGGATCTAGCCAATTTATTATTGGTGAATTGTTTACATGAACTCCAACTTCAAAAAATTCATGAGCACTTCTGCTTAAATATAAAAAAATTAATTATTAGATATTCTGTTGCGGCTCTTCAATAACATCAAAGACTTTCTCAGAGTTTTTCTTCCCAATGCTTTACACAGATGCAGTAAAAAATAATTAAAAGCTTTTGTTTACATACTGCTTCTTAAAAAGATTCATCTAATTGGTAAAGAGTTACAAAATGTAAAAATTGTCAAAAAATAATTTTACAGTGCTTGCTAAGCAGTATTAAACTTGTTGAGTTGTTTTCTTTTAAAGTTATTATTTAATTATGTATTTTTTTGGCTTTTGATATTACTAAACATAAATCTTATTACATTGACACTTTATTGGATCAATGATAACAATTTTTTATTTAACTAGTTGTATAAATGACATTTAAAATAACATTTGAAAAATGTTTAAAGCTTTTTAAAAAAAATAAGATTTAATGTTTAAAGTTTAAAAAAATATCATGAAAATAAAATTAAAGTATAAAGTTTTAAAATAAAATTGTAAAAATAAAATAAAATGTTTAAAGTTTTTTTTTAAAAAAAAAACATCATAAAAAAAATTATAATGTTAAAGTGTAAAAAAAACATCATAAAAATAAAACTAAATGTTTAATAATGAATTTTATGATAAAATAAAAATAATCCGAAGCAGTCATCGTTACAAAATACATATTGTAGATAGTTACATATGTTGTATTGTTGGTTAGATTAAGATGATTCTTCAAGATGAAGGTTGTATACATGATCTTTTTCATCCATATTAGAGCCCATTGGCGATCAAGTTTGCCATAATGACTACTGCAACTATCCGTTACAATGTGAAGTCACGATCCATCAGTTTGGAGGATCTGCAATTCTCGAGATGAAGTCATCTTCTTGAATTCCCGCGTATAATCCTCTTAGCGCTGCACCTCATGGCTGTCCGGTTCCTTCCATTATGGGTTTGGAGCAGCTTGAGACGGCGTTCGATCCTACTTTAGTTTACGATATGGGCTTTCAAGACTATGTAAGTTTCATGTGCATCAAACAACACCGCACATGATATTTAGGTACTCACGTGAAATTCAGCAATCAAGTCGACAACTTAATCATTAAAAATAAAAGAATAAATATGAATAAATTATTACATTGTTTAAAACATTATTACTAATTTATTTAAATACAAGATTTTTAATAAAGTTTAAAAAAAATTCGAAGCCCATTTATTAAATTAATAAGGACACTAAAATTTATACAAACATTATAATATAAAATCTATATTCTATAAGATATTTTATAAACATTATTAAAGGTTTTCAAATATAGATTTTCATTATTTAAGAAAACCAATAGCATTTAATAGCAAAGAAGAACAAAGTATTTAGAATTGTAAAGAAAAATTATATATTTAAATCAAGTTAGCACCAGTTCAAGGTAACACCTAACGTTAAATATGAGCATGATGTAGCTTAGAATAAAAGGGTAGCTCACAAAACTAAGTCTCCGTCGTCATGCTAAAGTTGATGTTGTTTAGTTTTATGTTGTGTTTGTAAGAATACTCACCCACTCAAGTATGATAAAAATTGTTACACTTGTTACAAAGGAGGAGAAAAATCTGTAGCAAAGAAAAAACTAGAAACAATTTCCTTGCAAATTTTTTTACTGTCTACCTGAAATAGAGCATTTTACTTGTAGTTAATGAAATCACAATGTAATGAAATTAATATAACACTTTTTATCATAGAAAACTTAAATGACAACGTGTGATTATTTTTCGCTTTCTACTTTTTAATTTCTAGTAATTTAATGATACAAAGTAAATTATTAAAAATGTATTCTTCTTAAAATCTACTAATAAAATATTTAAAATAGTTTGAATATTTCAAATAGCTTAAATATTTTAAATAGATTATATAGGTTAATTTTTTTTTAGTTTTTAAGTTTTTTATTTTTTAATATATGGTTTGATTTAATTAATCATTGATTGATTTAATAGGTTTAATTGCACCGCAATAAGATTTTAGATTCGATAGATTAGTTGATTTTTTAAACTTTTAAAGGTTTTTGAAACCAAATTTAGATTGTTCATCATTTAAATACTTAAAACTAAACCAACTTTCTACGAATTTTTTTCTTTCGACAACAAATCCAAACATCAATGGATGCATTTAGCGTTGAAAAAGATTGAATGTGGTTAGAAACTATGAGAAACACAAGATTGATCGTACTTTAATTTTGAAAGTATGCGTTGGAGGATCTTCCTTTGAGAATCAAAAGAGAACATATAGAGTCATGGGTATCTACTTTGTATATTATTGATAACGCCACTAAAGACAATTCAATCTGCAAATCCAAATGTGGCTCGGGGAAACTAAAAGAATAGCCATTTGGTGGCAACTTTGGACGCATAATATTCATTAACTTTGGGTGCACAATATTCTCGGTTGTATTGAATTCCATATCCTTGTTGAACTTCTCTACAGTGTGTTCTATATCTGGTATCATTGAAGTCATAAGGAGAGGCTTGTCACAGTCACATCACCAATGAAAAAGTTCTTACGTCATTATAATGAACATGAGAAAGTAATTTGTGTTAAGAATTGATTAGTTCAACAAAACTTATGAGGCAAAACATACTGAAAAACCTTAAGACAAGCACAAGAGACTACCGGCAAAATTAGGATTCAAATTATTCATTAAATTTTAATGAAGAGGAAATGATGTCATTCAAACATCATAATGACTAAACATTACAAATTTTTTAAAGTTCAAAGAAAATGATGACTTGTAACTAAAAATATAATAAAAAAACAATTAATGATGGAATTGATATGATTGTAATGCCAAATAATTGAACATGTTTTCTTTGATTTTAATAAAGAATTGATTGTTGAGAAGAAAAAATCCATGTTAATAAAAGGTTAATGTATTTTTCATAAATGTGTATATGTTTATATTAAAAATAATATTTAAAAAATTAAATAGATATAAATTATCTAAGTTTAGATACTAATTTCAAAGATTTAATTTTTGATGGTTCTAAAATCAATTTGAAATATTTATTATTGGAAGATGGTCCTTTGGATTAGTGTTGTTTTATGAATTCAAGTATTTTACTTTATATAATGAATTATTTTTAGAATATTAAAAGAAAAACAATCTTTAAAATAGACACATACAGTTATAAACTCTACTTGAAGATAATGGATAAATTTTAGTTATTTAATTAAAAACAATTACAAATTTAGGACTTTCACTTAGAATTCAATATTATCAACTAAAGCTCTTAATAGAATACTTGAAAGTAACCTCTTATATTTATACACTTGTTTTGAAAGATTTGATATATTTTTTAATTTTTCATTTCTATTTTGATTGTTGGTAAATCCCATGTTCTGGATTCTCCTCCCTCTGGCAACGATCCGGGGTCTGCGCTAGAGACGAAGCAGATGATGATATGTTCGGTGAATCCCAAGTTCCTAGTAAGTATTCTCTCAGTCGCTTGAGTTTTGCATTTCAAGGCCGATGACCTCTGTGGGAATTATTGAAGCGAAACCTTGAATTCATCAATCTAACTTAAAGTCAATGTTATCTTTCCAGGTGATGTTGCAGGATACATGCTACAACTCCAGATGAAGGTTTTCTCTCAGCACCAAATACGCGCTCCTTGAACAGCAGGAGGAAAAATATATGCTGGAGCCCTAATATCATGGCGAGCGAGGAGTTGTAAGAATTATCTCGCTTGAGACGGAATCATCGCCATTTTGCAAGTGATTGCCACATGCAGAGTATACCAATCGTGTTCATTGCTTGATTCAAGGTGTGTTCATCGCTTCATTCAGGGAGCAATTGGTGCCTGGAGTGTTGGAGAATGTGCCTTGTTTCTAAGTTTGTCCTTTTTCGGCTCTTTCCATGTTATGGAAGAGACTTGTGCTAGAGGTGATGCTAGCTTTTAGAAAATCAGATTCCTTGGCTCAGCTACTTCGAACAGGTCTTGGTAGTACGGTGTCAGAGGAGGGGAGTAAATCCATATTCCAGAACTCGATTTTTCAGTAATTACCTGGCTAGGGAGAAAACGGGAAGGGAACGTCGGCCTGCTTGTACAGTAGATCACCTGCGCCTTCAGCCCGGTCGGAACTGAGGAATTTACTGTCAGGTCTGAATGGTGTTGCTCGCGAACGATACATGAGATCCGAGACCAGCAGGTCAAGACATCTCCTGTGGGGCCCAGATCACGGGGTTGGGGACGGTCATGGGCTCTCCATGCCCACCCCTCCACGGTAATGGGTACCCGATGTCGTTGTAGTATAGTGGTAAGTATTCCCGCCTGTCACGCGGGTGACCCGGGTTCGATCCCCGGCAGCGGCGATACCCTTACACAGGGCTGATACTCTTGCACCGGTGGTCTAGTGGTAGAATAGTACCCTGCCACGGTACAGACCCGGGTTCGATTCCCGGCCGGTGCATCGAATCTTTTGTCCACTTTTGCCCTAAACCCACCACTCTCAAAAAAATTGTCACCCAATCTACACAATCATTAAGGTATATACACCTATGACCGATAACTTAAGCATTTCAGCATAGTAGAGCTTGGGTTTTCAAGAAGGAGTTATTTTTCGTGCGTAGTATCATAAGGTTCATGAAGAATGAGCATTTTTCTAAAATTAATTCAGTAAAATTCAAATTACTATAAATTTTTTTATCCAAAAGTTAGGTTTATCCATAACCGGCATATAGGTGTACCAATGACCGATAACAACAAGAGTAGTGAACAACAACATGTCCATAACACTCACAGAGGCATTCTATTGGAGGATGCATCCTAAATCTACTGTTCATCAATTATCGGTTACTGGTTTTCCATTGCTCTGCAATGGGGAAGCCTACAAATCAGTCATGGGTTCATTAACCCTCATGGGTGTGTATACCTTACGTCATTGTTGTATTTGCGATATCGATGAAGAGACAAGCTTTGCTCAAGTGCTGCTTTAGTGTAATTTTTCAAAGTATTATACAAAAAATGTATGTTTGAACCATCTTCTACTTCCAATTTTATACAATAAGAAATTATTTCTTAATTTTGCATCTTGGATGTAGTCGAGGTTGATGATCTTAAGGCAAGATTAGGGATAGAGCAAGCATGAAGCAATGAAGTTGGTTTGTTTTATTTTATAATATCTTTTATACTTGTAATGTCCATATAAAGACAATGTCTTAAGATTATACGCCGAGAATTTTAGATATATCTCGAAAAATGAATACTTCTCTAGTTTGTTGTAAAATCGTTTCTTGGTTGGAATAACAATTTAAATACATGTCAAACTTGTTGCTTTTGATCTTGTTTGGTTTTAAAACTTACTATCAAAGTATCATTCACATAAGTAATTAAAAAGTCTTTAAGATGTTCTTCATAAATGTCAGTCATCACGTTCTAGATTGTTGCCAAAGCATTGTAAAGACCAAAAGGCAAACTACAATATGAAAATGGCTTTGCATTGTATTTAAAAAAAACTAGGTTCCTAGCACATCTGACTCTTTTTTCACACTCGTAGTCGTCTTAGCGGGAGAAATTTCCTTTACATTTTCTTTCCAAGTCTTTTTTGTCTTCCTTGGAAATATGGTTCTTAATCTCGTAGCTAGGGATGTGCCTTCTACAGCTCGCTACACGCGGGACATATTATATTGGCTGCAAAGATGGAGGAATGAGCTACTTCACACGTAGAGACAGTATTTCTCGCAGCTAGTCAAAATCATCCCTTGGACGGCCGGACACACGCGCATTCTACTTGTGTAGAGTTAAATCCCACGAGTTCCACTACATAGTGGCTTTGCGAGGAGGGTCCGGAGTTAGATCATTCTTCCCAAAAACTCACAATATTTGAGTCTTTTCATCAGTCTACTACTAAACACATAGTGTAGGTCAGCTCCTAAGTAATAGTCCGAGCTTCCAAGCTCTAAAAGAATGGGCAAACGCTGACTTGCACAATTCTTTAGCAAATGTACACTCATCGGTAATGATTTCTTTGAGGTCTTCTTCCATATGGAAAATGAGATTCATCATGCTCTCTCTCTCAAGCTTTTGTTTATGAGAGCCATCAGGTACTTTTCTAATCGTTCTGAGGTGCCGTTGACATTGTACTTGTAGAGGTTGCTTGGAGAGAGATTTCTGGTACACTCAAGTCTCATGTGGAGCGTTTACAAAAATCAGAAATGTTCAATTTCGTATGCAGGAAAGTTTTCGTAGTCGTCTTAGCGGGAGAATATTCCTTTACATTTTGCAGGAAATTCATGTGCTGGAAAGTTTTTGTGATGTTCTTGACATTTTGGTAGTCATGTATAGTTGATATCCTTGTCTTTTCACGTAATATAGAGGCGTACTGACAAGTTATGTAGGATGCACTCTAACGCTTACAAAAACATAGCTTATAGTCTGGAGGCAAAAGAAACAAAGTGCCAATTTTATAATGATTTGGTTGGATCTTTAAAGATGATTGTTTCAACCAGGGCTTCGCAATGCATTCAGATAAAGTACAATCAAGTAAAGATTGGCCTACACCAAAAATGGTATGGTATATCCAAAAATGGTATATGATATCCAAAATTGGTAAAAATGGTAAAAATGGTAAAGCATTTATGGGCTTTGCTAATTTTATAGACGATTTGTTCTCAACTATTCTAAGACTGTGGTATCCCTTACAATTGTGACAAAAGAGAACACAAAATTTGAATGGACATTATCAACAGTCTAAGTATTTAGAGAATTGCGATCTAAATTTTCCAAATATCTAGTGCTAATTTAGCCTACCTTTAATTGTCCTTTCAATGTAAAAACCGATGAATCTAATTTTACAACAACTACCATACTTTTACAACAAGGAGATGACGGATTTTTGCACCTTTGTGCATATCAAAGCTCTATAATGTCTTTGGCTGAACATTACTACGACATACATCATAAGGAACTGTTAAGCATCGTCTAAGCATTCCATGCTTAGCGGGTTTATTTACAAGGATTCTCCCATGTTCATAAAAATTGTTTAAAAAAAAAAGTGTTCTTAATTTTTACACTGCGCTCCTTGAACAGTAATCTTCAATCATAAAAATTAAGAACACTTTCTTTCTTCCAAACAATTAATCCGCCAGCAAGCTCAACGATCGGAATTTCTATTAGCATTTTTTTTAGTAATCCAACATAGGCCATGATCACCCAATTGAAGGGCAGACACTCTTTCAAAAGATCTGATGTTATCTATGGACAAAGTCAAGTAATCGACCCTTCTTAAGGTTGGTTGCGCTAATTTTGGAGTATGATTACTTTAAGTTCCACTTTTCAGCTAACACTTTTGCTTTATTTTTAGATACCATTCTCTTATATAATGCAAAGATCAACCATGTTTTGCATGTATTTATTTCATGATTTAGTTATATATATATATATAATCTTTAATTTATTATTTTGTTTGCAATTTCTCTATTTTCTTTCTTTACTGTCTCTCTCTTTCTCTCCCTTGATTATAAGCACTCTATTTTCACAATTCTTGCTGTGTTGAACTCTCAACCTTTGAACGCAGATGTGGATGTTGCATATTTCATTGTGATTTACCTAGTATGTTTGAGTAATTAATAAAGCGTGATATACATACATCCAACTTACGAGACCTGAATAATTTTAAGGAGTGGATAAACATAATTCTGATGCTATAATTGTGAAAGTAAACGATGGGGATACAATTGACGAGAGGCAACATTGCAAGCGTATGATTTGCAACAAGTTGCGAAAAAACCACAATTTGACTTTAACAATCGGTGGCCTTCACCTTATCTTTTCAAATAGTCGAGAAAATATCCCGCTTGAAGCTTTGGTAAAATCTCTGCATCCTTGTCAACATAAGGAATGTTGTGTGGGATTTTATGGAATGAACTAAGCTTATTTAAAGGCCCAACTAAAAAATTGATTGTTATATACAACTCCAGACAATTCTTCACAGCACGGTGGGTATCATAAAACAAAATATTTTTGATATTGGGATCAAACTACGTGCTACAAAAGTGAACATTTTCAACTTTAATGAAAGTCAAAAATTCGCCCATCAAATATTTAGAAAGGGATGTGTATATGAAATGTTCAAGATTATAGATTTTAGATCCATTGAATTTACAATCTAAGGACACCAAGTGGTTGGAACTATTAATTTCTACGAAAAGCAGACTCATGAAGTACTTTAAAAAATACAAAGGACTTGTTTAGATGAAGGCCTTACAACCGTTATAACTATGCGCATCCGGTTGGATCAAATGAAGAAATTATTACAAACTTGGAAAGGCTACGGAGATGATGAACTAAAGGAGCACCTACTAGGCACTAGAATTGAAATATCAATAAAAAAATGTCCATACGGTAATGGAGGCATTTAATACTTGTATAGCCTTGGATCTATTAAATATTTAGGCATAAAAAGGATGTAAGGAGGGCTTTTTGATGTTTGAAGCATTCCAGTCAACAAGATTGTGATAGATTTTTCTAATAAGCTTGAAGTATTGATGGTCAAAATTTGTCGAGCAAATAAAAACAAGACAGCCATTAGAATAAGGACCGCTTTAATAGAGACACACCAATCGATAGGATCAAGTGGGAAAAATATGCCTCGCGATTTGAAGGAGGTTCGAGGTTGCAAGTTAAGAAATGTAGGAGAAGTCCAACAATTTGATTATAATGGGTGACAATATGACCGACCGTCATAACCTCGAATAATTCAAGACTTCATTGATTATGCATTTTGGCAAATCCACTTCGCTTGTCCGCCCTACTCAGAATATGCCTCATAACACACCTATGACGAGAAATTACTAGTTTGGACTATTGGACCCCGTTGCTAGGAAGTTCCCTAATAGTTGCAATCATAGGTTCTAAGGAGGACAAAAAACTTTAAATTTAAGTAATCGTAACGGTTAAAATTTATACTTGTTAAAAGCACGCTAATTTTGAAAAAGAACACCATATTTAGATGCACTTCTTTACTCAAAAATGACAATTTTATCAAAGTATACATTGTCTACCATAACTTGAATAAAGTCAAACTACAAGATAGCAAGCCGTTAAACCATATTTCCAAGAAGTACAAAAAGAATTGCAAACAAATTTAAAGGAATATTCTCCCGCTAAGACGACTACGAAAACTTTCCTGCATACGAGATTGAACATTTCTGATTTTTGTAAACGCCCCACATGAGACTTGAGTGTACCAGAAATCTCTCTCCAAGCAACCTCTACAAGTACAATGTCAACGGCACCTCAGAACGATTAGAAAAGTACCTGATGGCTCTCATAAACAAAAGCTTGAGAGAGAGAGCATGATGAATCTCATTTTCCGTATGGAAGAAGACCTCAAAGAAATCATTACCGATGAGTGTACATTTGCTAAAGAATTGTGCAAGTCAGCGTTTGCCCATTCTTTTAGAGCTTGGAAGCTCGGACTATTACTTAGGAGCTGACCTACACTATGTGTTTAGTAGTAGACTGATGAAAAGACTCAAATATTGTGAGTTTTTGGGAAGAATGATCTAACTCCGGACCCTCCTCGCAAAGCCACTATGTAGTGGAACTCGTGGGATTTAACTCTACACAAGTAGAATGCGCGTGTGTCCGGCCGTCCAAGGGATGATTTTGACTAGCTGCGAGAAATACTGTCTCTACGTGTGAAGTAGCTCATTCCTCCATCTTTGCAGCCAATATAATATGTCCCGCGTGTAGCGAGCTGTAGAAGGCACATCCCTAGCTACGAGATTAAGAACCATATTTCCAAGGAAGACAAAAAAGACTTGGAAAGAAAATGTAAAGGAAATTTCTCCCGCTAAGACGACTACGAGTGTGAAAAAAGAGTCAGATGTGCTAGGAACCTAGTTTTTTTTAAATACAATGCAAAGCCATTTTCATATTGTAGTTTGCCTTTTGGTCTTTACAATGCTTTGGCAACAATCTAGAACGTGATGACTGACATTTATGAAGAACATCTTAAAGACTTTTTAATTACTTATGTGAATGATACTTTGATAGTAAGTTTTAAAACCAAACAAGATCAAAAGCAACAAGTTTGACATGTATTTAAATTGTTATTCCAACCAAGAAACGATTTTACAACAAACTAGAGAAGTATTCATTTTTCGAGATATATCTAAAATTCTCGGCGTATAATCTTAAGACATTGTCTTTATATGGACATTACAAGTATAAAAGATATTATAAAATAAAACAAACCAACTTCATTGCTTCATGCTTGCTCTATCCCTAATCTTGCCTTAAGATCATCAACCTCGACTACATCCAAGATGCAAAATTAAGAAATAATTTCTTATTGTATAAAATTGGAAGTAGAAGATGGTTCAAACATACATTTTTTGTATAATACTTTGAAAAATTACACTAAAGCAGCACTTGAGCAAAGCTTGTCTCTTCATCGATATCGCAAATACAACAATGACGTAAGGTATACACACCCATGAGGGTTAATGAACCCATGACTGATTTGTAGGCTTCCCCATTGCAGAGCAATGGAAAACCAGTAACCGATAATTGATGAACAGTAGATTTAGGATGCATCCTCCAATAGAATGCCTCTGTGAGTGTTATGGACATGTTGTTGTTCACTACTCTTGTTGTTATCGGTCATTGGTACACCTATATGCCGGTTATGGATAAACCTAACTTTTGGATAAAAAAATTTATAGTAATTTGAATTTTACTGAATTAATTTTAGAAAAATGCTCATTCTTCATGAACCTTATGATACTACGCACGAAAAATAACTCCTTCTTGAAAACCCAAGCTCTACTATGCTGAAATGCTTAAGTTATCGGTCATAGGTGTATATACCTTAATGATTGTGTAGATTGGGTGACAATTTTTTTGAGAGTGGTGGGTTTAGGGCAAAAGTGGACAAAAGATTCGATGCACCGGCCGGGAATCGAACCCGGGTCTGTACCGTGGCAGGGTACTATTCTACCACTAGACCACCGGTGCAAGAGTATCAGCCCTGTGTAAGGGTATCGCCGCTGCCGGGGATCGAACCCGGGTCACCCGCGTGACAGGCGGGAATACTTACCACTATACTACAACGACATCGGGTACCCATTACCGTGGAGGGGTGGGCATGGAGAGCCCATGACCGTCCCCAACCCCGTGATCTGGGCCCCACAGGAGATGTCTTGACCTGCTGGTCTCGGATCTCATGTATCGTTCGCGAGCAACACCATTCAGACCTGACAGTAAATTCCTCAGTTCCGACCGGGCTGAAGGCGCAGGTGATCTACTGTACAAGCAGGCCGACGTTCCCTTCCCGTTTTCTCCCTAGCCAGGTAATTACTGAAAAATCGAGTTCTGGAATATGGATTTACTCCCCTCCTCTGACACCGTACTACCAAGACCTGTTCGAAGTAGCTGAGCCAAGGAATCTGATTTTCTAAAAGCTAGCATCACCTCTAGCACAAGTCTCTTCCATAACATGGAAAGAGCCGAAAAAGGACAAACTTAGAAACAAGGCACATTCTCCAACACTCCAGGCACCAATTGCTCCCTGAATGAAGCGATGAACACACCTTGAATCAAGCAATGAACACGATTGGTATACTCTGCATGTGGCAATCACTTGCAAAATGGCGATGATTCCGTCTCAAGCGAGATAATTCTTACAACTCCTCGCTCGCCATGATATTAGGGCTCCAGCATATATTTTTCCTCCTGCTGTTCAAGGAGCGCGTATTTGGTGCTGAGAGAAAACCTTCATCTGGAGTTGTAGCATGTATCCTGCAACATCACCTGGAAAGATAACATTGACTTTAAGTTAGATTGATGAATTCAAGGTTTCGCTTCAATAATTCCCACAGAGGTCATCGGCCTTGAAATGCAAAACTCAAGCGACTGAGAGAATACTTACTAGGAACTTGGGATTCACCGAACATATCATCATCTGCTTCGTCTCTAGCGCAGACCCCGGATCGTTGCCAGAGGGAGGAGAATCCAGAACAAGACATGCAGTGAGCTCACATTTTGTAGAGGTGTGATATAACCACCTTGATGATGACTTCTACTCCATATGTCATTGGACATGGCAGTGGGAGGGAGATGAAATACTACATGTCCATGGAGTTAGAAGCAGAGCAAATACTCTGCAGAACCGTATATGAAGCTCTGCATTGGAGTTCCAACTGCTCATTCGAACCACATGCATATGGCTTACAGCACCAAATTCAAATAATGGATGATAAGCAAGTTTTTAAATAAGATGGTCAACAATCTAGATGAAACCGAAATGGAAATTGATCTGTGAATCTTTCATAATCAGGTATACAATGTATCTTACTGTAGATGTGTCAAAGGCATTTTGCGACAGCTAGGAGTGAACCGTACAGTACATCATAGGAATTGTGTAGCATTTCCAAAAGTTCGTTTAATCTGACTAGTTTGTTCTACAATTCGGTAAGATTTGTCGATTATGAATTGGATTTCTGAAGTCAAATCGTCTACAGGAACATTATTCAGTGCCGCGCATACGTGTAAATTAAAGTTAAGAACTGTAAATGTGTCATACCAAACTGTCCCTCTCGCAAAAACGGGGCATGAACGTACCCCGGATATACGGATCATTGTAAACAAGCAATAAGCCAGTAACTGACCTGATTAGTGTGAAATGTGAGGAGACTTAAATGTATCCTGGGATCTGTATATCTAATGATCGGTCTGAAGAAGTAATGTACTAGTATTTCTACAACCGCGTGTAAGTACATTCAGAAGCAATTAGTAAGATCATGCAGGTAGATAATCTGGCTCAGGTCACTGATATTTGTAGCAGACTAGAGTGGTACGGAATGAAGGGATTTGCATACCCATTTCAGATTATTACCAAATGCGGAAGTCTCCAAACTTGTTGAAAGACAAGAAAAAATAGGTACTACGGCACTATCTTACAGGAAGAGTTGACCCGTGTGTCACAGGAACAACCACAACTGAAGTCCTAGATATTATATTACAAGTGAAAGAAGCGTCTTACATGGGACCAGTTCACACCAACTGGCACATGCGCCATCAATATCTACGGATCAGCTACATGTATCTCAAATGTTTAGAATTTCACCAAGATCTCTCGAGAACGTAGGTGCGGTAATCACAAACCTCAGCGTTCCACAGCAAAAATCAGACAAACAATTTGCTCAAAGGAGCAATGTCCTTCCTTGAGTGCACCTTCTTTTGGATTCGAGCAGAACGTCTTACTGCTGAACCTGCAATGAGAGTTTCACTTAATAATTCTGTCAGTGAGATGCAAAGAATTCGCAGAATACATTGAACCTTGCACTACACGAAATCAACGACTGACGAAACGACCATGTCTGATGGAAGGATAAAATCGACATGATAAAAATTGAAACTGAATCGACCTAGAAGGGGTGAATACCTGGGGTTGAGGTTGCATTCATACAGGAGTCCAATTCTTGTTCACCCTGCATCAAAGATAAGGGCTTCAGACATGAAAGAAAACATCCCAGTCGAGAGATTCAGATTTGATTTCATGACAGTCAGAATTTCAGAAGAGTGTCTAAGAACAGGTGTTCTAATGATCAACAGAACAGAGCACTCGTACAGCTAAAGGTTTAGACATGGCACAAACAAGGCAAACGAAGGAGACAAACCAAGCTCTGTTTTTTCTCCTTTCGGACACTCCTTGGCTCTACAACTCCATCATGCTGCTCTTCTTCAGCTGCAGGTTTCTTCATTGAAGACGACCTTCCCATTTTCCTCACAGCTGCAAGATCAATTCATGCCAGGTTAGAACATTCTTGATATACAATGTCCATAATATACGAAAGTGATTAACCATTTACAGAATACTAGGTTGAAAATATAATTGATTTAGACTGTGAAAGAAACAGAGGGAATCTTAAGAAACTGAAAAATTCACGTGTTTTACTCACGTCTAGCAGGACTGCACGTTGAGTTTGTATCCTTCTCCATTGACCCACTTTCAGGATCCCTATTTTGACTCTCCATCTGACTTTGGACGTACTCCGCCAGAGGGCTGGTCTCCTTGGGCAATTCGGCAGCCAGAAGATCCTTCAGTTTTGACCCTTTCATTTCCCTCTCCACAATTGATTTCCACGAAGGTTTCGGAAGATCCATTCTTGGAGTCACCTCTTTGATTCCTCGCGACACCCGCTTACACTTCGTCGATGACTGTCCAGATGGGCTGCTTGGACTGTCCCCAAACGGCGAGCGCTCGCCTGACAGATCAATTGGACCTCTTGGTGTCATGTTGCCCATACTGCTGGATCTGCGATGTCGGGCTTTGAGGATTGCAACACTGGCAGGTTCACATGGGGTTGCTGCACTCGGAGTCCCTGGAATGGGAGGGGGCAATGCATCACCTTTCTTAGCCGTCTCCTTGGAGGACGCTCTGAGCGGGGTTGCAAGTGGAGCTTTGGAAGCCTCAGTTGGCACATCTGTAGACTCTGTCACAACATGGGTTTCGACCGCAGAGTTCGTTTCGACTTCAGTTGTGACCACAGACTCAGCTTGTATTTGAGTGTCAACCTCCGACAGGGTTTCGATAGAAGACAAAGCAGAAGTGTCTCTTTCAACGGACTCAAGGTCATTTGCGAGCTCGACTTCAGCTTCCTGAGGTTCTGTGGAAGCCGAAGCAGGAGCTGAGGGCTCTTCCCGCCCTGGGGAAGTTACTTTCACCTCAGTCAATCCAGTAAACATCTTCACCTTTTGCTCAACACTGCCTGGAGCACTCAGGAAAATTGCCTCCGCACTAAAGCTGTGCCTGTGCGACCGAGATATACTCTCTACAATTTCAGTCACAGTCTCTCCGGCGTCTTGCCAACTTTTCCTTCTCACGTGGTATTCGCGTGTAGAAGGCCTACCGTTAGGCGTGATGCCATTGGCATCTATAGGTGACTTTGAAATTGATTCGGGTAAGATGTGTGAAACGACCTCTTGCATGAGGGAATCGACATCCATCAGCTTTACTGCTCCTCTCGCTGTATCATCACAGGAAATATAATTAGCGGTTGACCACCACAGAAGGACATTCAGACCAGTAAACGTGGAGACAGTTACAACGTACATCTTCCGTAAAGAAATTCACAAATAGACTTACAGTGGCTTTCTATAGCAGTCGATGATTTGGAAAAAGACACCCTATGAATTCTAAACATTCAGGCCTTACAGGAAAACTAGGGCAGAACACTTACTATTTGGACTCAGATCAACAGAATCTACCGCTAGGGCAGATTGGACATCTGGTGTACCCGTTTCAGATGAATCACCATCCAGCCATTCAGATAAAGAATCCACTGGTTTCTCGGCGCTACCGTTAGCCAACGTTGGTGCAAGTGCCGATCCAGGTTCACGAACGGGACTGCTGAAATTCTCCGAAGCAGGAGGTGCGACGAGTTTGCTTCCTATTTTCGATGCTAGGTCCAAGATCTTGGAGGCGACTTTGAAACCTGGGGTTTCTTGATCATCTGAAATCTCAGACTCAAGAACGCATGCCTAGAGACGAGAAGGAGAGTTAGATGTAGAGATAGTAAGAAATAGTAATATATTAATACAAAAGAACCAAGCTGGTATCCACTAGTTAAATTGATATGGTCACAGCATCACACAAACGACCAAACTACGCAGAAAGGGATGTCAACGAGCAAAAGACAGGAGCAAAACGGAACGCAAATGCCAAAACTTCATGTCAGAAAGCAAGCGAACATACCAATGCTGGACTCTGAGATTTATTCGGGCTCGAATCCGTAACCTCTCCTGTCGTGCCTAGCATATGAACACACGTCACTAAACGGTAAGTCAATGCATCACGACTACATGAACATCGACCACTATTACCAGCTTCACTTCCCATTAAGCACACTCTAAGTTGCTGTGTTTCCATGGGGCCGAGCGCGTGAAACATGACAAGGTTGCTGGGATGAAGAGCTCAGAAAATGCAGGAGGGATGGTGAGAAACGTCTGCCTCACCTGGAGACTTCACAAGATGCGTCGTCGATAAGAACTCTAAAGTCTTCGCCAACTTCTTCCCATACTCGGCTTTAGCATGTTGGGATTGCGATTCCTCATCCACAACTGAGAAAGTCGCCGATCTTGATAACATTCTTCCCTTGAAATGAGGAGCCTTCTTCGCCGGTGCCTCATCCTTCTTCAGGACAGCCTCGTTCTCAGACACCACTGGTGGAACGATGGTAATCTTGCTCACAGACTGTCGACAACCAAAACCACAATGCAGCAGAAATCATTGACATCTTCACGAAAAAAAAGCACTAACTCATTTAGATCAAACCAGATCATGAGTCCCAAACAAGCAACTCAAGAACTAGCCATGGAGTTAACACCAGATACCATCAACAAAGACAAGGCACTTACAGCAACGGCAGACATGTCATTTACGGGTGAAGATGCAGCTTTCTTCAGGTCCCCCGATTCGCAAACAGCTTTGTCCACTACCTCGGTACTCGACGATAACATCACCTGCTGAGTTCCCTCACATTGCTCAATCAGCTCGCTCACAGCTTTGTCAGCTGGACACGATTCTTGATACCGCTTTAGCTGCACCACAACGTCGACTCTGGGCTGCATCACAAGACTCACAATTCAGTACTACCAATACATCTGAGGACTGCCCCAAATTACCAACAGAGTAGAGGGTTACTACAAGGAAGTTCCAGGCAACACGAACACACCTCCGCCTTCAAGGCGATGGCCAAGCGATACAAGTCGACCACCACATCGTGTTTCTTCTCGCCTTCTGCAAGCTTGATCAACGACAGCCAATGAGATGCAGAGTATAAAAGCGACGTGCTCCCTGACTCCATAGAATTCCTCATCAGGCCATTCTTTGAGCACGTGCAAACTCCCTTGTCCAAAGAAAGAAAACGCGGGGCTCGCGTCTGAGCTGGAGACTTCTTGTCTATCATGCTTGCTCTCACTCCAACTCTTGGTCGCTTCGCACCGAAAGAGTTGACGTTTGCTTCCGCCTTCTTCGCTAGCATGGCCGGCTTCGCATCACGAGATGATGCAGCAAACACCATGGAAGGCTGGAACGAATTCACGTTGTCGGAAGACGGTCTTCTTTGATGGAGAGGAGCTGACCTTCCTGTAATAGACTCAGCACTGATTCAATAACGAGAAGGTAAACTCATAACCTCACCTTCTAATCCCTTAGAGGTTCTGAGCTGTCCCACATGTCTTATCAGTTTGGTAGAATCCAAAATCCAGAATTGCAACATCTACTGTAGCATAGACAGCACAGACAGTCATGAATCGTACCTGTGCTAAAAGGCAGCTTCGTTACATTCGCGTGACTGCCATGTGCCCCCTCCACTGCCTTCTTCGAGGCAATAGTAGGGGCAGCGTATCGCGAAGCCACAGCTGAGTACTGCTTCGTAGGCCGGGCCGACTTCTGAGCATCCACTGTAGACTTGGATGCCAATACATGCTCCTGGCTGTACACCAAAGATTTACTTCACTCAATTAGAGCCGGACCACAAAATCTGTCACTACGGCCCTAGATCCTCGAGCCCATTGCACACTATTAGACGAGGCAGATGACAATTCCTGAATAGAACTCTTACCTTTTGTTCACAAGGCCTACGCGGCCATTGACGTCCTTCAGAGCTCTCTCCGTGCGATGACTAAATGTTGCCGCTCGTCGCAACATGGGACCTACAAATACATCAACGTTTTGTTAAGGCACAACGATGAAATTTAACTCCATTCTCAATTCCCTGATGAATCAGTTCCCTTCACGTTCGTAGATTCGCTGACGAGAAAAGAATGGCAATAGCATGAATGTTGACGTCAGACAGTTGGTGTTCAAAATCCGCAGTGGAATGTGGAGTAACCATAGTAGCAATTCCGACCACTCTGCAGCCCTCTCTAGCATGTGTGTCCCGTCTCGTAAATCGTGTGGCATGGATAACGGAAAGATCATGGCTGTTACGACATCTGTTCTATTAGCAAATTACACCTGAACCTGACGTCTAAATGCGTACTTGAAGTCGTCCTGGAATAGGTAAGACATTCTGCGCTAGTCAAGACATTGCATTGGTACCCCCCGAAAAACTTTACAACGCGCCGAGCCATTCATGAGTCGATATCTCCTTCTCTCGACTCGGATTATCCTATCTCTCTAAAACTTCCACTACAAGCTTACGGAGCCGAGTAGAAAGAGAGATAAGCGACACACATCGATACTCTAGACAATCCATCGCTTAACGCTAAAAAAACACCAATTGCAGAGACAACGCCACGAGACTGATCAATCCTAAAAGACTAATCAAAGTACTGTACTATGTTGTGTGCGATATAGCGATGCGAAATTGAACCAGAAAATATTCAGAATCACTACATAACTCCGGCAAGGCACAATGAAGCGACTTCCATATTCAAACTGATACAGTCCTGCACTGTTTTCTCAAACTCGTTGAACGCGAGCTAATACAGCCCTGCATTGTCTCCTCAAGCTCATTAAACTCAAACTACTATAGCCCTGCATTGAATCCTCAAGCACCTGAAGCTCCAACCTAATCACTGCCTCCAGCCACCCCGACGACCAACACCAAACGCAACCATCTTTTACCTGACGACGCCACAGGAGGCTCCATGAGACCACACGACGCCAGTCCCGCCCTCCCTCACAACGCCGCCTCCAAGCTCCAACTCCACCTCCCGCTTCCACAATGCCGCACAAAAAACACCACTCCAACACACACTACGCAACGAAACCCTACCCTGGGAGATCAACACGCTCACGAACTCTACACTCAACGGCACACTGCACTAGAAACATCAACACACAACCCCGGGAGTCCACAACACGATCCGCTCACCACAACTCACCTGGGACGACAAACAGACACTACATTGGATGGGAGAGCGCGACGACGCTGGTGAGCAAAGAGCGCCACAGAAGGCGAGCTCATTGAAGCACTAAGTAGCGCCTTTGCAGGCCGCATTCCGGGACAGGCATGGAACTCCGTCACTGTACCTAAACCAAACTCCATCT
The DNA here is from genome assembly GCA_014871385.1 of Ceratodon purpureus. Classification (NCBI taxonomy): domain Eukaryota; kingdom Viridiplantae; phylum Streptophyta; class Bryopsida; order Pseudoditrichales; family Ditrichaceae; genus Ceratodon; species Ceratodon purpureus. The sequence goes on along the minus strand of CM026432.1, from coordinate 7,664,575 downwards.
TCTCATAGAGTAGATCTCGCGATCTGAAATCTAGAGGTTTAATCCCCGGTGTCTGGTTTAGGTTTTATGACGGGTTTGTGTCGTCGTCCTCTTTTGGACGCGGGAGAGAGTTTTAGTTTTTTAAAGAGTCGTAACGGCAGTTTTGAGACCGTTGAGGATGTTTTCACTTTTGAAAATCGTCCTTGTGCTCAGGCGAGGGCGTAATCTTTTGCGGGTTTTACTTTTCCTTTTAAACCCCCGTGGAGTACGTGGCGTTCGCTTTCGGTTCTCTAAAAGTTCCCCGAGATGTTCCCGAAGTGCAGACTGGAGGTTCTCCGAGTTACTTTTGTTCCCAATGCGTTCATTACTGGACCGTGCGAGACAGAAGACGCCAAACGTTTTTTGGTGTATTGGGAGTTGGAGCAACGAAGACGCCACGGGTTTAAAATGGGTCGATGATGATGACGTGGAGTGGGTTTTGTTTTTTTTGTTTTGTAATTTTGAGTGGGAATGGGGTTTTTTGAGGAGAGAATTGGGAGATGTTTTTTTGTTTTGGTTTCAGCGCGGTGGAAGTTTGAAGGTGTGGGACAGGGCATGCTGACATTGTGGTGCTCCTCTGGCAATAGGTGGGTGGTGCGGTTTGAAATTTGAACATGGTTTGCATCATTTTAGTGAATTTGAATCAGGTTTGAATTAGTCAGCATTTTTTTGTTTGAAGGATGTTTGGATTGGAACAAAATTAGTTTTAGGTGATTGAGAATTTGAGGGTGCCTGAGGTGGAGTGGGTGGAGTGGATTGGGTGTTCAATGAAACATTAAATTGTAATTGCTATCTATTGGAACTTGTTTTTGTATACATTTATTTTTTTGGTCATAGACTATTCTTCTTATCGCTGAAACCTAAAGGGTTGATATTACGGAAACCTTATGTTCTTTAAATAATCTAAGATGTAATGGGAAACTCAGCCGGTGGCCTATCTTCCCAAAAAAGTTGATAAGTTGGATTCCTAACATTCTACAAAAAAATATAAAATATTATTATAAATTTATTTTAAAACTCCTTTGCTGGATAGTCTTCTCGAAAGAGTTGACAATTTGGATTTTTGATGGTTTCTTAAATTTAAAAAATCTAATAAAATATTAATTAATAAACACTGTGGGTGTTTTATCTCCCCAAAAGGTTTGATATTGCAAAAATATTGTGTTCTTTCAAAAATCTAAAATTCAAAATTAGAGTAAATATAAAACCCCGATAATAGTTTCCCTTTTAGAAAAAAATATAATCTAGATTTTTGATTTTATTAATTTTTATATAAATTCAAAAAAGTACTTACTAATTATATAGTAGTCTTAATATTGTATAAAGCTGGCATTTTTTAGTATCTCTAAACAATTTCATAAAATGTGAAAATAAAAATTTATTTCATGTTTCTCAAATAATATAAGCTTGAGTTTTCTTACTTTTATGTTTATTTTTAATCTTTTGATATTTTTTTTTGCTTTAAAAAATATTTTTGTCATTTTCATTTTTTATACTGTATAAAGCATGTTTTTGTGCAAATGCTAAAAAAAATTCAAAAATTTTAAACATTAATTTATTTTTGCGGTTTCAACATGGGTTGAGCTTGTTTTCTTACATTTTGATTTTTTTTATTTTCTACAAATTGAATGAAGATTTACAAAGTTTTTTTTTATTTTTTTTATTTTTTCAACATCTCGAGTAGACTTTTGTAAGTCTACTTTACAAATTTAAGAAAATTTTGAATTAAATGTTTTTGGACGGTTTCACTGAAGTAATTGTTTGTTTAATTTTTTGAAATTTTTTTTTTGAAATTTTAAATACATTTTTTTTATTTGCAGTATATTATTTTATTCAATTCATTTTTATTTGCAGTATATTATTTTATTCAATTCATTGTGTGAAGCCTCCCCGTGTGAGTGAATCATTAGAATATCAAATAATTATAGAATTAAAATAATTATCATAGTTTCAAAATGGAGAAAGCTTGATTTCTTATATTTTATTCATATTTCTTATTTTCTGCAAAAATTGATTCGTGCTTTTGGAGGAAAAATATATATATATATATTTTTTTTAATTTTATTTTAATTTTTTTGGCGATAACTTGAGCTAGCTTTTGTCATAATAATTTAAGAAAATTATAAAATTAATTTTTTTTTTGCCATGTTTGTAATTGCCGAGGCTTGTTTTATTACATTTGGTTTATTTCTTTCAACTTTTTAAAGTTGTTTTATTCTTTATAGACCAAAAAAATTCAATTTTACTTTTGGATTGTTTTTAGCATAGTTTTGTTAAAGTATCAATTTCTTTTTTATTAAATTTAAAAATTACATTTTTTTTACATATTCAAAGTAAAGAGGTTTATTTTTTAACTATTTTTTAATGGAATATTTACAAATCATTGTTTTGTTTAGGTTTTTAGAAACATATTGAAAATTTTCTTTTAATGAGTTTTTTTTTTTATTTGTTTTATGTTGGAAGGCGTATAAGGAAAGAGGAAAATGACCATGCAAATGACCTTAGAGAATATTAGTATACCAAGTGGTCAAGATTTGGTATTGAGAGAAGATGAAGATTTTTTTTGTTTTGCATGATGTAAAACAATTACTCATCAACGAATCGAGATTCATTCCAAGAAAAGAATTCACAAAAATATGAAGAAGCTCAAGTTATATTATCCTATTATCTTAAAATAGAGCTCAAGTTAGATGGAAGGAAGAAAAAGATTCAAGTGTGACAAAAAGTGTTGTCAGAGGGACAATTTGTCTGCAATTTATGAACAGATTGAACTTCATGTGTTCAAGAAATACTTGTCCATTATTCAACTTGTTTATCTTTCAGCATCACTATTTGCGTAAAAAAGTTTTCATGTTATAAAGATTATTTCACCAATGAGGAAAACATACCAAGAGCTTTTGAAAGGACTTTGATTTATTTGTAGCGGTTAAAGACTAAGAGAAGCTGTCAAGTCTAACCACTATCCTATCTAACAGTACAAATAAATTACTTCTTGAAATTGATAATGAAGAATTCAATGAGATTAATCTTCACAAGATAACTCCTTTGGTATTATATTTTATATATCTTATTATATATATATATAACTCCTTTGGTATTATATTTTATATATATATAATATTTTTTTTTATCTTATTTATGCTTTAAGTCTTTATAAATATTTTTATAGAAATGTGTTCATTTGTAAATATTTTTTTGCAGATTTAAGCACAATGCAAAACCTTTGTGCTACTCTTATGGTAAAAAGTTAGCGTTTATGCTTTAGAACCATTTGAAGTCTTTAAGTTTGAGTTGTCTTGAAGCAGTTGGAGATGGTTTGGGCCAAAGAGAATCTACAAATAAGTGTTGGTAAAATTGGTGAATAAGTGTTTTCAAGGATTATTCTTCTATCCTTCATGTGGACGATAAAAATCGCAATTATGGTTTTTTTATATGTTTGGGAGCCAATAGTAAGTATCTGATATTCTGAAGAAAAAATAATAATGTTTTTTTCAGTTCAATTTAAAAAAAAAAAATATTTGTCTTTTTAAAAAAAAAAATATTTGTCTTTTTTTAAATTTAGATATTAAAGTAGATGCTGGAAATGAAACAATGATTTTATTTTTTTATTAGTATTTTGAGCCTTCTATTGGAGATATTCTTGTATGCAAGAACAATGATATAGTTCATTGTTTTAAGACTACCGGATCAACTGGACAATTGGGTATTGCGTTGTTTCAAAAGTCTACATTTTTTTAAGGTTATCAAGCATTGAAGAAGAAACTACATAATGATATTATTGACTCTTTTACTAAACGTTGGCTAGCTTTGAAGGAATTTTATGGTGATATTTAGATTTTATTTTTTATCACTTTTGTTTTAAGTATAGAGAAACGCACAATGTTGAATATTTTGTTTTTTCTATATGGTTTTGAATCTAATTTTGGACTATAAACCTTCAATTGCATATGTGTAATGGTATTTTTTTACAATGTTTATTCTTTTAACATAATGTATTTTATGAATGTAAAGTCTTTGTTTACTACAGTGAATGTAAATTCTCATATTATATGAATCTTTTATATATATATTTGACAAAATAGATTTACAAAGTCCATCGCTTTGCCCTAGATGTAGAGTACTATATAAAATAAATTTCAATTAATAATATGCAATTGAAGACAATGTTTAAAATACTTCTACTATATTCAATTTATTGTTCTAGTATGCTTTTAGTCAACATTTATTACTTAATTTCTTCTTTATAGAAATAGACTACAGTTTAAATATCTAGTATAAGTGAAATTAAATTGTAATAAATGGATACATATTGTACTTAAATAACTACTATGGTGAAAAACTATATATATATATATATATATATATATATATATATATATATATATATATATATATATATATATAATTTTTCAAATAAGAACTTTGAATATATTATATATTCTTTAAAGTCACATTATAAGACAACATCTTGTATCAAATGTCTCTAAACACAATACATTTATATGAGGCTTTTAGAAGGATTTGTAAACCTTTTTAAAATTTAAAAGGTATTAAAACCTGGGGGGTCATTTATAAATTTTTTATTAAACAATGTGCGGCATAATATAGAAAGGTATTAAATTATGGTGTCTAAAATCTAAAAATATCTTTGAAGTAATATAGGGTGTACAAATGGCTTGACACTCAAGTATAAATAATATACACAGGTAAATAATGGGTCAAATTAGTTTTATTTTTTTTCTAAAATATCCATCATGAAAATTATATGAGGAACGAATTTTTTTTAGAGCCAACTAATACTCTACAATCTTTGCAGAGATGGATGGAAAATGGGTTTGAGTTGTTGAGTTGTAGGATCTCTGAGGTTAGATTAGCAGAGACGGCAGGATTGCAGCAGAGTGCTGGTTACGATGGAGTAGACCTCAGTGCATTCTACGAGTCTAGGGCAGCTAGCCTAAAGGAAATCACATTTGCTCATCTAATCGTGTTCTTCGCTCCAAACAGTTGTGCTTATGGTGACCGTTGGGAGGACATCAAGGCTCGAGCTTCCAGTCTGAATATGTTACGCTTTGCTGTAGCCACCTATAGAGAATGGCGGGATATGCTCTCCACGTAGACAGAGTATGCAGCGCTTCGTTTGGTTGAGTACGAGTTCACTCAAACTACACTCCCCCATTCCACCAGTGCTGACGAGTTCGTTGTATCAAGGTTTGAGGACAACATGTCCGAGCTCACGAAGTCATGGGAGCTTAAGAAGCCAATGCCGCATCGACTCCGCACTGCACCCGTCTCGGAGCTGTCAACTCTGGAGCTAGACAAGCTGATTCGAAAGTTGTCAGAAGGTAGGGGTGTAAAGGCCACAATGTCCAAGGGCGCCGATTAAGAGAAAATGGAGTTCGTGCGGGTCACCCCGTCCCTGCATGGCTAACTATCGACACTGTAGGTTTACTTGTTGGTTTCTTGCACTCCAACATCAATGTTGTCTTCGTGAATTTTGGTTCAAAGGCATTAGTTTCGGCGTAGACTTTTCGAGGAGTATATGGTATGTACTCAAATTTTGCCAGGATGTATTGACTAGTAAAGTAGGATAGTCTTGTATTAAGAACTTAGTTCTGAACCTGAAATGTATGGAAATTGTGTTTGTAAATGCACCACCTAATGCATATGTATTTCTTTGGGATCGTTTTTAGTCGTCTTGCATGCATATTTTGTTTTTATTTATTGTGTTTGCTCATAACTGAAGTAGTGGTAAATTCTCAATGTTTTGACGTTTTTGTAGATGGATCTGCTCATAGCTCAAGTAGTGGTAACCTCTGAATGTATTGCATAGTGAATTCTTGTTCTAACTCAGTCTAAACATATTCTGTGATTGATACCCTGGTTTTTATGCACCCTCGTATCATGGATGTGAAATTTTTGTCTTTAATCTTTAAAATTCACTTTTTATATTTACTTTATTTTGTTACAATAAAATTAGGGACTGTAAAATTAGGCCCCTCCTAAAATTACAAGTAATGATATGGACACTAAAAACAAGGTCAATTAGAAAATTAGGTAATTGAAGGGTCCATTTAATTAGTTTAGCCCATCAAAATACCCCCTAAAATATTCGCTTGGCCGCACGTGATATACATCACCACCTAAAGAGTGACCTCCCCGAGTATTAAAAAGGTATTCAAAAGGTATTCATAAAATCTTTAAAAAATATTCATAAATTAATCAAGAACTCTTAAGAAAGTCTTTAAAAAGGTCCTAAAGTTCTTGAACTATGTTTCACCAAAACATGCTTGAAAACTATCATTTTCAATGTAAAATCATAAATGACTAAAAATAGTTATTTAAAAAATATAACCATAAGATCTTCAAAAAAAATAATTTTAGTAGATAGTTAAAAAAATTTGTCATAATTGACCATAAAAATCAGCAATAAAAATTTGAAAACATTTTTTTTATATGATTTTTAAATAGGTCGACAAATTCTTTCTTATTTTTATTTGGTTTTATGCATTATGGAATTTAGAAGTTTTGGAGAATAACAATGACGACTAAATTATGTAATTGTAAAAAAAAATGGAAGAACAAAAGACAAGTGTAGCATGTTGAAAATTTTATTAAGTTGAATACATACGAGCATTAATTCAAATTTCTTTTCTAGATATTCCATTATTTATTTTGCAAATCTAAATGGTCAAATTAAAGATTGATGTCCATTCTTTAAGTAAAAAAGTTAAAAACTTAGAGATTTTTTTTTAAGCTTTTATGAAGGAAAAAATATGTTTTTTGGTATATTGCATGAAACAGTGAAAAAACTTTGATATTTTGTGGAGTGAATATATTGTACTTAGGGAATTTTTTTGGAAATCTCAAAAATGACAACATAATTTATTTATAGCAAAAATCTCAAAGATATTGATGTAATTAGCATGGTAGCCGAAATTGCCCACTGAACACAAAATTCCACTTTGGGTATCATATCTTTTTTTAAAGTGTCTAATTGAAATAAAAATTGATTCCCTTAAAGTCCTTGTCACAAAAAACATTCACAAAGAGTGTCAGAAAAAATTATTTTAAATTGAATCCATAGGTACATGCCCAAATTGTAAAAAATCCCAAATGGAGCAAATTGTCCTTGAGGGTTTAACAAGCCTTCTAAGGTCGAAAAAGGTGTCTAATGTATAAAAATTAAAATATGTAGAAGAAGTTTGTAAAAGGTGGGGGGACCGTTTCTGAGTTCAAGTTCTTCATTCCATCTCCAAAAAATTCACTTCAATTTTTCAGTTTGTGTCTGAGTGGAGCCAAATTCTTTCCATATTGTTTCAAGGCCGACAGTAAGTTTTTGACTAATGTAAATGCGGAATGCTAGTTACTCCACCCAGATTCAACTTTGAGTTATGTACACTTGATGTGGAATATTGTCGCTTCTCAAATGTATGCCATTGGTAGAGAGAATAGCAATTTTTTGGGTATTACAATTGGATATGTCCTCCAACTTATTGCATTCTAGTTTTTTGCATTCTAATTGTAATATTTTTTTGGTTGAAACTGGTGGGAATGTGTCCTTATTCCAAATTTTCCAAATTTTACTTTGGTTCATCTCCACTAGTTGAACTTAGAGATGAATAAGATTGTCTTTGTACAAGTTGATCAATTTCTTTATCTTCATAAACTTTCTTTATCTTCATAGACGTTTCTTTATCTTCATAAACTTCCCTTTTACCTTTATAGACATCTCCTTATCTTAATAAACATTCCTTTAACGTTAAAAGAATTTTATTTTATTTTCCAAGATGCTTTGTTTCTCTTTTGAACTATCTCTTTTTCTTTCAAGTAAATCATGGTTTATAGATTTTTAATTTATCAAGTAATCCTGACTTGATTCAGTCAACATTACATTAAAATTCCACAGTGGCATTTGTGACTTTTCAGAAGGTCACATTATATCCAGTGGCCAATATAACCTAGATTGGCCATTTTAATGAATATCCCGATAAATGTAAAAGCATGAGTAATTAATTTACCGTAGCCTACTAGCAGCTTCGTCCATGCAGCGTCGACTATTTAATTATTTTGAAAAAATGACGTTCGTCTCTTGGAAACTGAATTTCTCAATTTTCGTTTTTTAGCCAAAAATCAGTAAAAATGACCTTAAATGGCTTAGAACCAACAAAATACTTCAAAAATTAATTTATTCTGATTTTGTTTTTTTAACTTCATAATTTTCTAATTTTTTTGTTTTCTATTTTTAGAATTATTTTTGGACGAAGATGCTAGTAAGCTATGGTATGTGATATTTGTCTATTTTTATGCTTAAGACAATTCTTAATGATATAGAAAACCTATAATCCAAAAATTAAATTTATGGAAAACAAACCTTATTTTTCCAAAATAAAATAAATATTCATTCAAGGGTGAACAAAATTTCTATCCATGTAAGATAATCTCTTGTTTCTTAAATTACAAAACTTATGTCCTTGAAGGAACTCTCATTTCTAATGTGCAATTCTCCAGCTTTATCTCAGTTTCTAGTATTCTTACCATACAAACACTGTTCATAGTGCAAGAGGGGAGACTTCTCACTCCGAGGTCACTTGTATTTTTCCAGCTCCATCATCACATGCCTTACTCCAATCTTTGGCATTATGACTGGACATACACTTGAGAGTTTTGCAGCAGGTGGAGCATGTCTGTGCCGATTGTGTCTAAGACAGTGGTGCCCTTGCAGTCGACAAAGTCCGGGATGCTGCTGTACTGGTATGTTCATCTTAATCTCTTCAAAGCAAACTTTGATGATACCATGACTCCGTTTAAGTTTCAATGCAAATGCTCTGACTTGAACAGCTCCGTTTAAGGTTATCAGTTGTGAGTTGCTCTTCAATTAATGCTATCTGCCACTTTGTAGGTCTCTTGAATCTTCCATTTGCAGCTTTGCAAAATGTTAAGGTATTTAGAATCTGTGAGTACCGGCAGTGAAGTGTTTCAGAGCTTTTCCAATGCCGTCCTAACTAGGGTTATGTTATTAGGTTTGGGTTACGATGTTCAGTACTCTTGTAGTTTGAAGTCACAGAAGTAGAAGTGTTCTCCGACCCTTTCAGGTTTGCGAGCTCTTCACTTGGTTGCTGTTTGGCCTTTCAGAAAAGAAATTGAGCTAAGTTACAACCTTCTCTGATCACTTATAAGCTGGTTTTTCTTTGTGTGTATGGTATGTCGTGAGTGTCAAGACAGGAATATGGCTTGGTGAAAGAAGTTTGTGAATCTCAAACTGGTGAAAAATTTGAGCCTACAAGGTGGGAGATAGAACTCCACCTCGCAACTTCGCATTCACAGACCATTTTCTTATTCTGGAAGCGGGTGATGGTGAATTAGCAAGGTAGTGCGAACTACTGGTATCAGGAATTCACTGATTATTTAGTAAGGTGGTACAAGCTATTGGTTCCTTTTCTGAATTGATTCTAGTGAATGATTCTCTGGCTTTGACACCCAGTTTTGTGCTGTGCAGTCTGTCAAGATGATGGTACTATGTGACTGTTTCATTGATGGAAGAAGAGGTCTGCAAATCTGTTGCCGGCCGACTAGTATGGTGGTTTGTTTTCCATGTTCGCGGGATATGAGCAGACCATTCATCCCTCTGTTTTAATTTTTATGTATTTTACAACCATCGTGCTCAATGATTAGAGTGACATGGTTCCTGATCCAGATAAGTGATGGTTGTAAATGGAGCGAATATGGTCAGAACTCAGAAAATGGCGGAAGGAGAGCAGGTTCCGCGTGCTTCTAATCCGTTGCACTATGGTTCCCAGCAATGGCGTCTCGTAAGCAGGTACTGTACAACAGCACACCATAGCATGATCACAAATTTGTACTTCTCGAAACATTTCATTGGTTGTGGAACTTGAAGAATTTCGGATGGCCAGATCTTGACTTTAGGTTTGTCCTTGAAGGTTTCATTGAGTGGGAAAAACATGTCCATGTTGATAACTACTAAAGAAGACATGCGTACCGGTAAGCATCCTCTTCGTGACCTTGCAGCTGACACCATGAGCTCAACCACCTCTGCTGCAGCAGCTAGTACTGTTTGCGGTAGTGAAGGTTCAGAGCTACCGATGTGGCTTTCACGGCTGCGATTCTTATTTCCATTGGGGGAGACTAATGTACTGTCTATTGACAATCGTGGAACTATTGCACAGAATCTGTGTTTTTCGTCAGGATAACTTCACTGACCTCTTCTGCATTAATTTCTATGCTGAGATAAACGCCTTCAAGCAGGAAAGACATTGGCAAGTGGACTTCGGAAGCGTTGGTGGTGCTGTTATCACCGCTAATGCTCGAGTTCACCACTTTGTCATCCGCTATCGTGGCCATTTTGCCAAAAATCCTCAAACGACGTCGTTTCTGCTGGGTATAGATTCAGGAGTCTTCTAAGGTTGGACTCAACCGAAATATTTTGACAAGTAATCGATATTTATCACCAATTCCAGTGCTAACACCTAGTATTCTGAAGAGTGAATGGTGAACAAATCAGGAGAACTAATTAGTAGATGAGGAAAGTTACGTTCGGGATCAATATAACTGCACAATGCCATGGTTAGTACTCTGTCGAAAAATTCTGACTCACATCTTCGTGAACACATCGACCATCTCTCTTCATAGACCTCTTTTGCAACTCCGAAGCCTCGTGCTCGCTTTGTCCACTCCCACGTCCAATTTGGCAGCAGAAGATCATAGTTGAAGTTCATCAACCCATCTCAGCGTTAGAAAGTTATTATACGACATGGTGGATCATGTGTTTTCTATAACTGGGGGACTTCACTTGTGAGGACGTGATGCTATGGACTAACAACTTTTAAATCTGTTGAGGAGAGTTCAATGTTCATCGGCAAATATGAACTGTGGCTTCTATCTTGGGTACATAAGAAGGGTACGATGCAGCAGTAACGGTTTCAACAGCGCCTCCATTAGTTGTCATACAACAGTATAGGAAATTTATCTGACAGGCCATGACCTAAGGCGATTCGAGAACCGCATGAGACAGCTTTGGTATGTGTAGTAGTGTACTCCTCAGCTTCATTGTTCATTCCGTTAAAGAAGATGAACGCCTGTTAGTCTTTGCGGACTACAGGTCACCAACCCTTCGAATCATAAATCCACGAAATCACAAATTCGGTTTTACTCAGGAGTGGATTTTCATGGTCTCATCAAAATTTCTGGCATAACGACGGTAGGGTAGGTAATATGTAGCATTATTGTCCACTTCAAACTCTCAAGGATGCACTAGTTGCAACAGTCCGGAATAGAGCAGATCCTGACTGGACAAACGCAGATCCTGTTCCATAACTATATGTACCTACTGCGGCATGAAATGATATAACTAGTCAAAAAAAGCACTTCTTGACAAAAGAAAGGAATTGTTGCTCTCGTGCGCTGAACATGAAATGTGATTATGAGTAGGCTACATAATCATATCATGCTACATTCGGAATTTCGTGAAGTTTGGAAACTGGGAATGGACATAGATGAGCTGGTATGGGGCACCTCGAGCAGGAATAGAATTCATATTTATTTGTTTCTTGTGGGTCTATGACAGTTGAAGGCTAGAAAATCGTAAAAATGCTAATTCGGCTCTTGATGGACGCTTTAGTTTTTTCCTGAAAACAAAACTTTCAGCAAAAGCAGTTCTGAAAGGACAGGTGAACCTTTCCCCATTTCCAACTTTCCTGTTTTCAGATCTACCTACTACTTATGCTTTACGTGTTTCTGCATGGCCTTAGCTCGACGTGCTTCTGAAGTTCCCCCATCATCCATAGCTTCGATAATTGTACCAGATTAGGATTTATCTGGCCAACAGTCCAAGCAAGGCATGGCTGTTTCATCAATATTGTACAATTCACTGAATGCGCAGCTGGGACTTCCTCGTCTCATCCAACTTAATACCAGTGAACAACATGCGGAATGCGGAATGAAATGCACTGTAGTTTTTGTATGGAGGTCACTATACATGGCAGTATTTCTACAACGGCAATCCAAAAAGGTGACACTCGCTGTAACTTTAAATTCATAGATAAGGTTCCCTAATGAAAACAACATTGACAAGAGTAACAAAAAACATGAACTCACTACATTCAATCCTGTAAATCAAAGTGTGTTATTCGTAGCTAGCAAGCCACAGCTTTCTCCTTAACAATCGAAGTCCTGGTTGTCTTTTTCTTTATACCAATCTTGCTTGAGTAACAAAGAAAAATTATAGTAAATGATTTAGCGTCTCTAGAAACAGAGACAATCATTGTGGCCATTCACTGTAGCTGATGGAGCAGGTAGCACTAAAGTTACGAAGCTTCTGTGCAGTGTGATCCCAAAGAGACTGCCAAGTTCCCAAAGCGCCTCGTTTCTGGAAATCATCCGCCGAGGCTTCCTGAATCCTGCCCTCCATGCGCCTTCCAGGAATGATGCATCAACTGTAGCAATCCTATTTGCGACAATGAAGGAGTTTCAAACGCAAGCAACGCGTTCCGTCTGCAAATAGTATCTCAACGATCGCTACAGTGCCTCCACTGTAGAATCTCCACAGCCTACACGCACAAGGTCATTCGAACTGTATGCAAAGTTGTAGCGATGGCCCCGACGTCGAAGCGATTTGGGTAACGATTCCTTCACAGAGCCGTCCGTTGCACCGTTGACTGTGCGTTAATAGAAACTGTTCCGTCGCGGCATGCATTCCGGGATCCAATAAATTTTCTAGATATCGTGTTCTGGTTATAGCAAGTGACGTGAGTTTGCACAAAGTCAAAGAAAATTTCACTCTGTGTCAAAAATATTGAATATATTATTTGCAGAATATAATTTCACCGTTTGCAGTTTGCGATGAAAGCGGAAGGGTCTATTTTCTGCATTGACGAAGTCGGAGAAAATATTATCCAAGGGGCGTTTTACACACAGCCCAAGGGCCCAACTTTGTTGAAGACGAAACTATGCCGATGGGCCAAGTTTTTGAGTTGTAAAAAAAATTATTAAAATTTTGAATTGACGGTTTTCTAAACATTTTAATGAAGAGGAGTTCGGCCTCTCAACAAGATTTTGGATTTATATCCTTAGTCAACGAAAACTCTCCTTGAAGGATGAAACTCTTGATGCCAAAACTTTCAAAAAGTGTTGTCATGTATTTTCAAGACTTTATGACCTAAGTCCTTGGCCCGTAGTATGATACATAACGGGTTGATTTTCAGCTTGTCACCTATGAAATTGTTGGATCCTTTGACCCTTGGCCCCTAGTCCACAACGCCGCTAATGCAGTTGGGTCATTTTTGCCAACCAAACCATTGAAATTTACTGATTAGGCAATTGATGAAGTTTTCAATTGGTTGACTATGGCTGTTAGGAGTTTTTTCATTAAATATTAATAAGATAGATGTATCAGTTTGTGGATTGATAAAGGCTTGCACATAGGGTCGCTAAGATCTCTTGGAATCATAAGTCCATTTGGCAAATTTATGTTATAGCATCTCCACCACAATCCCTCCATGTGAATTATGTTAGAGGGGCTTTTAAAAAAAACTATAATACTAATTTTAATATATTTTTAGAGGGATTATTGAAAAGATTTATGAGCAACAAGGCTTGCCCGTATAGTTGGAAGAGAGCACAATAAAGTGGACCACAAAGTGCAAAATGTGACCACTAAGAAGTGAATATGAAGTGTGCTGTTTTTTAAGGACCTTCAAAGCTGATTTTGAGCATTTTGGTGTAGTTTTTGAGCATTTTAGTCACTTTCTAGGGTGTCATAAGGTATCGTACGAGCATGTTCATGAAAAGAACATACTCAATTGAAACTAAATTTGACCACTAGTTCTAAATCATGAAAATGAACTTTTCCAAAGTCTTAATTTCTTCATTTGGTGCCCTGTATTGTCTTTAAAGGATGTTTTTTTTCAATTTAAAAAACAGTGTTCGGTGAAAAAAAACCCACAAAAAGTACCGCAAAAGTGACCCTCTTAAAAAAAAATCCTTGCGATACTTTTGGAACCCTAAACCAATATATGAGTATATGAATTGACTATTTTAGAATAACTCTTAAACATACGGAGGGCACCGCGAAATTAAAAGTGATATCGGACAAAACCCTAAACCGTTATGTTCACTTTTCCAAATGACTGCATTCACTTTGCTTGACTTCGACGTCTCCTTTTTTCATTGTAAACTCAATGTCTTTTCCCACAAATTTGGGAAGTTGAAGAAGATCAAGTCTAATTTCCGTATCCCAAACTTAATTTTGCATCGATAGAACGTAGATCCAACTTTATATAGTGTTTACGGAAAGGGCTCAAATTGGGGAAAAGATAAGCACTTTTTTGGTCCACTTTATTGTGCTTCCCCCCATTAGAGGTTAACTATTCTTTTCAATGAAAACTTGAGGCACTTGTAGAAACTATGGTCAAGTACATCGAGTTGTACACCAAAAAGTTGGCTAACTTGGGCTGTTGGAAATGGTGTAGAGCAAATTCATCTCGGTGTAATCCGGCACTGAAATTCATGTCCCCATAGGGTGGTTTGCTGGGTCTTCGTCCCTATTGATCTGCGTATTTCAGGACCATATTGTCATGTGGTCCGCGTTGGATTTACTTTTGGGGAGGGGAGCCCACCTCATTTAGGGTAATTATCGAGCATCGATGACATTTGAATGAAGCCTATTATGTTAGTCGCCGCTGCCACTATAGGTGAATTAAGATCAAAATTTACCTCGATGCTTAAATGCAGTTTCTGGGACTTCAATAATGGATGTTGATTTGAAGTGACTTCTCTAATCCTGGTTCTTTCAGAGCTGAGCTTCTATCTGGGTGTGAGGGTTGGAATGAGTGGAAGCCTCTTTACACGAGGACTGACGTTTGGTACACAATGCTTAGGGAATATGTGAAAACAAAGTTGAATATGTGATCGTGTGTGAAAAGCTCCAACTTATGAAATCTATGAAAAGCTCTAACTCAATATCACTATGTCCACTTTGTGACTTTCGGAAAGTGAACACTATAGATGTTGTGGCATAGCTAGAAATAAGTTGGAATCTTATTAGACAAGACTAACAACATGAACAGTTGCAACCCCCTCCATTGCAACTCCCTCCACATTGAGCTTGGCTCCGGCAATGGCACTTGAACACCAAAAAAACCTATCCACCAATCGGAACTTGAGAACTAAAAAAAACAAACACCATTGTTGGTTTTCGGTGTAACCAATTGGTGTAGTTGAACCCTGTGTCTACTAGTGAGGCCCCTTAAATGGAACCTCAATTGCCATATTCTTTTTACTCCTCCTGATTTTTCACTTTTAAGTTGACTTTCTCAACACTTCTAATTTGACGGTTACCATTTTCCGCCCAAAAAAATAGAACCAAAATGTCCCAAAATTATTCAGAGAAGATGACTTTAGAGGGGTGTGGTGCCCCAAATTTATGCATTAGCGGGCTCCATTTATGGGCAGATGGGACGCTTGAACGCCAACACTCCTGGTATTTGGGGTTGGGGGGGCTAAAACACGTTGCGGTACACATGCTTTCACACAGTATCCGTGCTTCAGGATTTCGGAATGGTTTCTTGCGTCATATTTCCAGCTTTGGAAGAGCTTTCCTCGCTCGGGATGTATCCACCAGGTAAAATGCACCTTCTCTATATTTACAGGACGCGTCCAGTTTCGGCGCTAATGTTTGCGCGCCGAGCGCTGAGAAGCCAGTTTCCATGGTGAGGACCGGTGAGGATGGTTCCTGATCCAGAAGCGCTGGAGTCTCCTCACCAGGGCGGGAGGAGAAGCTTGTATCGCCATTTGGGATGGGCTGATTTTGATTGTACCATCTCTTGTTGGACCTCTGGTATTCATGAATTCATGTTTGCCGAGCTTACACCTTTCTAGACGAGAATGCTTTGCCCGGCCTGAGCGGCTTTGTGACATTCGAAAGGACATCCGGACGCCGATAGCTTGACTGGAGTGGAGCTTTCCTGTGGTGCGAGGCTTTTCGTGTCTAGGTAAATCAGCTGTTCTTGTGTTTGTGTGAGGTTGTGAAGAGGGAAGGAAGCTCTTGCCGAGGGGCCAGTGTGAATCTAGTGAGGTTTAGGGGTGGTGGACTAAACAGGTCACCAGGATCGGAGGTTGTTAGAATTTGACTGCAGCTGTGGTAGTTGCCGGAGCTGCCTGTACCGAGACATGATTCGTTGGTTGCCACTTTGGTTAGGACAGGCTAGCACTGCTTGGTGAATCATGAATCAAGGCACCTATTGCCAGACTCTGAAGAGGTCAAGGTTTACAGGACATTTTGTTTCAATGCTAGCGCTTTTTGTGATATAAACACCACATTGCCAATACGTGGGTAAGGCTAAACAATGAAATTCTCCTCATCCGTGAATTTAGTACTGGCACCGGCATTTAGGGTTGATACTAGTGCAATCTGGAATGCAATTTATGAATAAGCTTGAGTTCTAACTTTCTTTTTCCGGCAGGTGGTGGGAAGGTCGGTCTCACCGCTATCGAGCAGAGGGATATGCAGTGATAAAATCCCAGGATACAGGACCTTTGGAGTTTAGCAGGACCATTTGGACATGATGAAGAGGAACAGGTACTTCGCCTTATTGGCCATACTCGTGATATTTCAGCAAGTGACCACAGCAACAGCGGCACTGAAAGTGGCGTTTTACAACAACACCGCCTGCCAGAATGTAGAGAAAACTGTGAGAGCTGAAGTCCAGAAAAGATTCCAATCAGATCCTTCCATCGCCGCCCAACTCCTTCGCATCTACTTCCACGATTGCTTTGCCGATGTGAGTCCTTTCCTTTCCCCTACCAGATCAATACTGTTACTCTTCGCTGAACAAGTTTCTTGATTTTCAGAGTCACAGGTATCGTGTCTTGCATTAACATGACTGTTGGAATTGGACATTCTTGCTCCCATGTGCTGAATTTAGACTAATTTTGTTTCCTGTTGCATTTTAGGGTCAATGTGATGCATCCCTGTTGATCAAGAAGAACAAAAATCCATCTACTTTAAAACCAGAGATACTTGCATCTACAAATTTAGGCATCAGAGGCCTTGATTTCATTGATTTCCTAAAGCAACAAGTGGTGGCAGCATGCGTTGGGCAGGCGAACATAGTCTCTTGCGCCGACATCATTGCCCTTGCAGCCAGAGACGCTGTAGCCCTGGTAATTCTGCATTCTTCACATTTTTCAATTTCGAAGCACAAATTGTGCCGTTCCAGTCCGTTTTATCACGTAACAATGTTGTCCATAAGGTCCCTCCCTGAACACGATATTGGAGTTCAAACATATATTGGAGTTCAAACATATGTGAGGACATGGGCATCGTAAACTCATCGGTACAATTTGTGTGCAACCATTTGGCAGACTGCTCCGAACCGTAGACCGTACGCTATTGCAACTGGTCGATTGGATGGAAAAGTGTCGAATGCGGCGAATGCGGAGACTTTGCCGGGCTCTAGGCAAAGAATTCCTGACATTATCTCCCGATTTGCCAAGGCAGGCTTCAGCGCTCAAGAAACTCTGATTCTTTCAGGTAACCTTGCCACTCCTAATTAGTAATCTTGTTCTTATGGGAATCATATCACAGCCTCCTGCGCATCATGTACTAGTTTTCAATCAATGGCGGATAATGGAAACTCCTTAGAGTCCTTGTGTTCCACGTTTGATTGTGCATTACATCAATTGGCATTTCATTGAACAACCATGCTAGTTTCTAATCGTGATGAACTGTGGACATTTTGAACGCAGGAGCTCACACGATTGGGCAATCGAGGTGTAAGTTTTTCGACGACCGGTTGTACAACTGGCGGGGCACGAGAGCCCCTGACCCGACTCTGAACACAACCACATTGGCATTCTTGAGGAAGACGTGCACCAACTCAGTAGCTAGTAAAGAATCTCGTGTATTCCTCGACCAAAACACAAGCTCCTCCTTTGTTTCTGATAAGAGCTACTTCAGTATGCTTACACAGCACAAGGGTGTATTGGAATCGGATCAGAAGCTTCTAACGGATCCATCGACGAAAGGTTTCGTGAAACCCCTTGCTGATGGAACGGAGGCTAACTTTATGAATAAATTTGAGACTGCTATGAAGAAGTTAGGAAATCTGGGTTCGACGACTGTGGTAGGCTCCAAGGGCGACATTCGGAAAGTTTGCTCTGTTCTCAATTAGGAAAAATATCCTAGTTGTCAGTCAGGGTTGAGCTTATTAGGTACTTCTGCAGTGATTAAAACTGATCTTTGAGATCAACTCAGTTAGGCGATTCTTTCAATGGCGGTGTTTCTAATCAAGCTTGCCCGTGCAACGCAACACACCGAACTCTTCACTTTCATTTAGGACGGTGCAGGTACCGTAATGGCAGATTGCTATTGTAACTTACATGCATTTTTAGAATCCTTGCATTCAAGGATGAAATCGAATTTTCAAGTCACATCTCTCGGGGGAGACGTGATTATTTTACGCAGAAGTTTCTTCTATGTCAACTGATAGTGTGTTTTGTTGGTACCATTTTCTGGCTCAAACTGTAAGTCTGACAATTTTCATCGTAGGAGTTCATTAGAATTAGCTCATCATGGTGATGAAAATAATCGATGTGTACTGTTGACTCTTGTTGCAAAAACAATCATGAGAATAAATCATAGTAAGCTTTTGTGCCACTTTTGAGGGACTCCATGTAGAGCTCAAATCCTTATGAATAGGTGCTGCATGGCGTACTGGAACAGAGATATGGCAGTCATAGCTCAGGTTAGGAGCTCCTTGATGTACGAACTAGACACACCAGTTTTGAATGGAACATAAGTTGATCACCTGTTTGTTTCAGAATATGGGACAGCTTCCATTTGGATTACTGAATGAAGGTGGCACATTGCCACACTGAAGAAGTACTTCATTTTGTTTACATGACATGTTGCTGTCATGCTGGGTGGTACTCTTGTTGACAATCTTTGCGTCCAACGTTACAGTGATAGAGGGACTGAGTAGTTTAACTGGATGACGGAATTCAGAATGCACGGATCAGACTATGAACTGCATAATTCTTTCATTGTCACCAAAGTATAGAATTGGATCAACAACAATTTCTATTGTTGGTGGTAGATGTGGGTGGAAGGTAGTCACCTGTTTGATTGGTCTCCTCCGCTTCGAAAATTTCCACCTCCAAACATTGATAGCAAACTTGATTTTTTTTTATTTATTAATGAACATCTGAAAAGGCTGCTTTTCCTTGTTTGTTGTGTCACTCTTAATTCACCAGCTTCTACAGTGGCTCACAATAGAAATTAAAAGGGTCAAGTTTGCTACCAGCAAAAATCTCCTGTGCCAAGGCACCAACCTTAGTATTGAACTTGGCTCCTATAGCAAGATTGCTTACAACAATGTAGATGTCGTAAATGTGGAAGTTCAAAAAGAATTCACTACAAATCGTGGCATTACCTTCCTCCATCCTCCATTGCTTTGCCGATGTAAGTGCAGTACTCTATCCTATCTATACTTACACCATTCCTGCCGCTATGCAATTCAAGTGCTTCATATAGAAACTAGAACTTGGTAGAAAACAAGGACTTGTACATTGATGAAATACACTCAATTGTGGACAATCACACTCAATTTGAAAGTAACTGTCCACAATTGAGTGTACTTCGTGAGTGTACAAGTCCCTCTTTCCCACTAGTGAATCGATGTCATTGCAACAGGAGAGCATGAGAGGAGCTTCATACCTTTGAGTGTCCACAGGAGTTAATGTATGAATAGTTGATGTATGAATAAGGCCCTTCATTTAATTCACTTGTAGACCAAAATCTCTAATCGAGAATCATAAAATGTAACCAGATCTCTTGAAAGGATGTGACGACGAAAGTCCGGAGGCTTTCTGAAACCCGCGAGTGGCAGCTGGAGTCCGGATTGCATTGATCGCTCCAAGTGGGGAGCCCATGCCAAGCAACATACACAGAGTAGTAGCCAAAGCTAGTTTCGGGCTGAGTGCCATAAACTTGAAGTAGTACTCGGAAGGCCATTAAACCCATGGAGATGCTTCAATCTTCTTACTCTGCTTATTGAGATGTGATGGCCTGAGAGTGTAACTGATCCATGTCTGATTGAAGACCCAGCACACCGAGAAGACGGGCGCACTGAGATAGGTGCCGAACCCACCAAGCACCAAACCTATAAATATCCCGTTCAGAACTGCCATGTTCTGCTGCCAATTCCACATATTTAACGGGGCAAGAAAAATTCTACACTTGGAAAGCATTTAAGCACCGTAGAAGTACTGTACATAATATACAGACAAAGACTTAGTGCATATACAGATGAAGTCTCTGTGTATATTGTATATCTAAGGCCATCTCCACACAACAGTCAGCGGCAATGGTACACGCAGCTCCAGGTGTCGGCGCAGCACACAAGAGTAACTTAGTTCCTTAGCTGGTGCCAAGAAGCAAGAAGGCCTTCACAATTTTCTTGATGCCTTCCTAAGCAAGCAACTGACCTAAATGTTTTCTCAGTAAAAAGAGTCCATTATAAATTCATCTTAGCAAAAAGGATTAGTTTACAAACTCCATGGGTTTAAATCGTTTAAGTTTTTTCTCAGGACCAGGATACTACACCCGATGACTTCTCTAATCAGGATACGTCGCAATGCTATGTGCAACAGATTCGGTGGGGTTCTCTATCAGATATCTTCAGTTACATCAGGTTCTCATGATCTCTCCTTGTGTTTGTGCAGCTACGTGCTGCTACTTCACAATTTCCGTCCTCTTCAACTCTTACAACTCACACAGTCAGACTTCAAGGTTTCAGCTACCCTAGCTTGCAAGTAGACGACGCACACTTCGCATCGAAATGGGCATGGGCCCGCGAGGACGAGAACCTCGGGGTGGAACGTTGGTGAACAGCTGGGAACAGTTGAGAGAAAGCGCCCTCTCCAAGTCTAGAATCTCGAATGACTGCAATTCGGGCCACCACACAGCAGCCTCGTTTGCGGGAAAGGCGTCCAGAGATGGAAGAGCCCATCACGGCAGCTGCTGAATCAGATGTGTCACAAGAGTTTTCAGCTCCAGCAGTTGTCGAAGTTCGCTTCACTCCGAGCCTTGTGGAGCATAAGATTCAGTCCGGGAGGTGGGTCGTGGACAGAGATGGTCTGACTAGAGCGTTGAGCTTTAGAGCGTGTTGTTTGGGGTGCAGTTGAAGCAAAGTTTTGGGTTCTGATCTCTGCAATGGGATTCGAGAAAGGAGGATCGTATGGTACCTTTGAAGGGCAACAGGGTTTCGCGCAGTCCAGTGCTCCTTCGACTCTTGCTGGCACCTACAGCAGCGGTAGTCAGCAGTTCGCGTCATACCCGGTTCCTGGTATGTTGTTTACCCTGTAGCGCTTTCTTCTTGCAAGTCTCTCTTCTGTGTCCCTGATTTTTAGGTTGTGTAACTCCATGGCGGATTATCTGTTTCGAAGTTGGGTAACGTTAATAGGTTCAGTGGTTTCTTGAGCACGATCTTCGTGGGAACGAGTATCTGATTTTTCTGAGGCATTGAACTTGTGTTGTAGACTTTTCAGCGAAGTAGACAAAGGGGTCTGTTGTGCATTGGTCTTTTTGGAATTTGGGTTACTCTTGAGAGTGAAGCATGTGGGAGAAGGTCAGAAAAGGTCAAAGGTTATGTCCAGCGGAAGGCGAGCTTTGACGTATGCGTTGGGTCCTTGGCTGTCAATTGTAGATAAACGTTGCTTGAGCGTGGATTTGAGTTTTAGAACTGCAACCTTCACTCTTTTTCTTCAAAACCTGCTTTCGGATGGGCCACTGTTGCTGTCGTTTCTGTCCTGTATAAGAAATCTGTGAAGTGATGGCGCGGTGAAACATGTACCTAAGCCCTAAAGTTTGGGAGGGCTCTTGTGCATACTTCTCGCAGTGAAGCTTACTCTGTAAGTATTCATCATTCCAATTTGTTCAACGACTGGAAAGAGACCTCGACACTCAGACCAGACATACAGAAACTATCCTGGGCTTCTAAAGTAGTATGATGTTGTTATGTATCTACAGTACCTGGTTTTTATCTTTAGGTTTTGCTTGAGAGCCTGTTGGATAATGTGAGAGCATTCGTAGGGTTAAAGTTTCTTCTTAAGGGATGATGATGTGTTGTTGGACCCCTGTTCTTTGGGGTGATTGCTTCTCTTATGATGGTGGAAAATTTGAGAATAGTTTTAGTGTATGGATGTGCGCCAGATTTTCTGTGTTTTGACTTTCTATCTCATATAATATGCCTTGCTCCTCTCTTGAATTGCAGGGTATCCTGTGCTTGAAAACTATCCGGGGATTCAGCAGGGCTCTGGGAGTTACCAGGTCGCTCATGGTCCAGGTCCAGGAGTTCAGACCTTTAATCACCACTATGAAGTCATATTTCATCGACCACTTCCATTCTGTGGGCTTGGTTTTGGCTGGTTCTTGTAAGCTATCAATGCCTTTCTCCTGGAAACCTTCTGTGATATTATGTTTCTAGAACTTTAAGATGCACCAGATCGACATCTGGATGCTTCTATACCAGCTGATACACTGAAAAATACTAGTAGTAATTACAGGTTCATTACTAGTGTTCATCTTCTAATAATTTCCGTTACAACCACCTGGATTAATGAGGATGTTGGATTTAAGAATTCCTTCAAATGGCATCTTCAGATGCTTCTGGCTAACTCGCGTCAGGAAATACTTATACTTGTGCTCCTTTGCTATCCCATTAAATCAGGTTCATAACGGGTTTCTTTTTTGCCGTATTTCCGTGGGTCATTGGCGCGGGCATTTTCCTGTTTCTGAAACACGACTATCGTGAACGCACTGGGCTGATGGCCTGCACCATAGCTGTAAGTACTTGTTTCACTTGATGAGCTTTGTGGTCAGCATCTGAATTTGGAAACTTTTGTACTTTTGCGTTTCACAAATGTAAATAAGAACAGCAAAATTTCTTCCTATCGATAGTACTATTTGCTTCAGAACTTGGTTATGGTGAAATGTGCTATGATCCTGAGACTAAACCACGCAACCTTTGTCTTTGCATTTGCTGTGCAGACCCTTGTTTTCTTATTCGTTGGATTAGTAGGCTTCCATGTTCATATGCTCCACCACTAGGGAGTCTTTGCAAAGAGCAATCTGAACCTACCGATTTCTTTGCTCGGGAAAATCTTCACACCTGCAACTCGAAGAAGTCTACTCAATAACTGGTAGTCAACCTTCAGCCATCTAGAGTAGATCGTTGTGGGAATTGTAATACGACTTTCCTTCGAACTCCTAACTTTCATCTGGAAAGCTCCTGCTTCGAACGAGTCACATATGGCTATCTCCTTGTTTAACTATGTATAAAATGTAAGATAGTTGACTTTTAGTGGTGCTTGTTTAACGATATATAGATAACCAGCTGGCTATTTTATGTGTTTCTTGCAGGTTGTCGTTAGCAGCTCCCTTACAAAATGTCAAAAAAACACAAAACTTAAGAACATGATAAATCAGTCCCTTTACATATGTTTTCTTTCACCTTTCCTTCAACGACTTCCAACATTTGCGTTGGAATACGGGTTCATATGGCCGAGTTGGTCTAAGGCGCCAGATTAAGGTTCTGGTCCGAAAGGGCGTGGGTTCGAATCCCACTGTGAACATCGTACGGCCCAATACTTTTGACCTTTCTGACTTAAGTTTCCAACATTTGTGTCGTTGACTTTTACATCGTTGACTTTTTACATCGATCGGAGTCGAACATTTGCGTCATCGTTGGCTTTTTTCTTCGACTTGCTCCATTCCGCATTGCGCACGCGCCGCCAAGGGCTCCCCACACCATCGCTTCAACCACAAACCACCTCCACGATAGAGAAGCATCTCATCACCCTATGTCACCACCTGTCTCTTCCATTCTTTGAAACCATACATCTGTTGCTCTCACTTGTTTGCTCCTGTTAGTGCAGGTCATGTCAAGCGTCATGACCAACAGAGGGAGAGCAGATGATGAGCACGAAAGATACAGGCTGCCCCAAAAAACCACTCCCACCACACAAGACAGGAGAAACGACTGCCAAGCACTCTGATCAAAGTAGACCGTCACCTCCTCCAAGTCCACTCTTTGATTACTAATTAGGTTTCAGCTACTACTGAGTCTGCTTACTACCTAGTTTTGAGTCCAATCGTAGAATAGTAAGTTTCCTTACTAATGCGTTTGATTAGCGGGTCAATTTGATCCTTCTACGTTTACATATGTTTTCTTTCACCTTTCCTTCAACGACTTCCAACATTTGCGTTGGAATACGGGTTCATATGGCCGAGTTGGTCTAAGGCGCCAGATTAAGGTTCTGGTCCGAAAGGGCGTGGGTTCGAATCCCACTGTGAACATCGTACGGCCCAATACTTTTGACCTTTCTGACTTAAGTTTCCAACATTTGTGTCGTTGACTTTTACATCGTTGACTTTTTACATCGATCGGAGTCGAACATTTGCGTCATCGTTGGCTTTTTTCTTCGACTTGCTCCATTCCGCATTGCGCACGCGCCGCCAAGGGCTCCCCACACCATCGCTTCAACCACAAACCACCTCCACGATAGAGAAGCATCTCATCACCCTATGTCACCACCTGTCTCTTCCATTCTTTGAAACCATACATCTGTTGCTCTCACTTGTTTGCTCCTGTTAGTGCAGGTCATGTCAAGCGTCATGACCAACAGAGGGAGAGCAGATGATGAGCACGAAAGATACAGGCTGCCCCAAAAAACCACTCCCACCACACAAGACAGGAGAAACGACTGCCAAGCACTCTGATCAAAGTAGACCGTCACCTCCTCCAAGTCCACTCTTTGATTACTAATTAGGTTTCAGCTACTACTGAGTCTGCTTACTACCTAGTTTTGAGTCCAATCGTAGAATAGTAAGTTTCCTTACTAATGCGTTTGATTAGCGGGTCAATTTGATCCTTCTACGTTTACATATGTTTTCTTTCACCTTTCCTTCAACGACTTCCAACATTTGCGTTGGAATACGGGTTCATATGGCCGAGTTGGTCTAAGGCGCCAGATTAAGGTTCTGGTCCGAAAGGGCGTGGGTTCGAATCCCACTGTGAACATCGTACGGCCCAATACTTTTGACCTTTCTGACTTAAGTTTCCAACATTTGTGTCGTTGACTTTTACATCGTTGACTTTTTACATCGATCGGAGTCGAACATTTGCGTCATCGTTGGCTTTTTTCTTCGACTTGCTCCATTCCGCAT
This sequence comes from Ceratodon purpureus, assembly GCA_014871385.1. Classification (NCBI taxonomy): domain Eukaryota; kingdom Viridiplantae; phylum Streptophyta; class Bryopsida; order Pseudoditrichales; family Ditrichaceae; genus Ceratodon; species Ceratodon purpureus. The sequence continues at coordinate 7,639,317 of CM026432.1, read as the reverse complement.
TGCGCACGCGCCGCCAAGGGCTCCCCACACCATCGCTTCAACCACAAACCACCTCCACGATAGAGAAGCATCTCATCACCCTATGTCACCACCTGTCTCTTCCATTCTTTGAAACCATACATCTGTTGCTCTCACTTGTTTGCTCCTGTTAGTGCAGGTCATGTCAAGCGTCATGACCAACAGAGGGAGAGCAGATGATGAGCACGAAAGATACAGGCTGCCCCAAAAAACCACTCCCACCACACAAGACAGGAGAAACGACTGCCAAGCACTCTGATCAAAGTAGACCGTCACCTCCTCCAAGTCCACTCTTTGATTACTAATTAGGTTTCAGCTACTACTGAGTCTGCTTACTACCTAGTTTTGAGTCCAATCGTAGAATAGTAAGTTTCCTTATTAATGCGTTTGATTAGCGGGTCAATTTGATCCTTCTACGTTTACATATGTTTTCTTTCACCTTTCCTTCAACGACTTCCAACATTTGCGTTGGAATACGGGTTCATATGGCCGAGTTGGTCTAAGGCGCCAGATTAAGGTTCTGGTCCGAAAGGGCGTGGGTTCGAATCCCACTGTGAACATCGTACGGCCCAATACTTTTGACCTTTCTGACTTAAGTTTCCAACATTTGTGTCGTTGACTTTTACATCGTTGACTTTTTACATCGATCGGAGTCGAACATTTGCGTCATCGTTGGCTTTTTTCTTCGACTTGCTCCATTCCGCATTGCGCACGCGCCGCCAAGGGCTCCCCACACCATCGCTTCAACCACAAACCACCTCCACGATAGAGAAGCATCTCATCACCCTATGTCACCACCTGTCTCTTCCATTCTTTGAAACCATACATCTGTTGCTCTCACTTGTTTGCTCCTGTTAGTGCAGGTCATGTCAAGCGTCATGACCAACAGAGGGAGAGCAGATGATGAGCACGAAAGATACAGGCTGCCCCAAAAAACCACTCCCACCACACAAGACAGGAGAAACGACTGCCAAGCACTCTGATCAAAGTAGACCGTCACCTCCTCCAAGTCCACTCTTTGATTACTAATTAGGTTTCAGCTACTACTGAGTCTGCTTACTACCTAGTTTTGAGTCCAATCGTAGAATAGTAAGTTTCCTTACTAATGCGTTTGATTAGCGGGTCAATTTGATCCTTCTACGTTTACATATGTTTTCTTTCACCTTTCCTTCAACGACTTCCAACATTTGCGTTGGAATACGGGTTCATATGGCCGAGTTGGTCTAAGGCGCCAGATTAAGGTTCTGGTCCGAAAGGGCGTGGGTTCGAATCCCACTGTGAACATCGTACGGCCCAATACTTTTGACCTTTCTGACTTAAGTTTCCAACATTTGTGTCGTTGACTTTTACATCGTTGACTTTTTACATCGATCGGAGTCGAGCATTTGCGTCATCGTTGGCTTTTTTCTTCGACTTGCTCCATTCCGCATTGCGCACGCGCCGCCAAGGGCTCCCCACACCATCGCTTCAACCACAAACCACCTCCACGATAGAGAAGCATCTCATCACCCTATGTCACCACCTGTCTCTTCCATTCTTTGAAACCATACATCTGTTGCTCTCACTTGTTTGCTCCTGTTAGTGCAGGTCATGTCAAGCGTCATGACCAACAGAGGGAGAGCAGATGATGAGCACGAAAGATACAGGCTGCCCCAAAAAACCACTCCCACCACACAAGACAGGAGAAACGACTGCCAAGCACTCTGATCAAAGTAGACCGTCACCTCCTCCAAGTCCACTCTTTGATTACTAATTAGGTTTCAGCTACTACTGAGTCTGCTTACTACCTAGTTTTGAGTCCAATCGTAGAATAGTAAGTTTCCTTATTAATGCGTTTGATTAGCGGGTCAATTTGATCCTTCTACGTTTACATATGTTTTCTTTCACCTTTCCTTCAACGACTTCCAACATTTGCGTTGGAATACGGGTTCATATGGCCGAGTTGGTCTAAGGCGCCAGATTAAGGTTCTGGTCCGAAAGGGCGTGGGTTCGAATCCCACTGTGAACATCGTACGGCCCAATACTTTTGACCTTTTTGACTTAAGTTTCCAACATTTGTGTCGTTGACTTTTACATCGTTGACTTTTTACATCGATCGGAGTCGAGCATTTGCGTCATCGTTGGCTTTTTTCTTCGACTTGCTCCATTCCGCATTGCGCACGCGCCGCCAAGGGCTCCCCACACCATCGCTTCAACCACAAACCACCTCCACGATAGAGAAGCATCTCATCACCCTATGTCACCACCTGTCTCTTCCATTCTTTGAAACCATACATCTGTTGCTCTCACTTGTTTGCTCCTGTTAGTGCAGGTCATGTCAAGCGTCATGACCAACAGAGGGAGAGCAGATGATGAGCACGAAAGATACAGGCTGCCCCAAAAAACCACTCCCACCACACAAGACAGGAGAAACGACTGCCAAGCACTCTGATCAAAGTAGACCGTCACCTCCTCCAAGTCCACTCTTTGATTACTAATTAGGTTTCAGCTACTACTGAGTCTGCTTACTACCTAGTTTTGAGTCCAATCGTAGAATAGTAAGTTTCCTTACTAATGCGTTTGATTAGCGGGTCAATTTGATCCTTCTACGTTTACATATGTTTTCTTTCACCTTTCCTTCAACGACTTCCAACATTTGCGTTGGAATACGGGTTCATATGGCCGAGTTGGTCTAAGGCGCCAGATTAAGGTTCTGGTCCGAAAGGGCGTGGGTTCGAATCCCACTGTGAACATCGTACGGCCCAATACTTTTGACCTTTCTGACTTAAGTTTCCAACATTTGTGTCGTTGACTTTTACATCGTTGACTTTTTACATCGATCGGAGTCGAGCATTTGCGTCATCGTTGGCTTTTTTCTTCGACTTGCTCCATTCCGCATTGCGCACGCGCCGCCAAGGGCTCCCCACACCATCGCTTCAACCACAAACCACCTCCACGATAGAGAAGCATCTCATCACCCTATGTCACCACCTGTCTCTTCCATTCTTTGAAACCATACATCTGTTGCTCTCACTTGTTTGCTCCTGTTAGTGCAGGTCATGTCAAGCGTCATGACCAACAGAGGGAGAGCAGATGATGAGCACGAAAGATACAGGCTGCCCCAAAAAACCACTCCCACCACACAAGACAGGAGAAACGACTGCCAAGCACTCTGATCAAAGTAGACCGTCACCTCCTCCAAGTCCACTCTTTGATTACTAATTAGGTTTCAGCTACTACTGAGTCTGCTTACTACCTAGTTTTGAGTCCAATCGTAGAATAGTAAGTTTCCTTACTAATGCGTTTGATTAGCGGGTCAATTTGATCCTTCTACGTTTACATATGTTTTCTTTCACCTTTCCTTCAACGACTTCCAACATTTGCGTTGGAATACGGGTTCATATGGCCGAGTTGGTCTAAGGCGCCAGATTAAGGTTCTGGTCCGAAAGGGCGTGGGTTCGAATCCCACTGTGAACATCGTACGGCCCAATACTTTTGACCTTTCTGACTTAAGTTTCCAACATTTGTGTCGTTGACTTTTACATCGTTGACTTTTTACATCGATCGGAGTCGAGCATTTGCGTCATCGTTGGCTTTTTTCTTCGACTTGCTCCATTCCGCATTGCGCACGCGCCGCCAAGGGCTCCCCACACCATCGCTTCAACCACAAACCACCTCCACGATAGAGAAGCATCTCATCACCCTATGTCACCACCTGTCTCTTCCATTCTTTGAAACCATACATCTGTTGCTCTCACTTGTTTGCTCCTGTTAGTGCAGGTCATGTCAAGCGTCATGACCAACAGAGGGAGAGCAGATGATGAGCACGAAAGATACAGGCTGCCCCAAAAAACCACTCCCACCACACAAGACAGGAGAAACGACTGCCAAGCACTCTGATCAAAGTAGACCGTCACCTCCTCCAAGTCCACTCTTTGATTACTAATTAGGTTTCAGCTACTACTGAGTCTGCTTACTACCTAGTTTTGAGTCCAATCGTAGAATAGTAAGTTTCCTTACTAATGCGTTTGATTAGCGGGTCAATTTGATCCTTCTACGTTTACATATGTTTTCTTTCACCTTTCCTTCAACGACTTCCAACATTTGCGTTGGAATACGGGTTCATATGGCCGAGTTGGTCTAAGGCGCCAGATTAAGGTTCTGGTCCGAAAGGGCGTGGGTTCGAATCCCACTGTGAACATCGTACGGCCCAATACTTTTGACCTTTCTGACTTAAGTTTCCAACATTTGTGTCGTTGACTTTTACATCGTTGACTTTTTACATCGATCGGAGTCGAGCATTTGCGTCATCGTTGGCTTTTTTCTTCGACTTGCTCCATTCCGCATTGCGCACGCGCCGCCAAGGGCTCCCCACACCATCGCTTCAACCACAAACCACCTCCACGATAGAGAAGCATCTCATCACCCTATGTCACCACCTGTCTCTTCCATTCTTTGAAACCATACATCTGTTGCTCTCACTTGTTTGCTCCTGTTAGTGCAGGTCATGTCAAGCGTCATGACCAACAGAGGGAGAGCAGATGATGAGCACGAAAGATACAGGCTGCCCCAAAAAACCACTCCCACCACACAAGACAGGAGAAACGACTGCCAAGCACTCTGATCAAAGTAGACCGTCACCTCCTCCAAGTCCACTCTTTGATTACTAATTAGGTTTCAGCTACTACTGAGTCTGCTTACTACCTAGTTTTGAGTCCAATCGTAGAATAGTAAGTTTCCTTACTAATGCGTTTGATTAGCGGGTCAATTTGATCCTTCTACGTTTACATATGTTTTCTTTCACCTTTCCTTCAACGACTTCCAACATTTGCGTTGGAATACGGGTTCATATGGCCGAGTTGGTCTAAGGCGCCAGATTAAGGTTCTGGTCCGAAAGGGCGTGGGTTCGAATCCCACTGTGAACATCGTACGGCCCAATACTTTTGACCTTTCTGACTTAAGTTTCCAACATTTGTGTCGTTGACTTTTACATCGTTGACTTTTTACATCGATCGGAGTCGAGCATTTGCGTCATCGTTGGCTTTTTTCTTCGACTTGCTCCATTCCGCATTGCGCACGCGCCGCCAAGGGCTCCCCACACCATCGCTTCAACCACAAACCACCTCCACGATAGAGAAGCATCTCATCACCCTATGTCACCACCTGTCTCTTCCATTCTTTGAAACCATACATCTGTTGCTCTCACTTGTTTGCTCCTGTTAGTGCAGGTCATGTCAAGCGTCATGACCAACAGAGGGAGAGCAGATGATGAGCACGAAAGATACAGGCTGCCCCAAAAAACCACTCCCACCACACAAGACAGGAGAAACGACTGCCAAGCACTCTGATCAAAGTAGACCGTCACCTCCTCCAAGTCCACTCTTTGATTACTAATTAGGTTTCAGCTACTACTGAGTCTGCTTACTACCTAGTTTTGAGTCCAATCGTAGAATAGTAAGTTTCCTTACTAATGCGTTTGATTAGCGGGTCAATTTGATCCTTCTACGTTTACATATGTTTTCTTTCACCTTTCCTTCAACGACTTCCAACATTTGCGTTGGAATACGGGTTCATATGGCCGAGTTGGTCTAAGGCGCCAGATTAAGGTTCTGGTCCGAAAGGGCGTGGGTTCGAATCCCACTGTGAACATCGTACGGCCCAATACTTTTGACCTTTCTGACTTAAGTTTCCAACATTTGTGTCGTTGACTTTTACATCGTTGACTTTTTACATCGATCGGAGTCGAGCATTTGCGTCATCGTTGGCTTTTTTCTTCGACTTGCTCCATTCCGCATTGCGCACGCGCCGCCAAGGGCTCCCCACACCATCGCTTCAACCACAAACCACCTCCACGATAGAGAAGCATCTCATCACCCTATGTCACCACCTGTCTCTTCCATTCTTTGAAACCATACATCTGTTGCTCTCACTTGTTTGCTCCTGTTAGTGCAGGTCATGTCAAGCGTCATGACCAACAGAGGGAGAGCAGATGATGAGCACGAAAGATACAGGCTGCCCCAAAAAACCACTCCCACCACACAAGACAGGAGAAACGACTGCCAAGCACTCTGATCAAAGTAGACCGTCACCTCCTCCAAGTCCACTCTTTGATTACTAATTAGGTTTCAGCTACTACTGAGTCTGCTTACTACCTAGTTTTGAGTCCAATCGTAGAATAGTAAGTTTCCTTACTAATGCGTTTGATTAGCGGGTCAATTTGATCCTTCTACGTTTACATATGTTTTCTTTCACCTTTCCTTCAACGACTTCCAACATTTGCGTTGGAATACGGGTTCATATGGCCGAGTTGGTCTAAGGCGCCAGATTAAGGTTCTGGTCCGAAAGGGCGTGGGTTCGAATCCCACTGTGAACATCGTACGGCCCAATACTTTTGACCTTTCTGACTTAAGTTTCCAACATTTGTGTCGTTGACTTTTACATCGTTGACTTTTTACATCGATCGGAGTCGAGCATTTGCGTCATCGTTGGCTTTTTTCTTCGACTTGCTCCATTCCGCATTGCGCACGCGCCGCCAAGGGCTCCCCACACCATCGCTTCAACCACAAACCACCTCCACGATAGAGAAGCATCTCATCACCCTATGTCACCACCTGTCTCTTCCATTCTTTGAAACCATACATCTGTTGCTCTCACTTGTTTGCTCCTGTTAGTGCAGGTCATGTCAAGCGTCATGACCAACAGAGGGAGAGCAGATGATGAGCACGAAAGATACAGGCTGCCCCAAAAAACCACTCCCACCACACAAGACAGGAGAAACGACTGCCAAGCACTCTGATCAAAGTAGACCGTCACCTCCTCCAAGTCCACTCTTTGATTACTAATTAGGTTTCAGCTACTACTGAGTCTGCTTACTACCTAGTTTTGAGTCCAATCGTAGAATAGTAAGTTTCCTTACTAATGCGTTTGATTAGCGGGTCAATTTGATCCTTCTACGTTTACATATGTTTTCTTTCACCTTTCCTTCAACGACTTCCAACATTTGCGTTGGAATACGGGTTCATATGGCCGAGTTGGTCTAAGGCGCCAGATTAAGGTTCTGGTCCGAAAGGGCGTGGGTTCGAATCCCACTGTGAACATCGTACGGCCCAATACTTTTGACCTTTCTGACTTAAGTTTCCAACATTTGTGTCGTTGACTTTTACATCGTTGACTTTTTACATCGATCGGAGTCGAGCATTTGCGTCATCGTTGGCTTTTTTCTTCGACTTGCTCCATTCCGCATTGCGCACGCGCCGCCAAGGGCTCCCCACACCATCGCTTCAACCACAAACCACCTCCACGATAGAGAAGCATCTCATCACCCTATGTCACCACCTGTCTCTTCCATTCTTTGAAACCATACATCTGTTGCTCTCACTTGTTTGCTCCTGTTAGTGCAGGTCATGTCAAGCGTCATGACCAACAGAGGGAGAGCAGATGATGAGCACGAAAGATACAGGCTGCCCCAAAAAACCACTCCCACCACACAAGACAGGAGAAACGACTGCCAAGCACTCTGATCAAAGTAGACCGTCACCTCCTCCAAGTCCACTCTTTGATTACTAATTAGGTTTCAGCTACTACTGAGTCTGCTTACTACCTAGTTTTGAGTCCAATCGTAGAATAGTAAGTTTCCTTACTAATGCGTTTGATTAGCGGGTCAATTTGATCCTTCTACGTTTACATATGTTTTCTTTCACCTTTCCTTCAACGACTTCCAACATTTGCGTTGGAATACGGGTTCATATGGCCGAGTTGGTCTAAGGCGCCAGATTAAGGTTCTGGTCCGAAAGGGCGTGGGTTCGAATCCCACTGTGAACATCGTACGGCCCAATACTTTTGACCTTTCTGACTTAAGTTTCCAACATTTGTGTCGTTGACTTTTACATCGTTGACTTTTTACATCGATCGGAGTCGAGCATTTGCGTCATCGTTGGCTTTTTTCTTCGACTTGCTCCATTCCGCATTGCGCACGCGCCGCCAAGGGCTCCCCACACCATCGCTTCAACCACAAACCACCTCCACGATAGAGAAGCATCTCATCACCCTATGTCACCACCTGTCTCTTCCATTCTTTGAAACCATACATCTGTTGCTCTCACTTGTTTGCTCCTGTTAGTGCAGGTCATGTCAAGCGTCATGACCAACAGAGGGAGAGCAGATGATGAGCACGAAAGATACAGGCTGCCCCAAAAAACCACTCCCACCACACAAGACAGGAGAAACGACTGCCAAGCACTCTGATCAAAGTAGACCGTCACCTCCTCCAAGTCCACTCTTTGATTACTAATTAGGTTTCAGCTACTACTGAGTCTGCTTACTACCTAGTTTTGAGTCCAATCGTAGAATAGTAAGTTTCCTTACTAATGCGTTTGATTAGCGGGTCAATTTGATCCTTCTACGTTTACATATGTTTTCTTTCACCTTTCCTTCAACGACTTCCAACATTTGCGTTGGAATACGGGTTCATATGGCCGAGTTGGTCTAAGGCGCCAGATTAAGGTTCTGGTCCGAAAGGGCGTGGGTTCGAATCCCACTGTGAACATCGTACGGCCCAATACTTTTGACCTTTCTGACTTAAGTTTCCAACATTTGTGTCGTTGACTTTTACATCGTTGACTTTTTACATCGATCGGAGTCGAGCATTTGCGTCATCGTTGGCTTTTTTCTTCGACTTGCTCCATTCCGCATTGCGCACGCGCCGCCAAGGGCTCCCCACACCATCGCTTCAACCACAAACCACCTCCACGATAGAGAAGCATCTCATCACCCTATGTCACCACCTGTCTCTTCCATTCTTTGAAACCATACATCTGTTGCTCTCACTTGTTTGCTCCTGTTAGTGCAGGTCATGTCAAGCGTCATGACCAACAGAGGGAGAGCAGATGATGAGCACGAAAGATACAGGCTGCCCCAAAAAACCACTCCCACCACACAAGACAGGAGAAACGACTGCCAAGCACTCTGATCAAAGTAGACCGTCACCTCCTCCAAGTCCACTCTTTGATTACTAATTAGGTTTCAGCTACTACTGAGTCTGCTTACTACCTAGTTTTGAGTCCAATCGTAGAATAGTAAGTTTCCTTACTAATGCGTTTGATTAGCGGGTCAATTTGATCCTTCTACGTTTACATATGTTTTCTTTCACCTTTCCTTCAACGACTTCCAACATTTGCGTTGGAATACGGGTTCATATGGCCGAGTTGGTCTAAGGCGCCAGATTAAGGTTCTGGTCCGAAAGGGCGTGGGTTCGAATCCCACTGTGAACATCGTACGGCCCAATACTTTTGACCTTTCTGACTTAAGTTTCCAACATTTGTGTCGTTGACTTTTACATCGTTGACTTTTTACATCGATCGGAGTCGAGCATTTGCGTCATCGTTGGCTTTTTTCTTCGACTTGCTCCATTCCGCATTGCGCACGCGCCGCCAAGGGCTCCCCACACCATCGCTTCAACCACAAACCACCTCCACGATAGAGAAGCATCTCATCACCCTATGTCACCACCTGTCTCTTCCATTCTTTGAAACCATACATCTGTTGCTCTCACTTGTTTGCTCCTGTTAGTGCAGGTCATGTCAAGCGTCATGACCAACAGAGGGAGAGCAGATGATGAGCACGAAAGATACAGGCTGCCCCAAAAAACCACTCCCACCACACAAGACAGGAGAAACGACTGCCAAGCACTCTGATCAAAGTAGACCGTCACCTCCTCCAAGTCCACTCTTTGATTACTAATTAGGTTTCAGCTACTACTGAGTCTGCTTACTACCTAGTTTTGAGTCCAATCGTAGAATAGTAAGTTTCCTTACTAATGCGTTTGATTAGCGGGTCAATTTGATCCTTCTACGTTTACATATGTTTTCTTTCACCTTTCCTTCAACGACTTCCAACATTTGCGTTGGAATACGGGTTCATATGGCCGAGTTGGTCTAAGGCGCCAGATTAAGGTTCTGGTCCGAAAGGGCGTGGGTTCGAATCCCACTGTGAACATCGTACGGCCCAATACTTTTGACCTTTCTGACTTAAGTTTCCAACATTTGTGTCGTTGACTTTTACATCGTTGACTTTTTACATCGATCGGAGTCGAGCATTTGCGTCATCGTTGGCTTTTTTCTTCGACTTGCTCCATTCCGCATTGCGCACGCGCCGCCAAGGGCTCCCCACACCATCGCTTCAACCACAAACCACCTCCACGATAGAGAAGCATCTCATCACCCTATGTCACCACCTGTCTCTTCCATTCTTTGAAACCATACATCTGTTGCTCTCACTTGTTTGCTCCTGTTAGTGCAGGTCATGTCAAGCGTCATGACCAACAGAGGGAGAGCAGATGATGAGCACGAAAGATACAGGCTGCCCCAAAAAACCACTCCCACCACACAAGACAGGAGAAACGACTGCCAAGCACTCTGATCAAAGTAGACCGTCACCTCCTCCAAGTCCACTCTTTGATTACTAATTAGGTTTCAGCTTTTATGGCTTAAAAGATGCCCTCATGGGCGAGGTATGGGCTGATGTGGCCGGGTTTGGAAGGATATGGGGGGGAGGTATCGTTCTCTTTCCTTGTTGTTGTATGATTTTGTGAGGTGTGCTCGAGTGATGAGAGCTGAGACTTAAATCGGACATATGTATTTTGTGAGCGGAATTTGAACACGTTCATTTGTGGAATTGAAGGTCATGGGCATGCGTTTTTTTAGCGTTTATGTCTTTTGAAGTGAAGCTTTTATGACTGTTTTGTGAGCATTTGAGTGAGGAACAAAGATTTTGTACCTCTCCTATACTCGCAATTCTTACTGAAGCAAAGTGAAATTTAGAAGGAGTGTTAAAGTTGTTGTTATATTACCATAGAACTATCACTCTTATAGATAGCATTCGTAAATCTTGAGTCATGAGCAAATAGGTTGAGTAGTTCACAGTGCCACTCAAGATTTTGATAGTAAAGTTTGAAAGCTTATATGTTATGGAATGTAGTTTTGATGAAAATTTGTTTTAGATGAAAAATTGATAAATTGTGTCAAAGTGTCTTAGCTTTCAGAAGAGCTATCACTTATCTCAATCAGAGCTCTGGAACGTTTTTTGTGACTGTTTTAGTACTGCTGGTTTAGAAGAGGTCCGAATGGAAGAATTGAAGATTTGAAGACTTGAAGAATTGAAGAGTCAAGTGAAGATCTACATTGCGAGGACTTATCTTATATTGTGGGCATGTGGCTTTGTTATTCCTAGCCTGATTTGGTGGCTTGTTGTGAATTTTGCATTGTGAACCTTGTTGCAGGTGTGGTCTGGATTGAAGCACTGGATTTGTGATTTCACTTCATTTTCTGTAGTCATTTTTGGCTTTGTAAACCTTGTTGCGGGTTTGGCGTGAGGTAACAATCATGGCCTTACCTCATTAATTGTCGTGAGCAACGAAGTTGGGTTAACCCTTAAACGTCGTGCAGTGTGGAAAATACACTAAAAAGGTGACCCGAGGGGTGTCCCTGGACGTTTAAAGGTTAATGGCCCACATGGTTGAATTTTATGTTGTTCTCGCATCCGTCTTACCGTCCCCCGTCCGTCTCCCGTCCGTCTTACCTGTCCCGTATCCCTTGGTTTCTTATCCCCTGCTTGACCCTTGAGCCCCTAGAGCCATAACAGAATTGGCCAACGGAGAGCTAATTGAAGATTCAAGGACCGAGGAGATATTGATCAAGAATCCATCCTCTCTAAGTCACTTTCAACTGCAGCCAAAATCCCTGTGATTTCCCATAGCAAATCCCTCTCTATTCGAGAACGCCGGATGACGTTAGAGACTGAGAACGTTTCTTTACTGCAATATGCACTGTTACCAGATTGTGAGTTGAGAGAAGCAAGTACAGCTCAAATTTTCAGTAAGGTTATAGCGCCAAACGTCTCAAATTCATCAGTGAAGGAGGTTGCGGGATCGATTAGAAAAGAGATAATACTGAAGGTAGATTTTGAACAAGAAGAACAACTTATCTTTGAAAAACACATTCAAGAAGCCTAGAATACAACAGTCTTGGGACATTTACCAATAGCGGGACTCAATCATTGTGAGGTTCAGAAGTAGGCCAAGGCCAACTTACATGAAAGTTTTCTCACCATATCCCTTATAGAAAATGGTTATTTTAAAGCAACATTTTCCAAGAATGAAGGAGTTGAACATATGTTTCAATACTCTCATTTCTTGAAATCCAGGGAAATGATTTTCTCCACCTAGAGCGTTGATTTCTCCTCTAAAAAAGGAGGAATCATTGGCAAAAATACAATATCCGGTGTGGGCTCAATTCCTGGGAATACCAGAGTTTGTTAGAAACGAAGAATGCCTTCGTATTCTTCAAAAAAGACTTGGGACAATATTGTCGATAGACCTTTCAAAGAATTATAGATGCAAGACATCAGGACTTAGAGTTTGAGTGTTAGTCTTTGATATTGAAAAACTTCCTTTAGTCTCTAAAACTCCCATGGGAGTAGGAAAACCATTCAAGATACACAAGATAGTATACTCTGGAAAACCTGATCAATGGGTGCGTTGTAAAGCATATGGACATACCATTGGTTAGTGCTCAGCTGGTATTGATAAGAATCCCAAAGGACCTCTTTTTTCACATCAATTGCCAAGAGATCCTCCAAGTTTTGAGGCACAATCCCGACCTTATAGGAAAGGGATGTATAAAGATTCACTACAACAAATCCAGCCCAATGTGACTGGGTTTTATGACTAAAATAGGGCATAAACCAAAATGTGACTTATACTGTTTCCAGTCATTTTGAGTCAGTCGCTCCGGACAATCTGACTAGCGGTCACATCGGACATTTTTTGTTCCCGATACTGCGTTCCCATGGTGTTTTGGGACCTCGAGTAGGGACCTGCTCTGGGACTTGGGAAAATATGACTCTATAGAGTCATATATTATTGACTACACAGCGTCATCAATATGATATAGTTGACTAAGTACAGTCAACCATATATGACTCTACAGTCACCAATATAGTATAGATGACTAAGTATAGTCAACCATACATGACTCTACAGACGCGATGGAATTTAAAAATATGTGGTTGATTCAATAGATGTAATGAAATCTAGGGATACATTCTATAGATGTGGTATAATCTAGAAGTACATGTTGATTTAATAGATGTGTATTTAAATTCAATATATTTTTAAATTTACATTATATGTAGATCTAGATTGTTTCCAGACCTAGATTATATCTATATCTACATCTAATCTAGATCTAATCTACATCATATCTAGATCTAGATTATAACTATATCTACATTACAGTAATCTACATTACAGTAATCTACATTATAGTCAAAAGCGACATCATGCGAAGTAACTATGACAAATTCCTCCACGCACACAAGCATTGTCTTTTCAAAAATTTGTCAGCAACATCCTGCAGCAACGCATGTTAAGGTCGTAAGTTTAAGCAAAATGGGATGGGCGGGTCAGAAAACTCTTGTCTGATCGTATGATGTTCCGGCAGAAAAGGTAGCACGTGCTCAACTGACCTAAAGCAACAAAACAGACTTTCACAGGAATGTCAAGTTCTAAGTGTTTACTGCCAAAAAGATTCGTACCCATGTAAAAGCCTCCGCGTGATCTGTGTTCCACTTATAGTGGATGTTCATACCGAATATACAGGCAACAAGTGAAAAGAGAGCCACCACTACAATAGCTGAACTGAGAATCAACTCCAACTGCACCAACCAAAAATCCCACTCTTGAATGTTTGAGGATCCATTCACGATTGCGCACGGTCAAATGAACAGATAAGTAGAACCACAAACACTGTAGGTGAAGCAAGGTCACTGAAACATATTTTAAGAATGTGAAATACCTGAATAAGCTGATTTCCATGATTGTCAAGCTGTTTGGAAAAAGCGGAAACAGTGAAGGCATCAGAACAGCGCAAATATATATCAATCATAAGACTGCTGCACTAAATTTGTTCTTTCTGCCGACAGTCATCTGCAATTAGACAGTTACTAAGTTTGAAACCAAGAATACGTGTCTTGTTGCTAGTTGAAGACGCCGGTGAATGCCGACCCATTTTTCTTGAATGCTTGGTACTTGCTATTCGTTTCATCATCAGGCCATGTTTGTGTGGGCCGGTTCACTGGTACCCATATGCATTCGCCTTTCTTGCTTTCATCGTCGAGCAGGCTAAAAGTAGCTGTACACCAGTTCAAACTTGAGTAAGAGCAATACCTGGACATAGACCAAGGTTATGTAGTAACAGCAGAAACATATAGTAGTGAGTATTCTGGTGTTTTCATAGTGTAGACTTTTACCTTCCAATATTCTTTCCATCTTCACGAAACCCATTTGGTCCCGGAAGTAGTCTCTAAGAAATACTGGGACGTCTTCTAAAAGAGGTGTCTCCACATACTCAGGACAGAGCGAATTCACCCGAATTCCCATCCCCAAGTGAGCAAGTGATCTTGTAAACATTGCTACGCCACCTGCATTGTGCATTTCTGTCAAACTTTTCTACTCACACATTTACATCTTTCATTGAACTTGAATTGAGATCTGAATCCGTGCTGACCTTTGCTTGCACTGTAAATAGGCCCAAACGGCACAGGGATGAAGCTGGCTGCGGAACCCAGATTCAATATCAAACCTCCTCGTTCTTTCATTTCTTGTATCTGAGCAGAAACCAAGAGAATGGGTTTCATTTTTGAAGACAAGGGTATTTCTGGATGCTAATGAAGGACGAGAAAAGTGTAACTCAGATGAAGGAGATGAACCTTACCGCTTTGCTTGTGCCGTCAATGAAGGCAATGAGATTGACCTCAATCACTTTTCGCCAGGAATCAACCCCAGCCCCGTAGAAGGGCTCACCGTCCCCCACACCAGCGTTGTTGATACATATATCAAGTCGTCCAAAGACATTCTGGTGGCGGGCAAATGCTGCGGCCAGGTCATTTGAATCAATCATACCAGGTAAGCGCTTTGGAATTTTTAACTACTGGTTATATCAATTGTTTCAGTTTTCTCATGGATTGATTGATTTAGGAGGTTCCTACCAGTTTTGGGAACATCACAATCAATGAATATTGCCGAAGGAGAGTTTGGCCTGTATGATATCTTTGCATGTGCTTCTTCCACCAAACGGACGGTTTCCTCTCCTTTCGTGGTCATCATGTCCAGTACTGTAATTTGCACGCCTCTACTGGCTAGAGCGACTGCCAGGGCCCTTCCTGCAGAGGTCATAGATAATGAATGATTATTTATGAATATCATGTGTATGAGTTGCCTCTAGTTGCAATTCTACTTATGAACACTCGAGATAAAACATACCGATTCCACCTCCTGCGCCCGTGATGAAAGCAGCTTGACCCCGTTCAACCTTCATTTCTGTTTGCTGATCTGAGTCATCCACCTGTAATTTTACGTTGCAAAACAGCCAAGGTTTATTTGAATGATGGGCACTTTACGGTACTCATTTTCAGTTCAGCAGATATCTAATGCAAATTCAAACGACGAATGCTAATTAAGTGTAAGAATTGTGCATGATCGTGTGTAGGTGGCATACAGATGAAATTCAACATACAGATGAAATTCAACCGAACCCAAATTCAGCGACTTGACACATGGAAATAAACGACAACAAAGCAAGAAACTGAATCATCGCTCCATTCAATCACTCACTCACTCACCCGGTTCTCTACTCCATGGGCTTAGGAGCCTGGATCTTGACAAAGGTGCAAGTGCAAATGACGAGCAGCATCACAATCAAGAATTGAACAACGCCGAAACAAAAACCTTCAAACAAAAACCCCCAAACAAAAACCTTCAAACAAAAAACAAGCCACCAGACTTCAAAGTGTCAGGATCTACTAGACCAAGTACATGCAGAATGATTGAAACTACAATCAGATCAAAAATAGCATGAAATGGATCAATTATAACACTTGCATATGTCAATACTAGAAAATCGCAACATGAAGACCACTTACTTATCGTGTGGATGTCTTCAAGACAACACACTTGCCCATCCTCTGAGAATCCAAATCGACGTTAGCACCATCCTCCTCAGCTTCGTCTTCTAGATTAACATCCAACATCTGCATAACACCAAAATCACGCCTAAATCAACATCAACCGATCTTGACATCAACCGATCTGTTGAAAAAATCAACACATCTCTAACAAAAAAATTGACCCGACACTCTTACTTTTCCAGTACATTATCCCTGCATCACTTTCATGGTAACCAGATCCAGACTATGCAACAAAACTAACCCTAATTGAACAAAAAAGCGCGTTACCCTAAACCCCAACTCCACCCACTGCCATCCAAACTTGCAAAATCAACACGCAGAAACCAGACTGGAAACGGAACAAAAGCTAGAAATCATCACACAAACGACATCCCGATCCTTCTTACATAACTCCGTTCTAAGAAAAAAGACCAAAGACAAACCCTAACTACTCACATAACCACACCACCAAACACAAACCCTCCCATGTCTCTCTATACTCACATCTCATCCCAAGAAAAGAAAGCAACCGTTACCATCGATTACCGAACGCAAACCCAATTCGAAGCAAGCTTGCCAGCCCACCAGACTAAACTCACATCCGCCTCGAAGCTCCCCAAGGCGCCAACATGATCCGCAAGTCCAACACAACTCACAATGCTGAGAGTATTGGATTTAAATCTCTGAGTCCTTGTCTGTTTATTGTATGACGCATTTTGTCAACATAGCAGAGGAAACTGTTCGAAGACAAAAATCACCCATATACTAGAGTGGGACTTTCCGGAAATATCCATATCTCACTCAACGAACACTCCAAAGTTGTAGATTTATTGTAGTAAAATCTGTTCGTAGATGGTTTCTTCCCTAATCACATCCTCGCAGAGATTCGAAGCGAAATCAACGATTCCAAAAATGTTGAAAACTATTCCTCCAGTCGAACATTTTCTGGCAAATTAACGATTTTGAAGACTCCAGACTTAGAACCACCCAGCGCAGGGAAGTATTTTTGGTACTTTTGCTCACTTAGGACCACCAGATCAATGTAACGGAGACACGTAACTGCAGTGCATTCCACATTCTGCTCAAAATTCCCCTTGTCATTTTTCAAGTCACAAAGGACTGATTCTGGACAGCTTGTCATTTATGCCAGTGACCCCAGGGACACATTTTCTATTAGTGTACATACTGGTTATATGTATTATGAATCAAAGTGCTAGTTATGTCATGATCTTCAAATGGGAAATTGAATTTGGAACCCTAAACCTTTAGACAGAGGTTTTATTTTATATAATTTGTGCTAGTCCAATTAATAATATGCATTCCATAAATATAAGAACAATAATAAATTATTATACAAGGTCAAATTACTAAGAGTCTTTTAAAAAGGACTATGAGAAGGTAGTACATTCTACAAATTAAAAGTATGTAACTACTATTCGTCGACCATATGTTTATTTTATGTTTAACTATCAAACGTAATTAATTAAAAAAATATAATATCTAAACCAACAGATAATGCATGCTTATAGTAATGAAATGAACTTGAAATCCTCAGATTCACCTAAAACATAGTTGGAGTGCAAGTACCTTGAACTCATCAAGGAAATTCCAAATGTTCTTCAGTTCTTGATTTACATAATCTACTACTAATTCTTTTACAAATTGAAAAAAATCCTAGACATATTTATATAAAGATTATTCCAGATTTAAATAAAGACTACATGACTACATATGGTCACCCAAATCAACTTTATTACAACACTCAGTCATACAAAAACCAATGACCAATATAAGTAAACCTAACTATCTACATGACAGTCATAACGACTACATTATATTGGCAATTAGCTCAACACCTCAAAGTAATATGGGAAGGCAACTAATAATGGTTCAATTGTCAGTGAAGGAAATTTATAGCATGATTATTAGTACAAGCAATTTTCATGCATCTGGAAAGCAGTAGGAAGCTAGAGAGAGTGGAGTCATAATATTTGGTGACTTTCATTCAAATACGTATTCATTTTTTACAGTTGAATTCTAAATATCTAGTGATTCTAATTATGTGAAACTACTTTTCTACTATGTACGTGCAAATGAAGATTATGGACGTACTCTAATTTCACAGCACTTATCAATTAGGGCCACAAGTAGAAGATTCTGTCTAGTCATTTCATTGAAATCCATGAGTGAGATTAGTAAGTTTAAAGACTTTAGGACTACATGCAGTCACTCTAATGACATCCATTACGCAACGGAGTCATACAAGAATCTATGACCAATACCATATGACTATGTTAGTATGACTGCAGATAGTAAGCACTCAATGCATGAGTATGGGAACATCGCAGGGGAACATATGGCTCGTTCCCGAAGACGTTCCCACCCAGGTCCTCAAAAAAATGACTGGGTACATAACTAGTTCGTGACTAGTCCATGACTGGACCCTATTATAACTGATGTTTGACTAAACTAATGACTCATGTGACTAGGCGGTCACATGGGCCGGTTTACATCTAGTCACATTGGGCTGGATTTGTTGTAGTGATTCTTATAGACCGGGATATAAGAATAATCAGAATTTCAAAAAGCAGCAGACATGTTGGAAGAAAAGAAGCGATAATTATATTCATAAGCAAGATCACAGGCCTCATTGGAATGATAAAGAGAAACTTGTACAAGGAGAAGCACGAGGAATGGAAGCTGCAAGAGCTGGATACGGAGCACAGACTACAAGAATATCGAAGACAGTGCAAGGTCAAGAAACAAAAGATCAAGAAGATGGACACTCTGCTTTGTCAAGAACATGGGAGGTCATGGTACAAGGGGAGGTCAGGGTGCAAGACAAAGAGAGATGTCATGAACCTTCAACCAAGATCATGGACGTGGAGCTTCCAACTCAATTGCAAGAACGTAATCACTCATCACATATTGGATCAGGGGAAGAAAAAGAAGGTCACCAGGCTCCAAGGTTTGATAATTTAACACCTTCAATCTCACAAGTTGGAAGAAAAGAATCAAGTGAAGTTAACAAAAATATCATGCAAAATATACAACCCATACAGATCAGATACACATTGAAATGATACTATCTCCAAATTATCTATTTCTTTCTTAGGACAACTTCTCCCTCGCAGTGAAGCCAAGGTTCTCAAACAATGATTGTTTCTACAAATTCTTCATAAATCACAAACAAAGGAGAGAGTACAATGAAATAAGAGAAGAAATGAGATAGGAAGTGAAAGACAAGAAGAAGAGAGAAATTTACTGTGCTTTGATCAAAGGTAAAGATGTTCATAATTCGAAGCAAGAGCTCAACCTGGTTCAACTTTGGAGTTTGAGCAAAAGAGAACCTAGTTCCAATTGTATCAAAGCCGACCATATATTGGATAGTAGATTAGTTCTTTATAATACCCAACGTAGAAAAAGTTAGGTTCTGTCTTGGTCCTAGTTTAAAGCTTTCGGGTTAAATATTAAAGAATTTATCAATTTTATTGGTTGAAATTCAAAAAGTTTGGGTTGGCCTTTGAAGAGCTCAAGTATTAGATCCGCAGTTGCTTATCAAATATACAAGATATCTCACATTTCTTTCTTTTGAATGCTTATATAAAAGCTTTTTTAATACTGCCTTAATCCACATTGAACATAAAAAAAAACACATCATAAAATATAAAGAATAATTTATAAAAAATAATATTGGCAAGTATAATTGTTCCTTTATTCAACGTTTGGCCCATTAAATATCATTAAACTAAGTTCATAAAAAGTTTGCGCACTTATTCTGTTGACGAGGAACTGGAGAGGGTTTTGCCCAGAAAAATATGAAGAGAAATGAGCGTTGTGACCGTCATCGTAATGTCCTTTGGTATTATTGGTCCTATATGATTGTGAAAAGAAAGAAGAGATTGAAGTTGGAGTTGAAAATTTAAAAGGTTGTTTGAAAGGTTATATAGATTATATAGATGGCTATTCAAAAGGTTATTGTAAAAGTTATTTCAAACAATATTTAAAAATCAATTGACATATTTTGAAAACAAAAGCAAAGCTTGACTTCATTCATTTTTTTGTATAAATTTTATTTTATTTTATTTTATTTTTAAATAAACACCTTTCATTTCTTACTCGTTAGTTTTGGTTTTTTTAGATTTTTTTTACAAAGTGGTCTTCAAGCAATTTTCAAATTTACACACTGCAAACCATCATTCAAAAATTGAATAACTTTGTTTTTAACTTTACTTTAATTTCGTCGACAAGGTATTCAGAGAGAGTTTTTACCCAAGAAAATTACAAAGAAAATTCGAAGGCATCGGCGTCGGTATTAGCGTAGTCGTGATCGTCGTCAACCTACCCTTACTTGCAACTTTCTAAATGTACATCTAAATATACATTTATTTATTTACTTCCTAGATGTGAGACTTCACACTTCTCTCACGAGTGCCGGAATAGAAACTTCATTGTGAAATATTTTAGTTTATCTTCAAATTAAAAAATATGGAGTTTGTACCAAAAGATATGATAGATTATAATTTCCGTCAACGGTTGTGCGTAGCAATGTGTAGCCCTAGTACATTATATTTTCAAAATATCGATTATATTATAAAAGTAGTGGATGAAAAGTAAAGATATGAAATTTGATTTCATTCTATCTTTGATAAAGTTTTATCATATACACAATCTATGATAATACAATCATGAAAGAATTTCCTTTGTGTACATATATAATCTTCGATATAAAATGACTAAATATATCATATTCTATAATAATAAATTATGAACCAAGTGAATTTACAGTGACAAGCTACAAACATTTTGAAAATAATACAAGGAATTAAAATGAATGGAAGAAGGATTAAGAGGTCTCCCATAACACGGCGTTCACAACGTCCACTAATCGGTTGATGCACAGGAGATACCTGTGTGGTACTGTTGCGATGCTTACGCAATGCCCATGTTGGTGCGGAGGCGGGTATCGCGACAACATCGGACACGAAGGCGAACTCCGTTGTGAGCCTGTGGAGGCGAAGCGCTCGTCTTCTTCGCCGTCGTCGCTCCATTGCGTCTCGACTATCTCTGCAGACCCTGTATGTTAGACGCGAACAGTGTCCGCATTGACGCCGAGGTCTGAGTGGGGTTCGCATTCGTTGTCCGCTTCGGACTTACACTGTCCAGGAAGAGATCGGCTCAATCACGAGAGTGTAGCAGGCTGCAAGGAAGCTGTGAGTTGTAAGGTAATTAGTACGTCGTTGGAGTGAGGCGCATACATTCAGTGCAGAGTCGATTCTCCCTCGTTGCTCCTCGTTTCTGATGAGTGCCAAATTAGCGGAGGAGGATTCCAGAGGGAGGGCTGGAGGGTGTTGTGGTGACGAATTAGAGGCGGAAGCGGAAGCAGTGGCAGAGTCCGAGGCTCCCCCTCACCGAGGCGTGATAGCGCCCAGTTTGCTGTGCGGGTGTGAGCTTTGTGGGGCTGGTTGGAAGAGGGCGGACGTTCCTCTTCCTGTTTACAGAGCGCGTGGTTTCTCATCGAGGAGAGTTGTAGAGCAGGATGGAGAGTGTGGAAGGATAGTTTCGTCTCGTTTGCTGTGTGATTGTGCGGATTGTGGGATCGGTTGGGAGAGGTCGGACAGTGGGTCCTCCTTTCATGGTGCGTCGTTGAGGAGGCCGGTGGTGTGGGAGGAAGAGTGCGTGGGGAGGTACTCTATGCGGTGGAGGTTTTGGAGGCGGACGAGCATTCGAGAGGGGAAGTCTTTGGAGATGGGTTCTCTTTGGGATGCTTTTGGGCCTGGGATGCATACTGGCGGGGGTGATCAGGGTGGGTGCGGCATTCAACGAGTGGTGGAATCTATTTTCTCGAAAGACGTAAGTGGCTTCATTTCTTTATTGTCTCAGATTTTTGTATTGGTGCACAATATGGGTACGTTTTGGTCGATGTTCGGTAGTCCGACAATGTGGATCCGCGACTATGATTTTGCTCGTTTTTTGTCGTCCATTCTTGCACATTCAAGGGGTGGATCCAGTCTCTTATGATAGTCAGTTTCTATTGAGACAGAACAACTCTCGTGTGCTCGCAACTCGGGGGTTAAGGCTTTGTGAGTTATTAGGTGAGAGCATGTGAGTTTATTGATGTATTTGAAGGGTGTTGCATAGATGTTCCGATTCTGATTGATTTCAGATTTTTGTGAATCATTGTAGCGAGTTCACGATGAAGAGGAGAAGCATCGCTGCATTCTACACTTTCCGAGCATGCGAGAATTATTTACCCATGAAGAAGTGGAACACGCCTTGGTGCAGCTTGGATGGAAGCCTCTCACCAAACGAGGGGGATGGCGCCGTTACTTCAAAATGGAAGAGCCAACTTTACCATATGGTTTGCCTACAATTGCCAAACTGCCTGGACGCTCATTCGTGGACGCCCCCAAGCCGATTATTCTCGACTTTGTGAAGACTGTCAACAAGCGAGAGAATCGGAATATATTTTGCTGCTGGTAATTATCAATATGTCAATGCTCTGAGAGGATCAGTATTGAGTTGAGTTGAGGATAGAGCTTGGCAATGCATAACTGGAGGAGGATACACATTTTGGCTTGAGGAGGTCAACCCAAAGTAACTGCTCTAAGCTGTGGGTAAACTCACCTCAAGTCTCAATTTATATCCAGATTCTAGTTCTCGGAGAAAACTAAGTGAGGTGAACGTGCAAAAACGCATTGCTCAGGTTTCTTTCATGAAATGCTCTTAATAGGATATGATCTGACGTAGAGAAGGTGACAGTGGAAGATTGTCTAGACGTACACGTGCATTGGCTGAAATTGATGTTTTACGATTGTCTGGCTTTGATGCTCAGCATTGTTGCTTGAAAGCAGGCAACACAGGGGGGAGTTGTTAGTTACTGCAGGAGATCGTTTAATCCTAAACTAAGCTCTACACCAATTCAGCAAATTTTAAGTCGAGCTTCGAAGTTAAATATCTGTGGCTGGGAATATCGATTACTTGAACTTCGAGTTCACTGTTGCGTCTGATATGAACCACGAGGTAATGGAGAACTGACTTCAGACCCGAGCACGCCTCATCTTGCTCTATTTGTCGTATCTTATTTCATATTGAAGTTAGGAGTTAATAGATGTTTCGTAGTCCAGACTAAAAACACCCTTGTAACAGCTGAGTTTTATCGTGTCGCAGGTCTATACTGGGCATCGCCTTTATGGTACGCTTCATTGGATTTCATCAGAACAGATTCATAAAACGGAAGGTGAACATAGGCAGACAGAGTTAACCCGGAATCCCGGAGGGTTGAGAAGTGTTTGTTCTAGCGCTTGCAGAACTTGGTGATAAAAATTGTGACTTGAAGATATCCAACAGCTCGGGCCTATTGCCGCAGGATATTCAAAAGGTGAAAATTGTTTAATTCCTAGAAGAACCATGTCTTCCCAAATCACTCTTTCCAAAACTCTTGATTTGAATCACCTTTTGAATATTTAAACCAAATCATCGTAACGGTGTATTTGAAGTTCAAGGCCTCCATGTTCTCAGCCACAGATAAGCTTTAGGAAAAGCATGGTTGTTTGGGTTGTAGTTATGTAGTTAAGAGGAGAAGGTGACGGGAAAATTATACAGAGCAGGAGAGTATCAGATTTACCATACATCAGATTTTTAGAATTTTGTTTTTGGGGTTTCATTGTAGTCAAAGTGTGCAACCTTCCCAGAGAAACAATTACATGTTCAGGTTGGAGAGTACCTGATTCAACTAAGAACTGAAAATAATTCAGTGATTTTTTGACTTCTTACTGCATCACTCTGTCCCCCGGAACAAAGATACTAGTCTCTGGCAGAGTACATTGGCTGTCTAGTTAGAAAATGAATAGACCCGAAATTGTTATTGGCTACGACATTTCCAGGATCCTTGCATTGTTATGAACTAAGAAATACTAATGCTGCTGGATCAGCCTGTAGTGAGAAGCCTGTGTGAGCAATTGACTCAAGACATGGCATCAAATTCGTGAGTTTTGCTTTCCTGTACGAATCATTGTACAGACAACTGTCTAATTTTCATGAAAGCACAAAGTTATAATTAGCTGTGGCCAAGGTTCTCATACCGATTGTGGAGACTATGGTAAGCGCTCAACTTCTCACAAGGGCAAGTCGAGGCCCTTTCCAACCTCAATGCCAATCATTTGTAGAAGTCCTTTGTTGATAATCTGACCACGAAAAGAATAAAAATCATTCCATGCGTCAGTCAGATGCCAATCAGGCGCAACAGAATAAACGATATTTCTTTTTTTCGTTTACAGATCTCGTTTCAAGCAAAGTGTCCATGATTCAAAGTAGATTACACACTTGCCCCAATCACTGGTTCCGACATTACTCTTCGTTACAATATTAAAGCACCGCAATATGAATAGCTTGCAATACTTCTGAATGTTAACCATACGATATAACTCCATAGACTCTACTTATCATTGCCCGAGAAAAATAAAATCTCAGAAACCTCAGAAACCTCAGAAACCTCAGAAACTTACAGCTTCTACAATGATGATTCCAAAAATTCCGATCATAGCTGCACGCAAATTTCAAACCTCAGTATTCTCTGTAAACCCCCAGAAGGATACTGGCAACTTGGGTTCATCCTTCGGTGTTTCAACCCGCACAAGCATTAACCCCCAAAGACCGAGTTCATTCTCAAAATTTGGGACAGAGAAACTCTACTGAGCATCAGAGTACTACAAGAATGACATAAACCCCTCTTTCAGTCAAAAAAATCATAATCTACATACTGATCAACCTTTCACAAAGTCTGAGAACTAAAATGAACGCCTAATTCTAGCACATACCTTCAAAGCTTGCATAATCAATTGTAAACAAAACCAAACTACGAACACTAAATGAAAAACTTCACTATGGGCAAGGGCGAGGAAGAATGCCAACCCCTTGAAGTAGCTTTGCGGCTCGAATTGGAGCAAAGACCCGTCTCGCAGAGCTGCTCATCTTAACCTGCCACCGAAACCCACTCTTCCCTCAGTCATTTCAATCACCTCCCCAACAATCCACAACTCCATAGCCTACCACATCATGAAAAAATATGCAAATAGCCCCAATTTGTGAAATCGGTGCACACTGATCTTCCTGCAGGTCCAGGAACTAAATCCCCATTTGAAAACGAACGCGATGGGATGCTCACGTTGCAGGCCCTTCGTCAGTGTGCCGCCCAACTTGGTAGAGCGAAGTCCTAGAGTTGCCCCAACCTCGGTCGCCATCATCGCCGACCCAATTGAACAAAGTTGTATATGACATCAGTGCAACAACAAAATGATGCAAAATTCTGCGAGATCGCAAGAACTGCTGAAGGTGTGGTGTCGATGGTGGAGTTATAAAAGCTGGAGCCACAAATTACTATCGATAGACTAGTTGTATCGATCGAAGAATTTGAACTCTTACTTTATTGGATATAGTTAGTTTATGATACTAATTTAGCACCTGCCTTCTGACACGCAATGAATCGCACCTCTCTATTAGAATCGCATTTCCGTAATAGTCTAGTGGTTAGGATACCTGGCTTTCACCCAGGCGACCCGGGTTCGAGCCCCGGTTACGGAATGACACGTGTCACGCGGGGATAGCTCAGTTGGGAGAGCGTCAGACTGAAGATCTGAAGGTCGCGTGTTCGATCCACGCTCACCGCATACGTGTCACATTTTGATAGGTAGCATTATAAATTTTTATGGATAATTGATGGAGATTATATTGTGGTTTCAAAGCATAATGAGGTAGGACCTTTGATCAACCTTTAATTTTTTTCAACCAAAGAAAAATTAACTAATTTATATTTATCAAAAATCCAAATTAGATCAATCATTTAGTAATACCTACATACTTGTTGAGATAACAAGGGCTTTTTCATACGTCATGTCACTTCCAACCTTTGATAGCTTCATACCTCATATCCTTAATACTCAAATAATAGGGAAAAGAACACCTTTCAACATTCACTTAGCTACTGTTGATTGGAAGTTGTTAAATTGGTGAATCTAAAATTTGAGTAGAAGAATATTTAGACACGTACAAATATCCTTTTAATACAATACAATTTCCTACAGATAGAGCAACAACAACCAAATGCAAAGTGGTAGGGCCTTAGAATGCAAATCATCTAAAAGTGTGAATGCAGACACTTATGTGTACATTCAATCAGGAGTCCGAGTATATAAAGTAGGGACACACTCTCTACCATTTGGAATCCTAAATCCTGTGAGGTCTCTCCACCTCTCTAGGAGCTCATTGCAAATCATAACAGTAGTCAGGTTTCTTTTTATTCCGAATTTGGAAACAGAGAGGTAACCTCGACATTGAGCGGAGACTACCGGTTGAAGTACATTAATGGTACATGAAGTATAGGGTCCAATCTTTTCTCTAGTAGCAAAGCTAATCCGCTCGAAGAAGGCTCAACACCTACCGTTGGAAGATGACAGAGTCTATCCACTATTCACTACTAACAACCTAGGAACAAGTCTCCGCACCCGGTCCGCTCTCTAAAACACCAAAATCTTCATCTCCGAAACAACAAAATAGTATTTACATCCAGAGAAACTTTCCAAAGCTAAACCAACAAGGTGATGACAAATAACAATGCATCCAACACATCACGTCGAGGAGGAGTTATAGCATGAGGCTCGGAATCAACATGAGACTCCACATCATAGAAGGCATGGGCCTCAAACAACAAATAACTAGCACCACTGCCACCACCATCTGTAGCATATCGACCATCGTCCGCAACATCTTCACCTTCCACATCAAAAACTAGTCTGCCCACCACTAGGGTCTGCACCACCACAAATGAAACACTCACACAAAGGCCCTGACCCCACACTGGTGGTAACAAACACAAAATGTTGCGTTACCACAACCACATTCTGCACTCTCACCGCCATACCACAATTCATACAATCAAAATGAAGGTCTAAGTAAGAAGAGTCTAATTCAAGCTCCACCTCAAGACGATCGCCAGAAGGCAGAGAGCTCACAGATTTAGGCCTAAAAAGAGACACCATGGAAGAGTCATCGAAGGAAGATCCATCCAAAGAATCCTCCACAACCACTAGAAATGCAAAGTAGCTATCGCGCATGCCAAGTGTAGTTCCCAATCCCTCCAAAAACTCGGAGAACGGATACCTAGAGACATAACCCAGAAGGTGAACATCTTTGTAGCACTGATCTGTCCAAGCAAAGTTGTTAGAATCCTAAAACAACTTCCCGAGACAAGGTAGATCAAGTAACCATTTTTTAGGCACAAAATAATCCTCCGCCCCACGGTTCATTAGGAGAAATGTGGGGTCTACAAAAAGCCTTGTAAGACAGCCCGAAGGTAGGTGAACTTGCTGCCCATGCATGCCTCTCTAAGAAATCTCATTGGTGGATATCCTGCCCGCTGACAGCGTCAAGAGCTACTGTCCAATGGGATGACAGCAGTGGCACACGCTATCGCTGGCAGCGATTGGCTAGACCTACTTCATTCACTGTTGGCAACACATGGCACCTTGGATGCCAGCAGATAAAGTGCACGGGTTGGGCCAAATTTTTAGGCACGTGGAAAACCCAAAGGCCTTTTGGAGACCCCAGATTTCCCTTAATGGAAGAAAACAATGGCTATCCACGCAAGGAAGAACCCCTTTTCAACATCCATGGCAACACCTCGACCACATTTGGACTTGAACAACAAATGTAGAACAAAATAAACATACACAAATGCTAGGAGCGTCATTTATACCCAAAGCAGCACCAATTGGTGGCACAACAAAGCATGAACATCGGGGCGACGGCACCAGAATTGACAGACTAGGGGTGAAGTGCCACCACACTGAGCCACTCAGCTCCCATGTTGCAGCTTGCACCCCTATCACGTCCAAACAAGATTCCACTAACCTAGCAACCCAATGCCCGGTTTGTTTATTTCACATTTGTGATTTTTAGTATATTCCTCTCACATAGACCATGTGGGTTTCTCCCATGGTAAGGGCATACAACACCATGCAACCTCTTTAACAACTTGCAGAAGCTCTGACAAATTTAAGCAGTACAAGGTGAGGGCCAAAAACACCAAGATCGCCTTACACACATTCCTTTCCAAGCACCCCGATAGACGGAGAGGAAAGGCATTCCACTCCTGGAAAAGTGGTAGTATTCGACCAAACGAGTACACTTGGTAGTGACTGGTTACACCCACAGTGGGTGTAACCAGTCACTATGGGGTGTACTCGCTTGGTCTAATACTACCACCTTTCCAGTAGTGTTCAAAAAAGACACCGCAACACAGCATGCTTCAAACTATTGAAGGGCAAACCTAATACTCCAGTATGGCCAACTCCAAAGACATTCAATACAACACTCATTACGTGCAAAATGGGGTTACAAAAAGGCCCTCTAAGGCAACCCGGGTTAGGTGAACCAGCTGCCCAAAGGCCCCTCTGCTGCTAGCAGCAAATGCCAGAATTGCTACCCACAGGGTTGAGAGGAGTGCTCGGTGGCGCTGATTTGGCTAAGGGGGAATGGTTGAATATTTAAATTATACTAAAGTGTGGGCCCTTTCATTAATACGATGTCGAATATCCCTACTAACATAAGCAAGCCGGCTTGGGAGGTGTGCTTGGCGGCTCCGCATGCTGTCAGCGCTGCCACTCTAGCATTGCCCAACACACGCGGGAGCCCGAGGTCATTGGTTTGACCCGTCAAAAGTGCTCGGGCACCCTGTTTTTTTCTCTCACGTGCCATTTTGTAAGGCCTTTTTGTGACGTGAATTTTCACCTAATGGGAGCAAGTCACAACGAGAAAAGAAAACTACCAGCATGGAAGAGATTGGAAGAAACTACATATTTTGCAACCTTTTTTAGTTTCTGTAGGAACTAGATGAAAAGGGAGGTCAATTCTACGATTATCCATCCAACTGAATCCTTAGTACTGAGTCTGGTGGCCCGCAAAACAAGGAGGTTTTTATCGCCTGGTCCTTATTGTAACTTTTATTTTTTAATCCCAAAGAAGATTTGAAGGTTGTATCGATCGAAGAACTTGAACTCTTACTTTATTGGATATAGTTAGTCTATGATGCTAATTTAATAGCGTCTGCCTTCTTGCACTTGTTGATGCAAGGTCAAGGATTTTAGTCATTCTTCAAGTAGGAGTAGTGCATTTCACGACCAGTTATGTTAGCAACTTGCTCAGGAGTTGTGTTGAGTCTCTTTGAGGCTTAGAAGACGGATTTTTGCCCAAGCGACGGAGGTTTGGTCAAGAACACTCTGGTTTAGGCATCAGCACTACATCTCCGACTGGAGTATATCTTCGACAGGAGTGTAGGAGCAAGCTGACTGTGGATGAAATCTCTTCTTTTTGTACTTCGATTGATCTTTGATCATGTGGTGTTTGGTGCTACTTCAAGGAGGTTGGTTATAGACATCTTTGGGTTTTGGTGTGCTTCTTCGAATCTCAAGATGGACGTAGGTGGAGGTGTTGAAGCAATGCAGGATGTTTAAGTTGCTCAAGAAAGGAGGGTGCTGCCCAAGTATAGGAGGCTTTGACGCCCCTTTGGCTTTTTAAGGTGCAGGTGGCGCTTCATCATGGTGTAGTCTTGTCTACACATCGATTTCTCACCTCACCGCTCTTGTACACCCTTAAATCCAGTTTAGTTTTGGTTGCTCCTAGCTCTTGGTTTGTTCTCATTTGAAACTCACTTGCTTTTGCTGTTGTAGCTTGCTGTGGAGGCTTGATTAGTTTCACATGTGGATCTAGGAGTTGCAGCTCACTCACGAGGATATCTTTTACTGCAATTCCTTTGGCACTATGGTGCCTTTACTGTGCTTGTAGCTGTCGATGTAAAGATGTAGTGGATTAGCCTCGATTTCGGATCTTAGCTATCAACATGGCACCTTGGCCTCAAGTTTTTGGATTTGTGGCCTTGGATTGTTCTTCTTTTTGATGTTTTAACCGCGGTACGGATTTTAAGTCGGTCGCCATCATCGCCGACCCAATTGAACACAGGTGTATATGACATCAGTGCAACAACAAAATGATGCAAAATTCTGCGAGATCGCAAGAACTGCTGAAGGTGTGGTGTCGATGGTGGAGTTATAAAAGCTGGAGCCACAAATTACTATCGATAGACTAGTTGTATCGATCGAAGAATTTGAACTCTTACTTTATTGGATATAGTTAGTTTATGATACTAATTTAGCACCTGCCTTCTGACACGCAATGAATCGCACCTCTCTATTAGAATCGCATTTCCGTAATAGTCTAGTGGTTAGGATACCTGGCTTTCACCCAGGCGACCCGGGTTCGAGCCCCGGTTACGGAATGACACGTGTCACGCGGGGATAGCTCAGTTGGGAGAGCGTCAGACTGAAGATCTGAAGGTCGCGTGTTCGATCCACGCTCACCGCATACGTGTCACATTTTGATAGGTAGCATTATAAATTTTTATGGATAATTGATGGAGATTATATTGTGGTTTCAAAGCATAATGAGGTAGGACCTTTGATCAACCTTTAATTTTTTTCAACCAAAGAAAAATTAACTAATTTATATTTATCAAAAATCCAAATTAGATCAATCATTTAGTAATACCTACATACTTGTTGAGATAACAAGGGCTTTTTCATACGTCATGTCACTTCCAACCTTTGATAGCTTCATACCTCATATCCTTAATACTCAAATAATAGGGAAAAGAACACCTTTCAACATTCACTTAGCTACTGTTGATTGGAAGTTGTTAAATTGGTGAATCTAAAATTTGAGTAGAAGAATATTTAGACACGTACAAATATCCTTTTAATACAATACAATTTCCTACAGATAGAGCAACAACAACCAAATGCAAAGTGGTAGGGCCTTAGAATGCAAATCATCTAAAAGTGTGAATGCAGACACTTATGTGTACATTCAATCAGGAGTCCGAGTATATAAAGTAGGGACACACTCTCTACCATTTGGAATCCTAAATCCTGTGAGGTCTCTCCACCTCTCTAGGAGCTCATTGCAAATCATAACAGTAGTCAGGTTTCTTTTTATTCCGAATTTGGAAACAGAGAGGTAACCTCGACATTGAGCGGAGACTACCGGTTGAAGTACATTAATGGTACATGAAGTATAGGGTCCAATCTTTTCTCTAGTAGCAAAGCTAATCCGCTCGAAGAAGGCTCAACACCTACCGTTGGAAGATGACAGAGTCTATCCACTATTCACTACTAACAACCTAGGAACAAGTCTCCGCACCCGGTCCGCTCTCTAAAACACCAAAATCTTCATCTCCGAAACAACAAAATAGTATTTACATCCAGAGAAACTTTCCAAAGCTAAACCAACAAGGTGATGACAAATAACAATGCATCCAACACATCATGTCGAGGAGGAGTTATAGCATGAGGCTCGGAATCAACATGAGACTCCACATCATAGAAGGCATGGGCCTCAAACAACAAATAACTAGCACCACTGCCACCACCATCTGTAGCATATCGACCATCGTCCGCAACATCTTCACCTTCCACATCAAAAACTAGTCTGCCCACCACTAGGGTCTGCACCACCACAAATGAAACACTCACACAAAGGCCCTGACCCCACACTGGTGGTAACAAACACAAAATGTTGCGTTACCACAACCACATTCTGCACTCTCACCGCCATACCACAATTCATACAATCAAAATGAAGGTCTAAGTAAGAAGAGTCTAATTCAAGCTCCACCTCAAGACGATCGCCAGAAGGCAGAGAGCTCACAGATTTAGGCCTAAAAAGAGACACCATGGAAGAGTCATCGAAGGAAGATCCATCCAAAGAATCCTCCACAACCACTAGAAATGCAAAGTAGCTATCGCGCATGCCAAGTGTAGTTCCCAATCCCTCCAAAAACTCGGAGAACGGATACCTAGAGACATAACCCAGAAGGTGAACATCTTTGTAGCACTGATCTGTCCAAGCAAAGTTGTTAGAATCCTAAAACAACTTCCCGAGACAAGGTAGATCAAGTAACCATTTTTTAGGCACAAAATAATCCTCCGCCCCACGGTTCATTAGGAGAAATGTGGGGTCTACAAAAAGCCTTGTAAGACAGCCCGAAGGTAGGTGAACTTGCTGCCCATGCATGCCTCTCTAAGAAATCTCATTGGTGGATATCCTGCCCGCTGACAGCGTCAAGAGCTACTGTCCAATGGGATGACAGCAGTGGCACACGCTATCGCTGGCAGCGATTGGCTAGACCTACTTCATTCACTGTTGGCAACACATGGCACCTTGGATGCCAGCAGATAAAGTGCACGGGTTGGGCCAAATTTTTAGGCACGTGGAAAACCCAAAGGCCTTTTGGAGACCCCAGATTTCCCTTAATGGAAGAAAACAATGGCTATCCACGCAAGGAAGAACCCCTTTTCAACATCCATGGCAACACCTCGACCACATTTGGACTTGAACAACAAATGTAGAACAAAATAAACATACACAAATGCTAGGAGCGTCATTTATACCCAAAGCAGCACCAATTGGTGGCACAACAAAGCATGAACATCGGGGCGACGGCACCAGAATTGACAGACTAGGGGTGAAGTGCCACCACACTGAGCCACTCAGCTCCCATGTTGCAGCTTGCACCCCTATCACGTCCAAACAAGATTCCACTAACCTAGCAACCCAATGCCCGGTTTGTTTATTTCACATTTGTGATTTTTAGTATATTCCTCTCACATAGACCATGTGGGTTTCTCCCATGGTAAGGGCATACAACACCATGCAACCTCTTTAACAACTTGCAGAAGCTCTGACAAATTTAAGCAGTACAAGGTGAGGGCCAAAAACACCAAGATCGCCTTACACACATTCCTTTCCAAGCACCCCGATAGACGGAGAGGAAAGGCATTCCACTCCTGGAAAAGTGGTAGTATTCGACCAAACGAGTACACTTGGTAGTGACTGGTTACACCCACAGTGGGTGTAACCAGTCACTATGGGGTGTACTCGCTTGGTCTAATACTACCACCTTTCCAGTAGTGTTCAAAAAAGACACCGCAACACAGCATGCTTCAAACTATTGAAGGGCAAACCTAATACTCCAGTATGGCCAACTCCAAAGACATTCAATACAACACTCATTACGTGCAAAATGGGGTTACAAAAAGGCCCTCTAAGGCAACCCGGGTTAGGTGAACCAGCTGCCCAAAGGCCCCTCTGCTGCTAGCAGCAAATGCCAGAATTGCTACCCACAGGGTTGAGAGGAGTGCTCGGTGGCGCTGATTTGGCTAAGGGGGAATGGTTGAATATTTAAATTATACTAAAGTGTGGGCCCTTTCATTAATACGATGTCGAATATCCCTACTAACATAAGCAAGCCGGCTTGGGAGGTGTGCTTGGCGGCTCCGCATGCTGTCAGCGCTGCCACTCTAGCATTGCCCAACACACGCGGGAGCCCGAGGTCATTGGTTTGACCCCGCGCTCCGGCGTTGCTGGCACCATGGTGGCATGAGTGGTGCCCCGTCAAAAGTGCTCGGGCACCCTGTTTTTTTCTCTCACGTGCCATTTTGTAAGGCCTTTTTGTGACGTGAATTTTCACCTAATGGGAGCAAGTCACAACGAGAAAAGAAAACTACCAGCATGGAAGAGATTGGAAGAAACTACATATTTTGCAACCTTTTTTAGTTTCTGTAGGAACTAGATGAAAAGGGAGGTCAATTCTACGATTATCCATCCAACTGAATCCTTAGTACTGAGTCTGGTGGCCCGCAAAACAAGGAGGTTTTTATCGCCTGGTCCTTATTGTAACTTTTATTTTTTAATCCCAAAGAAGATTTGAAGGTTGTATCGATCGAAGAACTTGAACTCTTACTTTATTGGATATAGTTAGTCTATGATGCTAATTTAATAGCGTCTGCCTTCTTGCACTTGTTGATGCAAGGTCAAGGATTTTAGTCTGATTTCTTCAAGTAGGAGTAGTGCATTTCACGACCAGTTATGTTAGCAACTTGCTCAGGAGTTGTGTTGAGTCTCTTTGAGGCTTAGAAGACGGATTTTTGCCCAAGCGACGGAGGTTTGGTCAAGAACACTCTGGTTTAGGCATCAGCACTACATCTCCGACTGGAGTATATCTTCGACAGGAGTGTAGGAGCAAGCTGACTGTGGATGAAATCTCTTCTTTTTGTACTTCGATTGATCTTTGATCATGTGGTGTTTGGTGCTACTTCAAGGAGGTTGGTTATAGACATCTTTGGGTTTTGGTGTGCTTCTTCGAATCTCAAGATGGACGTAGGTGGAGGTGTTGAAGCAATGCAGGATGTTTAAGTTGCTCAAGAAAGGAGGGTGCTGCCCAAGTATAGGAGGCTTTGACGCCCCTTTGGCTTTTCAAGGTGCAGGTGGCGCTTCATCATGGTGTAGTCTTGTCTACACATCGATTTCTCACCTCACCGCTCTTGTACACCCTTAAATCCAGTTTAGTTTTGGTTGCTCCTAGCTCTTGGTTTGTTCTCATTTGAAACTCACTTGCTTTTGCTGTTGTAGCTTGCTGTGGAGGCTTGATTAGTTTCACATGTGGATCTAGGAGTTGCAGCTCACTCACGAGGATATCTTTTACTGCAATTCCTTTGGCACTATGGTGCCTTTACTGTGCTTGTAGCTGTCGATGTAAAGATGTAGTGGATTAGCCTCGATTTCGGATCTTAGCTATCAACATGGCACCTTGGCCTCAAGTTTTTGGATTTGTGGCCTTGGATTGTTCTTCTTTTTGATGTTTTAACCGCGGTACGGATTTTAAGTCGGTCGCCATCATCGCCGACCCAATTGAACACAGGTGTATATGACATCAGTGCAACAACAAAATGATGCAAAATTCTGCGAGATCGCAAGAACTGCTGAAGGTGTGGTGTCGATGGTGGAGTTATAAAAGCTGGAGCCACAAATTACTATCGATAGACTAGTTGTATCGATCGAAGAATTTGAACTCTTACTTTATTGGATATAGTTAGTTTATGATACTAATTTAGCACCTGCCTTCTGACACGCAATGAATCGCACCTCTCTATTAGAATCGCATTTCCGTAATAGTCTAGTGGTTAGGATACCTGGCTTTCACCCAGGCGACCCGGGTTCGAGCCCCGGTTACGGAATGACACGTGTCACGCGGGGATAGCTCAGTTGGGAGAGCGTCAGACTGAAGATCTGAAGGTCGCGTGTTCGATCCACGCTCACCGCATACGTGTCACATTTTGATAGGTAGCATTATAAATTTTTATGGATAATTGATGGAGATTATATTGTGGTTTCAAAGCATAATGAGGTAGGACCTTTGATCAACCTTTAATTTTTTTCAACCAAAGAAAAATTAACTAATTTATATTTATCAAAAATCCAAATTAGATCAATCATTTAGTAATACCTACATACTTGTTGAGATAACAAGGGCTTTTTCATACGTCATGTCACTTCCAACCTTTGATAGCTTCATACCTCATATCCTTAATACTCAAA
Organism: Ceratodon purpureus; assembly: GCA_014871385.1. NCBI lineage: Eukaryota > Viridiplantae > Streptophyta > Bryopsida > Pseudoditrichales > Ditrichaceae > Ceratodon > Ceratodon purpureus. The sequence continues at coordinate 7,603,836 of CM026432.1, read as the reverse complement.
TAATAGGGAAAAGAACACCTTTCAACATTCACTTAGCTACTGTTGATTGGAAGTTGTTAAATTGGTGAATCTAAAATTTGAGTAGAAGAATATTTAGACACGTACAAATATCCTTGGCAAGTGCACTTTTGTGTTTGAATCAAGGTGAGACTAGAATATAGATCAATGGTCGTTACCTATGGTTAATCATTTCATTATTGAACGCGAATCTAAATGTTCTGTAAAAGGTGGATTAAAGGTATTGTAAAAAGTTAATCAAAGGCATTGTAGATAGCAAACTTAGAACACTAGGAGGGTGAATGAAGACCATTATGAGCATGCAATATAGTACTTCGTAGGCAAAAGATAGTAAATATAAACATGAAGTATTGGATAGAAAATAAAAACAAACATCAAAACAAACAGCAAAATGAACTAAATGGTATACAACCTTATTTAGAAGATTTTAATGGCGTAAATTTTCCACCTTCCATAGTGAGTTACTAATGACTCCATATTCTCTACAAATAAAGTTATATTCTACCACTCAATGAAATTGAAGTGAACAAAGAAGTCTATAAAGTTCTATTGTCCTCCTTTTCTCTCTCTCCCCAAAAATATTGAGCATTATCCAATGTCATCATTCAGAGGTTCACTCTAGCATTGTGAACAACCTTAACACCAACATTCTCTTCAAGAACAAAATTTTTGGTTGATGATTGAAGGTATCCGGCTCTATCTTCCTCTTCATGGACTCCCTTTTAGATCTTTGAAGGATTCACTGTTTTGAATATTCCATCTGTTGTCACCGGGCTCCATAGTGAGAGATCTTGACATTTTCGCAGTAAGCTGTCTTGCTCGTTTTTTTTTTTCGCATCGTGTACTTGCCATACCTACACTCTCTGAAAACAATCAACCAACCGAATACCCCGCGAAAGATGGCGTTGATGATTCATGTGCTGAATCATCCGAGGCACTGGGGCAATCTGTACTGTGCTTCTAAGGAGAATGATTTCGGTAAGATCACATGCAAAGTGAACATGTGCATCCTCCCTTGGTATCATGTTGCCTCTGTTCATTCAAAGCTGTAATTTTCAATTTCAGTGAATAGTTGTTTCAAAAATCGTGCTTGTCGTGGTGTCCCAAGGTTGAAGTCAAGTCTTTTTTTTAAATGATCTGGACCGCTACAGAAAGAATCCAAACCTGAAGGTTACTTGAACGTTCATTTTCATCAGGTGTTGCAAAACAAGCGCTGCATATCCTCACGCTACAAGCATGGCACACTCGGGGGCGATAAATTTCGCTCTCGTCATTAAGACGAGAAAGCACCTGTTTGTGGGACAAAAACCACCCTTTTTTATTGTTGATTGAAAACATTTTTAAAATTATAAAAGATGTTTAAGTTTTTATGAATTAACTAATTAAACTCCCCTAGACGAACTTGGGGTTTTTGATTCAAAAACAAGCTCAAAATTTCTAAAATATGGCCACAGGCTCCCTAAATTATAAAACAGGGTTGGGAGGAGGGAGAGGGAGGGGGAGGAAGGCCCACCCCGTCATTAAGGCCTGGGTGAGCTATATTATCAGGGGATGTTGGAGACACAGTTACAAAGATAAAAACGGCTCATAAATGTCACCCATTCTATGCCTGGACTTCGTAGGAATACTCTCAGCATAAATATACTGAACATGTTGTACTCGATCCGTAAGCGTGGTGGATGGGTCTCACTTGTGTACTGTTGCTATGGAAAGAGAGGTGCACAAAAGATGTACATTAAGGTATCTCACTCCTCGCAGTTCACAGAGCTGATATCCAGACCACCCAATGCTACTAACCGCACTTGTCACTCTCACTACCTACCGCTACCTGCTAAATGAGAATTAAAGTGATGCAACGTCTGTCGTTCTTGTCTCCATTTTTGTTTTCGAGTCTATGAGGTGCCCCTATTACGTTCAGTCATGTTCCATCTCCTTTGCGTGAGCATGTCCATATGGGAAGTAGAGAGACGTACCTCCGTACTGGGCTCCACGTACTTATACTACGACATGGAATGTTAAGTGATGACAATGGCTGAAGAGCCGTCCTTCCCAAGTGATTCTGGATGCAAGTGGCAATTGATACGCAAGTACTGTTTCACCAAGGGTCGAACACTCTGCTCTAATCATCTGATTCTGGCATTCATCAGTCTGTTTGATCCTTCGAACCCTTCTAAACTGATGCATCACAACGACCACATTCACCTTTCGGTCCCTTTTCCAACTCCGTGGCAGTCACTGATCTCGTCTAGGCTTTCCAAACTTCGGTCAGTAAAGCAGAGAAACATGAAGCATCATTAAAGCAGAAAAACATGAAGGAATCACTAATGAACCCGGTGACCACAAGGTGTGGATAGTCGACGTCCAGATCATGAAACAATTGTACTAACAAAGTATGGCCCAGCTGATTTTTTCAATACAACCACCGTCAGCGAAGTAGGCCCAGCATGAAGACACCGAGCTCCTTAAGCCGAGTCTGAAAGCTTAAATCATCATTCTGACAATCAGATCTTCATCTCACATTCCTATAGTGTTCAAGAGTTCAGTGAAAGATTTCCTCTCTCCATTTCTATCCCCAAGTCCGCTGTCGTTCGACTCGATGCTTTGAGGCACTACGTTGCATCATGTAGCAACCCTGCCAGTATTGTGCTTGCACTCACAGAAATTGCAACTTCATTATGTTCATTTCAGGGTCTCGAATTAGACCAACGCGCAGCTCTTTCAGAATCTTGTAGCATTTTCTTTGAAAGCAGCTAGACTTCAGTAGCGAAGATGGATTGGCAATTCGGCCATCTCCTCTACCGCTCCTACCTGTACGATATATCTTTCAGCTCTAGTTCTGGGCATGGATAACAAGGAGCCTGTACATCTGCAATTAAGTCGACGAACTAGCTTCCCCCAGTATGCCCTTTACTGCTGTGAAGAAAGCGAAGTCTGTAGAGCTTGAGAAAGATGTAGACATTGAAGCAATTCGAGAGAAACTATCCAAGAGATTTGGAAAGGACATCTACGACTACAGCAGTAGAACACCAGCTGCCAGCAGATCAAGCCAAAGCTTAAGGAAGAATTCAGGCGCTCCAGAAGAAGACCTGCAAACGATGAAGCAAAAGCTCTCGAACAAGTTCAAGCGCATCAGACTACCCACTCTTTGTGGGTATACATATCGCCGAACCACTAGTTTCCGTTCTAAAGATATGGCAGAGTAGCACCCTCTAGATTTATGCAGTATTTCGTTCAAACACCCCAATCTGACCAGCACCCATGGTAGACGATAGAATGCCGCTCCCCAATGTGGACTAGGTACTAGTATTGTCTATGGCTCAGTGCTTTAAATTTTAGGTTTCCTACAGTTCAAAGCTGTTGTATCGTCATCGGTAAACAATCTTCCCTCGAGAAAATTGTCCATACTGATCTCGCCTCTGGGGAGAAACCTAGAGGCCATGGTCCTACCACTATAATCATGACCTGAGCAGAACCTAATTGACTTAGGTGTTTCAATAAAGATGCAAATCTTCAAGCCCGTAACCTCGGATTGTATCTCTGACTGGCTCCATTCCAAATTTCAGGCAAAAAAAGACGAATAGAATCAGATGCTAGTTACACATAATCCTGTCTTCATTCTTTGGCTCCCATTTGAGCCGCTCAAAGCTGAATCGAATACGGATATTAGAAACATAAGACAGGCCAAAATACGTAACATTAAAATACCTAGGTTAGACTAGATTCAATTTCATCAGCGAATGGAACAAAGCCGGACTTTCAATTTTCACGCACGCTACATAACCTGTGTTAAACTAAACTCGTCCCTGCTAACTGGAAACCAAATTAGAGGATCATACTCAAAAAGATGTTCGTGCACTGCAATGTCTACATTGTTTTGCATTATTTGTCTCTGTACTTAGAACATAGAGATATGTAAAGTACACTTTGGGATCATAGGTATCCTCTCTAACAAAAATAGACCGCTTTAAAAATTCCTCAAAAAAGACGAGGCTCATTCGGAACTGATAGATATCCTCGTCTAAACACTAAGCATGATCATTCTTTTAACACCTAAATTCCCACACATGATAGAGTCAAGCCCATCAATACAGTGATTGTTCGGCAAGACCTCAGGTAGACAACCTTCACTCTTTCGCTTTGACAACGCCCACCTCAGCAGGCCGAATAACGCGGTCATGAAGCTTATAACCCACCTGCCATCATTCATGGATACAGTCCTCAGTATCAAAAATGGACCCTAGACAATAACTAAATTGATGATAAGAGTCGAGACTACTACGCCTCCGTGCCAGAAGTATCTAGATACTATATTTCGATTGTCCTTGTGTGTAGATTAATTGACAGAATTATCTGATACAACTAACAAGACTTGTCTGCTCCTCAAACTGTAGAATCCAAAAACTGGAAAGGAAAATACTAATCAGACTATAGAAGGTGCACTACAAAAAACTTACTCCTCGTCCAACAATGGGCATGGTTTACACGTACCTTCGTAACCACAGCAACTGTGCCAGGAGATTTGGTTTCATCCTCTAATTCAAACATTGCAGAATGATAGTTCGGGTCAAACTCTTGTCCTTCTGATTCGAACTTCTCTAAGCCATTTAGTCTGAACACCTGATGAAATTGCACCACAATAGAAAGATTCTTCGTTATGAATTCACTCATCAATCGCAACTAAGCACAGATCTAAAAAATGTCACTATTTTGCTGCTAATTTTTGTTATAAAATCCTGAGAGTAGCTCAGCAAGGTTAAGAATACAATAAAGAGCTATCCAACCTAATAGGTCAAAGAAGGTAACTGCTGAGATCAACAGCAACAGACCTGTTGTAATTGCTTTTCTGTCATCTCCACACCCTGCAATAACGAAACAAGGAGCTTCGCTGCGCCACTCGGATCTTCTGAAGTAGAATCTACCTGACGGAATCTTTCAGGGACTGCTCCAGTAGCTCGTCCAAGGTTATCAGCTACGTCCAGTAACCCCTTAGCAAAGCCCTGCATCCAAAAATGGGACATATTAAACCCACGAAACAGATGCTTGAAACAAGAACTGCCTACTGAAGATGTCCATGTGTCCATTGACTAAAATAGATACAGAAGACCAACTACTTGAAGTGACGATTTAGTAAATTAGAGGTAAGGATACTGGTCTACCTATAAGTAAGCTGCTCCCTGTAGAATCACAAACAAAGAAGATGAAGACTACAGGACAAGCGCTCTGATACGGCAGGACAATAACAGACTTATTGCTAGAATTGAAGAACCTAGCATACCTGAAGAGCAAATTTACGAGTAGACTCTGCTTCCCGCCGCGCCCTGGCCATGACATTTTCAACTTCGGCATAACTTCTAAGAACCTTGTCCTGCAATTCCTTAATAGTCGTTTCTTTTTCTTCCAATAGAGCATCTCTTTCCGCTAGCAACTCGGCTAGGTCATTCCCCTTCTCATCGCTGGGTGTGTCGACGCGTTGAACTGGCTCAGAAGTTTCCTCGGCTGTTGCTGTCGACTTGGCTTCTGTTGCAGAAGTCTCCGAACTGCCCATTTTATCTGCAATACAAATGATATCATAGATATCCAATCATTATGAAATGGTGATTCTGAGACCAGTCCAAAACTCGACATCCGCTTAGCAAATGCTTTAAACAAAGAGTGTTGCACGCATGGCATTGGAAAGATAGAAAAGAATCAGTTTACTCGAATTAACTACAGAATGTTAACCTGTCAATTACCTGAAACATTTGGAGATGCGGCAGAAGACAATTTGGTAAAAGTGTGGAAGTGAGACGCAGAAGATACTTGGGGCACACCCTGATGAAGCATAGCAGTTGTCCATCTCTGCACATAACAGAAAAAACAAAATCAGATAAAAACCCTTCACATCTAATATTCATCATGAGCACCTCCAACCAAAATTTCAGTCATAAAAAACCAAAAGAAACCAGAAATCAAGTCTACCTCATTTTAAAATAAAAAAAGAATTCTCAGAAAATTTGACTAATACTCCTAAACTCATATAAAAACCATTTTAGGGTTTTAACAAAACATTCTTGAATTTCACTCTCAGGGTTTAGGGTTTAAGATCAAATTCAACCACACAACTCCAACAAACCAAAAACTCAAAACAAAACCGATCGCAAGGACACCCAAACCTTAGAAAGCGGAGACAAAAACTCAGACTCGCCCAATTTCCTGACAGTCACAGACTTCCCGCTCCGCGGAACGGACGATGGTGGCGCTCGAAAACAACGAATCTGCGGCGCCTTCTGAAACGCTTTCAGCAGCAACCGCGCGTGCTTCACATTACTCATGGCTCTAATCAAAAAACGCAGTCGTGTGTGCGAATCCCTGAAACAACCCACGCCCCAAAAGAGCGCCTGTTGGGTGATGCGAGTCCCGGAGACTTGAATAGAGTGATGAGACGAGTTGGGTACGTGCGCCGGGTTGAGAGGGGAATGTGCGAGGTAGGTGGCGCTTGCAGGACCTGGGATTGCAAGTGCATGTGCGCAGAAGTGCGCTGGTGCAGGAGCAGTGACGTCGCGCATGTGAGGAGTGGCGATCAAGGGAAGTGGTGGCGCTGCGGCGTGACATTGGTCTGGCAGCGGTGGCGGCGCCCAAACCCGGCACTCTGGAGCCCACCTCAAAACCGACATTTGGGGGAGTTGGAGTTCCCCGTGCCCAACTGCGTTATACAAGCTAGCAGGCCAGTTTGAACTTTGAGCTGACTTGTCACAATGCTAGTGGCTAAGAGCAGCCCGGTTAGTGGACATTAACCCCTGAAGGGCCCTTGGGATTGGAGCATACGGCCCGTTTAGTAGCTCATACTAAAACTGAAACTTTGCGGTAATTGAAATCAGTATATACCGTTGGATGCGTTTTTTTGTCGCCCACAATATTGCAGTTACTCACGGAAAGCTTTGAAAAGTGCTTGCTGCTCAAATACATGAAAATAGCTTATAGTATATACGGCCGGAAAGGGCTCTCAGGCCCTTCAGGGGTTAACCTGTTGTTGTGGGCCCAAGCTAATCTTTATCAGCAAGATGAAATGATTACAATTTTTCTAGTATGTACGATCCTTTTTCGAGCCGAATCCAAAGGTTGCATATTGCTGGTTACGTGAGGTAACCAATGAGAATAGGCTGGTAGTCAGAAAATGACTCGTTATTGCCATGACTCGTCATTTCTTGGTAACCACCATGTTCTTATCAATTACGTTATACGTCACACTCTGAATGGGCCTCCTTCTTGCATCAAAAATTGCCACTTTCATAGCTTTCCAAGTGGTTAAATAGCATAATTATAGTGGAAAAATACATAAAGATTGAGTAATCTTAGAGAATATGGATAAAAACTAATTCAAAATTTTTGGAATTCTGTTAGATTCTTTTTGTGAATTTTTATATATTTGGAAACAAAATTTTTAGTATCTAAGATAGTAATTAAATTGAGAATTAAAATATGGGGTTTCCAAAAACTAGTATTGTAAATTTAATAAGTTGACCAAAGGTGAAGCCACTCATGTATGTTGGAAATAGTCTCTTAATTAATGGTTTATGTATTCTTAAGATTAAATGGTTTTTAGAGTGGAAAATTTATTTGTGCTATTACCTTATGGGCGCAACCAAGGCCAAAAAAGAAAGAATTAGTAGTTGTAAAACTCTAGAATAGATTCTACATGACTACAACATTGGTGCTTATTTTTCAATGTTAAAAAGATTTTGAAAGCATCTAATGGGGAGGGTATCCATCATTAATAGAATGCACAGAAGAGTGTGTTTTATATATCTATATGTCCTCTCTATTAAAACCCTAGTTGAAATTAACACGCCATTTTTCATGGTTGTATTCCTTCCATTGATATTAGAAAGAGTAAGTATAAAGTCTTAATGTTGGAAAGGAAGAAATTCCTTAATTATCTTCAGAGACTTCTAGAAAATTAAAATAGATTTAGCATAAGAAGGTAGATGACCCACTGATACACAGCTTCTACTCTGGCTCCAAATGAAATCTACCAAACATTTTGATAATATATTATCAAATAACATTGTAAAACAGAGGAAATTTTCTATTAGCAAAGTCAGCGGGACAAAGACTCCAATAAATATACGCTAATCATCTACCAAAGTTTCAGACCAAAAAAACATGGAACTTACAACCAGTAAAGATACACAAGCATTTAATAATCTATGTAAGCTTTGTGATGTTACAAAAGTGTCTTCCCAAAAAATGATGTAAACAAATCGTATTAAAATTTCCAATTGTGTGGAATGGTGCTAATGTGATTCAAGGCTAAGAAAACTTGCTTCTCTGAACACAGGCATGTCCCTAACTTGATTCAAGGTTTGTGGTAGGTCGGACTTCTTTGCAACTGTCCCCTCTGTGCCTGGAACTTCTGTACCATCCTCTCCATTGCTGATCATTTTCAGAAAGAAGCTGTGCCTGAAAAGAGGGGATACAAACCAAACATCGTCCTGATCAGTCAAGATATGAACCATCATGTACCACTGAAAAATGGGGAGAAGAGGACCACATGGGAAATGCAAAACGCCGTTCCAGATTTCAGGCAGTAGGTGAATGTACATATGATCATGTGAGAAACAGAAGCAGTAGAGATGATGTTTCTGATAAGGTTTTTCTCTGGAAGTGAAGAGAAACCATACCACCGCAAGTCGGAGGTTAGCTCCGGATGAAATGCAGTTGCTAGCATGTTGTTCTGCTTCACTGCAACAATAACCTTATCCTTGCTGCTTCCTTTCTGTTTGAACAAACACAACCACAATAATGCCACCGGTAGAAAAAAGCACTGACCAAAGCACAAATCTCTAATATTTGGCAGCATGTCATGTCAATCCTGATGCAACTATGTGAATGTGCTGCTAATTGTCCAATGGAGCTAGGTGGTGAAAGCAGAGACAAGAGTTTGCACAGAAATTGATTTGAGGAAGACAAGAATCACCTGTTCTGGGGAGTGAGCGGTCTGACTGGGTGACAAGGGATACTCAGCCAGGACTTCTACGGAGGAACCAACGCCCACAATTGCAGGAGCTCGGATGAACACAGCACGGGTAGTCTCGGCACCTCCTTCCTGTGTGGCTAGAGCTGGAACTGGGAGCTCCACTTCGAAGCTGTTCAACTGCACATTGATCATTGTGACACAACTGTGATCAAAACACCACACCAATTGTGCAATCGTTTCTAAGTTTCTATAGTCATTTTGAAACATATATCAACATTGTGAATATCTTATTCACCAGCCGGATTACTTGTTCCAGAAAACTACCTGGCTACCAAAAAAGTTGCGGTGAACTGTGCAGTCAAGGCCCCCCAAAAGCTCCTGCCCTCCTTCCTTCACACCTGCTTCCACAAGATAATTGTTGTGAGTTTGATCGTGTTATCAAATTCTCCATGCTGTCAGACAGCATTTTTCAGACCTAAAGCCTTAAACCTTAAACCCCTGTAACAACCTCGGCATAAAACACACAAACATAATATAATGCAATCAATTGTGCAGTCCGGCACCATGGTGGTTTTGCCCTCACCGACTGCTTTGTCTGCCAAGAAGATAAGCCCGGCGCACGTCCCCCAAATTGGTTTCCCTGAGCTTCCGAATTCTCGCAGAGCTGGAAACTGCAACAGAGCACCCACAGGGGTCATGAGCGTGAGCTTGAGAGCAAGGAAGGAGGAATAGCACGCAGTGCGCACGAGAAACTAAAACTTTGTGATACAATTCAAGGTCGTGAAAGAAAGAATCGAAAGGAAGAGGAATGTGCACAGACCAGCTTGTTCTTCTCGGCGAGCTTGGCCATGGTGGTGCTCTCGCCACCTGGGATAATGAGACCCGACAATCCGGCTAATTGCTCTGGCTTCCGAATCTCCACGGCCTCAACGCCCAACTTCCGTAAACCTGCCTCTCCAACCCCACACCAAAAGATCACAATCACCACCTATCCCAATCCTTTAAAAAAACTTCGCTAACCCAAAAAACACGGCAAATAATACAAATTTGCTTCAATCAATTCACCTAGAAATATTCACTCCCAAATCCCGGACATCATCGAACCATCAACCTAAGCAGAGCAAAACAAGAGGCTCACTCACAGGCGATGTGCTCCTTGAAGGAGCCTTGCAGGGCCAAAACGCCCACCGCCATAGCTAGAAAGAGGAAACTCCTCCTCCTCTCCCGCAAGGGGCTTTAACCTCGCTGAACACGGTCGATTCACTCAAATCAAAAAAAGCACTCCACAACAGTCCCCCAAGTCGAATGAAGTTTCGAGCTTCTCTTCCTCCTCTTCAGCAACAAGTTCCAAGCTAGAAGGTACGAGGTATGAGGTGAAGTCGGTAACTTAACCGATTCTCTGGAATGCGAGAAGAACTTCACAAGAGAGCCCAAGTTGAAGGAAGAGAAGCTACCGAACTTTGAAGGTGCAAGCTTCTCTACCTCCTCCTCTGCAACGAAATACAAGCTTGCAAATGCGAGGAGCGAATGATCTACTCGATCAATTCTGTAGAATGAAAACCAATATGATACCTCACACAAGCCTGGTGCTCCAAGTTGGGAGCTCGAGAAGTTGAGCTTGGCCCAAGTTGGAGCGAATCATCAGTTGGGGTGCGAATCCGGGAATGTTGCACGAGAGGTGGTGCGGCGTTGCAGCCGCCGTGCGACCGTGTCCCCAAGTTGGGAAAAACTTGGCACAACCGAAGCCAGCCACCGGCTACTGTCCTGGCGGATTGGCAGCGGAATCTTCACTCGGTTGTTCCCTTCTGGGGCCCCTTTTTTTAATTATTATTTTGCACTTTCTGTGCGACCCGAATCCACATCATTCCAACTGCCAGCCTCCCTGGTTCTGCGCCCCTGGATTCAGTTGTGACCATCGTGGTGACGCCGTGGCTCAGTCGTGGATGCACTGCATCTGAGCTTGAAAGAAAAAAAGGGTAGCTCCCAAAAAATCTGGTCTTGAAGACCATTGGCTCAGAGTCTGGAGAATGTAGGAATTTTTTCATTTTTTTTTATTTGATTAAATTCTTGTGGCATGAAAATAAATATGCGTCTATCCAAACTTTGCTGCTTTTGTGTTACTCTGCATATTTTGGTTTCATGTTCCTGTTTGCAGGATTCATTCAACATAATCATGATTTATTGTAATTGTTGTAATGGAGATCCGAGTGTATTTCGGTTTGTAGCTTGTTCCTTGTTTCGGTTATATAATGGATGAATACCATCGCTGATTCGTTCACAAATGCTCATCACATGGTGACGGGATGATGACTTCACAATGAATTTTTACAGTGCATGGACCAAAAAAATTTGCAATTTTAATTCTGAATCACCTTCAGGCGATGTGACATTACACGAAATGAACATCACAGACATCACAGAAACAAATTAGTCTAGACTAGCTATACAAACTTGAGATGAGATGAAGCCAGCTTAATAGTGATGTAATTACAAGCTCCGCATGCCGATACCTGCGGTTAAGGGGATAAAAAACTTTCAGGAATCAAGATATGCATGAGACCAACCTTAGTAATCTTGATTGTGATGCCGGTTTAGGAATTTTACTTGTACACTTCAATTGTTGAACAGTTGAACCTGACAGAGACGAGAGGAAATGCTTTTGGATATCCTTGACAATGTTTCTTGAATCTGATGGTACAGCACGATGGAGCAGGTACCCTGGCAGCATTGACATCACTGGAGTCCAAATCCACTACTGGACATGTGTGTGAATGTTAAGAGACTAAAGCATATTCGTATCTAGCTCCAGGCTGACGATCTGTTTAAAAGCAATGATTCAATAGAACCGGTTTAACGACAGTATGCTGGGTGTACCGTAATATGGATATTCTGCTTCTAAAATACCGTTGAAATTGTGATCGTTTCTGTGGCTGTGTTGGTGTGGTCAAGGGACTAGTAAGAAAGAAGTGAAACAGAACTCAATGTTGGAGTCTCGTGCAGTCTTTCTTATTCTTTGACCGTCCTCTTTTTTTGGTGAGATGATGGAACTCTAGTGTTGACGAGAAAAACTTGAAGTTGTGAACTTTCCCAAATCTTAGGCGAAGGCTTATAATTTGATGCTTCTGAACTACGATAAGACATCAGTTGTAGTTTCAGCATAAGAGAATTAACAAAGAAGAGATATCTGCATACTCAAGTGAAAAATCACAAGAGATTTCGGTTTGACCATCGACCTTGGCTTTTAAAATTGTCTCTTGAACATATCTCAAACATCAAAGACGTATCTTGCTGAAATCCCAAGCACACGACACAACGGCCTAGGATCAATAAGGTACAAATTAACTAAGCCGCAGTCTAGAACTAATTTAGCTTGTAATGACAAATACACAAATTGTTGTATGCTCTTTATTTCAGAGAAAACTCTTCTGTTACAGGAAATCAGTACACTCCTAAACTAGTACGTCCAGACGAAGGTGGTAATGCATACCATGGTCCAAATTGACGCACTAAAGAGTAAATTGGACAGACCATTTTTAGTTGCCCATGAGAGGAGCTTCCTGTGACTCCTTAGATCTACCTTGAATGTTTTCTTGGGTAGTTCTGGTGGAGCTGGGCCAGAACTGCGATCCTCTGAGTCGTTTGGATTCAACTTGGATCATTTCCTTGGCGTAAGGTGCAGCTGCGGTAGAAGATGATTTGGAACAGTCTGGCATGGGCTCCCAGCACCATGGTGGAATGGGTCCACCCTGCACAGACGCCACTGCGACAGAGAGCACCAGAAAGAAGGCCACAAGTAATTGCACTCGACTCGCCATGGTGATGAACGGACCTGGCAATGAATCTCCACGGATCCATGTCAGAAAATTGCAACAACACGGTGGCCTCTTAGACGTTCCTTACATTTTCCCGACAAGGTTGCGATAGTTCTGCAATCTGAAGTCTAGTTAATCACTCCATCTCTTGAGCCTTTCCATTTACATCAGGACACTGCAATACTGAATAGAGACGAACACTACCTTGCACCAAGTCTACCGAGGAAGAGAGAATTAAATTCTTGTGCATGGCTAGGCGCCAAATGATGTACTGCACTACATTATGCACGTTAGAGACTGATTCACATCATTGTGGTCCAAAGCCTGAGGCTATTTCTCGGGCTATGGAGTGCAACATGCAAAGGAAACAGAAAGCATGAAACAAAACATCAAAGGAAGAGATTGTTGTACGTACTAGAAGGGGCGACCCTCTCTCTCTTTCTTAGCTGATCGATCCGAAGCAATCGAAGGGAACCAGGTGCAGAGCATAATGGTTTGCACAATGCCTTTGCAAACGTTTTATACGCACAAAGCGAAGGCCCCTAGTATGCCCTACAACAAGTCCAATGTACTCATTATCGATCGTGCCTCGACTGAAATCACAACTAGATGCCAGCATCGACGATGTTCACTGCCAGAACCTCTTCACGTGAATCGGATGTGAAGATATATTCCTAGAACTGGCATCTACGGGCACAAAATCTTTCTTCCCTCGACGAGGATATTTCAAGGGCTAGGCCGATGTGACACACTATGGTACTCGACCTGATCGAGGATCTGTTGAATCACGTAGTTTGAACTACTCGATTCTGCGCATGCTTACGATTTGACTACCGTATTCATTTATACAGTGCTCGTCACTGCCTCTAACTTAGTTGATAGACACTTGAGCAACAATCCCCATCAGGATTATTTTTGGAAATTTTGAATATGCCAGCAGGTTCAGTATAAAATTCTGTACCACATGCAAAAAGTTTCACTTTCAGGTGATAGAGTTAGCTCAAATGTTTTTGGATCTCCTGAATCTCAGAGGTAGAGCATGGAAATGAAACAGTTAGCATGCAGCCATGGCGCAGGCAACAATAGTATTCCTAAACCACAACTACTAAGCTTGATAGAACTGAGGCGTAATTGTGAAGACACTGGAAGTATAAATGTAAATATATATATGTAGAGGGTTCATGGATATGATACCTTTCAAATTCGATTGATGTAGCTGTCTTCAGCTTTGTTATTGAACTCAAAGGTAAAAAAGTGAGAATCAAATACAGTAATACTTTTGAAGAGCAACATCCTTATATTTGGGGGTGACAACTATCTGTTTTGAGTTGATGTCACTACCAGGGAAGGCGTCGTTTCTCACTCCGTGAACCTCAGACCAACAATTCTTCGGCCAATAGTGGCCCAAAGAGCAAGCCCCATCGTTTGTCTAATATGTTGCTTCTCATGCTCTCTAGAATTGCTCCGTAAAAATCATGTTGCCACGGCCTATTTTAAAGAATGAAAAACGACACCTTCTGTGGTAGTATGTCTCATACCAATTAACTAATTTCCTTCCCCATTTTCTTTGTTTTGTGGGTTAAGATATTGTAGCTCTGGGATAAAAAAGATGAGGATGCGCTCTAAAAAGTTTAGAGTTCGCCTTCAATGCGAAGGAGGTGAGATAGGTGGACATTAATTATGCTGAATTACAAAATTACAGCAATATTTAGCTTTTAGAACTTGGACAACATTAGTATAGCCAAGACAGCAGATGATCTATTGTTGACAGATTTTGATCTAAACTCTGTTATACACTCTTTTGTGCTCTCTTTCTCTGTAAGTGAAATAGGCAAAAGGCTTGCATTCCATAAAACAGAGCCCTTTTCTAACTCTGAGACACTCCGGCTTGCAATTTGTCTCTCAGCTTGCAATTCGTCTTTCAGTTTTCAGATAAGCACTTGAGCAACATTGTGATAATCTCTAATTTGCCTAGTCTTAAATTACTTGCCTAATTTCGAAGGTTGATTGAATAAGGATTGTTTATTTCTAAACCAGGCTAAATAAAAATATATTATGATGTGTGAGTTTGTCACACATCATAAATTTTTCGCATATCCTGATTTAGGGCTAACAAGTCCTTGTTTAATCGTAGGTTTTTAATGAATCACTGTCTTTCAAGTACTTTTCATGGAGGATAGAAATTAGATATCTACACATGTGGTATTAACCGAGGTCAAATCATCCTCGGTGCTTTAAATTTCTATGTTTTCTTTCTATTGCTTGAAGTTGTGTTTAGTTCTAGCACTTCATTAACTAATGGAAGGGCATAGTTGAAACCACATGTTGAAACCATATTTTTTCCAAAATGTGGTTTCAACCATTTCAGGTGAAAAATGTTGTTTTGACCACCTCGGTTTAAACCACATGGGATTGGTTGAAACCACATTTTGAGCAAAATGTGGTTTCAACATGTTGTTTTGTCATGTAAGGCACACAAATATTATGTGAGGCATTTGATTTGTGATTTAGTATGGAGGTTGAGGTTTGTAGTACAAGTACATTTGTTGACATTGGTCACATGTTGTTGATACTGTACAATTATATGAGCAACATATCTTACATGATTGTACAATTCTTTAAGGTGATCTTGCAATCTTCCACAGAGACTCAAGTTTGGCTACAACAAAGGTATATGTCAATTTGAATTGTATCCCCACATGATTGTACATCAACACGACCAACATAGACGAGCCAACCATAAAAAGACTGGGCCCCTCCTGCATTTTATGCTCAACTTTTTTATGAAATCATTCTTCATTTAACCTAACACTTACCATAGCCCATCTAAGACACTTTGTCATAAAAAAGACAAGTCTCAGTTGATCAATTCCTTAGTGAGCGACAAAGCACTGTTGCGTTCCATCAATTCATCCTTCAAATTGTATCCATATTGTTATTCGTTGAATTCTCCACCATATCATTAACATCATCTCTTGAGTTAGCGGTGTCCAAAAAAGATTGGTGCTTCTGAGACTTGTGTTCCAAGAAGTGCAAATGGAGGCTGTTGTTCTTGTTCTAAGGCCTTTCCAAAAAATTAGCAGCCTCACAACTCTTAAATCCGTAGTAGATTCCACAAAGCATCCACCCTCTGTCCTTCGAATAAACAACCTACACCCGGTCTTGCCTAGCTTAGCCATCACCCTCTTCATACGAGTGAAACTTTGTTACAAGTTCTGGAGAGAATGGATTAAGGTTTTTTAGGGTGATCTGCTATATAGGGAGGATGGAGTGTGAAGAGAGGGGTGTCATGGAGGAATGGGCCCAAGAAGAAGGAAGAAACATTGAAAGTGAAGAGGTGCAAAGAAGAAGAAGGGGACACCACGTTCATCATGATTGAGATGGTACAACAATAGGGCGATAGAGAAGGAGGTAGGAGCTAACCGAGCCGAAGGAGTAGAGCTGCACAAGTGAGATAACATGTGAGAGTTGATATGGCTGAGAGGTGGATCGTGTCACATTGAGATTGAAGATTCTTTACTATTGACATTTGGTTGTTGCATCTATACATAAGAACAATTACTCCAAAATTCAAGGGGATCAAAGTTGTAACTTCTTTATGAAAGACAACCCAAGAGAGATGGATAAAAACCGCCAAGATCAATCTCACTAGAATCCAAGCAAAGTTGCTGCCTACGACGACAAAATGACGTACAACCTCAAATTTTGGGGTGCACTACTCAACAAATATTCTCGAGACCATTGGACAATTTGAATAAATAAAGTTGTATACCATATGCTTGATACCCAATTTCTCACCTATTGAATGGTCTTCCTTCTCCTCTTTTGGTCAAGGGTATATATCACATCACGAATGTGGCTACACTTGGACACTACTTCAGATTTAGGAAACCAATTCTTATTAAGCATTTGTAATTGCTCTGGTCTTTTGATAAAACGCTTTGCATAATGCAGTAAATAGATTCCGCAATCACAGTCATTATCTCATTTAGGTACCTATAAGTCAATCCACATAGATCATCCATCGGAACAAGTATTGGTTCCGTCTGAAAAAATTCAAACAAAGATACACATAAAGAAATGCTAGTATATTGCACTTTAGGTCCAATTCATCTTATTCTTGAATATGCCGCCTTTGCCGAGGTTTGGTCCCTAGACAAATGCTTGTGTATCCATAAATGAAAAAAAAATTTAAAAAATCCCAAAAGCATTCCTTCACACCCTAATCATGAAAACCTCTCATAGAAAGTGGATAATGTCAACTCCAATGATAAAAATGAGTGATATATAACCAAAAAATGTTTTTATTTTTATTTTTGAATAAATGTTAAAATTGAATTCAAAATGAGCGGTTAAAGTCATTTTAGATACGGTTTAACGTGCCCGCATGATATGACTTGTCATATCTCGTACCTCACCTATTAAAATAGATTGAATCAAAGATCCTTAATCCCTAATTGGCCATCACTAAATTTCCCCAAAAATTGTCAAAAATCTGCCATTTCTAGTGCAAGGAATAATTGTCAAGATGAAACTCATATTTTAGATTTTTAACCAAAGGATCTCAAATACATTTGCTTTGATAGATTTCTGGATTTTTTTGGGCATTTTTGACCGCACGGATTGGAAAATTATAACATTTGAAGTTCAAAGAAATACATTTTTTTCAATTTAAAAAAACGCCCATTCCAGGACAATGACCGTTTAGGGGCAAACATGAATCTCTACAAATTGATGGTATTTTTCTTTATTTTAACCCTTAATCGGCCAAAGTCCTAGAATGAGCGTTTTCGGATATTAGGCAGGTTCCTAAGGAGTTAATTTTAATTGAAATTTTTTGTAGGAATAAGTCTTTTAAAGAGCTTTTTAGAGATTTTTTATTTTTTATTTTTTGGATGTCGGACGTAAAAGTTATGGTTGACTGAGCGGAAAACGCTACTCACAGGGAAGGGCAGGCAGAGCAATCCTCCAATAAGGTTGAAGGAGCTCATTTGACTTTTCAATGGGGTCACGGTTTAAGGAGGGGTTTGTAGGGGGAATATTGAAGGGCCAAGAATGTGGGCGAGGGAAAGGAGGAAGGGGCCGGATTCATAGGCGGGGTCAACAAGGGTGGGTCAACAAAGGGTAAGGTCGGGGTTGTCGAGGGAAAGGCCAGGGTGGGGGTTGGGGAGCAAGGGTGGGGACGAGGTTGCGTTGCGGGGGTAGCATGGCAAAGGGCGGGGACTTTACAGTAAAGATATGAGGGAGATTATGCATATTAGGAGGAGAGGACTTATCGTGGCCTGAAGAATCTAGTTATGACATCCACAAATTCAATGCAAACACTCACAAGAGAAAGAAGAAGAAAAAACAGAGAAGGGCTCCTTCCCGTCGAAGCTGTGGGCGATGCTACTAAACTGGTTGCGGGAGGAGAAAGGGGGAGAGATGGGAGGCCAACGGCTCCTTCGAGTTGGCTGGAGGATGGCGGGGAGGGACTCCAAGCTTGCAAGCATGGCGGGACTTTGTACCAAGGAGAGAGTGGGGACGGCGTGAAGTGGTGTGGAGGCCGCGACGATAGGGGGGGGGGGGGGGGGGGGGGGGGGGGGGGGGGGGGGGGCATGCATGTAGTGAGGAGGAGGCCACGAGGGCGAAGCGCGGGCCCATGGCCACAGGGGCGGGGACTTTGTACAGGTGTATGGGCGCGGGGAGGGCGGGGACTTTGTACAGGTGTATGGGCGTGGGGAGGGCGGGGAGCGGAGTGGACCCCGCGGAGTTGGTGGGGAGATTCAGGGAGGATGGAGCGGGGAGGGAGGGAACGGGGAGGAAGCGAAGGGGGGTGGAGCCCGCGGGGTTGTTCGGCAGCATAGACCGATTGACTGTATGGGCGAGGGAAGGGAGGGAGTTCAGGTTGGGGACTTTGTTATGGACAGTGGAGGGGAGTATGTGGGTGGGGGTTTGTTTCAAAGGCATATGGATGGAGAGAATGGGGTGAATCCGAGGAGAAGGCAAAGATACAATGTTTTTGTGCCACCAACATTAGGCAGTGATAGTGATGATTTAGAGAGCGATGAATACTTGAGTGGAGAAGATGACGATGGAGAAGAATTGGGAGATTGCAATAGCACAAAGTATTTGTTCCGGGATGCAACGTGGAAAAAGACCCATTACACTTATGATCCAAAGCCTCAAGATTTCGAGGGTACTTTGGCCTCAAATGTTTTTTGGAGGTGCTTTCCTACCATGTTGCAATTATTTGAGATATTTTGGAGACGTAATATTGTACGCAACATTGTTAGAGAAACGAATTGGTATGCAACGGCCGTGGGTATGGATGGAAATACTATGGGTGGTGCGGGATGGTTAGAATTTACTGAAGCCAATTCAAGGCGTTTATGGCAATATGGTTATATATGGGTATGAAGCGTCAACCAAATTATGAGTCTTATTGGCAATATCGAGGATCAATTTATCATTGCTCTATTTTTCGAGAATTATGACCCGTACTCCTTTCAAGGTTTTGATAAAGTGTTTACATATCACTAATCCGGCTAATTATGTTTGTGAGAAGGAATTGCCGAATTATAATAAATTGGGCCAAACTAGATGGTTGATGGAGTGCATTCATGACAATTGCAATAAGGTGTGGATTTTAGGAGAATATTGTACCATCGATGAGATGATGATACGGTATAAAAGATCGTATTGTCCCTTAAGACAATATATGCCTCAAAACCACAGAAGTGGGGCATAAAGGTATGGTGTTTAGCGTGTTCCAAAATGAAATATGTTTGGAATTTCGAGATTTATTGTGGTAAAATCCAAGTTGTAGAAGAGGAACAGCGGATTGCAAGAGGGGAACCGAAATTAGCGTACAATGTTGTAGTGAATTTGACAAGTGAAATTGGGGGTAGAGAGCATGTCATTGTTATGGACAACTTTTTCACAAGCGTTGGACTTTTTAGAGAATTAATATCAAGGTCGATTTATGCAACCGGGACAATGTGCTTGAATCGGATTGGTGTGCCTATTGTGTTGAGAAATACAAAGGCATTTAAGGAGAAGAACAAGGTTGGATGGATTGGGGAATGCACGAGTCAAGGTCTATGGCTTCCGTGGTATTGAAAGACAAGAAACTGGTTTTACTTTTATCTACTCATGCGCAACCAATTATTAGTTCCGGATTACATGTTCCAACGGTACTACATCGAAATGGAGCTATTCGAGAGGATATTCCAACATTGCCTATGCTTTTGGAGTATATAATTCATATTCGCGGAATTGATGTTGCCGACCAACTCCGGGCATCTTATTGCACTTTAAACCGTTCCCATAAATGGTGACATCGTGTCTTCTTTTTTTAACTTGACATGACCGTTGTGAATATGTTTCTAATTTATATTGACAAATGCAAAAACTCTTTGCCGATTCGCAAACCTATGACTCATCTTCAATTTAGGACAAAGCTATATGAGGCATTATTGCAAAATTGGAGAGTACAAGAAGAAGATGACTTTGTATCTCCAACACAAGGTCGCCGATATTGCTATCTCGTTTATTCCAAGAGAAGAAATCCTTGTGTGGTATGCAATAAGTCAAAACACAAGAATGGGAAAAGACCACATTTTTACTGTCCTTCATGTGAGAACAAGTTCATGTGCTTCAAAGGAGAAAACTCATGCTTCCAAAAATATCATGATGGTCTTCTCCGACAACGCCCTCATAATATAATTTCTATGCAAATTCATGTATTTGTTGGATTTATTTTGTTCAATTTTTTGAAATAATTGTTGTTAGGTTTATGAACTTTTTACAATGTGTAATTGAAAGTGGGGCAATAATAAAGAATTCGGAAATAATTACAGTCATTTCAAAGTTAATTAAATTTAAATAAACTAAAAGATTTTTAAAAATAAAATAAAAATAAAAATTCAAAAAACTTGGAGAAAAAAAACAGTGATAGAGACTATAGATTGTTTTGAGGAAAAACTGACAAGGGGGAAGTTTTGGGACACATGCAAGGGGGGGAAGGGGGGAAGAGGAGGCGTCTAAGGTGAGCGGAGGGCGGGCCCAGGACCAGGGGCGGGGCAGGGCGGGAACAGTGCCAAGCGGGGAGCTAGGGGGCGGGGAAGGAGGGGAGGCTAGGACCGGGTCGGGGGCTGCGGAGAATGGGTACAGGTCGGGGCTGGGGGGATGGTTTTAGAAAACTTCAATACTGTACAGTGGATGGAGGTCCGGTGGGGACGCCTGGGAATTGGCCTCCCAGGCCTCCATCCCTTGCCCTCATCAAAGTTTACCTTGAGAGGCAATCTCTCATTTGAAATTAAAGTTTTTGAATTTATTTTTTGAGAAAAAATAACTTCACATAAAGAGTAGTGTATTCACCGAATGGATTGTGAATTTTCAGAAATCTATGAGAGCTATAATTATTTTCTCCTTGAATGTAAATGTAAACCGTGACTCCTACTTTTTTTGCAAAGTGTTTTTGTACATGTTACATTCATCTTCTAATCCCCATTTTTTTCATACATGTACCTAAAAGGGTTATCTTCCCAAATTTCCATAACCGCCAACTTCTGTAGTGGAGAATTTTGATCTATAAGTGGTCAAACGTTGCTAATTGTCTTGGGCAATACCAAAAAAAAGTTTTTTCGTCAGTTCAAATGCTATAATCTTTTGATCTATGCAGTCAAAAATGCCAAAAAATAAATTTGGAAGTTAACAAAGGAGTCTTATTTGAGATCCTATGGTTAAAAGATGGAACTCACCATTTCATTTTCACAAGTATCTCTTGCAATAGAAATGGCAAATTTTGACAGTTTTTTGAGAATTCAAGTCTAGGCCGATTAGGGGTTAAAAAAATGTATCTGAGATTTCTTCTGACTGCCCACGTTTTGATTTAAAACCTTCAACAATCATAATTTTTGCATTACATATCCATATCTTATGGAACAAATCTTGACAAGCATATAATGATCTAGAGAGTTCACAAAATTTCAGAACTTGATAATTATTTTTGAGCCTGTGAGACCCTGCCCAGAATAGCCAGCAACCACATTTTAGTTCAAGGGGATCAACACATTTACTTTCATTTACTCCCCCATTCCATAGCAGTTTATCTACAGAGACGGCCGTGGAAGGTATCCCCGGTGACGCAGCAGAGCCCGAAGCAAAACACCGCATGAATGGGGGAGGGCCATGTGCAGCGGGTTGGCAACCACATCACTTTAAAAATAAGTAAATTGTGCAACTGAACAGTGAATAATCCTATTGAGCAAATCAGACTCTAACAAATCGACTCAGAATCATCGGAAACCACAAAATAAAGAATTACTTTTAAGAAGATTATTCTCTGCAACATTGTTGCCATCCACTGAAGCCTTGCCGTGTGTGAGAATTTGAATGAGTGACAACCCATACAAATTCCTCTATCAGCATGTGAGAGTGGAGCACTAACCAGGTTTTTACGCGTGTGAGTGAAGATGCCTTCTGTAATGGGGCGGTCCAATGTCCGATTCAAGGATCAGTGAAGATGGCGAATCTCACTTAAGTTAGAGAGTCATTGGCCACTTCCTCTGCCCAGACAAAAGCATAGAAAACTTGGAAATTCCCTGATAGTTTTGATTAACTTCGTTCTCCCTAAACACCTTCTATCTGCAAGGTGTTACTAGACAGAGATGAACTTGGCCATAATGAACTCAGAAGTGGTTGATGGCACTGCTCAATTTTGGGTCCATATTATTATCACATCAAAGAGATGACATACATTTTTATTATATGATATTAGAACTCCACATTTTTGTAATGTTGGCGAGCCAAATGAATTTCGGAAGACAATCCATAAGCCATTTCGATTCTAAACGTGTTCTCAGCTACGAACACGAAAACAATGTTAGTGAAAGGTATTAGAGATTCTGAACAAGTGAAACTGACGAGGTCGTTGTGAAGAAGGTTGTAATTAAGAAGAACTATATCACAACTTCCTATCAGTTTTCGTTAACCTGTGGAAAATATTTACAAAAAAATTATTTCCTGCTTGATCGTAAGGAATACCATATTGCTTCTGTCAAAGGGCTAGGCATGAGAGGTTGAGGCTTGAGAAACAATGTCTACGACTACATGTCTGGATTTCAGCAAACACTAGAAGACTCAACTCTTGTCGTTCTCTGACTTCTTCTTAACGCCAAATCCGATAAGAAGTCTGTAAAGACTGTTTCATAATCCGGCATTTTCCCATACCCTGCAGATTACAAGGAAATATTATCAAAATGAAATCCTCCTCTTATTCAGCTAGCACCAATATATACTGAGGACGTTTAATGAATTAGTTGAAATCAAAGTGACCAAAAACGAAGCAGATTCTATTGACCTGGAGAAAAGCAAGAGATTTAAAAGTACTAAGAGCTGTGATACAAATTACTGAATACTTACGTCAAAAGGCGTACTCAACCTTGATTTATGCTATCAATATATTGAGAAAAATAGTACCTGGAAAGTAGTTCATATCAATAACGTAATAACGATTTCCCGCTCCCCCTTCTCGGATGATATCCATATTAAAAAGCTGCAAACCCTGATGAAAGCAACCATCGGCAAGAAGCGTTAAAAGAGAAACGCCAGGGTGCCTTATTGGCCCATTAGGCTAGCAACAACATCACCTGAAGTAGGACAGTTACAAGCACGAACACCAATGTAAACTAGGCAACTAGAACGTAGATGCCTGGAGAAAAATGAGTTCGCATTATCTCAGAAAACTCACAAATACTGATGGAGTAAAAAGAGCAAAATGTGCTGCCTAGAGGTTTCACAAATTCCATAATTCTGTAATGAAAGATATAGTGGAAAGGATGAGTGAACTTACCAGCCTTCGACGGAGCTCTTTCGAAAGGCTGTCAAGCAGCTGGCGGGGTGGCAGTGCTGTGAAAATAAAACAGTGGAAATCAAAATTCTGGACAACAATAAAGATTCTGCCTAGTTAACCAATTTAACCACACGGAGATTTTAAATACTCAATTTTAGAGGAGAAGAATGAAATATACCAGCTGCTTGAGGATCCAAATCAGCATTCTCAGCTGATTCAGCTGCACAGGATACTCTTGGAAATGGCATTACACCATTCCTTGACTCCCCATCTAGCACATCCGGCAAGGAAAACCTCCGTACTACTCGAACATAGTCACCGACTACGTAGGTTTTGAACAACACTCCCCCTGTAATAACAGAGCGGGTCAAGAGTGAGAATTGTAATTGGTCGAAGTAAATCACCAATATTTCATCTGAGGTTGTACATTTCGAAATGTCTTGAAGCACTAAGAGTGTTGAATCAAGTAATACAATTCCTCAAATGCAAGAATAGTGAATGACAAACACTTTTGCACTCAAGCCTACATTATGTAGTAAAACATGTACTTTGTAGATAAACTTTAAAGCTAAATGTTCAACAATAATTAAGAGACAACAGCCATAACGAATGAGGGATTAACATACCATGATTAACAAACTCTTGTAACATCAAAGGCGGATCTAATTGGGTCAGACACGACTTATCGTAAGCCAGAGACATGGCGTGTGCCTTTGCTGACCCATCTGCCACCAGTGGCTTCGCCACTGCACACGAACTCAAAGAGTTATAAATAATGCTAACTTGTTACCATCGTACTAACATGCTAAACCATACACCGCGTTCAGAGCTCATGTAATACCTCTACTAAATATTGCCAACAGGTAGAAAGGAAATCACCACATTGTTTCATTGTTTCCGGTTGTGTAACACTGACCTAATGGAAGCTTAAGTCCAGCTGCAGAAACAGAGGCAGGAATTGACGTTGCATCACCAGTAACCACTAGCTGTTTTGGAACTCCAACGAATCCTGAAACGCAGCCCCAACACTCAGTCAAATTAGGAACCAATAGTGATGCATTAAGTACAAGTATTTAAAAGGCTCTGGTAGGACTGCACACAACCTACCCGAGGTTACAGATGTATCTGAGGATTTTGTTGGTTCATTTGTACCCTGCAAACAGATGGTGGAAACTGAAATAAATGATCTGCCCACAATACACTTTATACTATTATACACAAACATAACTCTGTTAGGATTTCATATCCCAACTTTGGCAATTCAGAGGAAATAATTCCAAGCTCACCTCCAGAGTTGCTCATGTCTAGGTCTGCTACATCCTGTAGCATGGATTGCCGATTGCGCAGTTGTAAAATAGCTTCAGGAGGGTCAAGCACAACAACATCCGGGTGCATTTTCTTGTAGTCCTGCAAGCATCACAAGAGTCTCAAAAAACTGCCAAGCCAACCAGGGGAGACCTTCCGATGTATAACAATTCTGTTTCACCGTGTTCGCTTCAAATGCCATGCAAAACTCACTCTAAAGAATAAAGTCCCTGAACTAGCACCCTCCGGAGGCCTCGAATCGTCCCCTGCAATTGTCCTTGGATGAAACTAATTAATAGTGTCTAGGCGACACAGCTAGGGTTCTAATCGTCCAGGTCATCAATAAATCACAGCAGATTTAGGTGTGATAACCTGGCATTGCGTGAATGGAATAAATATAAAAATTCGAAACCTTCGCTCCTTCGACGACTCAGCCAAAGCGCATTATCCATAACGACGAACTACAAATAAAGAACCGCTAGCCGAAATTACCGAGAACATAGAGTTGCTGGAGTTACGGCCACGAATGTCTACGCTCTCTCTCTCTCTCTCTCCCTCTTTCTGCGTTTTCATAAGTAGATGAACTAGGTGCCATCTACTGAATGAATACTACCGATGTTTCTTGGGATACTTTACTGTAATATGCGATTATGCCAAACTTTAGACAGGTGCATAACAAGAGAGGGGCTATTATTCTTTGGACCTTCCAAAAGGCCTAACGCTGGCTAAGCAGAAGCGAGAAGACACAGGCAACCATCTCCCTTCCATCTCCCTCAGATCCTTTAAACTCTCACCTCCAACGATTTGCTCCACTCCTTCCCTGTAAACTGCAAATACCGGTAGGTAAAACATAACCAAACCAACGTTCTTATTAGAAGAGATATCAACAGAATAAAATCTGTCTCTAAGAAGGAAAGTTACAGTGATTGTCACAGCCTACATGTCGCCACTTTCGAATGGAGCATGTATTAGACCTCATATTTATCTAAACCTAGAAGTTACAGTGGAATTGACTAGGTACAAGACAATGCAAGTACTGAGATCAGACTCTGGAACACAGAGAAATACAATGTAATACCAGTAGATCACTAACCTTGTGTAGAAGGACGTCAAAAGGTCCTTGATCGGTCAGCGGTATGCTGCGATCTATTGCCACGAGTGAGATCCCCTTCAACCTACAATCAGATACAAAGCACAGTTAAGAGAGACTTCATCAACACTAGCTGGAACCTCCGAGGATTTCTGAATAATTATCAAAGATTACTGAACTGATCGTGGAGCTAACAATAATTGTCCTAACCGCTGGACATTCGAATTTCCTACAAAGAAGTAACTAACGCTACGGGCACCAGCATTGCCAAAGAAGTATACCTTGAAATAGAACTCAAATCACAAAAGCGCCAAGCCAGACAAGTTTCATAAGATATCCAGTGCACAATCTCGAGATTAGCTTGAAAGTTTCGGCAATGTTGGACAGCGCAACAGTTTTTAAGTACCTCGCATACTCCTCTAGCTTGGGTTGCATAAAACTCTTAATCTTCTTGGGCGTTAGGGCATATCCGACGCTGAAAGTCGGAGGGGCCAGGCTGTAAGTCGGGGATGAAGACGCCAGAGCCATGGCGGGAGTAATTTGAGAGCGTGCATCCCGACTGTAAAGTTTCCCCTCCCTCTTCCTTTCTTGAGCTCTCTCGCGCTCTTCCTCTCTGCGCCTGCTTTCCTCTCTGCGACGCCCTTCCTCCCTATCACGGTCAACGATTCTCCCCAAAGACAGAGGCGATCTTTCACGAGATTGTAACAGTCCCACCCCCCAAAGGCTCTCAGAAGCCGGGGACGCGACCGTCGTGGCGTTGCTGTCCAGCCTCATGCCCAACTATCCACACGAACCCCTCTCAACGTATGAAATAAAGCCAACTCCCAAATCGACCTCCACGTTCTTCCAAAAATCGCCCCAGCTTCTACAATCGTCACGCGCTTCTTCAAACTGCAAACCGAGGCGACTGGAACTTCCTGCACTTGCTTATCACCACAGAGCGAAAGAACGAGATGACTCTCATCCCATACTTCTGGAACCTTCACAACTGACAGTAACACAGCACAGCTGTCGAAATCCTGCAAAAATAGCCTTCGCACGGCAATAACACGAATTTAAACCTTAGTACGGGTCCAGCGATGCCGTAGAGCTCAATCACTGCCAACTGTTCTTTGAGTTAAGCGTTCTGGGGATAGTGACCAGAGGCAAACCACGTCTACTGACAACACGTTCCTCCTGGAGAACTCTTCCTTACGCTCTCAGAGCGAACGTGGACACAGAACTTAACACAAACCTCTCAATTTTCGACACAGTGACTCAACACAAGGTCCTTAACACGTTTCCTCCCCGTCAGTCAACAAATACACGCCCATTCCGGACTTCGACTCACAACCGAAACGATGATACACGAGATTTAGCTGTCAGAGCAACACAACCAAATTCCGAACAATGGCGACCAACACAGTGACGGCGAGAACGCAAAAGAGAACTCCAGAGGCGACCAAACTTTCACTTCGTACCCGAGAGCGAGGAATCCTGCATTCCCGACCTCACCAGTCGCAAATCCACTCACAACCTCCCCAAGCCAAAGAAACTAAAAACACAGAACCAACTACCAACACAATTGCCTCCTAGAACCTCCCGACATTGAGACGAATTCAACCACCACTACAACCCCAGAAACCAACAAACCAATACGAAACTCCCCCCTTAAAACCAACACAAAATCATCAAACTCACCGGAATCCCCACCCCCGCTCCCACACCACAAAACTATCAACATCCAATTCACCACATCCTCCACAGCCCGTACCTGAAATCCAACCCCGTCACACGAGCACCGCGAGAACTGCAACCGCCGAACCACAATGGCGCAACGCGAACCACGAAGGCAACAAACGACGCCACGAATCCAGTCCCGAACCGCGACCACGAGCGCCACCAGTGACACAACCAGTGAGTTATCCTCGCACGTCGACAGCAGTCACGTACACATCAGCACCCCGTCATGTGCAACTGAGTCACCAGCAACAAAACTGCGAACTCCGCCGAGACTCCAGTGGAAGGTAACACGGGAAGCGAGTGGCGACGAATGGGAGAACGGAAGCGATGTATCATGTGGGAGAGGTGGCGAGCGCGCCGGCTGAAGAAGCGGGGAGGGAGTGAGCAGCGGCGATGATGGCTATGGTGGCGATGATGCTGGAGATGGCGATGAGATGGAGATGAGATGGAAGATGAGATGGCGATGAGATGGTGGTGGGATGATGGTGGAGGGTGCGGGAGAGAGAGAAAAAAGTGAGCGATATCGTAGAAGGATGGCCAACACGGCGGTTGGAGGGTGTTTTCGCTTTATACTGCGGGCGGACTTCGGGGCCGGTGGTCGTCACCGGGAGGGCCGGTTGGAAGGGTTCTCTTTCTTTCTGCTGGGTGTTTGAGTTAGTGTGGTGGGGCTAAATAGTGTTTGTGTGTACCTGGGGGCGCTCTCTTTTCGTTTCCCGGTGGTGGGGGGATTGTTTTTGGTGTGGTACTGGTGGGACTGAATAATGTTTCTGGCGTGAGTGGAACAATGTTTTTAGTCTGTAGGTTTTGGGGTGAGTAGGAAGAGAGGGACTTTCGGTGATGTGGTTGGTGGAAATGGAGTTTTTGTTGAGGTAGTCGTGTGATTTTGTAGCCATGGAAATGATTTTGAATGAGGACACAAATACTTTTTGAAGGAAAATATTTTTGAAAGATAAGGAATGTTGTGATAGTATATTCTATAATGGAAAAATTTGGTAATAGTTTGTAACAATGATTGAAACTTAGGAGTGGTTTATTGAAATTTAGGTGTATTATTAAATTTGATTTGGTTTGATTCACATTATCATGAGGAATACAATAAGAATATTGATGGTATTTATAGATGATATTTTTGCCTCATTATTTATGGTTACTATATCTACGTTGTGTCATGAGACGCAAGAATATGAGACAGCAGTACGTCAAGGTCTGAGACTACAAGAATCTTACAAAGAAGTCAGAGACAACAAATTTGTTAACGAAGTACGTCAAGAGAGAACAAGACTGATAAGGAAGTACTTCAAGATCAAAGAAAACGAATCTGATAAGGAAGTTCGTCAAAATCATAGACAACAGATTTGATAAGGAAGTACGACAAGAGACAATGAATTTAATAAAGCCGTACATCAAGATCAAAGACAACAAATTTGATAAGGAAGTATGCCAAGGTCAATGTCAAGGTCAGACAACAAATCTAATAAAGAAGTACGTCAAGGTCAGAGACAAGAAACTTGACAAAGAAGTATATCAAGACTTTGGAAAAAGAATTAATTTGATCGTTAGGATGGTTACAAAAGACCAAAAATATAGAAATATGCTAGATCGTTCCACCAAATGTGGTGACAAGAAGAAGAATAACTGGGATCCCAAAGGAGCTAGCGTAAATATAGTGTTTATTCATTCTATTCACTAATTTGATGGCCACTGGACAAAGGATATTGATTCTAAAGCCAAGTGTGGTGACAAGATTAAAGTACTTACTCTATCAACTTGATAAATACAATTATCTGCAATCTCCATGGCCTGGAAACACTATAGTAGTTGTCAACCATAAAATTTTTATATAAAGCAACAATTTTTTAAATATCATTGACATTTTGCATATCATATGGATTTTGTTGTTAAAATCATATATTTACTTACATTAATCCATCAAATATACTACATTTGTATTAAACAAGTCTGCAATGGTCTTTGGACGAGTTGTGGCCATAGGGATGGTGTTAATTAAGAGGTGTTGTTATCATATGGCCAAGTAGAGCCCATTGAAGTGACTAATGCAAATAGTTGGACGGATTTATCTAAGAGCTTTATTGTAGTCTATAGCATAATATGGTTGTATAGGCACAAGAATAGCGTGATTAAAGGAAGAATATTCCTATTATAGTAGAAGAAAAAAAATATCAAGATTATAGATAGTAGATCCTAAGTAAAGCTTTACAAAATGCAGTAAGATAAGATCTTGGAACTTAACTTTTTGAATCGAAAGATAATGGATTTTGAGTTGCGCAGTCATTCGAAGGATTGGTCACTTGACATAAAGTTGTTATCTAATAAATCAATAATGATTTTGGTTGTCAACGACTTCTTTTGCATTAAGTGGTGTAATAATAGACTTTTTGATCATCATCAAATTAACTAGCTTAAAGCGCGGCATTATAAAGATCAGTCATGGAGCTTCAAACCTTAGTATCAACGATAATTATAAGTGTAGATTGACTATATCCGATAATTGCTAATATCAACAAATGGAAGGTAATTCAAAGTAGATTTGTGTCCTTAAATCAAATCATAAAATACAAAATACAAAACCTAAGAATCAATCCAATTAAATACACACCAATAAAGAAGCCCCATAAAGATTTGTATTGGAATTATATATGTTTACCAATCAAAGAATCTATATGTAAGATGAAAGTGGATGAAGAATGTATGGAACATAAAATGATATGACTTCAAGGACATTCCATCATCGTCTACTTTCCAAAAGCAAAACAATGCATCAAATTAAGATGTGTAAAAGGAAATTAAAAGATGAAACAACAAGAGGCCAATACAAGAAGAGTGGAGCTTGAACCATACATTGCAAGCTCATGTGTGAATCAATAAAACAATCTGAAAAAAGAATTGGAAGAAAAAAATATCATAATGAACTAGAAGAAAAACAATCCATTCCTTCAATTAATCCAACACACTATCTTAGTAGATTCTTACCACAAATGATTCAAACGGCACCGTGCACTACGCCACCAACTATGAAATAGCAAAATGGAGACATTACACTAGAAAAGGATGTTTTATCCATCAACATAGCCCCTTTATGATTGAAAAATCAAACTTATTAGATATTCTTTGTAACTTTTAAAACCTTAATGCATGAGCGGATTAGAGCTCAAAGTCATCTCAAGAAAAGAATGCAAAAGCTTCGTAAGCTATAGGTCCAAATATTGGTGGTTTAAAAACAGAAGACAATCACTTAATAATCACAACTAATTTCCACCAATTATATTATTGAGCATGGTTTCTAAGAACATAAGGTGGTCTAATTCTTTCACTTTTAAATATGTAAACCAGCCATAATCAAATTCTTGAAGAGGTAGTAGAAGTATTAGATCCAAATAATGAAATGGTAGTGCACTCATTGATATTTGACTTGGACACATCAACTATTGGCATAGTGCAAGAACAACCATCCTTTATCAGCAATGATTCACTTTAAAAAATGTCAAAACCTGCATATATGTTGAGGTCTTTTGAATCCCGAGTAATAAAAAAATATCAAAATTTGGTCTAAATCCTCTTACCTAAGCTAAACAACATTATAATCTCACCTTCATTACCTTTATGAACAATATTTTATTTTATTTTGAATATAATTCATTAGCTTAGTGATCCTATAAAGCTAAACAAACTTAGAAAGTACTTTAGACAATTTCAACTAATTCATGACATCTAGTTCATTCAAAATAAAAGCTCAGTGATTGCAACTTCTAAGAAATAGAAAAAAGAAATTTAATATCTTACAAAAGCAACTTGATCCTTTCTATTGCATAAATAGTTTAGATAAAGAATAAAAACAGCTAAAGCACATGGATAAGCAACCATCCCTTGCAAAGCAATTTAAACCACAAATTCCACAAATTTTAAATCCTCAAATGTATACCTTTAAAAGGTAACAATTATTTCAAAGATAAGTAATGTCTCCATATATGCCACCCCTTAAACACCTTAGTTTCTTTTGGCAAAATGTTTCTACAACAATCATTTCCAAAATGCTAAACACTTTCCTATAATATTTATATCGCCATAGATTTTTATCTTCTCCTGCACCACTCACTTATTTATAAAAAATTAAAAAAAATAAAAAAAATCTCCATAACGAAAGAAAGCAACAGTCCTAACACAAATCACACACATTACCTCTTCTCGTTACCACTTCAAACTAATGAAAACCAGCAACTGCTCAAAACCGAAAAGAAAACACGGGACGGGGACGGGGACGGGGACGACGACCGGGAGGGGCCAGTGGAAGGTCGCAACACGGAAGCGAAGTAAAACCCCGCAGCGCAGTAACTTAGAACAAAGCCTGGGATGATAATGCGGGCGGTCCGGGCGACGGGCGGGGCATGTCGCTGCGGCCAGTCCGGTTCCAGAGATGGATTCCGGGGGTTCGTTTTGAATCCCGTCGCGGCCGCGGAATCGGGGCCTATTCTGGGCTCGTCCAAGGTCAGCACTAGATAGATTCAACCCGGTGGGGCCCTGCAGATTCACTCCCGAAGGGCCCCCCCTCTCCTACTCACCATCTTCTGGCACACTCTACAGTGCTCAACACTCTCGCTGGCGCCATTTGGTCGCCTCCCAACCTGAAAATATTATTTTTCAAAGACTACCTTCAATTTCAATACTTGGTGAATTTTCCAATTAATTGACTCCAAGTCTGGACTCCTCTTCAATGGATTTTTGTTATGGTTTTAATTTTTCCCTGTGTGGGTGATTCGTTCGATGTAAGTAACGTATTGAGGAAATGATGTGGTGAACCAAGAAAGGTTTGTTTTGGTGATAATGATTTTATCTTGCTCTTTTTGCATAGGATATAATTCCTTGGCTAAGTGCAAATTCTTTTGATAATTCTACTAAGAATTGCCACATATTAAGCTTGGAGCAATTTCGTCACGGGTTTGAGGAAGCTTGAATAGAGTGTTTTTGACACCAACTTCAAGTTCATCCTTCAACATGCAATCAATTTCAATGTAAATATTAACTCCTTTTTCAAGTACAATGTGCAAAGTACTAGTGCAAAATGTGCAAAGTTGAGTTGAACTTTTTACATGATACACATGACTTCATTTTGCCAAAGCAATAAACTAAAAATGATAATTACTCAAGTGGTAATGTCATGAATTCTGTTTGTCTTGTTCTTTATGGATTATAAATGCCATGATTCTGTCACTTGTTAAAATGAATAGTATTACTTTTACAAATGAATACTGTTACTTATGTGTGTGAGTCCCTGTGATGCTGAATGCTGCTTAGCAATAGGTATTGGTTTTGGTGTAACATATACGATGAGCTTGCTTTTCTCCCATTTTTTTCTTGGTTTTATTGTGAATTGAAAAGATTGAGTACAAAGTCATAAACTTCATGGCTTATCTCATAAGATTTCACAATTTGGGAGCTGGCTTTGCAGCAAAGGCTCCCAGCAAAATGCATTGTTGATGAGTAGGCATATCTTGGATTTGTGACAAGATGAGATTTCATCCCACCCTAGTAATCCAGGGAACATATCACGTCGTATACCTTTTTGAGTAGAGCAAGATGCCATGATTCAAGTGGCAAACAATGAACTATGCCGGCCAACAGTTTATCTCATTTTAAGCCTTGGACACAAAATGTCCAAATTGCTATTTTTAAACACATTATTTAGAATTTCTACACTTGGTCTGAACACATTCATATAAATGACATTTAAGTCATTGCCTTGCATGAATTGCTCCACTGGATGCTCAAAATGTTCAGAGGGTTGGAACCTAGTCCTAAAATGTGATTCAGCTTAACCCTTTAGTGCCCAGGGTTTTTTCCCACCAACTCTGTTTTTCTGGCTTTCTGCGCTATTCTTGGCAAAAACAAAAATAGGTTTGTACTACTCTGTATCTAACCTTATAGTATTGTAGCTAAGGTAAGTAGAATACTATGGCCAAAACATCGACCTAATCCAACCGTGGGAACTTGAAGTATATAATCCGTATATGGAGGACAGTTAGATTGCAATTTTGTATAATTTTTCAGGGGGTGTAAGTTTGGAACCCCATAAATCTCGGAATATATTTCTAAATTTAGTAAAAGAGCGGTTCAGCTATGTCCCATGTTAACATCTTTAGGATAAATAAAAAATATATATGTGCTAAATTAGTAAAAGATTTAGAGGATTTTTAAGGTTTAGGCATGAGAATAGTATACGGTTTAGCATGTTTTTTGTACTCTAGGCCTCATTGACATGACTCAAATGTAATGCAATCCACAACGGTTGAAGAATTAGAATGTAGGCATAAAAGAAAAAAAGTAAATAAAAAACCTCAAATCTACTGTATTTTCCTCTAAATACACTATATGTACAATATTATTGTAATACCATATCGACAAGGATGTGTATCGTTATGGGAATCATCTTTAGCCTTACTCCAATGACACATCACTTCTTTTTTCTAGAGAATCATCCATCTACATTTACAATGTCAATGGAAACAACCACTCATGGACTAAAACTTTCTTCATGAGCAAAGTTCATCCCACCAAGACCCTTATCTTTTGTACTCTCATCTCCGTATTTTCTTCAAGTCCGCCTTTCTTTTTGTTGCCGTATATTGCTACAGTGATGTATTCTTATCGATTTAGACCCTCTACACTACTCCAAATTGAGATCTGATTGTTGCATTGTGAGCCCCTCAGAAGAACGTAAATCTGAACAGGTATAATTGAGAGCAAATTCATTTTGGATTTCAAGATATACATCTCCAACTGAGTTTCGCAACCACATTATGGTTCCTGGGCACTAAAGGGTTAACTTACTTTCTATGGACTGGGTGCCACAGAAGCATGGAGGATCATGGGTTTAAGGCCTGAGGTGAACATAGAGTATTGTAACGATAGTGTATTATTGGTTGTAAAACTTGAGGGCCATTATACTATTCTTCGTGCAGACATTTTCAGAGTTGACATTCTCAGTCATTTGCTTTTTACATATTAGCAATGTTCCCTGTGATGCAAGAATCCATGAGCTGGAATGATGACCGCGGTGGCCACACAAGAGCCAAATTCTACCCAAGTGCCAAACTACCTTTTTCCTTTTCTACAAAGAGTTTCGTGGAAGTTGGAACAGTCTCAGCGAGGAGCCACTGGCACAATCTCGCTTCGGGGCCTGGCTGCCATTTGCCTACTCTAGCAGACTTTCCTCTCCATTTGCTGTTAGAAGTCATTCACATAAGGTAAATTACCCAATTGACACCATCAACCCATGGGCGCCAGCTATAGAAATGTGGGTCTCGTTATTTCTCCTCAAGGAGCGTGGCTCGGATTCCAAGTTCTGTCCAATTTTTAGGCCCTGCCCATTTTGGGATTCCATTTTTTTAATTTTTAATTTTATAATATATATATATATATATATATATATATATATATATATATATATATATATATATATATATATATATATATGTATATATATGTATATATATATATGTATATATATGTATATATATATAATTTTAATTTTTTTTAAAGAATTTGGGGCCTACTGCGTAAAAAATAACAAGCAGAGCCTTTTGAGATCAAGTAAGGCCCCATTCAAACATAATAAAAGGCCGGTGAAATCCTCCACGAGTACACTGCGAACCGTGGACGCCAGTGGCGTAATCCGCGTCGCCACCTCTCACTTCCCATTAGCGTGAAATGGCATGGGCTGATACCGGAGACTTTTGATCCAGATTGGAAGGAGGTCTGGACGACGACTAGGCCTCCCAAAGAGGCGGCGTTTTTATGGAGCTTTTACCATAAGGCCATTGTTGTCAATCAATGGCGGCATGTAGCCCATGCCAATATATTGAATCTCTGTGGTTGTTGTGACGCAGGTGTCCCGGAGACTTTGCTTCATGCATTTTATGAATGCCCTGCAGTTCATGTTGCGTGGTCCTTCGCAGCGACGGTTCTCTATCGTCTCCTAAGAGTTTCCACGGCCACGATGCCATGGACTCCGTTGTCATGGCAACAAAGCCTCCTTGGTTTTGACTTACCAGGCCGATTAGTCATGGTGCTCGCATCTGGTCCCTTATGCGAGGCTCCGTCCTCTGGACAATCTGGCTTCGTCGTAACGCTTGCATCTTCCGCAATGATCAGTGGCCTCTCGCCGTCCTCGAGCAACGCCTGTGGGATGGTATAGTTGACTTGGCCCGTATGGCCTGATTCCAGGTTAAACAGGCCCAGCGCCTGTCCCCGGAGGTAGTCGCTCGCAGTCGCCTTGCTTTTCTTCAAAGATGGGCTTTCGCCGACGTTCTGTGTACTCTTCAGGTGGATGGCATCTCTTGGGTGCACACTTCTCCGGCAAGAGGCACGTTCTGTCCCGCTTAGTGCCTGTTGGCGCCTTTCTTCCTTAGGGTAGTTCTTTTCTCATGTCGTTCTCACAGGTAGTTTCCCAGGTAGTTTATCATGTATTTAAAAATTAAAATTTTTTCGCCGGCCGGCTCCGGTCGTCTCGGTTCTGCGACAGTGTACTTTTCTTTACTTGCAATGGATTTACACCATTTGACTCAAAAAAGGGAAAAAAAAAAAAAAAAAAAAAAAAAAAAAAAAAAAAAAACATAATAATAATTGGGGGTATGGATTTCCCCCATCCTTCACACCTTTTCTCAAGCTTGGCCTCCGAGCCACACTTCATAGGGGGATTTAGGCAACTATTACAAACGCCTAAAATCACAAATAACTCATCTATTAACCTCTAAATTAAAGTTAGTGGTGATAATGGATGTTGATATCTAAATAGATGCGATTATAGGCTCAAATTTGGTGTGAATTGGATGTAAGAGTGGTGGTAATGAAAATATATGTTCATATTTCAAATTTTGAAAGAAAACATGTGGTGCTGATAGGTGTGGTTTTAGAATAGAATTAAGTTGATTTTGTATGCAATAAATAGTAATACCTGGCTATTGATGAATTGCATAATGGATTGGTCTAGTAATATTTACAATGGCTTTGCTACAACATCCTTTAAAAATTATAAATAAACTCATTTTTATCAAATATATTTGAAATTTTACATAACAATTATAAAAAATTGCATGTCTTATTGTGGTGGTCATGATCTCGTTAACTCTTAGGTGGAAGAGTCTATAGTAATTATTCCTTGGAATAGATTGAACTTTAGCCTTATAATGCTTCATCGTGAACTTTGAATGATTACATTCAATCAATTGTGTATCTTCTCGCTCTTTTTGTACTTTTGTTCATTCTTTTGGAATAAAATTTATGAAAATAGTTGTTAATTGAAATTCTTTATCCAATGTATTTTATTCTTCATGTGAACAAATTTATAATTTTATATAATATTTAGGCCAAATTTAATATTTTTATGAAAAGCTCCAAAGGTTGATATTGTTTAGTAGGACATAACATAGTTTCTTCCAAACTACAATATACATTGGATAGATGATCTACTCATAACATATCATTGATAATGATTATCAAAGTAGAGATTTTAAATCCAATGAGGTATTTTGTAGATAGACACCTTTGACAGCATCACAAAGGACCCCCTTAAAGTACCTAATTACTTGATTTCTAAACATCTGCCTGTGTACTTTAAATAAAATAAATTAAAAATATTATTTGAAAAATATCATATAG
This sequence comes from Ceratodon purpureus, assembly GCA_014871385.1. Taxonomy (NCBI): domain Eukaryota; kingdom Viridiplantae; phylum Streptophyta; class Bryopsida; order Pseudoditrichales; family Ditrichaceae; genus Ceratodon; species Ceratodon purpureus. Next base: position 7,566,424 of record CM026432.1, on the reverse strand, counting down.
TACGAATGAAAGTTCTAGGCTTTCAGTTTTATATTATATTTATACATTTTTATACAACAATGTAATAACCAATTTTTCATTATTACACTTGAAACTTGTAATTGAAATTCCTTTAAAATTGGACTAGCAACAAATTATTTAACAAATTATTTTTATTAGTTGAAATTGAGATTTTCTTGACATGTTATTTTTATTTTTTATTTTTGTTGTTTAAATCCATGACCTCATATTTTGAAGATTGTTGTTGAACCAAAGTCATTGCAAATATAAATTGGTCAAAGTTTCATACATTACAATGTTTATAACTTTAGTGATGTGTGTTCTAGCAATACCAAATTCAGCAATTTAATATGACTATAAATTCATAAACTATATACTACAAACTCTTGGTGGTAAAAACTTCATGGATAAAAAAGATTTGAAAAGGTAAAGTACTCAAAAACCTAATATAAGTTAGTTGTGTTGTTTAGGGTTAAATTTCTCTACACCAGAGGTAATCAAGTTTGGTTCTTGGTGTGTACTATGTTTTATTTGCAAGAACTACATGATTAATCAATTGAAAATTAAAAATCCTATAGTATCTCTATCATTTACTTCTTCCTATTACTATTACAGCTTTTGTTTATTTATTTGTATATTCTGTAGCGGTTAGAGTCCCATTCTTGTCCCACAAGTTACTTAATGAAGAAGTTGGATGCATAAAACTTAGCAGGAGTGGCAAGCTTGCCCTCCCATTCCAAGCTGTCTCGGTGTACACAAGCGGGTTCAGTTGATTGATGGTCTGGAAATAGGCTTCCCAGACATGATTTGCATGACTTCGGTTATGCAGTTCCTGTTTATTTTTTGGGGACAGGTGGTGCAAAAACCCAAGTTTGCATTGAGCCCTGCTTCAACACAAACAAGACCTCGGTTCTTGAGAAGCTGTTTTGCACTTTGGTGATGACACATACAACCAAAGGATGGCCTCAAGCCCCCACTTCCCTATCTTCCCAACTCAGCAGGAGGAGCTTATTCCAAGGTATGGCATGGGTGATGTACTACCACGCCACTAGTATTTAAGCTTGGTGGGATGATTATGTAATAGTTTACATGTGTGGGTCTATGAAAACACTTTAAGCTAGACGTACCCAATGTGGTAGGTCATCTAAAACGGTTTCCTACTATCCAAATAAAGTGTTTGTGACAATACCTAGAAAATAAAGTTGTCTTTGCTTATACCTTCAATCTAAATTCCCCATTGTTAAATGCATGAGAGTATAGTGTCTATTTTGGATGTCCCTACGTTTTGAAATTTTAGTACATGCAATTCATTTTTTAAACTATATCTTATTTTCTAAAATGAGAATCTACATATTTCAACCATGGTAAATATTCTTTCTTTATCAAGTCAAAATCTTTGCTGAATAGAATATTTGTGAAGTTGGATGTCCAAAGTTTACCAGAAAAAAAGACAAATGCCAATTCCATTACAAGGGTAGCAAGAATAGAGTATTTGCTGGTTGAATATTTTGTTTTTATTTTGAAATGATTTTTTTCACATATTATAACACTTATTTACCAATAATAAATTTTAACTATTTTTTATAGATTACATAATTACTTAATAGAAATTTGCAAGATGTTCATTAGACTCTAAATTTAAATTATCACTAAAGGACTAGTGAACCTTTTAAGCTATTCGTAACCACGTCACTATAATAAATTTTGGTGGCTAATTTTTACAAAGATTTGTCTTTACATTGGAAAAAATAGTTATATACTAAAAAAAATATGAAGGTGTCCCCGAAGTATAACCATGTTCTTGCCAAGGCATCATCCATGCATCATTCTAGTATCCTGTAACTCCTTCTGGGTTTTTTTTTGGGCACCTCATGCAGCATAACATGGGATGGGAAGGCCTCTCAGGTTTTAGATTATTTATTTATTTATTTATTTATTTTTTAGCAAATGGACCTCTCGGGTTTTTGCCCGGAATTCTGCCCACTCTAGAAAATCCGTGAGGAGTTACGCTAGGAGAGCCCCTCGTAGTCAAAGCTCATGGGGTGGGAGAGGCCCTTCGGCTTGGGCCACGCTTCACTCTTGCCCTTTGGCTCGTAACCCCTCCCTAGCCGTGAGCCCCAATCGGGAAGGGCTCTCCCTTTACATGACTTGGAAATAAATCAAAAACCTGGCTACAAAGGAAAATACAAGACAACAAACTGAAAAAATAAAAGTTTAATAAAAAATAAAAATCAGTGCTAGAGGTGCTTTAGCCAAGTTCTTCAGACAGCATGCGAGACAACCATGTACCATTCACCTCCGTACAGTTGGCAGTGAGCCTGAATTATCAAAGAAGAATTTGTCACCCTGTAAAGCCAAATGGAATCGTAGCACTCCCCAGGGAAGGAAAAAAGTGAAGTGCCATCCTCACTTTTAGACAAATAAAAACAAAATTATGGTGATTGAGATTCAACATGGGCTCATCAGATTCAAAGGAATCCCTCTCAGCCAATGGTGTGAGGACTTGAGCGTCACAACGCCTCTAATTTAATACCACTGTGAATCTCTTTTGTCCATGGCCCTTGTGACTGAATCACATGGGACATGAAAGACCGGCATTGGCATTTTTGGTTGGATAATTTGCAATTATTTGAAGCTCAGGAGCAGTTCCTGCAGCCTTTATTGGTTGAGCATGACGAGTGTGTGGTTGCACTGCACTTGGGTAGCCTGGTCTTTAGTGAATTTGAAGTGGGGAGGAATGAGAGATTGGAAAAGACCACACCGGTTTTGTCTAACTTAAGTGCGTTGCAACCTGGGCCTCTGAAATGAGTGACTATGTTCTATGTTCTGTTCTTGGTTGTAATGTGGGTTTTAAAACAAGAGCCACCCATTGTCATGTCCTTTTTAAACACAAACTCAATTACATTTCAGTCATTCCTTCTTAAATATTAGGCCTTAAAAATGGCAAAGTATATAGGTGGCATTTTGCACTATGACCAAGTTAAGAGGCTAATACAAATTAGAAGACTCTGTAAAATAAAAGAATAAATGAAAAATACGTAAAAATAAAAATTGAGCAATAGATTCATTGTTATGACAAGATTATGGATAATTAGAATTCAGCTTAATTTGGACTAGCATAGATAAATGATTGCCAAAGAACATTTTAATAAAGCATAACCAATCCTAGGCTTATAAAGAATAATCAATCCCTTAGTAGTCCAAGAACCTTCTTAACCTCTAAACTTCCTTGACTATGTTTCACAAAAAATCGCTCCACAACTGCAATTTCCAATGTAAAAAGCATGAATGGCAAAAATAACATTATCTTCTAATTCTAAGTGTAAAATCTTCAACTAGATTATTGTAGTAGATAGCTCAAAAAATTCATCAGAATAGAGTTATTTGTAAAGTCAAGAAAAGTTTCAAGAAGACACCCCTCTTTTGATTTATTATACTACTGTTTGTTCACTCTAAATAGTTAGTAGATATAAAAAAGCTTGGTGGTCTTACAATTATAATATTTATTAAGTATGGAAAAGCTTCGTGGTTTCTAAACACAAGTTAGAAGATTTTTAGTCACCATTTAGAAGCAAAAAGTAGTGGTCATGTTGTACCAAGAATCCTAGCCACTTTTTTCCTCCTTAAACAAATTATAGAAATTTAGAGCCATTAAGGGCTAATTTTAATCATTTAAATTGGAAAAGAGAGGGTATCTTTTTCAAAAGAAGCGCTACTTTTACAAATAACTTTAATCAACAGTAGAGATTTGAAGATTATAGTTTTGAACATATAGTAAACTAAAGCAATTTGTTTTGGTACCAGAGAATAAACAAAAATAATATTTCAATTGTGAGATTTAAGATATCATTTTAAAGAAAACACATTTTTTCTCAAATTTGAACGTCCATATTGAATGTTGTTCATTGCTACATTTGTAGTATTTTGTTTTCTACATATTTATTTCAAATCTATTGAAGGGCTACATTGGAAGTAATTTTTTCCCATGATATCTTTGTTGCATACTGTAATATTTTTTAAGGATTATGCGTAATCTGATCAAACTATTATAACAGATGATTTTCTCCAGTATTGATATCACCATTCGAAAAAAAATTAAATAACGGATTCTATCATAAATAAGGATAACATCCACTATATTCTCTATCTTTTTTGTATTCATGTTTATTTATTTTTATGTTTTCTAATTTACCTTATTATTGTACTACTTCTCTCACTATTACCTTAAGATACAACCAGCTCTCATTAATGTTTTGAGATATTTACTAGTTGAAACCACTAATTTTTAATCAAAATCTCAGTCCTATTTATTTTTCCTTTTTCAACCATTTCTGAAAAAATAAAAAATAGTTGTTTTAGAGAAGATTTAAAAACTACTACCGCACTATTTAGTGTTACGTCCAATCATCTTTAGAGCCTACCAACCATCCACAGTACTAACCACATCAAAATGGGACCGCGTTGAAGATGCAGAAATGTGTTAGGTGCGGATTGGCTCTTGCATGGCAACTATGATCAGCATTCCGAGTTCAAGATTCACACTCATCATGGACATGCCTCAGATGCATTCTCAAAATCCATGTAATGTCAACTCTGTTGATACTATGTTAAAGGATGGAATCATGGAAGGCCTCCATATTTTCAACCAATAATGGTAGCAATGCCATAATTCAGTCCCTATTTCAACATCATGGCTTTACAGAGTATTCAGTAAAAGCAGATTTATATTCACAAAGTATCCTGCATCAGCAAAATCAAACTATGTATGATGTTATACAAGTGTGAAGTTGCCGAATTACTAACTTGATAATCTAACGGCACAAATCTCCTCAAGAACTCTGCTTTGATAAATTTAAACATGTTTGGGCTCTTTAAAAAAAAAATCTTAATCTGGTTGTCATTTTGATTGACCCCTGAAATACTTTGACTTTTTTTGATTTTACCCAGGAGCACTCTAAAATCATTATAGTGCAAATTAGTAACATGAAAACCAAGAGATTGTTTCTCACCTTCTATCTGAAAATTCGATCAAATTATAGAGTGATTTTTGTTGGAATGGAATTAAACCATGAGAATGGGCACCATAAAATTGAAATGCTAAAATCAAAGGGCACCCTTGTAATACAATGGGTTTGCCCAAAAGTAATTATTCTATTGATGAGGAATTTGGAGAGGGTTTCAGCCCAAGAAAATATGAAAAAAATCAGCGTCGTGACCACCATTGTGACCGTCGTCGTCGTCATCGTCATCATGTCTTTTGGTATTATTGTTCCTAAATGGTTGTGAAAATAAAGAAGACATTGAAGTTGGAGTTGGAAACTTGAAAAGTTTTTTGAAAGTTATATACTAGATTATATAGATGACTATTCAAAAGGTTATTTCAAAAATTATTTCAAACAATATTTAAAAATCAAATGACATATTTTAAAAACAAAAGCAAAGCTCGACTTCATTCATTTTTTTGGTAAATATTATTTTATTTTATTTTGACATGAATACCTTTCATTCTTTTATTTGAATTAAAAAATCATAATTTGATACATTGTCTATTAAAATTTCAAATAGTAGAAAAGGATTGCATGTCTTAAAAGATATAAAAAAATTAGATTTGAGGTAGGATTTTTTAAAATATATATATTTATTATATTTTTGCTACTCCATATATATATATATATATATATATATATATATATATATATATATATATATATATATATATATATATATATATATATATATATATATGTAATTATTCTTTTTCACATGATCATAAAATTACATATTAAATTAAAAATGAGTCAATATATTATATTTTATTATATTTTCGATTCTCAAGAAGATACAATAATTTTCCTAATGCATATAAATCTCCACGCATTAAATGTATAAATATTTTATAATATAGAAAAAAAATATTTTATGGCCTATTAGCCTCCACTAATCATTGGTGCCTACAACACCATCGTGTAGTCATTTCTAAAAGCCAACATAAATCTATATTATAAAAAATTAATACACTCACTTTAAAAAGGGATTTTTGCACAAAGAAAGTAGTTTTAGTTTCCAATTTATTTATATTACAATAAAATTTTAAATTTTAAAATCGTATCTTATTTGTTTAAAGGATTTCTTTGACTTCTAAAGATTAAGAATATAAAATTCTATGTTGAAATGTACATTTTTAGGAAAATATATACATCTTCTAAACATTGTAATGGCCTATGAGCCACCAAAATAATTGGCGCTTAGGTAACCATTTTGAATTCATTTCTATAAATTAACAGAATAAAACTATACAATAAAAAAACTATACATCTACTTTATCATATTATTTTGTTTCATTTTTACATGAACACCTTTCATTTTTTTATATATTCAAATTAAAAAATAACATTTTTTGTCGACAATTGTGCATAGCATTGCGTAGCCATCATAATAATAATAGAAAATTGTTTTTTGTTAAGCGAAACTTATCAACTCAAAAAAAGTAAAATTATTTTGTTTGCGAGTAATAAACCTTCCATAGTGTTACAGTACAAATGACAAATTCTATAATTACATATTATTAATTCAAAACGAAATTGATTGTCCACCTAACAATCTTATGCATGGAAATTTCTCTTGCAACACTTTTGATAAATCTACAGAATAAAACCATTTCTTCTTTGATATTCAAAATACAAGACCGTTTCTTTGATATGCTTTCCTTCTAATCCAATGTTGATTCACTGCTCATATCATTACTACTACTCTTTAATTCCAATTCAGCAAATTATAAGATGTAAGGAATGTTTTTGACTTAGGATTGGCCAATGGATGTGCATGTGGTGGTTTTTGGTTTTTTTTCTAAAATGAAATAATCATTTGTTAATTTATTTCGAAACCTTCCAATATAGTTCCTAACCTTAAGCATTTTTTTTTCTATCATTGATTAAGCGACCCAAAACAAGCCAAGCCATCCCGCTCTAAGGTGTTTTTTAGAAAAAAGAAATTCAGTCCAATAAAAAGAATTGACACATCATAAGAAACTCTAGCGCAATTAAGTTTCTCTATCTACATCGCGTATTAAATAGAAGTGGCACATACATTTAACCAAATAGGAGAAGGTTAATATCCTCAAGCATGAGGTTTTTCGGATTTATGATGTCTTTCTTCATCAATCAACATTGAAGACGGTCAATTGAGTTTCAACTATTAACAAAATAGAATACAATCTCGACTAAGATTCACCTTTGCACTCTAATATTTTTTTTAGTCTTCTAGAGTTTTTAGACCAAGAAAGTATGAAGTGATTTAGATAGATGTCTAAAAAACATCTCAAGCATTTGTTTTTCTATTATTATTTTAATATAGCTTTGGAAAGTAATTTTTTCCACCCACCAGATATTAGGAAAAATATATTTCTCTCTTTTGTCATCATTGATCACTTTTTTTTTCTTCCGTTTAATCAAACTAATTCTCATTAAAAAACATATTTGAATTAAAGCATAATCATAGATATAGCTTTTACAATTGATTGTATATACTTAGAAAAAATAAACCTTGTATATAGTTGTTTTGTGACTAAACAAATTCTTATTTTTATATCAATGGAATAAATGATAAAATTTGAAATGTTATGAGAGGTATGTTTTTTGATTGAATATTTATAGGCTAAATATTATTAACATAATTGTAAATAATATCATTTTGATTAAAAAATGAATAGAACAAATTCAAAATACCAATAGGGCTTTCATTGGCTGACTTTGATGAGTTTAATTTTTCAAAGTTAAAACACTTGTTTTAATTTTTTAAAAACAAAGGAATGATTTAAAGTGAGATTTTTTTTATTTTTAATTTCATTCATCGAAGGTTTTGGATAAAAAAGAGAAACTGTCAAATAGTCCTTAAAATTAATAGTATAAGTCAACATATACATCTACAATATTAAAAAATATATATATTACATTTATAAATTTATGATATAAAATATGTTTTTATAATATTTTATTAACTTCTAAATCCTCTAATTTTAGAGTAAAACAACTCTTTAAGCACAATTAAAACTTATATAACAAGAAAGGCATACTACATAATACTAATAATTTAAATTATGGATTTATATCAAGTGAAGCATTTTAGTATAATTTAAATCATATTTTAGCTACTATTGTTATTGTGACATGATTCCAATGTTAATATGTTTTAAAAAATCAAGAGAAATTATAAATGATTGCATTACAAAGATAAATGTGGATTGTAGATTTAATTTTAATTTTAATAATTTCTCACAAAATGTTTATTTTCAAGTAATTGCATTACAATTTACATAAAAAAGACACAACAAACACAAATTTTAATTTATTTGTACATCATTTCATAAAATAAAATAAGATGAGACTTTATGAATATTTATAGTTTATTTCATTCACCAAAAAGATAAACAAATTTAGGTCAATATCATAACCTTCCCACAAAGTAACAACTTTAGTTTTAAATATTTGAATATTTTGATTGTTTGATGCTATGTCGTTCAGATTTTAGATGAGAAGTAAACTCATTTATACAACATGATGTTGATAAATATATTCACTCCGTGACAAATTCTCCTTTTGAGATGTCACAATTAGGTTTTCTTCTCCGGCATATGTTTATGATCTTTTGAGATTTGGTGCAACCTTTACGTAGTAATGTTTTGTAAAAAAATGTAGATTTATTAATTTGTTTACTTTGTCACGTTCTGTATGTCTACTCTATTTTTCATAATTTTCTTGTTTTAATTGATACGATCGTTGTGTGTGTTTTTTACAAATGAGAATATGAGAGTATTTTTTTGGGTCTCTTTATACTTTAATATTTTGATTTTAAACAATTTTATCTTTTTTTATTCTCCATGTGATTATTTTATAATGGCCATATATGTTGCCTTAAGGCGTTTGCATTTGTTGTTTATAGTGTGATTTTATTTTTTATAAAATATGAGCTTGACTAATTTGCTCCTATTTGTGGTAGAGGAATAGTAATAAGGCGCTTGTGGCTTCTAAATGTTTGACAAGTGGTGCTATTTGGAGTGAGCTATGTATATGTTTATTGATGCAGTTTATAATCCTTTTCTTATATTTAAGAGTGATATTTTCCATCTTGTTTGTAAATTTCGGCTACTACTTGATGTATGTGACTTCATGTTTGTATTGATTAATAAATCATTTGTTTATTGTTCGTGTATTTGGTATTTCTTGAAGAGGTAAAATGACTTTTAAAAAATTGTTAAATATGGCTTTAAATTTTATAAAAAATGTTGCTAATACTCTAATAATATTGCAAAGGTCATTTAAATAAATTTTGGCACTAAACTCAATTTTTTTTTCTTGATTGTATTTCAAAATAGATCTTGAGCAACTTTTCAAATTTGAAAGGAATTCATGTTTTTTAAAAATTTGATTTTATGAACATAAGATCTATCATGAGACATTCTTTAGATAAATGAAAAAAACATGAAAGACACGAAAAAATAAAAAATTCAAATAGAATGCTATTTAAAATACATTTAAAAATGTATATTTTAAAATTTTAATAAATAAAAAAATAATTCATGATTATTTGATTATACATTTATATAGTCTTATTTTAGAACTTAAGATTTTGTAAAATTTTAAAAACGTTTTTATAAAATGATACAGTTTTTAAAATTTTATTGTAAATTATCAATTCAATTTTTTAATTCAAAGATATGGATTACTCAATATCTTTACATATTTAGAGTTCTATAGGCATGAAGCGAACAATTAATTAAAAGTAGTGTCACTTTAAATGTCTATTAAAAATTTATTTGTCTAATTTAATAAATAAATATAAAATTATTATTTAAAGTAAGGTTTTAAATAAGTAATTTTAAATAGAACACATTACAATGAATTTAACTAAAACAAGAATTTTTTCAACCACAATTTTGAATACATACCCTAAGAAAACATACATGACTCTAGGTACTACTCCTATATATAATGATAAAATCTATGTTAATAAACTTTAAAATTGACTTATATATAAAGAACTGAAATATTTATTTTGAGAACTCAAGGTTTTTGTTTGTCCATCTTACAATACCAAATACTAATTGACAATGTTTATATCAAAATGTGATGAAATTAAATGCTTATCTCAACACTAGTAGGAAAGATGAACTTGTACACTCAGCCTAAAGTAGAATTTTGAATGAATTTGGTTACATTTGAGTGTAGTTGTCCACAATTGAGTGTATTTGGTGAGTATATAAGTCCTTGTTTTCCACGAATGAAAACGTGTCTCATTGATTTTTCTCAGAGGATATTGCATTCAATTTGTCATCTTTTCCAAGAGAACGAAACTTTTGGATTATGTAAAAGACTTTGCAACATTTGAGTCTCGTGAGTGATAATAAACTCTATTAGCTGGTAATAGTTGTATACACTATTGCTATTAAAGTACCAAAATTTATACAACGTTTTTAACCAACTTTACAATAGTCTTTAGAAAAATAATTATCTTTAATACTTCATTGATGCACATATAAATGGTTCTTTTATCATTTCAATATCTAATCATATATGAATTAGTTCATTTGGCTAATAGAATGTATCACAACTCAAGAGACTCAAAAACCACAAGGTCCTTTGTTTGATTTAAATACTTCATTGTCTTAGAAAAAAATGACAAATTGCATGTAATATCCTTTGAGAAACTCAATGAGAAATGGTTCCATTAGCGGAAAATAGGGACTTGTGCACCAATCAAGTACACTTAAATGTAAACAATTACACTCAAATGTGTCCAAATTCATTTAAATGTGACCAAATGCATTTAGAATTCCATTGAAGATTGAGCGTCAAGTCCCTCTTTCTTACTAGTATTTAGATGATTATTCAATTTTGACACATTTTGATTAACCCCTAAACGAGCAAAAACTGGTCGATCTCATTTTTCCAAGTTCGATAATTGTCATCTAAATGGCACATTTTCATCCATTTTTTTTTCCGTGTTGTTAAGTTGTGAAAAATCTACCTAATCTCATTAATGAATTCTCAAAATAATAATTTCATGAATTTTGGTGCCTTCTTAAAGTCCAAAACATCAATACCCTATGTGTATTCAAAGATTCTTTAATACAAACAGCTGAAACACAATTTTGACTATAGTCTACCCTCTATAAATGTTAATCCTTGGGAGTGGATCAAAGTTAACATTTAAAGAGGCATTAACAATTAACAAATTATAAAATTACTTCTTTGAGCAATATACAAATATTAACATTTATAAATATAAGAAATTGTGAAGAGTCAGTGTGAAAAAATACCATTCATAAAATTGTGAATCCAATCAAAACTTTATTCAATATGAAGTAATGTATAGAGAGAAAGGAATGAAACTTGATGTGTAATTTTTATCATCCATATTACGGTTATATTTCATTTGTTAACATTTATAGAGTTAAATTACAGTACCATTATGTTAACAAATAACACGTTTAACATTTATAATGTGCAATATGTGGGGAGTAGAAGAAAGTTAACATTTAGAGAAGGTTAATACTTATGACTGTAACGTTTATAGAGGGTGAACTGTATGGGGATGATCTTTTTTGCAGTTGAGGTAAACTAATGAAATGTAGTTTGACAAATATTTTTCCAATCGAATTTAAAATTTTGAAAAATAGATATAATCGTGGCTACTACTTGATTTTGCATAGTTTTAGGTATTTTCATCAAATTTTTAAATTAAAACTTAATTTTTGAGCACAATTGTTAGTATAAGGTTTTTAGTTGTCATATACATCTATGGTAAATATTTCGTAATTTTTTAGTATAACCTATATTTGATATGAATTTCCTTTGTTTGTTTTGATTAGAAAATTTATATTAATTACACAATAAAACCATTAATTTTTGATAAAATTATTGCTTGTAGATAACATGTGTATCTAGCTAAGAAATATTAAAAATTCATATTTTACATTATTTATAGTAGCAAAATAGAGCATCTAAAGTCAAAGTCTATTTTTGTGATCACAAGCTCAGGCATTTGGGGGTTAAAACACCACTAATCACTCAAACACTGCAAAGGTCATTTGTTTAATTCCAAAGCTTCATTGTCAAAGAAAAAAATAACAAATTGGATGCAATATCCTTTGAGAAAAATTAATGAGACATATTTTGACTAGTAGAAATCATGGACTTATATACTCACCAAATACACTCAATTGTGGACAACTACTCTCAAATGTGACCAAATTCACTCAAAATTCCACTTTAGGTTAATTGTACAAGTCCCTCTTTCCTACTAGTATTCAAATGGACAAACAATTTCAGCACAATGTTCCAATAAAAACACCATCGGTCAGTATTTGGTGTTGAAAGATTGACAAACAGAAACCTCGTGCACTCAAAAATGAATATTTCAATACCTTGTGCAATATGAAGGACTAACTCAAAAGGAGAAATATCACTATCTTCAAGACTTCAACTCACATGCAGTATACATAATATGCTCTAATCTACGTCAGGCACGATTGGGCTGCATTGAAATCTCCTGTGATCAGTACTCTCCAATCGATTGCGTCGCTGCGAAACTCACGTGATAAGCATCAAAATGTAATGCAATATTCATGCTCTTTCATAAAATCACCTTACGTGTCTGTGAACGTGCCGGACCTGTGCATGCTTCCACGTAGAAAACCACTTCGACAAGTGGTCACGGCCAGTCTGCCACCACGTTCCGGCACCAGGCTCGGCTCCGTAGCGAGAAAAGTTCACGGTGGCGTTAGACTTGACTGTGCTCACTGAAAAAAACACAACATGTCTTGGTGCCCTCCTCGAACGCACAACACGAAAGGAAAAGCTCACTCCAAACATTGACTCGTCAAGTCTAGAGGCCCTTTCTAGGTGCTTTCGGTGGAACGACACGTTCAATTGGGTTCAATAGAAAAAGCAAAGACTGGATCAAGAATTTTGACATTACCAAGCTCAGGACGGACGGCGACGCTTGGGGTGATCGATGCGGAGAAAGTCTCGTTGCCGTGGACTACCATGGATGAGTTTTCTTCAGGACTGCATGGAGAATGCATGCATGCAACATGATCAGTACTAGCATAATTAATTTAGAATCACCCAGTGTGCTTGAATCACACGCTGAATTGGATGTGCCTTACAACCGTCACCACACATCGGATTTCGAAAGACAAAAACATGTGGAAAGCTTACCCAGTTTCTCGATGGCTTTCACTGTGCACAGTGGGTCTTTTGGTTTTCTGTTGAACATTGAAACTTTCACCTGGAGTCGGTGGTCCTGTGGAGACTCCTTCGCTTTCTTGCTCGAGGATACAATCAGTACAGATAGGAAAAGTCTTGACATGCTTTCTTTTTTTTGCAATGAATGTGGATCACCATGTGTACCCGGAATCGTACACAATTTACTCTCTGAATAGTTTTTTTATTTTTTTATTTTTATTAATGAATGTATACATTAAAGTGATGGAGTACAATGTTACATACTTTGCTGTTTTGTAACTTATCTGGGAGCGTATAATATATGTAGTACGGGAAAGTTTAGATACGTTTTATTGAACGAGTACATACACGACACATACTTGGAGTTGTTCAGATTTGCTTTCTGGAGTTGAAATATTCTACACTGTAGCTCATTTTTGGTTACCTTGTACGATGTGGCAGGGGACATACGTCTTTGTTTTGAACCACTGAAGGTTGAACTGGCCAGTGGGCTTTGAGGAATCATTCTGTTCATCCATTCGTTCTTGCCAAAGAACTAGCATTCATCCGCTATCTTCCAACTGTTATGATCAAGTTCAGCTGACAATAAAATTACTTGTTAACTTAACCCTTTTGTCAACCGAAATTTGATGTGAGATCCCACCCCTTCTTCATATTATTTTTGCTTATGATATGAGCATAAATTGGTCCTTCGATGCCATAATGTTTTAAGTAATTGGTTGGAGGACATTCTACAACGTATGCATCATGTGTCACTTATCCACTACTTGAATGAAAGTAGATGAATCTACAAATAATTATAATTATAATTATAAATTCCCAATAGTATCTATAAATTGTACACAAAGCTAACATTGTATGCAGTTGCAACATGGCCCCTATCTACATTATGCATCCATTGCATACAAATATTTTTATTTTGTGAAATTACACTGTGTTTCAAGGTAAAGTTGACATTAATTGAATTCCTTGAAGCTTCTGGAATTGGATTGTATTTATGTTACTGTACAACACCATAATAGGTTTGCCCAAAAATAATTCTAAAAATAGAAAACTTAAAAATAAGATTTTTTTGAAGATTGGAACAAAAAATAGAAGAAATTTGTTTCTGTTACATATTTTTTATTTCTAAACCATTTGAAATCATTTTTGGTGATTTTTTTTGCTAAAAACACCATATTTGTGTTTAAACAACAATTTCAAGAAATTCAATTTTTAAAATGCGAACCTCATTGTTTCAAAAAATAATGATATTTGTACAACAAGTGGCAAAGCTAGGGCTATATTAATAGAAAAAAAATTCATCTTATAACATTAGATAGTTTGGATGGAGATCTAGGGTAGGGAACCCATTACTGAGTCCCTATTATCAAATAACATTCATGCAATGATAGAAATCTTAGATTGGATTTCCTGCCATGTAATTTTTTTGTTTTTACCTGCAAAATTTGTAGTATCATTTCCACTTTGAGCTTCAACACTGAGGGGTTAACAATGTTTTTTCCAATTTAAAAAACAATGTTTGGTGAAAAAAAAACGCACAAAAAGTACCGCGGAAGTGACCCTCTTAAATAACATCCTTGCGGTACTTTTGGAACCCTAAACCAATCAATGAGTATATGAATTGACTATTTTAGAATACCTTTTAAACATACAGAGGGCACCACTTAATTAAAAGTGATTTTTTGATCGTTTTTGATTCTTTTATAGTCACTTTTTCAAATGATTGCATTCACTTTGCTTGGATTTAAAGCCTTCATACAATAACTTTAAAGTGTCTACTTTGTACGAAACTTTTCCAAATTGTAAAAAAACAAGTTGAGAATCCATATTAGCAAAAATAATTGACTTCAAATACATCTTTCCATCACTTTTGTGCAATTTTTGCAAAAGGGCTGAAACTGGCAAATAGCTAAGCCCTTTTGTGGTCCACTTTATTGTGCTTGTCCCCGTTAGGATTCAAATGCATGAGCTGATCTGCAGTGAAGTAGAACCTCAGAGCGTACTTCCAGACACCACAGCATGTTACCCGCATTTGAATTACCAGACTGCATTAAACTACCGTTCTTTGTGCACATTAAAAGAAGTGCTGAATCAATCTAGAATAGTGGTGCTATATCATTCTAGAATTGGAGCTCTTGAATTCTAGAATTTTGTTGCACTGTATGATTCTAGAATTGAGGCTCACAAGCCGGAATTGCGGCTTCGGGTATAAGAATGTGAAGCTTGGCCACTGCAGCAGTCGGTTCGCGTTACAGGACTGGTAGGAATCTGTTGTTAAGTTTACTTCCATGCTCTGCGAAGGAATCATGATCGTTAGAGTGGTGCTGTGTGTCTTGACTTTCAGAGGATGTCGTCTTTCGAAGCTGGAATTTGCTTTCTATGGTGAGAATTTTCTTGTCAAGGAATTTGGGTACTCGACATGTGTATGTGATGTTGCTTGTAATATTTCAATAAGAGGATAATAGGAATGGTCTGAGAGTGGGTTTGTTAGACTGTAGCAGGTGTTCCATGTGTACTGTTTTTGGTTGCGATGGATTGGACATGTTTGGATTTATTATTGAATCCGTTCAGGCTCTTGGAGGGTTAGGTTTATTCAACAGTTGTAATTGATTGGCAGAGAGAATGCGATCTTGGATTTGTAGCCAATCTGTCGTAGTGACATGCGACATATCTGTAAATTCCGTCTTGCTATGTTGATGTCTGTACGTGGTTAATTGGAACGATTTCTAGCTAGGTCAGGGAAATTATAGCTTATGTCAAGTTTTCTGTAGGAGGAGAAAGTCAAATGGAATTCTGGTCCTGAAATGTGTTTTAAGAAGGCCACTTCATTCTGAGGTTTCTCATCTCTTTGTTCTTCGCCTGTTGACTAGAGTTCAGGGTAAAATAGCCATGATCTTGGTTGAACTGTGTCTTATGATCGCAGTGAGATGGAGATCCCATGATAAAACATGCGGCGAGGTATGCACAAGATCTGTATATTAAATATGCAATTCTATGTATTTTTATCATTGATTCCGTACTTGATTGGTAATTTGTGATAATGCGATGGACTGAATTCTTGCGGCGGTTTTACGTCTGAAGCACATGTGTTCGAGTTGGTGCAGTTTGCATATTGTAGACCTCATCATGTGTGATTGATTGATTAACAAGACTTTACCTTTAAATCATACTCTTATATCTGTTGATGTGAGTGAAACAGGTAGTGATATGACCCAAAGTCCGAGTGAGCAAGAGAAATGCATCGAAAGATAGCAAAGCAGGCGCGTTTCTTGACAAGTACTGTCCTTGCTCTTTGCAAAATTATTATCTGATATCTGTTCCTCGTCATGTATTGTTATATTATTCCTCTTCATGTCTTGTTTTCGAGACGAATTCAGTTGGCTTGCTTCCCCTCATGTCTGTAATTGATGGCGTGCTTTGCAGTATTTGAGTGGATGCAACACTCCTTGTCTCAGATAAGATATCCATCTCCAACGGAGTTTCTGCCAGAGCAATGTGTTTAAAATCTACATGAATGGGCTTTGGTAATAAGTCGTACTATCTGATTTACGGAAAACAACTTTGAACCAACAGCCATATGTCCTACTGGTTCCAAGTCTAATCCTTCATTACATGGAAGTGTGCTGACGGCACATTATGCCTTCTTTTCTGTGGGATTAAATGTTTTTGCTTATCTGGAGTCATGTTAACGCCTCGGTTCTTTGCCATTAATCAATCCAACTAGGGTTACAACAGCCAAGCCAAGCCAAGCAAAGCATAAGGTTGCAAAACATCAGGAAATTTGCATCCATACTAACGGTAGTTGGTGGTACGGCCAGTGGAGCTATGGAAGTTTTAACGGAAAGATGTGCTTGCAGAGTTTTTTCAGTCCAATTTGTGATCATTGTAATTCAACAAGCGGATAGTAATCTGATGGTTCCCATCTTATCGTTCGAATTGAGGAAAGAAATGGCTTTTGAAAGTGAACGGCATAGAAATTGCAAACACATTGGCGTAGCGTAGATTTCTTCAAATTACAGCAAGGGTGGGAAGACTTGACTCGCTATTTATGATTACACACTAGATGAGTTTATTAATCAATGTTGACAGAGTACCATCATACAGGTAGGGTGCATGACATTTGCTTTCAAGCAACTATGATTCGCAACCAGCATCAATGACGATTCTCTGTGGGAGCTGTGCTGTCTACGGAACTGCTCCATGCTCACTTGGCGCGTTATTTGACTTGCGGCCGGTGTAGATGGACTTGGTAGATGTCACACCTTCACAGCAGCTCGCTTACTTCTTCGCACATCATGTTCAGCGATGGCATAACAAGCTAAGTTAGTAGCGGCATAACAATTCATCTGCATTTGGTCGATTCAACGCAAAACTATGGCCGACGGACAAGTACCACTTACCTATCTAGTGATGGAGAGACATTTATCCAACACTGGAAACTATGACATCAGAAATTAACGTTGATCAATGTTCTACCAACCACAACAGGAAGGGGGTTCCAACAGCTATGTAGTAGACAGCAAGCATCGATCTTTCATCACAGACTATCATGACCAGCTCAATGATGTCCCATACCTTGAATCCTTCATTCGCTATAAAAGACAGGACTTCAAATATTGATTCTCCATTAACCATCGGGAAGTCGCAGCTTGACTATCTAGAGGGATCGTAGACAGAGAGCGGCATCAAACAGTCGTAGTACTTCTATTCCTTGTCCATCAACCGGTTGCCGAATAGATCTTCACCATCCCAGCAAGGTAGGGTCTCCAGGTGCCGCCACTTTCGAACTGTAGTTCGTAAAGCTTGTTATCTTGACACAGGCTCCAGAGTAATGGAATTGTAAAATTGCACTCCTGTACATAGAAAGAAAGCCTTGATGGACGCGGGACATAGTAGAAACCTATTAACAAGATCTGCACCTTGTTCGTTGCTATCGATTCTCATTTACGTGTTATACAGCTTTGGAATTTACGAGGGAGAAGCGGAGGAGTAGGAGAATCTTCGGTTTTTTTTTGAGAATCAGAGAGCAGCTAATTCCTATAGCAGACAGGAATATTTCAAGGAAAGTCGCCTGAATGTAGTCTATAGCACCTGGGAATTGCAGACGCAGATTCCTGGTCAACGGAGCTTTAAACTTCGGAATGACTGAAAGTATATTACTAAGTTTGCAAAACAGTCTCGAAACATTTCGTGCTCTCAGTGTGATCTCTTTTATTGAACTAGTCACGAACTTTTTCCTGGGAGACGGAACTAGACGAATACTCTGCAACATGCTGCTGTTTGTACTTATCTTTGTATTGTTGCCTTTCGAGGCGTAAAGCTTCCTTCTTTTCTCGCAGTGCTTGTGTTTTGGCCCTTGATATCTTCTGAGCCTCGTCGTTTCTCTTCAAGACGGAGAGGAGAAACTGGAGGCTGGAAAGTAAATCCTTGAGATCGTCTGTTGAAGCGGATCTTTTCCCCTCACTGCACTTCGATTCACCCCCTTCTGAAACTGGGCTCTCTGGAGTCAAGGTCGCTGTCAAGCTTTCCTGCGTAATTTGGCTCATCCACTGCGAGGATCCTTCACCTGAGCTAGTTCCGCGGACAACCCCTTCGATTGCGGAAGTGAGATTTTCCGAAATGACAACGTCCAACTTTCCTAACCCGAATTGATGGTCTCGATTACATACCTGCAAGTTTGGAACAGAGTCTCCAAGTTTGGCGTCTTGGTCATTCGGAAGTTGTGAGATTTCTCTCCGCTTCTTGGCTTGAGGCAAGCCTTCTGAATTGCCATGGCCGTGTCCCTCTAACCCTACCATGTTGCAAAGTTTTTCATTGAAGACTCGCAGGTTTTCAATGGAATTCTGAACTCTATCAGCTAAGATCTGACGATGAAGGCTTGAACTCTCAAAAACTTGGTTTTCCAACGAAGTTTTACCACTCTTCTGGTTGTGGTATGAGACAGGAGGGGCCGTCCGCTTCTTGGCATGAGGCAGAACTTCCGAAACGCAATCATCTACTTCTGATACTACCATATCAGGATAATTCAATGTCCAATGAAACAACTCTGAGTCGCCAGGCAAGAGCGAAGAAACGTATGAACTCGGAATCCTTGGAGTAGCGTTTGTGAGCAAAGATGTGGCAGGGTCATCATTGTGGGCTGCGTCCGAAGAATCTCTCCTCTTAGCCTGCGGCAAGCCCTCCAAACTGGATAATCGGTTCTCCTCCATCGCTGTTCTGTATATCTTCGAAAGAAAACCTGGTTGCTTTATATGATGATTTCCAACGATAGCTTACGAGCCAGTGCCAACACACGAGGCAAAGCTACATGAGCAGCACGCCAGTCCCGAGAGTCCTCGCTTAGCCTTCGTCTGGTGCGGAAGGCGCCTTTCCTGCATGCCCAAAATCCTTTACGCCAGCAGCTTGGTCGGTAACACCTGCCACCCTGCACGAACTCATTTGAATAGGATCCATCTAAATTCGGACCGCTGCCAGCGTCGAAGTCAAAAGATATGATGGTTAGCTACAAGAATAAAAAAAAACAATGTAACCTGATTAAAAGAGATGTAATGAGCGTGACTGGAGTGGAGACAACATCTTAGAACAGAAATGTAACACAAGCTTGAAAATGATCCAACGTTTCCACAAATTTCCTACCAGCCGCGAAAACTTGCAAGAAGCAGACGCTAGTCACTGTGAGAAGGCGGTGCCCGGCGCGACCAAAACGCTCGTCTTCACCACCACAGCAAGGAATGAGCTTCAAGGTCACGATTAGGGTTCGCTATCAGGAATTTGCTAACAGGCTCACTGTACAATAGCAGGCGTGACTTTTTCAAACCATGAATTTACTGCGTGAAATCATGCGGTGATTGCTCTCTCGATTCCAGTGAAGTGGGACCAAATTTGAATGAACTTTTGCTCCGATATAGGATTTAGAATGCATCCAGTGAAATTCTGTTGGGGGCAGGTGGGGGGCATGCCTACTGTCACCGAATATAGAACGTCAAATCTCAGCTTGACAAAAGAATTCCAAGCTAGAGCCTCGGAGATCAATTCATCCAGTAAATCCTGGATCGGCAGACGGGGCGAGGGGCACGGCGCTGGGGCCAGGGGGCAGGGGGCAGGGGGCAGGTGGGGGGCATGTCTACTGTCACCGAACTCAACATCAAATCTCAGCAAAAT
The DNA here is from genome assembly GCA_014871385.1 of Ceratodon purpureus. Classification (NCBI taxonomy): domain Eukaryota; kingdom Viridiplantae; phylum Streptophyta; class Bryopsida; order Pseudoditrichales; family Ditrichaceae; genus Ceratodon; species Ceratodon purpureus. The sequence goes on along the minus strand of CM026432.1, from coordinate 7,546,016 downwards.
GTCAAAGGAAATCTGAGCGAAAGCCTCAGTGATCCAAGCGAAGGAGTTTTTCTGACCCATCTCAATTTGACATACCTACACAATTCAATGAAGGAGCAAAGGATTTGCGACCTCCATCACCGCCCCCAAGAGCTGTGCCATTCACTTGGAGACTAGTCTTCATCCACTGCTTGTCTAGTGGTGGTGGCGGTGGGTGGTGGCGGTAGGGGCGTGGCTTCGTCCACAGTAAAATTCTTTTGGTGGTGGCGGCGGTGGTGGCCACGGCAAATGATGGTGGTGGACCGTGGTGGCGGTGGTGGCAAATGTTTCTTCCGGTCTGCTTCTTCTAGTTTTGTCTGCAGCCCCGTTTACTGTCTCCCAGAGCTGGTTCCCCTCCCGGAGTGTGGCTAATGAATGCATGTGTCACCTGGAGCTTGTTTCGATCATCTGGTTACGCTGCAAATGGGATAACCATACAACTCCGTAGAGATTTTTCCGCGGAACTGCTGCGAGTAGCTACAATGAAAATTACGTGGCCGTCTTGGACCATTTCTTGAAAGATTCTAACTTGGATGCCGGAACATCTTTCATGCCTGAGAGTTCGTGCTGTTAGGGCCCAGGCGATTATCTGATGGTCCAACCAAATCTCCTATAACAACCTGCGGTAATGACCCTTTGTACCGACATGGACTCGGAGTAGTGCAGAGCAACAGTAGGAGGAGATTAAGCAAACACGCCAGGTTGGAGATGGTTTATTCCTGGGAGGCGCACTCCTGCAGTACAGATAGAACACAGTCATTAGCCTCTTCAGCCTTTTGAGTGATCATTTAGTTCTTTCTGTCGCTGCTAGTACGGACGCGGAGTCGATCTCACTGGCCATTCTTGAGTAAATTCTTCCACAAATCCTCCAGATCACCTGTCCTGGCTCTGGATTCCTGATCGAGTAGACTTCTTAGTGCGCTCATAAGTTATCCAAATATGTCAGACCCTCATCAGGCCACCTCCTCGGTGAACTATTTTTTTGATGCACTACTTAGTGATGACGGCCAACAGTATGATTCTTCGACATTAGAATATATTAGCAGCTGCGCCGGGTTGCCAGAGAAGGGAGCGAGGTGGGCCGAGTGGAGCGATTTCGAAGGACTCGGGATGGATGTCACTGAAAATGCAGTTACATCACAATCTGATTCTGACGTTGATGTAGCCAAGGCGGAGGGTTGGATTGGAGATGACATGCAGCCACAACAGTCGCGGAAGAAGAGAAAACTTACAGGTTGTCGGGAAGTGGTGGAGGTCCCGGCTGGCAAATTGGCAGGTGTCGGAGTCCAGGCGTCGAGGGAGCGACAGCGTGGGAAGAATTGGGAGAAGGCGGAAGAGGACATCCTTGTGGAGTCGAAGAGGAAAGAGATGGACTGGAAGTCGATCTCCGAGGTTTTGAAGGAGCGAGGTTTCATCAGGAATCACAAGCATTGTGCCGACAAGTGGTATGCACTCCGGAAACACTACCTGGAGATTCACCAGTGGATGGCGGACAATCCTGACATCCAGTACTGGGATCGAAGCGATGGTGAGAGGATCCGTTCTGTCCCACCTTCCTTCTGCCAGAAATGGTATCAGATTTTCGATGCAGCGGAAAAGCGGGAGGGCAGGAAGAAGGTCTCTTTGAATCAGCGTCGAAAATCCGACAGTGCTGCAGCAGTAGGTGCACATCCAAGTCACTCCCTCGCCATGGCTAACTTCACACCGAGGTCCGACTCTGCGTTTAGGGCACAACCCAGCTGCTCGCTCTCAGATGGCATGCAACACCATCTCGGAGATCATCATCATCAGATGATCTGTTCTGGAGATGCTACCCACAAGATTGAACATTGTCCTGACGATGCGGGTTTCTTCTCAACTGGAGCGATGGGTGCATACTCGGATCCACCCAAATTTAACATCCAAATGCTGGTGAGAGAAATCCACAACCTCAGCTACGCTCTTTCGCTCAAATTTGACGCAGAAGAGAAGGAGCGGGCGCGCAACTTTGCAATTAAAGAGAAGAAGCTGGAGCTGAAAAGACTGCGATTCGACTACAAACGCCAGCGCGACGAGGAGAAGCGAAAAACAGTTGCCCAATGCCTCAACGTCGCCGTGAAGGCATATGACTGACCCATCGATGAACTGCAGCATTGAAAAGGTACAATTCGCTTAATTTGCCGACTTGCCAATTGCAATGCTCAGATGAATACAAGTCGTTTTGATTCATATTGTCTTGAGGCTCATCATGTGGAGCATTCTTAGAATGCTCACTTGGTTCCTAAACCGCATCAGACAGCTCTAGTGTATTTTTGTACGCCTGCAGCCGACAAGTGAATGCTGGCTGTACGTTTAGACATGTTCTTGAGCTTCCTTGTGGAAGCAGCATCGTGCTCCGGAGAGATTCATGCTGTTCTAGTTCTTCAAGATTTGGTATTTTTGATTGGAGTCAAAAACTTTTGGTTTGTATATTGGTCATTAACTCCGTCGTTCTGGTTGTGCAGCTCCCGATTTTGTACGAGGGGATCAGTTCAGCTTTGACAAGGAGCATGTACAGACACTAGGCCCAAAGTTTTCCCAGCAGTCCATAGAAGCTTGATACTAGATGTAGCATTAGAAATGACAGATGTCAGAGATGATGTTATTCTAGCCATCCGGATATTCTACTCATCCAAGTACTGTAGTTACCACCTCAAAGGAACCTTTAAATTGACAGACCAACTGTCGATTTTAGGAGCTTCCCATGCAACACACTTGTGAAATTTAGTTAGTCCTTCAATTCACATCCTGTCCAGATAATTTCGAGTGTTGAGTTGTTTTTGGGGTCTGCTGTGTTTGGTGGTGTTTCTGAAAAGTTTTCAATTCACCTGAAGACTTCATGAGTTACATAAGTTTTCTTTGCACACAGACAGTAGACTGCGTGCATACCAAGGCCAAGAATGGAGTGGGAAGATATTAATATCTGCTAATGAGCAGAAATAGTCAGTGATTCCTGATTCCAATTGTACACGTTCAATTAATGTCCTGAGCCCCGGGTTGTCTGGCTCGAAAAGAGCGATGTGCCCGAATTTCAAATGACCGGAATCACCAAAGTTACATATGTTTTCATGGTCGTAAAAATGACCGGTCTCATCATGTGCAGCACCTGTGTTTGCACATATCCTCACACAAACTAACGAAAGCCTTCAAACCTTCGACTGAGGACGCATTTCTAGCAGCAGCCTCCTTCAAAGATTGGATGTTCGATCGCAACGCTTCTCCTTCCTGTTGCTGCATCACGAGCCTCACCACTCTCTCGATCTCCCTTCTTGTAATTTTCTGCCCCTCGCTCCTCTTGAACTCCACGGCCACCTTCGCTACGTCCACAAGGAACCTGTACATGAACCATAGGTTATTGGTTATGGCGAAGTAGACACAATTTTCATCAAGTTGGCAGTTCTGCACAAAACTTCGTTTGGCTACAAATGCTGGGGTGCCATTTGCACATTTACACAATGTCATATTCACATCCACACATTTACACATCTCTGATTGTCATGACATGGTAGCTCTGGACCCAGTCATATGCTAAAATTTCACTTAAACCAAGAAATACTTGGTTGAAAAAAAACCAGGATAATTTATGAAGACTTCGTTTGCATGGTCACCAGAGAGGTGTAACTCTGCTGCAATCGATTCCAGGAATCAAGGTTTAAGGACACATGGAATCACCTGGCGTTCATTTTTTGTTCAGCGCGTTGTGGCCACGCGAGAATAGGTAGCCCTGCCGCTATGCTCTCGAGAACAGAGTTCCACCCACAATGGGACAGAAACGCACCCACGGCCAGGTGCTGAAGGATGCGCATCTGGGGTGCCCACGCGCTCACCACCATCCCCCTCTCCTTGGTACGTTCCAGAAACCCTACCACAACCAAACGAAGATTAAATTATTACACAGCTAAACGGTCACCTAGTTCACCACGCACACCTCCCGGTGCTCATGGAGACAGCAGTGGCAAAAAATTCTTTCCTCAGGGATGTTCTAGAATAATCGCTGTGCATGGCCGTTCTTGCCCGGTTGAATTTCATCTCTTCTGTTGTCAAAGTTCGTATCAGATGGTGTTCAGTTTGTGAATTGGGTATTTTACCACATCCACATCAAAAGCCTCAATTGAACGCCTAAAATGGACCCTAATTAACCATGTACACTTCCGGAGTTACTCGTCGATCAGGACGACTGATAAGCACATGTCTTAAAGATGTCTCAATTTCACTTAAAACTTTGAAATGTAATGGTCTGTATCGCATGTGATGTGAGTGAGGAGTGATGAGCTTCAGACCTGGAGGAACAAGCTGGCTAAGAGTTGGCTTATTGGGGTCCATCAAACTTGGACCTTGAGTCCACAGAAATGGTTGCCCACTAGCCTCCAAACCCAGAGCAATCTCCTGGATGTGTTGCTCCCCCTGCAAGATCCCAGCAGTTCCGAAGGTGATGAACAGTACCGATTTGCGAGGCTGGGAATCCAAGAAGCGCATGATGCTCTCGTCGAGCTCTTCGGATGTGCCATTCACAGTCGTTGCGTCGCCGTGCGTGGAGAATGCAGCTGAGGGAAGCAGGGGACCAACAGGAATGACCTTGGGTTTGGGAGTTGCGCTGTTTTGGTGAAGTCCATCCAGGGCGTCGAAGACGTTGTCCTCGAGCTCGCGGAACGTGTTGACGAGGACGATGGGCGCTTCCGCAGCTCTCCGTGAGATGCGAAGAAAGGTCTCGTAGGCGTTGGGTAGCATTGCGTTGGGGTGCAGGTCGGATGGGAGCTCGGAAGTGGGTAATGGCACTTGGAAGCCCGGGATCTCGACGGGCTTCTCTTGATTGGTCTCTGTAAGTGGCAACCTTCCTTCTGAAAGCAATGTCGGTACCTGGATCAATTCCATCTCTAGTTTAACTCTTATCAACCAACACACATTTGTATAATAAATTTCTCACAAACAGAATTTGTTCTTGAAGACTTTCACATCAGACATGGTTTTTGTGCACATTGACATTTGAAAACTGAAGCATAAGTTGGTGCATGAGTCAGGTGAGTTGTTACATGGAGCATGAGTGACAAGTTGGCTGCCGACTGCGTGTGCAGGACGAATCTTGGAATGTTGAATTTTGCGGCCATGATTTGAGTCCATCCCATGAGCATGTCGGAGACGATGCAGCAAGGAGCAGGGACCTTCGTGCTTGACATCAAGGTCGCCATGCCCTCGCTAAATCCCGCTACCAGCTGCGGCTCCGACGCTTCCCGGAACACCGCCATAAGGCCAGGCCCAAACCCAAGATGGGAAAAACCATCTTTCACGCTCAAAACCTCGATTCCCTCCCGTTGAATCAACCCCACGTGGGGAGTGAACAACTTGTGGGTGTACAACTGCGGCACAAGCCCTTCTGCGACTAGAAACGTCACTCGCAATCCGAGATGCGCGAAGCGCGATGCGAGATAGAAGAATGGAATGCAATGGCCGCCAACCGGCGTGGGCACCAGGACCACATGCGCGCAACCTGCACTGCACGCCATTCTTGAAATCCAAGGTAATCCCCAGAAATTAAACAATTTCTTCTCCTCGTTTCTTGCCACCGAATTCCACCCGACTACCCACAGGACCACAACTTCACATGTAATTCAACACCATTTGATCACAAAATTCTCAGGCTTTCTATGCACCCCTCGACTCGCTAAACCCAGATCTAGCGCTGCCACAAGGAACCCGCATTCAATTGGAGCTATCTACCCCTTGTAAACTGGAGTATTCTGAGCTGTGGAAATTTCTGTCAGCCCGTTCAGCACGAGATTTTTGTGTTGCAGGTGATCTAACTTAAACCTTCTAGAGGAGTAGCAGTCTCGTGCTGATGTGAAGCATTCTGGACATCAGAGCATTCGCTTGTGCCAGGCTGACGAGTCTACCAAAACCATTGATCATGCACGCATTAACTGGAGACTGAAGGACTGAGGACTCGACAAATATCACAGGCAGTGTACGTACAACGAGGATTCAATGTGCAAGAGTAGGTACTCTGTCGAAACAGATGAAGCTTCGACACCTGCGAGCTGCAGGTCTGGAGTCCGGACTTTGAAGGTGCACACTGCACCCCAAGACTCACGAGTGTAATCGCATGGTTCGGTCGAGCGTGGCCAGGTGGGGCGTTAGTTGTGGAGCAGCAATGCACGTTTCGTGACTTTCGTCCTTTCCCAGCACATCATGAAAGCCCTGCAACGAGGTTGTTGTCTCTGGCTATCGATACATTATTTAAAAACATATTTTGAAACTTCCAAAGTAACACACTTGTCACTACTCCGGCACAATTGAAAGTAACTCCTAGTGCAACTCATCGGCTGAAGACCTGAAGCAAAGTCGCTGGACTCTGGACAGTGAACAAAGACTGAGTTAGACCATTGATGAAAACGTCGTGATGGAGGAATGCGATTTTTCCCGGTATCATCATTGTTCGACTCTGCAACGTAAGGTAGAGCAGACTATTCCGTAATATACACAGAGGCCTGTGTCAGTCTCCTGTAATTGTACCTGCAAATGCACCTGGAAATGCACCTAGAAATGTACAGTATGTGTTCAATTCCTTATGTCCTATTCCAACACCTTAGTTCCTAATCCGATTACCTTTATATTTGATTGTGGATTGGAACATTACCAATATGGACATAGATGGTATGTGTAGAAATCTACAAAGAATTATTTCAATAATTCAACATAAAATCATAATAAGACCTTTGTGAATTCTAAAATGGATTTGAACCTCTCGCTCAAAGATTTGTCTGGATATTTTTCTCATACACTGCATGGCTTAAACCAACGGATTAAGGTATACACACCTATGACCGATCACTTAAGCATTTCAGCATAGTAAATCTTGGGTTTTCAATAAGGAGTTATTTTTTGCACGTAGTATCATAAGGTTCATGAAGAATGAGCATTTTTTCAAAATTAATTCAGTAAAATTCAAATTACTACAAATTTTTTTGTCCAAAAGTTAGTGTTACCCATGATTGACATATAGGTGTACCAATGACCGACCATACTCAGATCAGTGAACAAACAGATTCCGTCACACTCACAGAGGCATTCTATTGGAGGAAATACCCTAAATCTACTGTTCATCAATTATCCTTTACTAGTTTCCCATTGCTCTGGAATGGGGAAGCCTACTGATCCCTCATGGGTAAGTGATCCCTCATGGGTGTGTATACCTTAGTATCCAGTACGTTAGTGACCTACACTTATTGCAACGGCACTATGCAAGCTAAACAATTGAGAGACAAAATATGTTGCTTGCTAGGAGCCTTACATTGTGACCGGGAATTGTTTTCTTTTCAAGAGGCAAACAGTGACCCTTGCTAAGTATTACATATCGTTCATTTCGAAGACTTAGCCTCCGAATTTTTTGTGCTGATTTAGATATCAGACTACTTAGTACTCACACAAGATTTGGAAAATTAAATAACTGTGCTTCGCAGACTTACATTGTATACGCGACTAATGTGTGTTCGTTAAATTTGTCATTTATTCTACTGATACTTATCTCACAAAGAAGTGTAGCATATGAATTCATATGTCCATTTCCTCTTCCGTTTCTTTTATTTAGCTGGCTGAACAGGGTACCTTCAATTTACTCTTGTACGTAGTATTTCCAAGCCCCACCAAAATTGCAATTGAATCCCAATGGATCATTCGTGCAGATTAAAACCCTAATTCGTACAACACCATTGCAACCCAGCCACAAATATTCGATATCAAGTCAGATACAAGCTGTGTCAAATCCTACAGCTTCAAAACCCCAACCAAAGTTCAAACCTAGAAGCACATTAAGTTACCCAAATACCTCAGAACATCAAAATGTGCACACATCCAGTTGAGATAATTCAAGATGTAAAGAGGAAATTGAAACTTTTATTTCTCTCTACTCAAATTTACAAAAATATACATTCGTGCCTGTCGCACCAAAAATTGTAATCCTCTTCCAAGGAAAATAATCTCGATCAAGAGCGCACTAGCAGGTTCAGAAGCACGCTCCCATTCCCCATCTTCCTCACATCAACAAGTTCCACAACGCGCCTCCAAGCACGACGCACCAAGCAAACAGCAAACTTCACCCAAAATTGCTCGCCCGCCTTAAAAGGGGATGGCGCTGGCAACACGAGGATACACCACACGGTTGGGGTGGTGCAACAGACGCCTCGCCCTCTGCTTCTTGAAGCAATACAACGCCACGCCCAGCGGCCACTCCACTACGGCCGTGATGAGAAACGCCACCACTCCCAACGTCGGCCCCACGATCTTGCACCTGCACGGGTTCTGGCGCGTCCCACACTGCACGCACAACGGAATCGCCATCTCTACACTTGCTCCTGCTCAAACTCCTCAACACTACACCAGTCGACTGATCGAACACACAACCGCACCTCCTTGTCTAGCTCAAGTCACTGCAGTGGTATCAAACTTGTGATCTAGATGAGTAGAACTGAAAGTATAACTTAAAAAACAGATTGTGATGTGCAAAAGGTGATGGTTTGATTGACTTCGGTATGTAGGTTATATACTGCGATGCAGCAAAAGATCTTTGCATTGTTGGGTGCCACCTGGCCCTTCCACCTGTTGCCTTCTTCCACCGCATTAAAATATAATAATTTGGTGACTCACGGCAATGCGTGTCGGCCACTGAGGGCTTTGGTGATTGGGTTGTGTGAGCCAGCTAAGGTCGACACACCTATAACCGACAAGTTAAGAGCGTACAGTACCTGTATTGGTGGTGTAATACTGAAGGGTGATTTTTCCTTCAAAGAGAAACAGAAATGGTGGGGTTTGAACATTTTTCAAACTTTTTATTCCCAATATGTGATTTATTATGAATTTTGAAACTGAGTTTCGTAGTGAAACTAGTAACCAACATGTAGGTCTGCAGAAAACCATTACGGCATCCACATACTCACAGCCAGAAAGTTTCTAGAAATTGTCAACAAAGTAAACCCTAAAACCAGTAACCCTATTCCCAGAGAAAGGTTATTTTTATACTGGAAGCAGACTAGCTGCTGCTCTTTTCTTGTGAAACAAGCTTCGAGCTACCCACTCTCTACGAACCCCATGTCCGTGCGTTACCCGCTCTCAATTACATTCATCGACGCTCCCCTATTCCAAAATCTGAGTTTGGCGCCATCTCGCAACGGTCACTTGGAGGTCGTCTCGCGATGGCTGCTCCGACGTCGTCTCGCGCGGAAGGCATTGTTTTCCAATTTAGCTGGTGAGTAGCCATCAGTGACCACGTTTACTGCTTCGGTGCATTGGTAGGGTTTAACCCCATGAGGCCAGCGTCATTCGTTTCACCCTTCTAGCTTCTAAAAAATGGTTTTGGAATTGCCTGGATATATCGAAATTGAGTGCTTGTTGAGAGAATCGTTCACTTTTAATGCGCTTCTCATCTCCTTCACTGCAGAAAAGGGTTTCAAATTTCTGCGCAGAATTTTACTCTTTAGTGTGCATTGTAGCGTATTTGCCCTCTTTTTCTTTCAATTTGGAGTACCTAATCCAGTTGCTGGGGTTTATGTGATTACATTTTTTGTTGCAAGTTTTTGTTGATTCCTGGGATTTTGCAAGGGAAGTATCTGGTGTGTTTTCGTGGGTGTGAGAATCGTCTCGTCGGTGCAGGCCTTTGTTCTAGATGAGATGTTGGCAGACAGTACGCTGGATTATTGTCATTTGATAATCAAATATGTTTTTTATTTTCTCTTTCAGATGATGTTACCAAGGGGAGTGAAGCTGTAAGTGGCAGTGAGGGCGAGGATTACTACGACAGTAGTCCTAGTATTTGGGAAGGAGAGGACGCTAGAAGTGATTTTGTGAGAGTGACGGTGAAACCAAATTTTGACAAGTCTGGGTTAAAATACGGAATCTCTACAAGCAGATCGTACTCCAGCAAGCGCCCAAATCGGTTCAGCAGCCGAACTTACATCGCCAGCAGGGATACAAAAGCCTCCGGTATGCACTCACATCATACAGCTGAAGAGATTGCACTCGAAAATAATTTTCCTCAGACATATGTTGCTTCTGAAACTCCGTAGCATTGATTGAGTTTTGTTATTGTTTGAAGTGGCCCATCAGAGCATAGCTCCAGACAATCGCCAATCCGAGAGACGTGATCTCAAGATGCAGAATGGAAAGAATGCCAAGCGACCTGCTCCCATGGACTTACAAGATGGAGACGATCGCAAGTCCAAGAGAAAGAAGGACCCAGCAGAATCAGAGCTTCGGTATGCATCACTCAGACTCCCGAATGCCCATCTGTCGCCCATGTGCCCTTTCCGTTGCCCTCGCGAGCTCATGACTTGCTCTCTGTGCTCGCTCCGCTTCTTTGCGAGCTCGTATCTCTGCTGCAGCTACCGCACGTTCTGCTCGGAGGCGCTGTGCATGCTCCCGTTCAGCAGCTTTGATGGCCTTTGCGTGAGCAGCCTCCGCCGCTCGAGATTCTCGCATCGCACGCGCTTCTTCTCGCTGGGCCTGCTTCAGCGCTCGTGCCTCCGCAGCCTCGGCAGCACGGGCTTCTTTTGCCTTGCGCTCTTCCTCCCGCTCAATGGCCTTCCTTTTTTTCTTCTCCTCTTTTTCCAACCGAGCTTCTTCTCTCTGTCTTGCTGATTCTGCCCTTGCCTCCTTCAATTGTGCTGCTGCATTCATGTATTCATCAGAGGTTAGCATTATTGACTTGGTGAAGTCAAGAATTGGATCCTTTGATCGGCGACTAATCCTTGCTGCAACGGTAGGTAGGGTAAGGAATTGCGTGATGGACCCCACGGCATTGGCCTCCGCTTCCAAGCCCACGACCTCGGATACAGCTTCTGGCAAGGAGGGGTCGGCATCAACAAAAAAATGCTCAACGTTAGAGTCTGGGACTGCTGCAAATTCAGCTTCAATTTCTGCTCTATCTCCGGCAGGTATGGTGCTCTCATCTTCTCCGTCCTCTTCTTGCTGTGATCCCCCGTCGTCAACAGTACTTCCATTTGAGTCCCTCGCATTACTGCCTGTGTCGTGTCCAGTGCCTGCTTCGTGTCCAGTGCCTACTTCGTGTCCACTGTCTTCGTTAGAGTCTCTGAAAGCCTGTGATGGAAGAAAGTGCTCATTTAAGGCACTGAAATTCAACGGGAAAATGCCTGTAGCACTAAAACCCTTTTTGATATTGCTAGGAGATAATGCTTTCCTAAGAGCAAGTGAGACCCATTGAGCCAATGTATCTTTCGCAGCTGCTTCATTGAGGTGTCTGCTACTCCAAAAGTCCCTGTACTCTCGAAAATGCTGTTTGAATGGTCTGAAAACTGCCACATCCAATGGCTGAAGCGCATGTGACGTATGTGCAGGAAGTGTTAATAAGTCCAAGCCGGCTGCATTTGCTTCTCTTACTACGTCCAAGGTAACATGACTGTTATGTCCATCAAGGATCAGCAAGTGGCGATTTTCGGGAGAGATACTGCCATGACCCCTCACACTTGCAATAAAATGTGACATCCACGCTGAAAAGAGGTACGACGTCATCCAAGCTCTCTCCTGCATTGCCATTGTAGCTCCTGGCTCACACTTCTGTATATAGTTCTGACGAAAACGCTTGCCACGGAATATGTAGAAAGATGGGATGGAGTATCCAGCAGCATTGATGCAGGCGAGAACGGATAACCATTCTCTTTGGTTTGGTACAATGCTGTGAACTCGACGCGCCCCTCTTCTAGCAATGACCACAGCTCCACCGTTTCTCCCCGCCTGTGCCCCGGATTCGTCACAATTCCATATCCTCTCGGGTGAGTACTTGTGTAAATTGTACAAATGCTGTAGGTTCTCGTGGAAACTTCTCACGTTCTCTTCGCAAAGTCCTTTGGCACGTGCTGATTCGAGTGCCTGTGAAACTCGCAGAGTCAATTCGGGGTGCCTCTTCTTCCACCAGCGCATCCACCCGTCGCCAGGGATTCCATTACGGAATGGTGTCCACCTCTCCTTTGTTATCTCATAGACCTTCATGCGAAGAGCAGTTGGTGTGAGACCAAATCCTCTGTCGCACATGTCTATCAGGTATTTCACGAGCTCCTCCTCTTCAGATGGGCTTAGTACACTTGGAGGGCCTTTCTTCCGACTAGTCCGAAGGCCCCAGTACCACTCCCGAAAGGTGGAGTAAGGTATGTTGTGCGAATTTGCTGCTTTCTTCATGTTGCTTCCGCTGTCAACATCTGCTAAAGCGGCTCTGAGATCCTCGTCTGTCCACAGTCCCGTCTTCCGTTGTGCCCGGCTCCTACCTTGCCTTGGAATGTGCCCTGCAGATTACATCAGATTAGCATTCTAAGTTAGATTGCACCCACATGAAGGTTGAACAACATGATCTTCAATTATGTAGTCAGCCAAGTGAGAAGCATCAAAGGGCTGGAGCCTCACATGCCAATGGGGACGGCAAAGCTAATGGGCCTCTGAGAGACTTATTCAAGGACAAGCATTTGAGCAGGCTTGTCGCTGATTTGAACGCCAAGGAAAGGAAAAGCTTTCTCAAAGCTCAGAAAATGCTTTGCAAGTACATGAACTAGGGATTATCTGAGAGCAAAGGTTAGTCTTCCCCCAGCAAGAATCTGATCAGACAATCTTGTATTTTAAACAGACTATCTATATACGTTTCGAGTACAACCCAGTGCTCAAATTCTTAGTGTAATCAAAGTTGTCATGATACTGTTATTCCGTGAACATAATGTCTTACGCCCCTCTTCCTCCTTTTCTGCTGAAAATAGGATCCCTCATAAAAGTCTGAAAATATCAGCATTTCCTCTTCGTACTCGTCAACGATAGGCCAGTGGTTATGACAATATTACCGGATATCAGTAATATTCCACGAATCTCAGACATGGTAAAGTATTCAGAAAGTATTAAATTAAAAAGTAGTTTTCTCTAGGTTCTGTACAAATCTAGAATATTATTAGTGTAGCTAGACCTGGCTATGTGATGCCTTTGGTCATCAAATTTCGGAATAGCAGCTGACGACGTTAGCTGTGCAGATTGGCATATCGCTGATGACTATGTTCTGGTTGTTGAACGCATACTATTTGCCAGTAATTTATGAGATTTATAACTAAATACCTACATGATGTTGATTGGTCTATCCTGTATGTTTCCAGGAGGAAATGAGGAAGCGCAGTCTATTAAGATTGTAGAATCTATCATGAATGAGACCTCGAAGGACAGAAACTCATTTTCTGAGCAGACTTATCCCATAATGACGCGAGCTAGTAGGTTTGTACATTTTCCTTACCATGTTGCTAAGTTGAAGTTTTTGTATAAAAAACTACCCAAATGCTAAAGGCGAGATCAGCAGCTGAAACTTAACTGTATTGAGAGGGTAGTACTTCTAAATTAAAAGTGCAGATCCACTGAGTTAGTGTGTACCGGATAGTTATCTAAGTTTGATAATTTCTCCTCAATGTTGTGATATGCTGCCAGCTTGTAGGACAAGGCCAACGTTTTTGGAAGTTCAGATGAATTAGACGGTGATACTGTGACGACAGGAACTCCACTTAATGTGCCTCCACTGATCGATATGATCAGTAATGTGATTGGGTTTCTAGAACGTGAGTGTAGCGCTAGTATTAATCAATTAGTTTCCAAGAAGCGATACAGGAGCAAACTTCTAACCTGATCAGGAGTCTGCAGATTTGTCATGAAGAGTGTTGCTAGAGAGTGAGTATTATCGTGGGGTGGCTAGCCAGCTTTCTAAGCAGTCGAAAGGTAGCGGGTCTACCATACAATCACACTCATACCCGACAGGTCTACGGCTGGTATGGACACTTACCGGAAATCCTTTCGGTGGGAGCATCCTGCGAGGCGTGGACATTCCTCTGCGACTGCAGCCTGCTCCTCTGCGATTGAAGCCTGCTGCGGCGCATGTAATCCTGACTACAGTACTGACCGGCTGCAGTTGGATTTGTGTACAGTCGTACGTAACGGTTGCTTCGTTGCCGACCGCTGGACTGGCTGCTCCCTCCGAAGCGAATGTGCCCGCCTCTGCTTGTCGGAGGAGTGAAGCCTCGAACACCTCCGTTGCCAGCTGCTGGAGCTGGTACCTCGCTACATTGAGAGGGCAATCGGCCTTGCGAGCGATGATGCTTGAAAGCCTCCAGGTTGCTGTAATCAACAACTTGAGTCCCAAATGGGAAATCTTCATCGGCACTGTAGTCTTCAGACTCTGACTGCTGAGAAGAGTTGTAGTAGTTCAACTCCTCTCCGAAAGTAGCGTCGTCATCGTGGAGTGGGAAAATCTCATGTTCTTCTCTGTCCTGATGATGGCGTCGACTGGGGCGGGTGAGCATCTGTGCTTCCATGTTGGACGCTGATCGTGTCAGTTACAAGTAATGCAGCCTCCTCACCTGCAAGAACGACACTCATGACAACTGAAGTCAGTTCTTCAACTGTACATACAAGAGAAGACCGGTGCTTGAGCTTGCCTCACATGATAAATGAGTAAATCAATTGCATTGAGTTTGTTATGAAGACGCTACTGTGTGAGACTGAAAGCACTCACAATGTAATAGAAATGAACAATGTCCTCTGATTCAATCGCATTCGTGTTTTATGATGAAGTTGATCATGGCTAGATTAAAAGCCCATGTCATGGACACGACTAGAAGTCGGCTTTGTGGAACACAGTGATTGGTAATGTAGATCATGGGAAATCAATTTGGCTGCCACCGAATCCAGCATGTCTAAGTTTGGAAACCACTTCGTTGCCACTCTGATCGCAGCTGCGACACCTACCCATTTGTCATTGTGACTAAACCTAATTCTCAACAAAGCCGCCACCTTTTCTTGGAACGGCTAAAAACACCAGGTCGTTAATTCTGAACTCCATTTGTGAATCACCGAAATTTATGTGACATATTCCATTCTGGGAACAGGTCGTGGCTCCACCAGATACCCTGCCAGTCTACAGTGCGGATGTGTGTACCGTGTCGGGTATGGGTCTGTCGACCTTATTGTTTATCGGTACCGACGCCAGATTCTCGATTCTGCGCGCTTGGCCTTGCATTTCCGGTTACTCAAATGCATAAGGTCGACACACCTATAACCGACAAGTTAAGAGCGTACAGTACCTGTATTGGTGGTGTAATACTGAAGGGTGATTTTTCCTTCAAAGAGAAACAGAAATGGTGGGGTTTGAACATTTTTCAAACTTTTTATTCCCAATATGTGATTTATTATGAATTTTGAAACTGAGTTTCGTAGTGAAACTAGTAACCAACATGTAGGTCTGCAGAAAACCATTACGGCATCCACATACTCACAGCCAGAAAGTTTCTAGAAATTGTCAACAAAGTAAACCCTAAAACCAGTAACCCTATTCCCAGAGAAAGGTTATTTTTATACTGGAAGCAGACTAGCTGCTGCTCTTTTCTTGTGAAACAAGCTTCGAGCTACCCACTCTCTACGAACCCCATGTCCGTGCGTTACCCGCTCTCAATTACATTCATCGACGCTCCCCTATTCCAAAATCTGAGTTTGGCGCCATCTCGCAACGGTCACTTGGAGGTCGTCTCGCGATGGCTGCTCCGACGTCGTCTCGCGCGGAAGGCATTGTTTTCCAATTTAGCTGGTGAGTAGCCATCAGTGACCACGTTTACTGCTTCGGTGCATTGGTAGGGTTTAACCCCATGAGGCCAGCGTCATTCGTTTCACCCTTCTAGCTTCTAAAAAATGGTTTTGGAATTGCCTGGATATATCGAAATTGAGTGCTTGTTGAGAGAATCGTTCACTTTTAATGCGCTTCTCATCTCCTTCACTGCAGAAAAGGGTTTCAAATTTCTGCGCAGAATTTTACTCTTTAGTGTGCATTGTAGCGTATTTGCCCTCTTTTTCTTTCAATTTGGAGTACCTAATCCAGTTGCTGGGGTTTATGTGATTACATTTTTTGTTGCAAGTTTTTGTTGATTCCTGGGATTTTGCAAGGGAAGTATCTGGTGTGTTTTCGTGGGTGTGAGAATCGTCTCGTCGGTGCAGGCCTTTGTTCTAGATGAGATGTTGGCAGACAGTACGCTGGATTATTGTCATTTGATAATCAAATATGTTTTTTATTTTCTCTTTCAGATGATGTTACCAAGGGGAGTGAAGCTGTAAGTGGCAGTGAGGGCGAGGATTACTACGACAGTAGTCCTAGTATTTGGGAAGGAGAGGACGCTAGAAGTGATTTTGTGAGAGTGACGGTGAAACCAAATTTTGACAAGTCTGGGTTAAAATACGGAATCTCTACAAGCAGATCGTACTCCAGCAAGCGCCCAAATCGGTTCAGCAGCCGAACTTACATCGCCAGCAGGGATACAAAAGCCTCCGGTATGCACTCACATCATACAGCTGAAGAGATTGCACTCGAAAATAATTTTCCTCAGACATATGTTGCTTCTGAAACTCCGTAGCATTGATTGAGTTTTGTTATTGTTTGAAGTGGCCCATCAGAGCATAGCTCCAGACAATCGCCAATCCGAGAGACGTGATCTCAAGATGCAGAATGGAAAGAATGCCAAGCGACCTGCTCCCATGGACTTACAAGATGGAGACGATCGCAAGTCCAAGAGAAAGAAGGACCCAGCAGAATCAGAGCTTCGGTATGCATCACTCAGACTCCCGAATGCCCATCTGTCGCCCATGTGCCCTTTCCGTTGCCCTCGCGAGCTCATGACTTGCTCTCTGTGCTCGCTCCGCTTCTTTGCGAGCTCGTATCTCTGCTGCAGCTACCGCACGTTCTGCTCGGAGGCGCTGTGCATGCTCCCGTTCAGCAGCTTTGATGGCCTTTGCGTGAGCAGCCTCCGCCGCTCGAGATTCTCGCATCGCACGCGCTTCTTCTCGCTGGGCCTGCTTCAGCGCTCGTGCCTCCGCAGCCTCGGCAGCACGGGCTTCTTTTGCCTTGCGCTCTTCCTCCCGCTCAATGGCCTTCCTTTTTTTCTTCTCCTCTTTTTCCAACCGAGCTTCTTCTCTCTGTCTTGCTGATTCTGCCCTTGCCTCCTTCAATTGTGCTGCTGCATTCATGTATTCATCAGAGGTTAGCATTATTGACTTGGTGAAGTCAAGAATTGGATCCTTTGATCGGCGACTAATCCTTGCTGCAACGGTAGGTAGGGTAAGGAATTGCGTGATGGACCCCACGGCATTGGCCTCCGCTTCCAAGCCCACGACCTCGGATACAGCTTCTGGCAAGGAGGGGTCGGCATCAACAAAAAAATGCTCAACGTTAGAGTCTGGGACTGCTGCAAATTCAGCTTCAATTTCTGCTCTATCTCCGGCAGGTATGGTGCTCTCATCTTCTCCGTCCTCTTCTTGCTGTGATCCCCCGTCGTCAACAGTACTTCCATTTGAGTCCCTCGCATTACTGCCTGTGTCGTGTCCAGTGCCTGCTTCGTGTCCAGTGCCTACTTCGTGTCCACTGTCTTCGTTAGAGTCTCTGAAAGCCTGTGATGGAAGAAAGTGCTCATTTAAGGCACTGAAATTCAACGGGAAAATGCCTGTAGCACTAAAACCCTTTTTGATATTGCTAGGAGATAATGCTTTCCTAAGAGCAAGTGAGACCCATTGAGCCAATGTATCTTTCGCAGCTGCTTCATTGAGGTGTCTGCTACTCCAAAAGTCCCTGTACTCTCGAAAATGCTGTTTGAATGGTCTGAAAACTGCCACATCCAATGGCTGAAGCGCATGTGACGTATGTGCAGGAAGTGTTAATAAGTCCAAGCCGGCTGCATTTGCTTCTCTTACTACGTCCAAGGTAACATGACTGTTATGTCCATCAAGGATCAGCAAGTGGCGATTTTCGGGAGAGATACTGCCATGACCCCTCACACTTGCAATAAAATGTGACATCCACGCTGAAAAGAGGTACGACGTCATCCAAGCTCTCTCCTGCATTGCCATTGTAGCTCCTGGCTCACACTTCTGTATATAGTTCTGACGAAAACGCTTGCCACGGAATATGTAGAAAGATGGGATGGAGTATCCAGCAGCATTGATGCAGGCGAGAACGGATAACCATTCTCTTTGGTTTGGTACAATGCTGTGAACTCGACGCGCCCCTCTTCTAGCAATGACCACAGCTCCACCGTTTCTCCCCGCCTGTGCCCCGGATTCGTCACAATTCCATATCCTCTCGGGTGAGTACTTGTGTAAATTGTACAAATGCTGTAGGTTCTCGTGGAAACTTCTCACGTTCTCTTCGCAAAGTCCTTTGGCACGTGCTGATTCGAGTGCCTGTGAAACTCGCAGAGTCAATTCGGGGTGCCTCTTCTTCCACCAGCGCATCCACCCGTCGCCAGGGATTCCATTACGGAATGGTGTCCACCTCTCCTTTGTTATCTCATAGACCTTCATGCGAAGAGCAGTTGGTGTGAGACCAAATCCTCTGTCGCACATGTCTATCAGGTATTTCACGAGCTCCTCCTCTTCAGATGGGCTTAGTACACTTGGAGGGCCTTTCTTCCGACTAGTCCGAAGGCCCCAGTACCACTCCCGAAAGGTGGAGTAAGGTATGTTGTGCGAATTTGCTGCTTTCTTCATGTTGCTTCCGCTGTCAACATCTGCTAAAGCGGCTCTGAGATCCTCGTCTGTCCACAGTCCCGTCTTCCGTTGTGCCCGGCTCCTACCTTGCCTTGGAATGTGCCCTGCAGATTACATCAGATTAGCATTCTAAGTTAGATTGCACCCACATGAAGGTTGAACAACATGATCTTCAATTATGTAGTCAGCCAAGTGAGAAGCATCAAAGGGCTGGAGCCTCACATGCCAATGGGGACGGCAAAGCTAATGGGCCTCTGAGAGACTTATTCAAGGACAAGCATTTGAGCAGGCTTGTCGCTGATTTGAACGCCAAGGAAAGGAAAAGCTTTCTCAAAGCTCAGAAAATGCTTTGCAAGTACATGAACTAGGGATTATCTGAGAGCAAAGGTTAGTCTTCCCCCAGCAAGAATCTGATCAGACAATCTTGTATTTTAAACAGACTATCTATATACGTTTCGAGTACAACCCAGTGCTCAAATTCTTAGTGTAATCAAAGTTGTCATGATACTGTTATTCCGTGAACATAATGTCTTACGCCCCTCTTCCTCCTTTTCTGCTGAAAATAGGATCCCTCATAAAAGTCTGAAAATATCAGCATTTCCTCTTCGTACTCGTCAACGATAGGCCAGTGGTTATGACAATATTACCGGATATCAGTAATATTCCACGAATCTCAGACATGGTAAAGTATTCAGAAAGTATTAAATTAAAAAGTAGTTTTCTCTAGGTTCTGTACAAATCTAGAATATTATTAGTGTAGCTAGACCTGGCTATGTGATGCCTTTGGTCATCAAATTTCGGAATAGCAGCTGACGACGTTAGCTGTGCAGATTGGCATATCGCTGATGACTATGTTCTGGTTGTTGAACGCATACTATTTGCCAGTAATTTATGAGATTTATAACTAAATACCTACATGATGTTGATTGGTCTATCCTGTATGTTTCCAGGAGGAAATGAGGAAGCGCAGTCTATTAAGATTGTAGAATCTATCATGAATGAGACCTCGAAGGACAGAAACTCATTTTCTGAGCAGACTTATCCCATAATGACGCGAGCTAGTAGGTTTGTACATTTTCCTTACCATGTTGCTAAGTTGAAGTTTTTGTATAAAAAACTACCCAAATGCTAAAGGCGAGATCAGCAGCTGAAACTTAACTGTATTGAGAGGGTAGTACTTCTAAATTAAAAGTGCAGATCCACTGAGTTAGTGTGTACCGGATAGTTATCTAAGTTTGATAATTTCTCCTCAATGTTGTGATATGCTGCCAGCTTGTAGGACAAGGCCAACGTTTTTGGAAGTTCAGATGAATTAGACGGTGATACTGTGACGACAGGAACTCCACTTAATGTGCCTCCACTGATCGATATGATCAGTAATGTGATTGGGTTTCTAGAACGTGAGTGTAGCGCTAGTATTAATCAATTAGTTTCCAAGAAGCGATACAGGAGCAAACTTCTAACCTGATCAGGAGTCTGCAGATTTGTCATGAAGAGTGTTGCTAGAGAGTGAGTATTATCGTGGGGTGGCTAGCCAGCTTTCTAAGCAGTCGAAAGGTAGCGGGTCTACCATACAATCACACTCATACCCGACAGGTCTACGGCTGGTATGGACACTTACCGGAAATCCTTTCGGTGGGAGCATCCTGCGAGGCGTGGACATTCCTCTGCGACTGCAGCCTGCTCCTCTGCGATTGAAGCCTGCTGCGGCGCATGTAATCCTGACTACAGTACTGACCGGCTGCAGTTGGATTTGTGTACAGTCGTACGTAACGGTTGCTTCGTTGCCGACCGCTGGACTGGCTGCTCCCTCCGAAGCGAATGTGCCCGCCTCTGCTTGTCGGAGGAGTGAAGCCTCGAACACCTCCGTTGCCAGCTGCTGGAGCTGGTACCTCGCTACATTGAGAGGGCAATCGGCCTTGCGAGCGATGATGCTTGAAAGCCTCCAGGTTGCTGTAATCAACAACTTGAGTCCCAAATGGGAAATCTTCATCGGCACTGTAGTCTTCAGACTCTGACTGCTGAGAAGAGTTGTAGTAGTTCAACTCCTCTCCGAAAGTAGCGTCGTCATCGTGGAGTGGGAAAATCTCATGTTCTTCTCTGTCCTGATGATGGCGTCGACTGGGGCGGGTGAGCATCTGTGCTTCCATGTTGGACGCTGATCGTGTCAGTTACAAGTAATGCAGCCTCCTCACCTGCAAGAACGACACTCATGACAACTGAAGTCAGTTCTTCAACTGTACATACAAGAGAAGACCGGTGCTTGAGCTTGCCTCACATGATAAATGAGTAAATCAATTGCATTGAGTTTGTTATGAAGACGCTACTGTGTGAGACTGAAAGCACTCACAATGTAATAGAAATGAACAATGTCCTCTGATTCAATCGCATTCGTGTTTTATGATGAAGTTGATCATGGCTAGATTAAAAGCCCATGTCATGGACACGACTAGAAGTCGGCTTTGTGGAACACAGTGATTGGTAATGTAGATCATGGGAAATCAATTTGGCTGCCACCGAATCCAGCATGTCTAAGTTTGGAAACCACTTCGTTGCCACTCTGATCGCAGCTGCGACACCTACCCATTTGTCATTGTGACTAAACCTAATTCTCAACAAAGCCGCCACCTTTTCTTGGAACGGCTAAAAACACCAGGTCGTTAATTCTGAACTCCATTTGTGAATCACCGAAATTTATGTGACATATTCCATTCTGGGAACAGGTCGTGGCTCCACCAGATACCCTGCCAGTCTACAGTGCGGATGTGTGTACCGTGTCGGGTATGGGTCTGTCGACCTTAGTGTATAGTCATCGGCGATCAGCTATCCTAAAACTGGGTAAGATTAGCTGAATTGGTGTCAATTAAAAAACTAGAGCAATCTACACCGTCGGTAACAATTACTTGGTTTTAATACTTACTAAAGGTGAATAAAAATGTTCATAGGATTCTAGAAAATGCAAAGTTACAATACAGTTGGCACTCTATAAGTGTTACACTGATAAGTGTATTGTACATTTTTATTGATGGATCAAATTTTAAGCTTAACAAAGTTGTTGCAATAAGCTAATTACACAGTGTTTGGTGTCACACATGAAAATGGTTCAGTCACCAGGTAGAAAATGAACAAGAATGATGGTGAATTCTTGGTGAGCACTTACTAAAGTAAACAACCACTTGCAAAACTTGCTGTAATCTGCAGTTTGGCAGTAATATTTACTTCGTAGAATCGGTCAAGGTCCCTTGTGTTGTCTGGTACCGGTGATAAGTACAGAAGCTCCAAGTAAGCGGAGACCTAATAATGCGTCCCTTTACTTCCATTGCATTATCCTTGCTTAGTACCTATTTACGCCAGCAATTGTCTGCAAAATTTTTGTGGTGTTGGGATGTGTTGAGATGCAATGCTCCCGCATTCATAGCTTAATAATCGTGTAAATTGTGAGGTTTGTGAACCTGGATACCTACACATAACCATGAACTTGCTCTTAATGGACACAGAACAGCTTGTCCATAACTTGAATCACCATAACAGGGGAGATTAGGTTAACTCTTTATTGGCCAATGTGGTAATTGAGGTGGGTGTCAAACATGTAAGCTTCTGGATTAAACCCAAAGACTTCAGGTGTCTTAGATATGAGGAGCTGACTAAGAAAATAGTGATCTGAACAAAGATTGAAAGTAGGTGAAACAGATATATAGATTTTACACATATGGAAAGCATTATCACACAGAGACCAGACGTATTCAAACTGCTTCAGTAGATGATCTCAATCAAGATGCAATCAATGCTGCATTCGATTTTACATATGTAATTCAGTATTGACAGGCATCATCAAGTTAGTAAACCGGGGGATTCCGAACCACTCAAGCACCGAAATGTGGGCATGAAATACAATTCAGTTTTAGAATATGAACACAGTTTTATTCATTTCATAATATACAAGCATGTATGATACATGTGAACAAGTTGCACCAAAATTGGCATTTCGCCTAAAACCCGAATCAGGGTGCACTGGCAAAATCCTCCCCGGCATGACCTCTTGAAATGAGGCAATCTATCACAAAGCTGCAGCCACTCTAAAAGGGGATGGCGCTGGCAACACGGGGATACACCACACGGTTGGGGTGGTGCAACAATCGCCGTGCCTTCTGCCTCCTGAAGCAGTACAGCGCCACGCCCAGCGGCCACTCCACCACAGCTGTGACGAGAAACGCCACCACTCCCAACGTCGGCCCCACGATCTTGCAATGGCACGGGTTCTGGCGCGTCCCACACTGCACGCACAACGGAATCGCCATCTCACACTCTTGCGCGCTAACTCACAGAAACAAAGTTACGCTTGGTCTCTGGATCTCGAACTGTATCACACTTGAAAAATGAAGCTGAGAAATCGGCAGTTGCAGAACTCCAAGCACTCCGAAAGCAGATGTTTGTAATGGAACTGATTGATGAGCGTCTGTGCAATTCGGGAGCCATTTATGTTGCAGTGAGGAGCACCGACTAAATGACACCTGGGCAGTCGATTTGACGTGGCAGGTCCACGTCATTATTACTTGGGCATTGCGCAATAAGTAAGGGACGCGTGGTGTCAAGGTAGAAGTGTGGGTGTGACTAGATTTGTCACCTACAGGTGTAGCGATGCCGACATTGAGGGATCAGAAGAGTTATCTATAAACTCATTGACTTAAGTTTTTCTTATCTAAGGAGTCCTTTATGATTTTGCCTACTTCAAGTATCTTGTGTTACCCACCCACTTTATGAAACAGGATGAGTTGAGAGATATTTTTTGCGGTAATAAACTAAATGGCGCACTTGAGGATTTCAATGGACCGGCATCTTTGTGTAATTTGTGCTCGGTAAGTGGGGACCTAGTTTTGTAATTAAATCATGCAACATCTTGGTGTTGGATTCGGATTATGTGATACTCCCTCAAGTGTTGGTTTAACTGTCGGCCAGGCCTCAGAAAAACAGCAATCTGGGGAATACTAGGGTCAGAAGGTTGCATGATATGTCCATTTCCTGGTTAACTAGGCTCAGAACCTTGCAATAATCTTGTGATCTTTATGTTTCAAGTATGATATCATCCGATCTCGCTTACGTATCCAAACTGCGGGAGTGTGGGTTGTTATGTTGCTGCTTTGGTGAACTGTGTAAGTCTATGATACCACAACTGTGGCTTGATAAAATGGCAAGACAGACCGCTTAGAGAATCTAAGCCTTGAAAGTTAAAAGCGTTACTCTCAAGTGCTCTTAATACATTATAGCCACACAACAATTGCATTCTGGACATAGATGCATTAGTCTTTAGCTGACTTCAGAAATAACAGAATGGAACAAGCACTTGGAGGAAGGCAATGTCCCGTTCAGGTATACCCAAAATGCACATATATTCTCAACATGGTGAAGTGACTGAAACTCCAAGATGTAAAGAAAGTGAAAGATTATATTTCTCTGTTTAAATACAAGTACTATGTACATCTGTGCATTCCGCACCAAAAATTGTAACCATGTCGCTGGAAAATTTGAGCTCAAAAGAGTGCACTAGCAAATTGAATTTACTCTGCCTCGTAACATAACCTCAACCCTCATGACAACGATAGGAGAACTTGCAAATTGTGTCTCGACTGAAATCGATCGTAAGTCACTCGATAACACATCGAAGGTCATAAATGTAGCAGCTTAGAAGGGGATGGCGCTGGCGACACGAGGATACACAACACGGTTGGGGTGGTGCAACAATCGCCGTGCCTTCTGCCTCCTGAAGCAGTACAGCGCCACGCCCAGCGGCCACTCCACCACAGCTGTGACGAGAAACGCCACCACTCCCAGCGTCGGTCCCACGATCTTGCAATGGCACGGGTTCTGGCGCGTCCCGCACTGCACACACAATGGAATCGCCATCTCACACTCTTGCGCGCTAACTCACAGAAACAAACGCTTGGTCACTGGATCTCGAACTATATCACACTTGAAAAATGAAGCTGAGAAATCGGCAGTTACAAAACTCCAAGTACTCCGAAAGCAGATGTTGGCAATGGAACTGATTGATGAGCGTCAGTGCACATTGGGAGCCATTTATGTTGCAGTGAGGAGCACCGACTAAATGACACCTGGGCAGTCGATTTGACGTGGCATTCCACGTCATTATTACTTGGGCATTGCGCAATGATCTAGGGACGCGTGGTCATATGTGGGTGGGACTAGATTTGTCACCTACAGGTGTTGTGTAGCGATACCGACGTTGGTTTGGGTGATGGAGTGGGCCAGAAGAGTTATTTGTAAACTCATTGACCTTTTTCTCATCTGAAGAGTCGTTTATGATTTTACCTACATCTTCAGGAGTCTACTCACTGAATGAAACAAGATGCGTCGATAAAAATCTCTAGTGACAGTGAATTAACAGCGCACATAGCAGATTGCAATGGAACGGCATGTACATGTAGATTGTGCTTGATAGGGTTTTCAACTTTAGTTATGTGGTATCTAGATGCTGCGTTCGGTTCATGTGATACTTAGGCGTTTGGTCAACTGACTAGGCCACATGAAAATGCAGTGGGAGTACCGGTACTAGGCTCAGAAACTTGCAATCATGTGATTTTTAATTTTCAAATGGGATAAACTTTTCCAATCTCGATTGGCCGACAGATCCCAAATGCGTTTGTGAGTTAAATTATAGTTCTTCAAAATTCTCGAAAGGCGATCTACAAAGTGCAATGCCTCGTTGCAACTGCCCGATCTCTAAGATGGTAATTTACATTCAGCTCAACACGATTGCGCACTAATACTAAGTAGATATTTTATCGAGAATTGTCTAAGTCGTCCGACCTCAAATGGCAATTTAGAGAATCTGACTCCTTGAAAATTGAAACGACATTCTCATGTGCTCTCAACATGATAACATAATAACTGAATTTTGAACAAAGATGCAGTAGATTTTAACTAACTTCAAAAATGACAGTGGGACAAACTGCTGAGGAAAGAAAGATAACATCCCATTCACGAAAACCCAAAATGCGCATTCTCAAAATGGGAAACTGACTGAAACTCCAAGATATATATAAGTGAAAGATTATATTTCTGTGTTCAAATACAGGTACTATGTACATCTGTGCATTCCGCACCAAAAGAATGTAACCATGTCGCTAAAAAATTTGAGCTCGAAAGAATGTAACCATGCACTAGCAAATTGGAATCACTCTGCCTCGTGACACATCCTTATCCACGAGGACAAGAAACCTCAAATCAAAAATTGTGCTTCAACTGAAATTGCCCAGAGAAGCAGCAGATTCAATCCTGGGCTACTAGACACCACATCGAAGACCAGAAGTGTGGCAGCTTAGAAAGGAATGGCGCTGGCAACACGGGGGTACACAACACGGTTGGGATGGTGCAACAGACGCCTCGCCCTCTGCTTCTTAAAGCAATACAACACCACGCCCAGCGGCCACTCCACCACGGCCGTGATGAGAAACGCCACCACTCCCAACGTCGGCCCCACGATCTTGCACCTGCACGGGTTCTGGCGCGTCCCACACTGCACGCACAACGGAATCGCCATCTCTACACTTGCTCCGAAGCTGATTCAACTCGATATGAATCCACCAACTTACTCCAGGTCTTGCTCTAGAAGCTCCAATGCAAATTCTAGAAACAGGAAAACTTGGAAATGCTAATGCTGTTCACTGACTTAGCTGCAAGTGCTGGATGTGTAGGAGTGATCAAAGACTTGTTGGTGGTGTGTGAATGGTAGATGAATGATGTTGATGAGTGTGTGTTTTGAGGAAGGTTTTATAAGGTGGATTGGAGGATTGCACACCTGTCTGGTACACGTGTCGGTCTGGGTTTCTCTGGAGAGGGATGACACGTGTTCTATTGGGGATATTTATGAATGAGGTATCACTTTAGTGTAGGAATTGGTCTTGGAAATTTGGAATCGAGGTCTTGGAATTGGTCTTGGAATCTGGTTTGTACTGGAGCTGGTTTGTACTGGCATCTGAGATTACTACGTTTAAACCGGAAGTCCGGGGCCCAAGATTACATAAACCAATTTTATGGATTTTCAAAAAATCAGAAGATCTTATCTTGAAGATCCACACCGTGCAAATTGTAGTCAACTAATACAAGAATTTAAGAAGAAAAACAAATGGATGAAAATCATCCAACACCACAGAAATCGGACTGCTGAAAGTTATCTAGCGTCCAGAAACTAGATGCTGGAGCGTTAAAGGGTTAAGACACAACATCATAGTTGCTCATTCTTGCTTTTTAGTTCCCTGATTTAAGAGAGAACATCAAAGTTGTTTATAGGTAATGGACACCTTTAGTTTTTAAAAGATATGAGGTTCTTTCCAGTTGAGATAAATCTTAACCAAAGACCACATAGGGAGGCTTAGTTGAACTAGGAAAAAAATATTAAGCTGTAGTCCCAGAAGAAAAGAAAATTTTCTACCATTGTCTCCCACACCACAATTGAAAATTAAACTGTGATACTAAATGGTGTTCATCCCCACTATTGAGTGAAGTTTGTTTCTCATGCTTATAAAAATATTGGACCATTTCTTTTTTGAGCTTACAAAAAATGTTCCCCCCATTTTTTGTAATCCATTCTATTTATATGTAAAAATATTTGAACAAAATTGCAGTTATTGAAATTGTCTGTTGGTTATTTGTCTAATGTACATAAAATATCTTTAATTAAGGTATTTTCAGTAAGGTGTAGTAAGGCTGACGTATAAATATATATTTAAATTATGTGTATAACGTGCATTAAAACTACTTATATATGTGTGTTTACTTAATTTTATTTGAAATTACACATATATATATATATATATATATATATATATATATATATATATATATATATACACATTTTTATTTTTTATTTTTATTTTTCATGTTTTTTTTTCAAACAAGTGGCACAAATTAAAGAAATAATTGATCTGCACATTCATTTAGATTTTTAGTGAAGTCGTTATGATTGAATGAAAATTTGCTTGATGTTTAAATGAAAATGGACATAAATATGTCAACCATCCAAGTAAACATATCTTATGATATATTTAGTTGGATGGATGTTTATAAATATTCTCAATGTATACATTTGTGTTCTCTTCTTCCCTTACATGAATATGGAGTGAACTGTAGATTTTATGTTGTAAGACCAAACAATTATTTTGAATCAATGGATCAAAGCCCACTATGGATATTAAAAAAGAACATCTCACAATGATACTATTAATTTTCAACTCTTTTGATGTGTGCTAAAGAATACACATTAAAAATTTAGATAAATTTGATTATCACATCTTTAACATATAAAGATGGACAAATTTGTGGATTAAATCATAGGCCTAATGCTTTTATTTAGAGTGTTGATATAAAACTTGCATTGTTGCAAACAAAATTTATCTTTTAGCACCATGGCTTATAACACCATTTAAAGCAAGCCTTGTTATGACTTAAAATTTAATTACAAAATGTTTAACATACATCATAACTCGATAAGGATAGTTGTGAAATACACTTTTGAGATTTTCTTAAAGCAAATGTCAAAGTATTGAATAATAGGACAAAATTTAAGGAGCAATTTGTACAGGGGATTATTAAGTATTTTGCAATACCTTACAGCTTCTTAATTGAGAGCAAAGATAAATCTTTAGCAAAAATCTAGTAAAAACCCTAGTAAAGAATATGAGTATAGTACTAGATTTAATAGATAAGCCATTATGTATTATATTATATGATTATGTAAAAATTGGATATTGTATCAAAATCTAACTTTATCTTATTGCCATTAAAGTTTGCGATTATTGTTAACTTGTTAGCAATCATTTTAATTTTTTGCATCAACAGATATGATCTTACAATTAATGAAGTCCATAAAATATATTTTTTAATGCGTTATATTGACCCCTATTTATACAAAATTGTAAAAATCCAAATCTTTTTTATGAAAATTAACTAGGTGCAAATTACTTTAAATTTATGTAGTTATCATTTTGCAATCTCAATTTCAACTTGTAAATAATTATAGGAATAATTCAACTAATTTGTGTTGACTTAAGCAACCTCCACAATTATTACTCTTGTTATCAAGCACTTCAATGCCACATGGTTCATTCATTGCTAAACCAAGAGACTACTATTTTTCCTTTTAGCAATCATTTTTCCAAATCCGCCACAAAAATGAAAAATCAAATACTAAATTAATATAGTTAAAAAATGACTTGTATAAATGGATATGTATAGTTTAAGTCGTCTTATAATTACTACATGAAAAAATCTACTAATAAACCCCTATTATGAGCTTCTAAAATGAATCACATTTGAGGTATAAGCATGATATTTCTATTCGGCTTCCCGTACTCATTTCACTTTAGAAAAATGTTATTTTAGAAATGAAAAAATATCATAAAATAACAGAAATTATGTATTGTTGTAGATGAGATGTTAGTACAGAACAATCATGTCTTGCGTTGTAAAAATTTAAAAATTGAATTTTTGACTAATCTAATTAACTATGCATTTGGGCATTCTATAGTAATAAAAGGACTGCTTATTCAAGTTTTTCTATTCGATCAAATAATCATAAAATTTATTAAGTTTTTATTGAAGTATATATAATATAATCTTTAGATATTGATGTTATGAAATTAGAATCCTTTCTCATTGTGTAAAAAATCAGTGATTTTGAAAGTTATCACAAATAAGCAAAAATAGTAATATATAAAATTTAGAGATACAATACAACTTAGTCATATTCCAAACATAGGCTTAGTTAAATATCATGATAATGAATAAATTAACTATTAATTAAAATTCTAGATTGTCCATTTTGATTCAAATCCAAAAAATAACACATTTTAGATTTGATAATATAGGAATGAAAAGCAATATCAAAATTGTTCAATTTTTTTCGCTCAATAATATTTTAAACAAAATGTTACAATAGTCATAAATTTGTTGCACCTTTGAAGTCCACCATGAACATAAGTAAAATAACACTTATGATCAACTACATCTTGCATAATCAAATTGCAAAACCTTTGTTATTAATATAATCTTCTAAACATAACAATTCACATTGTAGATTGATAAATATATGCATATCATTCAATGCTTTAAGGTAGTGAGTTTATCTTTTGTTGGCTGGAAATTCAATTGCAATATGCTTTAACTTATCCATCTGAGGACAATTCAATTTGTATTATAGCTCACAATTCACAGCTTTCACATAATCATTCAATATTTCATAAATTGTTGATCGTCTAATTTCAAATAAATGGGCAGCCAAATTTTTAGTGAATAGAGTGATTAATTTAAACAATGCTACAACAATATTTTTTTTAAAAATTAATTGGCTCTCTCCATACTCCAATTGGTGGTTTGTTTTTTCAAACCGGCTTTGACTCATCATACAAATTCAATTTTTTTTGAAATCAATGTAAAATATCAAACCATAATGTAGAAGATGTTTTTGCATCAAAAATGATGATCTTAATTTGGGTAAAATATGCTGTAAATGTGATAATTTAGTTAAGGATTTTAGAATGTAAAAAATTATATTGAGAAGACATAAAGAAGAGGTAATCCATGGGTCCTAAACAAAAAAGAATCAAAAGATGAAAAATTATCTACAGTAATGGAAAAAATAATGTATAATAAATTGAATAGTCCGTTTGGAAAATATGGAAAATTTGTAAATAACGTACCAATTGAGATTTTTTAAGAAAGGAAGATGAAGATGTACTACTTAGTGGCATGAATATTGAAGGCTTGGCCAATGAAATTGATGTAGAAGTGATATCAAAAAAAAATTTAAAATTTAAAATAGGAAAATAAAAGCTCACAATGAAGGTTTTAGTGGACGTCTTAAAAATGTTGATTAGAAAGTAGAAGAGACATTGTACCAATTGAAGGTAAGATTTGGCTCTTAAATAAAAAAATTGCATCACAAACATTTTTTTTGCAAACAATGATAAACCCTAGAAAAGAAATATCAAGAAAAAGCATATGTTCATAAAAGCATGCTCCAGCTCTACCTTGATCAAGAAATAAACCACCTACACTGAGGGCAACTAAGTAGAGTCCTTGCTGCAAGTGATAATTTAACAAAATCACTGGCTGCATTTGCAAGAAAAATGATTACATTTTTTGGTTTAAGATGCCTTTCTAGAATTGTGCATGTTGTGATTTGAACTGATATCAAAATATTCAAATATTGTGTTTGTCTTCGTTTTTGTATAAAGAATTATAAGCATATATAATGTATTCTCAATTTATTCTAGATACTTGAATCCAATTTAGCATGTATTAGAATATGTTTCAATGGCCCAATTTGTGTCCTGATAATTAAGTCTAGACTCAATAATGGAGTTTATATCTTAATAATCTAATTTTTGCTGAAATAATCCAAATTGTCTTATGGTATTCTGGTTTATGTCATAATAATTTGAATTGTGTCAAAATATTTATATTATGTCAATAAAGTAGATTATATCAAAATAATACAATTTGGATCAAAATTATCCAATTTATATAAAATAATATAATCTATATTTCAACAATCCAATTTGTGTAAAATATATTCCAATTAGTTTCTTGATAATATAACTAATGAAAAATAATAACCTAGTTCTTTAAAATAATCATATTTATGAGAAATATGTTAATTTGTATTAAAATAATGTAATTTTTATAAAAAAAATTAATTTGTTTTTACGTATGTCTTTGTATTCCAAAATAATGAATTAAATGCCAAATTATAACAATAAAATCTTATTTATTTGAATTTTTGTTTTACATAAATCATTCAATTAAGTTAAAAGAAAAAAAGTTAGATGACATGTGTTTACACACAAACTAATAATTGCAATTAAATGATTTTTATTATCAAAAGGAATAAAGGTGCATTAATGGATTATAAATTCTCATCCATCTCATTATTTTCAATTGGTTTTCCTATGCGACCTACAATTGAAAAAAAATAAGCTTGAATTGATGATTTTCAACTCAATTGATTAGATCAAATTGTCTTTGATCCCTACAATTCAGTTGAATATCTCAAGTGGCCAAATTCAATTCAATTGAACTAAGCTTGGTATGGTCCTTCTTTTTCCTCCAGAAAAATGATTTTTTTTTTTTTAATCAAAATTCATGGTATCCTAGTCAAATATTCAATGTTTCTAGAAATAACTTTGTTAGAAGTTATAAATTATTCCTAATTTTGATTTATGTGGAACAATACATTTCAATGGCTTTTATGAAGAAGATTTTTTTATCCTTAATAAACGTGATTAAATCTCATCTAGATAAAAATGGATTCTTTTATTCTCTTTAAATAGTAACTTAGACTTAATGTGTTCTTTTTACAATCTCAATTTTCATTGTAGATTTTCATTTTATTTCAATATAAGAGTTTTTAAGAAATATATATATGACATAAGGAAAAAAAGTTTAGCGAACTGCATAACCATTTTTAGCGCAATTTGGCTTGTAATCTTATACCACTCTAACTACATGAGATGTAAATTTTTTAATACATATATAGAAGATTGTAGTCTTAATCCACTTCTATAATTCAAAAATTTCACTCCATAAATAATCATCATTTTGACACCCGACTAAGCAAAGTACTAACTAAATTTATTTATTTATTATTTAATTTTTTTTTTCAAACAATACCATGAGATTTTTCTCTTAGTTTAATTCTTCAATTAAAAATAGTATTTTTTTTCTAAGAAATGAAGTTTACAAAACATCAAAATATGAGATGAAACATTTTTGCCTCATTCCATTGCAATTCATTTTGCAAATGCTATACCCTTCTATTAATTCTATAATTTAATAGTTATGTGGTATTTTTTGAGGTCTCAAAGAAACTTCAAATTTAGTAACATAAAATGTTCATTCTAAAAGGTATCAAAGGCTTGCTCATTCAAAACAAAAAATCTCTTTACTTTAAATACTAAATTCTTCAAATTTATACATAAAAAATTCTATAATATATATTACAATTTTTTTTAATAGTGTATTTTAAGATTCCATGATTTCATAATGAATGACAATCCGTTTGTAATTGTGAGGTAATCAAACGCAATCATTTCGGTCCTTGCTTTTCTACAATGTCTACAATGTATTGTACAATCTATATTCACATTGTATGTATTGTCTTTTGGACAAACAAATGAACATTTTATGAATTTGTTGCGATCGCATGTATCTTCTTCTGTTGGAAGTAGGATAAGAGCCTCGTGAGAGTACTCTTTGGTACCCAAGCACATCCGCCACCGTTTTGGCTGAACCAACCCCTATTTTTTATATCAATCAATCACTCGCTTAAAAGAAGATGGTGTTGAAGAAGGTTCTTCAAGATTGTCTGTTCAATTAAAAGGCATCTTTCTTATAAAGGCGCCTAGTTTATCTTTATACTTTAAATAATTTAAATTGTCATTTTGAAAATGGGTGTCCAAATAATTGTTTGAGCATGTAATTCAGCGACTCAATAAACATTTTTTTGCTATCCCATACTTCTTGCACCTCTTGTAAATTAAAGATACAATCATCATTGTTTTCTTCTCCAACATCCATCCGGACATGCAAAGATGGTTCTCCATCAGATTCAACTTCTTCTCGGATAGGTAGATCTTCATCACTCAAAATATCACGTACTGTAGATGCCGCAAATTGTATATTCATTTGTCTTTGCAAATTTCTTCAATTCTTTGATGAACTTGTTGTGTCCAATCTTACCATATAGTTTATTGAATTTATTAAAATTATTGAAATCAAATTAAATCAAGAAAAAATGAGGAGAGGGGGAGCAAGTAGATAAACAAAAAATTTACCTTTAAAAAAAGTGTAAACATTAGTAATAAAAACTTACTAATAATTGGAATTTTGGTGACAACTTTGTTATGATCCATCTTTGTAAAACATATTGGTTGTAATAAGAGAATTGACATTTTCGTATCATTGTCCATCAATAAATCAAAAATATTTTTTGAGCATTTTTTTTATTTACTATTTTTTTGCTTGTTAATTAAAAAGGGTTTGGACATGGTATATGGGGATCTCACAAAAAAAAAAATCTTTTCCAGATATATCCTTGATCAATTTCTTCAAAAGAATAAGGATGTATTTCATAAGTTTTATTATCGATAATTCTTTTTAATCTTTTTTTCAAAATGATTAATATTGGCTAAAACATCATCACTTCTTAAAATTATGGGTTCTTGAGATTGTGCTGGAATAGGGATTCTTACACTTGAATCAATAGGAATCATTGGTCCAAAACTAAACTAGTATATTTGTTCTTTATCTAAATATTCTTTAGCTTGACCTAATGTTATACCAACTTTATTTTTATTCCATATATAAATAGTTTGTTGTATAACTTTTGTAACCCAAAAGTGCAGTGTAAGATTAGCCCACGTGTTTTGTGAGTTAGATTTCTATGAGATACACTCATTATGGCAATATATTCAGCAAGAGAGGAAAATTTCATATATTCCAATTTTGATCTAATTTCATTAATTGAATATCCAACCAATTTTGTTTTAGCCTTAATTTATACTTAAAATATTTCCATAGCCTTTTCATGTAAAAAATCTGTTTATTTTTTTTTTCTCCACATAAGTAACATCGCTATTTATAAATTTGAGATAATATGTAATAGAATCAAAGAAACAATCTCCTACGATATAAAGAAATGATGAAATAACCCGTAGATTATATTTGGCTATATTTTGGTCAAAATTTGGATCATCTTTGTTTTTGTTTAAAGCAATTTTAGCCAAAGCATCTATAGTATCCATGATTGAATTAAAACTTTGAGAGTTGAGAAAATAATTGAAGTAAAGATTGGTTGAGCGTCGTTTCTCACCGAGTCTGCAAAGTGATGTCACTCTGATGCTTGCTACTCAAGTTTGGAAATCCTTGTTTGCTAACTTGTTCAGGCTAGACTTTTGATTGTGGGTTTGCGTTTTCTGATTGTGCGCACCACGTCAGGGTTTTGACACACTTGAGTGGAGAGAGAGATGGGTTTTGGAATGTGCAACCGAAGCTGCCCGTCAATCAGTCATAGGAGCTGTGCACTGGATAGTTTGGAATTGGAGAGTTTTATGTCTTGACTCAGCTCTTGGTGCAAGGTGGTGCTCGGAAACAAAAAACTATATTGAACACAAAGAATATGAAATGTATTTCAAAGATATTTCAAAATATCCGTAAAATATAACGACAAGAAACTTAATAATAAAATATGATAATTATATATATATATATATATATATATATATATATATATATATATATATATATATATATATATATTTTGATGTTATAAGATGATACTTTAAAAGCTGATAATCGTCGACACACTGACGATCAGGAAGCATTACGGGTCCTAAACTGGTATAGGACTTTGTGAAGTTCAACTCCTCCCAAGGATATCATCTTCTTGTTCAATAGAATGTTAGTTGTCTTGTTTTGATTTCTTTTGGGTGTAAATTTCATATTTAAAGGTGTTCTTTTGGTGTTGTAAGGTGCTATTTTGTGTTTTCAGATGCTGTTTTGGTGTTGTAAGGTGCTGTTTTGACGTTTTAAGGTGCTGTTTTGGCGTTTTAAGGTGCTGATTTGACGTTTTAAGATGCTGTTTTGGCGTTTTAATGTGCAATTTCGGTGTTTGAATGTGTTGTTTTGGTGTTTTAAGATGTTGCTATGGTGTTTTAAGGTGATATTATGAATGATAGCTTGAATGGTAATAACACTTGGCATTATTTTGAATTTTTTGTATTGATTTTTTGTTTACAAACCGAAGGAAATTTTATTATGCAGGATATCGATCGAATACTTAATTTGAGAATTTTAGGACACACAACCGATCAAGGAAAAAATTCTTAGGACATAGACAGGTCCAAAATGAAAAACTTAGGACATGGCCGACCAACAATGGTCTTTGACCAAAGATTTCAAAAGAGCTAGGAAACATACAAAAGAGCTAGGAAATGTACTGAAATTTCCCAAAACCTCCCCGTTCACTAGACGAGGGGGAGGTTTACCACCAGGAGGCGCGGGCCGGGTAGGAGACGGGAGAGGGTCATCTGTTGACCAAGCTGCCACGAGGGCCAGATGGTGGAGAGGGAGAGCGGGTGGCGATCGGACGGTGGGGATGGGAGGGTACGTGGACGAGGAGTATGTTGCCAGGCACCGACTTAGTAACAGTAAGTACGCAGAGAGGCTTGGAGGGAGCATGCTGTATGCTCTATGTCGATGAGATGGGCGACCTCGCAGTGACGAGGTTTCGGAGTGGAACTGCGATTTGCGATGAGCATGGAGAAATTGTAGCGGCAGCGTGTGCATGCTGAGGGATGGAGGTACGAACTTCGGGCTTGATCCTCATTTGTTTGAGTGTTATTTTGTTTGTGACGCGTGGTCCTCATTTTACACAAGTGAGTTGGTGCTTGTTGCAATTGTGCTTGTTGGAGATGTGGTTTTTCTTTTTCTTTTTCTTTTTTTCTTTTTT
The DNA here is from genome assembly GCA_014871385.1 of Ceratodon purpureus. Lineage (NCBI taxonomy): Eukaryota > Viridiplantae > Streptophyta > Bryopsida > Pseudoditrichales > Ditrichaceae > Ceratodon > Ceratodon purpureus. The sequence continues at coordinate 7,509,919 of CM026432.1, read as the reverse complement.
TTCAAACGCTGTGTTTTTTCTCTTCCCATGCTGTGAAGGTTGTGTTGGGTGCCTAGACGAGGGTTTGGGATCGTCGGTTGTCATGATTTGTGCAGCAGAGCTGGTGAGTTTCTATGGATTTGCAGTTTTCAGTTCGATGATCTTTCTCTGGAAGGTCTTTGGTTGGTTGGTTTGTTTGAGGGCGTGTTTTATTGCCATGTTGTGTTGCTTTGATGTTGTTCAATCCGTTTGGAGGAGTTGTGCAACGGTGTAGTATATGGAGGATAAGTGCCTTTGCAGTGAGGGTCAGAGCCGTACTGTTTTAATTACGACGATGTTACAATTCATAATTGGAAAAGGTATGGGAAATTAGAAAAGTACAAAGGATAGCAAGGACATGTGTTTTGATTTATTCATTGCTGATGTTTCGATTAGCTAGGATTGGACCAAACCAACAGGGAAATTACTTTGTATTTGTTTAAATCAATTTGTTTAAAGTCATGTCTTTCAAGGCATCTGTACTTGAATGGGTCACTGATGTTTGATGCGGGTGTTGTGTGGAGTTTGGGTTGTAACTTGTTGCAGGGTCTATCCAGATCACCCATCTCTGCGCAAGGAAATAACCATTCCAACTGAGTGCCACTATACAGAAAAAGGATGATCGTACTATATGCTACTGACTAAGAAAGACCCACTGGCTCAGACCCGGAATGTTGACACTGAGTGGTCATGATAAGGATATCATATAAAATCACCTCTATTTTCTTTTATATATGGTCAAAGAAGCAACACCTAAGTGAACTGCTCATGATCTTGTGCAGCAATGAAGTTGGGAACGATTCTTAAGAAAGTCGATGGCGTATATCATGTGGTTTTCAGAGACTTTCAATGGAGTCGTTAATGTCTTGTGTATTACCGTTGTTGATCTCTGTGTTAACTGTTATTGGTGGAATTACATTGTTCAAGTCTGCGTACAACGCAGATTCACAACAAGTCAAAGAGTCGGAGAGTGGTCGTGGGACCAGGTACAAACAAATGCTCTGAAACAAGTCCTATACGAGTTGTGTAAAGTAACTGAATAATTCGTTAAGTAATCATGAATGGATCTGAACTGAAACGTCTGATTTTTCTCGATTCTGTGGGCTTACCAATTATGAAGCATTCTTTGAGGTATAGAAAAACACAGAGGCATCGCAGCCATTTTGTATGTAAGTATCAGTCACATACCAATGAATACTCAGCTTGGGGCTGATCTTATCTAGTTCTTGAAAGAATGGGGCTCTCTCTGCGTCAAGTAGGATTCGTCATTGCTTTCACCCTATGATATGCCAGGGCTTGATGGCACGCTCTTGTCATTACACGTGAACCTAAGTCGTTAATTCGAATTAGTAAAAAAAATTTCATGCAACATACAACAGGGCTAAAGAACTTGCAAAGCAGTTTGCTTTGTGCTGGATTGAGATTTTACAAGATGGTTCTTAGTATTTGAGAAATTATTCTTGTATGTGAAGATTATCTCACTTAGTTACTGTTTTACGAGAGATACAGTCTGATAGGTGCAAAATCAGCTGTGCCTTGCCTTGCAGCAATTCGATAGGTCTGCCATGCCATGATACAGATTGTCATTCTGAAAACTCAGATGTTCTGATTTCCTTTACAGGTCAGCCGGAATATCTGGGAAACCCGAACCAAAACTGGAACCGAAACTAGAACCAGATCTGCATTCAGAGCGACAACATGACACAGACCCAAGACTGCAACCAAAGCATAAGATTTTCTTGAGCCACAGTGGTGCTCAGAAGGATTTTGTGGAGCAGCTTTGCGAGGACCTGGAGAGGTTTCACCACTTTCCGTTTTTTGACAAGCGTGAGGACAGCCTGCCCAAGGGTGAGAGATTCCCCGAGCTCATTTTCCAAGCTGCCAAGCAATGTCGGGTGGCGGTTGTGGTTGTGTCGGAGGAGTTTTTCACTCGGACGAAGTGGCCTATGTTGGAGTTGGATGCGTTTGTGAAGGCGCAGAAGGAGCGCAACAGCTATCCTCGGATCCTTCCGCTGTTCTTCAAACTATCCCGAGCCCAGTGCCGTGAAAGTGCACGTCGTGAGCTTTGGCTCAAAGTGTGGCGAGGTTGGGCCCGAGATGACTCCAAAATTGTGGTCGAGGATTGGGTGAATGCTTTGAATGTTTTCGGACCCACAAATGGTCTTGAGTACGGATCAGAAGGGGAAGTGAGCTACAGGAAGACTGCTTCGTCTTCAATCATTCAATCGGTTCCTCCCGACTTTCAATTCGATACTACTTCTTATCAAGGAAGTGAACGTTTTTGCAAGGTTCGTTCTAGTCTTCAGTTCTTTTTCTTTGTGATTACATTCTATTAATTTCTGAGAACGAAGCCAAAGAATCACGTGAACTGCATTCAATTGCATAATGATTTTTACGGATTGCTCCCTGTGCAAGTTTTGTAATTTTCGATATACTTATGTTGAAATGCTGTATCCTGTCGATTTTCTTAACTGCAGGTGATAGTGGACAAGTTGCACGAAGTGGAGGCCTCCACCGAGTATGGAGTTCGTGTGGTGGGTGTGTATGGAGTGGGTGGGCTTGGAAAAACCAGTGTATGCAAAGCACTCTACAACAGTCAGTATGCCGAATATGATGGGAGGGTGTGTCTTGTCGAGTTGGGTGGGCTCAGCCCAGAGGAGTTGCAGAAACAGGTGCTGCGCGAGCTCACACAACTCAATCGCGAGCTTGAGAAAGACTTGCGAGGGGACAAGGTACTATCTTAAACAACCGAGTGGGCAACGTCACAATTGGAATGTGCATCATGATCTAGAAAGTGTGTTCGAGTTTGCAGTTTCTTGGGGACCTAGTGTGGAGCTAGTATTCAGAAGGCAGGTGTTTTGGTGGTCATGGGGATTCCAGGTGGGATTCTGGAATTTATGAAATTCATTCACGTGATAATGTATTGTATTGAAACTGCAGGTTGTTCGAATTTTGAAGGAGCGTATGCACAAGCATAAGGTTTTCTTGGCGATAGACAATGTGTGGGACACTTTGGTCTCACGTGATGCAGCTCGAACGTTTTTGCAAGCAGGCTTCCATTGTGACAGCATGGTAGTGGTGACAGCTCGTACTAAAGACATTTTAGTGCGCTTGGATATTGATGATAATCATTGCATAGAGATGCCAGAGCTAGACAAGGAAGAGGCCACAAAGTTGTTTCTTCACCATGCTCTTCCTAATTGTTCGCCAAGTCTGGAATGTCCTCAACTTGCTGTTGTGGAGCAATGTGTTGAACGTTGTCGGTTTGACAAAGGTGGTGCTGTGGGTACATCTAGTTTTCAGTACCTTCCGTTGGCCATCAAGGTTTTGGCTGGTCAATTGGGCGGTTCTAGTAAGGAACCATTAGATTGGAGGGAGGGAATGTCAAAGCTGAACTTCAATCCCTCTCAAGAGAGGGTTCATCCTATCTTTTCTGTATTGAGGACAGGTTATGATTCTTTGTCGGTGACCCAACAACTTTTGTTTATGGACGTGGCTTTGTTTTGTCCTCGTCCAAATTTGCGGTTACCCAGATTCTTTCGATATGGACAGGAAGATATTATTTCCGGGAATGTATTCTATTGGCTGAGCCTATTGCACAACAAAAGCCTGAGTGATACCAAGAATGATGTAAGTATTCTGCTCCTCAACTTGCTGATAGAAAATTTACCTATATAGCGTTCTTGGAGTTGTTGTAGACGGTTTTCAAGCATGTGCAAGTCATTGTTCATGATGTTGGGTTTGGTTTTTTCCTGGAGTACAACAATTTGTGTGACGTTCATTGAGACAGTCTGCCGTGGTGGAGTTCTTGTGGCTATGAACGTTGTTTTGTCTTATGTCTATCGGCCTTAGGGTTGTTTTAAAAATTATCATCTTATCACCTGAGGGTTTTAGACACAATGCTGATGTAGTTTAAGTACGATAATATTACGTATACGCAGAGAGTTAAATCTACTGATCTAAAAGAACATCCTGCTATCGTCTAGTGAACCTCCTGTGTGAGTGACATGTGAATTTGATTTAATTGCAGTTACAAATCTTGAAGAGGAGGTCCCTGTTGGAGGATCTGGGTGACGGTTTTTCAAGAATCACCTTGCACGACTTGTACTATGAGTTTGCTGTCAACGAGTCCCAGGCAATGGACTTCTCCGAGCGACGGTGGCTGTTTGCAGATTATGAGACCCTTTCGAAGATGACGGGCACAGTCTTCCCATTAACAGCTGACATCCCTGAGGATCTTCAACGCATTCCAGGACTCTCTTGTTGGCCTGCGTTGAGGAGAATTGCAATATGTAACAGCGAGATATCAAGCTTGGAAAGAACCGAGCTGCAGTACTGCTCCAACGTGGTGCTGTTGAAGTTGGTGAATTGCCCTGTCATAAAGAAAGCGGACTTGCATGATCTGGGATGCCTCAAGTTCTTGGAAGTAGATGGGTGTTTAGAGTTGGAGTCAAGTTCGTTGGGGATCGAGGGCATGAGGAAGCTGGTTTGGTTGAGGTGGAGTTGCAGTTCTTTGAGATATCCATGTTTTCCTGATTTGTCTCTTCTGAAGTCACTTCGGGTATTGGAGTTAGTAGGTAGGGTTGCTGGGCGCAATTCACCAGAGTCGTTTCTTTTCAGTCTTCCAGGTCTGGAAGAATGCGTGAACTTGGTTGAGCTGACGTTGTGGGGGCACGGGAAGTTAGTGGCGTTTCCTGATTTGAGCCGTATGGTCTCGTTGCAAAAGGTGTGGTTTGGCACGTGTTGGAAGGCTTCAGGATTGATGGGATTGAGCTCTAAGATGACGCAACTGCAAGAGCTACGATTGTATGATTGCGGTGGTATTGTGGAGCTTCCCGGTGTTGAGGAGTTGGTATCTTTGAAGAAACTTCAACTGGATTCATGCGGTGTTACGGGATCATTGCCAGACTTGAAGAAGCTCACCAACCTGGACGACCTCGTGTGTTCTGGTTTCGGTTTCACAAAGTCAAGGAGGATCAAGAACTGGGTTCATGGGGAGAAGCTCCGTTGCACCGAATATGATGATCTATTGGAGCTACCGGATCTCAGTTCACTCCGTGGCTTGCGAAATCTTGATCTTTCTCGATGCGATGTGGAGAGTTTACATGAGTTTCATATAAACCATTTGACAAATTTGCAGATTCTCAAGTGCCAGTATGTAGACGCATTGACTGTGGTACCTGATCTTAGTACCCTATCTCAGATAAGAGTCATTAGCTTCAGTAGTTGCCCAAAGTTGAAAAGTGTGCTCGAGGGCAACATTGACCGCTTGACGACATTACAATCTCTGGACGTCAGTCACACAGCAATTTCTGTGTTGCCGGATCTTAGCAACCTGAAGGATCTGAAAGCTCTTCAATTTTGTTACACCTGTGTGACGGCACTGCCAAAGGACTTTGCGCGGCTTGCTACAATTCCTGACCTGAGTATGTGGGGGTGCAAGTTCCTGAGGATACCTTTGCTGGAGTTGTTGGGAGAACGCGTGCCAGAAGTGCAAGAACTCGCTGCAATGAAAGCGTTGAATAACATTTATCAGGTTACTGTAAGTATCATCTGCTCTTCCTCACATCATGCAAACATCATTGTGTACGTGTAAGAGTTGTTTTCTTCTAGTTTGTTTGTGTGCTTAGTGATGTGTTTGATGTCAATCATTAAATCACGTCTTTTAGATGATTGTGTTGCTGTTTAGGATCAGTTTTTTAAGTGTACATAGTGATATGCTTCAATTTTGCTAGGTGATATAAAGTTGTTTTATCATGACTTTTGTACATGGAAATAATGGAATGATTGAATAGTGTTCCATAGTATGTGCACTAAGGGAGGGCTTCGATTGTACCTTGATCATTTTCTCATTCCGTAGCATGTTTGCAAATTCTTGGTCCTAGGTGTGTTATCATTGGGCATGTTTTGTAGTTACCTATGATCTTTGGATGGCTTATCGGAGCTGGAATGCTTTTGCTTGTGCAGGACTTTGATAACGTTGAGGAGGGCCCTCATCCCTCAGCTCTTTCTGTCAGCCGTCTTCTCGAGTGCGTTGATTGTACCTCAAAGCAGTCGCGTTTGAAGAAGTTGGCAGTGTCTCTTTTATCAAGGATGAGTCTCGATTTTCAGTCGACCACCAACAGAGGTTTCGATACCAAGGTTCTTGATATTCTTGGCCAAGTGGAGGGTGGTGTGGAGAGTGTCATCAGAGTATTCTGTGAAGAGGACGATGTTGGGTCTTTATTTTATGTGATTGTTGGCTTCATCTTCATCGGACATCGTTGTCCCGCTTTGAGAGCAAGCGACACGCTTCACCAGATCAGTCGGAGAGTTATTCGATTTGAAAAAGGTGATCGTTTATCAACAGATCATAAGTTTTATATGAGGGTGGTCCATAGCCTTGAGATCATGTTTGAGGATCCGGTTGCTGCAAGTGCTTTCGGAGATGAAGTGGCCATAGATTTCCTTGAGAAACTCAAGTTGTTGGGTGTCGAGCATAACTTCCCGGGGTACAAATCTACATTCTTTGAGAGGATCAGAAGGTATTATAATTTGGGGTTCATTTCGGAGAACTCTGGGAGTGATGATGAGTCAATTGAAGATGAACTGAAATTACTGTATCTAGCCAAGATTGATGCCCTTCTTGACATTGCTCGACTAGAATACTTCAGTCATTCTTCTCTGTGATGTCCACGGAGGCATGGACGTCGAATTTCCGCTTGAGGGTAATTTCTGGATGCATAGGTCTGACATGTCTCCTAACAGAGCCGATCAGGAAAGCTCTTGAGGGTGTTTGTGTTCTTTTTAGGTAGCGGCACCCACTCCCGTGGGTGTGCCCACTGCCGTGCACTACAGCGGCACCTCAATCCGGTTCACTTTGAGTGGGCATACCAATCCGGTAGCGTGTAATGTGTGTCATGTGCTCACAGGAGTGGCACCACTTTGACACGGTCAAGAGTGCCTCACCACTTTCCTGTTTGAGCGACCAGATTGTACTCAAATCCTTTGATATTCATGGTTTTTTTCTCACGATCCTATTTGTTTTGTATTTGCCTTCTTTCCTACATGGTTGCAAATTGTTTCCTTATTCTACAACTGTGCAATTTCTCTTATACCCACGGGAGTGGGTGCCGCTACCTTATGACGAAGTTTCTAGTCCTTCCGACCTTTTGCTCTAGTGTGCCAATTGATAAGTCCTCTTAAAGGTGGGTATGTCTCATTTAGGCACAATTGTTTTCGACCACCGCCTAAGTATTGCCAATCTTTCCTCAAAGTCTTGGACGTTACAAGAAAGCTTTGTGTACAGACTTGCTCATACAATTGTGAAATATGCTTCACTTGAATGATCTACAAATTGTTGTGCGGCTGTCGACTCTCTGTTTCACTGGCGTCTGGACCGAGGAAGAACGCGAGGGCAGCGACCACCCTCCCACTAGTACTCTAAAAAAGCAATGAGGTTTTTATGGTATGCAAGGTTGCAAGGGGAGGGCTAAAAAATTCTCAAATATTTTTCAAATTTATATTAAGGTTTTGTAATTTATAAAAACATTTTACATTAATTTATTTTAAAAATCACTTTATTTATAAAAATTGTTGAGTTTGAGGGCAACATATGTTTGGAACTCGACCTCCCATCCTCGAGTATTTGGCTTCTATCTTGGAGTAGTCGCTTGCCTGCGGAATTGGAGCCATCAAGTATTGGAGATAGCATGTGATACTTACAAGTTTTTTTGAGGATCAATGTATCATAATTCTCAGTTTCAGGAAAAGGAGTAGACTTCTTGAGAGGATACATTAACAGTATTTTTGTATGTATTTCAATTGCCTTATACAAGCGCCTATCATAAAGAGTACTTTGGAGAACTTCTTGGCAACATTCTTGAGAATCGTATTAGATAAAATTTTAAAGCTTTGCAAATATTTTAACATAAAAAGATAATTTAGTAAATTTATATTATTAGAGTTATGTAAAACAAAATTATTGAAGTTCTTTCATGTATTTTGGTAATGAACTTTCAACTAGGTAATTTAAAAGCACAAAAAATAGGTTTGTGATAATTAGGCCAATAGGCATCTATAACTCCATATTTTGTATTGGTTCCAGATATGTTTGACCAAATATGATCTATTAAAGAATTTTTTGGGTAATAAATGTTGAATTTTTTTATTTTAAGTTATTTTTGTTCATCCTATCTAAAATCATTTCAATCTCATAATGTTGAGTGCTGTCATTAGATAAATCTACATGAAAATCACCTAAAATATTGACTGGACATTCTATTAGTGCTTCATTTATTAAAATTTTAATTTTTAAAAAAAGATTACTAATTTTTGTTGAATGATTACGATATAATTAGTAAAAATTTTATAAAAAAATTACCTATATTTACTTATAACATATAATACATTACGGATTCCTAAATTAAATTTTTATTTAAAAATAAAATAAAAAACTGCTATAAACTTCGACCCATTACAAGTTTTGGTTTCAAATGATGCACCTTGCATTTGATAATCATACATCATGAGCAAGCCATGTTTATCTCTATTGTGGATAAATTTATATCTAGATGTATCAATAAATTCACTTATTTCATTTTCTTGATTTATTTTAGTTTATTGAAAACACAAAATATGTGAAGCTTGCATTATGATCATTTTCATAATCCAAATGATGTTATCGTAAAGAATTTACATTGATACTTTGAATTACTACTGTATATGAGAATGACGTAATGATTTTAACATTGGTACAAATAAATTCCATTTCGCTTGTGTTGCTAATCATTCCAATTCTTCATGTACTAATACATCCACTTGGAAGTTAGATTTTGATAATGGAGCAAATAAAAACAATTTTTCTTTAGTTCTTATGCCCGATAACGATGTATAAGTCAATCATATTTATTCACACCAAATGGATTAAAAGCAACATCATCCAATGACAAACCTTGAAATCCTTGCTAAAGCAACTTTATTTGTTGATAAAAATTCTAAACTACAAAATACTCCAACACAAATACTAAAACGAATGAAATTTATTTCATCTAAAATAAAAAATAATTTTTTTTAAGATGAAACTTTATCTCAAAAAGATTTAACCAAAGATAAGTTGGCTAAAATTAAAACAAAAAAAGATCCTTTCATTATATTTTAAAACAAAATAAAAGATATTCCAATCTATCCATGTATATGTTGTGAAAGGTTGAATTTTATTTCAAAAACTACAATGGCTTGTGAATTTTTTTGAATAAGTTGAATAATGTATTAAAATATAATTTACAATTGACAAGGAAAAAGAAACATACATATGTAATTTTTTGCTTAAAATTAATTAACAATTGTATAGTTCTCAAATATTGTGTTCCAAATAACCTTTCTAGAAATCCTATTATTGAATTTGTCAAAAACCTTATAATGTTGGAAGAAAGATTAATATCTCCATGTATTGCATTTGCACAAATCCAAAAATTGTACAATTATGGCCAATACAAATTACATGGAAGTATTATAAATGTTCCAACAAACATTGATCAAACATAATCTTTACTTTCTCGATTACTTGAAGATGTTACAACAATTGGAATATTACTAAAACTTCGTTTAGAATATTGTTCCCTCTTTATATCCGGAAATATTCAACCAAATTTAACAATGTTAGCTTTAAAAGATTTACTTGAAACACCTCTTTATAAATAATGCAATGTTTTTATTTGTCCACTATGGAATAGTTTGTTTTCATTACACATGCAATCAAGTTTAAATCTAGATACAACAAATAGTAGAATTGAGGATATGTCAAATGAGGACAACTTTGAAGAAGAAATAGAAAGACCACCAAGTGAAACTTTGGTACATAATTTTTTAGATTCAGAAAAAAATTATGATTTTGATAATATGATCTTTATTGCTCCAAGCCAAGAATATTCTCCTATTGAAATTCTTAAAGACAAACACAGTGAAGAATTGAATTATCCAACATTATTTTACAGCTATCCATGAGAAGATAAGATTTTGAATAACTTTTCCTATTATCAAATAGCAAGTTGGGGAATTCTACATAAAGATCATGATTTTGCTACAAATATTCAAAATACATTTTTCAAAGCAATTGAAATTTGTATTGAGAAAGTTAAAAATTATAGTTAGATTCAAATTCAAAAAGGAAAGTTGTCTGGACGTACATTAACAAGTAATAAAATTTTAGAATCCCATATAGCTTTTTGTGATTTAGAAAAAATAAGAATATCACCTTACTATATTTAAGGATTAAGAAAAAACTTGTTTGTTATGATTAGCCAATTAGGACCTCCAACATTTTTCATCATATTAACAAGTGCAGAGCGATTCACTAGTAGAAATATGGTCCTTAATGACTCGTCCACAATGACTTGAATGGTCCAGAATGACTCAAATTGAGACATTTTGGACCATTTAAGTCATTGTGGACGAGTCATTAAGGACCATATTTCTACTAGTGATTGTGAGAGCCGTTGATTGAAACTTTTGTATAAATTGAATAGAGAAAACTTTAAACTACCATAATTTAGTGATTGTGAGAGCCGTTGATTGAAACTTTTGTATAAATTGAATAGAGAAAACCTTAAACTACCATAATTTAATAATTTAGATTCCACTGTTGTTGCAGAATTGATAAAATTCAATCTGGTGACTTGTGCATTACATTATAATCACCGTTCAAAAGCTTTTCGAGAATTGCTTCAAAAAGAGTCTTATATTGTAGATGAAGTTGTTGAATTTTTCTTAGTTACAAAATTTTAGCAACGTGGAAGTGAGCATGAACATGTACTTAATTTGGATAAAAAATGCAGCTAAATTTCGGATAAATTCTAAAGAGGAAATTGAAATTTTGTTGAAAATTATATAAGTACAAATAAAAGTTTATTGTCTTCATCTTTATAAGAAGCACAAATACATAAACATTCAGGCACATGCAGGGAAAAAGGTCAATCACTATGTAGATTCCACTATCCACTTCTTCTAATGAAGCAAACAACAATTTTAGAACCTTTAGAAAACATGGATGCAAAAACACTGTTGTTTTTACAAAGTAAAGCTAAAAATATTTTTTTATACTTAAAGGAATTAGAAATTGGAATAGACATGAAATTTGAAGATTTTCTTAAAAAATTCCAAATGGATGAAGAAACTTATATTTTAACTTTACGTAGTCAATTAAAAAGGCCTCAAGTATTTTTGAAGTGGATACTAAATAATATACGCACAAACACATTTAACAAAAACATTGCACATACATGGTTTGCAAATACTAATATTCAATTTATTCTTGATTTATATGCCGCAGCTACATATTATACATTGTATATGACAAAGGTAGATAAATCAATAACAATATAGTTAAAATCAATCTTACAAAAATGACTTAATGATAAAACTGATGCTAACTTGAGAATTTTAAAAATTGGCAATGTTTTTCTAAATGCTCATCAAATGGCAGCTTAATTAGCAATTTATCTTGTTTTGTATGTATCCTTGTATCATTGTTCCCGTTCTTTTGCATTTATAAAGACTTCGCTAGTACAAGAACGTGCATTTGTTTTAAACTCACAACAAAAACTTCTATAATTGAACAAAGATTGCACAAATATGATGTGTAAGAAGAAGAAGAACTCCGGCCCCTTCGAGGCCCACATGAATATAGTGTTTGTTCATTCTATTCACTAATCCGATGGTCACTGGACAAAGAATAATAAATCTAGAGCTACTCCCCCATTTCAAAAGTAAACACTTTTCTACACTAATTGCCTTGAAGACAATCGACATGTCATCTCCCCAAGGTCTTTCTGGGTACCCAGTCAAGGAGGTTCCTCCTTCATAGAACTTGGATAGACTATGGTAATAGGCACCACATTGGCATGGGGATTTGAATTCACAACCACCTCACCAGTGTGCCGTGACTCAAACCACTACACCAAGGCCGTGGTGCCTTGATGTGTAAATCTATACTAGGTAAATAATTAGATAGGCCAAATGGCTTAAAAGACATATGTTTAGCATAATTTGTAGCAAATTACAATCACAATAAAGAAAATTTGTTTATTTGGAAAAATCAAAAGTTATAGGATTTGTTCATCACAATAAATTCAAAGATTTGGAAAGTTGGTCATTATAACAATTATTGTTATATATTCCGTTTTTTGAAGCTCAAGAATCTCTAAAAAAAGAAAAATCAATTTAGAAAAAAAACTTATGATGAAGAAATTGAAAAGATCCTTTTCATCTAAAAAAAATTCAATTATCAAATTCAAAAAGAATCATCACAAGATTGTGGTGATGATGACGAGTGGATCAACTTACAAGAATTGGCATCTAATCTAGCAACTTCAAAAGATTTTAGCTTGTGGAATGATCCATCCATAGAAATTACCCAATCAATACCAATTAGTATGAATGTAGAAAAATATGATTAACCACAAATATTTATATAGATAGTTTCTAGTGATCAATCTGATTTACTGGATGATTGAATGTATGAAAAGTTGTATGTTTTGTTCTTGGATTTTCAACTACATGTAAACAAGTCAGAAGAAGGAAAATTTTATAATATAAAATGTGGAATAATAAAAATTCATAAAAGGACTATTGGTATTAATATGTTCACTAATCTAATCCTAGAAAAGAACAATAAATACATAATTGCAAATTTAATAAGAGAGGATAATTTAAATAATACAATTATGACCATTGAAGGGTAATAAGGTTGTAAAAACCAATTGTTTATTTATTTATTTTTATTTTTATTTTAAAGTTTGTTTGTTAAAGACATGTTGGGCCGGATTTCCATAATTTCACAAGATAAATATTTTATTGCAAATAATTTTTTGTAGTATTTTGGAATCATCAAAATTCAAATGTTTCCAAGTTGATTTTCTAAAAAATTTATATGTTTGATATTCAAAATAACATGTTGCAAATTATGGTAGTCTGGTAGATGCACATAAAACCATCAACTTAAGCAATCTAACCTTTATTTAGCAATTCAAAAATTCTTTAAAAAATATTCTAATCTTCAAAATAGGATTTCATGAGGAATGCAAAAATTTGTGTCATAAAATTTGTAATTCTCAATTTTATAGAAAACCTCAAAGTGTAAAGTACTATGTGACCCATTTCTAACTTAGAATTTCCGATGAGCAATAATAGTGGTCCTTGATTTTGCTCATTATTAAACCCAATTTAACCGTATTCTATGACTGTGAGAGTTCACCCACTAGCATGGTGGCCAATAAGCAAATTAGTCCTCCAAATAAGGACTGACAATTCGCTTTTGGAGATTCTGGAGGTTGGTAGAATCATACTAGGGTGGTAATTTGGGGGCTGTGGTGATTTTAGGTGCGTCTACTATAACCTTTAACATGCCACTTTCTAACATGCACTTGCATTTCAAGGCTTGAAAGACCACCTTTATGGTCTACTATTTGAAGTCTTCACTGTACAAATCTAAGTGTAAAATTATAATTAAAATATTATCAAAATTAATAAAAGAATTGAGTTACAACTATTAGGGGTTTGCACACAAGTCACAACTATTTTAATAAGACATGCAAATAAAAAATGACATGTACTTAGGCATGTAAAAAGTATTCAGATAACAACTGCATGAAATTTCAAAAAAATTGGTGGAAATTTTTTATTGTTGAATGAATTTACGCCGAATTTTACTTTTTCACATCAATATATTATATATTGAATCTCCAATAGTAGATAATTTCAAAAAAATTGAACATACATTTGTCACATCCAATATTGGGCATAAAAATGAAAAATGAAATGGATAAGAATTGGCACAAAAAAGTGTAAATAAACGTACGTTAGATGACCTTGTGGGAAAATGGCACATGATATCTTGCCATTTAATGAAATTGACGTTCATCATTAAAATAAGTAATAAAAAAAAAAAAAAAAACAACAAAAAGAGAGGTTAGAGCGCGTGGCGCTTTGAGTTATGGCTACCCTTCTGAAATAAGTCTATGGTAAGAGTTCTAGGAGCAAGCTGCTAGCGGTGCCCCACAAAGGCCAGGGTTGCCGGGCCGGAAGCTATTCACGGCCAACCCGCTCAAGCTCTTGGGGATAGGCCCCGTCAATTTATTCTCCTGCAAGTAGACGTCCTTGGTCGTCTTCACGGGCGTCAGCAACCCCACCCACGCCGGAATACGCCCCGTTATCGCATTGCTTGCCACTGAAAAGTAGTTCAGATTCTTCAGCTTCGTCAGACTGGACGCCGATTTCCCTATCGTCTTCATCCCATTCGATGGCAGCGACAACAATCCCAGTGCTTTCATGTTCCCAAACGACGCCTGCAGCACAGCCCAACACATTCCGTAAGTATAGAGAGAGACTTGCATAGAGAGAGACTTGCATGTGTAATCGACACCAAATACTTATCTACTGAACCATATTTAGACAATGTCCAGTTCACTCTTTGTCGAGATAAGGCACTTCATATCTATGGGTAGAGAGTGACTGGGAGGAAACAGATCTTTCCACAGTTCATAATCACGTTTGAAGACCAGCTTATTGTTGGTTCCGATGCAATTTTAGCGAGGGAGACAGATTTAGGCTTACGGGGATGCCGTCAGGGAAATAATTGCCCTCAATGGTGACGTCGTTGAGCTTGGTGAGAGTGCTAAGGAACGAAGGCAAGGTGGTTCCGGTGAACTGAGTGCCACTCAAGCCCAGAGTCTCCAGGCTTTTCAGCTTAGCCAGCGTGGGCGGCACGGGATGCTTGAAGCTGAATCGTATCTGGGTCAGAACAAGGAACTTCAGCCCCGTCAAGTCGCCCAGTGAATTCCCCGCGCCTGTTACGCCCTTCTTCACTGTCGCCACTCCCTCGCCGCCTTGAAGAGAGACGCTCGTCACCCTACCCGGCGCCACGAACTCACATCTCACGCCCTGGCACCCACAGCCACAACAAAATGCATGATCACTCCCACTCCCTTCCCAACCCAACCCAATTCTATCACTACAACACTCCTATCACAGTCAAAAGCATCGGATTTGCTACCAGTGTTTTATCACCATTCGATAGATCGATCACCGCAAATGGCATACGATTCGATCGCTGCAGAACTGGAGTGATGTGTGCATACCTTCCAGCCGCAGCAGTCCGGGTAGATAGGATCTTGGGGGCTCCACGAAGCGAAGACACCGGAGGGGTCATTGAATTGGGCCTTGAAAGCTAAGAGAGCCTTCTGATCTGCAGGAGTGCATGCACTCGCGACACAGAGCGTTAAGGCCAGCAGCAGCGGTAGCAGCATCAACTTGCCCATTTCGATCGATACGACTACGAGTTTTGACAGAGAGTACGAATTGTACAAGATACTGATGATGGTGATGTGATACCGTTGTGTGTACTTGGGATTATTATATACTGTTTATGTGATGTGATCGATCGTGACGAGCTTGCTTCAGTCAACGTTGACTGGTGCCAGATATGTTGTGTAGCAGCTGTCGAAACTTCATAGCCGCTAACATATAGTTGACATTCGTGTCCGATGGCTTTTTATCCACATTGGCTTGACTTTTGTGGTTCTAGATGGGTTGCTCTCATGGCTTAAAGGTAGGGACACCCATTCCCGTTACTTTAAGCTAATTAGCATACTTCTAAATGAGTAGTATGAAAAGTAATTATAGGAAGGAAAAGGCAATTAGATATTAATCTAGAATGTATTGACAATGTCATGATATTATAAAATTTGAGTATGTCATCAATAATCAAAGTCAAAAATTGATTTGCACACTTAACTGCGTCTAAACTGTCTTGATTCCGTGACTTGGAGAAGGAACTTTTACTGTAAAATGTATCATATTATAATAGTAATGTTCCTTGAAAATTGCACAGCCAAGCATCACAAGGCACCAAAGGCAACATCTACATATATTCCAAAGTGAACATGCTACTGTTTAACTTGCACCTTCAATCAAGTAACAAGAGTTGTGAAAAACACTTGCAATGACAATCGAATCTAATGTCTTGTGTACTACAATTCAATCAGCTGAGCCTAACCTTAGAACAAGATTGGGAGACGCTTAACCCCTAAACGCCTGAACGACCAAAAACTCGTCGATCTCATTTTTCCAAGTTCCGTAACTGGGGGGAAGCACAATAAAGTGGACCACCAAGTGCAATATGTGATCACTAGGAAGTGAATATGAAGTGTGCTGTTTTTAATAGCTCAAAGCTGATTTTGAGCATTTTGGTGTAGTTTTTGAGCATTTAAGTCACTTTTTAAGGTGTCATAAGGTATCTTACACACATCTTCATGAAAAAAACATCTTCAATTGAAACTTAATTTGACCCCTAGTTCTAAATCATGAAAATGAACTTATCCAAAGTCTTGATTTCTTCATTTGGGGCCCTCTATTGTCTTTAGAGGATGTTTTTTCCAATTTAAAAAACAATGTTCGGTGAAAAAAACCTCACAAAAAGTTTCACCGAAAACAGTGTTTTAAAAACATCCCGGGGATACTTTTTGCCAATCTAGGATTGCAAACACGGCCACGTGGATCATTTCTACAAGCGCAATGTACAAATGAAGGGCCCCACAAAGTCAAAAGTGAATTCTGTCAAAACTACAATGTAATACGGTCACTTTTCCAAATGACTGCATTCACTTTGTTCAACTTTGTGGTGTTCATAGAGGTGTCTCAACTCAACAACTACGAACGCAAATTTCGGAAGTTGTAGTACATCAAGTCTACTTTCCATATCCCAAACTTAATTTCCCATCAAGAAGTTTTAGATGCCACTTTCTAGTGTGTTTACACAACAGGCTGAAATTGGCAATGAGCTAAGCACTTTTGTGGTCCACTTTATTGTGCTTCCCCCCAACTGTCATCTAAATGACAATTTTTCATCCATTTTTTTTTTTCATGTTGTAAAGTTGTGAGAAATGTATCTAATCTCATTAATGAATTCTCAAAATAATAATTTCATGAATTTTGGTGCCTCCTTACAGTAAAAAAGATCAATACCGTGTGCGTATTCAAATATTTCTTAATACAGACAGCTGAAACACAATTTTGACTATCAGGATGATCTTATTTTTCAAATTTTTAAATTGAACTGGAAAATATATTTGTCAAACTACATTTCATTAGTTTACCTTTATTGAGTGATTTATAGCTGGTATAAGATGAAGGGGTATAACCGTGGCTACTACTTGATTTTCCACGGTTTTAGGTTTTTTCATCATACTTTTGAATTAAAACATAATTTTTGAGCACGGTAACCAGGGCTTTTATTTTTGGCGAAGAGAAGCCAGATTGCACTCATACGTAAAGCCTGGCGAACCCATACTAATAGAATTTCACAGTAAATTGCACATAGATCGCCAGCTGTGCGTTCGCGGGCAAGGTCGGAGCGCCAGATTGCGACAGATGGACGGTGGGATAGCAAGAAGGTCGCCAGATCTGGATTAGTTGAGCGGCCTGGATTAGTTGGGGTTCGCCTTAGGGTTAGGTTTTAATGGGTGCTGCGCCGAGTACATTGTGTACTTCGCCACTCACTCATCTTCATTTATTCAGTGCTTCGCCAGATTCTGTGTGCATTTATGTGCGGTACTTCCTTGAGATTGCCAGTAATTGCGTTTGTTGAGTGGCCTATTTGCCATCTTGGCTGAGGGTTGTTTGAATTTTTTGCATTTCAATTTTCCTCCCACTTCGATCATTCAATTTGAGCTAGTGGTAGTTGAGTTCCGAATCTGCTTGGGACAATGGGTTTTGGGGGCGCTCCGAATCTGGGAGTCATGGGTTCTGGGGGCGCTTCTCGCAGGTACGTGGATCGCACTATATCTCGGTTGCTGTTGTTGTTGCTGTTCCGCTGGTTTGCTGCTTTGCTGGGTTTTCGATTTCTCAATTGCTGGCTTTGGTTGCTGATTTGCTGGGTTTGCGGGTTCTCTCAATTGCTATTTCTTACTTGCTGTTCTTTGGGTTTTCTCAATTGCTCGCTTTGGTTAGGTGACTTTGGTTGCTGGTTTGCTGGGTACTGCTTTGATTTCTCAATTGCCGATTTTGCAAGTTGGTGTTGCGGGTTTTGGGTTTGTTGGGGTTTGGGGTTTGTTGGGGATTGGGGTACTAATCTACTGTCATGGAGAGCGTCGAGGGATCGGGGGGGGGATGCAGGCCAGGCGGTGCGGGCAGCAGCTCTCTTGCTACAAGAGAAACGGAAGGAGAAGAAGAGGGCCCGAGAGCTCCTCACAGCAGCCCGGGAGGAGATGAAGAGAAGATCTCTGATGACGGAGAAAGCGAGGCTGAGAGCTCGCGGGAAGAGCACATTGCAGACCTACTTCACCTCATCGCGGCATGCGGGATCGGGGGCGCCACTTATGTTGGTTCTTGACTCCAAGGATCCAGATGTTCCGGGCGCGGAGCTGGAGACCGAGAGCTCAGAGGAGGATTGCGCCATTGCAACAATGCTGTAGATGAGGGCCCGGCGGGGGGGGGGGGGGGGGGGGGGGGGGGGGGGGGGGGGGGGGGGGGGGGGGGGGGGGGGGGGGGGGGGGGGGGGGGGGGGGGGGGGGTCGGTGTCTGTAGACACGGCGCCGGCGCGGACTCCAGGGTTGTCGAGTGGATCGGGTGGGGACACGGTGGTGATCAGCTCCAAATCCCCTATGATTCAGCTGCAGACCTCGTCGGAGGAGGACGACAATGCAGGTCTGAAGGAGATCCCGATCGAAGAGGAGGGAGAAGAAGATGAAGAGGAAGTCGAATCCCCGCCCAAGAAAGCAAAGGTGAAGCGGACTGCTAAGAGTGTGGCGCAGCAGAGATACGATAGGCATAGAAAATTTCAAACCATCTGGGCGGCCAAGCTCCCATGGGCCGAGGGAATCATGGCCAGTGACGGCATTCTCCAAATGGTGAAGTGTAAGGCCTGCACAGCCTTCGACCACAAGCCTTGTATTATGGCACCAAAGAGTGACACACTCTTTAAGCATGATGGCAAGAGGATCGCCAAAAAGGATATGCCGCAGTACCGTGTGAAGAAAGGGGAGCAATACATTGCTACCCAATGCTGTCACAAAAAAAATGTGAAGCTCTATGCCGCCCGCCCGCCTGCAACTGTGCTGGAACAGGTCAATCATTGCACGACCATTGAGGCCCGCAAGAAACGAGTCGAGTTTGCATCTCTCTTCCAAATTCTTCGTGATGGTCGTCCTATGCTTGATTTTCAGTCCCGATATCCTTTGTACAAATTGTTGAATGTGCCAGATCTGCCAAACGCACATTGGTGCGACAATTCTGGGTGGGTAATGGCATCCTACATGTATAAGGTGGTCACTTCCGAGATTTGCAAGCTTGTCCAGTCTGCTCGTTTTCTTGCCTTGTCTGTCGATGAAGTTACTACTGCTGATAATGGGAGCTATTTGTCACTGCATTGCTACGTTGTCCAGGACTGGGTCAGAGTCCCCCTTCTAGTGTTGTTACAGAAAGTGGAATGTGCTCCTAATCGTGATAATTTAACGAAGCTAATCATGGAGTCTTTTGCTGATGGTGGCGGCTTGGATGCCGAGACCATTGCCCGCAAGCTCGTGAGCTTTGGAGCAGATGGCTGTAGCACCATGCAAGGGTGCAGGGCCGGAGTTACCAGCCGAGTGACGGAGAGATACGCCCCCTTCTCCCACGGGGTGCACTGTGTTGGTCACAGATGCAATCTCGCCTTCAAGGCATTGCAGCCCATGGGTGTTTTTGCTCCAACCGAGCGAGTGCTCTCTGTCACGTATGCTTATTTTTGTAAAAGCCCGAAACGTTTTGCCGAGTTTAAACAATTGGCGGAATTAACAGAAACAAGAGGTCTCAAGATGCTGAGAATCGTGGAAACTCGGTGGGTGTCTCTGATTGAGCCCTTGCGGAGGCTCCTGTCATAGTATCGGACGCTCATCTACAAGATGACGGCAGATTTGAGCGACAATGACAAGGCCGAGGTGTGTCCATTTTTTTTTTCGCTTCTTAGCTTATTTGCCTCGACTTCTATGCTGCTGGTTTGTTTCGTTTCAGTTCTGTGAAGTTCATGTGAGTTCAGTTGATTTCATTGCTTTCTGGCTTTTGGTTCGGGGCCTTGATCCCTTTTCTGCTCTTGCTGGTTATGTGTTTTGTGTTATGTTATGTGACTTGAGTTATGTTATGTGTTTGAGATGTGTTATGTGGTTTAAGTTGTGTTATGTCATTTGTTTTTATTTATTGCTGGTTTCTAAGTTAGTCAGGGTCGACTTTTGCTGGTTCGTTGCTTATGTGGTTTTGGAAGCTTTATTTTTTGTTCTTCAGTTAATGAGTATCCGAATGTGTTATGAGGTTAGATGGTTATGTGATGTTTTTTATTTAATTTTTGTTTTGGAATTAACCAGTAACCAGCTCGACCGTTGCTGATTTGTTGGTTATGTGATGTGGTTATTTTATTTGAGTTGATCATACCAGGAAGTGCGAGCTTTGCTGGTGTCATGTTATTTGTTTTGCTTTTATTATTTTTGTTATTGATTTAATCAGATTCGGGGCCTTCTCAGTTGAGTTCATGTTTTATATTATCTCGCTGGTGTTATATGTTATGTGCTTTGTGTGTTTGCCTTGATGCTGATAATGGGAGCTTTTTACTTACCGGTTTTGTGGACGGTCGTAGGCTTGCCTTGTTCTTTTGCTGGATCCATACACTCTGCTTGGGATGTGTGCGTTGTTGCCTCTCATGGAGGCCATCGACCAGCTTATCACCTTCGCTCAGAAGCCAGATGTCTTCATCTGCGACTTTGTCGCAGCTGTAAAGATCTGTCAAGCTTCTTTGCACACCCTCTATGAGGACCGATCCACAGCCTACTCCACGGATGAATTCTGGTCCTTTAATAACCTGCTTGACTGCAGCCATGAACAAATCCATATCAAATGGATTACTGACTTGAACGATGGATCTGCTGTGCTCTCTTTTGTATGCTTCGGTGAGCAGATCCATGCAGAGCACAGCGGTGCCCCTGTGGACCACGATGTCTGGGCCACCCTTCTTGCTCGAGTGAAGGTGGAGTGCACATGTGAGTGATAGTGCTTTTTCACCTCTGAAATTCAGTTTCCCTTTGTTTTTTTTTGCTGCTTTCTTTGCTTGATCTATTTGGTTTCTTGCTGATGGTGGCGGCTTGGATGCTTTGCAGGTGCTGCTTCTAAGCTCATATCTGAGCTAGACAACTGCTTCCCGGCCCATAACGTCATGAACGCCATGGGCATACTGTATCCACAGTATTGGGTTCAGGGAATGGCGCAGGAGAATTTTGACAAGCACCTTCGCACTCTTATGGATGCATATGGCCACGGCAAAACTCTTGATACCGAAGAAGCTAAACACTTGATCCAGCCTCTGTTTGACAGGGAGCAACTTATGTCTCAGCGGGGTCTTTTTAAGACGTGCATGAAGAGCAATGCTCGCATGGCCTTGATGCCTCCTTTTGACATGAATCCCCTCACTCGGGTCTGGCGGGTGCTTGATGGAAACAACACCCTCACACAGAGTTTCTCCGAGTTCATTAAGCTGGCTGAGCTTGCAGTCACACACGTGATAGGCTCGGTTGAAGACGAGCGACTGTTTTCTGCAGTGAAATTTCTGAAGTCAAAGCTCAGAGCAAGCTTGGATGATCACCTTCAAGTGGCAGTGGGGATGTATGCACAGAGGATTTTCACCCTTGACTCTTTCCCGTATCAGAAAGTCTTCGATGATTGGTTTGTCACAGGTGATAGGGGACGGTTTTTGGCCCATGCCTAGTGGATTCAGTGATAGTTTCATTGTGCGTGAGTGTCAAAGTTGCTCACTGGCTGTAGTTGAGGAGTTAGAATTTGAGTTGTAGTGCAGATTGGCCTCTTTGTTTGTGTTATTTCCGTTGATAGGCTAAACTCATGTGGTCCTCAACTACCAATGAAACAACTTATGGGGGAGAGGGACGTAGCTTGTACGTGAGCGGAGAGCGCAGAGCGGAGAGCGGTGAGCGCAGATTTGGAGAGCGGAGAGCACAGAATGGGGGACAGAACCTTAAAATAGCAATTTTTTAACTAAAAATAAACTATAAAATTAGAAGATTCGAATATTCTTAGTATATTTTTGGAAAGTTACTAATTTTAGTAATTTTATTGACCCTATAACCGTGGATTAATTACAGTATTTTCATTGAATTTGTAGTTCGTTTTCTCTTTTCTTGGTGATTAATTTTTTAGCGTGCACCAATTACTATGCTCCAGTTCCTTCTAACTAGTTCAGGCATACATTAATTTCCCTTATCTCCTCAAATTTATATGCAAATTACTACTTAAAATGTATTGGTATTGAACCTCTTAAAAGGAATCAAGTAACATTTAATTTCCTAACATTTTCTTAACATTGCTAGAATTCATCCGCCATAGTCTACATGCCTTACAACTTTTTTATTTCTTTTATTTTTTATATTAACTTCCATTATTCTATCTATCTTGTTAAAGGGGTCAAAAGAGTCCTTTCCTTTAATTCTCTTTCATTTTATTTTCTCTTTTATTTTCTCAATCGCCTTCATATTTTTTTCAACCTTAATATTTATTTTTCCTTTTGTTTACTTTTCTTTTTCTAATTTCATTTTTTATAAATGTTTTTTTTTTTCTTTTATAATTTAATTTTTTTTTTTTTTTTTTTTTTTTTTTTTTTTTTTTTTTTTTTAAATTTTAAATGCTAAATGACTTCTGCTCAACCCTCATCCTTTTTCATTCATTTTAGGACGACAACTTTCGAATCAATGAAAAGCCGATTTTCAAGGGCGCCAAGCATCATCTTCACGGATATTTAAGGTGGGGTTATTGTATGTCTCTTCCTCTTTTCTGTTGGTGTTTTGTGAAGCTCTTTTCCGTAGTGCGGGACAGCAGTTATGGAAGACGTTAGAGATATTGTTGTATCACTTGCTGACGATGTTTGTCCATTTCAACCATATGTTGAGGTCGAGGACGAAGAAGAGGTGATGGCCAACAGCCAAGGGCGTCCTTTGACAACGGATGTTGACGTACAACCGAATGTAAGAGCTGACCCTCCACGTTCAGAAAATTCGGATGATATCAGAGTGCTGGAGGAGAACGCAGATGTGCCTTTGCAAACTCATGCATACTCCAAGGTAGGAAAGATCCCAAGGGGAACCTATTCGAGGGAATCAGTGAATCAGAGGCGGGGAGGTAGGCCATTGGTGAAACGTTCATACCAAGGACACTTGCCAAGTGTGGGACCGAAAGTGAACGCGAATGTAGTTTGTCATGTAGTACAGTCAGAGGCTGGCAGTCCTGCTGATAATGTAGTGGGCAACCCTAAACGTGTTAAATTCAAAGATTAGGACGTCTAATAACAAGTATATCTTGGCTGTAATAAAAAGGTACATGTCAGGAGATACGAGGTTTATAGTGCACTTGTTCAAGATAGATTGTATTGAAATAGAATGCAATTAATGTGAACGACAAAGCCTTTATAATGAAAAAGTCAATACAGCTTCTGTATTGCTGACTTAGTACATGGAATATTATATAATTATCTTGTATTTTTTAGTAACTTCCTTTATTCTATCTAAATTGTTAATGGAGTTGAAACAGTTCTTTCATTTAATTTTAACTTTCATATTACTTTCACTATATTTTCTTCATTTCTTTCATATCATTTTCAGTTTGGTGTGTCAATGAGGGCCATTGCTTAGGTGAGTGGAACCCATATTGATGACATTCAATTTAGTGATCTACTTATTTTGAAAATATTCAATCGTTTCAAAATCAAGTTTGTTTTTGAAGAGTGAACCTTTTATTTCCCAAAAAGAAAAGACAAATTTTTCTTGGAGGGTAGCTAGTATAACGACTTATCTAATGATGTGGTTATGGTGCATTAGATAAGAGTACCAATAAGTTATACCCCAAAAGGACTAACTGGTCAACGTAGGTGCACTAATAAATGGAAGCAACCTAAAGCAACAAGTGGATGTATGTAAGTAGCTTTAATCAACAAGACTCTTTCTTGGTTTCTGGTTCACTTAGAAATAACTCTAGCACCCTCCTATCACCATTTATTAGAACTTTTGATTTTAGATTGGTAAAATTCACAAAAAATTAAATTTCTAAAAACCATATTCTCTATGATTACCCAACCTTTGTGTATTTTTCCACACCAACTGTGCCATTCAACCAGCAAAAAGGCTCAGAAAGCTGCGATGGTTTCTGGTGCTGCTACCTTAAAAGCTGGTGATACTCCAACCACCTTGAAGCTCGTCATGCTCTGATATTCTTGAGGCTTAAAGGCTTGAACTACCATATTTTAGTTCACATCAATGATAGAGCCTTTCTTTGAATGGGCAGCTCCTAAGGAGCTTGAAGGAGGAATTTTCTTATTTAAAGTAACATTGTTAAACCTTTGTCATAATCTATTTTTGTAATGAATTTTCTTAATTTGCTCCCCCCAAAAAAAAAACCTTTGTCATGTGTAAAATCTTCGACTGTGCAGCACAAGATTTCTTTAACAAGGCCTTATTCCTTCTTATGTCAGAATTTGCCGCCAATCATCTCGTATGTTGGGGCCACAGCCAACCTTCTGTCATTAAGAGTGAATGCTACTATTAAAAAATAATATTACTATGTACCCCATTGTTTAATTCTGGATGTTGAGTCCCTCAAATATGATACTCCACAGTGATTTTCAGGCAGAGATCCGTAGATGGAAGGCAGTATTCTCTTCAATTATTTTTTTGTACTTTTCAAATGTTATATGTTGTCAGCTGTTGAATGGTCTGATTATCAGCGGGTCACACAACTTAGATCAAAATTTTAGTAAATAAAGACAACACAAATTCATTTAATAGTCAATTCTTTTGGAAAAAGCGAGCATACCTTAGTTTGCTGGGGCTCTATAGGTGGGCGTATGAAGACGATTGAATGCTCATATGATGGAACTTCGTAATAACTGGGAGCTACAAATTCAAAGTATTGCAACAAAAATTTAGGAAGTGATTTTTCAGAAATCATTCATATGCTACAGAGCCAAGTCTGTCAAAGCATATTGAAGGAGTAGAGTTCTACAAAAAGCACCTTTAGCAATTGCACATGTGATTCGTGTACTGTCATTCAAGATTACCATTCACAAGAGTTCACATTATGTACAAATGCGGAGGCATTCACAGGAATATCTACCAGCAGTAGTATTTTAGACTTGACATGTAAGGTGTTAGTAAATGATATGGTGAGATTGTATATGCATATACGCTTGACGTGCAGATCACAAAGATTTAATTCAGGTACAGTTTCTTCTTCTCAGTTGGCCTCAAAGACAATTGCAGAATCTACAGCAAACAGACGGAAGCTACGAAGAGGATACATCTTAGAAGGAAGTTATCTACGTTTTAAGCTTTGAACTGATCTGATGTACAGACTCAAAGTATCTATCGGGAAGCAAGCATCCATATGAGATGCTCGGTATTTGTGTTGGTCACGGCTATGGAGATCCAAGTACCGTTGTGTCTGAATTAATTGGATACTAGCCTAAAGATATTCATCACATTATATGCTTGTCATGTATTCCAAAGGACGGACTTTGGAACGTCAGTTCCTTCAGATGCAACAACAGGTGATATACTTGCAAAATCTGCATGGAAGTGCATGCTTGCTTTTGGATATCGTATACGGCTTGTCGATCTTATTTGATGGTTTGTAGAGTATGGGGGAGATTGGAGAATTTTAAGTCAAATTCAATGCTATATCTTTGAGCTCATGGAGGTGGCGCTCTCATCATTATAGATTGAAGGTAAAACGTTAAAAATCAGGATTGCTTATTGAATACAAACTAAGGAAGACATCGCATGTGTAGAAAATATTGAAATGATCTTATGATTGTTTCAGAATGAGTCTTTGAACCACTGTGTCTGTGTTTCTCTTCCATGTTCTATAGCGGTGAACGGTCCCCCAGGATTTGGAACAAGAGAATGTCATTGAACTCGCGCAACTGAACCGACGTTAAAACTCGCCATTAGCCATATCTTCATCCTCTTCCTCGCAAAGAAAAATCTTTTGCAAACTTTATACTTTGCAAAAAGAAAAATCTTTTGCAAACGTTCTACTTTGCAAAATAACAAATGGTCCATGCTCTCAACTAAACCACCCAAAAATGGTCCATGCTCTCAACTAAACCACCCAAAAATTCCATCAGTCTTCAAAACAAACCACAGGGATTCGAACTCCCAACCTCCAGATCCACACCCATAAATTCCCTAGGTCTTCAAATAACACCAGGAGAATTCGAACTTCCGACCTCTCAATCCACAATACAACGCACTACGCTGCCTTATCCTTGGACGGGTTTCTGGAGTCGACACCCACTCACTCTACGAGATTCGGGAGACTTGAAAATCCCCACCGGGGTTAAGAAAAATAAAAAGTAACAAGACCACAAGGGTCGGGGCAGGAACAGGCCAGCAGGCCCGAACCAAGCCACAGGCAACCAACAGGTTGGAAAAGGAGTCCATGACCAGAAAAGGATGGGAACCATCCGGGGAAGAGAAAACTCGGGAAGGTCAACAGACTGCCCACCCAGTTTGTTCAATCCGTTTGTCGGAGTGTACTGTATCTTCGGCCTAAGAGGTTTTTTATTTTTTTAATTTGAGAATTCAAAAATCCACAAACCTACTGTCGTCAACGACAGTAGGCCGGGTGGAGGGTGATGATTTTGGGGATTTTTGAATTGGTTTATTTTTTATTTTTTTTGGTGACATATATTGTGATATGAATGTATGGATGCTTAGAAATTATCAATTAAAATTTGTTTGGTTTGTAGATTTTCACGTATTTTATTGGTTTTTTTTTTTTTTTTGAAAATTCAAAAATCCGCAAACCTACTGTCGTCAACGATAGTAGGCTGAGAGGGTGGGGGTCCATTTGGGGATTTTTGAAAAACGTTTTTTTCTTTTGTTTTCTTTGAATTTTTGTGTTAATTAAAAGGAATTTTGCTCGCAAAGATATGATGAAAATTTTAATTCGTTTGGATTGGTTTACGGATTTTAATGTTTTTTTTGTATATTTTAAAAAATAAAAAAACCCGCAAACCTAGTGTCGTCAACGACAGTAGGCCGAGAGGGTGGGGGTCCATTTGGGGATTTTTGAAAAATGTTTTTTTTTTTTTTTTTGTTTCTTTGAATTTTTGTGTTAATTAAAAGGAATTTTGCTCACAAAGATATAATGAAAATTTGAATTCGTTTGGATTGGTTTACGGATTTTAATGTTTTTTTTGGAATATTTTAAAAAATAAAAAACCCGCAAGCCTACTGTCGTTGACGACAGTAGGCCGGGAGGGTGGGGGTCCATTTGGGGATTTTTGAAAAATGTTTTTTTTTTTTTTGTTTTCTTTGAATTTTTGTGTTAATTAAAATGGATTTTGCTCACAAAGATATGATGAAAATTTGAATTCGTTTGGATTGGTTAACGGATTTTAATGTTTTTTTTTGGATTTTTTAAAAAATAAAAAACCCGCAAGCCTACTGTCGTCAACGACAGTAGGCCGGGAGGGTGGGGGTCCATTTGTTGATTTTTGAAAAATGTTTTTTTTTTCTTTTCTTTGAATTTTTGTGTTAATTGAATGGAGTTTTGCTCACAAAATCTTGATGAAAATCTTCTAAGTTTTAATGAGTTTTTAAGGTTTTTTTGGGAGCCTTGTTGAGGTTGTGGTTTGTTTCTTCATAGTTGCTGTTTTTTCTAATAATTATAACATTGTTTATGATTAAGGACTCTGATGGAGACCATCTGGGGAGCAAACGTCAAGACCCGACGCCAGCAGAAACTGAGGTATTTCATTCAATTTACAATTTATATTGTTTTCTTGTGTTTATGAATTTGAGTTCTATTCGCCCTGTACCCTTAAGGGATATTTAAGTAATTCTGGACAAAACGCCTAATTATGGACTTTTTGTCATTCCGTCGGCGGGCCGCCGACCAAAATAGCAGGTTTGAAAAAAACTTTTTTTTTTCCAATTTTCGCTCAAAATAAGCTGTAAAAACCAGTTTTTGGCTTAAAAATCAATGTTTTGACTCTATTTCAGCCATAAATTCTACATTTGGACATCATTATGTCTAATTTTTTGTGAATTTTGTGAAATATGCATTGTTTTATAGTATTTATTCTTTTTTTTTTTTGAAATTTTCAATGATTTTAAGTTATTTACTACAAACATTTTGTCGGCGGATGAGCTGACTACTAATTCTGGACTTTAAAAAGTCCAGAATTACCTTAATATGCCATCCTTCTTTGTTTCCTACTCTTTTAAAAATGGAAGTTAATCCTCACTTCATTTCTTCTACTCTAGGTATCATCCGATGCTCCTGAAATGTCCGCTACTTCCCCCATTTCTGTGATCAATGATTCCGATCTTTCGGATTCATTTGATCAGTACTACTGTACCTGTGATGTAGCCAACCCTATAGGTGTGGAAAGTGGACCTCTCGAGGTCCACGCTCCACAGTACATGCCTACCTCTCCAGTGTACATGCCTACCTCTCCAGTGTACATGCCTACATCCCCAGTGTATGAGCCAACCTCCCCGGGCTATATGCCCACGTCTCCTCCACAGGGCTCCCCGCCGATGTCTCCACCCTCTCCTTCCTCGCCGATTAGAGTCAGGAGGCCAGCCCATGTGGTCGTTGCTCTTCCGGCAATTCTGCCGTGCACTGTCCAACAGACCAGGCGATTTTGGAGGAGGCGCCGTCACTGGAACTGTAGACAGTCTAAGGAGTACTATAGTCGATCCTCACGTAGATAGTTTTATCAATCACAATTGATGATTGAGTTGTTACAAGAGAGATGACAGTATGAAGATATATTGTTACTTTCTTATACATACTTGTCTTCTTTGCATGACTTTCTTCGTTTGTGCTTGTTCTCCTAATTTGCGCACCTTCTCGCAGGTTACGCAAACACAAGATGTGTTGGTGAAACCATCTTGTCCAATAAACTTGAAGACTGCTAGGGAAGGGGAATTGCAACATCGAACCCAATACAAGGTGGACTCTATAGCCGTCATCAACAAGCTCAGGATCAAGCCATCGCAGAAGTCCCAAATGTTGGTGCCCCTGTGCAGGATGATCCCAATGGCCAAGGTTAGACCAGTGGGCGAAGTGGGGGTACAGCATTTGGAGCGAGAGTTCGTTAAGGGATATAGAGATGGCGACCGCGTCATGTACATCTCTATGTACAACAACGAAGAGCAGACAAGAGATGTTACGGATGAGGTCATGGCCAGATGGAGCCCATTATGGAGGGACGCGAATGATGCTTTTGAATTTGAGATTCAAAGTGACGAGGAGTGGTCGCAGTTCTCGAAGAAGATGTTTTTTGTCTGGGAAGGTAACCATCGCCTCTCAGCATGGCTTCGTCATATCAACAAGCACCATGCAGACGACCCGTCATGGCACATATCTGTGCACTGCATAGTACTCGACCCCCGTGGCCATGTTGGCAATCTTCTTCACGCAATGCATGACATCAACTGGTATGTACTTCTTTCATTTTTCCCGTTTTTTCATTTGTTACCCTATCTCATCTCTATTATTCATAATACGTATTTTGGTTTATTTTTAGGTCGACTGAGAATGACCACGTCAAGAGTAATCTCCCCGCAAAACTATTTCGAATCCGCTCATTCGGAATGATGAAGCTGGAGGAATTTAAAGACCTCCTCAGTCGTGAAGAATTTGACGCATGTTTGAAGAACAAGCCACCTAATCCCTCCTGGTTTCCCTTGACAACTAAAGTTTTCATCGCATTTTTGTACCGAGTAAGTCCTACCTCCTCTCTCTATTTGCTTCTTATTATTTAATACTCATGGAATTCTCTAAGGCTTAATTATCTTTCTACAGCGGGAAATCGCTGTGGCCTCCGATGAAGCAGCCAGGGCCTACCGCAACAAGACACCCGAGGATGAGCAGTCTGCAAGTGCAGTTTGGGATGTCATGAATGAGGCATCAGATAGAATGGTCGAAGCCATCAAGAAGAAGGACTTTACCAAGTACTTGGCTGTCGCAAATCCCAAGAATGGTGACGACTTCCTCAATGAGGTGACTCACTGATCATTGTTCAATTCACTGTTTCGTATGACTTCAATAATTTCTGTATTAATCCTTTTTAAAACTTCGGTGCTTCTTGCAGATCAATCGCCATTTCAGTTTCAACAATAAGCCTGAGATGTCAATCGATAAGCTTCAGAAGATTGTTCCAGCAGCCGTTGAGGCCAAATACAAGGCTCGTTGGTTGAAGCGGTGGAACTCATCCCCGAGTGCTCGAATGTCTTACAGATTTCTGCCATCTGAATTCAAAGACACCAAATTCGACCCATGGTTGAACAAAGCTTCATTCTGGGCTGGGGTAATTTTCATAAAAAATCCTTTCCAATTCCTTGTTCCTTTATTATTTTACCGTATTCCTTCTTCGTTGCTACTTATATGAATTTTTTATTACAGTTGGAGGAAGCCGTCATCCACGAAGTCGAGGACATATTCAAGGCGGAGAACCTCAATTTAAATTGGATGGCATTTCCTGATGTCCAACAGCCGGGCAATTTTGTCGAGAGTTCACGTATTCTGTTGTGGGACAAGGCCTTCCCTACGTTCATTGGAAAAAAGGCTGAGAAGCACTTCGACAAGAAGTCCAACTTCGCTAAATTCCCTGGAACCGCTCAAGTTGTCAAGCGGGTTACTTACCGGTACGTTACCTTACTTAATCGCATTTCCATTTCATAATTTTCATTCTAATTGTTTCTTATACTTACCTTCTATATGTCTTCCCATAGGTACTTCAAGCGAGAGCTTCTTCTGAAGGGGGCCATCGGCGTTCAGCACCTCCCCAAGTACTTCAAGCTTTGGACGCAGACAACCTCGGACCAGTGTATGTACTCTCCCCAGCAGATAAAAAGGTACAAAACTGCTCACCTGGATGCTGGATGCTGGTATCTTGATTGTATTGGTGGTTTCACTATTGACTCGGAGGCGGACATCAAGATGCTACACGATGGAGGTGAGGTGGTGGTCGAAGCCTCCGTGGATGGTGCAGACGAAGACGAAGGATAGGAGGATCAATCTTCTGCTCCTCCACTGAAGAGAGGAAGAGGAAGGCGACTAAAATCTCTCCGTTCTCTGAAAAGTACAAAAAGTAATCCCACCTCGCTAGCCGAAGGCATGCGTATTCAGGACTGCTGTCAATCTCACGCTTCCACCTCTTTGACAAAGCACGAGCGTTCTCGACGTCTTCAAACGTGATTACTGTCGGAGGAGTCCAACCTTGCGTTGCACTACTACCTATATGATCCCAGGGGTTAGGCCCATCCGCCATCCGCTTAAGCAAATCCTGTAAAATTGTTTCACAGGCAACGACCTCAAATGAATCGCCCATACCTTCAAACAACTCCCTAGTAAGTACAAGCTTAAGTTCTACAAAAACCATTGAGCTAATACAACTTCAAGGACGTCCCAATGGTTTATGTAGATCGTTCCTTGACATTAAAGGTACGAATAGTCCTATCTAAAGACCGAGAATTCTTCAACCAAAACAAGCACTCTGACATGGTATACATCTTGGTTTTCGCAGCTCGATTATTGTACATGAACTTTGATATATTCCACGAAGGTTTCAAACCATAAACTTTAGCTTTTGTGATTTTTTTTTTCCTATACTTTTCTATGCAATATTTAATGTTGTGATCTAAGAACATGATGCTGGAATACTCGTATCTAGATCCAATAAGGGACCAAATCTAAAGGATTGTATGGATGACGTCATCATGACATCAGCCCTAATTTGTATCTTAGAGAACAAACGTAATAAATTCTTACCAGAGATAACCCTGATCTCCACGGTAATATACTCTTTTCCTAAAAAAAGAGTCAAAATCAAGCCTTAATTTAGTAATTTTCCACGGTTATAGGGTCTACTTTGCTTTTGAAAATTTTGCTAATTGTCAATTCTATGCTCTCCATTCTGTGCTCTCCGCTCTCCGCTCTACGCTCTCCGCTCACATACGAACTTTCCCCTGGGGGAGAGCATGGTAAAGTGGACCACAAAGTGCAAAATGTGACCAACTTGCAGTGGATTCAAAGTGGTGTGTTTGTGGACTGTGGGAACGGTCGGGAACGTGGGGAGGCTGTTCAACTGCCGGGTAGTGAGTAGGATTTAGGGTGACACTTGTTGCAAGGGTTTACGGGTGGACACAGATTTCCAGTTAGAGGTCTTCATTGTGGAGGAGCCGGCGAAGAGGGACTGTGAATGCTACGCAGCCACTTTCTTTGCTTCATCACAATCCGCACTGTGTCCGAGGCAGGTGAATTGACGCAGGAGAGGTAAGCTGTAAACACCATTTATGTCGACGGGGGTCTATGCTGAATTGTGGGCGTATGTTGAATTGTGGGCGCTAGGTTGCTGGAGGTACCGTTCACGTTTTCGCTTGCATGAACACTTCACTGTATACCTACTTTTCTTACTGATCAAGCGAGTTGCACTCACGGGGACGCGTTGGAGAGTGGGGCGCATGCGAGGCTATGGGAGAATGTGCAGGATTTGCTTGTCGATGTCTGTTGTAGCAGTCTCGAAGCACACGGCCTGTGAATTACCTTGTGTGTGAACTTTCGATTCACTTTGTGTGTCTATACGAGGGTCTGGCTGCAGGGTTTGCGGAATTACGGGTGAGGGTGTAGGGTTACGAGGGTTTGCAATAGAATCGATAGTTGTAGTGGTCTGCTAGTCAGACGAGAGTGTAATCGGAGAGTGACAATTGGATGGCCTCTGCAAGACGCGAGTTGGCTACTACGCTTCCGAAACTTGACCCTAATTTCAACAGGAAAAACGTGGAGAGAATAAAATTCGCCAAAGCACTGCATATAAGGTGTAGGTGGTCTGTGGAGGATTTCGCAAATTCGCAGAGAGGTTGCAGGTGGAGGACGCTGGCATCTGCGGCAAGACTGAGTGTACAACAAACCACATCAGCGATGCCCACCTGAAAAGAGTCTTCCCAAAAATCGGAGGGAGTGGTCTGCGTTTGGTGGCAAACGAGTCCTGACGGAGGAGGAGTGCGGTGCCATACAGAATCTGTATTTGACGGTGTATAACCATCCACCGCCAAACAAAGAGTATGCCAGGTTCTTCTTGAGGAGCTGGTTGGCGGAGAGGGAGGGGAAGGCGAAAATCAATTGGGCAAAGTTTGCCCACGACATCTGTCGCAAGCAATATGCTTCATGGCAGAAGGATGGGAGGGTGGAGGAGGCTCTGCATACAAAATGGGATGAACTCCAAGTTCCGGCACCGAGTGACACCGTAGGACAGTATGCAAATCAGGGGGCGCGACGTCAGGGTGGAGCGATATCTGAGTCGACCTCGTGGACGGAAGAGCAGACCGCAACGGTGCTTGAGATGTTGGGGGTTGCCGAGGCCGACTGTGGCGGCATTGGTTCCAAGCTGTGAGTGATTTCCATCCGCATTATTCTCTGTTTCGTTGGTGTTCGGAACGTCAGGTCTGCATGGAAGCACGGTCCATGCGTTGTTTGCGAGATGTCTTCACCTGTATCAGGGTTTGCAGGACATAGAGGTGAATGCTACGGCTTTGGAGAACTTAGATGCCTAAACCGACCTTGATGAATTCTGCTTGAAGGGGGACACGTTGTGAACTTGGATTTGATGTTCGGAACAGGTACGGATGTTGAGGGTTTTGGGTGTTAGACAAAATGTTTGCAAGATATGGTCACCATTGTTTTGAGTAAATAAAAATAAATAATTGGTCTACAGTTTAAGCTATCAGTTGTGGACATTAGGGTGCCGGCGGTGTTCCCCTTAGGTAGCGCAAGGGATTCCTGAAATTACACGGTAAGGATGCTGTCGTAAGTTCACCCTAAACTCAGAGGTTTGTGCGTGCATATGTGCACATGCGTGACCGTATGTTTCGAAATGTGCACAGGGCTGGAGATGTTAATACCTATGAGTCATTGTCGTGTTGCTTTCTTGGTTCGGTCCCCTTACTGTTTTCTATACCTGTGCGGAATAGCAGGTGTAGGATTATTTTATTTTGCAAGTGGATGCCCACCTCCTCACTGAGCTTGGGAATAGCGCATTTAGCATCGACAAGCATGGAACGGGACATGAAAAGGGGGATGTAAATTGTTGTGCCGAGCCATAACATAGAAACGCAGAACTGACGTTAGGAGTCGAGCTAGGTGAAGTGTTCTGTAGGATCTGCCAGGTAGCAGATGACGAAGCATGAGATCACTTACTGTCGCAGTGCTAATTGGATGCTTGGGGGGCAATTGCGTTGCAGGCACGTACTGGAGCATCGACATAAGGAGCTACAGCAGCGGTGCAAGGGGATAGACGGTGCGCTAGAGGAGCGCCAGAAGTCTCTACGGGAGGAAGAGCTGAGTTGCGCCAACATGAAGAGCCGTCGCGAAAGTCTGGTGGCACATTTTAAATCTATCAGAGGAGGCGTGAGTTCAGAGGGGCACGACGAATTGCTGAGTGGAGAAGATGTTGGGGATGAGGAAAAGGAGTTGCGCATCATTGACAAGGACTTGGAGTTCCGGCTTCACATCCTGAACCGGGAGCGCGCACGTACAGAGCAACTCGCCCAGGAACAAGAAGGGATTCTGGCGGACGTGAGAAGGGTTGAGAACGAAATCCGTGCACGAGGTGCGGCCTTGTCAAGATTAGAGATTTGGGTGAGCAGGCTCACTGAGCAGGTCCAGATGATGGCCGTAGGTTCCGGCATGAGGACTACTCCGCTACCACTAAAGAACCCAAGAGTTGCACCCAGAGAAGCTAAGAATTTCATTTACATATCAAATTGCCCGGTGTGTGGCATGAGCTTCAGCTGCCACAACATCTCTGTGACAGAATGCGACTGTACGTACCATCACTTCTGCCTTGCGGCTTGGTTGAGTGACGGCAGACGACGGTGTGCTAGTCAAAATTGTGAAGGTGAATTGTCAGCGGATTGGCTTGATAGTTTTGGAGCGATCCAGGTGCGGCAACCGGCACTTCGCCAGCCGAAGTTGGAGGGCCGCATAAGTTGTGGTAGTCTTGGTGGCGGAGATGCTGCAGCTGCCGCATCAACCAACTGTAAGACTTCATCTGAACTCACGTGCATGTTTCCGGTGTGTCGGTTCTCTTGTTCGGAGTGCGTCAGCTTCCGGCATTGTCTGTGCCTCACCTGAACTCGCTGCGAGACGAAAGGGTTCCATAAGGTTGGAGCAGCGTTTAGGGGTCGGGGGCTGAAACCAACCATGGCCGTGGTTTGGGTTTAGCTGCTGAGCTCTATGGCGGCTTCGTTTGTGATCACTACTGCAAGGACTGCTGTAGTGAAATTTGGGGCGCTTAAATAGGACGTGGAGAATATTTACCTTAGCTTGATGTCAGTGGAGGTTCGATGCGGGCTAGGAGTTCGAGTTACTGTAAACTCAGCGGAAGTAGCGGGTCGTTCACAGTGAGCTTCATCTTCCGTCGATTAGGGTTCCGGTGTTGTCACATCTATCAGAACCTTCTGTGCCTCTGCTTCCGAGGATGGGCACCTCAACATTTGGGTGAAGAGTAGGAAGGTGCAGGCGAGGAAGAAAGTGACGACGGCAGATTGTGGGATCTCTTCGGAGGTGTGCTATTTGATTCTTCAACTGTCGTGGTTGGTTTGATTCTGATCCTCCGTCTTTTCACATCACTCGGCTACCCAGTGTCTTCGTCGTCACTGACTGTTTCGTTGCGAAAGCGGTACCTGGACCGTCATGGGTCAGTTTCAAGTAAGTGCAGGAAGGGAGTAATGCTGTGATGTCACTTCGATGTTCGTAAGTCTGCGTCACGTATGCTGTACCCCCCTGTGGATCCAGGTTAGAGATCGTGAGGCCACGCTCAGCTCGCTTTGAGACACTGCGTTCGCAGTGAGTCACTGTGCGTCCTCCACGGCTCGCGTTCTCTGACCTTTTGAGGTACTGTACCGGGATCGTTTGCTATTTGGCTGTGCTGTTGTTCCTTGGACAGCAATTGGGAAAATATCCACACTGTGATGGGAGCTTTATGCGCTGTTCTCAAGTTCTTTGCTGTTTTTTCACTGTGCCGGAGTGTCTCCGTTTGGCACTATGTGGATCGTTGCCGGGGGCGTTACTGATGAAGGCCACTTCTGTACGCATCGTGCCACTTCACTGGCAGGGTGTGGCCAGTGACCTCTTCCTTCGTTGTCAATGTCAAGACATTTCAGTTTCTAATAACTGCTGTGGGTTGTCACTATGCTGACTACAGTGGTTTTAAAATTAAGTGACGGGTTACTTGAAATGTCCGTCACCACTTCTGTTTAAGGTTTTCTTCAGCACTTGTGGTACTTAGTGCTTCCTTCCTCTGGGACAGTTGTTGGGAAGTTCCGTTACTGAACACTTTGGTGGATATGTACTGACGTCAAGGAGAGTCAGTACAAGCCGGTGTGCAGTGAAAGCACAGGGAAGCACGTTGCTGCAAAAACACTGTGACGTCGCTGTTCTCACTGCATTTTCCCTGTGTGACTTTATGACTTACTTTCTAAACTCAATCACTTTCAGTCCAAGTGGAAGTTTGTTAGGAATATCCCGCTCATTTGAAATTCACCTTTGCTGCTTCTACTTGGAATGCAATCAAGAGATACAAGGCTGAGTATTGGAAGTCTTGCTTGTGTCAATTTTGCAGTTCATGTGGGGTCAGCTTCGGGTACTCCAGTTTTTGTGAAGCAGGAGGGTGCCCTCACGCATTCGTCGGGGCAGGAACGGACGCCTGCATCTGCGAGTGGGAAAACGCCGACGTCTGCTAAAGGTAGAGTAGCAATTGAGGGCATAGTGGGACGTCCGGATAGTTTGGAGTTGCAGTCCCCGCCGGTGAAGATTGCATCCGGGACTGCCTCTGAGCCACCTTCTCTATCTAGGAAGACATCCAGCGACAGCCTTATGCTCCCCGAAGTAGAGGAGGTCTGTCTCAGCCAAGCATGTGTGTCTACTCAGGCGAGGCTTGGGGCAGGAGGTGGCAAGGAGGCGAATACGCTGATCCCGGAGACCTTGCAGGACAGTCAGGGTGGGATGGGAGAGAATGTGGGAACTGAGGACTGTCCAATCGAGGAAGCACTCGCGGATTCCATTGTGGACGAGGAAGGTGAGAGGGCAACATCCCCGAGCAGCGACGTAGTTCCGGAGACAGATCTCCCGGCAACGGAGCCCGAGGAAGGTGGCAAACATACAAACCTATCGGATACCGTGGTAGCGGACGAATGTTCGTCACCGGCTAAGAAGGACAACAACGTCACGGGGTCAAGAACTCCTAGCACGCGACGACAAGCCGCATTGCAGAACAAGCTGTGTCCGTCGCCCGGTGTAGGTCTGGGCACTCCAAGCGACAGTGCGATGCTCACAGGGGCAAAGAAGCTTCCTTTGGGACGAGGGCGGACCGGGCAGGGAGTGTCGCGGGGAGAGAAGAGTTGCAACATGAAACCCCTTGCTGCATTTGGCCTACATGAGAAATTCAGGGCACCAGCGGTGGTCACTGAACCGCCGAAGGGTCGAGGTCGAGGAGGCAAGCTAGCAAAGCGTAAACGCGACGGAGCTGCGGAGTAGGGTCTGCAGGTGGAAGACGACCATGGTATCCCTCTGCGGAGATTTTTGATCCAGTACCACGTCCTGCGGTCACTGGACAAGGGACAGCATATGAATGCCTCGAGGCGGGAGGTGGGTTCAAGGTTCGTAGTTGCATAGAAATATTTCGGCAGTTAAGTTTGCGAGGGGTCGGGCCAGTAGGTTACGAACAGTGTCATTAGAACTGTGCATGTGTATGTCTAGGGAGTAATCACGTTTTTGTAATATGAAGTAAAAGGTGTGCTATTTTGGATTTAGGGTCGTTGCTCGCGTGAGGTGATGCCTTTGATTTCAGGACCTGAGCAAAACGACGTTCGGCTTTATGGTTTCTCATTCCAATGGGTAACTTGCGAGAGGAATCAGGAACAAGGCATATGTACAGAAGCATGTAAGAATTGTGAATAAAGATTAAAAGTATGACAATAGTTCTTGAAGTCCACCACTACTGCACTCTGCTTGTGGATTGGGAATATTTGTGGCGGGTGTACAAGAATTCTGCATTCAAGGATTTCTGTATACAAGAGTATGAGTCTATGGTATTATCTCAAAAATAGTGAGATTACTGCATTACAGCCGTCAAGCAACGTGCCCGTATCACAAAAACAATGAGCATTCCGTCATAGGTCTACTGAAATCACGCAGCGTTGCCTGTAATTCGTCAAATAGATTGGAATCGTCTTTCACTGAGACTGCGCTAATACTTGGTTGTATCAAAATGACGGACAGTGTTTCATGCATCGACTCATGACCAGAAATGAAGTGCTGCATTCTCTCATGTGGAAAGACATTCAATAAACAGTGTCATCAATGAACCAGCCCTGCCGTTCGTCAGAAATGCTCACTCTACATTGCCTATCTCATTCGGAATATTGACCATCTTGCGGCATGCACGGAGACTCGTGGGGCAAAGATTCGAGACTGAGGTGTCCACTAGCACTATAATTGATCTGCGACGAATAACCACTCGGCTCAAGCCTTGGGTGTGAGGAACCTTGTCATATGTTCTGGGCTGGTTTACAGAGTATGTGTGGATTGCTTCTGGCAGCCTAATCGCAGGAGATGCCTACCGATGGTTCCCATATAGGGATGTACAGGGCACACCCGGTGCAAATCACGGAACTAAACAACTGTGACATGCCGTGCAATGAGGATTCTAGAAAACCAGGAACATATGACAGGGATGTTAACCATCTGAGACAAGTACTCGGAGCCCGTATTCTCCATGGAAGAACTTGTGCATCTTCTCCTAGTTGTGTGATGTTGGTCGACAAACCAGCTGCCAGACACGGGAATATAAGAACAGTATCAAATCAGGGACATAAATGCGGAAATAACGACGTACATGCAAAAGTCGACAAACTTACCACTGCGCCGGTTTTGCAAACCAATACTCCTGAATCAATGAGTACCGCAAAGACTTCATCCCGGCCTGCAAAGTTCGGTGAGTGATATTAGATAGAGTACTTCGACTTAGCAACGTCTGAAACTAATATTTCTCACCCTGATGTAAACAAACGTGAAGCACACGCTTGTTGAGAGGAACTTCCCTTACTGATAATGCAACGATCCACGTGGCTACCACTAGCGATATCGTATCTCCCTGTAGCACGCGATAGCAAATCAGACCCGGACTAGGGTTTAATGAGATAGGCTATGGGGATGTCAGGACACAATCTCAGTGAGGCCATCTTCCTCAGATCACGAGACTTGCACATACCTAACAATGCAGTCGAGGCATCAAGGGGGTGTACAAGTCGCGTGGACTTGGAAAAGAAAAAAACGCAGAGTCGAAAAAGCAAGGACGATGTAGAACTGGAGAGGGTGTGCACTATTCAAAATAGAAAATAAATTTGGAGGTTGTGGGGGGGGGGGGGGGGGGGGACAACTGTGACGGTGGGGGGGGGAGGGGGGGGGGAGATACCAAGGCAACGGTAAGAGTCTGCGAGAATTTCAGCGAAGCAAGGGAGTTTTACGAGAAAACGGGGACTGTGAGTGCTATCCATATCCAGACTACTACCCTAGCATTTACAAGCTCTGCGAAAAAAAAAAAAAAAAACCTTGAGCCGTGACTGCATCAATAGGGGGCATCTAAACAGCATTCTGAAACAGAAGCCCGTGCTTATTATGATCATCACTGGAAGGGATCCTAGCTAGTTGATGGCAATAGCCGAATGGAGGAGAGCGGTCAGTGCATTGGACGTACCTCTGCGGAATGTCATTGAGGGCATCTATCACGAAGCAAGACATTGACAGAGGTTGAGGCGCGCATTGCAATACAGAGTACAACATAATGCCTCATGGTGGTAGAGGATGAAGAGACACAGACCGCCAAAACAGGAGTGGAATCGGTTTCAGAAAATGGCCATGGCAGCCACTTTGGCCCGACAAGCACTGTCACAGCTGGTGGTGTTGCCTTTGATCGAGGAGGATAAGTTACCTGAAATGTTATGATGCACAACGTCAATCTTCTCACTATGATTCAAATCAAGTGTTATTGCGGATGAGGCAAGACAAAACCGGAATCCATCATGTCAATCAGCAAAGAAGCTATCCTTACGGTTACAAGTTCGGACTGGAAATGAATGCCTAGCACTCACCATGTTTAGCTGACGTTTTCTTACGCCCATCCCAGCAAGAACCAGGAGCCCTGTTAACCTGCCGTCGAAATCTGCAATGAAGTGACCTGCAGAAAACTGAAATGAAAGGGAGATCAAGTGTCATCGAAAGCAAAGGACTACAACAGTACAGGAAAGTGTCATGGCAATGACATCATTAGTAGTAAGTACTGTAGGTTCCACGAAGACAAAGTAAAGCGGAAGTGGTGCATAATTGAGCGCGGATGAGGACAATGTTCATTGCGGAAGATGCTTACAAGGCCATCCCCTGTACGTGAAAGCACTCACCCATTGATGTAAGCGGAATCCCACGGGTGAACACTGGGGCCACCATACTGAATTCGTGAAAACTGAAAAGAAAGGGAGATCAAGTGTTAGTGACAGCAAAGGACTTCAACAGTTCAGGAAAGTGTAACGACAGTGACGTCATTAGTACTGTAGGTTCAAGGCAGACAAAGTAAAGCGGAAGTGGTGCATAAGTGAGCGCGAGTGAGGACAGTGTTCATTGCGGCTTCAGTAACAAGGCCGTCCTCTGTTAGTGGAAGTGCTCATCCATTGATGTAAGCGGAATCCCACGGGTGAACACTGGGGCCACCATACTGAATTCGTCCAAACTGAAAAGAAAGGGAGATCAAGTGTTAGTGACAGCAAAGGACTTCAACAGTTCAGGAAAGTGTAACGACAATGACGTCATTAGTACTGTAGGTTCAAGGCAGACAAAGTAAAGCGGAAGTGGTGGACAAGTGAGCGCGAGTGAGGACAGTGTTCATTGCGGCTTCAGTAACAAGGCCGTCCTCTGTTAGTGGAAGTGCTCACCCATCTAACTCCAAGGAAGAACAAGTGGAA
Source organism: Ceratodon purpureus (assembly GCA_014871385.1). Lineage (NCBI taxonomy): Eukaryota > Viridiplantae > Streptophyta > Bryopsida > Pseudoditrichales > Ditrichaceae > Ceratodon > Ceratodon purpureus. Next base: position 7,468,820 of record CM026432.1, on the reverse strand, counting down.
AACAAGCGGAACTGTTTTGTAACCCAGTGGAAGGGGAATGAAGTGACACGTTCCACATGACCAGATAACTGTAGAGACTATTACCTTGCCTGGCACGCGACAACAATTGATCGGGAAGTGGACGTGACCACCAAAGAGGGCGAACCTGGGAAGGGCAGGTACACGCACTGGTCAGCCAGGGGAAGGGAATTAGAACATCACTTTGCACAGGCAGACAGCAGCGCCTCGCGGCTGGACAGTACAAAGCAAGTTCCAGTTAGTATCATTTGAATAGTTTGCGAGGGGTCAGCAACGTGATTCCACATGGTACGCGTCCCAAGCGTTGAAAATGAATTCCTTAGAATCTTAACAACAACATAAACACACAGCGGAAAAAAACTTCGACACAGGACATGGCACGCGGAAACACAGCGGAATAAGTGTTGCAGAAGTGGAATACCGGTGGAATACGTCCCCTCTATGTGAGATTCAGCACACGTCGCGGTCACTGTAGACATCCTCCCAATGTGTCCGAGCAACGAGTACCCGGTGCAGAGTAGGATGGTGCAGGCTGTTGGACCCGGGCCTTCGATACCTCCATTCCTGATAGCACGGAGGCATTAAACACAATTATAGATTTTACACGGTGGGTTGTCTGTAATCTGAATAAAAGTTCCAAAGTGCTTGAAATGACTGAATGAAATGAACAATGAAGTCCGAGAAAATAAGGCACATTGTAGCTTACCGATCGGTCCCCACAGCCGCGAGCGAATGATTCTGTAGCCGGTATCCTTGCAGGCAGACCTCGGAGTTCTTGACCTGCGATCTCCCTCTGCATCGCGCTGCCACAACATTGTTACTCCGCGAACACAATCCCACACCAAGGTACAGTATAGCGCTGCGAAGGCCAGTACATGTATGCGTGGAACCTCGACTTCGCCCAATAACCGTGGCCGAGCACAGCAGTGTTCCAAATCAGAAAACGTTAGAGGAAAGTGCTCTGCCACTTTCATCGATGCTAGAAACAAAGGCAATAACAAAAAACTGCGGATAATTGTAAGGCTGGACCACTATATTCATGTTGGGCAACACGAACGACATCAAACCAAAAGAGGCGGCTTCACACAAAATTCATCAAAAATATTATCCCCGACTGACACACCGTTCTGACCTATGTACAGAGACTGAGAATTGTCCAAGTGTTAGTAGACACCATATAACGCCGAAATTGTCTGGAACGGAAATCTTGAAGGGGGGTCTAAGTCCTACAAGAGGTGCAATGTTCTGGTCTGCCACAGTACTAGGACTATCTAGGACCACTAGAACCCGTCACCCCATACAAGTCCCTCGTGCCCGTTCGCTTCTGCTTCCATGGAAGAACGGGGACCTCAGAGTGTCGCAAGGTAAGTGTGGAGAGCTTTTAGATGCTTCAGATTCATGTCGATGTGTCTGTTTTTCTCCTTTGAGGCTGCTTTTGCGGCAGCGAGCTCCTCCGCGACTTCGGTTACCCGCCTCTGTAGCTTGAACTCCCAGGCCTGAAGACGTGAACTTGCTGCGCCGCAATTGTTATGCCACGATTGCACCAGCTTTTCACAGACCCGAATAAACGTCTTAATTGCCTTCTTCTCGGCGTGCGTAGCAGGTGGCTCCTCGTCGAATTTCGCCGCCTCCAATACCTCGCGGGCGCGCACGAACTCCTTTGCAGCTCTGTTATGGCTGTCGGATTTTTCCCCGACCTTACGTTCTATGAATTTCAAGCGGTCTCGTTCTGCAAAAAGGCGACCTCGAATGCTCTTGACCGTCTTTCCAATCTCGCAACTTGACATGTACAGCCGGGTACGCTCTGCCTCTAGCAATATCGTGACATTCGCTCGCAAGAAGATCAACGCACTGACAACATCCCCGGGGGGGGGTTCCGCCTCTTCCGTTCATGGGGTGCTCCGCCCGTGAAGCCCCTCCTCCAGGTATGGCCATTTGTACGATACCATCAGCAGCTTGCTCCGCTTTGACAGGCACTTTCTCGGTGGGCAATGTGACCTGGTTGGGACCTGTAACGATCACATGACCATCCGCTGCCACATCTGATTCTGCACGACGCGCCCCTGCATCGCCCTGCCACGCAAATTTGTTAGGACCGCTTCTCCCCAGTTTAGAAAACGCAAACGTTAAACCGACCCACATGCAAGGACGACCACGTAAGTGCTGGAAAGGACTCGAATTATGCTTCCCCCACCCCGAAAATAGGGGGGGTCTACGGAGTGAAGCTTGTACGAGAGATACCCCCGTGCACACATTGCACAGAACCTACCGTGAACTGCTGTGTACAGAAATGCGACAAGTGTGAGCGGCTTACCTGTGAATGAGTTAATGGCATAATGACATTCAGAGGAGGCAGGGGAGAGGTGAGGCTAGCGAACTGTGGTAGGAGGCGCGGCCCACAAGTCGGCGATTGGTGGGGATGGGTGGCACGATAAGCGAAGTCGGCCCAATTAACCTCGACGCCCATCGCCTCCGCCAGTAACCCGCGCGTGAAGTGAAATGGCCTCACTCCGGATTTTGGCCATGGCTGCTGAAGTACTCGTGTAAAAAGCTCCTCCACGTACAGTGCGTACTCCGGAACTCCCTGGTCCTGAAAATGGAAGCCATGGCCGGCTCCCGGTCCGAAGAACTCCGCGCATGCGTCTTTGGAGGGCATTAGTTCGGTGGGCGTCACCGTAGGAACGAGCCCGCGGTTGGAGAGGCGCATGAATTGGACGAACCATGCAACGGAAGATGCTTCCGGAGGAGCCATCCTGGTAAGTTCTGCGATTCGGACCTACGGAAACAAGCCAGATATGACGACAACAGTCAGAGGGATTCGGTGGCGCACAGAGAAGAGATGAGGGCAATGGGAAAGCGTAAATGCACAATGTAGCGACTGCAAGGAAGGCTGCGAAGAGAAGACCAAATACCTAATGCGTTTTGCTTCAGCCGAATTGCGTAGTGAAGGGATGCTGATGTTGTTACTGGAGACAATCTGACGCTCCCAAGCGAGATCCCACAACTAAGATCTTCAAGGATCTCTGCGCCGGAAAGTGAGATCCACTCCATCATTTCTGATTGATCACTTACCAATTAGTGACATCAAAGCCGTCCAATCAGTAACTACATTTCATTTTAGTAAGTGCAAAACCCTGTGGTCACTGTAATAGCAATGTAGCATTCACGAACAAGATCGCAAGGATATCCTGGGTATGAAGAGACATTCATGATAATGTCACAAACAGAAGGGACAACAGCTGTAAAGCAAACTCAGATGTATACTCTGCCCAGTGCAGAGAGGCCACTCTGGGAAGATGATCGGTGAGTGCAAGTGTTTGATATGAAACTCCTACTTCCTTCAAAGATTACTCTTGAGTGGCAAAGTGAAGTGGCATTTACTAAAACACTCTTCCTACAGTGAAGACCCCAATTCCCCCGTTGCAGTGGTCCAATATGAGGAGGATGAAAATGGCAGTACCTGTACTTTTTGTGGATATTGAACGATCTGCTCCTTCAATCTTAATTGATTGTCCTCAGGCTGTACCAGTGAGAACTTCTCTAGCGACCTTGATGAAATCTCAGGACAGCTATGGCGGTCAACCATTAGCTGAAAACAATTTCCATCGTGTAAGAAGAATTAGTTACCTTCAGTGGAATTGCTTCTATTTAAAATCATGAGCAGATTCACAGGGGCGAGGCATGCATTGCATTACCCAATCATCAACCATGCAGGTAGAGAGGCAATACCTTGTCTGCAACCGCGACACCTTCTCGTTTCACCCCGCAAAATATGTAGCTTCAAGTACAGTTGTTTATCTGCAGCAGTCCAAAGATTTGCCAACGATGAGTAACCTCGACGAAAAATTCCGTAGACTCCAGTAAAACGGGACACGCAATCCTGCCAGGCTTGCCCATTGACTTCACTAGAAATTGCTGTGTCACAAATACTTGAGGATTAGCCAAGTTGACGTACGAATCAGCACTGAGCTCTCACGATTGGGACCACTGGAGAACTCTCGTATCTCTTCATGCTGCGAACTATCAAATCAGAGTCTCAAACGCAGGAACTCTGAGCGCCCACGTACCGATTCGATACAGGGTTATCATACTTAGTGACTCTCTTATGCTTAGTGACTCTGTAATGCTCTGTCGCAAATCTAGTGATATTTGAGAACACTCACACAGCATTGCATCACATCAATATGGGGGGAAGCACAATAAAGTGAACCACAAAGTGCAAAATGTGACCAGTTTTCAGTGAAAAACAAGTGGCGTGTTTTTGCCCTGTGGGAACGTTTGGGAACGTGGGGGGGCTGTTCAACTGCCAAATGAGAGGGCCGGGTTAAGGGACACTTGTTGTTGGGGTTTAAGTGTGGACACAGGAGTCGAGTTGAATGTCTTCATTGTGGAGGCGCCCGCGAAGGTTGCTCCGCAGCCAGATTGTGCATTCAACCGGATCAGCACCTTCTCCAAGGCAGGTGAATTGATGCATGCAGGTTTGTATTCGGCTTCATTTATGTTCATGAGGGTCTAGGCTGGATTATGGGGGATAGGTCGCAAGAAGTAGAGTCCACGATGACCACTTTTGCACACTTCACTGTCTGGATACTTTGCGGAAGTGTAAGCGAGTTCCTCCGCAATTGTTATCTCGAGAGAGTAGGGTGCGTTGGAGAGGTTGGGGGAGATTTGCGATTCTTAGCCTCGGAACTCTGAGCTATGGTGGAAATTACCGGGTTGCATGGCTGGTGATTTCCTTTCGTAGCGAATTCTCCAGGAGCCCCGCACCTGTGTAAGGGTTGTTGCTGTAGGGTTTTAGTAGCATTGTCATCGGAGTTCAGGGTCCATAGGGTTTGGGGCTTTGCGACTGCACAGGAGTTGTTGCTGTCGACGGGTAATCTGAACAGAGAGTATTGTTTCGATGGCCTCGGCAAAGCGCGAAGTGGTGGGCATCGTCCCAAAGTCTGATCCTGACCTAAACAGGAAAAACGTAGAAAGGGTAAAGTTTGCAAAAGCGCTCCATCAACGCTGTAGGTGGTCTGTGCAGGAATTCGCGGAAAACTTGAAGTTAGAGGACGCCGGCATTTGCGGGAAGACAGAATGTGGGACGTCACATGTCAGCGAAGCCCACTTCAAACGAGTATTTCCTAACAAAGGCGGCAGCGGGATTCGATTGGAAGCGAACGAGTTCATCACAGAGGATGAGTGTGCGGAAATTTGGCAGCAGTACCTGGCTATGTACAACCATGCACCACCGAACAAGGAATATGCGCGTTACTTCTTGAGGAGTTGGTTGGCGGAGAGGGAGGGGAGGGCGAAGATCAACTGGGCTAAATTTGCTCACGACATTTGTCGGAAGCAGTACACTGCTTGGCAGAAGGACGGCAGAGTTGAGGAGGCGCTGAGCTCGAAGTTCGACGAGTTTCCTGGAATCCCCTGTTCGGGTGGTGGCATGCACGCTGCGTATCATGGTGGGGACCGACGGGGAATAGGAGCGACGTGCCAGCCGCTGCCGTGGACGGAGGATCAGAGCGTGGGCGTCAGCGAAATGCTGGAGAAAGCAGAGGCCGACTTCGAGGGGATTGGTCCCAAGCTGTGAGTGCCGTGCAATACAACTCGTACTCTAGTCAGGAAGCCTGAACTTCAGAAACAAAATGCATTGAAGTATGTATTCCACAGTTTGGTTGTTTGTCCTCTATTCTGCATGCTCTTATTGCTTAGTTCGACTACCAATGTCGACGGTGGTTTAGGGGTTCCCGAATTATGCTCTTCTGATATGCTGAACTCGGCATTGGGGATGGTGACGCCAACGGTCGCAGGTTTGCTGTCTATTTATATGTCTGCATGTTTAGGGACATGCTCTCTATTTGGATATGGAGTGGAATGTCTTGCTTTCGAAGTGTTAGACTTCATTTCATTATAGGGTCGTAGTGTGCTCACGGCAGTGCACACATGTGTATGTACAGTGAAGGTTTAGGGCATTGAACGTAAAAAGACATGCATTATGACTAGCATCGTAATATGGACGGATGGCTTAGAGACATGCTACGGCGTCGTTGAGTCAGTCTTGAAGCCTGTAGAGGAATTCGTGGTCCTTGCTTTATCTCGAATGTAGTGAATTTACATTACTAATACGTGTGCTTCCAATAAGTTCATTTCGTTTTTGTATATGCCACGATCAGTTATGGTCCGACATAGAAAGAAGTTTCGTTGTAAACAGAAACGGGTCGGCTTCCATGTCTATCAGTTCATTTGTGTCACCAGGATAGAAGTCTTTCTATGTGTATTCCGTCGACAAACATGTACAGGTCCGCTGTGGACAAAAACGGATGCGGGCTCCATTTGATATCCTTTACATGTGGCTTGACAGTTTTTTAGGATCTCGCAGCCGCAAAATATGTTTAGACTGTCGAAAATTAAATCCCAGTTGCAGACATGGAAGAATGCGTTACAAAACATCGAACTTGTAGATTTTGCAGTTGATGCTCATAGAGACAGTCATGTAGACGTTCAGTGGATGACTCATAGAGAACTATGATTTTTGCACGCTGGGCTTGCGCTGTGGTTCACCATGGAGTATGGCTGCGAAGGTAATGCTGCGGTGCTATACCACAGGGCGATGTGAATTCATGTCCACCACGGATGGCTACGAATCACATCTGTGTCTTATGAGATTTGGAATATAACATTACTCTTTAATGATAAAAATGTGGATGGGACGGTAGAGTAATTTAGGAGAGGTTAGTGGAACTGACTGTGCGTGTGGAAGAATGATTGATGCGATCACAGAAATGGACGTCGGCTCCATTTGACCACCTTCACGTGTGTCCGGACAGTTCTTTACGAACTCACAGGTGCGAAACCAGGTTTAGACTGACGACAATTAAATCCTAGATGCAGACGAAGTCAGCAGGAAAAAAAAAAAACCTACCATTCGGACTGCATGCTGATAGAGAAGTACATGTAAACTTTGACTGCATGACTGACCTCTTAGTGGGAAATGTTTGCGAAGGGTATCGTCTTCTGTTTTTACGAGGAGTCCCCGGTCCGTGGTAATGTTTCGTGCATTTCCGTGTGAGAAGTGAATTACAAGGGATAAGAAAGAAGGATACGCCCAGTAAATCTGGACGGCTCAATGAGCATGTGGTTGCTTCTGGATGTATCATGTATGGGCCCCTTGTACGATTCGATAGGATCGCTGCGGAACACTTGATGTATGAAAATGTTTAGGGTAATTCCGGTACAGCGTGTACTCCGGTGTGGCAAGGAAATTCTGGACCATGCCCTGCACTGGTCCGTCGTAAACCATGTCCAAATATTGTAGTGAAGGTAGCTGCCGGTTTCTATATCGAATTGCACATATATTATACGATGGAACGTACCTAATCTGTGGTGGGGAACAATTGTCTTTCAGATGCGTACTTGAACACCAGAGCAAAGAGCTCCAACAACAGTGCAAGGGAATTGATGGCGCACTGGCTGAGCGTCAGAAGTCGCTGAGAGAGGAGGAGCTGAGCTGTGCGAACATTAGAAGTCGCCGTGACAGTCTCGTGGCGCATTTCAAAGAGAACAGAATGGACGGGGATTCAGGGAGATGTGATGGAGCAATGGTTGCAGAGACCTGTGCGGAGGAGGAGAAGGAGCTCAGGCAAATTGACAAGGATTTGGAATTCGGGCTACACATACTGAATAGGGAGTCCGCACGTACAGAGCAGCTGAGATTGGAACAGGAGGGGCTTCAAACGGAGCTGAGGAAAGTTGAGCATGAAATCCGGCTACGAGGTGTGGCGTCAACACGACTCGAGACGTGGGTGGGCAAATTGACAGAACAAGTCCAGATGATGGCTGTGGGATCGGGCATGGGGACCACTCCGCTCCCCATTGTAAATCCAAAAGTCCCGGCGCAGGGGCGAAGTCAGGTTATATACGTGTCGAATTGTCCGGTTTGCGGGTTGCACTTTAAATGCCATAACATCTCCATTGCAGACTGTGGGTGTTGCTACCATCATTTTTGTCTTGCTGCCTGGTTGAGTGATGGGAGAAGGGATTGCGCAAGTGATATATGCGCTGGGGTGGAGTTCCAATCAGACTGGCTGGATAGCTTCGGAGCAAATCAAGTGCGGTTACCTCCACTTCGACAGCCCAAGCTGGAGAGCCATAGAAGCCGGCTCACTAGGAATGACGGAGGGCATGTCTCTCATGCCGCGTCTACTAACTGTAAGTTCCAATGCATTGCGTCGGTCCTTGGATGAGTAACAACTTTCTGCTAATCGTGGAGTCAGTCATGGATTCGGGTCTGCTCCTGTGGAGCAAGTCTGTAAAGTAGGAAGTGCGGGTACAGACTGAGTTTCATAGATGCGGAGTGTACATTCACGTCAGTCTTAGCAATCAGTACGCTCATTGACCTTCTTTGTGAGGTGATCTCGGGCTCAATTTACCAAAACACCTTGCCCGACCGTCATAGTACACAGGGCCACAACATTCTAGAAGCACTTGCTAGGGTCCGTAGGTGTTCTTCCTGTCATGGTCAGCTGGAGAGAGCGAAGGGGTTGCGGAGTTTTAAATGAACTCTGGACATTCTGTGAATTTTGTGGTTCTGCCAGCACTTGCTTGCTCGTGCTAAGTTTGAGCTAAGTTACAGGAATGAATTGGCTGTACATCGAGGGACACAGAGACAGTGCCGGGGGCACGGATTCAAGGAGTGAGTGACTAAGAATTGTGCCTAAGGAGGGTTCTTTGGTGATCTAGGGTTTGAATAATTTTATGTCATGTCCGTGCATTGTAGGATACGTCCTGCACTCATGAACAGAATTGTCGGTTTCGGACTAGGTTATGAAGGGAGGGGTTAGTGACGGTGTCAGGAAAGACTGGAGGGACACGCGTTCAGGAAGTTCCAATTTCTGTACTGGCATGGCTAAGTCTTCCGAGGTTGAAGCATTTTTGGACTTGGAGACGTCCCGTGTTTCACTGAACGGGCCGGTGTAGAGGAGTCTCTCCTTGTCGCGGCACTCCCATAGCGCTGCATAGTGTTTTCAGCATTGCCACATCAGTGTTCTACTTCACTTTCTTAGTTTTGCTTTACACATCCTTCTCTATTACGGTTCAATTTGGTTGCGGTGTAGTTGAACCATTCCTTGGCATGTGTTCAAGGGATGCCTAAGAGAACTGCAGCGCCTTCCTTAGATCAGTCCGACCGTGGCACACTTCACTTTAGGAACTTCGCGTCACTTTGGTTTTTTGGTGTACTTCTTTGAGCACTTACATGGACTTCCAGCATGACTCGAAGTGTGATGAGTGCTTGTCCGACCGTGTGACGCTTTCGTTATTGCGTCGGACTTGCATTGGTGAGGGATTCTGCGCTGGCACATCCCTTCCTCGGCACTATACTTGCAGAAAAGTGCTTTCATCAGTGTAAGCATGGGTGTTCGGTTGAAAATTCAACTATGTAAGGTTTCGGACAGTGTAAGGTCACTTGGGTACTTGGTATACTTATGGGTCGTGGAGCATTTCACGGTGTTCAAGTTTCGGGCTACTATGCTTTACAGGAACTGCTGCAAGTTAACTGGATATACGCTGTGCTGTTGCCCCTCACTGTTACTGCTGCTGAGCTTCGTGGGTTCCAACGGTTGAAATGTACTTTGCCTAACTTTGCGGTACTGCGATTGAACTGTACTGGAGTTTCACTTTTGAATTGAATGTGCCAGCAAAATCACTGGAAATAACCTTCGGCCTTGAACTTTCGGTGGTCCACTTGAGGAACCGTGACCTCTCACTGACTCACTTTCAAGTCATAGGCATCATGAATAAAATTGTTTTTTTTTTTTTTTAATGTTTTTTTTTTTTAATCTTAATTTCGGCTTGAGGTTTTTTTCAGTTGTACGTATGCTCAATGAGTCCTTCTCTGACATACGATGTGGACATTTGTGAGTGCATGTGTAGTTCATGTGGAGTCACCGTCGGGGACTCCAACTTCGATGAAGCAGAAGAGCGTGTTGACCCCTTCGTCGGAGCATGCGAGAACCCCTGTTTCTGCGAGTTGGAAGACGCCGACGTCGAGTCTGGGAAAGGCAGCTCCTGAAGACCGAACAGAGCACGTGGATGAGCTGCCTACTGTTACCCCTCCAACGGGGAGTAAATCCGGTACAGCGTCGAAGCCGGTGTCTCTATCCACTCGGTCATCCGACGAGAGCATTCTATTCCCGGAGACTGAGGATGTCTGCTTCAGCCAACTGGGGCACCCTTCCCGCCTGGTTGTGGAAGATGGAGGGGGTAAGGCACCGATCTCTGTGATACCTGAGACATTGCCGGACAGTACGGGGGACGGGGTAGAAGGTGTGGAGATTCCGCCACCATCAACTGAGAACGTGCACACGGACACTACAATAAGTGAGGGAACTCATAGGGCAATGTCCCCTTCCAGCGACGGGGATCCGGAGAACAACGTTGCAGAAACGCATTCCCAGGAGCCAGACGTGGACACGGTGCAGTCGGGAAGAGTGGCTGCTGGGCAGGGGTCTCCGAGAGTTAAGAAGTCTTCCAATCCAGTTGGGGGGGCTCTGAGCACGCGGCGGCAGGCGTTCTTGAGGAACACGCTATGTCCATCGCCGGGAGCAAGTCCGGGTACGCAAACCGACGCAGGGAGTGTGCTAGGGCCAAAGAAGGGAAATGTTGGGCGAGGGAGAGTCACCCAGGGCGTCGCGAGGACTGAGAAGGTAAGCAATATGAAGGCACTCGCGCAAATCGGCGTTCAGGAGAAATTTCGGGCACCAGCTACGGTCACTGATGCAGGGAAGGGACGGGGGCGTGGAGTCAAGCCAGCTAAGCGCAAGCGCGACGGAAGTATGCCGTAGAAGAATTGGAAGGGGTGCCCCTCTTGAAGATTCCAAACCATGGGTGCTATAAACGAAACATTTTCCAACTGCAGCGTTTCCACCGTTGTATGTGATATGTAGACCTCGCATATCAGAATGCGCGGTCCGGATATAGGATATTTCATGCCAGGTTTGGTCAAAATTTCCGCAGTCCCGCAGTATGGACTATATGGGTTTTGGCCATTCCGTAGACTGAACATGTGTATTTAGCACTTTTTTGTTTCCTTTTTGAGCCATATGAATATGATCATAGGGTTCAACGATGTGAATGTTGAGTGTTCCTTCACAGAGCTGACATTGTGTGAGTTTGCATGACGACACGTGAGGACTGTGATTGCAACTTTGGCGCGACAATGGTTAATTCACTTCAATTGTGGATGACCTACTTCTGTACACGTGACAGATGACTTCTGAGGTCATTAGAGATTATTCTAAAAAACCTTTGTTGGCAAGCCCCGTGCAGGGGTTCCGGTGATGGAGACATAGCTATTGGTCAATCAGTAGTTCAGCATGGTTTTAGTGAGGGATTATCGGGAGGAGTAGAAGTTCACCCGAAAACTCATGGCATGTATTACTGCTGTATTCTGATTTATCGTGCCATGTAGTGCGTAATTTAGAAACTTTGGAGGGCTCTCTTAGTACGCGTTAACAGTTCCGATTTCTGTTGTGGCGGGGTTTCTGTTATCAAGCATTCTGGACATGTCTGCCACTTCTCACATGTGTTTTGCGGTCAGCGTTTTGAGTGTAGACAGTACAGGAGGAGGGTGCTGCGCATGTCATATTCGCTCATTTACGAGCCTCTAGCTTTTTGGCCGGTGCGGAGACCTTGACATTGGAGTTGTTGGAGCCATCTCTTGATAGCCAAACTTTGTTGCTGAATTCCGATTAGCATCATTCCGATTTCTGTTGTGTTTTGTACTTTTGTTGCGGAGGGTGGTTCAGATGTTGTTGTTACCATGTGCACAATTGTGTTGAGTTGTTGAATCTTAAGCTCAACTCAAGGGAGATGTGATATTGATAATTCGGGTCTGCTACTTATTGGAAATCAGAAATTGACTCTCAAGAGTACTTAGATCTAAAATACTTTGACGTTGTTTTTCTGATTGCCAGGGGTACTTTGTACCACCGTCGACGAGGGAGGCGAGTGCGTATAAATTTTGTCGAAGGTCTCATTCTTATGTTCCTACTCGGCATCCTTTTCATCATCATCGCACTGCTGATGCTGCTTGTTTGGCGGCAGTCATTCATCTTCGTGAACTGGTAATCACTGCACTTCAAATCTGTCTTCTCAGCTTGTTCGCAACTTGAAGGTGGATTTTAGACCAATTTAGGATAATATCAGATTTAAATTTGTAACTCTGTTTAATCAATTTTGACAAATTTCTGACATATGGTTGTTAATTGTCAGGATGATTGACGATTATCTTCCAAGGAATCAGCACCTGTTTCCGCTCTTGTGCGATGTAATTGTCGCTCTTCTCGTCCTCGACCTTGCCAACTACATCCACAAGAGTGCTGTGAAGAAATCCACTAGTGCACGTGTGATCAAAGAAGAAGCAACATTAGCCACTTTCTTGGCAACACACCCAGACATACGCTGGAAGGTATTATCATATTTACCAGTTCGTGACGTGGTTCGTTTCGGCATTGTGGAGAAGGATTGGCGATCCATACTGGAGGAACGAACAAGAGCACCCGGAGCGAACAAGGTGAAGGATTGGTATTTCCCACTCTGGTTCCACAAACTTCACCCAGACAAGGCCATAGACAAGGCCATTAGACCATTCATCGCCGATCCTCTGTTGCCCACTCGCCGAAATACCACTCTCAAGTGGCATGGCGTTCACCATGACAACACCTTTCAAACAGAGGAGCAGTCTCTTCCCTACCTAGACTTCCTCTGGGACGTCCCTGGGAACATTCCGCCTCTAGGATTCATCTTCGCAGCCACCTCAGGTGGACTCCTCCTCTTCCACAAGTTCACATACCTGCCTAAACCTTGTCTATGCGGTCGCAGCCACATGGAAGAAGCTGTTTCCGATGCCAAGATGGAAGAATTAGACGATAGCGAGATGGAAGAAAATGTACTGCTGACTGTGTGCAACCCCTTCACCAAGCAATCCCGCGACTTGCCATATCCACGCAATGACCATTACCGGGATCATACAAACACCATCCGCCGCTTCTACTGTGATGACATGCACCTTGTGGTAGATGATCCCACCTCAAACGAGTACAGAGTGCTCACGATCTCGAAACAGTTTGTGAAAGAGTGGAGCTCTGTGTCCAAACAATGGACTACCTCAAGGTTGGATATGAGCAGCTTGGTTGGTTTTTCAAGCTTGTATTACCAGGGTTGTCTCTACGTGCCGACGAAGAAGGGCTCTATCCTGGCTGTGACTCAGCTGAAACGGAACGAATGGGGCCAATGGGTGATACACGGCGATGACAACGAACATTTTGCTATCATATATGAGGATGGTACCATGTTTACGGATTATTTCGGGGGGCCCATCATCGAGGTACACTCGAATTTGCGTCTGTTGGGATGCAATGGTTTGATTTATGCTGTTCTGGTTACTGAATACAGGTATTTGCTGCGGGAGTTGGAGTTTCATGTGTTCGAGCTTCCGGACGGATACAACAGGTTTGTGAGGGTGGCACGAATTCCTTGCAGTTATGTCAGAGACACAGTGGACAGGTGCCCCTGTAACTATCAGGGCCGGAGGGAAGAAAAATTCTGCTGCACTGCGAAGGAGAAGGAGATCTGGATTGCTTGCCACGGCCACATGGTGTGTTTTGATGTTGTCGTAGGGGGATGTACAGTGTCTCCATATTCGTAGGCTCAACTCTTACTACCCTATGCATGTCATGCTATACATGTTGGACTCAATGTTAAATGACGAGCTACATTAGGGAAAGGGCTTGAGGAATGACGGTGAAGTTTTGAGCTTGAACTTTTTGTTTCTCTTGCAGATCTCGGGTGGCGACGCCGTGTCGATCACCATGCAAATGAACTGCTTCCTCGGTGATTTTTGTGAGCTTCTGGACAGCGTCATCAGTCTACAAGTGCCTGGCGTGATTATATCCTTCGTAATCTGGTCCGACGTTTTTCGAGGAAAGTACCAAAGGACATGAAACTGATTGCTTTGCTTGACAGGTATTTTTAGTTTCGCCTTAAGTCAGTTTCGTACACACCTGAATTGTTTGAATGCTTCAGGGATGAAACCAAGAAATGCCTCACATTTCTTCTGGCTAAGATCGTGACATTCCAAATCTAAAGGAAGAATCTGACTAAGCTTTGTTAACAGAGCATACAGGAGTATAGGGCGTGAGAAATTCAAACACGACATGCCTCTCTAGAATGGGGACCTTTGATAAGATGACGAGAGAGGACCTGCAGAGCATCAGCCTTGCCCTTCAAATGCCAGAAGGCAGCAGGGTCAAGGTACAGAGGGGGACCCCGAACAGCAGTGACTTGCCCCTCGAATGCTGGAAGGCAACAGGGTGAAGATGAAGAGAGTGGATCTCCAGTGCAACATACATGTGCCCTACGAATATTCTCGTGGATAAACAGCAATTACGGCCCTCAAGAAGAATGGAATCCTCGGAAGGCTGTTGACACACCGACGCCGTGAAACAAATCCTCCTGTAGTTCGCCTGAGAGGTCGGTGATTGACAGCGACGGGGATCCAACTTTTATCTTGGGCACTTGTTCCTCTAATGTTGGCTTATTTTCATACGGAAGGAAGTTCTTTCGTTATTTCTGTTTGGGAATTCCTTAATTTTTATGGTGCCTATGAAGCATTTCAAAGACGGTAATCTGGTCCGACCTTTTATGTTGTTGGATTGATCACGGTCTCAACATAGATTGATGCCTTCGTAGCGGCAAATAGGCCTGGTGTAAAACAGGTGGTGATGTAGTTCAGTTTGGAGGCGTTAGAGTGTTTGAATTGAGGTTTACGTAGTGCTTTCTGCCTTTTTCAATAGATGTCGCATACGAATTGTACACAGTCTGCGTTCCGGAACTGCACATTACCTGAATAACTCCGCCATTTACAACTCCATTGAATTTTGTTAACATAGCAAAAGGTACCCTCCATAGTGTAGCAACCAAAATCCCCAATTTGCAACGACACAGTTCCTATACACATGTGGATGCATTGTACTTGAAAAAAAAATTGCTACAGTAACGACTTGGGAGGAGGAGATCCACCAAAAACTACATCTTGTTCGAGAAAGCGAGTCAGCACATGCACTGTAGCACTGTCAACTGTCCTGTCACTGTACTGGAACTTGCACTTCGCTTTTTGCACAGAACACGATTGCAGAAGATTCTGAGCAAGGAGATTGTCGTAACCTAGCGAAAGGGAAGTCTTCTGTAAATGAACGGGAGGTCCACAGCAGTTTCAGACCAGCGTAAGAAGGAAGAAAGCGTTCATGGAGTGTTCTAACGAGGTTCCTACAGACATGCACTTCAAGGTGAGTGATGTGCAAGAGAAGTCAATGAACTCCATCTCCTACGGTGTTCACGTGACAGTGGACATTCAAATGTGCTCCACTGATATCTGCCGCCGAAAAACATTCTAATCAGAGTATTTTCGACGGGGCCTGTGTACATCAGAGTAACATGAGGCAGGGAGTCCGCAGTTCAGTGTTGAACGAATGCAAGGGCTCTAAATATCAAAGCAAGCACCCTCTAACCGTATACTGTGGTTGTTGTAGCCTCCAGCTGCGATTAAGTGTGAAAAAACAAAAGCTAGAGACTGGACGTACTAACAAAGCGCCTAGGGGTCGAAGAAGCGCGACGAAGAGCACTTGGGAACCTATAAACAATTGCTCCTGTTGATAAGCACTTCCTCTGAGCTCAGAGTATAGGGAGGACGCTCATTCCTTCTTCACGTCGTACCGGCACTCGGTGACCTTCGTGAAGAGTACTGTATCTCCGATCTTGAGGTCGTTCATAGCGACGAAATCCGACCATCCCATGCCGAAGAAACAGAATGTTTGTTTTGGAGTAACGCAGAGCCCGCTCTTCACGACGTGCTCACGGACAGGTCCAGACAGCGTCATCAAGCTACCATCAAACTTCTCTGCTCCGACGGGACGCCAGAACGAGGTGGGAATGTCCTGCCACATCGGACCACAGAGGAAAGGCGTTGGACCAATCTGCTTCTGAAGACACAACCCAGAAATAGAAACATTTCAAACTAACGTGGCAATGCTACCAAGCATCGTATTAAGCACTGTGAGGAAGGGGGGAGTCACCAGGCGGGCGGATTTGTGAGGACGCGTGTGTGAGAAGCGGAGCTTCTTCCGGAAGTGGGGCGCATTTACATTCACCACCTGCGGCACGGTTACAGCTACCTCTCTAGCGAGGAAGTGCGGCGCATCCACATTCAGCACCTGCGGCAGTGTCACAGCGACCTCTGGAGCAGGGAAGTGTCGCGCATCTGGGTTCACCACCTGCGGCACTGTCACTGGAGCACGGAAGTGGGGCGCGTCGACATTCACCATCAGGGGCACTGCCACAGCGACCTCTGGAGCACGGAAGTGGGGCGCATGTACATTCACCACGTCCGGCACTGTTGCAGTGACCCCTGGAGCACGACCTCGATGGTAGGCGATGCTTGCCACAAGGTGTCGGGTGTCCACCACTTCAAACGCGAGGATGTCGCCCACTGAGACCGGCATGTTTGCGAGGAAATTCTGCCAGCCGGCGCTGTCACTGATCGTGGGGCCAACACACGTAGACGACGAGAGGTGCGTCATCTCTACAGGCCACTCCGTCGGATCGCGGAGGGACGTGAGGAGAAAGCATCTGCGACACTTGGGCCAGCCTGTCGCTTTCGTGAAATCGGCGGGTACCTCCTGCCACAGTGCGGGAGAGGTGCGGAAGTTAGTCAATTTTGAGAGATAGCTGAATTCGGAGACATCACAAGAAGTAACAGACATGGGCGCGGATGGTATACCAGGCGTGTGGGTCTATTCTTTGCTGTGATTCGAATGGTGAAGTATGCTGTTTCGGCCTCTTCGAGGTCCTCGAGGAGCAGCTTCTCCAAGTCGGAAGACATGATGTTCAAGAGCTCTGCACAGGAGTAATTCAGTGAGAAAGGGACGAAAGGAGTGCAGGGAGAGATGATGCTCACGCGCAAATGTAGGAAGAGAAATGTAGTACTTCTGCTCGCTGCCCCACGCTATTTATGCGGCAGAAGGCCTGTGGGAGGTGAGCTAGGGCATTGGCATAATGATAAAATCCAATCTGCGGATGCAGTCATAGCCAATGCATCACCTCCGAGTAATTAATTTCGGCTGCTCCATAATGACCATGAAGGGGACCAAGTACTGGGGACTGTGGACTCGGGACAGGGGACTGAGGATTGTGGACTGGGGAGTGGGGACTGGGGACCATGGAAGAGAAGCCGTATAAATCATGAAGAACAGTCACTACCACCGCTGAAAAGATGGAACAGCCAAAATTTATTTCAAGGTAACGCAGTTGGAGAGGAACGAGCAACTACGAGGCGGGACTTGCTAAAGCAGGACCTGTAATAGAAGAATTCACTAGAAGTACTGGAAGTCATGAAAAGAAGGGGAACTTCACCTGCATATGAAGTTCTTCTCCCCTGTGCAGGATCTTCTGTATTGCAGTGTGCTGAGGATGTGTACTGCTACAAAAAGCGCCCGACTTGAGCCCCAGTTCATAGAGCCACAAAAACTAATGTTAGCTTATCAAATAAACTAATGTTACCTTATGTTATCAAAGAAAGCAATGTTAGCTTATCTAATGTTAGCATGTTTAAACCAAATAAAAGTAGAATTTACAACAAACAACCTTCTTATTTGGGTGCTGCTGAATGAAATATCCTATGAGCCTCAAAGTATCACCTAGAACGGTGTATTCAATGTTTACATACATACTATAAAACTACTCAAGAGGGTGCCATGGTCACTCCTGGGATGCCCATCCTACATAACACATCCAACAGGTTGGTACCTTGCCCACTGCCTGATTTTGCACATTTGAAGTCTGTCAATCTATAAGCCAGGAACAGAAAACCCTGTTCAGAGTGAGCATGATGACAGTTCGAAAGACGAAAACTCAGACCTCACATTAGCATTCAGTAGATAAATGAATTGCCCGGAAACACCTTACATTCTCGGCATGCCCGACAAAACCATAAGAAACAAGACAAAAATAGCTGTGATGAAGGCAAGAAGAAGGAGGGGGACACTTTCATAAATAAGTGCAGGACTGTAGGAACGCTAAGACATGGAACAGAGATAATGCGTCTAACGCGGGCGTAAGGGCAGGAGGTCAAACCCGAATTCACCTATGCGGATGTTGAGTTCATGAAGGAAAATCTGCACGCCCTTCTCGCGAACAAACCTCCTCACATTGGGAATCTAGCCCCGTCTTCTCCTCCTCGGAAGCATTCCTGACGTGCTGACAGGTACCTGTCCTTTTCACGAGCATCAAACTCTCTCAACGTACTGATCCCAGAGGAATCCACGGTATCAAGGACGAATCATCAGCACTATGGCAACGCAAAATTATATGGGCAGATGCATCTAGGTCATGGGAGGCGTCATTCTTTCAGCCTATTGCGAACAACTCAAGTGCTGATCTAAGAAAATAAAGACAGTATTTTGAGAGGGCCATGTATTACCTACCTAGTTTGATCCGCTGTGAAGAGAGACTCCCCTTAAGTCACGCACTCTTTCCGGATTACCTTCGAAAATAGAGCACACTCAAACACCATAGAGCGTACGCGAGATGTGCACATTAAACAGCGGAAAAGCAGGAACAACAACGGGAATGGAAGTACACGGGTACAACAAGTGAAGTGACACAACGAAAGTGCCGAAGAAGTGGAAGTGAACCTGTGCACTGAAAGCGAAGTGGAGGAGAACCTCTGCACCGAAAGCGAAGTGCCAATCCAGTGTCAGAAGTGCAGAGCAAGCGCCCACATAGTACTGAGGGACCTCCGCAGGGGCGCCTGTTAGTATAAAAGTGGCAGGTCAGGTACCAAGTTATACAAAAACTGAAGAAGTACACGGCAGAGGAATCTTCACTGATGGTGACAGTTGAAGGCAAGCAGAGGCGGACAGTGCACCGGGATTGCAGCCTTCGCACACCAAAATTGCAGTCGTGAGGTGAAAGGAAGTGCCCCGCTCAGTAGTTGCCGGTATTCACAGCGATTCCCTCTACTTGTAAACAACTTGAACAGGTATCAAGTGGCGTCTCTGGAGAGTTCCATGTCAGGAGAGGATCCTCGCATCGTATTTCCACTGATTCAAAATCTCAAACTGCAGTGGGAACTGGGACCGTGCAACAGCAGTGGATTGATGCGGATTCATTTCCTTCAGTAAAACCTCCAGGACCACGAAGCAGAAGAGAACTGGAAGCCAAAGTGAAGTGGAAATCCAGCGATTCCAACTTCAAGCTTCTCAACGCAGTGACCGAGGATTGCATACTCTAAAGTGGGAATCTCTACACAACAACTACGGAGAGGTTCGCACGGCCCCACCCAACCAACTCACGTGTACACTCCCATTGGTCTCCGCGTTGGAAGTCTCGGTGGAGTTAGAAGCCTCAGCATCGGATCGGTGGGCGCTGGAAGTCACGGGAAACCGAACCAGTGAATCGGCCATAACCTTGAGGAGTTCATTTGTACAGGCAATTGTCCACTTCCACTCTGCTCCCGGCTCCACTAGACGCGCAATATGCAGGAGGGGGCGAATGTCTCTGCCCCGTGCCCTGGCCCTCTCCACTTCCACCAGCCAGGGCCGCAATTGCTCTAAACTGCGGGGTGCCTTCGCGCTCAAAACCAGAGTTGCCCTCGTCCTCCTCGATCCCGGAGTCCGCACCTTCCCCATCGATGATTCAGGCTCTGACACTACGCTCCATCTGTCCGAGGCAAGGCCGCCATGGAGTGTGGGACGGTGCTATTGTGTAGCCGCGGGAGTCCTGGAAGGCACAGTACCGCTTGGCTTCTCTAACACCTCCCACAGGGCGACGGGACTCCAGTGACGCACTCATTAGCTAGATCCCTAGCGTGCAGAGCACATAGCATGCTATCGATAGCCACCCCGGAGGCAGGATTCTCCAGGGTAGCTTGTCTCTTCCTGGGCCATCCCTGTACCTCAATTATACAGCAAGTGCCAGTCAGGGAAGTGACACGCTGAAAAAATCCGAATAGGTCCTCCCAATGAGAAAGTGACAGCAGCTGCTCATAAACCTGGGAAATAGAAAAAAAAAAAAAACAAAAACGTCACGGAAATCTAAGAAGATGAATGATGCCGACTATACTTTTTGCGGAGTAGAAAAGCATTTCTGAAAGGATACCATAGAAAGTGAAGTGCGTAGCAGAGAAAGGAACAGAACCTTCAATTTCTTGCCACAGTGGACCATGCATGCTGCGGGTACCGCTGATGCTAAGATGCACTCTGGTCTCGTTCTAGCTCCAGATGCTGAATGCTGTGTGGCACTGCAAACAAACCCAGAAATATATCCCAATTAAGGCACGTGCAGAGTCATTCCTCCGACAATATCTCAAGTAATCGCATGTTTAGGGTTCCTACGAAAAGTATCATATAAACTAATTAGTCAACCATGCGTTGGCATCGAACACGAACACTGTTCTTACCAGATACGAGGCTCTTTGACACAAGCAAGAAAATCCAAACTGGGAAGCCGGGGGATGACACCAGCAAGGAACTCCGTCGCCAGCAAACTTTGAAACTGGCTTGATGCGGCACAATCTCTGCACATTTCAAAGTACATTCTGTAATAGCTACCCAGCACCCACGACGCCACCCAAAATCACTCGCGCATTGCTCGAAGACAAGCCTGAGCACAACGTGAAACGCGAAGTGCAAATAGTTTTACTGGAACTTTGCAATTATGTAAAACCTAGGTTTCTATTCCAAAATAAACCACTGTGAAGTGGAAATTCTTCCATTTGCAACTAAATCAGGGGCATTACTGCACGCAGCAACCTAGTCAGGAGACTTACTTCGAAGGATTGTGTATCCCACGTTGCTAACGTCTTCTCAGCCCCAATGCTTATAAGTTCAGGTGGACCTTCCTGAACCATGGCAAGCGCTACTGCGTGAACCCCTTATTTATGAGCGTGCACCGCCGTTACGATGACTCCTGCGGAAAACATTCTAGCCATCTTCAGCACGGTAATTACCTTCCAAAGCTATTAGCAGAACTAAATGTCCCTGACCTCACACCAAATCAGATTGCGGAGACTGAGTACAAAAACAAACAACCTTGACTGAGAGGTCGGGTGGGAGCCCCCTTGGTGGCCTGGGAACCAACTACGTTCCATGTTTACAAATGTCCCGCCGTTGCCTCCAGAGACTAACATAATCTGCATAACACAGCAAGACCAACGTCAGAAGCGATTACACAGCCACCTAGAGAACTATACCATGAGTATTCCCTAAGGAACGACCCACAAAAACATGTATTCTGAAGCATGATATAATCGTGAAAATTATAAACTAAGAGAAGCACCTCGCCAGAAGAGGCCTGGAATGTCGGTTAGCATGAAACGGGGCCTCTATGGCCACTCTATGAAACATATCGCCGCAGAAGCTGTCACAAAAGTTAACAAGCGTCAGTCTCTCCATCTTAGTAACACACATCTTTTAAAGTGGTATTGTTTTCGGGAAGCAGTATGGAAAGAAAGAAAATTATGAGAAAAGCATCCAAGGAGTGAATACGTTACGACAGACAACAGCATGGAGACAGCGTATGATGAAGCATCTTGCCATACGACTGATACGTATCTGCCGTTCAGGGACAAAGACTTAAGTGGTCACTCTGAGATCTCCCATGCATTCATTATGTTCCGTGAACAAGTGTTTACATTTGCTGATCCTAAACTTGACGAAGTTTTGAATTTAAAGGACAGCAGGACTTCGAACACCATAAACACAAGATTCCTTCTAGAATCTAGGAAGGCCATTTACATGAAATTCAAGGCATGCTAATTGTCAATACACATACTGGAAAGTGCACTCACTTTCCAGAATGACCAGTGGAGAGAACAGAATATGAGTCGTGACTAGCGGCCGTGACTTTCTTACAGATCTGCTTTACCTGCACAGTCCATCACGGTTGCTTAGTTTGTACCCAGATGGACGTGCTTACGAGCATTGATTGCAATGCCAAACGCATGAAGAATATGAAAACGTTTTCCAAGTCTTTCATATTCTCTGACCACAGCCAATTCGATATGTGCTACTTTCAGGGAACTGCCTCCTTCCAATTAACATCTGGAAAGACGAAATGGACACTAAAGTCTTCAGTAGTAAATCGTACCTGCATTTGTGGCGTCTCCGCCGTTTTGTTTCGTGGACGACCGTTGAGCTCAATTAAAACAGCAGTATTCGAGACAGTGGGGTTTGTTGGTGCGGCGAGCTGAAATGAAAGTAGTTGTATCTCTTTCTCACTGGCGAATGCAACGGAATGGTCTTTACCACCAGGTGGGGTAACAAGAGGTACAGCACCTGGGAGATCCCTTGCATCAAATTCACTGAGTATGACCCCAAAATTCGTTCCACTTGCAACTAAATGAGGTAGCAAGGGATGCACAGCCATAGAGTAAGCCTGAATTGCAAAACAAATCAACCTCCGTCAGTTCATATAGCTGTTAAAAGGAAAAACGGAGTGATTAGTAGCACCACTTCTAGTACACAGTGTATCCCCGAACAAAGGTAGAAAAACAAACTGAAAAAATTGAAGAAAAAAGAAAGGAAATGTAAGAAGATGATTGATCGCTTGCATATTTCCTGTGGTGTAGAAAAGCAGACCTCAAACGACACCATAGAAAGGTGAAGTGCGTAGCATAAAAAAGAACAGAACCTTCAGTTTTTTGCCAGACTGGAGCAATGCTGCGGGTACTTGTGATGTTAAATCGCAAAGCTCCATATGCTGAATGCTCTATGGCCCTGACAAACAAACCAAGAAATTGAAATACATCGCCATTAAGTCCTGTGCAGATTCATTCCTCCGACAATAATTCCAGTATTCGCAGGTTTCGGATTCCTTAGGAAAATGTCATGTAAACTAATTTGTCAACCATGTATAGCATCAAATAAAAACACTGTTCTTACCAGAGATGAGGATATTCGACACAAACAAGAAGATCTAAGTTGGGAACGCGGGGATGACCGCAGGATGCAACAGTATGGGAGGCCAACTTCGAAACTGGCTTGATGCGACGCAATTCGTGCACAATTCAAAGTAGATTATGTAAGAGCTACCCAACACCCAATCGTCCACCCAAAATCACTCCCGCACTGCTCCACGACAAGCCTGAGTACAACATGGAACTCCACATAGAAATAGGTCTTGTAGAAACTTTACAATGATGAACAACCACAAATCTGTTCCAAAATAAACCATAATGCAACCCAAATTCTTCCATTTACATACAATCAGGGGCATACTGCACGCAGCAACCCAGTCAGGAGACTTACTTTGAAGGATTGTGTATCCCAGATTGCTAACGTCTTGTCAGCCCCAATGCTAATAAGTTGAGGAGGACCTTCCTGAACCCCGGCAAGCTCTAGTGCATAAACCCCTTCTTTATGAGCCTGCACCCTCGATACGATGATCCCCCCTTAGAACATTCTAGTCATCTTGACCTGGGTAATTAAGTGAGAAAGATAATAGCAGAACTAAATGTCCCTGATCTCACACCAAATCAGATTGCAGAGACTGAGTACAAAAACAAACAACCTTGACTGAGAGCTTGGGCGTGAGCCCCCTTCTGGCCTGGGGACCATCTACATTGCACAAACTCAATGTCCCATCGTTGCCTCCAGAAACTAACATAATCTGCATAACACAGCAAAACAAACTTCAAACGTCTCTACACAGCCACCAAGAAAACTTCGTTATGGATATTCCCTAAGGAACGACCCAGAAAAACATGTATTCTGAACTTCTGAAGCATGATATAATCGTGAGAAATCTAAAATAAGATAAGTACCTCGCCAGAGTTCAGAGGCCTAGAATGTCAGTAAGCATGAAACGGGGCCTGTATGGCCACTAACATATCGCCGCAGAAGCTGTCACAAAAGTTGACAAGCAGCAGTCTCCCCAACTTAGAAACAAACATCCCTTAAATTGGTATTGTTTTAGGAAAACAGTATGGAAATAAAGAAATTTAAGAGAAAAAAACACGAGTGAATAGGTTACGATACACAACACAATGGAGAAGTGAGAACTTGCCACAGTGTCATAGAAAGAACCCTGATATCCCCATCTGAACAGCCAAATGCAGCAATAGGGCCTTCAACAACACCTGATCGCGGTAGAAATGCCACACTGGAATTCCGCAGTGCAAAGGTGTCAGATCAAGTCTCAGCATGTCCCATTGGGATTAAAGAATTGAGGTACCTCATCACGCTAAACAAATACGTATGAAAATGCATTTTGTATCCAGGACGTTACCAAAGGGGAGACTTGCTGTCGAATACGGTCCTCGGGACATCACGAGACGCACGCTCACTAAATCCAGAAAAGTGACTTTATTATCGCAACACACAACCAAGAAATGTCGGCCTTTAATCGTCATGTGGCCTCCCCCAATCGGTAGTTGCCGGTTGCCGGCAGTTATGGAGAGTTCCCCTGCGGCTGACCGGCTCATCCATGCTTGCCAGAATCGAACATCACCGTCATAAAAGGTGACATGCTTCACACTGCACCACCATACAAAGAAACATCACATCTCCGATACCAAAACTTCTCGAGCCCTCACTAGAGTCGCCACTACTGAAATGAGAATGTTCGGTAAGATGCAAAATTACTTAGGAAAGTCCCCTCTGTCAATAGCACGCTGCTGGCAACGACTCACTGCCCCAAGGACCATCAGTTAATGGAAATCATTAACACGGCAACTAACCTTCCTGAGGAAATGGCCTCGGTACCTGATTCTGATTTCGCTTCTGAAATAACCCAACAAAAGCCCCATCAAAACATTAACCAATCAGAATGTATTTGCAATCATTGTACAAACACCATGCTCATGGCTCCAAGTACTCCACAGAATGGAGTTCAATCTCTTCCCATACAGATGTATCAGGCCCATGTAGGTCGACCTTACAACAGCTGATCCACAAGAATGCAAAAATAAGAAACTGAGGATCAAGGAACACGAGAATTGAAATTTATAAGAAGTGACTAGTATATGTAGAAGGTAAGCACGATGAGAACATCCTTCAAAGCTGAACCACTGAACCGGAGAAGATCAGAGTCACACTAAGAAATTTCGAATGCAGCAGAGTGGGCCTAAAATACCTCCGATACTTTCTTGGGGATGAAGTAACCTTCAACCCTGCTGTACACTCTCTTGCTAATCTTCACAGCACTGTCTGTGTTATCTTCGGATTGGAACACAAGAAACCACTCATGATCCGCAGCTTGCACTTTCGATTTTGAGGCCTGGCTTCAACAAGTCCCTGTACTCATCGAGGTCCTGGAGCAACAAGGTTGCAAAAATATCAGTGATTCTGCAGTAATAAATTAACTCGTCTGAGACCATATAACTCTCTCGCCCCCTCCTGGTTCCTGAAACGAAATCACATGTCGAATCAGCTCATCAAGTACTGACGTACCCGTAACTATACTCGCTCTTCCGACAAGTATGAGGGAGAGGCACAGAAAGAGAAAAACCTTGGCCAGATTTCTTTCCACGTCAGTGCGCATTATACGATTGCCTTTCCTCGACGTTGGAAAGAATTGCTTCTCTTGTCTCCGCAGTCATCTTGAATCTTGGGTTCTTCTTGTTACTTTTGTATTGGATCAACTCTACCCTCGATTGCACAACTAGATGCGAGTAGTTCCATGCTTTGGGATCATCCTGTAGGAGCTCGTATCTGAATGACGATGCGTCTCGCCCAACACTAGGAATTCTCCTGTAGTAGGTTCCACTGATGAGCATAGTATCCTTCGGCCACGTGCAGCCCCATCCGTCGGTGAAGGTGGCTTCATTATTATGGACGGGCATGTCACACAGCACTAGGAAGAATCTGTCCCCATGCTCAGGTCGGTCCGTGTACACTACGTACGTGTCCCCTGTTTCGACGCGCTCCGCTTCGGCGTCCAAATCAGCGTCACCCTCGTCTTCGTCAAGGAGGTCATCGTCGAAGTCCACGGTCCTCTGCTCAGTGACTGCGTCGACTCCTGCCGATAGATCTCCCCCCCTGCCTCGCTGGTGGACTTCAACAGGTGGAAGAACGCGCTGTTGAGAGCTTTCGCCGCATTGTTGACCTGCCCGTTGGAGCCGCGTCCACTGTCCCGTGCTCTAGCACATCGCGCATAAAGAAACGCACTGTGAGACGACGCGGTTGGAAGTTGGTAAAATTCACACTACATCTGACAGGAAATTAGAGATGGTGACCCCGTTCCTCCCTGAAACCCCCCCCCCCTAAAAAAAAAACCTTCTGCACAGCAAGCCCCACTGAGCACAAATTCGAATTCTTCCCTGTTTCCTTCCGGACGCTTTCAACCCCCCAAGGCAGAGGAGGCACACAGCACTTGCAAATCGGGAGTTCGAGAATTCTAAAACAGCAACTATGCGATGGGGACATCCCCGTTCCGATGAACGTATGAAGCCTGGAGCGTATCTATGCACGCAGCCGGGGCTGCTTGGTTGACCGAATGCAAACATATATCCGGGGACACAGTACAACGCCATGACAGGAGGTCGATCCTGATACAAGCCTGCCTTGCAAAGAGTGTTTCATGGACTTCGGTCATAACGCATGGAAGGAATTGCACCAGAACTGCTCATGACCTAGCCCACCCCTATTCACACCACCCACATTTCAAACTGATTCTGCACTAATTGACTTGAAAAAGAGCACCGTGCACAAACTCACCTGAATTGGCGTCAGCGGCTGCAAGACTACCAAGGCCCAATGCTTCACATGATTTTGCCTTCCACAAAACATCGGGTTGTCGTCCATGCACTCGGGACAGAAGCATGATAACTGTCGGATGTGTAAGTAAGTCACATTAGTCGCAGAAACTGAAGAAACAGAGTGCACTGATCTGGTGCCTGGTATGGGTCGACAGTCGAGGTCCCGTGTTCTGTCCACAGCATTTGCGTCTATCAGATGGAAATACCTTATCAAATTTCTCCTGGCTTTTCCATACGCCCGGTGCTCTTCACGCTCCTTGCGAATACAGAATGCAACAACATCTTTCGCAGTCTGGAGCTTTGTACGGGACTCGAAATTCATCTCCTCTGCCCGAATTGCACACTTCAACATCGCCCCTGCTCCATCATGGAGCCCCTTCCCATGTCCACTGCCAAAATAACTCCACACCATGCGACACCCATTCGGTAACTCAGGGCTCACGGTTGTGGAGGGATACCTGGATAAAAATCCATAGACCAAACTGAAATTAAAGATTTCCTAGTCGCTGTTTCTGAAGGCAAATGCAAAAAACACACCTACATGGAGCCAGAAATGGAATTCACATAAATACCTTGAAACGTGGTACCAGCATCTGCGAGACTTGAATTGAGCCGCGCACCCGTCTGACCAAACAATATGCTCGTTCGGTCTGATTCCCCTATCTGTTATGTGTTTCCAATGCAAGGCAAAACAATGTTGCACAAAAAGAGTATCGTGCTCGGGAGAATCGCTAATATAATAATGATACTCCGTGAGGAGCTTAGGGGCTCCACAACTCTGATCTGCGAGAAAATCCGGATTCCACCGGTAACAAATGTGGACGAGAATGGTAATTTGATGCTGCAGCCAATGCATGGACTGCAGCTCGTGGTAAGGCTGAAATGTGTAGTTCTCGGCGAAGTCCACAGCCGACAGTATAGACTCAGGAGGAAAGGTGTCCACGGACTCTTTGTATCGCTCTGCCTGCCACTTGGCTACGTAGTTGTGCACGATGAATGGTCGCAGTTTCTTGGTCAAGTAATCCAAGTACATCGGAGCGGGAGTGTTTTGGTACGTCATCCGCGGCACCTTGTTTTCCTTTCCTGCCCTAGTCGTGCCGTGCACCACCATTTCAAAGTTATGCCATTGCACCAACAGCGGCTCCTCAGCATCCATCTCCCTTGGACATATCTGTAACATATCCAAGCCGCAGTGCTCACATGTACCCTTGATGCATTTCGGGGCATGCCATCCATCACCCTCGACTGGGCAGAGCACGCTATGCCAAAGGTCAGTCAATCCAGTAAAATGAGAGAGATGTGCGTGGCATGTGTTCACCTGATCCACTGTGGCGGATTCACCATTTCTTGGGCTCACGCAGACCTCGCAGCCGCAGTTGCAGTGTCTCCCATGGATTCCCTTTGTGGTTGATCTCATGTTGTTCCAACCCATTACTAACTCTGCAAGTTCGCAGTGATAGCGACACGCACAAGTGTTTCTCTCCTTGAGCCTCCTCACGTAAAAAGGCTTCAAGAGCTCAAAAGCCCGCAACCCCACTTGATGCTTCTCGTTTGATTCCCTGAACCGGGCATGGAACTCCAGCTGCGGCGCACCAAAACACGATGTGAGTAGTACCATAAACAGTCCCAGCTATGGTCACCTGATTTAAATGCCGCACCTGCACACAATGCACGGCCACATGCCCTTCGTGGCGAATACACTAGTAGTGCAAGAAAGCCTGCAGTACGAAGTCTAAGCACATCATGCTGCCTTCGCTGCCCCATAATAAATATTCCTCAATAAAATGAGGAAGTAATCCCGTGAGCACAAGCTGGAAGTCACATGTTCTTTCAACTGTTTTCACCAAATAAATTCAGAGTTCACATGTAGTCAACATCTGTAAGAGCTCCAGCAGAGTCACTTCACGAATACTCGTGCAAAGAGTTCTAGGTGGTCGTGAGATGGATACGAACCCTTGTTTCTGCTCCATCCCCTGCACTCCTTGCGAGGTGTTAGACAGCTACCCTAAACTGTGTCCCACGTACCGTCACTGTCTCTTCACATTTCATCATTAACTGTCTCGGTTTGGTGTCGACACTGTGCTAACCACAATCTCACTTCAGTTGTATGAATTGAGCAACTTCCCCGATTCGCTCGTCTTCTGGTCTCTTTCTTCATTTCGGCTTGAGGGGACATGGCTCACTCCTAGCTATCCATGCCTTAAGAGCCTACTATTATTATGATGGCATTGACCAAAGAACTTAGCGATAGTCTTACCTGGCAGGTCAGATTTGTGCTATCTTCACGCAGAAGCTGACTTTCAGAACTGCGCATTTTTATTATAGACTCCATCCTCTCCTTCTAGACAAGGATAGCCTGGGTGCTTCTAGAGAATTAGTACAGAATTCTGAGCTTCACCTAGAAGGAGGACACAAAATTCTCCACTACCGGCATCCTAGGAAAGAACACCACCATGGATGCCACTCTGGAATGTACAAATTCTGGACCATGCCTCCCGAGTTCTGGTGGCCACTTAAGCACACGTCTTCTTCCGGAAGTGGCTGTGTCGTCTTCCCTTTGGACGAGGAAAGCCATCACACCGATTACTTGGAGGTCTTGTACAGAAGGACATTCGTGTCCCCGAGATCTTCCTAACAGCGAGTCCTTATACGGGTTTTGATGAGATCCAGCGAACAGTGGAAAACAATCGGTTAGTATGTGCGGATACACTAATGTACGCCTACATGCTCAAGCCCAACGAGGAGGGATCTGGAACTTCCAACATCGTCGCATACAAAACCGCAGTAAGGAGAGGGCAGGAGCGACTGTACCTGCGACACCTGTAAGTAATGGGTGGCATGTTCCTCATGTTCCTTGGCTGCAATTCGTCTCCTCTTGACATCCTTTTTGTTTGGGGAGACAGTGGTCTCCGTCTCCCACCAAGTTGAAACGGCACCATGCTCCTCTGCACTAAGTGCATCGCTCCGGCGCTTTCTGTCCCTCCCGGCCCATAAATTTTCCCCCGTCTCGTCAACTTCTGCTCGTCGCTGATAAGCCTTCCGAACGAGGTACCTTGACGCACCCAACGCCTTGCATATCATACGCTGACTCTCGCCGTTGGAGACGGCTGCCGTCAATACTATGTTCCTCACCTTTGCTTTTCCTTGGATAGTTGTATTTCGTAATGTTTGCAGCGCCCCTCTGAGACTCTGGACCGTGGTGGCAGGCACAGTGCGCAGCTTCTGAACTGCCATGCACCACTCTGGGTGGACGGCACGGATTCGGTCATCTACGCAAACTCGATCTAGTACCATCTTCTTCTCTTCGTCAGAGAAGCCCGCATCGAGGCACTGCATGATGTTTGTGACGACTTTTGAGGCTGCGTAGAAGCACTTCCGATTGCGAGGGGTCAGTCGTGGACAGTCATCACCGTCCTCGCAGCCATCATCCCCTTCGCCAATACTCTCATTCTCACATTCTGGGACTTCCTCCTGCGATTCTGCCCCGCTTCCTTCACCGACGACATGCTCTGCCTCTTCACCTCGGTCCCACTCCCCCTCGCCCTCATTTAAATCAACGGGAGGCTCTTCTCTTGATTGGCGATCTGAGCATCCTTCACCTTCTGCACTGGCCCCGGTCCTCAGAAGGTCACCCTCTCGAACCCGACTTCTCCAATTCCTCCGGTGCTCTCGTTTCTGCTCCTCCCTGCAACAAGTATGCACTCATGAACAGAATACTTCCTCAGACAGTGTCGCGCCAAGGAACCCGTGTGTGCGCCCGGTTGAATCCAATAAAAACTCCAAGTTATGGAGTACAGAGGATTCCCACACACGTACATCGAGATCCACATCAATTACTTGCACTACCATTATCGGTATGAGTGGGCACCTCTGGAACCGTAGACGTTCTTGCTCCCGTGCCTCCTGAATTTCATTCTCCCGCCGCTGGCTCCCCTCAATCCTCAATTCCCTCCGAACTTGAGAAGAATGCCGATTGTACTTATTCCTTGCATTTCCCATGCTTTCAGAATGTAAACTCTACCACACCGAAGACGTCTTACCCGCCGGGTGCAACACCATTTCAGTGCAATACCTCCCAATCCATGAATCTTCTACCGTAACCTGCACATAATGCACCGCGAGTTCTGTTGAAGTGTGCCAGTAAGTCTGCATCAGTTGTAGAATATGCCCAAGCAACAGACCTCGAAGTCCAGAGCAAGAGAATTAACTTCATGGGGAGTGGCTTCGAGCTCGGCTGATCCATCTACGATACCTGATAACTCTCTTAGCAGCAGCTTTGTTCCTGACAACCAAAAGCAAACAGAACTCATGTAAAGTACAGGGCCCATGTTGAAAATCATGCCCCCTCAGCAGACTCCTGAGGCAACAACTGATTAGCTTCCACTAACTTCCAGAGTGCAGGCACGACGCAATGGATCACGAGTAGCACACCTTGATGGTTGCCTGTTTTCAATGTCAACACGTTCTGATGCACTTACTTCTTCAATCGAGAAAAAGAAGTGCCCAAAACAGGATTCCATACGGTTCAACAACGCGGACGACTAGTTGATCTACCTTAGGCAGCCAGTGCCCACTGACGGTTAATTTCTGCATAGACTCTGGAGAAGCTGCCTTCCAGGGCTTCTGATCATACGCTCCCCCCAGACCCTGCCAGTGCACACAGAGCGTGAATCTAGTCAGGTGTCCTAAACGAATGAACATGATACTTCAGATCCTCACAATGTCAATGTTTCCGTAACACTACGACAGCATGGACTATTTTCAAAATGAAGTTGCTCCTTTAAACTCTAAAAATTCCCCCCCCCCCCCCCCCCCCCCCCCCCGGTATCAGACCATGAGCAAACTCTGATTTCAGACATGGAGGCGTCGTATATTCCCACAGGAATCCTTGCTGCAGCAACGACTCTGCTGTAACAGCATATGACCATACGTGTGTCTCATCCCCGCATCCCGAACACATTGCTCGGTATGCTACTTTACTACTGTTCCGACTACAGGTCTGCAGAACTCACTGATTTCCTTAGAAAACATGAGAGAAAGAAAACCTTCCGATAAGAAACCGTGAGCTATGGTCACAGATTCAACAAGTCAGACTCCTCTTCCAGCTCCACAATATTCTCTTGTGACATACAAATATCAAAGGTCCATTAAAACTTTACATTATGACTGGCATGTGAGTCCTTGTCGCTGCAAACCTGAGCAAGTCCTGTTGTTGTAGACATCCCCACCAAGATCTTCATACTCTTCCTCTAGAGCGTTGCTTCATTTTTGGACTCCTTGCTTCTCTTGTATCCCCTCCCACAGAGCTTTTGCATCCTGAGTAAAGAAGTCCCAGAACAGATCAGTTCCACTTATAGAAGGATTCGGAGTACGCATTTCATTAGCATGAGGATCATTAGTAAGCAATTGTCAAGTCAACGACTCTTTAAACTGAATACGTTACAGTACTAAGCATCACTGGGCGAAAAGTTTAACGATATTAAATTCAGACCACGACGCAAATAGAGGTTAGAGCGTGGAAATCAGTCTAACCGGAACAAAATCCCCTAAGTGGCCAGCACGTGCAATGCTTAGAAGATACGAAATCCCCGTACCCGAGCAAGCCCAAACACATGTAAACTTACCCTGATAGGTGTGATCTCATGGAAATTTCTGGTATTTCGAATGCCAAACAGCGCATGCCATGCTGATGTCTCCACTCTTTAGCGTGTCTCTCAGAACGCAGTCGACCCCAGTAGCTGTAATTCCCACTAATCTCGCATTTGAATTCCTGCATATATATTTTTTGCACAACGCCGGAGGTTAGTCTGGATATACCGCCCTTGAGGCAACGGATTGTGCCTACGACAATCGTCTCGGAATTAATGTTTGTTAACCTCGGCATCCAAGAACATGTGTAATCCCACATTATTCGCATTAGTCGAACCTCTAATAAGTGAAGCGTTTGACATTTTTACTACCAGGCCTTAGTGGAAATCTTCACTGATGGTTCGAAGAATAGAACTGAAAAGAAAACACCTTCAATCATGGAACAGGGGTCCTAGGTTTAACAAGGTAACAAGGGAGCATTCTCTGATAGAGGAAGATGTCAATGCGAGACTTGAACCCTAAACCGGAAGCACCGTAAACCTACATCGCGATGTGCAGGAAAAGCATTCTCCATCGTCTTTACATTGCTGCCTTCACAAAATTAAGCAGAAGGATCTCACTGTCTTGCGACTTCATTCATTTACATTGCACTTTCAATCGTGGGGCTGGTTCATACTAACCTGAAAAGATGCACGTCACCCCATTCTTCAAATGCCCCACCGGCCGAATCACTTCAGAGTGCTTGAATCCACTCGCTCCACCAACATGGACAGAACTTGACTTCGGCCCGTTGTACGCCTCAAATCAAGTGCAACCCTCCATGTGAGCTTCACATATTGTTCTCAGACCTTCATAAACCGAATGCCCCACTGTAGGTGGTCTCGCTCTAGAATCTGTATGCACTCTCCGCATCTCCCTCCATCATTGTGGAATTGAGTCCTGTCCCGAACACCCCACGAATACATCGACAGTGCATAGCACCTTGAAACCCTAATTTCTGAAGATAAACTCTGTTCAGAAGAATTCCATACATGAGCTCCTATCAATCGCGGCAGTGTTCGAACGCCGAGCATTCCGCTGACTCCGCTGGCGGGCAGGATAATTTCGGCGCCTCCACATTCCAATTATTTCGCACGTGCATGTCCACTCCGCCGAGGCTCTTCATCGTCTAGGCACAGCACATTCAGTAGCACAGAACATTCTCTGAAGAACCACTCAGCTCATGAGATTATTGAGTGTCCACTGTACCATCGCCTGACAGTCTGAACTGGTGTCTCGCAGGAAAGATCGCTGGCATGTGACGTCCAAGCAGTAATGAGGTTCCCATGAAACCGTTGAGCTAACAGCAGGGATGTGGCACAATTCTACAGAACTTGCATTCCACTTGCACTTCCATCCCGCTGAATTTCAAGTGAAAAGCCCGAAATTATTTCATTATTTTTTCACTTTTTCTTTTCCCGGCGTATCAGTCACAGAAATAACAACATCAATGAATATTCCACTCTGCAAAATTTTGAAGTTAATGCCCCAAAAAGTTTCGTTGAAAACAGTGTCCCGAGAACGCCTCAACGGTACTTTTTGCCCATCCGAGTATGCAAAAAACCCGAAACCGGCGCATTTCTAGAACCGTAATTCATAAACGGAGACGCCCGCGAAATTAAAAGTGATTTCGGAGAAAACCGTAAAGCGTTATGTTCACTTTTCCAAATGACGACCATTCACTTTGTCCGACTTTGACGTCTCCGTTCTCCATTATAAACTCAATGTTTTTTCCCAAGAGTTTGAGAACTTGTGGAAGATGATGTCTATTTTCCATTTCCAAAACATATTTCTACATTGACATAACATACATTACACTTTCTCTAGTGTTTGTACAAGGGGGTGAAAATGGGGAAGAGATAAGCACTTTTGTGGTTCACTTTATTGTGCTTCCCCCCATATACACCAACTCAATCAACAGCACATACATGGAACGGATGAAAGTACGCATACATGCGCACAAAGTAGACAGTCACTTCAATTGAGGAGTAAGTTCATGATGGCACCCAGGCTTGTAATCGCCCGCTTCAACTGTCGGGCTTGAAGAGCTCCATCATCACAACAGCCTTATGCTCCCCATTGGCTGCCATTAGCTTCTTGATAGCAGGAATAGTCTCGTGCCCGTTCTGACCCACTCTCCATGCACTTCATGGTATCGCCAGGGCTCCATGACATGAAAAGCTCCGTGATGCAGCTCTTCCCTGAACACTCGTCAATCACTCGTAAAATCAGATCTCCAAGTAACATCCTGCCTAACTTCCATGCAACAAAGGCTGTCGAGCATAATTTTGAATCAAACAACTGCCGTGCGGTCAGTGGACAAGGTCTATGCTGAAAAACTTCGGAATCAATCAGATGGAAAGAATGGAGAAGATGGTAACCTCAACACAAACATGAAGGTATTGAAATATACCTCGGCAGCTAGGATAGCTATGCTCTTATTTGGCCTGCACACGGCACTTGATACGAAACAAATGCATCCCAAAAAAAACATCGCAGGTGTGGATGCACAGAGCCGTGGTTAGCATAAAGCCACAGCACATGCCAGACTGTACTTTGAAACAGCACCTACATCGTCTAAAAACGTAGATCTTCCTAGTCATGCGGGTACTCAGCATGGTAGAAATTGTGGTATATGCCATCACACTAGAGAATGGATCATTGCACAACGAGGCGACACACTGAGTCGGGGGGGCACTTGTCATCAGTAGCACGAGGCCTACGCTGCTCTGAATTTATTGGGACATCGAGGGGGTTTGTACAGGGCAAAACGACGAACTCATTGCTCCGCAAAATCATGTATTTTTCCATATTTCAACTAGATGAGCCCTATCACTGCCATGCAAGAAAAAAGGAAATTAACACATACATCTTAATCATGTGACATTACAGTAGACATAGTTCACGGTACGCGAGTTTACAAGCACCAGTGCACACTGATTGCATTGAAGTCGGTGAAGCCTCAGGCTCCCTTCACCGAGACACTGCTCTGAGTTCCAATCTGAGACAGCAACCAGCACAAACGTGTACTGACGTTAGACTTGAAACCACACCCAAATTCAGAATATGCCTGGCCCTTACCACGTCATCAGAGAATTGAAATAGGAGTCTGACATAAGCTATTCAGGCACACATACAGCATTCGTCCTGTGGTGTTCGGATTTCTTCTGTCCACGACGTATTTCATGCCCGGGACTACAATTTTCATAAATAAAAATAATTCGGATTTGCTGCATTCTGGTACTCTCATTTAAAATTACTACCACGCTCATTCTACCGTCGTGAGCCACTAGCACGTGTGTGAAGGCGGAAACATACCTCGGGTTCCATCTTCGTGCCTTCAATGAGCATTATAGGTTTGCCGCTCCTCAACGTTTGAAAGAATCGTCTCCCTCGTGTCCTCGCTCATCCTGAACCTGGGGTTCTTCTTGTTACTCTTATACTGCTGCAAATCCACCCTGGCCTGCACGACAAGATGGGAGTAGTTCCATGCCTTTGGTTCATCCTGGAGGAGTTCATACCTGTAGGCCCCTGCGCCTCTCCCGACGCTTCGGACCCGCCTGTAATAAGTGCCGCTTATGACCATGGTATCCTTCGGCCAGGTGCAACCCCAACCGTCCGTGAAGGTAGCCTCGTTGTTATGCACAGGCAAATCGCAAAGCACCAGGAAAAAACAATCCCCATTTTCTGGCCGATCTGTGTAAACGACGTAGGTGTCACCTGCCTCAACGCGTTCTGCCTGTGACTCCAAAACACCGTCATCCTCCCCCTCGTCAACTAGGTCGTCCACAAAGTCTGCAGTAGTCACTCGAGTGGAATCGATGATTCTTTCCCCAAGAGCGTCATGAGTGCCTTCTTCGCTCTCACTGACCGTTGGAACTCCCTGCTGCTGTGACGTTCCACCGAGCCCTTCACTTGCCCGTTGAAGGCACGACGTACGTGCAGAAACCTTGGAAAAAACACAGCAACACAAACATAAATAGGGAAGGAACCAATTAATATTAGGTAAGAGCCAAGTCGCGAACAACATGAACACACAGTGGAAAAAAACTTCAAAGTTAAAATTTGAAGCTTTTAAAAAATTACACTGCGGGAAATCAAAATCATGTACACAGAGTGAGGAGCACTCACCGGGATGGGCGTCAAAGGCTGCAACACCTGAAGGGACCAATGTCGCACATGACGTTGCCTGGTACAGAACATAGGATTGTCGTCCATGCACTCCGCACAGAAGCATGCTAGTTGTCGAATGTGTAAGTACGTCACATTGTTTGGAGACACAGATGAAATAGAATGAACAGACCTTGTGCCGGGTATGGCTTGACAGTCTAAATCTCTTGTCCTATCTACCGCATCTGCTTCAATCAGGTGAAAGTACCGTATCAAACTCCTGCGGGCATTCCCATAGGCGTGATGCTCCTCGAGCTCCTTGCGATTACAGAAGTCCACGACGTCCGCTGCACTCTGAAGCTTGGTCCGCGAGTCGAAGTTCATTTCCTCGCGACGAATGGCACACTTTAGCATTGCCCCTGCCTCGTCGTGGGTCCCTTTGCCATGGCCGCTGCCGAAGTAACTCCAGACCATTCTGCAACCGTTGAGTAAACCCTCCATCACAGTCGTGGAGGGATACCTACACATTCCGGTCCCCACAGACTGCATTAGTCACTAGAACTAGACACAGCGGCGAATTGTACAGAATGAAGTCAGAGTAGTTTTCAGTGCCTACAAACGCTTACCTGGACACGTGATACCAACACCTACGTGACTTGAACTGGGCTGCGCACCCATCGGACCAAACGATATGTTCATTCGGCTTTATTCCACGCTCTGTGATGTGCTTCCAGTGCAATGCAAAACAGTGTTGAACAAAGAGCGTGTCGTGCTCGGGTGCGTCGCTGATATAATAATGGTATTCCGTCAGGAGCTTTGGAGCATTTGAGGTAGGGTCAGCAACGAAATCTGGATTCCATCGATAGCAAATGTGCACGAGAATGGTAATCTGGTGTTGCAGCCAGTGCATGGACTGGATCTCCTGATACGGTTGGAAGGTATAGTTCTCTGCAAAATCCACTGCAGACAAGATTGATTCAGGTGGGAACGTGTCAAGGGACTCCTTAAAGCGTTCCGCTTGCCACTTGGCTACATAGTTATGAACTATGAAGGGCCGGAGCTTCTGAGTCACATACTCCAAGTAATCTGGCGCAGGTGTAGTCTGGTACTTCATCCTCAGCACCTTGTTCTCCTTGCCTGCACGAGTCCTACCATGGACCACCATCTCAAAGTTGTGCCATTGCACCATAAGTGGACCCTGACTATCCAATTCCCGTGGACAGAATTGCAGCATGTCAATCCCACAAAGATCACATGTACCTTTAATGCAACTGGGGTTATGCCAGCCATCTTCCTCCACGGGACACAGTACACTATGCCACATGTCCGTAAGGCCACTGAAGTGCGTTAGGTCCGCGTGGCAAGTGCTTCCTTCCTCAACTGTTCTGGACTGCGCCGTTTCCGGGAGGATGCACACATCGCAGGTGCATTTGCACTGTCTCCCATGTATGCCCTTCGTGGCGGTCCTCATATTGTTCCATCCCGCTCTCAGCTCTGCCATCTCGCAGTGATATGTGCACGCACAGGTATTCCTCTCCTTCAATCGCCTTACGTAAAAAGGTTTGAGCAGCTCAAACGCCCGGAGCCCCACCCCACTCTGCACATTCGCCTCTAGGCTCTCTGAACCGAGCGTGGAACTCCAGCTGCGAGACAGAATGAACATCATAATCAGTCGCGACACAGATCCATGCACATCTTCGACAAACAATGTCTCCCAGGACATACCTCGTAGCTAACCCTGCAGACATCAAAGAAATCATCAACGACGGGCCATATGAGGACCGTAACAGGTGTGGCTTCTCTCTTTTGGAGCGATCCAGATCACTTACTGTTATTCATGTACAGTGCCCCATATGATCACCGCAAAAGGCTAGGTACCTGGCCATAGCTGATCCAGACCACATAGCATCATTGCTGCATCAACCACATTGTGGCTGCCGCGTCCTTTCTCATGAACTGCAGCGCATGTGAGCTGAACCAAGCAGAAAAAGCCAGACTAACTGATTGTGAAGTGATGAACTGGCAACCCACGAGTGAATCAGTACCTGAGAAGTCTGCAGATAATGCGTGGCGTGTGTTTCATGATCCGTCGCCGAAATCCTCCGTCTTTTCACATCACGCTTGTTTGGGGACACTGTAGTCTCTGTCTCCCACCACGAGCACACGGCACCATGATCCTCAGCACTAAGTGCATCGCTCCTTCGTTTTCTGTCCCCCCCGGCCCATAAATTTTCCCCAGTCTCGTCAACTTCTGCACGCCGCTTAAATGCTTTACGAACATGATATCTTGACGCCCCCAAGGCCTTGCAAATCATGCGCTGGGAGTCGCCCTTGGAGACGGCAGCCGTCAACACTATGTTCCTCACCTTAGCTTTGCCCTGTATACATGTTGAGCGTATGGTTTGCAACGCCCCTCTCAAGCTCTGCACCGGATTGACGGCCACCTGACGCGAGTTCTTTACTGTGCTGCACAACTGTGGGTCAACTTCACGCATCCTGTCATCTGCAAAGCAACGATGCACGACTAGTCTCTTCTCTTCCGCCGAGAAACCTCCCTGTAGAACCCGCATAATGTGGCTAACTATCCCTGAGGCCATGTAGGTGCACTTTCGATTTCGTGGATTCTGCACCGTAGAGTCACTGTCTTCGCAGTCATTTCCCACTTCGACTTCGGTCTCCACATCTTCCTGCACAATCTCATGGACGGAGTCTGGTCCGCGACCATGGTCACCCCCAGCCTCTTCCAGCAACCAATTATTCTCAGCGTCGTTTAAATCTACTGCAGGTTCCTCCCCTGAATTGGGCTGTGAATTCCCTTCATCACTTGCACTGCTGCCCAGTGGTATCCCCCCGGAGGGCCGTGCACGAGTTCTCCACGTCCTTCGGTGCTCCCTCTTCTGCGCAACCCTACAAGAGTTGCACCGACGTTTTTTACACCGACATTAGATGAACTCAACTTCTCGTGCTAGTCTTCTCGTGTCCCAGGATCCCGCGTTCAACACTGACTTACTCGCCCAACTCCAAGCCCACCCCGGGTGACCATTACCCTAACGGTCTTGACTGCGTTACCTCGGGTACGGAATAGCTCACCTCAACTCACGTTGGCGTTCCTGCTCTTCTGCCTCCAACGCTTCCTGCTCCCGACGCTGATCCCCTTCGAGCCGGAGTTCTCTCCGTACAGAAATTTCATTCCGCCGGTGTACATTTCTCTTGTTTCCCATGTGTAGAAATGAGCACCCCTTCACTAGTGCCGGTAGGTGTAAATTCCCTGCCACCGCACTTCAACATCAAACCATTTCAGATATCCTGAAGACACATATCCTGCGTAGCAAACGCAGAACTTAGAAGATATTCTGAAGACACATACCCTGCGTAGCAAACGAATTGTACCTGTGTACGCAAACGCAGAAGTTGTCGATGCTTAGTGCACTCACCAGCTACCATGCATCAAGACGCTACCAGTTTCCTTCCTTATCATCGCCTCTTCTTCGCTTGTCGATGCCTGCACTTCCGACCATGAAGTCATTGCTTCCAGAGTGTAACACGAAACCGTTGCACAGCAATGCTGCAACGAGGAATTTCCCGGTGACATTGCAACAGTCGCACTACTCAATCACAGTCTCCATAGGTATATGAGCGAGTCTTCCACAAGTTCTTTCTCAAACCCTAACACAGAATGCGCTGGAAATACTTTAACGCTGTTTATGACTTTGCGTACCTCAACATAACCAGGATACAAATCAGAACAGCTCGGTGTGCTGGAGCCGCAGTTGAAACGACCTTCACGCCGATCCTTCACTCCTCCAGCGCCACCCTTCATCTACCGATCGTAGCTTCCGAACTCGTTCCAAAATTTTATCCACGGCAGTTCTCACACACAGCGCATCTGATGGTACACGAACTTCTCACAGTGTACGATCTGGGCACACCGCTGGAATCCGTGATGTAGGTTCATGAACTTCTCGCGAAAGAAACGGCACTTGAAATTGCTGAACCCTAATTCACCCCAAACTCAGCCCAACCGGTCCACACCGGCATTTCAGCCTATCTGCAGTACAATCAAAGTGCATTTAGCTATCGGTAAGGTTCCTTCCCTAGGCAACCAGCACAATTCGGCGCCCCTTGTGGTTCCACTAGTTGCAACCAGCACGTCGCAATTCTGCCTTCCATCTTAATGAAACACTGACAGACATTGATTAACATCCGCATATTCTTAGGGCTTCACTACTTCAGAGCTCCCCTATGACGACAGTACTATCGCCTGCCAGCCTCACCTGCAGCCTCGAAAGAAGGACTGATCTCCAACCTGATCGGACAGTAATGAGGTTCCCTTCAAACGGCTCTGCTAACAATAGGGATGTGGCACTGCATAGAGCACTTGGAAATCAGTTGCACTTCCCTCACGCTGGATTTCAAGTGAAATGCCAAAAATAAAAATAAATATTTTTCACTTTTTTTTTTTCCGATAACTCGTAAACATGACGTGGAATTTCCATAAATCTTCGAATATCAAGATATCTTATGGGAGGACCCTCAGAAGTTTCGTGGAAAATAGTGACTGAAAACGTCCCAACGGTACTTCTCGCCCGTCCAAGGATGCGATCTCTTGTAATTGGTCTATTTCTAGAATCGGATTTCATAAACGGGTTCCCCGGCGAAATTAAAAGTGACTTTGCACATGTTGGTAAACCAATCTTTACACTTTTCGAAATGACTCTATTCACTTTGCCGGACTTTATGGTCTCCGTTTCCCTTCTCAAACCCAATGTCCTCTCCCACAAATTTGAGAAGTTCTAGCAAATCAAGTCTACTTTTGAAATCCAAAACTCATTCCCGATTCAACATAACCTACATCCCACTTTCTTTAGTGTTTACCGAATGGGCTGAAATTGTGGAGGAGCTAATCACTTTTGTGGTCCACTTTACCATGCTTCCCCCCCTCTAGCTCTTTAGTTAAAATTTTGGTCATATTTTAGTAATAAAATTTTGACTTTAACATATCAATATATGTTTTCGTTCTACTTAGTATTAAGGTCTATTTAGTATTTATATTATTTTAAATTGTAAACCTACTTAAAAAAATAGTAATTTTGGCCATGAATATCTTTTAATGGAAACATTAAAAATAATATTCAATTTAGGTTATCACTTTTTAGAGACACAAATTAGATTCTTTTGGTTTGAAACAACTAATATTTGTTTAAATTGTTCATTTTGATCAAGTAAAAGATCCTAAAATAGAAAGAAACAGAAAATCATGTTCTTCAGTACAATCAAGATGTTTATGTATAAAGACCTTTTTAAAAAATTTATAAAGACTTTTTGAATCCATTCAATGTTCATAGGTGTATCAATAAGGGCTTAATTTTATAATTTGCAAGCATCATTGTACACAATTTATGAAGTTATTCTATTGATAAAATAAAATATTTTCTAGTCTTCATAATATACTGTAGATCACATTTAGAAATGATGTTAAAATAAAATAAATTAATATTCCAAATGCTTGATCTTAGGGATTGTAGGTGAGTGAAAAATAACTTATTTTTCAACCAAATAAGTTAATAAAATTATTTTGAAAATATTTGAATATAATTGAATTTTTTTCCTAGATACATTATAAGTTTAGAAAAATTAAACCAAATTTGGTAAAATCTTACTTTATTATAATTAAAAATTGTATTTATTTGACACCTAAACTCAGTGCGCAATTATAAGTAGAACAATTTTTTATTTTTTATTTTTTTAAAAACACGTAACACTTTGGTATAACTATAAAAGGGCACAAAACAGCTGCCAAGGAACCAAGGGGGAAGCACAATAAAGTGAACCACAAAAGTGCTTATCTTTTTTCCAATTTCAGCCCCTTCTGTAAAGACTAGAGAAAGTGGGATTTACGTTATGTTGATGCAAAATTAAGTTTGGGATACGGAAAGTAGACTTGATCTTCTTCAACTTTCCAAAGTTGCGAGAAAAGATATTGAGTTTACAATGGAAAACGGAGACGTCAAAGTTAGGCAAAGTGAATGGTCGTCATTTGGAAAAGTGAACATAATAGTTTAGGGTTTTGTCCAAAATCATTTTTAATTTCGCGGTGCACTCTATATGTTTAAGAAGTATTCTAAAATAGTCAATTTATAAACTCATTGATTGAATTAGGGTTCCAAAAGTACCGCAAGGATACTTTGTAAGAGGGTCACTTCCGCGGTACTTTTTGTGCGTTTTTTTTCACCGAAC
This sequence comes from Ceratodon purpureus, assembly GCA_014871385.1. Classification (NCBI taxonomy): domain Eukaryota; kingdom Viridiplantae; phylum Streptophyta; class Bryopsida; order Pseudoditrichales; family Ditrichaceae; genus Ceratodon; species Ceratodon purpureus. The sequence continues at coordinate 7,426,030 of CM026432.1, read as the reverse complement.
ATTGTTTTTCAAATTGAAAAAAACATCCTCTAAAGACAATAGATGGCTCCAAATGACGAAATTAAGACTTTGGAAAATTCATTTTCATGAATTAGAACTAGTGGTCAAATTAAGTTTCAATTGAAGATGTTCTTTTTATGAAGATGTATATAGGATACCTTATGACACCCTAGAAAGTGACTAAAATGCTCAAAAACTACACCAAAATACTCAAAATCAACTTTGAGCCTTAAAAAACAGCACATTTCATATTCACTTGTTGGTGGTCACATTTTGCACTTTGTGGTCCACTTTATTGTGCTCTCCCCCACCAAAGGTCTCTGGACTTAAGGGGGGGAACCAACCATAATCCGAGAGCTAAACTAGGAACACCTCATGAGGCCGGGTGACAATCCAAGTAACCACGATGCCGGTGCGGTATCCCAGCAACAAAGGGAAAATACATCCTCAGGGCGTCGAAGCGACACAAGATCCGAGCTGCATCACGCGGGGGCGCTGCCGGAGAGCGCGCAGAGCTTTAAACCAGGCTGCTCGGCCCGCATCCACAAGTGCATCCCAGATCGCTTGCTGGAGGCGTGGCCCCGGCCAATCCTCAGCAGCAAAGACACGCGCATTGCGCGCAATCCATGATTGCTAGAGCACCGCACCGCGGAGCACGGACCAAACATGGCGCTGCTTGCGAAATGCCTGAGGCCAGGGGATACCAAACAAACAGACCCGCCAATGTAAGCGGGGAACTGGACCTGCGCCTGAGTCGCGAAGGCGAAGGAAAATAGACTGTGCATATCCCCACAAGCCGAACACCCGTGGGCACTCATAGAAACGATGGAAAAGATATTCCACACCTCCGCGGGGACAGACGGGGCAAACTACCAAAATGGCTGAGGAAGCACGATGCCGCCAAATGTTGACCGCTACTGCCTTGTGAATCACTGACCATAAGAATGCACTCTCCTTTCGGGGGCGAGCGGGAGTCCAGGTCTCCTTCCAATCGGGAAGAAACCTGGCCGGGACTAGGGCCGGTCCCCATTTAGTGGCGATGGAAGGGTTTAGGGTGGTGCGGGAATTAGAACAACTTTTTTAGGTACCCAATCGGACCGTTACGGTGCCCCCACACTATTGTCAATTTTCAATTTGGATGAATAAAAATCCTTTACAATTTACTATTCAGAAAATGTCGAAATTGCTAATGGGAAGGGTCTTTCTTTTTACTGCCCTGCCAGCACGCGATTGCGGGATGTCTGCTTCTGCTGGCAGGACGTGTGAACAGAGCCTGAGTTTCACCAAGATGCACAGCAACGCTGTGAGTATTGTAGATGTTTACTACCACGTCAGACTGTAGGGTTGTGTATCCGGCATGTGGGATGCCGGTTGGGTCCAAGTGTCATCCCCCGTGGAATAGTATATCTTTACTTTGCTGCAGTCTTTGGGTTTATTCAAAGACATGTGTTCCCTGCTGTTCCGGGCTTCTACTTATGCGATTAGCTGCACTGGATACTAGCAATATGTATGGGATTATTTCAACATGGTCATTAGTGCTAATGGAACACGTCAGTGCAGATTCACTCATTCTGACTCAACGACATTGCAATATCTTGTGGCTACACTTGTACTAGAGTTCCACTATGTTAGTCCGGACTCTGTTGCTACATGCGATCATGTTCTCAATCAAAGGATTCTTCGCATACCTTCACACGATGTTGTCTCAAACCTAATTCAAGCTGCAGAGCACACCATGTAGCTCTATCTTCCTCAAACCTTCTGCCCATTGTCACTGAGAAAACCACAACCTGATAACTTAAACTTGTGACTAAAGTCATTTTTCACCCTCACTCCGCAAATGGTGATACAAAACGTACATACTGAGTCCCTTCACTTGCAAAACAATCTTTGCATTGATCATTGGTTTCATTGCGAACCTAGTTAAGCAACTCTTCTCCTGCATCCGGAGGGAAATCGATGACCATGTCTAACTAAGCTTTTCAGTGTTCACTCTCCACCATCAATAGTCCAGGATATCAAAGAGAATTTGAAGTCTCAAATTGTGCAAAAACTGTAGTGGCTACGATTAGTCAACCTGATCTCAAGTCCCGCTGTTGATGGGCTCACTGTTCCTTGAACAAGCAGTGTTTGGTTCTCTATGCAAAGTGGCCAATTCCACGAGTGTGTTGGCTTAGATTCAAGCTTCAACATCTTAGCTGATATGTAGTGGAAGTTCATGCCGTGTAGGCTGCATGGTTAGGCTTTGCGGAGGGTGTGCAGATGGAGCGCACCAAGGCACCGAAGGCAGTGCTCACTGGAGCAGAATGGGAAGATCTAGTGGAGCTTCAGGAGTTTGTCCAGACAGCTTCAGAAGCAGATTTGGGCGCTGTGTGCTCAAGCGCTTGCATCTGTACCACCAGCGATTCCATTTCGGGGAAGTTCACAACGATGCGTATCGATCTGCCTGACACCCAGATAAGCATGTCTTTTAGATTTGGATCCCACGATGCAATCTTGTTAGTCTTCCAGGCGATAGTGAGTTCTCCCACATTGACAGACTTGGCGATCGTAATTTTGGGTAGCATCGTGGAGGAAGTGTTCGCCGTCGTGGGCACAAGCCGCAGACTCTCCACCTTGGATATCATTTGCACGGATGTATCCGACCACGTGAAGGCCATCGCTCGCTGCTTCTCCGGGAACACTGTTCTTAGGTCGTGTACTCTGCGGTTGCGTCCCTGTGATGGTCGTTGCCATCCACTGCAGGCAATCCTAGGTCCTTTCACGACCACGGTGGAGAGCGAAGCGAATGTGGGCCTTAGAAATCTGGTGCTCATCTCTACCCAAGAGGACAATGGATGTTGGTTATGCCAGGAAGCCATAGCCGCATTGGTCACGCGCAATATGACATTGGAGAAGCTGGAGGTGGGTGATCACGTATTTCCGAATCGGGGAAAATCTCACTTCGACAGAGTCGGCATTATGGCGCGTGCTGTGGGGTGCAACCCAACATTGAAGGAAATCAGGTTTCAATGCTCCGTTGCAGAATTCAAGGAGCTTGTGCTTCGTCTGGTGCCAAATGCGGATGGTCGTCAAGCCAACACTACTCTCTCTACACTCAAACTTTCTCTCATAAATGGTGAAACTGCCCTTGATTGCCTGACTGAGGTGGCGAGATTGGTGGAATCGAATACCACCTTGAAGCATGTGCAAGTATCTCAAGATGGGTGGAGTCTTCCGGAATCGCCTGTCCCCCGCTCTTCACATGAATTTTGGAAACAAATTAGTAAAATTGAAAGGCAAAACCGAGAGGATCAGATTCAGGGTGGAACTGATTTAGAATTGAGGCTGCGAGGTGAGCTTGAGCGGATTCGCACCAATGAGTTGCAACGAAACGCAAGGTTGGAATCTCTGAGAGTAGGATTGTGGAAGCTAATTCGAGTGGATGATGGCCATGACTGGCAGATGACATACGAAGGTTCATGCTTGCAGCCGCGGAGAGGTGAGTGTCCATCTGCTGTGATCATCTCAGAGAATGCATTTTGGGGACATATGTGGAGAGAGTGGAGATTTTGAACTACTCCTAATGTTAAGGGCACGTTACTTGGTGTCTTGCAGAATACGTCGTGGAAGTGAAGACGAGCTAGCGGTGGAGTTGAGCATTTCGAACAACCGTCCTAGACGAGCGTGTCTGCATATCCAACGCCATCTCGTACCGTCTAAATACCACAGCTGGTGCATGTAGTACTAGACCCAGTACCGCCCATGGCACCACATCTGGTGTCGCAGATTACATGGTCATTCTGATAGAGGGTGGAGGCGACGGCGGAGGTGGATGAACTCAACATTGGCAGGAAACCTAAATCAGCCATGGTGAAATGGTATTTGAAAAACTTTTGTAGTGCAGGACTATTCAAAAAAATGCTTCTCCTGAACTGATATTCGTCACTGACAACAGGGCTCGGTTCATTCGATTAGGTCACTTCATTGCTGAGAGGTTCTGAAGTGTAGTTACTGTACATACATCTATACAAGGCAAATTGGTTTGTGTTGCTGATTTACCGAGTTTTGAACATTGGAATCCTGGGAGTCTTCCTAGAGGCGTCTCCGACAGTCAGACCTAAATCTCAGTCTCTCATTCGATAAAAAGTAGAGCAATACTGAGAGGACCTGGCGTGTTGTTGATTTCTTAATGCGAATGGTGTTCACCATCCTCCGCGCAAGCTGCAGCCTTTCATCATTATACATCACGTTTGAAGGCTAAATTTTGAAAACCTCGATGTCCAAACCACGTTGAGACCTTCGCTCGCTACTTGTCCGCAAATTCTGTTCTGAGGTACTCGTGCACTCTAAAAATGCATCTCTGTAATGGCAGTTGCCATCCCCTGAAGAAAGTTCTGGGTCCTTTGATGGCCACGATGCAGAGCGAAGCAGAGCCAATGTGGGACTGAAAGAGCTGAAGCTCAGCTCCACGAAAGAGGACGTTGGAGCGAGGGACTTCTCATGAAGCCATAGTCAACATGGTGGCGCGCAACACATTATAGGAGCTGGAAATGAGCAACTACATACTCTTAGAAGGTGAGAATCACAATACCAGAGACATAATGGCGAGGGTTGTGGAGAGCAATCCTACATTGAAGGAAATTACGTTTAAATAAACTTACTGTCCCGTTGCAGAGTTGAAAATTTGGTTAGTGCCGATCTACTCCATGAATGAATTTCTTCCGAAGATGTTTAGAGTGGATATATTGAATGACCCTTACATGAGTGCACGTAGGTGACTGTCTTGCAGAATGTGTAGTGAAAGTAAAGCTCAGAAAGAACTTGAGCAGACTTTCATTTTGTAAAGTGAAGGCCAAGGAGGACTTTGTATGCATCTGGGAGAGTCCGAAGCGAAAGTAATTACCTCCAATAAACCCAAGTCGAATTCATGGACACTTGACGATTCTAGATTATATGAAGTGCTTGCTGCAAACTGATACGTATTGACCATCTACGATATTACTGCTTCATTCGACTCGTTCAGTGTGCAATAACATCATCGGACACCCGTGTGCAAATGGTTCTTATAGAAGTTATCAGATACTTATTTGGTCCATCTCTAGAAAAGCCCTGTATTCACAAAACCATAACAGTGTACAGAACTGAATCGATTGAAGATCAATCAATGATTTCATAACTTTTAGATCTTCTACATGTCTGAATGCCTTCCAAAGCTAGATGCTAGAAATACAATTCAACCAGAGACCCATGTACTTCTCTATGACAAATCCAGGCTGCATATTCCAATGCATTCCAACAACTAGTCATGATACCTCAGATAATAAATTATGTACAAAAAACAGTTCTAAATTTTGGTACAAATGTCAATGAGTTGGCACAAAGCTTGTCCAAAGACAAATCTGTGCAATTCAAACCTGTTCCCTAATATCACAGCTTGCTCTGTTCCTGATGCGCGGCTCTCTCAGTATCTTTGGCGAGTGCAAATGCTTCAAACCTTCTTCACATAAAAACAGTCGTCCCAATCCACGGTCACCATAATATAAGTCTCCCACTCATCTCTCTCAGATACACATTCCCCAACAACTAACCCAGGAGAATAGCTGCCAGCGTCTGAGATCACCAGAACAAGCAAGGCGGCTATCAAAGCACAAATCAAACATAACACCATCCCACAACAATAAAAATGAAAACAAATATCACTACACGCACCATTCACCTGGCAGATCCATCGACATGAGGGGCAATTGGTAAATATCCTTCTGCACTGTAAATCTATTCCAATTTCATTATTATAACTGGTCAAAGCCAGATGGACGAACACCCTCCAACAAGGTCCATTCCGTTTGGACTGGGAGGTAACACCACCAAGTAACATCATTCACTAATTCCACCACATGAGCCTCACTCATGATCGACGTGGTTCACGTAACCAACTTATCAGTACAACCAACTCTGTCTGCATCCGGAGGGGGCTTCGGTGAGGTCGATGACATCGTCAAACCAACTCTTCACCACACAGCACCACACCTCCGCATGAGCGGTCGATTCACAGCGTTGCACCTCACCTCCATATTGCAACTCATCTTCTGCGCTGATGCAAGGCCTAATGCACCAACGATGACCCCAGTACTTCTTTACCAACACGTCCGCCACTGCGGGCAACCACTTCGGTCCCCCTCAAGGCAGCGGTTGCACGACCACTGATCTAAATATCTAACTTGATCTAATCTAACAGTCTACATTCAAATCCTCTAGATGCATCAACTCTTCACTCACGACCAGCTGCAAATACAATAAAAAACACATTCGCAGGCTCGCCTGAGGAGGTTGCAAACTCTTCTTCTCCCTAAGTACTGATAACCCGGATTCCTCATGACGGACGAAGGGCTGCTGCTCGCGCAGCCTCTCCATGAGCCATCAGCAGATTTCTTTTGCAACAGTCATCGTACAATCGACTCGCTTCGCATGATCGACCGCGACGGCGAATCCCTCCAGATGTAATCTCCTACAGCTTGAGCGGGCCCGCGCCCCGGGTCATGGCGGGCACCATGCTCCCGGGCCGCGACGACGTGCTGAACGCCTTCGCGTACACCCCCGCCGACGTCGCCTTGGCGCCCGACCCCGTGAAGAAGGCGCCCTTCAGGAACACGTCGCCGCTCGATGCCCAGTCCCACGTCTTCCACCCGCCGAACGTCGGCCCCGCGTCGTCGATGCGCTTGGTGACCTCCTTCTTGCCGCTCGGGTTGAACAGGTTGCCCTGGCTCAGGATGGTCGGGTCCTCGCTGCCGCCGATCGCGTAGATCGACCACCCCGCCGAGTAGTCGTTGTTCAGGATGTGGAACGTCCCGAACCGGCACCGCGGCAACCGCTGGATCAGCCCGCCCCCGAACTTGTTGAACGCCACCGTCGCCCTCATGTTGCGGTCCATGGTGTGCATCGGGTTGGCGCCGAACAGCATCACCTTGTTGTGGTTCTCGAACAGGCAGTTGGACACCGTGATCATGGTCGACCCCCGGGTCGCATCCAGCAGCCCGTCCGTCGCCTTGGCCAGGTAACAGTGGTCCACCCACACGTCGTGCGAGCCCAGAATGTGGATCCCGTCGCCGTCCGTCTTGCCGCGCCGGATCACCTTCATGGGCGACGCGCGGATGACGCTGGGGCCCGACGGCTTGATGTCGTGGATGTGGAGCCCGTGCAGGATGACGTTGTTGGTGTTCTGGATGGTGATCTGCGACGTGCCCGTGATGTGCACCTCGGCGCCGCGCCCGTCGAGGGTCTTGAACGCCGTGACCCAGAGCTCGCCCTTGAGCTGGATGGTCATGCTCTTGGCGAAGATGATCCACAGCGGCCCATTGCGCGTCACGCCGTAGCGGAGCGTCCCAGGCTGTGGGTTCTGGAGGTCGTCGCCGTTGTTGGTCACGGTGTAGATGGGCCCGTTCTTGCCGCCGATGGCGTTGCGGCCGAAGCCGATGGCGCAGCTGGCGAGCGCCTGGCGATGGCTGCGCCAGTTCGGGTCGCAGCGCCAGCAGTCGTCGATGGGGTTGCCGGTGCCGCACCCGCCCATGGCCGCGGCCAGCGACGCCAGCGTCGCGTCCACGCTGGTGTCGTTCACCACGTCCGTGGAAGACAGGCTCAGCCCACTGCCGCACATCCACAACACAGTCGTGTCAACACGTGACATACATGTGTGGATTGAGACTAGATAAATCAGCAGAGTTGGGGGTGAGCAGAGTGGCCACATTGTGCAGAGCAGTCAACGTGGTGCATTCAGTGTAATCCGTGACCAGCCGTGCAAGCAAGGAACTCTAAATTATGCGGATCTGGTGGAATGCTTACTCGTCGTTGGCGCGGTAGACGGTGTCGGCATTGGACGTGTCGAAGAACACCTCGTCGTTCTCGTACGCAGACTGCGAGTACACCACCTCCGTGTTGGCCTCGAGCGCGGAGTCGTCAGCGAAGCTGGCGCTGGTGTCTTGAGTGGTGACCGTCTCAGGCGAGTCGACGAACGTGTCCAGGGGCAGCTCGGCCTCCGTGGTCGCGAAGGAGGAGTCGTAGTTGTAGGTGCTCTGGCGCGTCGAGCCGGAGTCGGTGTCGCGGGTGGCAAACGTCTCGGCGTCCCAGGTGGTCTCCGGAGTCGGGTCAGATTCTGTGGCGAAGGAGTCCGTAGCGAAGGAGTCCGTGGCAAAGCTGGGCGTGTCGGCATCGGGAGAGAGGTCTTGGGGGTCGAACTCCTCGTAGGCGCCGTTGGTGGGCACAAACTCCTGGGTGTCGAAGTCGCCTGGCATGGACCTCGCGTGGATGGTCGTCCACTGCGATGCGAGCATGATCGCCACGAAGACTGGCACAAGCGTCGGCGTCGCCATTTTGATTGCCATGTCAACTCTGCTCTTCTTCTGGTTTGTGGCGCTGCGTATTCAGAAGGACCTGAAACCTGCATTTTGATTTGGATACATCATTCTCCATTCAGTATTGATCGAAGGTGAATTGTTCCGAAGTGAAAGCAAATGAGCTACATCTTAATATACTAGTATATAGTATATCATGTGAAGGAGGCTGCAAGTACACGTCAATCATCTGTATCATCCACAGGTCTAAAGGGAACTCGATACTGGAGCTGGGATGCAGTTATCGGATCATCTGGAGAATTATCGATGGGAAACTACAATAGTTGCTGGAAAAACACATCTTGAGAATTATCGATGCAAAATGAATACGGCAATGCATGTTGAAGGTGGCCATACCAGAACTGAGGAGCGAAAACTTGGGACCGTCTTAGTTCGTGTTCATCATCCCTGCAGGCTAAAGTTGTGTAATGCTCCAAGCATGTGGAAGATAGAAATTTTGCTGACGCTAAGGATTAGAGTATTGCGGCAGAGAAATACTGTCCCTTAGTCAGCTTCGGGATATGTCTCTGAAGGAGATGAGGAATGCGATTAGCAATTGATGCTCTAAAATGTGAGTGTTATATAGAGACTCGCCTGGCAACGAATATCTGAGATGCTCTCGAACTGTTACAACTTCCAGGTTCACCCCGGAGGTGGCTGCGGGATCCGATTTTAGTGGGGATCCCTGTGCACCCCAGTTACAGCAGCGCCGAGCTTGATTGATAATCATTTTCCCCTTTTTCCGATTCCTGTTCCAGATGCCCTAGTTACGGTGCCTAACTTATGCCTTTTCCTACTTATTTCAGTTTGGCGTTCATATCGTTCAGAGGGGACGTCAGTCGTTGATTGTGAGTTTGATCTGTTTGTAACAATTTTCACATCAATTACCTAAAATTGTCCAAGTTTACTAATTTTGTTTCTTGTGTATCTCAGACAATGTCAATACGTTAGAAGTCAAACAGATTGATCAAACCTTGTTGAGCATGATAGCTTCTCTGCTGAAGGTAGTCCTCTGCTGATTGGCGCCATTTCCTAAACTCCAAGTTTTAACTTCATCAATTGGAGTTAAATTCACTGCTGAAGTAATCAAACTTAACCACGCTGACTTTCTCATATCAAGGTTTCACTCACCTAGTTTAATTATTTTAATCTCTCCCTTTGACCCATGTAATCCCACCTGAGGATGGCAACAATACGGCAAAGTTGAGGACAATCGTAACGGGCAAAGAACTTGCCGCTTATGCCTTCCACCCTACAAATTTGCTACTTTGGTGGGAGAATGAGAAGTGACGAATATACATGATGGGCATTGTGGTGTGGCAAGAGCGCCAATAGCACCGACTCCATCAATGCACAGAGATTGCCCTGCTTCTGATGCAAGGGCCACACCGGACCAGCCAACCAGCCATGGTACATTGATACCCCTGCAGCCACTCTAGCCGCTCCAGCCAACTGCTATCACCTTTTAAAATCCACGAAACTAACCGGTTGTTTTTTATCCTGGCTAGACTGCCTAGCAGGTCCGGTGCGGCAATAAACTTCACTCGACGAGGGCCCCCAACCAGGGCTCCCATCGGAGGGGCAAAAAGCCCTCTATAATTTGCTTATTGCACAAATAAAATTAATATTTAAAAAAAAAAAAAAAAAAACAGAACTATCTAAAATTAATGTAGTGGGTCTCACTATACGAATTTGGGGTCCCTGGTTCTGTTAAAAATATAAAATTTACTTAAATAAGGCCGCATGCACCTAAAAATAGAATCAGGGAGGAGATGAGTTGAGGTTTATTGTCCGGAGGTCCGGTGTGGTTCTTGTATGATACTTAACCCCTAATTATCCTTAAAATCCAAAATGGATTTTTGCAATTTTAAGCAGCGTAGATGGGGAGGTTAAAAGTAATATTTTTTTTCAATATTTTTAGTGGGTGCTCCCTTTTCGGTAAGGTCTATGTAGTAAAAAAATTGAAGCCAAATTCCAATTTTAGAACCTTCAACTAGAAATGTTAGGATTCAAGTCCAAAACGGGTAGTCTAAAATTAGGTCTTTAAAAAAAAAAAAAATTGAAATATGTTCATAATCAAATCACTACTCAAATTCCATAGTCACCCAAGTCAAAAAGTTTACCAATTTTACAAGGGCAGCTTCCAAAACTTACAAAGACAAGCTTCAAAGTTTTAGTAATTTTTGAATTTTTCCAAGTTAAAAATTTGTCAGAATTTGAGATTTTTGAATTTCTTAAAAAAAAAAAATTTCTGAAAATCACAAATTTATAAAGGTATCTACTCACCGTTCACTTTTTCCTTAGCTCACAAATTGTTTTTGTAATGCATGCTTTACTATTTTGTCAATTTTATATCTTCTTTTAGAAAATAATTTGCATGAAGGTCAAAAAAGCGTTTTGAGTCCCTAAAATTTTGCATGAGCATACCTAACCTAGTTAGCTATATGGAAAAAAAATATGACCAAAATGTTTGAGGTAACAATCTTCAAGTCTCCCTTCAAACCGTGGAAGCAATACCTCTCGAGCAATGCCCAAAATTTTTTTTGCACAAACTTTGAATGTTACGATTTTGAAAACGATAATCATTCATTGGTCAGTTTTTGGAATAGAACTGCAAATAGGCTTAGATTCAAGATCTTACGGTTGAAAGTTTTTATTAAGTTTCAATAAATTGTTTACACCCTTGGAAATGCATAGAGGTAAAAAATTGCAGTTTTGAGGTTTCAAGCTTCCAAGAACACGAGTAAAGTTCGGGGTTAAGTCTGATACTTGAGTTCATTCAATCTGCTAGAGAAGCTCAAACTGTAGGAAACATATTGTAAAATTAATAGGCATACACTAGTAAGTTTAACTTGAGTGCGAACGATAGTTCATTTTCATTTGAAATCCAAATCATGTAACCCTTCTTTGCCTTTCTCCACTCTTTCACAATTTTTCCCTGCTCCCTCAGTGCATCTCTTCCAAACCCTAGATTGGGAGTCAAGCAACATTGAATTACTATATGTAGTTTTTTTTTTAAAGTCTTGATATATGCCAGCTTCCTGGCTACAGGGTATCACGTCCGCTGGACCTTTCAGCACCCCGTCGAGGGGGCCTTGGTAGTTTGTGACGTGTTAGGTGGCTTGACTTTCTCGTAGGTTTTTAGCTCACGCTCCCTGGTTCTGGTTCTTTGGTTCTCCACCAGCTGGCTCTTTCCGGGTTGGCTTGGTTCACATTGGTGTGTTTGTTTCGTTTTACAGTGGAATAAAGGCTCCATTTGTTTCCAAAAAAAATAAAAAATATTGCCATTTTGTTTTAATAAACTTCAAACGAGCGCGAGATCTTGACACTGTTGTATCAATGTTGCAGTACGTAGAGAATAAAAGAAAATGAAGGAGGATCCAATGTCTCCGCGAGTCAAGTCGAGACGTGCAGTGGTAGTTACGGTACGTCAGAAGCCACTCTCGAAGTGGCTATTTCGCTATGGGAAGTTGGAATCCACTGCCCAGCTTGTTGAAGGGAGAAGATGGTGGAATACTGTGAGGGATGAAGAATATACACTTCGACCTCATACACTTCTCCAAGACAAGGGTTCAGATGAAAACGGTGACCGCTGAAAATTTACGTGACAGGTGCTCGAAAAATTGAAAGTTCTGGTTGGAACAGCTCGTTTTCAAATATTAGTGCTTTCTGTACTTCAGGTTTTATGCCTCATTCATGCTCATTCGTTAACCTCGCGTTTCTAGTTCTAACGAAAGCTCCGGTATTCACTGTGAGCTTCCGAGAAAAGACTTGGGAATGATTGTAGCTTGATCAGATGTGGTGACAAAAAGCTGCTACACATGATCTGGCGGGTTGAGTGCTGGGTGAGGGTGACTACCTGCGGAGTTGATCCAGGAAACTGAGAATTAACTTAACTGTTGGTAGTTCGGCCTCCCCCGCTCTGCTCTATTCCAGGTGCTAACGTAAATTTTTCCTCTGGCCAAATTCTCGACGTCGACGTTCCATGGAATATGATCGAAACGCCTGGCTGGGGCCAAGCCCTTGTTTTGCGCCTTTTTAGCAATGAAGTTCCTTGGTCTGTTTCATACAAGAAGGGAAGCGAAGAATATGATCGGAACATCTGATGAAGTATTTGTCAACAGAAATTTGGAAAAATCCGTAAGTCTGTTGTATTCTTGAATAAACCTCCTGAGAGTCGGATACACTGACGATAAGTTATCTTGAGAGGTTTAAAAATCCTGAGGAAGTTGATTGGCCGGCTAAACGTGTCAGAGGGATTCTGAAGATGGTTTTAGGTTCGTATGCATCGAATTATAGCGCCCGCGATTTCCATTTTAAGCTGGGTCGGCTAAATTCTTAGCTAACTCCCTAGATCAAAGATAACTCGATTTAGTTATATGAAATCAGTTCTGACTAAATTAGCAGATTTCCTGAAGTTTGGCCAAAGTGGTCCCAAATTTTCGACTTTGGCCCCTCAACTGGCCTTCCATGGTGTTTCAAGCCTCATGTTTCCTTGCTCCCGCTTTCGGTGACCGCATTAAATTTGGCAAAGCTCATTAAGATTCATTCATGTGAGATCCAATGTACTTTTAAGCTATAATACTTAACATATTTTGGAGGCAAACCTGAACCACAATTCGATTTAAACTTTGCTGAGTTTTGACTGAGTGAATATGATTCACCAACCAGGCCCATAGGTGTCTTGTGTTATGTAAATTAAGACTGGTGAACTATGCCTTGCTATAGGCAGAGGACGGTGTGCAGCAGACGATCTCTGCAACTTCATATTGTCAACAGTTCGTATGTCATCGACTTCGGAGGCATGTGACAAGTTGCCTACAATTTGCAATATCATATCTAGCTTTGCCCTGTATACATGTTGAGCGTATGGTTTGCAACGCCCCTCTCAAGCTCTGCACCGGATTGACGGCCACTTGACGCGAGTTCTTTACTGTGCTGCACAACTGTGGGTCAACTTCACGCATCCTGTCATCTGCAAAGCAACGATGCACGACTAGTCTCTTCTCTTCCGCCGAGAAACCTCCCTGTAGAACCCGCATAATGTGGCTAACTATCCCTGAGTGTCATGATTCAGGAACTATCAACACTCCAATATTCAGATCGAACACAAGTATAACCCTCAGACTGGAAACAGATCATTATTGATAATATGTTGCGTGAGAGACAAAGCTCCTCTCACTGGCTATATAGGTTTCAATGTAACCGCTGCCTGCATGGCTGGACCGTAACTGTTTCTGCTCCCCCTTCCTTCGAGACTGCTATCACTAATCGTCCAGCTGTTACGAACTATTCGTAACATTACCCCCTCCTATAAGTCTGAGACTGTGACCCGGGTGCTCCAGGGTAACGGAGATGGAACAGTCTGACTAATTCAGGTGCATTTTTTAAATTTCGAGCTGGTTCCCATGAGTTCTGCTCAGGACCATAACCTTCCCACGCCACCAGATATTGTAGTTTGTGTCCTCTTCCTGCGTATCTGGAAGCTAAAATGTCATGAACCTCCCATTCGATGTTACCTTCGGGGGTAATAATAGGCGGTGGAGCTGACTTGTGATGACGTCCTGGAATTGTATCCGGTCGATATTTCTCAAGTAGGGAGACGTGAAACACATTATGGATTCGCAGTGTCTTTGGAAGTTGTAGCCGGTAAGCCAAGTTGGAAATTTTAGCGGTGATCCGGAATGGACCTAAAAATTTCGGAGCCAGTTTTAGTGATGGTACTGCAAGAGGAATATTATCTCTTCGCAGGAGCACCTTATCGCCCACCTGGAAGTTGGGATGGGTTTGATGTCGATGGTTGTATTGTTGAGCAGCTCGTTCTCCAGCTAGTTTAATCAATGACTTTATTTCTGTATGTACTTCCTGTAGATGCCGGATTCTGTCTTCCGCTGCCGGAATTGTGGATGCAGTAGAATTCTTAAAGGACAGCCTTGGGTGATAGCCATAAGTAGCGTAGAATGGAGATATTCCTATGGCTGAATGGATCGTATTATTATAAGCAAATTCTGCAATTGGAAGGAGATCTGACCAGTCGTCTTGTTGCCGAGATGTAAATATTCGTAAAATTTGCTCTAAGAATTGGTTTACTCTTTCTGTTTGTCCATCAAACTGCGGGTGAAAAGCTGTAGTCAGGGAAGGCTGAATACGCAATAGTTCACATAGGCGTTTCATGAATTTAGAAACAAACACCGAGCCTCGGTCGGATATTATTTCATCAGGAAGTCCGTGGTGTTTCCAAATATTGTGGAGGTACAATGTGGCTGTTCCGTCAGAGTCAATAGTCTTGCAAGTAGGGATAAAATGTGCTAATTTCGTATTTTTGTCCACCACTACAAGAATTGAGTCAAAACCATTGCTGACTGGAAGTTTAACTATGAAGTCGACAGAGATTCGTTTCCATGGTGTCTCAGCTGCAGGAATGGGCTGTAATAACCCATATCGAGGGTGTCGAGGAGGCTTTGAGCGTTGACAGAGATCACAGCCATCTACATATTGATGGATGTAGCGAGTCATATTTGGCCAGTAAAACATTCTGGCTACTAATTCCAATGTTTTTGCTCGTCCAGGGTGCCCTGCAGCTGGGGCGTCATGTCGGGAACGAAGTATCTGGAGGCGCAAGACGTCATTGTCGGGGACGATCATGGCATCACGGTAATATAAAATACCATCACAGAAACGGTAATCAGGAAAGCGTCCTCGTGTTGATGATGAAGCCTGATGAGAATGTGGATTCTGATTAAAGAATGCTAAGATGGGTTGAAGGGTCGGGTCTGTAGCGGTTTCAGACTTAATATGCTCCATGATTTTATTATCATTCCATATGAGTTCCGTGGATTCTAATACAGCCAATTTCAATAGTGGCTTTGAAGTGTCAACAGAATCAGCTTGAAGTCGAGTGCGTCGAGAAAGCATATCCGCCCTTCCATTTAGTGATCCAGATCGGTGTTGAATGACAAAGTTGAAACCGGAGAGAAATTCAGACCATCTGGCTTGACGACGATTGAGTTGTTCTGTAGTTAAAAATTGTTCGAGATTCTTATGATCCGAAATAACCATGATTTGATGTGGTGATCCTTCTAAATATACTCTCCACTCTTGGAAGGCAAGGACAATACTAAGCAATTCCTTGTCATAAATATCATATTGTTGTTCAGCTGGAGACATTTTGGAACTCCTATATGCACACGGGTGTAAAAACCCGTCATCGGCTTGTTGTGATAGAATTCCTCCTGTAGCAGTATCTGAAGCATCAGTTTCGATTATAAAAGGTTGGTCGAATTTAGGATGAATCAAAATTGGAGCACGAAGAAAACGGGAACGCAGGTCCTCGAAAGCCGCCTGTGCTTCTTGAGACCAGTAAAAACGCTGACCTTTACGAGTGAGGGTTGTGAGGGGTACAGCAATGCGAGAGTAATCGTGAATGAAGCGTCGATAAAAATTTGAGAAACCCAAGAATGCTTGGACTTCTTTTACTGTTGTTGGAGCTGGCCAGTCTTGAATTGCCTGAATCTTATCTGAGCACATTTCTATTCCCTTGTTGGACACAACCATACCAAGAAATTCCACTGAGTTTTTGTGAAATTCGCATTTTGAAGCTTTGACGTAAAGACCATGTTGTTGCAGCCGTGTAAGAACCTCTCGGACTAGTCGTCGGTGTGTGTCCATATCAGTCGAAAATATGAGTATATCATCGAGGTAAATCACTACTGATATATCCAATAAGTCATTAAATATGCTTTGCATGTGGGCTTGAAACTGAGCTGGAGCGTTTGTCAATCCAAATGGCATCACGAGATATTCGAAAAGACCGTATCGTGTTTTGAAAGCGGTTTTAAATTCATGCCCGGAGGCTATGCGTACCCGATGATATGCTTGCCTGATATCAAGTTTTGTAAAAAATTTAGCCTCTGCTAGTCGATCAATTAATTCAGGAATCAAAGGTAGCGGATACCTGTTTTTTATAGTGACTTTATTCAAGTTGCGATAATCAATACAAACGCGAATGGATCCGTCTTTCTTTTTTGCAAATACTACTGGGGCTGATACTGAAGAGTGAGACCTTCGGATCCAGCCTTTTTGTAAATTTTCTTCGAGATATCGTCGTAGTTTCTCAAGCTCAACAGACGACATTGGCCGTAGACCTGTGTTTCGGGGTTCTTCACCTTCCTTAAAATGAATTTGCATGTCCGACTTTCCATGTTCTGGTAACTGATTCGATGCCGTCTCACTAAATGCTTCATGGAGATCTGCATATTCGGTTGGAATCTTTCCGTCGAGTTCCTGCTTGGCTAACTCAAAAATCTCTAGCTGATACACATCAGAACTCTGTTGCAACTGATGGAATTCTGATGCTGAGATGATATCATACTTTGGTGTAAAAGGTTCGGTGAGTGAGAGATTCTTCTTACTATGAGAAGATGTAGCTTTCAGCCAATCGTTACGTTGGCTTTCATTGGTGGTGGACTGAGGTCGGTCCCCGCCTTTCCTGTCATTTGTTCCTGTGAGTCTTGAAGCGTCTCTCAACTTAGAGAAGCAGCTTTCCTGGCAATATGCCGAATCAAACCGTACTTGTTTCTTTGACCAAACAATACTTGGATCATGACGTATTAGCCATGGGGTACCGAGAATGCATGAATAACGCCCCGTGTTAGTTATATCAGCAACCAATAATTCCTGATGATCTTTTATTTCTAATTTAAATGTAGCCTCATGTGTGATGAGTCCTGAGTTAATAATTCTTCCATCGATGACGCGGACTTCCCTGGGAATTTTCTTTAGTCGTATTGTTGCTCCACACTTTTGTGCAAATTTGGGATTCATGAATACTCCTGTGGCTCCGGAGTCGACCAGGGCAATAGTCTTTGAACTATTAATGGAAACTTGTAATGCCAAGTGGGCTTCTGGGTCAATGGTAGCCCTTAGGTATAATGCTTTTGTTTCTGCAGATCTTGATGTGCCCGGGTACTGAACCGATGTGGTCAGTCCCGGGTCTGTTCTTCCCCCGACCCACGGATCTCATTTTCCATAGATGCTGCTAACGTCAGTGGCTTGGAAGGGTTAAGAGGGCATTTTGATCGAATATGTCCCACCTGTCCACAGCCCCAACACTTGCCTTGCCGCTGATAATCCAAACGCTCAGCGGCCGTTTTCGCCAATGCTGTAGTTGTTCCACGTATTGCATCAATTTCCATCGGTGTTGGTGTCGAAACAATAGTGGTCGTCGAAGCTCGTCCAAGATGATTGGACGTCTTGTAAGTTGGTGGAAGGCGGTGTTGACGCCGAATCCATAATCTGTCGTCAATCCTCGACGCCATTGCCATCCATTCAGTTAATCCTCGTGGTTGGTTTTCTGCAGCTGCAATCGAGTCTAACACTTCATCTTTTAGTCCACTTCGAAAACGTGCTACCAGACTTGGTTCGTTCCAATCGACTTGGGATGCATGCTCGTTGAATGCTGAAATATAGGTGGCCACGGATCCAGCTTGTCGAATCTTACTGAGACGATCCTCAGCACTACTCTTTCGATCCATGTCTCCATACACTGCAATTACTGCCTCTCGGAAAGCCTGATAGTTAATCAGTAACGCATGAGGACGACCCTCATCCAGAGCTTGTAGAATTGGCATTGCCCAATTCTGTGCGGCTCCTATCATATAGGAAAGTGCAAAAGCGACCTTATCCTCGTCACCTTGATACATTCCTGGTTTGCTTCGGAAGACAAGTCGTAATTGCGCAAACCACTTATACACCTCATTGCCTTTTTTACCAGAGAATTTCTCGGGTGCTGCTACCTTCGATCCTTTTCCAGTTGATTCCAGGCCCAAAGATCCTTGCATGGAATTAGCAGCAGGTGGTGCTGCTACCGCCCGTTCCGAAACTTGTTGTACTATGTGAGGTACCGCTGCTTGGAATACCGCCTGAACCTGCTGCTGAATAAAAGAGGCCCACTCTGGCCCTTCTACTTCTCGTAATGTAGGGCTTGCTCTCGCAGCGGCCCCGGCTGGATCCATTTGATCAGTAGTTGTCCGGCCTTAATCCTCCTACGATAATCACAACTATCTATTTCAACGGCAGATACTTTGGAGGATCGATCGTATCATAATTTTATCTTCAAGCGTCATGCTGTTCATGATCCTTCTCAACTCCTGATAAGTCGCGTCAATTTCTACATTAAATCGTCTAAAATAGTTGAGACGTCCGAGAATACTCTTGAGTCGCAATTTCACTCGTATCTCCAATGCTTCGTCCATTGGAATCTCTTGTTTCAATTAACTGACCCTTCCTCCTCATCTATAATTCACACAAGTCTCCATCGGAGTATGGACAGTTCTAGACGCAACATAATGTCATGATTCAGGAACTATCAACACTCCAATATTCAGATCGAACACAAGTATAACCCTCAGACTGGAAACAGATCATTATTGATAATATGTTGCGTGAGAGACAAAGCTCCTCTCACTGGCTATATAGGTTTCAATGTAACCGCTGCCTGCATGGCTGGACCGTAACTGTTTCTGCTCCCCCTTCCTTCGAGACTGCTATCACTAATCGTCCAGCTGTTACGAACTATTCGTAACACTGAGGCCGTGTAGGTGCACTTTCGATTTCGTGGATTCTGCACCGTAGAGTCACTGTCTTCGCAGTCATTTCCCACTTCGACTTCGGTCTCCACATCTTCCTGCACACTCTCATGGACGGAGTCTGGTCCGCGACCATGGTCACCCCCAGCCTCTTCCAGCAACCAATTATTCTCAGCGTCGTTTAAATCTACTGCAGGTTCCTCCCCTGAATTGGGCTGTGAATTCCCTTCATCACTTGCACTGCTGCCCAGTGGTATCCCCCCGGAGGGCCGTGCACGAGTTCTCCACGTCCTTCGGTGCTCCCTCTTCTGCGCAACCCTACAAGAGTTGCACCGACGTTTTTTACACCGACATTAGATGAACTCAACTTCTCGTGCTAGTCTTCTCGTGTCCCAGGATCCCGCGTTCAACACTGACTTACTCGCCCAACTCCAAGCCCACCCCGGGTGACCATTACCCCAACGGTCTTGACTGCGTTACCTCGGGTACGGAATAGCTCACCTCAACTCACGTTGGCGTTCCTGCTCTTCTGCCTCCAACGCTTCCTGCTCCCGACGCTGATCCCCTTCGAGCCGGAGTTCTCTCCGTACAGAAATTGCATTCCGCCGGTGTACATTTCTCTTGTTTCCCATGTGTAGAAATGAGCACCCCTTCACTAGTGCCGGTAGGTGTAAATTCCCTGCCACCGCACTTCAACATCAAACCATTTCAGATATCCTGAAGACACATATCCTGCGTAGCAAACGCAGAACTTAGAAGATATTCTGAAGACACATACCCTGCGTAGCAAACGAATTGTACCTGTGTACGCAAACGCAGAAGTTGTCGATGCTTAGTGCACTCACCAGCTACCATGCATCAAGACGCTACCAGTTTCCTTCCTTATCATCGCCTCTTCTTCGCTTGTCGATGCCTGCACTTCCGACCATGAAGTCATTGCTTCCAGAGTGTAACACGAAACCGTTGCACAGCAATGCTGCAACGAGGAATTTCCCGGTGACATTGCAACAGTCGCACTACTCAATCACAGTCTCCATAGGTATATGAGCGAGTCTTCCACAAGTTCTTTCTCAAACCCTAACACAGAATGCACTAGAAATACTTTAACACTGTTTATGACTTTGCGTACCTCAACATAACCAGGATACAAATCAGAACAGCTCGGTGTGCTGGAGCCGCAGTTGAAACGACCTTCACGCCGATCCTTCACTCCTCCAGCGCCACCCTTCATCTACCGATCGTAGCTTCCGAACTCGTTCCAAAATTTTATCCACGGCAGTTCTCACACACAGCGCATCCGATGGTACACGAACTTCTCACAGTGTACGATCTGGGCACACCGCTGGAATCCGTGATGTAGGTTCATGAACTTCTCGCGAAAGAAACGGCACTTGAAATTGCTGAACCCTAATTCACCCCAAACTCAGCCCAACCGGTCCACACCGGCATTTCAGCCTATCTGCAGTACAATCAAAGTGCATTTAGCTATCGGTAAGGTTCCTTCCCTAGGCAACCAGCACAATTCGGCGCCCCTTGTGGTTCCACTAGTTGCAACCAGCACGTCGCAATTCTGCCTTCCATCTTAATGAAACACTGACAGACATTGATTAACATCCGCATATTCTTAGGGCTTCACTGCTTCAGAGCTCCCCTATGGCGACAGTACTATCGCCTGCCAGCCTCACCTGCAGCCTCGAAAGAAGGACTGATCTCCAACCTGATCGGACAGTAATGAGGTTCCCTTCAAACGGCTCTGCTAACAATAGGGATGTGGTACTGCATAGAGCACTTGGAAATCAGTTGCACTTCCCTCACGCTCGATTTCAAGTGAAATGCCAAAAATAAAAATAAATATTTTTCACTTTTTTTTTTCCGATAACTCGTAAACATGACGTGGAATTTCCATAAATCTTCGAATACCAAGATATCTTATGGGAGGACCCTCAGAAGTTTCGTGGAAAATAGTGACTGAAAACGTCCCAACGGTACTTCTCGCCCGTCCAAGGATGCGATCTCTTGTAATTGGTCTATTTCTAGAATCGGATTTCATAAACGGGTTCCCCGGCAAAATTAAAAGTGACTTTGCACATGTTGGTAAACCAATCTTTACACTTTTCGAAATGACTCTATTCACTTTGCCGGACTTTATGGTCTCCGTTTCCCTTCTCAAACCCAATGTCCTCTCCCACAAATTTGAGAAGTTCTAGCAAATCAAGTCTACTTTTGAAATCCAAAACTCATTCCCGATTCAACATAACCTACATCCCACTTTCTTTAGTGTTTACCGAATGGGCTGAAATTGTGGAGGAGCTAATCACTTTTGTGGTCCACTTTACCATGCTTCCCCCCTTATGAGATTTTAGTGTGTGTGAATTGCAGGCCTGGCGTAGCTGTTCCACAGCTGCTAAGGGCTCCTGTTATTTGACTACACGGGTTTTTTCCACTGTTTGCTCATCTTCATTTATGTTTTCATGCTACCTCATTGTGGTTGTTACAATTCTGTTGTAACTTGTTACAGTGATCAATTTGTTTGTGTTTTTATTTTTATGCCCCTCCTTACTTGGGCGTCGGAGGGTTTTTGTTGTGTGTGCAGGTCCAGGTTATCACTTTTTTTCCTACTTCATTCTGCTATTCTTGTTCGGCACTATTAGACTGTTAGAATTGACTTGGATTAATTGTTTCAATTTCTCAATTGCCGAGTTACAACTCTGTTGTTAGAGTGATCAATTTCTTTGTTTTTATTCTTGTACCTCGCCTTACTTGTGCGTCGGAGGGTTTTTGTTGTGTGTGCAGGTCCAGGTTATCACTTTTGTCCAGTTCTTGTTCGGCACTATTAGACTTAGATGTTTCGCCATTTTTGTGGAATTCGACATGTATTCATTATTTGATATCGCCAAAAATACGTTTCTACTGTGTTGTAAATCGCCAAAAAAACATTTAACTGATTGAAAATTTCGCCTGTAATAAGACTCTAAAATGTAAAATGTTGCCACTAAAATCTTTTCCTACAATTAAGTATTCGCCAAAACATTTCTGCATTGAAGAGTAACTTCTCGCCAACTGAGCAGTGTTTTCATCCAATATTTTGTCCATTTTGTAAAAGTGAAAATAAAAGCCCTGACGGTAACTAGTATAAGGTTCTTGGTTGTCATATACATCTATGGTAAATATTTGGTAATTTTTTAGTATAACCTATATTTATTATGAATTTTCCTTGTTTTTTTTTATTTGAAAATTTATATCAATTACATAATGAATCCATTAATTTTGATAAAAATATTGCTTGTATATAACATGTGTATCTAGCTAAGTTTAATTAAAAATTCACATTTTACATTATTTATAGTAGCAAAATAGAGCATCCAAAGTCAAAGTCTATTTCCATGGTCATAGGCTCAGGCATTTGGGGGTTAATTCTGGTAGACATGGATGTAGAGCACTTGCATGATACAGATACACAAAAGGATTGTCTAATCTGTCTGTGCTCAAGACGTCTCACTGGAAACTTTGATCACTTTAGCCAGGGCTAAATTGGAGTAGTTTAGCTCCCTCAAAAGTTCACTTCAACACTATGTGAAAAATTCGGAGGCTAATTTTTTGTACCACTACCCCATTTTTATACCACTTGCCAAGACTAAAACACAAATTAGCCGGGGCCAAAAAGGATGGGGGATAGCACAATAAAGTGGACCACAAAGTACAAAATGTGACCACTAACAAGTGAATATGAAGTGTACTCTTTTTGAAGGCTCAAAGCTGATTTTGAGTTTTTAGGTGTAGTTTTTGAGCATTTTAGTCACTTTCTAAGGTGTCATAAGGTATCTTACACACATCTTCATAAAAAGAACATCCTGAATTGGAACTAAGTTTGACCACTAGTTCAAAATCATGAAAATGAATTTTTCCAAAGTCTTGATTTCTTCATTTGGGGCCCTCTACTGTCTTTAGATGATGTTTTTTTCAATTTAAAAAACAATGTTCGGTGAAAAAAAAGTGAAAAAAAGTATTGCGGAAAAGACCCTCTTAAAAAGCATCCTTGCGATACTTTTGGAACCCTAAATCAATCAATGAGTATATGGAGGGCCCCGCGAAATTAAAATTGATTTCGGACAAAACCCTAAACCGTTTTGTTCACTTTTTCAAATGAGGCCATTCACTTTGCCCGAATTCGACGTCTCCGTTTTCCATTGTAAACTCAATGTCTTCTCCCGAAACTTTGGGAAGTTGAAGAAGATCAAGTCTACTTTCCGTATCCCAAACTTAATCTTGCATTGACATAACATATATCCCACTTTCTCTAGTGTTTACGGAAGGGGCTGAAATTGGTGAAAAAATAAACACTTTTTTGGTTCACTTTATTGTACTTCCCCATGGCTGCAACAAAATTCGGATTTAGCCGGAGCTAAACTATGTGGTTTAAGCTCCCACATTTGTTTTAGCCCGGATGGCTAAAAGTTCGAAAGCTTCGAGAGTCTGCAAACTGATCATCAGGGTTCCTTTGCATTTTGGAAATCCTGCTAATGAAATATATTTCCATAAAATAAATGAAAGGATCATGGTAGATTCAGTTGTTGTATTGTACACTTTTAATCCTATTTATTATGCCTTACCAAATACTATGTCCAACACTTAACACAGAAGATTGAATTAAGCAATTTTAAAACCAACATGCTCACCATAAATTTATATATTCTGAATTTACTTGCAAGTCAAATTATTTTATTTCCATCTCGATTAAGTTCCTTATAAATTAATTACATATTCAAGCTTTTCTTTCTATCAATATATATGTTATAAATATTTTCAAAATGTCTATATTAAAATATTTGTTTACATGAATAATATATTCTCTTGAAACATACCTTCTTAAAATAGTTATAATATGATTTATGTATAAAAAATGAAATACAATATGTTTTGGTTTTATACTCATTTTTTAGATATTAAGAAATTATAGAAATGAACAATGTTGAATCGGACAATGATTGTTTTCCTCTGGTGCTTCAAATACAACTCCTCCTACCAATAGTACCTCTAGGCAATATTTGTTTATATTAATTCTCATTCTGAATTTATAGAAATGCAAGAAACTTCATATGATACCCTGTAAAAATCCTAAAAACCCTAGAAACCCCGTAAACCCTACAAACCATTCATTCCATTTATTTACATCTTTTTATATTAATAGTTTATCCACGTATTTTAAAATATATATATTAATATATACCTAAATAAAATGTATATATTTTATATCATTATTTTAATTTATATCAGTATATATTTTATATATATATATAAATTTATTTTTATTTTTATTTTTATTTTCCTTACTTTCAGTGAAATTCCCCATTTTCATCTGTATCCTCACTTTCGTAATCTCCATATTCAATATAATTTATATATTTAATATCTTTCCAAAGTGATATAAATTGTTTTTTTTATTAACTAAAACACATTTAATCTTGAAATCAGTGTGTGATAGTGAATTGGGATCAAATTGTAACATTTCGTGGCGAATATATTTTCTAAATACAAAAACATTAGTCTTGTTATTATTCTCAAATTTGATACAATGTTGAAAAACTCCAAATTCACCTGCTTTAGGTTGTCCCTCAATGAACCAACATATTAAAAAGCAATCAAACTCTAATTTATCAATGTGTAGCTTTATAAAAGAATTCTTGAACATTTGTAATTGATGCATGTGTGTTGGATATGCATCTAATCCATTGATATACTATTTATAGGTTGAAATTGATTTCTAAGTTTTTTTTCAGCTCGACTCTAAATAAATTTAACACTTTCTATGTTTTTGTTGCAATAGAATCTCATGTGCTTCTGAAAGTAAGTTTTGGAATTTAAGAAATGTTTTTATGATTATATGGTACCACATCTTCACTTGACTTTATTCCTCGACGGGCTATATATCCATAGCCTATAGACTTGTAATAACCTTTTTTTAGGTCTTGTTGATTAATTTTCCTTGGAACAGTCTAGTTTCATAATATATGTCTGCATCAACTAATGTGCTTTGATATGTAACTAGATCATTATTCCATATTTTAGGTCTAAATAATTAAAATATGATTGAGAGTGATAAGTCACATGATGTTACCAACATAGCTAATGAGAATAGGGTTAGGGGTAAAACATAACACCCTAGTGTAAATGCACAAACAATTAAAGGCGGCTCCAGGGCGGCTGAGCCGCCAGGACCAGCAATTGACTAACTACAGGACACAAATTGTGACTATATAAACACAGTGAGGGATTATTCCCTCATTGTGCATCTTATTTCATTAATGTTTGTTTATTTGAAGTGTTCGTTGTCTTCCAGTCTAATAATATGCACAGTCGTTGTTCTTCGATTGGTTAGAGGGTTTTGATGTGATTTTCAGAAAAGATAGACTGGGATACAATGGAGTTGCTGTTGAGTGAATGTAGCTTTACGTAGATAAGGAAATTTGCAGATTCATTGTTCACAAAAATTAGCACACCATAGTGCTCAATGCCATAATAATAGTCTGCAAATATCACAAATCAATAAAATTCTTAAGCAACCAGATCACAAGCTGCACTCACATGTAGTTCTAAACACCACAGAGTAAAAACCAGAGAGTCAAATATGCATTACAACCAGAATACGTCACACAGTTGATTCACAATATACAAAAAATCGTTTGAGTAGATTCCACTACAATGCACAACCTGCGATGAGAAAACTCCTAGGAAGAATAAAAAAACTTAGGAAAAACTAGGTGAAATTGCAAATCACGGCTTCGGTATCCAAGCCTTCGGTGCTACTGCAGAGCACATGCGAGGCTGGAGTTTTCTACAAACCGAAATGAAATATGGAGGAAGCATTTGAGAAGCGAGTCACTTTGCTTGGACGTCTAAATTATTTCAGACGTTTCAATGTACATGTGGTTGGACTTCAGGACAAATTGCTGAAAAGCCAAAATGCTTCTGCACATAACATGCAACCCTGTTAACCAAGTTCATTGACTTGCAAAGGCACGAAACCAGACTGAAATGCTCACGCAGAAAAAACCAGATATAAAAAACCCCAGATTGAAATGCTCACGCAAGATACCAGATACTCACACAAATCAACTCAGGAAGCCTCGAAACCAAGTTGCTTAGTGCAAGCTAATCACTCCTACCTTGAAACACACAGATCAGATACTCACACCGATACTCAATGATACTCACACCGATACTCACACAAAATTTTGCAACCACGATCACACAATCAACTCTAGCACTGATGCACAAGCTACACTAATACACAAGCCGCCTCAATCACATGAATCAAACAAGAACTATGCTAACCTGATTGCAGAAATTGTTTGCAAGTGAAACGCAACGCAGTGGCGAGTGTCTGCGGCGACGGGTGAAATCCAAGAGACTGGTGAAATGCAAGGACAGAGGGTTTTGAAAGCATTCAGCTGTAGGGAAATCTGAGCGGCGGGGAGGCATTGAGCGGTGGGGAAACCCAAGCCGCCACGGCCACGATCATAGGGTAGTTCCCGCGCTCATAGGGTGGATGCCGCGTGTAATGAAGGGAAAAGCATAAGAAAAGAGGAAGGAGGAAGATAAACTAGGAATGGTACTCAAAGAATCAAAGAAATCACGGAAAAAAGAAGAATTGAAGTGAAAATCAAGATTTTTTTCAAAACATTGAAAAAGTTTACAATGCCGGGGAAACTCATGACTTTCCCTCGAACAGTCTAGTTTCATAATATATGCCTGCATCAGTTAATGTGCTTTGATATGTAACTAGATCATTATTCCATATTTTAGGTATATAAATAATTAAAATATGATTGAGAGTGATAAGTCACATGAATTTAATATTTTATTATTCACTAGTTCATTGTCATTTAATAATAATGAAGTAGTGAATGTTGTTAGTGTAAAATGATTGTCTTGATAAACTTTTTGCCACGCATTTTAAATTTTTTTATTCTCCTAATATGATGCTTCTTTTTTAAATTTATCTGCTACAATGCTTGTGTAGCTAATGATAATTCTCATGTCTATTTTTATGTCAAATTGCTTAAGAGTAGATAATTCAAGATAACCTTTTTGCACCAATGTACATTGAAGAATTTTGTTTTAAATAGACATTTAAAATTTTTTTTTACACCTCTTTTCATAATGTTTTTTGTAATCCATGAGAAGTATCATGAAAGTCTTGTAAACTAGTTATTTCAATATCTTTAGTGATAGATGTATCAAAGATTTATTTTGAATGCTTTAAAAATCAAGGTTCAATAAATTTTCACCTATAGGACACCGTAATGACTTTTGCTTGCAATTAATACAAATTTTGTGGCAATAATGGACGTGATATTGTTGTTTTCTCTAAATAGAAAAATTCTACCCTAGATGCTATGTCCATAAATATTTGATGGAAATAATGTCAGTCTAAGGTTTTTAATGATCTATATATACAAAGGGAACGACGTGATGAAAAACTTGATAGAGTGTATTTAGACACAGTTCCTACAGATTTTTTACGTGTATATATTAAGGGTACATGGCGATTCAAGATAAAAATCCTAGGAAATTGTACTTGCGGTACAATTTACTCCCTTCAATCAAATGTCAAAAGAAGAATACAAAGAAGTTGAAAAATTTACAACAACATTTATATGGCTTAAGAGTGGAGTTAGTTATATAAAGTGTAATGAGCCACTTAAAGAAGGAGAAATGTACGGGCTTGGATGGAGAGTAGGTACATAGGTCAAATATTCTTTTTATATTTGTTATTATAATTTTTGATTTTTGACTTATTTATTCTATTGTGTATTTTATATTTTTAAATATAATTCTCGAATTTTAAAATGATTTTTTTACTAAATTAGATACAGACCCAAGTTTACTTTTTTCTCGTTATGTTCCTCACAAGAAGATGCAACTGGATGCTTTGACCCTTGAGAAATGGGCACGGGATCAAGACTTAGTATCTTGGATATCTTCAATTTATGGTAAAAAAATTTGATTCCTTAGCTCCTATTGTCTTTGAGCGCACTAAAGTGGAAGTGACAGAGGTTGAGGTGCCTGATTTGTCCCAAACATAATTTAATATTTCACATCAGGAAGAAAATAGATTCTGGAGTAATCTAACCTATGTAGTCAAAGATTTCCGTAAATATTCTATATGGATAGGGATTACAATTCTTATACATATGATATTTGGGCTCTTATTTTTGATAAGAATGGCAAGTTAGCATCGAAGAAAAAAGGCTTTAAATATATAAGACGAGATTTCTTTGTAGGCAGTTACAAAGTTTATATTGACTTTGATGTTAACACTATGTTTAACACTGCTTCTAAAGTTGTCAAACAATCAGTGTTAAGGCAACCAAATTGCTTTGGCACTCCTAGGTCCACACAACTTAATGTACGGTTTCTCTTTATAATTCCACAAGAACAAAGAATTAAAGCCTAATTTGTGGTTTGTAGTGCGAAAGCATGTTCATTCTCCTTACAACACCCGCAATTATATTGTTGTACTCTTTTACTGTTGAATTCCTACTTACACTACTGTTTCATCTCAAACAACTCTACATCACAATTCTGCAAAGACAACATTGGTTTGCCATTTTGCTTTATTTCTCTAACAAACACCTCGAAATCAAAATTCAAAAATAAAGAAAGAAACTTTCTTGAAATCCTAGCTTAATTGAAAGAAATTATCAATCTAAACTCCAACTTACTTTCTAAATCACTAGATTGTTAACATTCCTATCCTCTCCTAACACTCTCCCAAACCTCCTAGAAACACTGGTCATATCTGATATACCAAGAAAATGATCATATCTCACACTCACAATGCTAACACAAAATTGAATCTGTATGTCTAAAAAAACATTTGGGATCACTCTCAAAACAATGGTGATATGAACCCCATTAAACCCCGGATGGGGGTCTCAGGTGGTATGATATGATATGGTGGTGTGGACTTGGATGCATGGAGTTGCTGAGCAAACTTAGTGATGAGGATTATGATTAAGTTGAATTTGGGGGAAGGAAGAAGAGAGTTGTGATGAGGATTATGGTGAAGTGATTTGGAGCAGAAGGAGAGTTTTGGTGAAGATTGTGGTGAAGTGATTTGGGGGAAGGAAGAGAATCTTGAGTTGTGATGAGGATTGTGTTGAAGTGATTTTGGAGGGAGGAGGAGAGTTTTGGTGGCAAGGAGTGGGCTTTAGTGATGAGGATTGTGGTGAAGTGATTTTGGGAGGGGGAAAGTTGGGAAGGAGAGTATGGTGAAGTGATTTGGAGGAGGAAGTTGTGATGAGGATTGTGGTGAAGTGATTTGGGGGAGGAGGAGGGGGAGGAGTTGTTGCCATGGTGGGCGTGGGGCTATGGCGAGTAATGGCGCAGCTGCCGCACAGGCCACTGAGGAGACAAACCTGGCGGCTTGGGTACCCACTAATTCGTCTGGTTCATGCGCCTGCGGAGCCCTCCGACATCACCCTCGTCGATCAAACGCTCAAAATCGCCTCTCTCATCACGGCTTTCCGCAGTCGCGGACACTTCGTGGCGGCTCTCGGTGACCACTCTTTCGTTTGTGATTGAATTCAGTACTATTTCATTGGTTTTAGGGGAAAAAATTGTATTTTGTTGAAATCTGAGATAGTTTTTGGGAAAAGTGGTAGAGTGGTCGCTGTGATGTTGGAGAAAAAATTGCAGTTTGGACGAGAGATGTTGATTGGATTTGAGGTTGCTTGGCTTACAGTTATTTTGGTGTGAGTGGAATTTGAAGTGGAGGTGGTGTTTGGGATGTGGCAGATCCGTTGGGTAGGACGTTGGGACGGCTGGTGGAAGGGAATGATGGAGCTGAGTACGCTGAGCCCGAGAATGCGAGGGATTTGTTTGAGCTTTTGAAGGATTATCCTTCTCTGAACCTGGACGCTGTGGGTTTGAAGGGTGTGGATCCCAATAAAAGGTCTGTGACATTCTGTGCCTGGTTGGTGATCGGTGAATGTGTTTCTGGAAGGCATTTCTAGGGCCCTGTGACGGTTTTACAGATGTTGGTGGGTGAGGGGATGTTAGGTATTACTTGGGCGACCATCTGCGCATGTCACGGGCGACGCAGCTGTTTTGGACAGTGAATGAAGTGGTGGCGTTGCTCAGGGGGAGCTACTGCGGCACCACCACCGTGGAGCATGAGCATGTGGTGTCGCAGCCTGGGAAGGATTGGATCCGCCTCATGGTGGAGCGTCCGCTGGCACGGTCTCTCTTTCTGCCTTCTTTCCAGCGGCGGATCTTGTACCACTTGCTCTACGCTGGTATCTCTCAACCTTCGTATGTTTTGTGACATTTCATATCTTGATTGTGAGCAGAATGGCATCTTTTACCCTAAGTGCTCTGATTCCAGATTGATTGTCCGTGAATTTTATGCAGATCATTTCGAGCGTTTTCTGGCAACAAAATTTCAGGCCGCCAAACGTTTCGGCATCGAAGGATGTGAAAGTCTAATCCCTGGTCTCTTTGCGCTCATTGAGGTCTGTACTTCAAACAAGTTCTGAATGAATGCTATGCTAACGTTTTTGTTTTTCCTCTCTCTCTTCACATCTATGTACTGGGTTGTGATATTGATGTTGTGAATGCAAGGTGTGGTATGCGCTGTGGTGAATTGTTATTCTAAGGTGGTTGGACTGATGCCGCAGCATGCTGCAGAAAACGGGATCAAGGCCATTGAGCTGGGAATGTCACACAGGTTCTCTTTCTCATCTCTTCGTTCCCAATTAAAGGGCACTTGTTGAATTCGAGACAAGGGTAATCTTAGTGAGTTTTTCTGATTTTCAAGTTGCTTTTAAGAATGGATGTATTTAAATGTGGCGTAATTCTGTCAGGGGCCGGTTGAATGTGCTGCACACGATCCTCTCGAAGCCACTTGGAAGCATCATAACAGAGTTTAAAAATGCGGGAGACCATTTACAAGTTGGAGATGTCAAGTACCATCTGGGCACTCGCGGCGCTCTATCCTTCAATGACAAAACGGTAACGTCCAGTTGCAGTGGAGCTTTTGTCCTATTTCTTGTTGTGTGATATGATAAATTTTGGAGGAGATAACTATACTATTAAGTGTTTGGTATTTGTAGATTCAAATATCGCTTCTGCCAAACCCAAGCCATCTGGAAGCAGTCGATCCTGTTGTTTTGGGAAAGACTCGTGCGAAGCAGTTTTTCACTGGAGACACCAAAAGATCTCAAAACTTGGTATGCCATTTGTAACATCGTAATTGCAGTATACTTACATTGTACATGATCTCATGTCTGGTTTTCCTATTTCCTATTTCGATGCAACCGGCTTAGCACTAATAATCGATCAGGAACCTAGATGGTGAGAGTATTAAACTGGTCAACTTATTTGCTTGTAGGAATTTGATGATGATATTTGCTGAGAAAGCTGTATGATTCGGGTAGGTTCATTACGCAACTATTTTGACCTGTCAGTGATTATAACGGTTACGAAAAAACCAATGTTGTCTGTTCGCCATGAATTTCCTTCTCTGGTAGTTTAGTAGTGGTGCATAATACACATGACTTACTGAATGCAGGGCCTTTTACTTCACGGAGATGCTGCATTTAGTGGCCTGGGTCTAGCTGCAGAAGTTATGCAGGTATGTGCTTTAATACTTCTACACCTTATTCTTGATTGTTGAAATGTGGAGATTGGACAGAGATATATGACAACTCTGGATATTTGTTGTGCTGATCGGGGCATGCTATGATTGCTTGGTTGGATGAATGTTGTTTCTACCTCAAGCTTTCAGATTTACCCCAATATACGACAGGAGGCACAATCCATGTCATCGTCAACAACCAAATAGGCTTCACGACTGACCCCAAGCTCGCTCGCTCCTCTCCTCACCCAAGTGATGTTGCGAAGGTAATTCATATGTTAGCATTGTTTCCGTCTATGCCAGGAGCATTTGGCTGTAGGGTGTTGATCATGTTTGGATGCGTTGCATATGTTTGGAACCCATCTTCATGAACCGTTCTTCAGCTGAAACAGGTGATGTATGTGCATATGTGCGACTTCCACTGAAAATATTTCAAAGCATTTAATCCGACAGGCCTGGTGACGTTTGTGGAACTGAACAGGGTGTGGGAGCCCCAATTTTTCATTGCAATGGAGATGACCCGGAAGGAGTGGCTCATTGCTGCCGATTGGCTGTGGAATGGCGGCAGGTACCAATGATTCTCAACTCTATAACTGCTCATGCTCTTTCTTTGTCGATTCTGGCTTCAAAACCGTTTAGATACAATCCACTCTTGAAATATGGGTGTGATAAGTCTAGAGAGTCAAAAGCTAGTTTTAAAGATATCTTGCTGCGATTCAACTCCTATGTGTGCTTTTCTTCCCAAAAACTGCGATGGGAAAATTCAAAATAGTATTTGTCAATTTATGCTTGGGATCTTCCTGGAGTTGCTTTTGAAGCTTTGGTCAGTGATCGTATCTGATACACTGTTGGATGCTATTAACAGTGCTTCTTGAATTTCTTCAGAAATTTCAGACGGATGTTGTTGTGGATCTTGTTTGCTATCGGCGACATGGCCATAACGAGCAAGTGCGTCTTTTCCCGATATCTCTCTTCTTTGACGGATCAATAGTTGGCACAGAGAAGATTTAAATTTCTTGTTGCAGGAATATTTGGTAGTTTCTTGAAGCCTTGTTATTGTTATGACCCTTGTAGTGATGGGTGTGCCAGGATGACCCCAGAGCGACACAGCCCTTAACCTATCAGAAAATTCTCAACCATCCCACAACACTACAGTTATATTCGCAGAAGCTTATTTACGAAGGCATCGTCACCCAGGACGTGCGTCCTTGCACCTCTATTATTGTTTTAGCTCCTGACCAGAAACTACCCTGCTTCCAATTTGCGTTAAATTTAGTCCAATTTCAGATCGAATATTTATACTTACTCATTTTTACAGGATTTGGATAAGTGGGTCGACGATGTGGATGCCAAGTTTGAGGCCGAGTATGCTGCTGCCGACTCCTATGCTCCCACTTTGCATGAATGGTTGGCAAGCAATTGGCAAGGTGAACCAAGTGACTATTTTTTGTTGAAGTACTGAGATTGTGGAAGTACTGAAGAATGGGCACTTAGGTAATGAAGTAGCAGGCGAAGATTTGTTCTAACCCATTCTTAAAACAACGCAGGCGAGGCTCTTGGATCGTCAAGTTCAAAGCGTTACATCCAGCCAACTGGGTTAGACCTGGAAAGTCTTCGAATTGTGGTAAGAGGATTAGCACTGATTTGGCCTGAACGCTGGTGCTTCCTTTACAGAGATTTCAACCCAATTCGTTATATTTTATTGTTTTTCATGTACTTGTAATTTTTGTTGAGACAAAGTTGAAGATAAAACTCTTTGTTTTGGCAGGGGTGCGCGATCAGTACTCCACCTGCTGAGTTCAACTTGCATCCGGATGTAAGCATTACCTTAATCATTATTACCGTTAGAATTATACCCATTAATGAGTGTTGTAATTTCTCACAATAGGGCATCAATGGGTTGTAACATCTAAGCATCTCTGGTTTGCAAGGATACATTTTAATCTATAGTCAGATTGGGTTTACATGAAAGAAGTTATGACTCTCATCTATGTAAACCGTTCTGCGGTCTGTAGGTAGCAAATCTGCTGAAATCGAGAGCGCAAATGATGGAAACTGGAACTGGAATCGATTGGGCGATGGCTGAAGCATTGGCAATGGGGTAAGTGATATACAGGTTTCAATATCATATCACATTCAGTGCAGGAACGGAATATCATTTAGTCAATGATTGTTTTTATGATGAGTTTTCTGTTCCTAATGAATATTTGTGCATTTCTGCAGATCGCTGCTTATGCATGCAGATCCAATGCGAGGACAGACAGTTGAGAAGAATCCTCATTTTCCTGTGAGGCTTAGTGGCCAAGATTGTGAGCGAGGCACGTTCAATCAACGCCACTCTGTCCTCTACGATCAATCTACAGCGAAACGGTAAATTGTTACTCAGCCTAGCTGTCACATTCATTTAAATTAGAGTCACATGTAGACATTGATTGCGATCGCTGGCTGATGTCCAGGTACATACCGTTGAACAATATCAGCCCTGGGCGACAAGCTGAGTTTGTTGTTTGCAATTCAAACTTATCTGAGGCCGCCATTTTGGGTTTCGAGTATGGCTTTAGTTTGGAGAACGAGAACGCCCTCGTCCTTTGGGAGGCTCAGGTATTTGTTACTCGTATTGTTCTAGATAATCATTTGATTTCGGCAATTTTGTCAGTCTACTAATGGTGATAGACGAAGGCTGAAGGTGGGAAAGGTGAAAAGATTGTCATGTCAATTGTTCATGCACGAAGTTTGGGTGTGTTGATATGAAGGTATTTTGACGAATGACTATTGTTATTGCAGTTTGGAGACTTTACCAATAATGCACAGTCTATGATTGATAACTTCATCGCCAGTGGGGAGGAAAAGTGGATGACACCCACAGGTCTAGTTCTGCTTCTGCCTCACGGCTACGATGGTCAAGGACCTGAGCACAGCTCTGCAAGACTGGAACGCTTTTTACAGGTACTTACTTCGCCACCTGCACACAAATATCTCCAACTAGGTGATTAGGAAATTAGAATTTTACTCTTAAGAATTAGAATGAGGTCCCAAAGTAGGAACGTGTCATTCTCCAATCCCTTCTCAACAAATAATTTCTTAAAAGTACACGAGTGGTAAAGTTCAGTAACTCATCATATCGCAACAAAGCATGGGTTGTTAGAAATTGATTTTAGGATTCCGTGGAGGCGTAGACTTCTCCTTTGGTTACATTTTTTACACTTACAAAACTCTATGTTGTTGCCAGCTCTGCAATGACGATCCTGATAATCTTCCCGGATTTGGACCTCAACACAAGTTGCAGATGGAGGCTGGCTTTGCTGCTGCTGATAAAGGTTTGTATTGGTAGGATCCTGTCATTCACTGAGATTTGCAAAATTTAGACTTTGGAAGTTGTCCAGTTATGGTCAATATAAATATTTTAGCAGTGCCTATAGCAGTATATACTTACATTGTGGCCGTTCATTTCAGATGGAAAAGGCTACTTGACTCGAGCGGATCTAAAAGCAGTAATGAAAGGAGTTAGTTCTGAACGAGTAGAGACTCTGTTGCAGGAGCTTGACTTCGGACAAGCAGATCGGATTGAAAGGTAGAGCATTCTCTTCTCACACGGTTGTGCGCATGTTGATTTTTGAGATTTGATTGCAATTGATCGATTTCATGATGACATGTTCTATGGAGTGCAGCATCGTTTGCTCCTTTAGATGTCTTGCTGCAACTACCCCTCTTATGCTATAAGCAAGTGCGATTGCATGAATTTATTCCCTGTTAAATAGTGTGCTTTTTTTATGCAGACGAGATTGGGATGTATTCATGGCGCAGTGGATGCGTCGTAACGCTGAGAAGGACCACAATCTGTAATGCTTTTACTCTTGTGAAGTATAATGCTTTCATTGTCCTTGGCCAACTCTTTTGTCCCTTCAATAGATTTATTTTATATTCAGTTTGTTTGGTGATTGATAAATCATGGTCATTATCAATGTCTTTTTGTGAAGCTGAGAGGGAGAGATTACCCCTTCGCAGCGACTATGTATTCGAATGCTTAGAGCGGATTTTCTTGCTTGTTTCAATTTTCTGGTCTCTTTTGTTTTCTTCGTCTCTTTTGTTTTGAGGATGGTCTACCTTCGGTGGCAATCTCACTTTCTACCGAAAGGACTCTCAAGTCTTCGAGTTGCGTTTTTGTTACTGATTTTTTTTCATTTGGGCCTGGCAGATGCGTGGTTAACATCACAACACCAGCAAACTACTTCCATTTGCTGCGACGCCAAGTGAGTTATGAATGCCTATATTTGAGCATGCAAGAATAAGTTAAGCTAATCCTTAATCTGACTTTAATTGGAAACAATGTTTTTTGTCCAGATGAACCGGCCTTACTCCAAGCCTGTGGTTGTGATGAGTCCAAAGGTGGGTTTTGTACCTCAATCTTTGTGGTTGGTATTCATGTCTGACGAAACTATGAGTTTGAGCAGCTCAATGAGTTGTAATCGTAGGTTCAATTGTTTTTTACAGCTTAAACGTTCATCGAACATGTTCCAAACAAGCAAACAACGAAATATTACTGTTCACTTCCTTATCTCTGTTTCCAAATTTTGGAGTTATGGTTGGACTCAAATGGGTCCCTTCAACCCACAGCCGAAGAAAAATTATCATGTATATTTGGTAGCATAGATCCCATGACGTGCTTCTGATTATTTTTTGATTGGCGCAGTATCTTCTACATCACAAGCCATGCGTTTCCAGGCTTACTGATATGGCTACAGGAACTTATTTCAGGTACTTCAAACAACATTGACATTGCAATTTGCAGCCTCTCATGCTTTCACTTAAAAAATAAATACACTTTCTCGATCTTCTCCGTTCCCTCTCTTATCCTTTTCGTGTTTTCAGGCGAGTAATTGCAGATGGAGACGCGGCGGACAATCTTCGGAACACAATCGACCTACTTCCACGGAAAGAAATACGAAGCATACTAATATGCTCTGGAAAGGTCATAAAAACCACATGCTCTATCCGTGCATAAATCAAAATTGAATTCTATCATTATAAGCATGTGTTGTGCTCACGTAAAGAAAGCATAATCTGAACCTGAAGTGTACTTCACAGATTTTCTATTTGCTGAGCAATGCACGACGTAGTCGCAAAATGCGGCACGTTGCCATAGTACGTTTGGAACAGATCGCACCGTTTCCATTCGATCGGGTAGCTTCGATCATCAACCGCTACCCAAACGCACAACTGAGATGGGTTCAGGTGTGAGCTACATCCTTCCACTCACTTCTTTATTTTCATGAGCCTTGCAACATCGATGTCTTGCAAACTAAACTTACGAACCATGGCTGATGTAGGAGGAGCCGAAGAACATGGGAGCATGGGCGTATGTCCAGCCCAGATTAGCCACCGCTCTTCGAGAGTTGTGCCGGGGACGTGAGCATACAGATGTCCGGTTCATTGGTCGCGCAACTAGCGCTACCACCGCAACAGGGAGCTTCCAAGTCCATCAAATGGAGATGAAGGCCATCATCAACGCTGCTTTCGAGCTGAAGGAGAATGAAGTGCAGGAAACGCAAAGCGCACGACGTGCAACAATTACTGCAGTGTGAAGATCATTGTGTCCACATCATATCAGAAACATGTTTGGCTTAAATTCTAGATATTGGTCCTAGAAATTTACGTGTCAGGGATTCCATGGAAACATGCCCCTAGTCTTTTACTTCATGGATTTAATCTGGTGATGGTGGTCACCTTCATTTGTATCTTACAAGATAGAAGGCAAGCTGGGAAGATTATCCAACATTGACTGAGTAAATTCTCTTCTCTCATGACTGGCCATCATTCTATGTGAATTATCCATCAAGTTTCAGTAGTTCTGTGTTGACGCTCCTCAGCGCTAAGGGTTCAGAGTTTAAGGTTTGAGGTTTGGGTTGTTGATTGTGGTGATATTGGTGCGCGATTTGCTTAATGTAATGTAGAATTTTGAATTTAGTGGTAGGTCTCTAGTAAAAAATCTTTTTGTTCACTTTATTCAGAGGTAGTGAGTGAAGTGTTCTGTAACTCAACTTAAGTCTTTTAAGGAATGCATCTTTTAAGGAGAATGTATTCAAATTGAATAGAAGGAATGCAAGTTTATTGATTAACTTAGTATGACTTATTATTAATGAATAGTTCAAAAACATCTACTTGTTATGATGATTGGTACTTAAGGAATGATGAGAAGAAATCATTTTTTTGAGCAAACTTTCAATTAGTCTTTCTTCCACTATTCCATTTTTCATTTGGAACATATAACAACCTCTCATGTCCACTATATACATCTCATTCTTATGGTGAAAGAAATGTTATTATTATTATTATTATTGTAAAATAATTTTGTCTTACAATGAAGCTATAATTTAATATGAAGCTTACATCATGGGTGAAATTAGTTTAGCTTAGGCATATTCAAATATTGAAGCATTGAAAACCATTGTAAATTCATATTATGATAGTAAATTAATACCCAAAATTACAAACTCAAATTTTTAG
Organism: Ceratodon purpureus; assembly: GCA_014871385.1. Taxonomy (NCBI): domain Eukaryota; kingdom Viridiplantae; phylum Streptophyta; class Bryopsida; order Pseudoditrichales; family Ditrichaceae; genus Ceratodon; species Ceratodon purpureus. The sequence goes on along the minus strand of CM026432.1, from coordinate 7,387,934 downwards.
TATTACTATTTGATAACCATTCAAAAATTATGGAAAATTTTTAGAATGCTTTGGTTTGACCGTCATAGAATTTTTAAATTCCTATCTCAGTGGCTTTGTAGAACTTCAAGATTTTTCAAACAAAATCCATGCCACAAAATATAATGGATTTCTTCTTAAACCATATACAACTTAAGGATAAGGTTTAAGCTTAAGAAGGAGGTACTAAGCATTTGGAAGGTGACCAGGAAGTTTTACTGCTTTTGGTGTGCGTTCATGCCGGATGCACCGGTTAGCCAGCTGTAAGGTAGAGATATCGGTTATGTATCTCATTTGAATATATCGGTTATGGATTCTGACGTACTTTTCACTATGAAAAATTATACAAATTTCAATATTAGGAGGAAAAATGCTCATTCCTAATGAACCTTATATTCCTACAAACCAAAATTATCTCCTTATTGATAACCCAAGCTTTGATATGCTGAAATGCTTAACGCTTAAGTTGTCGGTTATAGATGTCTGTACCTTACTTGCAGAATGGCCGCAGCAACTGCAAGCTTTTTAAACCGGAAACTGTCGGTAAAGTACATACTGGACCATGCGGCAGCCCAAGTAGCAGCCCAACAGCAACAACGACGGTGGTTGCTCCTCATCACGTCGATGTTGCTGTTGGGCTGCTGCTTCTGCTGCATGGGCAAAGAATCTCCTGTAACATGCATTGGAGTATGCCATCGATTTCAGATGGTTACATTCCGTTGCGGTGTAACTGATGCACCTGCGGATGTAACTGATGACACACCCTTTGCCTGCTAATTGCAGATGCCTCATGTCGACCATCCACCTCCAGTTTGAAAAGCTTGCACTTGCTGCGGGCATCAATGGCTAATTATTATGTTGAATGCTTCCAATTTTCATGTGCGGTGAGAGCAGAGAAATCGACACCAAACACAGTCGCTGCTTCTGCAAGTACACTCAGTTAAATTAATCTGCCATGATGACTGGAGAAAAAAAATCTTCTTGTACACTGTTAGCCTTCATGTCTATTGCATAGCACAGTTTCTCTGAGAGATTAGCAAGCCATTTAGGATTCTTCCGACTCTCCATAAAGCTCTTTCTCTCGCGCTCCTGGAAGGCGAAACTTCTGTCAACTAAGTACAACTTTGAATCAAGTATTAGTGATAATGGAAAAACAAAACAAACACACCGACCCAAGAACAAAATGTGAAATTCAACACAAGAATCTCGATAGCGAACTCACTGCTCCTAACTTACTCTCAGTTCCTAAGCTCCATGCTACAAAAGACACACGCTAACTACAGTGCTCAACAGGGAAATTATAGTAATCCACAGTCTTGAGAGATAAATATCTGGAACCAGGAACTTGAACCATCTGGAATCCAAACCATCTGGAACCCGAACCATCTGGAACCCGAACCATTTGTGGTGTAACTGATGGACCTGCGGATGTAACTGATGACACACCCTTCGCCTGCTATCAAATGCCTCATGACCTTCCGCCTCCAATTTGAAGAGCTTGCAGTTGCTGCGGCCATTCTGAGAGTACCTCTGGATCTGGCTAACCAGTGCATCCGGCATGTCAAACCTCCTCATGTCGTCGACGTCGCACACAAAAACTTCCTGGTCACCTTCCAATTGCAGATCCCCTTGTGCTGAGCGTGCGCTTCACCGCCTTGAAAGGTTGCCTGGCAAACACCACTCACTCTACAATCGACACAGAAGAATTTGCCGCACTCCTTTTGTGAATGGCACTCCCAGTGGCGGAGTACTTCAACATCCTGCCAAGTCAATGGCCAGGATGTTTGGCAATATTGGCCTGCCAGGATGTTAAAGTATTCCGCCGCTAAGAGTGCCCTCCACACACCTTGATAGTCACCAATTCCACCACCCGCCATGATACCAAGTTCCAACCACAACACACCTTCAGGAGAGAAAGGCCGCATGTCAGTTCAGTAATTCGGGATTGGATTTTCTAGAAAATTCAAGAAATAATGACTCAATGAGCAACAGATCACCACGCTCAAGCGCTAGTAACTTCTAGGACACCTCTTTCAATTGTAGCAGGCTTAGGATGGAGGAAGTTGGAAAAAGGCAGCATTATGATGTGCTAAGAGGTTCTGAGTACTTAAGCAAATGTGATTTTGTTATACCCAACTTGTGTTTACAGTAGTTAATCTGTTTGACTAAACAAGCAATCCAACTCGCCAGATACAATCAGCGCTTCATAAGTACTCTAATCAAGGACTGTTATTAAACCCTCAAATCCTATCTTCAAAAGCAACAACAAAAGTGCTATTAAATACGAAAAAGACGTAGAACTTCAGCAAGCATCCCAAACTTAAGGCATCATATAAAGATTAAGATAACGACGAACCATCATGACTAGTCATCAGGAAACTTAGAAATTGTGGTTCCTAGGAAATAGGAGCCTCAAAAACCCAACATGATGAGCTCACCTTCAGAACCTAAATCTAAGCGCTGATATGAAAAACACAACTGCAGTATGTGATCTACTGCAAGCAGGGGATCACTGAAATATGTATTTTCGAGAGTAGAAGGGGGGAGCCCAATAAAGTGAACCACAAAGTGCAACATGTGATCGCTAAGAAGTGAATATGAAGTGTGTTGTTTTTCAAAGCTCAAAGTTGATTTTGAGTATTTTGGTGTAGGTTATGAGCATTTTAGTCACTTTCTAGGGTGTTATAAGTTATCTCACACACATGTACATTTTAAAAACAACTTCAATTGAAACTTAATTTGACCACTAGTTCTAAATCATGAAAATGAATTTTTCCAAAGTCTTAATTTCTTCATTTGGTGGCCGCGCATAGCCAAGGTATGGGTATCACTTTTTGTCAAGACTAATTAGGTGATTTTTTCTTGAAACATCCAAAGTTCATCATTTTGTTCCATTTTTATCAAATACAAAGAGTAAAAAATCATTTTAAAATATTGTACATCTAATTGGGATCAAGATGCACATTCCTAAGAAAAAAAATTACTAAATTTTTTTATTTTTGGATCATTGAACCCTCCACAGTAAATTGCATATTGGTGGGATTTGCAGGCATCATGGTTTAAGAATTATTAATTATTTATTTTTCAAACTAGCTATTTTATATAATGCACAAGTACATGTAAGTCATATCCAAAAATGGTATCAAAATGCGATCATTTGATGTATCGAATGATTGTTTATGAGGATTTTGTATAATTGGGACACAGCTTATTTTTTCAACTAAAATACCTATTAAAAAGTCTTAATATTCTTCAAAGCCAATGATTTTTTTTTTTTGGTAGGCTACAAGTGCTGTAAATTGAAACCACATTTGGCGTTCTCATGTTTAACTTTATTTAGAAGATAGACATGTTTGACACACTTGCATGAGCTGAAATTGTACTTTTTTGGACACCCTTAGCTTAACTTTACCCGGCCTCTATTGTCTTTAGAGAATGTTTTTCTCAATTTAAAAAACAATGTTCGATGCAAAAAAACTAACAAAAAGAACGGCAAAAGTGATCCTCTTAAAAAACATCCTTGCAGTACTTTTAGAACCCTAAACCAATTATTGAGTACATATGAATTGACTATTTTAGAATACCTCTCAGAACCCTAAACCAATTATTGAGTACATATGAATTGACTATTTTAGAATACCTCTCAACATATAGAGTAAACCACTCCTTCAAAAGTGATTTTTAGATAGTATTTTGATCTTTTCTAACCACTTTTTCAAATGACTGCATTTACTTTGCTCGGATTTGAAGCCCTCATAGAATAACTTTAAAGTGTTTACTTTACACAAAACTTTTCTAAGTTGTACGAAAACAAGTTGAGAATCTATATTAGCAAAAAAAAATTAACTTTAATAACATCTTTCCATTACTTTTGTGCAATTTTTGCAAAAATGTTGAAACTAATAAAATAGCTAAGCACTTTTTTGGTCAACTTTATTGTGCTCCCCCCTTAGACCCGAGTCCCATTTTGGCAAAAGATTACACGTTTACAATTGCATTTTAACAATAAACGAGTAGAGATATTCAACTGAAAATGACATATTCATTAAAATGGCTAGTCCATGTTATATTGGCCGCTGAATATAGTGTGACTTCCTGAAAACTTGAACATGCCATGGTAGCATAATGTAACGGTGATTAACCCCTAAATTTCCTTGTGTTTTTGAGAGTTTGAATCCTCAAAACTGCGATTTTTTACTACTATGCCCTCCCGAGGATATAAAACAATTATTTTAAACTTTTTTGGAATTTCAACCGTAAGATCTTTTACCTAACCCTACTTAGAAAAACTGGTCCAAATTTCAACCGTTGGATGTTTTTCATTAGTGAGATTGTAGTCTTCAAAGTTTCAGCAGATATTTTTTTCGGCCTTGGCCAAGAGGCATGGTGCAAATGGGCCAAAGGGAGACTTGATGATTAATACTTCAAACATTTTGGTTACATTTTTTTCCATTTAGCTAACTAGGTTAGATATGCTCATGCAAAATTTTAGGAACTCAAAATGCTTTTTAGACCTTAATATAAATTATTTTCTATAAGAAGGTATAAAATTGACAAAATAATCAAACATGCATTATAAAAACAATTTGTGAGCTAATGAAAAATTGAACAGTGAGTATGTACCTTTATAAATTTGTGATTTTCAGAAAAAAACAAAATTCAAAAATTCAAAAATCTCAAATTTTAACAAATTTTTAAAGAAAAAATTCAAAAATTACTAAAAACTTTGAAGCTTGTCTTTGTAAGTTTTGGAGGCTGCCCTTGTAAAATTGGTAAACTTTTTGACTTAGGTCACTACGGAATTTGAGTAGTAATTTGGTTATGAACATATTTCAATTTTTTATTTTTTTTAAAACCTAATTTTAGACTGCACGTTTTGGACTTGAAACCTAAAATTTCTAGATGAAGGTTCTAAAATTGGAATTTGGCTTCAGAATTTTTACTACATAGACCTTACCGTAAAGGGAGCATCCAATAAAAATCTTTAAAAAAAGTATTACTTTTAACCTTCCTATTTAGGCTGCCCAAAATTACAAAAACCCATTTTGGGTTTTAAGGATAGTTAGGGGTTAAACATGTACGGATGAAAAAGAAACTTGAAGAAATTAAAAATATCAATTTCATCAAAAAGAAAAGAAACAATTCAAAAGAGAGATAAAGCATCTTAGGACAAAAAATGGATTTCTCTAATGGTAAAGAAATGTTTTTAAAGATAAAGAAATGTTCAGAAAGGTAAAGAGATTTACATACATAAAGATTTTTTTCTAATTTCTTTATACATTGAGGAATTTACTTTCATACACCTTTTCTATACCTTTTATACATCAACTATACAACTTTATACTCCTTTCATTCAACTTTTATATTATTTGTACACAATTTTTTTATACCTCCTATACATCTTTAATAGACCTTTCATAGATCTTGTATACACCTTTTAAATACCTTCATTATTCCTTATGCATGTTATAATTAGGTGGTTTTAAGAAATGTATAGTGTATTTAATGTTGACATTAACAAACCTAAGAAATTTGCTCTATATATATATAAATATTTGATTCAATTTTGTATACTCCATATCCTTTCAAAACAATTCCATTTCAATTATACTAACTTCTATTTTTATATTTGGTTCATCTTCCTTGAATTCTACTTAAAAGAATACTGTATTTGAAAATTAAAGATGAAACCTCAATTACGACGACACCTTGAGAGTGATGATCTTAGCATAGGTGTCAATCTCAAATAGGGTTTGGAGCTTTTGGAGGAATAGATAGCAGTTGCATTCTCCTTAATATCTTAATCTTAAAATCTGAAAAAATATACTTTTCAAAATAGAAATCTATATAAGACTTCTATATATAATTAAATATAATTATATTTCTACTTTAATTTTATACATCTAATTATATTATTTATTAAACTTTTAATTATAATTCTAATCATAATTCTAATTTACTTTAATTGAATCTCATCCGCACTTAGGGACCCTTTTGATTTTTTTTAAATTCATAGCTTACCTAAATATCTTTTTACTTTTTAAGAACAGAGTCTAAATTAAATCAAAATTAAGAAAGTAAAATGTTATATAATAATCATTTTATAGATAATGTATGGTTGAAATGCACGACAATTTACACATTGAATTCGAGCTTTAACAGTATAACAACTAGGGAGCTTAAGTTCAAATCCTCATGCTCCTTTCTTTTGAGGTCCTAGTTTTTTTTCACATTTTCACCATTGCCAATGTTGTTTTGCGGACTGTAATTTCTCCTGAGTTAAATACAATTGATGCTCACTTTCAATTCTCGATGAATAATAGTTCATATACTTTGATTCTGTTTTAACACTGTACTGCAACTTCTACTCATTGCTGCAAATTGTAGCATTGTGAAAAGTGATTGTTCTACCTTTAATTTTTTTACATGATTTTTATTATTCTAAATTAATAAATAGCCATGGAAGAGTAATAAAAATATAATATTAAAGATAATCTATAAAATATATAGTAAATATATACATATAAAAATATAAAGTAGAATATAATTTACTGTAAATCTATATCTATTCTAAATCTTGATATACTCTAAATCTATATCTACTCTTCATTTATTGCCTCCATTAACTATCTTCATTTTGGTATATACACAAGCACGGACTTGTATATATCCAATATTTCTCTTCGTCCCATGATACACTATATTGTGTCATGCCTAAATTGCATGTACATGCCATAATTTGGCATTAAAAACTCTCCTCCAGCACATAAACCAAGACTTCTATACTGGATTTTTTTAAGAAACCAAGTAGTAAAACCAAATCCAAAATCCTTATCAGTATGTGGCAAACTGGCAAAATTCTCAATAATATCCACACTTGAAAACGGGCTATCACTCATCCTATCAAGCCCGGAGGGATTTTTGTATAGGTCGTATAGGCCTTTGTAAGTATTTGGATAATACATCTGAAAATGTTTTGAAAGATCCTTGACGAAACCATCAGCTGCAAGCTCTAACTCATAACCATGTGCAATCTTAGACTCCTCTTTGTCTTCTGTAAATTTTTGTCGCTTCATCTTTGGATGTGTATGCCTAAAAAACAAGTACAAAAACTAATACATAGTAAAATCACAAGGATTAAAACAACACGGTCAAATCAACACATTCAAAACAAAACCACCATAACATAAAAAATTGAAAAGAAAAAAAAAATGCCTTCCACATTTCTTTGCAAAGCGCCATCTGAATATTGCAAACAACCTAAATAATTTATTTGGAGATTTTTCGACATAACTCCCACTTCCCCAAAATCTTGATGTCCTTCTTCCTAATGATGAAGCTTCATCTTCCGAAAGTCCATTCAAAACTAAAATTCCAATAATTTTTTCTCCATTTAAAATAAGACAAGAAGTTGCTAATTCCGCGAAATTAGTCAAAGCTTCTTCCAAATCAAACTCTTTTAAGTTTTTACATTTCTTTTTAATAAAAAAATTTTGAAACTTTTACTGCATATTTGATACAGCTAGGAATATCTGCTCCCTCTTTACGATATCTATCAAATACTACTATTGCTTTTTCTCCCATCAAAATTTCTAAAGGTGAGGATATAACATCATGTTCTTCCACCTTGCAGTTTCCCCTTACATATGCGAAGTCCGCTAGGATTTTTGTATAACTTGCTAAGGCTTTTGTAAATATTTGGAAAATACTTTTGCAACTACTTTGAAAATCCTTGACAAATCTATCGGCTGCAAGCTCCAACTCAATTCTATTTGCAATTTTGGACTCCTCTTTCTTTTCAGAAATTCATTGTCGCTTCACCATCGGATGGACATACTTAAAAAATAAGTAAAAAAATTAATACATGATAAAAATAACATGGTTAAACATGGTAAAATCAACATGACAAAAAACCTCAAAGTCACAACCATAAAATAAAAATTTAAAAATAAAAATTCAATACCTTCAAAATGTCTTCAAATAACACCATCTAAATATTGCCATCAAATCAGATAATTATTTAGTGATCTTTCTACGGAACCCCAAGATCCTCATAGTCTTAATGCCTTTCTCCCTAAAGAAAATGCTATATTCTCTGAAAATAATTCTGCACATAAACTCTCATAATTTCTTCTCCATCTAGTATAACAGAAGAGGTTACTAATTCCAAGGAATTAGCCAAGGCTTTTTCAAAGTCAAATTCGTTTGACATTTCTTTATAATCAAAGACTTTGTAAATCTTTACTATAGTTTTGATACAACTAGGAATATCACATTCTTTCTTGCAATAACTATCAATTATTACTGTAGTTTTTTTTTTCCATCAGAACTTCTAAGGGTGAGCATTTCACATATTCTCCATCCATACTTCCACTTTACAGTTCCTTTTTACATAAGCAAAAGTAGGATGAATAAAAGGAAGTGTGAGAATTCTTGGATGTAACTTCTCAAGATTTTCTGCTTCCACATGTTTGATGAAGTTCAAGAAAACATTACAAAGATCGCAACTATAATTTTCTTTCCTTACACCATGTTCTATAAAAAAACAATACAGATTAGAACTATGAATAATATATACAAAGCAACAAAACAAGAAAAGCACCAAAAATAAATAGAATCCGTAATTCAAAAAGTCAAAAGAACAAAGCAATATGACAATTACCAAAGAGCCAAAACAATCAAAACAATTAAAACAATCAAATCAAAAGATAATGAACATGTTTGTAAGTCCAAAACATGAATGACAAATTAAAATTTTACTTTTCTGAAGTATTGAAAAAATTGAGATTTGAAAATGGATTGAATTTCAAAATATTATAACATAAAGTCATTCGATAAAAATTACAATTATTTTAGGAAAAACGTATTTAAAAGGAAATTATCGAAGTCGTCATTAATGAACCTGACAAATGCTAATAGAAAAGAAAAGAAAAAATGATGATGAATCTAAATAATTATTGCGCAAAACATATAAATGCAAAAATGGTTGATGACAAGAGAATAAAGTAGCACTATCTACATAAGGTTGACAATCAAACTAGTCAAATTGACAACTCTAAAGAAGTTAATGGTGAAATACCGGTACAACGAAGAAAATAACTTGCACCAAATCACCTTTCAATGTCAATTTGTCGATACAATTCAACAAAAACTAACATATTGAAGTTGTGCACTAATGAACGTAAAGAAAAAATGAAATTGCATAAAGAATTGGTAGTTCCAAAAGAAAACCATTAAAAAGAGATTTTAGAAGTGAAGAGGAATATGAAAAATCAAGGATTTCCTTGAGTATTTGAAACTAAATAATGAGATTGATCTATTATACAAAACAAAAAACAGGGATTAAAACAACTAGAAGAAGTTCAAAATCATTCAGAAGAAATGAGGGTAGAATTGTGGAAAAAAGAACTTACTTCTCTACTATGTTATTCATTATTTCATATCCAAGAAATACACTACAATGTATTATCAGCAATGGTGAAGAAAGAGCAATATTATCAATTAGACAAAGTTGATTTTGATCAAGTCTAGAGAATCTATAATGTGCCCGATAATCAACATAATTTGTTCTACAAAATGATAGCTTGAGGAGATTTCTAATTGACACAACCAAAGAAACTGCTTTTACCAATTGGACTTCTAAGAACACAAATAGTAATACAGTCAAAATGAACCTCGAGGCTTAGATGCATTGAAAATGTCGAATTCAGTTTGCCGTTGAAAGCTTTAGTATGATAAGTGTTCCTGATTGTAGCCAAAAGGTAACATAGATAGTTAAGAAAGTTTTTCTGCAAAAAGTGCAAGAATCGTCAACAATGTTAATATGATTGTTAAGCTAGCTTTTGTTTGCTCATGTATGATTGTTGAACCCATAGTTTAGGCAGTTAAACTTTGAGCAATTGAATAGGAATATTCTAGAAGTTCGAAGTACTAATTACAAATATAAATTACATATCAATCTTTGGAGTGGATTTGCAATTGTACCACCATAGCACATTTGCCATTTATTGAATAGATAATAATTTTCTTTGGAAAAATAAGGTATAGCTTCTTAAAAGAAATTCTTGATTTTTTTTGTGAAACTAAAAATCACTAAAAATGACAACTAATAATTTAGAAATAACTAAATATTCCTTAAATAATTTATTCTATTTTTTTCAATTCTAATTATAATGATTATACATTTAAGATAATTATTTTTAGAACAATTTTGATATGGTGATACAATATTATCTTCCATTCATGCACAAGAATACTATTCACTTGATTGATTAGTGCAAAATTAGCACAAAGTTAGCTCAAAGTTAATTTAGACCTAGTTCCAGCTTGGAGTTCGGGCAAAACAAATCCTTATCCCAAACGCAACCCAAAGATGTTGACTCCAAAATTGTGTTGCAAAGGCTACCACATAATAAATTGAAAATCTAACCCAACCTACACTAGAGCAGAACTGTGTCCAAAGTGACGTCGTTTAACGCGGTTTTTAACGCGGTTTAACGCAGTTTAACGTGGACAGTTTTTTTGACGCAAAAATTGCAAAAAGGTCACGGACGTCACTTTGGTTTGACGTGATGCGTCAACCTTATGTTAAACCAGTTAACAGGAGTTAACGTGCTGCGTCAAAAGTGACGCAAATTGAAATTATGGAAGTTACCTAGGGTGAGTAACTTCGAGAGTAAGTTTTTTGCCATGTGAGCAGTTCCTTCCTTTTTGCATTCCACGTTGCATGTGACATGGACATTTCCCAATTTTAATTAATTCCAGGTCAGATATGACATGGGCAAGGCTCCGACGTTCTAATGGATGAAAAATTTGCTGATGTGGCATGGAAATTTGACGTGTCATTTAGGTTTTCAATGGCGAAGATTGTGACAAGTGGAGTGATCGTGGATTGAGGATATATTTTTGCATCAAATTTGGGATTTGTGTTATTTTGTGTTTATGTAAACGCAGTGTGACGTGTTTTGGAAGTGCGTCTCGGACGTTAACTTTGACGCTGTTTGACGCTGATAAACACATGTGCCACTTATTTCAACGCGTTTACAGAAACGTCTTTAGACATAGGATGATGTTTGCCACGTCAATAGTGACGCATTCAATTTGAATTTTGTGTCAAAAGAAACACAATGTAGTGTTCGACTTGACGCTGATAAACACATATGTCACATATTTTAACGTGTTTCGGAAAATGTCTTTAGACGTAGGATGACGTAACGTAAGGGGCTGCTCATGCTGGATCCTCCTTAATCTACACATCCCACATCACTGTGCTCACGGTGAGTTCATAGCAACACATCATTCAAGGAACAAGGGAAGAATGGAGACAAGAAGAAGATGGAGAACAAAAATAAAGTTAGGAGAAACCCCAATCCCCCCCCCCCCCCCCCCCCCCCCCCCCCCCCGGTTTTTTATTGAAGTACCTTTCAGTTTATAAGTTGCCATTACTCCATCCTTGCTCGGATTAAGGCGTGCCTTAGCTTTTTGGAAAGCTAAGTTGATTTTGCATCTACCCTCAAAATCTCAAGATCATAGGATCAAAATTCAAAGACTGATTGCTAAAAATCCGACACCCTTCCTCCAGCCGCACTCCTTTGACAACCCCAACTTCGGGAGGCAATATCTCACTTCCTATAACTCAAAATTGGACGTGCTTACTACCATTGGAAAGCCCTACAAGTGATCTACAACTCTTTCAAATCTCAATCTACTTGAACAAGAAACGAGGGACTGATAAGGAAAACAATGGGAGACACTCTATGGAGTAAGAAGAAAACACAAAAAGCTTGAAAACAAGCTCTGAAATACAAGATAAGAAGCCGCCGAAGTGGCGGCTCACCCTAACCCTAAACCTAGGCTCAAAACCCTAATCTAAGACCTTCATGGATGAATGTTTCCACCAAAGAATGAACAATGGAAACATGAGTTAACGTGTACATCACCAAAATCCTAGCCGCCACGTCAGCCATAGCCTCCACGCACATCTGACACGTCAGCTATGTGATTACGTTTCTTGAAATACAATTTAACGCAATTTGTGTCACTTTAAACGCGTGTGTCACTATTGACACCCCCTAGAATGTTGACCAGGTCAAACCATAGCGGCCACGTCAGTCACGGCCTCCATGCACATGTGACATGTCAACTATGTCAATATGTTTCTTGAAACGCAGTGTGACGCGTTTTTATGTCACCCAAGACACGCGCGTCACTATTGACACCCCCTAGGATGTAGACTAGGTCATAACCTAGCCGCCACGTTAGCTCTAGCTTACACGCATAGAGGACACGTCAGCTATATCAATATGTTTCTTGAAACGCAGTGTGACGCATTTTATGTCACCCAGAACGCAGGCGTCACTATTGACACCATCTAGGATCCAAAACCTACGTTCCAGGTCAGCCGTATCCTCCACGCCTTTTTTCCAAGTCAGTAGGGCATTCCACGTAGAATCTGTTAATATGTTTTTAGTAACACAGTTGAACGTTTCCTATGTCACCCTAAACGCCCTCTATGTTAAAAGAAACGTGCTGACGTGGGATGTGATTAAATTTAACCATTAAAAAACTACTATGAGGTAAAAAACTCTCCAAAAAAGTTACTTTCCACAATGCAGATTTATGTTTAAGTTGATGCGATGTCATTCATGTTGTTATTTTTAACAGAAAACCGTCACTTCAAAATTCAAGTTGACACTCTTTGACAGAAGCCGTTAAAGCAGCGTCAAAAGTGACGCATGCACGTTAAAATGTTTAACGTGAAGTATGTTTATTTGGATCACATTTCCACACTAATTTCCATAAGTCCAGGTTTACGTCACTGATGACGCAGTTTAACGGAGGACAAAATGTTGTTATGCTCTAGTGCTAGTACATAGCCGTTGACCAGATTTGAAAGAATCAAGCTATCTTATTGATTGAAATATGAAGATTTTGGGCGAGTCCTCAATCCGGCCCAAAGGGCTTACCCCTACGAATAACTCTCCTAAAGCGAATATAAATTCCAGATGCACACAAGTTCAGAATAACTAAGATTAAATTTCATCAAGCATGAATACTGAAGCAGTAAAGCATTATTGGTCAGACACTTCAACGATGCTTTATGTGATCTCAAACACAACCTTTTACCTTCAACGATGAAGGTTGCTCAGCATTGAATTTAGCCCATGAATTTTTGAGTTCTATATTATCATATCAATTCAAGTTCTACAGTGCCAAGAAAAGTAGCAGACGTACCTCGAGATTTGAATAACAGTTAGTCGGCAAAAAAAAGTTGAAAACTATCCACAGCTCAAATGGGGTAAATGGCACAACTGAGATTTCTTTGAATGCTCGTTGATCTTTAGCAAGATTAACGCAGAGATCCACGTTATCCATGGTTCTCTTAGAAATGATTTATGATGAGAAAAGGTTGCTCTACAAAAATATTAAAATCAAAACTGGGGAAATTAATGTATGTAACTCTCTCACGTCAAATTGATCGACAGGAAGCTAGACAAAATGCTAAACACTCTTTATGCATGCTCAAACATGTGTCTATAGGAGTGGAGCGCTGAGTCCGATGCCCAGCTCCTCTGCGAGCCCATCCCAAAAAGGTAGCAACACAGCCAAAGCAAGCAGTATCACGATTGAGAGACCCAATTTTCTCACGGTTCCAACTTCGCTAACATCGTTTAAGCAGGGCTTTTCTGGTGCTCTCTGCAAGGAAGTGTCGCCAATGCAGGTTCAACAAGATATAAATAATACTTTCTATGCATGCACCATTAAAACCATGTGATGATAGAACGCACTTGGATCCTCAAATACCCATAATCCAAAACAAAACAAACTTCTATATGTTGCAATACTATCATTTACTTAAATGAGACAGGCAGACTAAAACAGGAAAATGGAAAGGATATGGACTGTACCTGAACAATCAGTATATATAAACCCCATTGCAACGATAGAGGACCTCCAAGCTGCACATAAGAATTCAACTAATTACCTACAGAAGAATACTATGAAGCAATAGATACACTCAAAATGCGTCTCATGTATGATCACCTTATTTACAGTTCAATAAGCCACTATTCACAAATTACAAGGAGTCAAGCGACATACCGCTCCCAGCCCAAGCAACAGATATGTGATGAGGCCAGATACATTCAGAGCAGTTTTCCCAAATGCTGCCTGCAAGGATTAAATAAGCTAGAATTTTTAAGAACAGCAAAACAAGTGATCAAACCTACTTTTGCAGCTGCTTGAAAAAGCTTTCCTATCAGTAAGTATATAAATTTACAGACTTGACCTTACATAGACAAGCACAAGCCATAAAGGCAAAGGTCTCAACCGCCGACAGTTGTCTGTCCCTTTGAGCCAACAAAACCAAACACCACCATCAAAAAAACTATTTCTACAGATACCGAGGCTTGGGTGAAGTCTTGAAACTATCTGACACAGACTAATATCTAGAAAAGAGTCAAACCTGCATAGCGCGGCCACCATCTAGGCAGCCTACAGGCATCAAATTGAAGGCAGTCGTGGTCAATCCACACCTGCAACCGCATATTCATAATCCATCAATTTTGACAAATCAACATACTTTTTTTGCTATGAAGATATAACGCTATTCGAAATCAAAATTGAAAATACTTTCAGTATCAACAAAAGCTTGATCATAACAGGGTAATAAGAACAAGCTCAAACGAATCTGAAAAGGTTCCCTACAATAGCTGCACATACCAGCCCGCGATAACAAGTGGATGTATGTTAACTGTTGCAGCATGCATGGCACTGCAACCCATCGATAAATGTAATTAGAATATAGTCGTACAAGGTATCGCTGAAGATAAAAAAGTACCGAATGTACTAAGCCCAATTTTGAATAGTATTATTCAGCCCCATTCCCGCCATGTCCACTTTAGTTGGTTAAAAACAACATAAACAGCCTCTTTAATGATGCGTTTTCATCTCATAATACAACGAAATAAGCATTTAAAACAGGAAAATATTCCAATAACCACGAATGCCTTGAATGTACTAACAAAGTATCCTCGTATTGAATCGATCGACTTACTCGTAACCAATGACTGCTCGGCTGAGAGCTCCCAAAAGAAGGGAACCTTGAAACAACAAGCTAGGAACTTGTACAAGCTCATCAGCAGCCTCTGGGCTCACAGACAGCCAAAGCCCCACAGCCAGCATTGAAAGGGATAGAATTCCTCCTGCCAGAGGGCCTGCTACTGAGATGTCAAATTTTGCCATCCGGTCAGGCAAGATAGATTTGAACTGCAAACATGGGATTGTCAAATTCATTAGTTCATAAATACGAGACAAAAACTCTCCTCAATTAACCAACACAGCACCAGTAAATTGTTACAGAGCTTGTAAAGCCATGGTCCATAACATTGTACTTGCCAAACCGATAGAACACTAGTACTACAAGAGTTGACGTATCCTCACTTCCCATAAAGAAGATCTGATAGCTTCGGACAGGGTTTCGTTAATCTGAATTGAATAAAGACATATAGCTAAAAATGACTAAAAATTATTAGTAATAAGTTACCCAACCTAATGTTCTCCATTAATAGAAAAAGAGAAAACAACAACTACCCTACAAAAAAACCATTCAAGTCTGAGAAAATACCTGGGTTACAGCTCCAAAACTGCCCAAGGTGATATTAGGAATAAGATAAGGAATGCCCATTTTCACGCCCCTGGGCGCTGCAGTGAGCCAGTGCCCCACCTCCTGAAATTTCCGACATAAGACTCATTACATTCGAGGTCGCAAGGAGAAAGCGCAATCAGGAGACGAGATTTCGAGAAATTGGAAACATTTTCAACTTGAAAAGTGCAATGGATCGAATGCTGTCCATACATGGAAGAGCTGAACCCCAAAAACTCCATATGCAAGAGGAAGCGCAGAGTCTATAAGTGGCACCAACACTTGAAAATCAGGAGGTGCTGTCGACTCAGGATTCGTGAAATACTGCACCACATCAGGTGGAAGCTTCGGTAACTGCACAGCCACAGTTTGATAAACAGTCAGATAGAACGAAAGTCTACGACCTACTTGTATCAGCACAGCCTTCAGAACAAGAGTGTTGACACAACCAAAAAATCGTCAGCATACCTCAGAAATCTCTCGTGTCCCAGAGCTGACTATCATAAATTATCACTGGAGATACGCTCACAAGCTTTAAGACCTACAATTGCCTAGAAAGAATACGATCATGAAAACAGTCAACCTCTCGTTTCATTTAGTATTATTTCTCTCAATAATTGACTGATGTGGATAATGTGATAAAAAACGTCCACAGTCTAACTTCAGGTGTTGCAGCTCCAGTATATCTTATGCATCCGTAGACCTTTATCTGATACTTGCCTCTTGCGCTTCATAACAAATCCCTTCCTCTGCAACACTGCAAACGAAGCCTGAGAAATGTAAGGAACTTGCCTGGGATGCGATGCCGAGTTCGAGGCAGGAACCTGCCGTAAGAGTGAACAGTATAGCGGCTATAACGTACTGCCATAGCGTGGTCGGACCAGGATCTGATACCTCTTTCCTGAGCAAGACAAAGCTGACCCTAGGTCCGCCTCTAGGATCCTCTTCTTCAGCATTTGGCTCCTCTACCATAAATAGATCATACTTCGAACCAAACAAATCGCGAAGGCCCTTCTGCAATTTGGAGAAGACTTCTTCGCGTTTCCCTCTCAGATTTCCAAGAAGAAGCACGCCCTCTCCTAAATCTCCAAACGGCTCTTGTCCAGTCACCCAATATGTCGTATAACCAAACAGCTTCTCTTTCAAAACTTTGACATCATCCGGATCAACTTTCTCAGGGCCAATCAACTCCATTAGCCGATAGGCATCCAGTTGCACGTTGGGTAAACTTTGTTGCACATCGTCTGCCTGCGAACAACATCGCTCAGAAATATCCTAGTGCCGATCCCATATACCATCTTCTATCATGTCATCTTAATACGCAGTACAAAATTTTGATATGAATGCTGAATGTAATCAGCGAAGCTAACGTCGAGCTGTATGGGCTGGACAATAAAATGAGAAGCTCATGAACTAGGTGAATCTCACATAAGAAAGGAACCCTGATGAATTTCATATCAGAGAGGGAAGTTGAATAATATAAAATATGATTCTTATAAAAATTGAAAATTGAAAACCTAGCAATTCTTATGATAACCAAGAATGTGATTATAGAAAATCAGAGATGAGGAGCAGATGGCAGTGATACGTACGGGAGTTGTTGAAGGAGAGGACGATTCCTCAGGCTCAGATGAGTTGGGGTCTTTCTCCGGCTCCTCCGTCGCGGTGGAAGTGGAGTTCCCGCCACCTTTCTCCCCGCCACCATCCTCTGTGGATCTGCAAACCCTAAACCCATGCCTCCTTCCTACAACGCCATGGCTGCCCCACCCGAATCTGGCCTTATAGAGCGCGTCATACCCCTCCCTAAACTGGCAACTACCTAAGGAATTCCAGGCTCCGGACGACGAACTCGTACTCGCCGCACCAGCATTACAATGTCTTCTTTGCGAAACGCGTGACCCATGGACCTCAGGCTCGAAGAAACTAGGACATCTAGCAGTGACAGGCAGCGACCCCACGTGCGCCAGTGGATGGAAAAACGCGTGTGGCGACGTCTCAGCTCGCCCCACCAGAATCCCTCTCCAGGGTGCCGTCCCGATGCTTGTCATTTGAATTCCACCCAATCCTCTCCAGCCTCCCCACTTCCACAATTCACAAACCCAAATCATCAACACAAACACCCCAACATCCCCTCCTCCAAAACCCAATGCCAATCACCTCACCTCCCTTCAACATTACACCCCAAACCTACCCAATCAAGCCCAATCCAAAACCAAAACCAAACCCAAACCCAAACCCAAACCCAAACCCAAATTCAAATCCACGTTAGAGCAAACATACATCTCAGAGCCCCTCTGTTGATTGAGATGGCACTGGTTCCTCCACACCGCAATCTGCACCTTCTTTCAATCAGCTCTTGTCCATCGAGCTTCACATGAAGATAATGGAACGATGTAAAATCTGTTGTCAAGTGAGTGAGAATTGGCAAATGGATGCAGACACAGAAGAGAGATGCAAGTGCAGTGAGAGTGTAGCTCAGTGACTCAGTGGAACAGAGACACCGAGACGAGTGGTCAAGGGGAAAAGAGAGGATAGAGCTGTGTCTGTGCATCAGCTGGTTATCAACCCCGCAACCTGCCGCAGTGCGGGTGTAAGAGGGACGTCTTTCGGGTATTGCTGTGTTGTTCTTGTGCCCAACACAGATCATGCATAGATATTTGTGCCTTGGTACCTACCACCTGCGGGTTCAGACCTCGGGAGACGAGAAAAAACGGAGAGCAAAAGTGGTGATGTCTGTCATGCCCTCAAAGAGTGTGCCTTGTGTGTGAGCCGAATCTGGAGCCTGGCATAGCCACTCTGGTGTGAGTCTCGAGAAACGGTCGGTACGAGTGGAGGATCGTTCGGAGGTGCAAATGGGTTGCGGATCATCTTCGAATGGGGCCGTGAGTCTGATCCTTGGAAATTCCTCCCCGGGGAGGGATTCACCAAGTCTGGTTTGGAAATAAAATACAATTTTCTATGAAAGGCTGGTTTCAACATACACCGGCTCGTTGAGCAACTTAGATAATCTTGGGTTTGTCAACTTGTTACCGTCTCGTGTAGCGTTGTGGGGATAAGTGAGTACATTGGGGAATGTGCACGAAGGAATCTGAGTCGACGCAACCGGACGGGCATAACATGGCCGGTTTCTAGCTTCGACAACGTAGAAACGGCCAATAGACACTTGGACCTTTAGTAATTATGTAGCAGCCACTAGGACCTTTAGTTGTTGTGAATATGATCGAGTCTGGTTTGTCTGCAAACTAGTTCAACGAATGTGGACCGAAGGGCACTGCACTTTGTGTTAAACCGATTGCTCTAGACATTGAGGGATTATTAGTGTTGATTCTGGACATCAATGTACGTGAAGATTACATGCTCGGTGAGAAGGTCCGAAGGTGGGGTAATATTTTGGCAAGGGTGGGATACTTGAGATTGGCTATGTAATCGATTTGTGAGCTACTAGAGGTAAGGTATAATCCTTTCACTGGGTTGAATTTAGGTAGGGACTGTGCATTCGAGATGATTCTTATCCCAGACCAGACTATAGATGATCTGCAGCTATGGAGGCTAGCTAGGGGCCCAGCCAGGCGCCGCTGGTAATCAAATTTTAGACATTATTATTTCTCCTTTCTCTGCAGCGACAGTGGAAGATGGTGCAACTAGAACTGACATCGGTTCCCCAGCTGCTCCGCTAAGGTCCACAGGCGTCTTGATGCGCAGACAAACGAAAAATCCATGGTCACCTTCATGAATGTTCCAACAATCCCGTACTATTTGTGCAGGCTCATACAAACGAAAAATCCATGGTCACCTTCATGAATGTTTCAACAATCCCGTACTATTTGTGCAGACTCATTCGTACTGCAGTGCAAGACAGATTCCAGAACTCATGCAAGTCAAAACCTCTTCCTGAAAACTACTCTAGCATCGTCCATATGAATCACGACTCAAAACTATCATAAAGATATCGTGCCAGTGATAAGTTGACAATCAGAGATCATGTTGCCAGAAAATTACCAACTAATCTCATATTATTCTTGTCCATTAGGGGTTACAGTAAGTTAACTTACATTTCAGTACCAAAAGGAAAGCGCAGGCAGACTGTGCATTTCGATTTCTACTCTGCATTAGGCGCTGCTCCTATGGTGATGATTTCTATTTGAAAAAACGTCTACATCGAACAGTGATGAGCATGAACATGATCATCGCTAAGATTTTGTAGAGAAAAGGGGGAAGAGAACGGTGGGGATAATCTCAAAAACATATATGAAGCCAAAAAAATAAAAAGTCTGAACAAGGAATTAGAGTTATAAGCCTGAGTAGCTATGCACATTGGCCGAGGTCTGCAGAAACAACACGCAACGGGTACTCCGAAGAATTGGCGTACTCAAACGCCACGCTCCCGCCAGCCCGCAACGGTGCGCCGCCCATCACCAAGCAGTCGTTGAACTTGATCCTCTGGAACACGCGGGAGTCCAGCGGCCTAGCCGAAGCGAAAGCAGCACAGGCCACATGAATATTCTGAAGCTGGCAGTTGCGGTTCATGCACAAGTTGGTGATCTGGACACTGAAGGCCGGAATGCCATTTCTGTTGCCGCTTCTCCCCTGCGTGATACTAATATCTGCCTTGCTGCACATGGGTGTGGAAGCTCTCAGCTTCCTGTTCATGGGATGCAGCTTCCCGTAGTATTCTCCTCCCGTTTCAAGCTCCATATTCGACTCCCTACCTCCCACACTCGCGTACATAACCTCACATGCACAGAGAACACTCAAACTGCAGCAGAGCCAGATATGGATCATCAACCTAGACCTCCTCGTCGCCATAGCTGCCATCCACTCGAGACCTCAAGACTGGTTCCCCTACCAACCGACTCATGCCAGAAAACCAACTGCTAGAAAAGAAAAAAAATCTACGCGGTTGATTCACAGCTCACGTAACGATGATATCGACATGACCCACAAGTGACTCGACTACGTTAATCAAATAATTGTCCATGCAGGCTTCACTTCTACGGTCTGCTGAGAACCGGTATTCCAAGGACTAAAGAAAATATTTGCAAATCTTCTGCTATCAGTTCGATCTCATGACCGGGTACACACCATGTGTGACAAGTCTTGTCAAGACGCTCCGCAAGTACTCCACTCCGCAGCATGAGCCTGGGACAGTAACTGAATTAGCTACTAGTCCACAACCTTCAACTTCCCATTTCCAGCGAATTGCAAGAAGTACAATCAGCGACCTACCTGCTCAAAGTCTCTGCTCTTCTGCAGATCTGAATTGCTTCCAAACTGCGAGCTGACGAGTCTAAGTACATATGAGTGCGGTGTGGCCTCCATGAACTACAGTGATTCTCTCAGTCTATGATGAAAGGCGACTCGATCTGGAAATGGATACGAGTATCCGAATCATCGGCTAACTTGATCAGCATTTGGCTTATAGATCAACGCTGTGATGATGAGGTGGATAGAAATCTGGGACTCTGAGTGGTGCTGCCTGACAGCTGAGGAGACAGTTTGTGCCGAGTGTTGAATGTTACTAGGATGATCTGAATTGACAGAGTTGCTTGAATGCGGTCCAGTCCCTTGCAGTAATAATGAGAGCCATGGCAGAGGAGCTCTCAGAACTGGTCGTTTCGGAAGGACACCAGGACACCTGCTGCATTGGGAGTCAAGTTAAAATTTTGAATAGGTTATCAGTGGGATGTATAATCAATCAGAGTCCAGATCAGGGTGGTTTGATACGTGTGAATTTTGAAATTTAACTCATTTCATTTACCTTGCACATATAGACGTCAGTTCTATTCTAGTTCATCATCACAGCATTGTTGTAAGGGAGAGTGGCCTATTCCCACCACTCTGGCCAGGTTTAGTGTACAAATGAGCCTTGAGTTGAATTGCATTGAGTTTACAAATTTTATTAGGAAAAACATTAAGGTAGTGGGTTGTATTCCTGATTGAATTTCAGGTTTGCATACTTGGGTCTGTGAAAAAGTTTATAATTTTTGGATGCTCCGCAAAGCTCCTGCATAGGCATTTTTTAATTGTTTTTTTTTTTAAAAAACATTTTTTGAGCATTTTTTATTTTTCTATTAATTTTTAAGTCTGAAAGCCGATCAGAAGCACTCAATTTTTCTAGGTATGGACGTAATTAGAACACTCTTAGACAGTTTGAGAAACCATGTTGGGTGGTTTTTGGGACCCAACCCCCCAACATTGTGACCTGCTCGGAAATCAGTCCCACTACCTTGATTTGACATATCCTTAGGATGTATTA
The DNA here is from genome assembly GCA_014871385.1 of Ceratodon purpureus. Classification (NCBI taxonomy): domain Eukaryota; kingdom Viridiplantae; phylum Streptophyta; class Bryopsida; order Pseudoditrichales; family Ditrichaceae; genus Ceratodon; species Ceratodon purpureus. Next base: position 7,366,017 of record CM026432.1, on the reverse strand, counting down.
TCAGTTGTCTGTAATCAGGGTCCTAACACAAAGGTTCAAAAAAATTGTACTTTTATAGCTCCATATGAACGAAGATCATTGTTTTCGGCCCCTCTCTGTTTTAGGCCCTTGTCCTTTCTTAGTAAGTGGCAGTGACCTGCGAGGACCACCTTGCTGTGATCCAGTATGGGAAGGGGAATGCATCTGGGAACCTTGTCTTCATGGTGAAGAATGAAACACGTACAAATTTGCAGAATGGCATTACACATGCAGATTGTGCAGGCTGCATAAATGTTTATGTGTTGGGCCCAATCTAGAAGTGGATTGCTTTTGTCTTAGAGGAGGCAGGACAGTCTGTTACTTGCACATGAAACCAAATAAGTGCGCGTTTCAACTTGTTTCCCATGGACAGTACCATTCTCAATCTTTTAATACGACATGTAAATTGGTGCTCCAAAGAAATGTCATATTATAAAAATGGTGTATAATTGAATACAGGACTTCTCAAAGAGTTCCCCACATCGTCAAGATCCCAAAAGTTTCAATGTGGATTTCATTCAAAAATGGGTGAGAAGATATCTTTTTGTTTGAAATTTTAGCAGTATTAATTTAAATTCCCTCTGTAGGGCTTTTTCTCAATAAGATTATTTTTACAACAAAAAATTAGATGTATAATCATTAATAAAAAGTAATAACAAAATACATAATTCATTGTCCAAAGACCATAAATCCCTAGGAAAATTAATCTTTGAAATACTAACAAATGCAAGCTACAGAGATTTGAAGCATAGGCATTGGAGAAACCTTAAGAAAATCCCTACACTTAGCCAAATCTAAAGTTGTCAGCATACGTGTAGCAATAGAAAATGCTTCTCCATCGCTTGGACGCTTATATTGTAAACATGATAAAGTAGTGGTACTTTGTTGCAATAGAGAAAAACATTTAATCAAATGTAAGAACATCGTAATTCAAATCAAACACGTAAAATGTATAATTTTATAAAATAAATGATTGGTTAATTATTAAAACAAGATTACATACAAAAAAGAAACAAGTAAAGTTAACAAAGTTAACAAAGTAACTAAATGAATGTAAACTAATTTTTTTCTCACATAACCATTAATCCAAAAGGTGGCACTAAACCTTAGACTCATCCATTTAAGACCCTAGAAGAGTAGTCAACCACAACACTTGTAAGTCCTCAAATCCTATTGAATTGCTCACAACCAAGAAGAACCATAATTAATGAGCATGAACAACTCTAAGTCTCCAATTTCAAAGCCACGCAAGCCACGCAAGCCACGCAAGCCACAAAGAAGACAAATGAGGAGGCAAGGAAGGACGACCGAACACTACTTCACTTAGAGAACATCAGGAGAACAAGAGACCATTAATCATTCCTACTATTCAATTGAAATAGCTGTAATTTGATATGCATACATCCTAGTATACACTCCCATATCTCAACACACACTTTTAAGGCCAGTAAGCACAATCTATTAGCACTCTCAACACACTTGCTTGACAAGCATGCCAATTAGGTATTACATTGAATAAATCGAACTTAATATCTCTGGGAACCTACTAGAATGGAGATGGTATCTAAACATAATATCTGATGCTATTAGATGCCTACAATAGACTAGTAAGGTCTAACAATGCATGGTATTTAAGGCGGTTTTTAGCTTGCTTGTCTTTGTTGATTATTTTTTGTTTGATTACAGCGGGGATTTTAAAGCCACTGAACCTCAAAAAGATCTCAATAGGCCAAGCTCCTTATACAAAACATACTTAAAGGTTAAAAGACCCTTTATTCAAGCTATAGATAAGCTACCAAAGTTCATTTAACATTGAAATTATTGTACATAAAAATATGTCTGAGGGGTTTACAAAAAAATAATTTAAAAGCAATAATTTAAATTTTACGTGTTCGTCCAATAAAGTAGGATTAATAATGTAGGAGTCAACCTTGTATAAAGTAGCAGAGAAAGTGAAAATGAATAAAGAAAATCAACCTATGACCACTACAATTTAAAATGCTATCTATTGCAAGTACTAAGTGAAATATCAAATTTTTTTTTATCAAAAAGAATATGGTTTGAAGATCGATGCACTTAAATTTATATTTAGTTGATGAAAATTGAATTAGATATGAATTTTCAAAGTATAGTGGAATAACCACCACTAGACTACACCTAATTATCAATCAACCACCACTAGACTACACCTAATTATCAATCAACCACCACTAGACTACACCTAATTATCAATCAACCATCACTATTTATTGGGTGCAAAAGTAATTGATTTTCATTTAGATACCACTATAAACCAAACCTAATACTACTACATGATTTCCTACAAAGATCACCACTATGTCTCATATCTACTAGTCTTTTCATTACTACCACTGTGCCTTACCAATTGCACCAAATTTAAGCCGATAACCACCACTCTTGCATCCATTGTCATCAATGATTCGAGTTTGCTCGCTAAGGACGTCGCCACTTGTTCTCTCCAATGAAAAACATTTGGCGTGACATGTGGAGTGGCTTGGTTGTAAGGTTAGGGCTTGCCCCACAAAATTCTCTAGAAGGTGTGTGGGGTCCTTCCCAACGCGACATGAGGGGCAAGTACAAAGGCCTTCCCTCACATGCTTCCCTTCCTCCCACCTTCTCCCTTATTCTTTTTTCCTCTATCCATCCTTGACACTCTGAAAACTTGTGTTAACCCCTAAAGTTCTAAGGGTATTTTTCATCAAAATTGCCTCAAAACAGCCCCTCTTCAAAGCAAGGTGGACTTTGCAAAGTTGGGATTATAATAAGTACATCTAACCGTAAGATCTTGTAGCTAACTTCTATGTCTACATGTCCACCAAATCTTACACACTAATTCCTCACCAATTGCAAGATCATAATGTTCAAAGTTAAAAAACAAGTTTTTTTCCCCTGTGCAAAAACGGATCAGCAGAGTTTTGAAGGCCCAAAAAACCATTTTTTTGCATTATGGATTTTGGGGGTTTTGATGCACGTCAAAGAAGACCAAGTTAGCTAAATGTATTTAAAAAATTATATTCAAAAAAGTTGTGGAAGGTTGCCAAAAAAATCATTTTCCGCTAGGGGGTTTACTGAAATTCACAAACAAAGGCCGTTTTTTGACAATAAAAATAGCAAATGAAAAAATTTTGGATTGAAAATCCGAACGGTGGGAACATGCTCTATTGCCTTTTCTATACATGGAAATTCTTATTTTTGAAAAATATCAAAATCTCAATTTTTGGTGGAATTTCAAAGTTTCATCTTTGGGCAGATTTTGGCAGATTTGGGCAGTTTTGGGCAGTTTTGGTCAGTTTTGGGCAGAATTTGCTGCATCACAGTGGCTTAGAAAATTTCAGCAGCTGCCCAACGAGCAGCGTTTGACACTTAAACCTCCATAACTTTTGATCCCGATGTCGGAATTGAAAAATTCAAATACCCACACAAAGATCTCCGAACGGCCCACCTTCAATAAAAATTTCAGAAAATCCGGATGTAAATTGCATTCATAGGTACATGCCCAAATTCTTAAAAAGCCCAAATGTGGATGATTGTCCTTTAGGGGTTAATGCAATAGAAGTTCTCTAGGGGCCATTGTATGGTGGCCCACCTTGCCAAATTTGGCGTTGCACTTCCGCTATAGTCAATAATGAAGATGACCTAATGGATGTGTTCTTCCCAGTTATTTTATAGCTCATGGGCAAATGGTGGTCATAAGATGGAGTACCTCAAGTAGATTTACACCATCAAATTTTGAATCAGTACCACACACATAGACAACAACCACTTACATCACAAAAATGTAAAGGAGTAAATTTTATATGAATTCTATATAAATTTAATATAAAATTTGGTGTCCTAGCTTTGGATAAAATACTTATATTGATCTTATGTCAATTTAATTGGTACAATTTCTAACAGAAAAAAGACATTAATTTTACGCAATATTTTTGAGGTAAATTTCTTATAAAAATTATATAAAGTATGTATTAAATTTGCATGAAATAAATATTAAATCTACACATATGAATCTACTTTTTAGTAAAATTCCAGAGGTGGAATTTCAAATATTTGTGGATTCTAAACCACTTGGTGACGTGCCTTTACGTTTGCTTCCTCATTTAGCCTTACTCTAATTTTTATTTTTATTCTATCTCTAAATCTTTATTTTTATGCTTTTTTTTTTCCTTAAATGTTTTAATTTTCTTTAGTATATTTAAAATTTATCTTTGTTTCAAATATATTTAGAGATTTTTACATTTCTTTTATAAAAGAGTTATTTTTTTAATTTAATATGTTATGTAGGAGCATGTTGATAATGTTTGTATTGGAGGTATAGTGGTACCTTATATCTTATATAATAATAAAACAGAATTTTCCAAAAACAGAAGAATTATTGGATACCCGATAATCCTCAGCATTGGTAATAATACTTGCAAAAATCATAATCTTGAAGAATGTCATAGTTTGATTGCAACATTACCCGTACTTCAAACAAATGCTTCATCATCCGTTGACCAACTTCGCGTTTTTCAAGAATGTCTTGAAGTGGTTTTGATACCATTAAAAGAGCAAGTTTTGTATAAGTATCTAAAGCTTTCCTTTAAAAAAATAAAAATTGAAAAGAAATGTTAGAATTAAAACACTAAATATATTTATAGCACAATTTGACTAATTTATAAAAGTTAGACTGTGTTACCGATGTTGAGGTTAAATTTATTTTTCAACTTCTTTCTACTTATTTTTTATTTTGATTTACTTTCAGAGGAATTCATTGTGAGGATCCATTTGGTGTTCAAAGAATAATATATCCAAGACTATATGCCTATGTGGTTGATCATCCTGAAGGATGCAAGGTACAAATGTTTCATTTACTTTCTTGACAAAAATAAGTATAGATAAGAATATAAAAAAAATATATGGTTTTTATTCATTTGCTTGGGTTTCTTTATCTATTTTTCATAAAATTCTTTTCTATTGAATAGTGATTCATCTGTTTAAAAAGGAATGTGTAAATGTCATGTGCAGGTCACATGTAGTTATGATTCTGGAAGATGTCAATACTCATGTAGCATTTGCATGTGTCCAGCTCGTGAATTAGGGGACAGCGATATTAATCATACTTTGAAGATCGAAGCAACAATGAAGCAAGTTGAAAACAACATTCTGACTGCATCTTTTGGTCAAGTGCCTCGGAGGCCAAATGAATTCCAAAGGAATATTCCCTTCATCTAGTAAATGTATGTTTTTGCATTCCAACCTGAGTATTTCATTGAACAAAAGTGAATGATGTATTATTATTTGCACATATGATTTAGGTAATTGATTTTTAAAGTAGATAGCATATTAAATAATAAAAAATAAATTCAAATAATCATATAATTTTAGTGGATTATCTATAGCAGGATTATTATTGCAGGCAAATAATCGCCATTACCCGACCCCTCTCAGGTGCAGGCGAATATCCTGGCGGGGATAAACCAGGGTATCTGCACCTGGGGGGCCATAACGTCACGTCGGATTTGACAATTGGAGACAGATGAGTGCCCCGACACTCAGCATCGTGGGCCACCTTGGCGATCCCGCTGGGTCACGTCGCGTCGGATTCTGCTCTCCCCCACTCCCCATGTCGCCTCATCTCTCATAAATATAATCAGAGTTCGCCAAGTTTCTCTTGCATTCTCTGATCTTCTTGCCTGCATTTTGCTTGTTGCTCCCCGTTTAGGTTCGCCATCTTCGAGTTGGGCATTGTTGCTTGGCGCCACCTGCATGTTACCTTGGATAGTATTAGTTTCTGCAGGCTTTTACAGAATGTATGCGCTGAATTGGGAGCAGGGGAAGCAAATTAGCAATTGGGCATGGAGTATATGAGCGCGCAATATGGAGGGAGTTCCTCACCTTCCTCATAGGTTGTGGGTTTTACGGTGTTCTTTACTTGGGTTTTGCTTGCTGTGTCTTCATTATGTTGTGCGGGCTGGGTCTTGGCGAAGGGGATCGATTTGAGCAGTTTGGGTCTTGGCGAAGGGGATCGATTTGAGCTGTTAGCTTGTTGGTTTATGCAAGTTCTTGTTGGTTTACCATGGCGCCAAAGGTCCATAGGATACAGGCTCCCCTCCGTAAATTTCTTTATGGAGGTTGCAGTCCACGTGAAGCTGTAGAGACTGACTCAGCGTTCAATTTTTCGCAGGTCAAGGAGGAGCTCGGTTTTGCAGAGCCGCAGGTGGACTCTGACTGCCATGTCGATGAAGAGAAATCAACCCCGAGGAAACCAGCAGCGCCAGATTGTGTAGTGGTGGGCGAACTAACCTCGGCAGAGGCTGAGGCGAAGAGAAAGAGGAGGAAGAATTACGATGCAGCAAGGCATTTCCAGGACTCGTGGGCCGTGAAACTCCCTTGGGCGGAGAGTGTCGTGGGTGTGGGTGGGACAATCACTCAAGTCAGATGTAAAATCTGCACTGACATTGAGGGTTGGGAGAAGCTCTTGGTGCCCAAGATTGATGGGCTCTTCAAGCACGCGGGTCGCAGACGTGCGATGGTCGACATGGATAAGGTCAAGCGAGGTGAGTACTACTATTTGGGTCAGAATCAGCACATAAAAAATGAGAGGATTTACTTTGCAAAAGGAGGTCAGACTGTGATAACTAAAGTTCTTGCTGGAGTGACAAAGAGAGACGTCGGAAGGGTGTCCAGATGAAGTGTTGTTTACATATCTTTATGCATGGAAGGCCAATGGGAGAATATTCCGCCATGCAGCACTTGTTTGCTACACTCAGTGTGCTTGATATACCTCGTAAGCACTGGAGTCAGGGGGCGGGATGGGAATTCGCAATTGCGATGGCTCAAGTCTGCTCTGATAAGCTCAAGAGGGGAGTTTCTGAGGCTCTATACATTTCTGCCTCGGCATATGAGGTCACGGCAGTTGACAACCAGTAGTGGCTCTTGGTTCACGTGTATTACAGTCTGAATTATTCCCGTGAGTCTCACTTGATTTGCATTTGCAGGGTTGACTGTGATGCTAATGCAGCAAATTTGACGGAGATGATTCTTGATCAACTCGTATGGCATGGGGGGATTTTGGGGATTGAATTGGCACAGAAACTGATCTACTTTGGGGCAGATGGCGCCGCTGTATTCCAAGGCAGTCGCATTGGAGTGATTTCTAGATTACAATCTACCTACTCTCCCTATGTCATCGGTGTTCACGATTTTGCTCACAGAACTAATCTTGCTGTGGAGGCTCTCTCAGGATTACCCTTTTTTCAGAAGCTTGAGAGGTTGTGCAAAAACCTGCACCTCTACTTTGCAGGATCCCCCAAGCGCCATTTGGCGTTGCTTAAACTTGCTGAGATTGTGGAGACAGAGGGGCTTAATATTTTAAAGCAAGTGCAGACGCGTTGGATCCCACTTTTGGAGCCCCTCAAACGGATTCAAGGCGAGTACAAGGCCTTGATAGCAAAATTTGGAGAGGACGCTATTAAGGAGCATGCTGCAAAGGCTAACTTGTCACGTCTCCTTGATGTGACTACGCTGTTCGCCCTCCCCTGTATCCTCCCCTTGCTAGAGTCTATACAATCCTTGATAAAATTTGCTCAGTCCCGTCACGTGTTTGTTTCTGATTTTATTGCTGCCATTAAGATTTGCCAGCATGAGAGCTTCGAAATGTATGTGGATAGTCAGACTTCATTTTTGGCAGCTCATTTTGAGCTATTTCATGACGTTGTTTCAGATCACAGTCACACCATTCAGCAAGAATGGGTGACTGATCTAAACGATGGAAATGAAACGCTGGCCTTTCGTATCAACGACCACACTCATGCGGCTCATTATGTGGACCCTGTTTCAGGTCGTTCCTGCCTTATGTCTTGATCTGACTTTGATGGAATTCTGATCTCGGTGAAGGGCCAATGCACCGCAGCAGCGGAGATGCTGATCTCTCAGTTGGAGAAGAGATTTCCTGATTGTGAAATAATGGAGGCCTTGGGAATAATTTTCCCCCAGTACTGGTTACAGGACAAGTGTGACGAGCTCTTTCCTCGTCATTTGGAGGTCATTAAATCGTGGTTTTGTACCATGCGTTCCATGGGCAATCTTGCTGATGGGAATTTCAAGCAGGTCACCCCGCCTTTGGACTGGCACCTTCTGTCGTTGCAGCAGTGTTTATTTAAATTGACCATGAAGGGGAACGCAAAAAAGTCGATGGAACCTCCCCACAATGTGAACCCTGTTACGAGACTATGGCAACGTTTGAGCTGTAATGCCTTGCTCTCAAACAAACTCTCTAAGTACATGAAACTGGCTAACATCGCTGTGACGGCTGTGCTGGGTTCCTGCGAGGATGAGCGAACATTTTCGACACTAAGCTTTGTAAAAAGCAAAATCCGGAACCGGCTTAGAGGGAACCTTGACACTGCCATACGTCTGTTTTCTCAGACCTGGTATGATCTTGAATCATTTCCCTACGCCGTTGCGTTCGACCACTAGAGAGAAGCGAGGGAGAGGCATGGCACGGCCTTGTGAGCTTATTGAGCTCTTCTGTCTCCATAAACTTTGCAAGCTTGCTCTACTGAATTGTTTCAGAATTTTACCATAAATTTGACTAACTTGGTGGGGGTGGGTGGGATTAGACACTGCGTTTCGGCAGGCTCTTCGGAGCGGGGTTCAACCTCCTTGTCTAATTGGTTTAAATTTTTGTTTTTTATTCGTCACTTGTGCTTGTATTATTTTTCTTGGGATTAGTTAGCCAAATCTTTGTGTTTCGTTAAAATGAGTTAGCCAAATATTCAGCTATGAGTAAAAGTAGGAAGCCAAAACTGCTTGTTGAGACGTGTACAGTTTGCCAGCACTTAGCTTCTAAAAAAATCTCAGAATCGCCAATCTAAACCCCCCCGTACATTAACCTGTAGACACTCCCCATGTTTAATATTCTGTCCTGAGCCAATTACCCTCCTTACGCACATTATGATCCGACAGTCTGGCAGTCACTGTAAAAAAGACTATGCCTTTCGCTCACCTTCCCATATGAGGGAAAAAAAACGCTGATCTATAGAGTGCTCTGTAAAGATTTTGGAAATCTATGTGTTACTTTGAATGTTGATATGTTACTTCAAGTTGATTTTGGGGTGTTCAAAACATTGTTTGACATCGTACAAATGATAGCCTGAAGTCGTTGTAATGGACATGTGATTCTTTCTGAATCGGACAGATGGATGTCCACAATCAAAGATGAGGCACAATTTTACAAATTGAGAGCACTACGCAATGTTTCAAATAAATATTTTTTTATCTCAAGTAAATTATGCTGTTTTAGAACATTGTTTTAAATTTGGAATAGATTATATTAATTTCATTTGAAATATTATCTGTTTTTTTTAAATATTATATAGAATGGACATTATGATTTGGTATTTGGCAATATTTTTGGTTGGTGGTTAAATAATTCTTGATGATTTAGTTATATTTTTTAAATTAACATCGCTTCAACTAATATTTTTGATAAGTTATTGTGTTTTGCTTATTTGATTTATATAAAGAAGACATTGTAAGTGTTATTGTGGAATTTTTGAAGTGGTATCAAATGGATTTCACAAGAAGGAGTAGAGTTATGAATCACTAATAAGATTGAATGATTTAATGAGAAAATAAGTGTCTTATTTTGTTATTGTTGTATCTTCTTGTGTATGTCATGTATTGATCAATTAGATAAGAACTAGACTTCCAAAATGCAATTGCAAGTAATCATCTCAAAACAAATGATTTTACAAAATTACAATAAACTTTGGGGAATCAGCCTGAGATTGGTTCACACTTCATAGAGAGTTTGGATGCATATTTGAATCTATATAGTAAAGAAGAAGGGTGTTTTGTGTGTGTGTGTGTGTGTCTGCTCATGACATTTTACACATGAAATAAGTGGTTATTTGATTAAGTTCTAGAGTGGAACCTACTTGAAGCGTTCTTAGCATTTTGACAGTGTTTCATAGCATTTTGCGGGTGTTCTTGAAATTGCTGCGCAGTTTTTTGGTTGCACTGTGCTTGTTTCTTGTTGGCTTTCTGTAATTGATTGTTCATTCTACAGGTGTTCTTAGGTCGAGCTCGCAGAAGGAACACAGCTGAACGACGGTGAAGCCTCAAAATTATTTTGCTCCAAGCAAACATGATTTTATAATTGGTTGTGCTTTGTTTGTTGCTCGCAATGGTTGTCATGACGGTTGTATGATCCCATCTCACTACCAAGGCTACTTAGAGCTTTTGATATTTATTTTGAATTTTTTTATGTACCAGCGGCCGGTACGGGTTAAGCTAGTTTTAATAATATGCCAACATACAAGGTAAGTATATGTACATGAAGATTATTATTTTTTAAATATTTTTTATAATAAAAAATATAATTTGTTCTTGTTCATAAAAATTAATGTATGAAATACATTTTTTAATTTTTTAATTTTTTTGCAGCACCTTCTTATCTATACAACACTTGCTTTAGCACCAATGTTTGGAACTCTGAATATGGAGAAGCACTTACGTATGCAAGAACTACCCCAAAAATCATCGTAAGAGTTGATTTAGCAGTGTTTTTTACGGTCAGAGAACACAAGAGATGAAGATATAACATCGTTTGGGCAACTAAGGATTTTATTCAAATGCCATCTTTGGAACAAAAATATTGTACCCACATACAAAGAGTTTGCATTGTTAAAAATGTATTATTTTGTAAGTGTTAACAATGTCTGTGATTGTTTCAAATTGAAATGGAAAGAAGCACGTGGAGCGTTCTTTTAGAGTAGTTGAATTTTTTTCCATTATGCAGGCTATACAAGAGATTGCAAAGCCTTTACTCTAAAATAGTCCATTAGTTAATGGTTCATGCACTTATAATTTTTTCCAAATTTTAATAATTCATAATGCTTATGAAATTTATTATATAATCCATATCCTACTAATGTTAAGATCATATAAATTTAATATCAGATATCTTATATCGATTTTGTCCAAAATTAACATCAAATATATTAAAATACTTAATTTAATATATATTATTTTTTACATAGATTTTATACGCTAATATTTAGTTATAATTTTTACACTATTTTACAGAGGTTATAAAACTGATATAAAATTAATGCAAGAAAGTTTTTATGTTAAATTTTTTTATATAAATTTTCTGTAATAGTAACCATCAAGAAACAGTGAATCAATATAAAGTTTACATTGATTATTGTTGAGTAAATTTGATATAAAATTGGTACAGAATTTGGAGGCGAAGACTTTCCTAAGAGCCTCTCAAAATTCTTCTTTTTGCACAACATGCAGCTGATATTAAGTTGATACCCTCACGAGACCCTGAACATACCCTCCAGTCTACCCTATCTATATCATCCTCAAGATAAATTTGGATACCCGTTTGATACTATGCTGACACCCTACACACTCTTCAGGAAACGCCGGCACTCGTCTTGCAAAATGGACAAAACTACGAAGTTGCAAGCTTGGGTTGGTGATGGCGATGGTGGAGCTACACCTCTCGTGATGCCCGTGAAGATCGTCGCATTGGGTTGGGTCCTCCGATCGACTTTTGTTCAGTTGACGCCGTGTCAGTGAAGAACAATTCCAGTTGGTCCACAGTGCTAGGTTTCTGCTCGGTGAACAGGATCTCGCGACAGCTTCGGAGGCTTCGATCAATTGCTAGAAACCCAGGGTTCCAGTTGTGCTGCGTTCGGTGCATGGTTTAACCGAGATCACCTTCGGAGGTCGTGATTGTGTATCATCGTCTAGTTTCTTTGACTGCAGTGAGGCTAGTACTGCCATTATTGGCCTGCAGTTGACGGTTTCTTCTGTCTTGGGAGTGGTGTGTGGTTCTGAATCGTGTTCAGGTTTAGGCAGTGGGGGATTCGGACTGTGTAGAAGAATTGGGTTGAGTGTTTGAGAGGATTTTAGTTTCATTCTAGTTGCGGGGTGGAGTTGAGGTCACTGTGTTGCGATCCAGGGTAGATTTGATTCACCTCAATAGTTTGGAGTTTGGAACGTTTCTTTTTCTGAACGAGCCGAGGGTAGGAAGCGATGGACAGGCTTAAGAAATTGATGCAGCAGCCGGACAACCGATGGTGCGCGGATTGTGGAGCACCTAATCCGAAATGGGCGTAAGTTTCTGGTCTCTTGTTTTTCGCTCTGTCTTTTGTAAAAGCATTCCTCGTATGATGTAGTGTCATGTAGTGATTCTGCGGAGTATGGATACAACCACGGCTATTTTGACTAGATGCCTCTCGCTTTGCTCATGCAGATCGACGAATATCGGAGTGTTTGTGTGTGTCAAGTGTTCTACGGTGCACCGCAGCCTTGGTGACGAAATCTCGACAGTAAGTGCGCTATCTCACATTCGAGGTTTAATTGTAATGTATTTGTAATGGACCTCACTTGTCTTGCTGCATGACTTGTCGTTTTGAGAAATTGGCATTGACATTTTTGTGAATGTTCGGTAATTATCGTGCGGTGGAAGTGCTGGTATAGTACTGTTTTTTACTGGAATATCATGGTGTAGCATTTGAAAAAACCTCGCCTAGGTCATAAGTATCTGCTGTGAAGATGTCTGTGAAACCTAATTATTTCGCTCCTGTTCCAGATTATGTCTGTGACGCTTGATGAGTGGTCAGATGATCAAGTTGACTTTATGGAGGCGGTAGGCGGCAATGCATCAGCTAACTCGGTCTACGAAAATTGCATTCCTTCTGGTACACGAAAGCCCACTCCAGATGCATCTGTTCAAGCTCGTACTGATTTCATAAGGTGATCTACCTTTTCATTTATACCCTTTGAGGTTAATGTTGATTCCAGGAGAACTGGGTTGAACTAAACCTCAGGAGTGAGAGTTTTAGAATTCGATTTTAGCAGGTACTTCAGTAATTCTAATAGGCTATGGCACATATGACTGATCTACAGCTATGTGAAATTTATATCTGGACAAAGTTTTCGTCTGCTTATGAAGGGCTCACACTTTGTGCAGGCGGAAGTACGAGGATCAAGAGTTTTTGAAACCAACCTTGCGAATGAAGACAACTTCTCGTACAAGGTCATCTTCCAAAACGGAAGAAGACAGCCCTCCAGCACCCAGTCCTCCCGCACCCAGTAGCAGAGATTCAATGAATAGCAACAGAGCTTCATTAACCAGCAATATGGATTCATTGACCATCAACAGGGATTCGGTAACCAGCAAGAGAGATTCAGTAACCAGCAACAGGGATTCAATGACCAGCAACAGGGATTCGTTGTCCAGCAACACCAGCTCAACTGGACGCAGTCAGCGTGGTACCCCACCTGGCAGTTTTAGCAGCTTCACAACCTCTGCTTCACTTGCTCCAAGCCTTAGAAGCGGTGCCTCATTATCCCATACCACGTCAACGAGCACGGTAATTCTCTATTCATTTATGCTCTCCTCACCCGCACAATGCCGAGGTCATTGAGACATGGTTGTAGATCCTCACTTCAGGAGACATGGTTGACTGCCTCTAAATTAAATGCACTTATACAAGGTTGAGGTAACCTCTCCCTGTGCTTGTTATGTGTTCTGGAACTAGTTTTTGATGTACTGTTGAAGTATGTGAATCTCAATATCTAACCAAGTTGGCAACAGGCTGAAAAGGGTGAACCCTTGGGAATGCTGAAAGTGAGGATTGTAAGAGGCAGGAACTTGGTTGTCCGAGACCTGCTGTCTAGTGATCCCTACGTTGCTGCCACCCTTGGAACCCAGGTATTCATTCATATCGCTCGACCATTCTATCTGCCGTCCATATAAAAAAATAAATGGCTCTCTCTTCAAACTCCAATCCTAAGTATGCACCCAGGTTATAGGGTTTTTGAGTTGGAATGGATGTTGTAATCAAGCACTGTAGTGGCTGCTCATCAGGCGGAGAGATTGCTTAGATGCCAAATCTTAACAATTCATTCTTTCATTTGCTGCAGTCCGCCAAAACTAAGGTGGTGAACAGAAATCTCAACCCAATCTGGGATGAAGAGCTCATGCTCTCTGTACCAAACCCTCCTCAGCCACTCAAGCTGGTACGTATTTATCGTAAAACTATTTATATTGGATTCAGTTTGAAAGGCAGTCTCATTCAATTTTTAGGACTGCATACTACATGTGGGTTTTGTTTTTCTTTGTGAAAGATTCGCTTAAGAAATTATCTTTCGTTAAAATGGGTGTATCCTTTGATCGCTGATGTGCCTCTAGGATGCCCTTTACTGTATCCGAATAATCAACATAATCCAACATCACCGAGCCAGTGTTGTGTTACGTGTATATGTTAGCAGATCAGGATACACTCAAGAGTGCTTTGTCACTCGCATCTAGAAACAAGTGCAAGCGTGGACAGAGCTTAGGCTGCTCTATAATTTGCTACTGGTACATGTAAAATGTTCTAATGACCGAAAACTCTGTCGAGGAGTTTTCTTACATAGGATTAATGAGATGCTAAAAGGATCCGTGCTACCCTCTGTTTGCAGGAAGTCTTTGATCATGACGCATTCTCAGCTGATGATCCCATGGGAGAGGCTTCAGTGGACCTCAATCCTCTCATCCTGGCTGCACAAATGCACGAAGGTATGTTTGAAGAGTTCGGTATTGAGCAAATAGGTCGGTGGCTGGCCACAAGCGACAATGATCTGGTCCAAGACAGCAACATTGAAGTCGTCGATGGATTGATCAAACAAGATGTCATTCTGAAGCTCAAGAACGTGGACAGGGGGGAGTTAGATGTCTCCCTTGAATGGGTCCCTCCCAGTTGACTGTAATCTGTGTCCCTAAACGTGTTTCCGCACAGTTAATTGATCCCTGCTTCTATTCAAAGTTCAGCATCGAAGCGTCTTCTTGTTTTTTGCAAATTTGGCACATACTGTGATCTCTTCAGTGCTGGCAGTTTCAAGAATTTTATAATATGGTGCGATGTCTCAATCATCAAAACAAATGCTGATAAGTTTTTAGAAAGCCACCACTTATTATTTCTGAAAAGTTCAAAGCTTGTGAAGCCAATATGCTCTTCGTGGGCAGATTGTACGTGGTCGGCTTCGAGTATACTCTACATATTCATCCCATATTTGCCTAAACCTTGGGTTCTTCGACCAACGGGGTTATTGTTTTCAGAACAAGCGCAGGCCACGTCGGTTCACAATCTTGACATAACACGATTGTTAAACGTAAACACTGGTCGGTTGTTTCATCATCACCTAGTAAACTCTCCAGTTCGGAGAGTGAAACCGTTTGCAACTCTGGAGTCTGCAGGTTCTTCCCTACCAATAAGAAAGTTACCGGTTGAAGCGCACGGATCCCAAACTCTACTCGTGATCAGCCACCGTCGATCCCACCAACGGAAACGCGGACACAACATCGTGCACGGAACACAGCTGCTTCGCCAAAGTTACTTTCCCACCACCGTAAGTGTCGGTTGGGCACCATACCCAAAACCATCACTGACCACAAACACCACACCATCAGCATAATTCACAGACTCCACAAGCTCATCTGTACGCCATCCAAAGATAACATAGTTTCCGATGCATTAACCGGTTTTAAGTCTGCATCCCAAGAATCTAGTGTGCTCAGCCCAAGATACCACAACACTTAAAACCAACATCATCATCGAAACACATACATCTGAGCTGGTGGAGTTTACAAAAACATAGATATGTCAGTGTCGTGTTCAGCGACGGATTTGGGAATGGTTCCCACGCAAGCATCCACTGGAAGGCTGTCGGCGACGGCCGTGGTGGCTGGCGCTGGTTGTTGATAAGATCCGCGTCCGCCTCGACCGGCGTGCATGTCCCAGCCCAGATCAGATACCGTCCGATCCGCCAACCAAGATCATCACAAGATCTACACTTCCTCCGCAACTCGGCTTGGCTTGGCAAGCTGGATGGTGGGGCCTGTCGTGTCTGGCATGCAATTATTTCATGGCTGTTGCGAGGATGCCAGTGAAGCGCTTCAGCAGACTTCTCGGCAACTCCAAGCAGTGAGAGCTATATTTGTATACGATCTACACCCCCAGCTTCACATCACAGTTCCGTGTCGGGCTCTTCCTTGAGACCCCCATTGCACACTTCTTGCCGGAACTTAACTGCAGGTAGTCTGTCAAGATTTGCACTTGGTTTCGAGACCAGACCGTTAACGTGCAGATGCTTTTTAGTGACATCCTTAGTGAAGGTCACAGAATTCTTTGACAGTAGTTATGTATTGATTAGTATTGTACCGTTGATTGTTACTTGGGTTAAGTTCTCTGGTTGTCAAGCAAAGTTCAACATTGTGTGAGTATTGGGAAGTGTTGGTTTGTGATCGATAAGTTAGCTGCTATGGCGCCCAAGGGGGAAGATGGGAGCTGGCTCAGGAATGCTACCGAGGAGAGGAAGGGGTTGGACTCGATTTCGGTGCGGATATCCAGCATGGAGGCGAAGGGGGCGTTTAAGAGGCAGCAGAGTGGAGGGGAGAGTGACGGGGAGGATTATATCGGATGTTTTCCTCGGGGTCGGAAGGTGTACTCGGACTCGGCGAATTTGAAGGGGGCGCCGTTTGCGAGGTTGGACGCGCACCAGGACGCGGAGAGCGTGAGGGCGAGGGTGCTGGGTGCGATTTGTTGTTGTTGTGGGCAGCCGGGTTATAGTGGAGAGGGTGAAGATGCGGGTTTGCAGAAGAGTGGTGGAGGTTCGAAGCAGGAGGCGGTTGGGAGTAGGAGGTGGGATGATGTTGACCTAAGTGGAGGGTGTTGCAAGGCGCCGTATTGGAAGCAGTTGGCGAGGAGAGCGAAGGCGCATGTCCATGTGAGGCAAGCTCCGCATCCGTCTCGTGGTGACTGGCTGAACTATGACCCACATAGCTACCAGATGAACTTCGATGATGGGTGCCGGCGGGAGGATGGCGTTTCTTCTTTGTATATTGATGAGAATGATGACCCTGCCAGTCGTGAGAGGGCAATGCAGTCCGCGCTTCTCAAGAAGTTTGCTGCAAGTCGGGCCCAGTCGAGAGTCGGCGTGTGAGGCTCTATTCTCTCAAATGTGTCGGGAAATGGTGTATACCAAAGAGTTAAGGAACCTGAAGGAAGAGGCATGGATGTTCTATATGGCAGTGGATGTCAGGAGCGCTTTCCAACAAGCACGGTCTCAGACAATGTGGAGGTGACCAGTATTGAAGATTAATCACCTTCGTAGCAATTTTTTAATTGCTCTCTACTGGAACCGTGAATTTCCGCGGCTTGTTCAGAGTAACATGTATGATTCCTGAAACTCAGGTTTTGATTCCGCGCAACTGGGGCATGCTGCCATGTCTTTTGATGGACAATTGATCTGGCCGACCTTATAGAATGGAAAGGTCATCTCTGCGGATTTGGAGTTTGTATCTGGCTGTTCAAGTGAGGGATGGAAACGTGCTCTCCGAGCGTGTGATGGCAGGTGCCGAGCCTGTTGAGTCGAAGGCAAGCATTGAATAGTTGCGGAGTTTCTGTTAACCGCTCGGTGCTAAATTAGTCAGCCATTGATGGAAAGTTGACAGTCTTGCAACTCATGTAGAGTTGCATAATTTTCTTGGCAGTGATAGTCAAGGAAATGTATCATAAATTGGGATGCCAGTGACCAGCAGAGGAATAAGCAGTTGTTTAATTGGCAATGATTAATCATTCCATATTTTAAATCTCCACGATCAATGGGTACCCTTTGATGTTCTCATACTTAACAGATTAATGTAGTCACTAAGGGAATTCCACCCTTGGGCTAGTTTAAATATGAAGATGAATTTTTTCCCATTCGTGCCCTGCAAGTTTAGTTGTCAAATCTGGTCAGGAGCAGTTTGCTTGTTCCTCAGCAGAGGTTTCGAAGTCTTCATTTCTGCTATGGCTGACGATTTTGGTGAGCTTGAAATTTCATCAGAATTCAATTTGCTTACTGCCTGGACAAAATAGGATGCATATTCACCAATGCCATTGTGTACTTCTACAAATGTGAAGGACATTTGTGTTATTCTTTTGCCTGATACATCAATGTAACGACATTAAGTTTGGGCATGCATGCCAATACATTTTGCGTGTGACGTCTATTGTTACAGATGAAACTGTAGAGAGACGCTAAATCTCGTTTCGCTGTGTGGTATAACTGCGTCACTAGCAAGTAATACGCAGATACTCCGTGATAACACTTCTAGACGTGTACAGAACATATCAATTATTGTGCATTGCGACAGAATACTAATCACAGCGCTTAGATGATGAGCTTTGTATAGCAAGGAAGAAGGGACAAATCTATTGCAGATGCTTTGCCAGCAGTTACAACGCCGTTGAGGATCTTTACGGTCCTTGGCTATGAACAAGGTGGTACTGGCCCTGGTGTATGTCTCATCAATGTGTTTGCCGACAAGCAGAAACATAAAAACTCTGGTCATATGAATCGCTCACACTACTTTTTTGAGTGCACCTGCATGTAGAACATGTAGAACAATTCTGTTCCCTTCTCTTCTGCTCCTGCACTCCAGATCTCTCCGGTATATACATTCTGCTCTCCAAATGAAAATTACGGCCCTATAACTAAGAGATGTGACCTCCAGCTCATCTAACGTATTAAGCTGTTGCAGATAAGTAAGAATCTCCGATGATCAGTTTGGAATTGGGTTTTCTTGCAGCAACCAAGATTATTGGAGTAGGATCCTCACTGATGATTTTCGTGCAGACGTCCAGAAATCTAGGGCAGTGCCCTAAGTATGACCGGCAGCAAGGGCGGATTGTCTCAACATATCCACCAAAAGATGGATCCGAGTAATAACTGAACAGCTTCTCAACCAACTGCAGTTTTTTTACCTTTGTGGAACCAAAGAAATATCTAGTGTCAAGCAGATCATCGTTCTCATAGAACGACAATCTGACGTCAATGTAGCAATCATCTTGTACGCCATCAAATTTCATTTTGAGTTTATAGTCATGTTGTTTCTGGCATTTTGACGGATCTGCTGGCCAGCCTTGGCATGCCAATATGATAGGACTTTTTTCCATAGCAAGACTGTCGGGTATCCCTACAGAGCCATGTACATTGAAACAGCTTTCTCCACCCTCTAAGATGGTATTTACATTTACTTGGTCTATCAAAAAGTAGACGGGATTGACAACTCTCTGCTTTCTGAATTCGTTACACCATATAAAAAAGGACTTGCACTTGTACAATTTTTGAAAACCACGGACTTTTATAAACATGGGACATAAAATTGACTTGAGGTAATAACTAATAAGGTTATAAGTAAACAGATGACCAGCCACTAAGACAAAGATATAGACGACAATAGGAACGAGTAAGAAAAGGAAATAGAGACTTCGGGCATCAGAGATAAGAGGTATCAAACCTGATAGAGCAGTGACAGTGATAAATGCTATCAGGGCAATTTGTCCCACTCTCTCCCATAGGCAACCTAGGAAACGGTGATGCACCTGTAGTGATCTCAACGTGTAAAGGCTTTTTGTAAACTCCCAAAGAATATCTTGTATAGAAATGCAATGTAAAATGTCGCTTGGTTCGTCAACTACAATCGGATGAGGATTTTGCACCCATAGGAGCATGTTCTGAACCAAGTTGTGTAATCTTGGGGTATTCAAGTACATCCTCCTTGTCTTCTGGTTTCTAAAAGTACAAGATAGGTCAAAAGAGTCTCCCAACAACATATTCTTGAAGACCTGAACTTCTAGAGTGAACCCACTTATTGTAGGACCCCGGAGTGTCAGAATGCGTTCAGTATCTGAAACACAAAACGTGGAAGAATGATCAATCTGGACGATAGTTTCTTCATCCTGGGAAGGTGCTTCGCCTGTTGTCATGACCGTCGGACCATGACCAATACTTGACATTCCGCTTATATCTTCAGAATCTTGGATATTCAAGTCTTGACCCTGTGAACTGGAAGTAGAAACCTCTTGAGAGTCCGGACTCTCTGGTTTCGATGCAGTTTGAGTGATGACATTACCCTGATAGCAATCCAGGTCACCATAGATAAAATTTTGAAGTATCGGAGGGAGATGTGAGGTAGGTCCTTCTATTTTCTCCACTGGTTGCAGTGTGCAAACCATACCAGAAAAATCGGTCAGAACATTATCGTGCCAAGGACTACACTGCATCACATGTCTCAGAAACCCATGTCGTTTTAGAAATGCAATGAATCGTAAAGGTACCTTTGGGAACCATCCAGAAGCCAGGAACCCGAAAATGATTGTAAAGGGAGCCAATATTCCGAAGGGTATGAAGCGCAGCGGCTGATCATTGTAAGAGTTGTCAAGAACCACCGAGAGGATTATTGTCAACAGCCCAAGCACCGTAAAACATACTCGTAGCATGCTGTTTACGTAGGTCCCCACGCCATTTTCCTTCCTTCGATACGCACGTTTCCTGTCCCTTACAACGTCGGTCGAGCCTGGACAACGTCTCTCTTGGCCTACCGTAGACATGTCCTCCTGTTCGACTTGGAGCTCCGCAACATCCTCACGGTACTGGCCCTCTTCGACTTTGAGTTCGAGATTCAAAGAATCTTTTTGGCGGGGGTTTGGGCCAGGGTAGGGTGGATACGAATGTTCTCGACCTTCAGTATATCGGTTTAATTTCCACCATTTCCAGATGAAAAATGCTATAATTGTCATTGTAATTGAAGCTACAGTAACAGTTCCTATTAGAACAGCCACCTTTTGGTTCATTATTAATGGATACAAGTTGCTTAAAAGGGCCGCTTTTCTTGGACTCTGCTCACAGAACCGAAACCCTCTGTTTCCCGAGTTTACCGACAATCCAGCAAGCTAACTAAAACTTTTATGACTGCCACATCCCAGTCTCATAACTTTACTACATGTTATGCCTGCCCCACATACATTGACTGATAATGGGTTCGAAGATACAGTTCTTCTCCATGATTTCACTCCCGGATCTCCAAGTACCTTGTTTCTCCTCACTCGGTTTAAGATAACGGCACCTTAGTCCCTCTACTCAATCTAAATAAAATGAGGTGGATGTGTCAAAACAAATCGACTAGAAAAAAAGTGATCATCACTGCTCGATAAAGGAAGTTCACCAACCTCTGTAATATGTGTAAAATGCTAGACCGTCTTCCTTCCGTAGCAAGTAATAGAAGATTACCAGCGGTGCTAGTATCAACTGTCAGATGCGACAGAGAAAGATTCATCCCGATCTGTACTACTCACTCCAGTGGTGTGTTTAACTTGAACGTAGTCCTGTAGCACCGAAAGACGAGCAACCTAAGAGCAACAGAATCTCGTACAAACTCTACTTTGCAGCCTGCATTCGTAACCTCGCGGACCAGATCAATGACGGGACGTCGAGGCTCTAGAAGCAATAGTTCAGTTGCGCAAATGCATCCAGAGTCCACCTAGTTGCAGATCTATAACACCAAAGCGGAGGACGAGAGTGGTATTCACAAGCAGGACGTACACCACTCACACACAACCAGAACTTCAGACTACATCGATCATCAGCTACACCATCGCGAAGGACTAGACTACTAAGTTAAAATGCGCAACAGGAAGATAACAAGCCGGTGATTATGTTCTGAGGATGAGAAGTAGACGACGCGGTCCAGCATCGACGCGGTCCCTTCCTCTACAGTATTTAGGGCTGCCCCTCCACTGCTCCTTCCTTGCAACTTCAAGAGCAGTCCCACTTCCAGTCCCTCACCTAGTCCGAAACCAGTCCAACACAAAACATGATACAGTACTTGGTCAACCCACGAAAGGAGGCGCCAAGAACTTGCCCCCTTCACTGCAAAATGGTGTGAAAAATGGTGTTGTAACTTAGACATAAAATTTGGCGTGTCTCGAAGGTGCTTGGCGTTAGTGCTTTGCTGGTGGGAAAAGATACGTTGGCGCAGTGAACAGTGTCCCGGTGAACAGTGTCGCAATTTTACGGTGAAATGGCCCCCGGGTTGAGATTCAGCTCTAACATTAACTCAGTAGCACTAGTGCTATTCTCATACGAGTAAGTTCCATATATTGCGCACTTATGAGTTAAAATAGACTAGTCTGGCTTGTAGTTTTCACTTCGATATGTAATAAGTAAATGGATTGTACTGATCAGATCAGAGTACTTACCCAGATGCGTCTGTATTCTCAATTCGTTGCCATTCATGTGATCCTCACATTCAGTTCTCTCCAGTCCAGGTCAATAAATGTATTACGAAGTTCTAAGTCAATAGTTGATTAAACAACAGACACGTTGTTTAATTGCTTCCACGATGGTATAACAGCGTCCCCAGCAAATCAAGCTCGGACACTAGAAACATCACCATGGAGTACCTGTTGCATCATAGAATTAATTTCATCTTTGTATTTTTTAACGATGAACCAGATCTCGGAAATCTTTTCCCGGTTGCGCTTGATCATAAACGCAATTCCATCTTCGTATGTTGACTTTCTTAAAGCTTCAATGGCCTTTACTTTGACATCCTCCTGTTCCAAGGAAGTAAAAAAGATCATGAGCATGCGTGTTCTTATACACATTTATGTTTTAGTCTTGCACAATAAGCCTTTGGTATTGTTAGGCCTTCCAGAATAATTATTGAAGATGTCATTGAGCTGAGATTCAGAATTACGATGTATATATTAGTAAGAAACGTTTGAGGATACCTCCAAATCCATCGTTAGGCCGTGTCCATCTTTTGAGGCTGAAATGCAATTGCTCATTACCTCTTTGTCTGATAAAAGCTGCACATTAGATTGACGCTTGGTTATTGAAAAAGTTTTTGTTAACTTAGACATATCTGTGTAAAACTGCTGGTTAATCGTGCATGCTTAGGTACGAAAATATGATCAAAACGCACAACTGAAAGAACATACCGCTATAGCAACATCATTTAAATCTCCTTCGAGATCACCAATGTCATATTTGTCTGCTATCGCTGCTGAAGCAGCTCCAAGAGTTTCAGACCATTCACCTTCGTACGCTCTCATATTACCATAGGTGAACAACGATGTCAAGGTCACAAAAAAGGGAGACTGCCTATCCAATTTGCAATAAGGTACAAATAGAGAAACGTGTAACCTTAGGAAAAGGATATAAATCTGCGAAGAAATTTTTCGCATGATCAAGAGTTTCGTAAAATGTGTCTTCGAATTCATTCCACAATTTCTGAACCAGTCAATTCAAGTGACAATGAGAAACTTAAATGAAATCAGGAACACCAACTAAGCCAGAGGCACCATCTTGACATCTGAAACTCTCTCCATCTATACTTCTCCCATCAAAGAGTCACCAAGTTCGAAGAGATACATGGCTTCTGCACCACTTTAACCATACTAAACGGACGCAATATCAAATTTCCGAATACAGATAGGCGTACATTGATTTCACCGTATGTTTCGACTTCAGTCTCCATTAACTTTTCCAGCAATACGTCTGTATCCTTCAGCAGCTCCATCAGCTTTGGCTCTGCAGTCGTCCTGTCCGCTCGACATTCTTGGAACACCTGTTCAGATGCAGGGCTCATAATCAATCAGAAGTAGAAAAGAGAATTTAATTAATTCAAAGAGCTTGTAACGTTATGAAATTTGATCATATACTCTTCACATTAGCTAAACTATCACTGTGAAAACAAGGACAGAGCCAACTTGGGCCGCACTTTTTTCTTCTTTTTGTGTAGATCATAAAGAAGTGCTCGACCTTCACCATCTCGCCGTGCAAGAACACCCTTAACTGCCAGTTCGTAAAGGCGTCTCTCTTCACATCGTTTGTTGTGGATTGCAACAATCTTCGCGATCAGATCGTCTGCTGCATTTCGAAACTTTTGGCGATATCTGTACCATTTTGTTAAGGTGACGGTGTCTAAGCTACACCTTATGTTTCCTCTACTAATCTAATAACAATAATCAATCCAGCAAGCAAGTTAGAACACCACAATTTTGATAATGATAGTCAACGCATTAAAGGATACGCATCAACTCCAGCGTCAACAAGTCCAGGAACCGTCAGAAGTTTATCATTCTCAGGATCTCTTTCAAACATATAATCAAAAAACTCGTTGATGTTTGTGAGATGACACAACTGCATACGAAGAGATGTAATGTCAAAGGAAATTCAATTTTAAGTTAAACATGTATCAATGTTTGCTTCACAGTAAAATTCACCGAAAATAGTCACAAGAATTAAAGAAGGATTAAAGCTGACCTAAGCAACAATCAACTGGGCAGAGCAGAAGCAATAAGATATCACTTAGGCCAGTTTTAACCTTCGAAGTACTTAGTTCAGAACTTACAACGAACATTTTGCCCTCAACCCTCTTTGCTCTGCGTGTGGTCCAGGCGATTGTATCCAACCTGTCCTTCTCGCGCTGTTCTGTCATTGCATCTTGATACGCCTCTCTCGCTTGTTTAATCTAAAATCACTTCAGAGCACCTTTTGTAACGATTACCATTATGAATCATGACACACTTGCGATCCAAATTTCTTTGTGCAGTGTTAAAATTACATAAAACTTATCATTTAAGATAGAAACGTTTTGAGAACAGAGTAATGGAAAAGGTTATATTTACCAAGCTCGGAAAACAGAAGTGGTGATCGAGGTACATCAGGTTTCGCATCCACGCAATCGTGTAAAGTCTGTACTCTGGGTCCTGCACAAATCTGTAACAAAAGAATATCTCTATGCAGCAAAACGAATATCTGATAATTCATGTCCTAAGACCAGATCATAAGCACACCAGGTTGTGTCTAGGACCCGTTTAGGGCAATTATCCAGTTACAAAATATGCCCTCGTCCTGACAGAAAAGACATTGATACAGTGTGGTGATTAACAAGGGTACAACACGAGTACACCTCTAGACAAATGTATACTCATCATGTCAACATTCAGTGTCTTTCAAATAAATATAAAAGGTGTTACACTACCCTGGCATACTTTTAAGTTTTGAAGTAAAACAAGTTCATTCTGTAATCATCAAGCTGGTCTAAACTAAAACATTCAAATTAATGGAAATGGCGTCACAATAGCTGGGACCTGCACACACTCCGTTTATGTGAAATGTCCATTACTGATATTCAGATTGCATGAAAGTAGAGATTATGGAACATTACCTTGCAAAGGGGATTGCCTTCAAGACACAGTAAGCGCAAGAATCGAAATTGTCGCAGATACAAAACCTGCTTGGAAACACCCTCCATGTGAAGCTCTATATCCAACTAATTGCCTAGCTACCAACAAATCAGTAAGAAGGTTATATGTCCACATAAAATGTACTATTGATGGAACAATCGGCATAAAGCTATCAACAGGGGAAATTTCTTGCTAGCACTGCTTAACACAGGAAATACATTCTACAGCTCCTAGCAGGATCAAACGATAACTGCGGATACAGCTTGAAGCTTGGGGTCTCAGAATGGGTCTTCATAAGTCCTCGAGAATGCCACTCTTTATGTTGTGACAGTAGACAAAAGCGTTTCAAATCAAGAGAGTAACAATTTCGAACATATATCTAGCCTGTTGTATGCTATGGAAAATGCACAAGAAGCATCAGCACCGCAATATTCCATGAGACCTAGTTAGTGTGAAGTTACAATGTATTTCATTCACGTACTTTATCCAAATCTTTGATATGATTGTTGCCAAGAGACAGAGACTTAATTTCTTCTAGCGCATCAAGGCCCTCCATCTGAGTGATCTTATTGTTGTACAATGACAAGTCCAGAAGCCCCGTCAACGCGCTCAAGTTCTCGATCTTCTCTATTTTGTTGAAGGAAAGATCTGCGGCCATCTTAGCCATCATATATCCATCATTTTTGTCATCCTGTTTTTTTACAAATCCAGAAGTATAACGCATAAAAGATTGTCAAGTTCAACCTAGAGCATATTGTAGCAACAAAGATACTTAGCGCATATATTGACACAGACAAAAAACCTATTTCCAATCACTCTTTTCCACGATCGAAATCAGCATTTAAACATACCGAGGTCTGTAAGAGTGACAAGATGATCGAGATTCTCAATCTTCGTGATGTTGTTGTTGTCAAGCTGCAGCTTCGTGAGGCGCTCCAGTCCAACCAGGTAATCAATATTCCTAATCCCTGCATCGCATGTGCAATTGCTGTCCCACATGAATTTCTCACTCTATCTCATACATTAGGAACCAAAATGCCGAAACTCTTCGCATTTAGAAACCCAAATCCTCTGTACTTTCCAATCAAGGTTCGGGCCGTGACCAATGACTAACCCCAGCCGTAGCAATGCACTCACAGAAACCTAAACTGAGAACAGAAGAGCAATGCAATTTAACCTCGACAGGAGAAACTAATCATACAGTCCCGCATTAATTACACCCCTCTAAATCAGTCATTAAGAAACTAAAATCACGTACTGTAATCCTGTCCAACTGCGCCCAATTTCCAATTCCGGCTCGCGCCATGGCCAATGCCCTAACCCAGGCAACAGCTCTTGACTCACAGAAACCTAATTGAAAGGAGAGGAGCAGTGTACCTCTATAGGAGAAATTAAGCCAGTGAATTTCCTTCACGGGCAGCACTTGTTTGCGCTCCTCGATTCCTTCATCCGCTGTGCCTTCAATCTTAACCACAACCACCACCGTCCAACAATCAAACCCAGCATCCACTGCTCGTCATAAACTCCAACGCAGCCATGTGAGAAAGAATTCAACATCCAAGAAAGACGAAGACCTGAATGGCCGACCGGAGAAGCTCGGTGGTGATAGCCTTCCCTTCCCCCATCGCGAAGCTCCAAACTTACACAACACTCTCTGTCGAACGCCGCCGCAATAAATGCAGTATTCACCAATGAGCCTGTGGTGCCTTCAACCTTGAAACACAACTAGCACTATGCAACAATCAAACTCAGGGTCCAATTTGGGCATTCTAAATTCCAAATGTAAGCATATCAACCATCCGAGAAAGACGAAAACCTAAATTCAAGAGCAGAGAAGCTCGATAGCGACATATACCTCTTCCGCTTCCACTGCTTGTCATGCTAATCTAAATTGTAGAAAAACAACTAACCTTGCGGAGACTGAAGAGAACCGAAATAGCTGAGCGAAGAAGCTCGGTGATGATAACTTTCCCTTCCGCTTCGACTCCCTCTCACTAAACTTCAATGTAGGATAAACCAAATGAGGGAAACAGGAAAAAAGCGGAACGGCAGACCGAAGAAGCTCGCTAGCGATAGCTATCCCTTCCCCATCCATTGTTCGTCACACTAATCTCCAATGTAGGATAAATTGAACACACGAGGAAGAAGCAAAGGTACCTGAATTGCGGAACACAGAGCTCGGTACCATTCGCCTTCCCTTCCGCCACCGCAAAGCTCCAAGCCTGTGCCGTCGAGCTCCAACCCTGCACGACAACCTGCCGAATTCCCATCAATGCAGAGCCTTCATCTGGAGCCTCGACAGGTTGCAATTGGGTCCAATTTCCAACAACCTCGCCCGAGTATCAGGAGGGTATGAAACAGGGATCACATCAGCATCACACGAGTGTCATGCTAGTATCACGATGTTATCAATCGAGAAGAGGACGTTGCGAACTCCATTTGCAACTGCTCTTCACTTCTGACGTCCTTGGCAAGCTTCTCTCCTTCTTTCCACGTACGTTCAATGTTTCATTCATTTCACAGTAATGGATACAGATTTTGCCTTCTCTGTGCATCGCCTCGGCGATCGATGCAGCCTCGGCGATCGATGCAGCCTCGACAATCACGCCCAAGTATCATGCCGGTATCAGGGAAGTATCATGAGGTTATCGTATGAATCAATCGGAGTACAAAACGAGGTATCACGTAGTTATCAAACGAAAAACAGACAATTGGGTATTGCAAGATCTGTCACGACGAATTAGGATTAGGAACTCGGATGGAGACACCTGACGACCGAGACAAGCCCTTCTTACGTCTACTGGAATATGCATGTATAAATTCGAAGGTCCAGCAGGCAGACTGTATCTATGGCTTTTTTGTCTGCGCTTTAGCTGCGTAAATCGTTTGCACAGAATTTGCTGTTTCTATATATTTCTCAATCGCGTCGTTCAGGTGCGGGGAGTCTGGTAGGATATACAGGTTATTCTTTTTGGATTCTTCGTCATGGATCAGGTTCAAGACGTGGGCGCTACTTCTGGCCAGTTCGCACGCATTTGCGTTTTCTGTGGAAGTAGCAGCGGGAAGAAGGCTATCTACACCCAAGTTGCGGAGGAACTGGGAACTGAACTGGTATGGATTTTTTTTATGGCCTAGTCCCAGCTGTCTGGTTGTTGTGAGTTTCTTCCGACTCTGGTTCACCCTGCTTTTTCCAAGCGAAGTTGTTTTGTGCTTAATTTGCTGGAGTATGTGTTTACGATGAAACAGGTGAGACGGGGCATCAACCTTGTGTATGGAGGTGGGAGCATTGGACTGATGGGCACGGTTGCTCAGGCTGCGCACGCTGCTGGTGGCCATGTTGTTGGGTACGTTCATTTCCCGCTGTAAATTGTCCCTCGTGTAAAGTTTTGCAATTGTCCCTGCTTCGCATTGCATCTTGCAGCCCTGGGTTTTAACTTTCTCAGGTCACAGTCCTGTAACGTTGCAATCTGCTTATATACAAGGAACATTTCGGACGTTCTAACTTCATAGTCTAAGATTTTTGCAACAACTTCTTAGGACGTAGTAATTTACCCCTTTACGTTGGTTGGCTCGAAATGTGATTTCAGAGTAATCCCCAAAGCTCTCATGCCGAAAGAAATATGCGGGAGCACTATAGGGGACCTGGTGGCAGTGGACGATATGCATCAGCGGAAGGCGGAGATGGCTCGTCGTGCTGATGCATTCATTGCTCTCCCAGGTACAAGCAAACTTATTTGGTTTCGAGACTAGCCGTGCTGCCAATTGATCCACGTACTGATTGTCAAGAATTTTTCATTCTCTGGATGTGATTCCATCTATACATCAATGGATCTGCTAAGATATATACACTGCTCGCGCACATCAATTTGTAGGTGGGTTCGGCACATTTGAGGAGGTTTTAGAAATCATCACGTGGGCGCAGCTTGGCATCCACAGGAAACCAGTAAGTTGCAGCACCTTTAACCCTCAGTCCTACCTAAGTCCTGTGCAGTACTATTCAGAATATATAATCTGTTGAAGCGGTATATACGGTCTAGGAATGGATTGAATTGAGGCGTGGGCTTTGAATAATCTGGGAGTACAGCATGAGAATATTAGATCCATAGTGTGACAGAGACTTACTAGATTTTTCTGTTATTCATCACGACTTGAGGGCTGGAATCATTGCGTAATTCTCGCAGGTGGGATTGCTGAATGTCGACGGTTACTACGACGCAATACTCACACTATTCAATAAAGCCTTGGACGAGGGCTTCCTCAACCTGGCCAGCCACAACATCGTAGTCTCTGCGCCAACAGCTGCTGAGCTTCTGGATAAGTTAAAGGTTCTCCTTCCCGCCCGATCTGATGACGTCCCTTAATGTGCATTTTCAATTAATTTCTAAACTTCGAATCACATAAACACCATGCTAATAATGATAAATCTCTATGATTATGGGAACGACTCAATGCCCGTCAATGAGGTTATCCGGTAAACAACATCTTAATGAAGTTGACGTTCACGAAATCCAGGGGCCGTGATATATACACAGCATAGTTCGTACAATATAGCGCGCTACAATATTCTGTTGAATCTTCCATGCTGTCTGAATTCCCTCTGATTTGACTCTGCAGAAATACGAACCAACTGTGGACAAGAGCGTGCCGGAATTAACGTGGGACTCAATAGGATCCGAACCAGCATGTAACTCCCCCAACGTTACTGATACTACTCCGACCAAGAGCGCTTCCGCCGCATTTTCCGACATGGCTTTCCACTTGAACGACCACATGAGCAGGCGCAGATCAAGCACTGTTGGAGCATTCAACACAGACCTCACTCGACATATCGGAACTGATACCATTCGAGGTCGACTGCATACATCTCCGACAATCTACCGTGGAGCTGGATGTTTTGATACATTAAATCTGTTGCCGCAGGTCTTTCCAACGACTCCATCTGCAAGATCAGGCCGTTTCTCGGTGCACACTCACACGCGCTCCATCAACAATGGATCTAAACTCGAGTCCTGGTCCAAATCGATTGGCCGCAACGCAGTGGACACTGCTGTTCGCGTTGTCGCACCGCTGATTATTTAGAGTTTTACATCACGCTCACTCGGTTGTTGAAATCTTTGTCTAGTATTCCTCAGGAATGAACGGGGAGAATCGGTAGCTATTTACAGATTGGCCAAGTGATTTTACAAAAAAACCATTTGATATTTAAAGTAAATTTTAGCTGAAAACTGAAATAAAATATGTTATACTTGGGTGATACCTACGTATTACTCAGACTATAACCGGATGGATTGGTAATTGAGACTAGTTTACAGAAAACATAGGATATTGACTGATCTAATGAATTTTGTAACTCTTTTTTTAATTTTATGAATAGGAAAGGGAAGTCTATTCTATGCTTTTGCAATCATCCTGTTTTTCATTTGTGGAGATTAGAGGACATCTGGATCATCTGCTTTTCCAACTTTTGTTTGATAGAAGTAAATTTTATTCAGATTTTTGTTATTTTTTGAAACTTAAAATTTGAACACTTAAAGTGATTTACAAATTGAAGTTCAAATCATTTTTTTGGTAAAAGTACAAGAAATAATAAATTATTAATGATGGTTATCCCTTTTGGTTAAAATTACATTATGTTATGGAGTTACTTTTTATTTCCAAGTTAAGAAGATAAGAAGTGTCAAAATATCTTGTCAATCTTGAAATTATATGAAATATATAAAATATATACAGCCTCGGTCCTTGAGAGTGTGGAACTTGTAATGATGGGGTTTCATGTGAAATATTATAAATACAAAAATCATTAACTAATTTGCACTTCTTGTTCTAAGTTTCAATCTGATATACTACAATTAAATGAGATTCTTTTCCAAATAAAATATGTGAACAATGATGATTGTAAATTATCTATAAGGTCAAAAATTTGAAAATTGTATTCAATCTTCATAAAATATTTAAAAGTAATATATGTACATGACAATTTATTAAGTTCCAATTTCTTTGTTTAAAACTTGAGCTTTTTTGCATTGAATGCCACCCTCCCGAGTTCCCTTATTTGAAAAATTACTTCATAGTGGTACTCCTCCCCTCACAATCTGAACGTGCAACAAATAGATAGATAGAAACACGAATCTTCCTCACTCTCCATCTGCATCAAGAATTGGAAAGATCCGGCAATTAGTTGTAAGTCATCCGAATGAAAGTGCCAAATCACCAATTAGGTTTTGGAGGTTTAGGATTCTTTCCGGTTCAAAACCTAAATCTTATCAAAGTATCACATCAATATCATCCAAGTATCACATAAATATCATACATAAATTACCGAACAATCTTATTAAAAAAGGATAATTGCTAGATGAACTCTGAAACTTCCGGAACCTTGTTCCACATGAGCACCCAACTCAAGCAATAATTTCCTGCACCCCGGATCAGAATCCGCCTCATCTGTACTAAATTCAATCCGGTCACCACCAAAGATTTACTGCTTCAGTACTGAGTGAAAGCATCGAGTGCAAATGCAACTACCTCCTCGAATGGCCGCACATATTCGCCCGGCATGTCTAGAACATGAATCTGGCAGATTCTAGCCGTAGAAGCAGACCCCTTTCATGTGATAATAAACCGCAAGGTTTAGCCAAATGCTTCGGCGATGGGAATCACATGAGAAGAGTGAGGATGAAGATGTCGATCAGCTCTGTTCTCCAAATCTCCGTCTTCGACTGTTCCGTCATTTCCATGTTTTTAGGCACATGTCGTTCATCCATCCCGAGAAGGAGCAGGTTGCGGAAGATCATGTCTTGAGCAGAATCCCAGTCTGCTCAGTGACCCCACCCGAGTGGAAACTGGGAAGCCAGTGCTCCTTCGAGAACCAGAATCCTCGTTGCTACCGAATCATGTCCTTCATTTGGAAACGTCTCCTTGAAAGTTCTCATTCCGCTTTGGGATTCGCAACTTCTCCCAGGTGAACCGTTGGAGAGGCTTTCCTTTGCTGCAATCGCTAGTAGGATGAACTAACTTGCAATCTGTGAGATTAGTGCATGTGGAGCTGAGATGATGCTCACCCGGACGGTATCACAAGTGGAGAAGTGGGAGATGGCGTTTCGTCGACACTGGGCGGAGGCGAATTGGTCTTCATTCCGAGCTTCGTCCTGCAGAAGGTGAACATGTGGGTCGGTTTGGTGGAGAGGATGGAGGACCATGGTTTGGGTGGAGTTCAATGAGGAGGGTTCGTGACGCTAGTTTTTGTTGAGTTCTGAGTAGTCGTTTGGGAGAAGAGGTGATCATGACCGACAATCGTCCGCCCTCGAGCTGGGAGAATCCCAGGCGAGGTAACGGTTATGGCGACAGCAGGGACATGTCTTGGCGGAGCGGTAGCAATGGCGGGACTGGGGTGTTTGAGGGGCGAGGGTTTATGAACGCGGGGAGACCCTACCAGCAAAGTGGGTACCGAATGCAGAACAATCAGTCGTGTAGTTGGCAGCGAGGACCGACGTTATGTCGCGACCAGGGCCGGCCAGTCGAGATGAGGAGCCACAACACCCCAGGTTGGAAACTTTCTCAACTACAACGGATTGTTTGTTGACGAGCGTGGGAGAAATCTTTGCTGCTGAGCTGCACTGGCTCGCGAACTTGTTGCAATTGTGTGGATGCTGAGGATGATTTTTTACTTGTCTTGTATGTGCTATGTGCAAGGGATGGTATCTGCAAGAGTTCGCAGGTTTTTCTGGATTGATCTAGGATTTTTTATCTGCATTGTAACACCGTATGGTTGTGATGTAAATCGCTGGCTTTTTGAGAATGAACATTCATGTTCAAGACTTTCCAATCCTATAGCTACACGGAATTTTGTGCTTTGCTGGCCATTAAATGTGCATTTTGGGGTTTAATGCAAGTGCATCGACTCCCAGGACAGCTAGAGACATCCAGAGCTCGTTACTAGATGTGTCTTCCATCTTTGCTCCTCTGTTACTACTTGAATGGATTCTTAGCAGAAAGACCAGCCAGGACCTAGCGCTCGTGGTTTTAAGTCAATGATTTTCCTGTCCGAGTTTAGTGATTTCGAAGCTGTAATATTCTCACGACGGTACATGTAATACTGCTGCCTTGAACTTCAGGGCATGTGCACGCTGATGCCTCCGGGAGACAGCCGTATTCAACTGACACACGCCCAAACTCGGAGTCGGGAGGTGCATGGCGGTCAAGCAGGGATAGGGGTGCCGCACCTGCGCGCGTCCTTGCTGTTTACTCTGACGTTGGTGTTGAGAATGATGACAACTTGGCCACATCCATCATTGGTACTTGTCAAGATATGTGTCCAGGTGACCCACTTCTCACTTATACATGCTAGTTTTTTAGGAGGGCAATAAGTTTCTCAGCGTACTGCACATTCATGTGACTAGTTAAAGAATGAGTTGGTATGATGGATAGTTATTACTTCGTATACCTGCTAAGTTCTTCTATGGTGTTTCAGAACTGATACGGTGATTATGTGTTTGATGATTTCAAAATTTTCTGTGATTTTTGTCGATCATTACAGTGCCGTGTTTTAATTTGAGTCTCTCACGATGGTTGAAATGGCAGTTCGCGAGCGAGAACAGCGTCAAAGGCTTAGGGATCTGGCTATATTTGAGCGTATAAACGGGAATATGGCCAGAACATCTGCAACTCTTGCTGTAAAGAAAGTATGTTTATGATCGCTTTCAAATCACAATTTCAGTGTTGATGGTGTGGCTTTTTTGTTTCATGAGCATGTAATTCGTCTGGTATCTGTTCGTGTTTATGTTGAGAGCATTCGGGGAAATGTTGTCTGAAACCTAATGTAGCTGAACCACAGTTCTGCAGGACTATGACTGTTGCAGAATTGCAACCTTCAGACATACGACCACAGCATGTATTATGGGAGACTTTGCAGTACTTGATGCGCATGTTGGACCGTAGTGACTATACCTTCGATTCTGTCCACGCCTTCCTTTTTGATCGGACCCGTGCAGTACGTCAAGAATTAGGCATGCAATGCATTGCCAACAGCCAGGCCATTACTATGTTTGAAGAAATTGTGAGTTGGTTCTTTTTCCAGTTCATAGCATTTTAACATCATGCCGTTTCTAGGAACCTCTGTATTATCATTCCATTGATGATGTGGAGCTAATGAGTATCTTTGATTCGGTCGTCTCCACGCAGGTCAGGTTCCATATCATGTCTGAGAGGGAGTTGCGAGAACAAAAAGCAGCAACTATAGATGATCCGAATTCGCAACTCAATTTTCAGCAGCTCTCGAAATCTTTACTTACTCTACTCAACTTGTACAGTGCCGTTGATGCCGAAGGTCGCGTTGGATGGCTGAATGAAGCAGAATTTCATGGTTACTATGTGTTGCTGAACCTGGGGGACAGAGATCAATTCAAGGTTGGTTCTCTCGACCAGTATCTGGCGGGTTCC
This sequence comes from Ceratodon purpureus, assembly GCA_014871385.1. Lineage (NCBI taxonomy): Eukaryota > Viridiplantae > Streptophyta > Bryopsida > Pseudoditrichales > Ditrichaceae > Ceratodon > Ceratodon purpureus. Next base: position 7,331,476 of record CM026432.1, on the reverse strand, counting down.
AATTCATTAAGATGTGCATCCTGTTCTGGTGATAGAATTTGCAAGCACGTTTGTCATTTGCTTGGAGATCTGACATAATGATACTTTGCAGGCCGAACCGCTGTCATTATGGTTCCGCAGGCTCCGACCATCGGTGTTGCAGACTCAAGACTTCATGTATGCTCGAAGAGTGCTGAGGTAATTACGCAACTTTGAAATGGTGTTTAACACGACAGTATTGAATTGTTTTAGCTCTCAAGGATGTGTGCACTTAGATCTGTTTATAAAATCAGGGTGAGCCTGTGATGAGGGATTTCTGCGTTTCTGCGTTACAGGGGAGGCTTTCAAATATTTGCTCATTTTCTAGACCTGATTGGATCATGCAGTTGTTATAGGAGCGATAATTACAAAGGTTTCTTTGATCTAGCACGGAAAGCATCATACCTCCAAGGTTGCTTAATGGAGCTGTACTTTGGCGAGATGCGTGGCGTGGCATTGAAAGCTATCAATTTCGGTGGATACAGTATGCACCCCCACCCAGTGGCAGATGTTGCCAAGATCATTCTTATGAAGGAAGGTGACACCGAAGAGCTGTGTAAAGCTCATGGGCTAACAACAAGCATTGATAAGGATCACAACATGTCTCTGATATCGAAGCAGTCTTCTTTCAACCCTTCCACACAGGCGTTTAGGCGCCAATGCTCCCTAATTAGCAGAAAACGGGCTCCGACACTATTCCAAGAAATCGCCGGAGAAAGGACTGATATTGAGAGATGATTCTGAGCTCCCTCTGAAGTTTGTAAAATATTATCTTGAAACTGGGCTGCCAGGAATATAGACCGAGTGCATAACATTCTAGAGCCTCTAGTGACATTAGGCTGCTGATTCCTAGTATTTAACTGGGTCTTAGACTGGGCTCTAGAATGTTATGTGATGTTGCAGGTCCGGAATTTGATACAGAATTCAATTTCATTGTTAAGATAGTTTATTTTGTTTATACGTCTTCAGGAAACGTTATTAGTTCTGAGGGTGCGAATCCTAAGGGATTTCTAATTTAAGCGGAGGTTTTGCATGGTATGTAGCTTACATATGTACCCCATGTGTAAGAATATATACATGTTCAATTTCTATATGACATACGGATCAGGTGAACACCTATTGAAAGATTATTTTTTTATTAATGAAACTTATTCCACATAATGATCATAAGAAGATTGTGTACTCCATATCAATTTGTAACCAAAGAGATCGATTGTGTGGCAAGAATTCGAAATTCTTAGTTTTCTGATTTTTTTCTTCCGAGCTAGGCGACAGAACTTATGTCACCCAGTCGACATGCATGTGAGTATTCCCAAACCATTGCTCATAGTGGTTAGTTCTAGTAGTGTTAGCAAGTTAGAAACGTATGAGGCAATAGTCAAGCTCTTTCACCTAAAGTCAGTCTGTGGGACAGAGTTTCACAATCATTCCAGCATTCCTCTAACATATCTGAAACAATTGGATATCGCAAGCACAACTGCTGAAAGTTACAATGCTGCTTCATCACCTCCATAACTTGTGAAACCTCTTGCTCCCTTCCTCGTCCCTGACATGTCAAGCACATGTCAACTGCCAACATAGCTATAGATGTTTCACATAGAACGACTGCGCGTAGACAACTCTGCTGAGCTCCTAAACGAACTCAAATGCAAATAGTACTCACCATGAGTTCCAGACACTTCATGAGTTCAGCATATGCAAGAGGCCAGCCAGGAGCCATCTGTCAGGGAGTTCAGTAATACACAGTTTAGAGCCATGAATGCGCCATGTGTATCTCTCGTCGGCAAGTACTAGAGGCCAACAATGTTCCCAGTTTCACTTCAAGCAGATGCAGATCTAGTCAAGAAAGAAAGAAGAGTCCAACAATCTTATAACAACTATAGTTGTTGTGGTAAGAGCATATTACATGAAAGATTCAAGGAATCAAGCCAAGCAATGAATCAGGACCAGCGTCTACTAATCCACATCTGTTTCAGGAAGAGAATACTCAAAGTGATCAACAAAAATGACAGAAGACAGATAGGCTACCTCAATGGCTCGTAACAGGAACCTTTCACCATCTTCCAGTGTGCACTTTCGACCAGCACGTCCACCCAGTTGGCCCGCTGGGGCACTCTTCATGCAACATCTTCCTGCCTAATGGACACTTCCTAGTTTAATAGGCTTATTTCAAATCATTTCTAAATATTTCTAAATATCCGTATATCTCAGAACCAATATTGAGATGTTATTCATTCTGGGAATGTGTTGAATAGAGAAAAATAAGTACGCAAGAATCCGTTTGCAATGTAAATATTGGAACTAGTTGGAATTGCCATTAGCCTAGCATCCCTACTTGGAGAAGAAAGCAGTGTAAACAGAACAGTCATAAGAACGATTGGACTATCAACTTCGGCAAGGAGGTCATCCAAGAGACAGCTTCTGAACATACAATTAAGGGAAGTCGAGGTGTGTGGTGTAAGCACCTGAAATGCTGTCCAGTAACAATTTGGGCGTAGTCCAGCTCGCCGCAGCAGCATACTCAGGGCATTACTCCATTGTCCATCTGCAATTCCCCAGTTTAAGTACAGTTCGTGCAAACAACGGTGGAAAAGTACATCAAACCATCAACAATTCGACGTCTCTACCTTGCATAGATTGGACAGCGGAAGCTCGGAGGTGCCAAGCTAGAAGGTCACGAGGTGAAGCCCGGGTACTTAGACTAGATGCTAGACTCAACTGGTCTGTTGTTAAGCCCGTCATGGAATTTTGCCAGCCGCCAAGTTGTGCCTTTCCCTCCTCCGTCTTCAGCTGCACCATCTCCTCCTCACTACTTGTAATTTCACCAGTCAGGAGATCTTCCATTGAGTGCCACCCGCTCCACATCTGCTTACCTTCGTCAACTCTGCACTTCTGGAAACAATTTCACTCTTTACGATGTTTTCCGACACAACCTAAGATTGTCACATACCCACACAAGTCAAGTTCGCACTACAATTTTGTTAACTCCAAAAATGTAAAATTAATTTCCCTCTCTAATATATCGCAAACAACTACTCTCTAGTTTACATGACAACCCCAATAGATGAGTTTAAAAGCAACATGTGTGTGCAGAGAAGTATGACGACATGTTTACTTAAGTGCCAACATAAATCATTGCTGAAACTTATTCTCACCTAGCGTTGACTTGATTAGATGTTGGATTCCCGAGATTCAATACGAGAAATTGCGCTGGAGATGAGGAGGTATTGGGTGCGATAGTATATGCCAGCAATGGGTGGAGCAACGCCATATCTCCACACTCAAGTCTCAACTGCATTAAACCGGACCATCACTTCAGTTTCTAAGCACATCGAAGACAAAGTATTCAGTGACACTTCAAATCAAAAGATTAGTCATATTCCCGGTTGGAACTGCTTCAAGATAGTTCTAACAAATACATTTTGGCTCCACATCAGGTCCAGTAGTAAAATTGGTAGAAAACCCAGCAACAATACCTCCATGGGCACCGCAGCAGGCAGGTCACAAGGCTGCGGCAAAGACTGGTCTGAAATCCTGTCCTGTACAATCCAATGACTTCTAGGAAACACCGCTACTCCTCCGCAGAGAGTCTTAGCATTCCTATCTGCCCAACCTTCATCATGTCAATCATCCCCTCGTCTTCATGACAGTAATAATCCATACAAAAAATATGATGTCAATTGCAACAGAATCAAGCTCATCTATATAGATGACTAATCTCAGCCTGAAATGCAGAGCTAAGAACGGGCTTGGCCCCATAACAAACCTGATAGAGATACAATAAGAGTTGCACTGCAAGTAGGCGTCTGCAAATCTTCACACTCCATGCCGGCAATCTGATAAGCATATATCTTTGTTAGAATTTACCACAAATTGCATCAATCGAAGAGAAGAGGATAAATGTTCACTGTAGTGCGTTATATGCCCAAGGACGTGAAATACCCGTTAGCCTTCTAGAGGGCGTCGAACTGATCAATTCTGAACACAGCAGAGGTTTAAGGTTTAAGCAACTATGTCTTCAATCAGATCGTGATAATTATTGCTCAAAATATGGTGTGCGAACTTAGGTTCACTGAAATGCAACTATATTTCCCCATTTATGATCCAAAGGGAAAACCTACCTGCCACGAATCGTGCCAATAGGGCTCAGGCGAAGTGGCTGTATCAGTGCAACGATGTCCAGGAGCGTGCACCCATCGCTGTTGCGACTGAACATCAACAGCATCCACCAAAAACGATTTCAACACCTTCTCTTGCCCTCCACCCACCACCAAAGTCCCAACCCCAGCCTCTGCAACTTCTTCTTTGCTCCACATCTGGGGGAAAACCGCAAACCCCTCCTCAAAGATCTGCTTCCTCGCCCTCTCCACCTCCTCCAACTCACTCCCAGCCAACCCTAAACCTCCGCAAGAACAAACAAATCAATAAAATCCGCGAGAACCCATGCAAACAACCTCTCAAAATTCCATTCAAGTGCACGATCCCACTTACCCAATTGGCTGGAGCTGCTTCCACGCACCACCGAACTCCTCCACCTCAACCTCGTCAATCCAGAAAGCCTCCCCAACCTCTCATTCGAGCTTCGAATTCTCCCTGTGAGAAGAACTTCCCTTGGAAACGTCCATGGCGGACCTGATGACAAAACCGATCTCAAATGGGTGCCCCCAGCGTAAGAGATGGCAGAATTGCGCGAGCAGCAACACAGATGCATGTGGAATTGCGTCATGACAGTGGACACACGAGGTAATCACTGCGTGAGGGTCTAGTGGCGAAGGCAATTTATCAAACTTGGATGTATCCTTGTGCTACGAAGTTGATAAGCAATGTTATGAGACCCGAGATAGAGGGGAAATACTTTCATTTGAGCTCCTCTGCGAAATATTCCGACCATGTTCGTGACCTAACCTTGATATTCCGACCATGTACTGTGCTAGTGTGCAAATCTGAGTATTTCCAAGGTTGAAAGATGCCAAACTTTTGATGAAGATAGTTATGAACTTATGGCTGACTTTTTTGGGGAGAGACTTCGAAATGGACAACTTGTCCATGTGCTGAAATATTGGATTTAGCTTTTCAGTCTGCCATAATATGATGCACCGGGAGTTGACAAAACGAATGCTGTTGTGATTCTACCTGTACGAGAGGACTTGGATCATTATGCTCAAGCTGGATGCAAAAGAGTTAGCACGCAAGGAAACTAACTATCATTCAAAGGAGACCATATCTACTTATAGCTATTCTCCTCGGTAAACCCTTTCCTGTGTATACAAAGGTTTACAATTAGAGCGTTGTAACAAATCTATCAAGTGACTTAGATTCAACTGTCATTCATTGCTTTCGGTCCACAAAAACTTCAGATCTTAGATCATGTTATTTCGCAAGTGCAGGCTTATTTGCCACGTTGCCAACGTCTATACGCTTGCCCTTACCAGTATCCAGTTCAGAGAATCGCATGCCATTTCATCTTGCAAAGGCAATCTTGATAAGTCACAAACAATTCTTGAAGGACTCATAAATGAAATCTCAGTTGAATCATGTAAAAGCAAACTTTCATATCAAAATGTGGAAATCCAAAATATACCAAATTTTGATGTGAACTTCTACTGAACGGAATCGGGTGAAGCCCACTTGATGTCTAAAAGCAAGCTGGGTGAGCAGTTAATTCAATTTCCAGTTATGACATTCACGGATAACAATCCCTAGCTGCACACTCCCAATTTAAAGTCAATCTTCGCGGAGTAACGCCCAATGATATCTCTTTCCCCTTCTGGGCTTCCTTCCAGCTCTGCATTCTTTCGTTTCCAAGCTTGCATCGGTTCAATGCTGATCACTCTATTGATTAGTACCTTCTTCGATCCTCGCTGTTTGCTTGGCAACATCGACTCTAGAGACTGTTGTATTCTTCAACCGACTGCCTACTAACCATGAACAGAGTATTAGATGAAGCATATTGTGCTAACCATGTGACAAGCTGTTCAAGTCTACCAACACTGGTAGCAAACCTGTCGCCTTTGATTTCTATTTTGTGCCATAGTCGATGCTGGAGAGTCAGGATCGACACAACAAACAGGATCTTCAGCATCGACTTCAGCTCAAAATAGAAAACGAAGGCGAAATGTTTTCTACCAGTGCAAGGCTAAAATGTGCAGCGATGGCATCGTGATCGAAGAGGGAGATTAGTCATAAGACAGACGATATGATGCATACCCTCTGACACAGCCTCAGCCTCCGAAATCACCAACTTCAAGAGGCTCGCAATGGCCTCATGTTCGCTAGAAAGAGGGCGCACGTCTAGACGATGTCGATTGCTCCAGAGATGTCCAGCTGCTGTCTGTAATTTTTTATCATCAATGGTTTCCGACACAAAAACATAATAACACACTTTTGCCTTTTCGGCTGGCGTTAGTAATTATCTCTCCGGCAAGTGATTCATAATAACCGTCCAAGAAGGCTTTGCCATGATCACTGCGTTTCAAGCAACGCGCTATATGACATGCATGGACTTAGCCAATACTCGAAGACACAAGTGCAAAGGAAGCACAGTAACATGATCATGGGACGACTCAGACAGAAGGATTTACAGCTCCTTTATGTGCTTCCTTTGCAATTCTTCCGGAACTTGCAAGTACTCCAACCGAATCGACCATCTGAGTTACACAAATGCGAGTGGCCTTCCCTTCTGATTGACTGCCAACTCTTCATTTCATCTTCAATTTAGTCTTGTTTTGGCAAATGTGGAAGGCCCCTAGCGCATAATTGAAAATCTACAGACAACAATTGAAGCCCTCACTACAAGCAAACCTGACGTCCTTCCGCCTGAGTAGGAGGCTGTCGCCCTTCACTCCCCTTTTCGAAAATTTGTAGTGCGGAGGGATCGGGAGCATCAGGAGACCGCCTTCGCCGCTACAATTTAATTTCTGGCCAATCGGGGCAGAGGAACTTGCTTTTCACTGGCGAGGTTAATCCACCGTGGACGCCTCAACGTTTTGCCCAGCCAGATTAGTCCAGCGTGGATATTACGTCAGTTTTTGCTGCCATCTTAGTCAGTAAACTATTTTTACCGTGTGATGAGAAAACTCGGTTTAGACTGAATTCAATTCCGGACCTAGAAGGCTTCGAAGTGAGGATGAATGGTCACTTACTATCCGAGTTTCATTCGTATTTCAGTTAACGTAGTGCACCGTTAATGACTCTGCCATTTTCCGTTTTAATTTTTAATGTTTAAATCATTTTTTTTTTGGGTTTATATTAATTCGTTTTGATGAAATTATATCCTGATCTTGCTTAGCTAAGTTTGTTCTCGTATTTGCTTTAATAATTTTTTTTGCATTTTATTATTCTGTTCAAGTAAATTGTGACAGTATCTCAAGTAGAGTTTGCAACCATGGTTGTGGGGATCTTTTTTATGTAACTCGTTTAGTCACCAACGTCAAGGTACGTATATTGAGTAGTGCAAGACCGAATTCAGTGAACACATTCCGATGCAAAATCAGAAGACCGCTTCTAGGCAGTTACTACGGTATGTGTGTGTGTGCTTAATTGTACTGTACTCTATTATCAAAATGGTCAATCGTCACCGGAGAGTAGCTGACGCTATTTCACTGCAAATATGTATTCCTAGTATATTTTAGCATTCTCAAAAGCACCGACTTCTGCTCGAATAGCCAAAAAAAAAAAAAAAGGGGACATCCGCATACACAACTGACCGAAGATATACACTATGTGCCACCATTATCTCCCCTCCTACTACATCCCTCAAAGACTAACTTCCAGTGTAGCATCTGACTCTCCATCAATTAAGAAATCACCCGTGGTCGAATACGATATGAAGAAGCTCTGCCATGTCTTGGATTGTGGTCGGAAACTATTGATCGGAAGCATCGCTCTCCAGTGAGTGTAGGAGTGCATCCAGAGAGTGTCCCTTGATCCCCGTATTAACTTCGGTCCGAAAGCCCTTGTATTTTGCGTAAATAGCAATAAAATCATGTCAGAGTATGATAGAGTCTTGGTTACTTGGAAGATCAACTAAGGTTACCTAGTGCATTACATATGTTGACTGAAGTGTTTATATTGGAATTTCTTTACCTTCCAGAAAATCTGACGGGATGTCTCTGAAGTGAAGCGGCGACAACTGGATATCACGTAACGGGGATTTATCGTTGTTGTTCCCCCCAAGTCAGATTCCTTCATCGCTGCCTCGTCCAATGTAACCTCGGACGCCCGTTTGCATTGTTCAGCCACCATGGTAATTGGGGCTAGCTTTGGTGAATGACTAGTGGACCTCAGTCTCATGTGGGGCGAAAGACAATCCTCTGCGATCACATGAATGTCCATTACAACGTCACTAAATTACGAGGAAATCCTATGACAACTATCAGATCGGGATAGATTAGAGTTCGAGGATTTGCTGAACGAAATTGAGAACGGATACTTGGAGTTCAGGCATCCCAGTCTTCTTACCGTAGTCGGAATCTGGTTCTGTACGGACTTGCTTTGGACCAGACGTATGGCGCCGAATGAAGTCTTCTTTGTCCCGCATGGCATTCTTCATTCTCTGTTCCGTTAGCCACTCGTCTTGGATCTTATCTTCGACGAGTCTTTTTGCCCTTTCATAGTTTAACTCCTCCACAAGGTTTCGCAAGTAGTGAAGTTTCTCGCACGGCTTCATATGCGGGTATCCTTCCTCTCTACATTTTTTTTTCATTGCACACGGGTTTTCACATGTATGTGTGAAGCCATTGGGTATGTCAAACAGACAACAACTAAAACAATGCTCTCAAATGCACAGACGTCTTACTTGCTAGAATTGTCACTTCTTCCATCTCAGACAACTCTTTCCCCTTTCGACGGCGAGAATGTATTGGGTTTATGATTTATCGGGTGATCTTCATTTGAACTGCGAACAGCTGATGCCATCCCCCCCGGCTTCATTTGTTTGCTTTGATCCTCTGCCACATACAAAATACAACGGTTTAGGAGTTGGTTATACTGAGTTAAACAGGAGAACCATGGCCTTAATCGGCTCTTCACAAAAGAATTAGGGTTTCAAATTACGAGTAATCTGTGAAGAGTTTTATGGCATGGCACATGGCTTACCGTTGGCACTCCCCTCATCCTCTGCGCTAGCATCTTCGTGATCGCCATTCTGGTTTGAGGTGTCTGAGGTGGGTCAATTGGAGTTCGTTAGAATAGATCTAGAATCGCAATGTTTGATGTCAATATAATGCTATGTTTGAGTACCGAAAGAAGAACCAGTACATACCTTTCTGAGTTTCTTTGTTCTTGTATGATGGAGCCGAGACTGTCGTTGAAGGAGCCACTGGGAGTGCGTGCTGCAAATCGTATCCTCTCACCTTGCGTTGGTCTAATGATCTTGGCTTGACGTTGACCTCCCAGTCATCTTCGGCTCCCTCCAATGTGTTCTCATCAAGGGTTAGGTCTCTCAACTCATTGCCCAGCCAATTCCCGCCTTCGGAAAAGCACTCGTGCTTGTACTCCTCAAAGCTCAAGAACGGCTTCTGGCCTCTGGAGCAAGCCTTCGCCGCAAAAGATGCCTAGTCTACAGCATACCCTAACTTCTCAGCGAGTAGGCCGCGAGCAAACGCAAGTCTGATTGAGCGTTGCTTACTAATGGGACGTTGATATACCGTTTGGTACAGTTTTTCAATGCGGTAACATTGTCGAGGGCTCTCGCTCCTTTTAGACGTTGCGTACCAGAATGCCCCTCCTTTCTGAGGTCCCTACCGAAGAGCACACATCGCGTCATTGACGATGGTCACCGGTAGCGTGTCCCGGTCCCCCGTTGGTCCACTAGGAATATAGCCTTTGTGATTTAAGCCCTTCTCCTTGTGAAACCAATGAGCATTTCCACCACTAGATGAGCTACGCACTCTTCTATTTCTCGACACCATCTGCAATACGAAGAATTCAGCACAGCATGACGTCTACGCGCAGGAATCCGTTCTCCATCATGTGTGTAGGTAGTGTAAAAAAATAAACAAATTTGAGTACAACCACCGTAAGAGTAGACACACACCAACAGCAAAAACACAAAAAGGAAACCTAGTTGCATACCTTTTGCTTGCTTCTCGGACCGTTTGAGGCAGGAATCTAGACCTCCCTCGACAGTTGACCGCTAAGAGGTTGCTGAAGGGGAGAGCGGAGATCGTTGGATGTGGCACAATGTCGGTGTTGCACAACATCAAATGTCCAAGTCTTTGGTATTCGCAAGGGCACGCAACACCCAACTTCCTATGTAACTTGATTAACCACGCAGGGCACACCTTAAGTCCGGCTCGAAGGTCTCGGATCGGCAAAGCTCTGTGCGAATAGAGCGCTAGGAGTCTAAAAAATCCGACGGTCCTATTGCACATCACTATACACTGAACAGCAAACCCCACCCTCTAGCGCTTAGATACAATGAGAATCTACACAGCGACATCAACTACATCATCGGCAAAGGGGGGTAATGTAATCCGCGTGACTCGCTTAACTGGGCTACCTATTTCAATGAATTGCGGAACATAGAGGACTAAGCAATCGGTGGTCACACAATGTGGTGCATAATGGGGCAATCAGCTGAGACGTTGCGACACCGTCAGCGGTGAAGCACTTGGACTACCGCACAGAGCAGACAGGAAGCAGTGAATAAGCTAACCCTACCCAGCAACACCAGACAATCAGAGCACAACATTTCTACGACGCGGGACGATGAATGACGAGAGCAGGCCTGGCGGGAGAGATGAACATACCTTTATACTCTGCAGGTTGAGCACCATGAAGAAGATGATTCGCGGAGTCATTGAGATGGCGGCTGGGCATGGAAGAAGTGACAGCTCATGATCCTCGTCATTGACTGTGAGGTAGCTGAATGGATGGGTAAGTGCACTTGGTGATGATGAGGAGACACCTTGGGACGATCACCATGCAGACCCATGTAGTCTTTTCCATAGCTGTTCTTAGGTAGGTTGCCAATGAACTCACTGGGTGCTTAGTGACTGATGTGGACGAGTGTTTAATGATGCATTGGAAACATGAACGGACTGAAGTGACCCGAACGGATAGCAGGGGATTGTTGATCATGATGTTACTCCATAGTGTGGCTAATTGTAAAATCAAAAAGATTTAAAGTTCTGCAGTTAACCATCCTAGTCAGCTTTTACAGGAAATGGAGAATTTGTGAATCTATTAGTAAATGGAAATTGGGAATTCAGTAGTGTTGTAACAGAGAGCAGGGAAATTAGCTAATTACTGACAATAATACAATTCACAATGATGTAGTCAATGGAACATACTGGGTTAACCTTGGAACGTTCCCATTACTAGTCAATCAAATCAGCGGACACGAATCGGTGAAGTCACCAGTCTGAATTGGTAAGTTCCCGCAACGTGATTTGTCGGCTTCAAGTAAACTTGGCGGACTTGACCACAACTTACTGGCTCAGAACTCCAATCTCGTTGGGTCTTGTCTTACCCATGAAGGTGAGGTGACACCTTTCAGTCCACAACCAGTCCGAGTACTGCGCATCAGTACATCATATGATTAGTTACAAAGGCAGCGATGGTGAAATACATGGTAATGCACATAACGTGTATAAATTCCATAACGACAATATGGAACTACGTTACTGTAACATCAAGCAGTGTGACGGGAGGTGGTGAAAAAATGAATTAGCCATGACAACCACAACCGACTGTATTGTTGTTCATACGATAAGAAAAGTCCTTGAAAGACATGGCGTTTGCTTTGTTCATGCAAGTTGGTGTAGGTATCATACATGTAGGTTCATACAATTTGGTGTGTTGAAATGAATTAATTGAAGGCCGGTGTGGCACTCAGCATCCAAAAATTGTTGGCTATTAAATTTATTATGGCAATGTAGAGGAGTGGAAGTAGACATGGTCTCAATGAGCGATTACATTTTTGTTACAGGTTATGTCATTAGTAATAAGAGTTCTTTATGTTGCATAATGGTATTTAGTTTGAACGCCCCCGTTCACTGTAATGAGGCAGCTTCTAACAATTTTTGGAACAGGATTCTATCATTATTATGTACCAATGTTAACTACTGTGAATGGTTAGATACAAACGCAGGGAAGTTACTTACATGCGTCCCCAAACGGCGGGGGCTACTGTTAATCCTTCTTGGTGGACAAGCGAATTGGTGCCAATGTTCGGAGCGGTCGAACCAGAGGTGGATATTTGACTGTACAACAAAGTAACATCAACTTGTTTATTAGAATAATACCGTTAATTTAGACCCAGCCAGAGTCATACAGGAACTTCAGGAGTCTGGGGAAACATAACCAACAATACAAACGTTATTAAAAAATGACCAGATTTCATATCTGTATCTACGGTCTTTATAAATCAGAACAAATTCGAAAAAAATACATTGCAATAAACTTTGGGCAATATCAACCCATTCGACGCAAAGCTGTCATGTATAAATGGAGAACCACTTAAACTTACATGACGTGCTGACCTTAAGCTCGACTCCACCCTTCTGAGTACTAATGATAAGCTCACATTCTTTGACCAAGGGTTGCCCCTTGCTTATGTTCCACACCATACGAGTAGATAAGGATAATCTTCCTGCTAGATTACAGTATGCAGAATTTAGGCAGACACAAAAAAATCGATAAGAAGGGAGAAAATAACAATTACGTAATAAAAAAACATAGAATACATATGGTTTAGGATTATAATTACTTTATGTACGCTTGGGAAAAACAGTGAAAATTAGAAGAAGACTGTCGCTGCTTTCGGTGACCAATGCGTTAACAAGACTGCGTGTTACAAACGAGACCTTAAACGTAGGGGTTGACCAGTTGCCGTAATTGCAAACGGACATACATGGCTCAAACAACGTCTTCACTAGGGGTTGCATTGATAAATTAAATTAAATAAACAAATAAAAATAAAAAAACACATTGAACGGTTGGGTACCAGAGTAATGTATTCGAAGTAGATACGTGGCTGTCGCTGTTTTCCACGCCGCTAACAAGCATTGTTGAAGCCTTAATAGTGGCGATGTCACTAAGCGTCGTCGATTGCCTCGTCCAACAGTGCCGCATTTACAGGGACTTCTTCTGGTGGAGGTTCCTCTTCCTCGTCAGACACATCCTGTAAATCCATGTCGTCGTATGCAGCGTCATCGTCATTCTCCTCGTGGGCTTCGACATGTTGAATGTCTGCCCTTAAAACAAGTTCGGCCATTGTTGGTGCTTCCAGCTCGGACCTGGCATCATCGCGGCGGAGTATCTGTGTGGCATTCAAGCGACCAGGGGCAGAAAGAGAACTCTCAGACAACGAGTCAACAACTCTTCTCGACCGTGGGTTCTTGTAGCGCACAACTTTCCATTCAGGTTCATACGAATCGTCTACGAAGTACACCTGTACGAGTGCAACAAACATGTACATTGGAAATAAAAACGAGTAGTCGGTTTTGTTATCTTCCTATCAATGCTCGATCTTAGTGGTGAATAATCGTACCTGCCGAGCGTGGGCTGGAAAGAGGTAAGGCTCGATTGCTGGGGATTGGCGTGCATTGTTATTAACCGACTAGAATCCGTCAACGTCCATCCTGATGGTTCGTAGACCCGCCAGATGTGGCTTGATCCATGAACATTGAGTAAAATTGGTTTGGTGTGCCCGTAGTCAACTTGTAGGATGTCGTTGACAATGCCGACGTACAAGAGCTCTGCCTCAACTGGATGGAGGTCAGCCATGGAAGAACAGTGCGTTTGGTTGATCATGGCCGCCACACCTGCGTCAAATGACACGTGAATTCCGCCGGTGACATCCTCTGCGCGATAGTGGTAGCCGAAGGCCCACATCGAATTATAGTGTTTTACGTGTGGAGATGGGAGTCTTGACATGCTGACCAAGTCCGGGGACGGATTCCCGCCTTCCCTGCTCATTTGTCTCACACGTTCTTCAAGCCATTCGGAGAAGCATGGGAGACGTTGTCTCACTCTACGGTTTTGGGGAGCTGTTAGCTGTTGGTACTCACTGTCACGCACCGACCAAAACTTGGATTAAAAATAAAATAAAAAATATTAGAGCAGTAGCCACACTGTTAACTTCGACATTGTTAAAGTGGCCCACTATGGTCATAGGTTAAGACTTTAACATGCTGCACCCTTAATGCAACACACGATCCAGTAATGCGCATCACTGTCAACTGTAAACCATAAAAAAAAAAAGGTCTACGTACAAAGTGAACATAACAATGCTGTAGCGGACCATGAATCATCTGAGCATCTGCCGGTAATAAGCCATCAGTAACAATGAAACCTCAGCAGTCCCTACATAACCGTGGTTGTTACTTTGGTACATGACATCGGCAGAGACGCACAAGGAGGGAGAAAAAGCAATGAATATCAAGACAGATATTTTGGGCAAAATAAATGATAGTCGACAAGGCTAGGACTAAGGAAACATAGGACAATGTAGTAGGAATTCACTTGCATTCCAGAGTATTCATCGTCGTTCCTGTAAAACTGGTCTGTCACATCACTGTGTCGGATTATGTGCTTCTGCAATTCTCTGAGGTCTTCCTCGTTCCAGTTCACTCCTCTAGGACGACCCTTCAAGACTTCTCCAGTATCCTGCTCATCTTCCTCCATATCCCATATGACCCTTGCCGTAATCGGGTACACTCTAAAATGCTCAAAAACAAATCCAAGTGCTTCCTCGTACATATACCCCATTGCCATTGACCCCTCTGGACGTGCTTTGTTTCTGACAAGTCCTTTGAGATGTCCTAGGTACTTTTCAACACTATACATCCATCTCGCGTAGACCGGGCCACACCAGTACAGCTCTCGAGGTAAGTGAAGAGGAAGGTGCTCCATAACATTGAAGAACGCCGGGGGGAAATGATTCTCAAGCATAGCGAATGTCTCTGCAACATATGTCTGTAGGGCTCGCAATTCACTGACTTTGATTACTTTTTCGCAAAACATTTTAAAGCAATGGCCAAGCCGGATCACGGCTACCCTTGGTCCCTCCGCTAACGATCCCCGAATGGCAGCTGGGAGAATTTCCTCAAGGAGCACGTGCCAGTCATGACTTTTTAGAAACTGAAGTTTCCCCTTCTCTAAATTCACGAGCTTTTTGAAGTTCGCACAGTGACCTTGGGGAACCTGCACATTCTTGATGGTCTCTAGAACCCGTCTCTTCTCCTCAGGGAGCAATACGTGAGGGGCCCGCGGCATTAAATAATTTTCTGTTTCCCCTTGCCTGACAAGATGCAGGTCCTCACGGATGCCACAGTCCTGCAAGTCCTTTTGCACAGCTATGCTGTCCTCCTCACCAAATAAGAACCCAGCCATTGTAGCTGCCACGTTTTTCTCCACATGCATGACGTCCAAAGTACGTCGGACAGGAAGACTCTGTTGCAGTCCAAATTTCATGGCGTGGTTAATATGGGGACACAATCCAGCATACGTTTACGATACTACACAGACTTCGGCAAGTACTGATGGACATTGATGTCCATTCCTTATCTCGCATTCTCTATATCCTCTGTGCTCAAATGGAAATGTGGACGGAATCCATGGCTTTGATAAAAACCACTTATCTATGAACTCGTCGATGGTGGGTGCAATTCCAGCTAGGTAAACTAACTACTCCAAATTTCTGAATACTACCTTGTGATGATGTCATAATTATTAATCAGGACATCATCGGACATTATTGAAATCAAGTGACCTCTATGAATTTACTAACGTCGGGGCACGATCCTGTTAGGCCGCAAACCGTGCCATCGAGTCGACTACAAGGAGGATATGGTTGCCCAAATATAAATGACGAGTGACCAAGCACAAGGAGCACCGAGGACGTTTGTAGTAGCTAAAAGTCGATTCAGTTAAGTGGCGATAAAATTACCTTCCAATAAGGCAGACGAAAGAGGGAAGATACGCGCTTCACTCCATGCTTGCGGACAGGATCATTTTGGACCGGTCTTCCTTCTTCTTGTAGCCATCTAACACGCTCCTGTCCATATGCGAGTGCCTGCTCACCAGTAACCGGTATTGGTGCGACTCGTTCCTCGACATCTCCGAAAGCATCACAGTCAAAACGGAGGTGATGATCTCTTTCCATCAGAAACCTCCGAGCACAGCCGCAGAATATGTTTTTGTGGAGTATCTTCGACTTCCTTGACCTGAACCCTTCTCCACATAACAGGCAACCAACAAATCCGTTTGTGGTGCATCCTGCCAGAACTCCATAAGCTGGGAAGTCCCCAATCGTCCAAATCACCATGGCCTTGAGAACAAAGTGGTTGGACTGTTTGTATTGTGCCACGTCCATACAGTAAATCCCGTAGGTCCACAGGTCCAACAATTCTTCTATCAATGGCCCAGGATTTCCATTTCTTCTATCAATGGCCCAGGATTTCCATTGACTATGTACTGAATAAGGCCTTTTAGAGAAACAAAGACTTTCTAATGTTTGTGCTCTTATATCTTTGTCCATCAATATCATTAGCAACGGTACTCCATATATTCTAGGGTCGTTATACTTCCATATTATGTTCCAAAGTGTGGTCTCTATTAGTTATACTAAGTGTTAGTTAGCTTCCTTCTCCACTTATGAATTCACTATAACATGTCTCCAAAAATGCTTGGTGCGTTATTCACCTAGTATTTGACTTGACCATGCTCAACGACTATGTGTTTGACGTGCAGATTTATTGGAGTCCAACAAATAGCACTGCAATTAGTAGGACGCAACAATGCCTGGACGGACCTTATGAACGCAGAACAGACATCCCAAAATTAGTCCACACAAATACATAAATCTTTCTATGGATATTGCTCCAGTTTTAAATGGTTCATCCAATGCAGTCTTGTTGCTTGCAAAGCTAAGGTTTAAGGCTTAGGATTCAGAGCTTAAAGCTTAAGGTCTGATACCTTTCGTTCTTTCCGTCTTGGCGATGACACAACTCGTCCCCAAATTTAGAGCCAACTTTCACCAACTCTAGAGAAGGCTCGCAGTCTGCAGACGCCCACTGCCACAGCGAGCAAGTGTAGCAGCCAGGCTAAATCCAGACTTCTTCAAACCAACCCCGGCATCCTCCTCCAACTCTCTAGTAACTTATGAGAGAGCCATCTCCCTCATTGCACACAAGTTGAGCCATAGCAGTGAAGGCTTGCCATGAATAACAGTCAAACTGCAGTGAGGCTGATCCAGCGTGAGGGAGACTGTGAGTCGGCACCTCGGCAGAGATAAGAGTTATCCAATGTTATCTTCTTAGAAGATGGTCACCGCTTTGTGAGGTAGTGTACAAGCTAGTCAATGGCCTGCCGAACTATGTAATGTGGCCTAGGAGAATGTTCCTAGCCTACTGCATCTGCATCTGGAGAAGCGAATAAGTCAATTGCCACTCGTAATTCACAGTATTAGTAGGAGGCATAGGAAGTAGGATATTCTGTGGCATGAATGTGTGAAGATCAGCTGATTACGCTCAAATGAAAAACAATGAGCTAAGCTGGACTGAACTATGCAACATGTACAACCTGATAACATTTCTGAGTAGTGTACATCGCAGTAGTTCAGCGATTTACTCGCAGTTTCAAGATCGATTGAATTTCAAGTAAAATTTTTATTAAGTATCTGCCGAATCAGTGCTGTTTTCTAGAAACACATCTTTCCAGCTTTTCACCAAGGTACTGCCCAGAGCATGTTAGCAAAAAAATGCAGTAATATATCATAGACCCAAATGCTGCAAATTCGCTCTATCAATGACTCAGGACTCGGCAGTGCACCAGATAGAATGATATTCTTCATTGGATTATTTTGAACTTTAAAAAGTGACAATATACTAAGGCAGTATATTCCAGTTCTCCACTTTGAATATATTAATTGGACAGGGACTACCTGGCCATCCACATGCATTCAAGTATTTGAGAAGAATTATGGTTCTGGTGATAGTAGTACCGTACACAGATACTTTTAACGGAAGGGTTGCAAAGTGGCAAGCTGTGGGGATTCGAAACCAATCTGAGAGCAAGATCAAAGCATTCAAGCATCGTCCGAAAGAATTGGACCGTGGAAAAATCCCCAACTTTTGTGACTTTGTCCCGGATTCTTGGCATTAAACTCCCACTTTGTCATGTCTTTCTCCTCCACCAGGTCCCCTCGTGGACGCACACCTCGCAATCGCATTCGAAATCTCGACACCAGTGCTCGTGAACTCAGACCAAACTAGTCAGCCATCAGTACTCTTGCTTCAAAAACCTAGAGCAGATACATGTTTGGTGATTCAAACATTCACAGTAGGAGTTTGAAGGTAGTGCAGCTACCACTTGTCCAGAATCTCCTTCACGTTCGGCAAGTGGCACTGGGTAAATGGTAGTTGGGTTGGGAATTGGCGTGCTCCTGAGACAGTCGTTGAAGACTCGAAGTGCAGTTGCGGGCCTGGTTTCTCGCTGGAAGGGGCAGTTGTGGTTTGCCAATTCGCGTTTGCAACAAGAGAAGTCTCGTGACCGATCAGCCTCATCTATCGAGTCGTGGAGTCGCATCGTCACGGAAATTCTGCCTCCTTCCACTTCTATGCATGTATAAAACCCCGCCATCGCCACCTCTGAGATGCACACTAATTTGGCGACGCATTCTCTTGTACTAGCAACTGTCTCCGTCTCGTCGACCGCTTCCAGCTCTCGTAAGAGCCTGGCACTTCCTTTGAAATGCTCTTCGCATGTCCAGAGTGAATACGATTCTCGCGGAGACGTGTCCTTGTTGGTGTTACTCTGTTTCTAGGAAAAAAATGGGTTCACGAGTTGCAGTTGGATGATGCAGTCGGAACTGAGTGCTCATTTGGTTGTGATGGCATATTGCAGGTCCTCGATAACTTCGTGTGTGAAGAAGAATGGCACCACTCATCAAGACTCCGAGGGCGATCGTGACCGTGGACCCCAACAAGCGGCCATGGGAGCAGACAGTGCCGCTGCACAACCGATGGCATCCGGAGATTCCCGCTGTCGGGGAGGTCCAGGAAGGCGAGGTGTTCCGCGTGGAGACGGTGGACTGGACCGGCAGGCAGATCCAAAACGATGACAGCGCCGAGGACATGAAGAACATCGACCTCACCTCGGTACATGCCACATCTGCTCCAATTCTTCACGTACCATTAGTTATGACATGGTTACAATTCATGGATGCAAGGTTTTGATCTGTGCTGAATTTTCTTTTGTGCATTCTTCGTCGATTGGCAGGTGCACAACTTGAGTGGGCCAATCCGTGTAACGGACACGGAAGGCAAAGCTGCGATGCCCGGAGACTTGCTCGTGGTCGAGATTCTGAACCTCGGCCCACTTCCAGGGGACGAGTGGGGCTTCACTGGAATCTTCGACCGTGAAAACGGTGGAGGCTTCCTCACCGACCACTTCCCGAAGGCTTGCAAGGCCATCTGGGACTTCGAGGGCATCTGGGCGTCATCTCGTCACATCCCCGGTACTAACACTCATGCACAACCTGAGGTTACATTCCATAATGGTCGAATTCTCAATTGTGATTTTGAAATTGTTCTCTTGACCATCTACTTGAATTGACAGCTCTAGGTGGTGATTGCAGGAGTGCGTTTCCCGGGTCTAATTCACCCTGGGCTTATCGGCACTGCCCCATCCCATGAGCTTCTCAACATCTGGAACGAGCGTGAGAAGGCGCTTGTAGACGAGGGAGAGGATGCTCTCACTTTGGGCAAGCACTTGCACACCCGCCCTCTTGCTCTTCTTCCCAACTCCACGGGAGCTCTCCTCGGGAAGGTAAAGTCTTAACCCTTGATATCATTAGCATTAGGATCTGCTGTGCATTAGGATCTGCTGTAATGCATAGCTTCAGATGTAATTTATTGCTTGTAGCAGCGATGATCTGCATTTCTAGGTTTGCTCGGGTTCTGATCTGGATATGGCGGCGATATGTTACGCAGGTGGAGAAGGGAAGCAAGGATTGGGAGAGAATCGCAGCGGAAGCATGCCGAACCATTCCCGGGCGAGAGAACGGAGGCAACTGCGACATCAAGAACCTGAGCAGGGGTTGCAAGGTGTACTTCCCTGTTTTCGTTGAAGGAGCCAACCTTTCCATGGGTGACATGCATTTCTCTCAGGGTGATGGGGAGGTCTCCTTCTGTGGTGCCATTGAGATGAGCGGGTTCCTGGAGCTCAAGTATGGCGCCTTTTCTCCATGCCTAAACTTGTTCTGAATTTTGAATCCCTTACCTTTGTGAGATCAGGTTCAGAATGTGAGCTGATCCAATGACTGGTGTGTATGTGAATCAGGTGCTCGATCATGCGCGGAGGAATGGAGCAGTACTTGACCCCCATGGGCCCAAGCAAGCTCAATGTGAACCCCATCTTCGAGATCGGCCCCCTGGAGCCACGCTTCTCCGAGTGGTTGGTGTTTGAGGGCTTGAGCGTTGACGAGAACGGCAAGCAGCACTACCTTGACGCCAGCATTGCTTACAAACGCGCTGTGCTCAACTGCATCGACTACCTGTCCAAGTTCGGTTACACCAAGGAACAGGTGGGGGAAAAGATTCTAGACCAGTTATGATCACTCTTATCAGTATAAGCAGATTCCCCCTCTGAACAGCCTTGCGTTTCGTGTTTATCAGCTTCGGAGTTTACTGAAATGGGTGCATCTTCTGTTTGCTTTCAGATTTACCTGCTCCTCTCTTGCTGCCCATGTGAGGGTCGCATTTCTGGCATTGTGGATGTGCCCAACGCTTGTGCGACTCTTGCAATTCCTGTTTCCATCTTCGACCAGGTATGCTTTGAATATCTGATATTTGAATGGATTTGATGTTTTACTCTTTTGCGTCCTAAGGACTCAGACTTTGAATTAAGCAGTTTAGATATGCATGAAGAGTCAATGAAGCATTGAAATGATGGACTGACGGGGTTACTGGTTTGAATTTGTTCTGCTGCTTAAGTAAATGGTTTTGAATGACATTGGTGGTTTTGGTGCAGGACATTCGTCCCAAGAAGGGAGGACCTCCTGTTGGGCCACGCCTGATTACCCGAGGTGACTGCCCATCGTGCCCGTACGAAGGCAGCATGCCCACCCAGAAGAACTTGTCTGCTGCCTAGGTCTTCAAATTCGCTGCCCACAGCACCATTCCATGTTCATAGTTTGTAGCGCTGCTCATTTGCAGAGTAAATTCTCATTTGCAGAGTAAATTCTCATTTGCAAATACGAGTTCCTTCCCGTGTTATTAGTCTTGAACAAATCTGTAAACATTCTGTTACAAAGAAATAAGAGTGGTATCAACGTATATGATTCTACATCTCTCTGGTGATATACGATCTGTGCGGTGTGAATGATGTTATAACTTGTTCATTTACCAGCAAGCTCCATGTTGTGACGGTTACATAATACTACCATAGCAATTTTGTAATCAGTACTAGTAGAAAGTCTTGTCAGCCCTCTCCATTAGTCTATCAATTGACCACGGATAACAATCCCTTGCTGCACACTCCCAATTTAAAGTCAATCTCCGAGGTGTAACACCCAATGATATATCTCGTTCCCCTTCTGGACTTCCTTCCAGCTCTGCATTCTTTCGTTTCCAAGCTTGCACTCGTTCATTGCTGATCACTCTATTGAGTAGTATTTTCTTCGATCCTCGCTGTTTGCTTGGCAACATCGACTCCAGAGACTGTTGTATCTTTCCGACTGCCTGCTGACCATGAACAAAGTATCAAGTGAAGCATATTATGCAAACCATGTGACAATTAGCTATTCAGGTCTACCAAGGCTAAAATATTGCGCAGTGGTTGCATGGTGACCAAACGAAACCAAAGAGAGATAAATCACAAGACATGCAGACAATAGAATACATACCCTCTGACGCAGGCTCCGAATTAATCACCAACTTGAAGAGGCTCGCTATGGCCTTCTGTTCTCTAGTATCAATAGCCCAGGGAGATGCAAGTCTGCTGCAGATATGTTCAGCTGCTCTCTCTAACTTTCTACCATCAACTGTTTCCAACACAACAACTTGATAGCACACTTTTGCTTTTTCTGCTGGCGTTAGAAAACCCTCCGGTAAGCTATTCATAATCGCTGATCACACAGGTGCCATGATCACTGCGTTCAAGCCTTGCAACGCACTATTTTATGGACTTCACCAATGTTAGAAGCAGCTGACACAAGTGCAAAGGAAGCACAGCAATATCATGGGACGCCTCAGACAGGAGGATTTATAGCTTGTGTGCTTCTTTTACAATTCTTCTGGAACTTACAAATCCTCCGATCAAATGGGCCAGGTGCGTTACGTCACTTGTGCGAGTGGCCTTTCGTATGTTTCCTTGTGAATGACTGCCTGTGAATGACTGCCTGGAACTCTTCATTTCATCTTCAATTTAATCTTGTCCAATGGAAGGCCACTGGTCCAGCACAATTGAAAATCTATAGACAACAATTGAAGCCCTCTTGCACAAGGTTGTACCCATGTCTGAGTCCTGTGTCTTTGAAATCAACTTGATTCTTATAAATCTCCGCATTTCTACCGTATATGAAAACTTTGATTTTGTGGAAAATAACTGGAACGTGGAGATCCACTTGTACATAGAGGTTGTATTTAATCCTCCAAATGATTTGTTCATATCTAAACACTAGCCTCAAAACATTGCACATGTGTTTAGATATGAACAAATCATTGAGTTTTAGACTAGTGGAAGCAGAAAGAAAACACTGCACATAAACATGTAATAATTTCCTTATAGAGTTGCAATTGCGATTGTCTCTAGTGCCTTCTAAGGTCTATGCAACAGTAAACAAGTAGGATATTTCGAAACTTCCTCCAACATTACATTTTGAATGTAAAAAAAATCTTTTTCTTTTTTTCCTTATTTACTTCATGTAATGTAGAAATTCAAACCATTGAACTTAGTATTATCAAGAATATTTTTTTCTTAGCTCCAAGGAGGAGCACAATCAAGTGGACCAAAAAAGTGCTTAACTGTATGTCAGTTTCAGCCTTTTTGCAAAAATTGCACAAAAGTTATGGAAAGATGTAATTTAATTTAATTTCTTTTGCTAATATAAGTCTTTCTCAACTTGGTTTTTTACAACTTGGAAAAGTTTTGTTCAAAGTAGACACTTTAAAGTTATTGTCTAAAGGCTTTAAATCCAAGCAAAGTGAATGCAATCATTTGAAAAAGTGGCTAGAAAAGAATAAAAAATTATCTAAAAATCACTTTTGATGAAGTGGTGCCCTCTACATGTTGAAGAGGTATTCTAAAATAATCGATTTATAAACTTATTAACTGGTTTAGGGCTCCAAAAGTATTGCAAAGATGTTTTTTAAGAGGGCCACTTCTGCGGTACTTTTTGTGAGTTTTTTTTCACCGAACGTTATTTTTCAAATTAGAAATAAAGATCCTCTAAAGATAGACAATAGAGGGCACAAAAGGAAGAAGTTAAGACTTTGGAAAAGATTATTTTCATGATTTATAACTAGTGGTCAAATTAAGTTTCAATTGAAGATGTTCTTTTAATGTACATGCGTGGGATATCCCATATGACACCCTAAAAAGTGACTAAAATGCTCAAAACTTACACCAAAGTGCTCAAAATCAGCTTTGAGCTTTGAAAAACAACACACCTTATATTCACATGTTGCACTTTGTGGTCCACTTTATTGTGCTCTTCTCCCACCAAATCCATTGAAAGAACAGTGTCTAATTAGCTAAACTTGAGACAAAATTGTTGGGTTGGTCAATTCAAAGAATTCGAAGCCATATTTTCATTCATCTCACAACCATTTGTTCATTTCAACCAATGCTATTCATCCAACTTATTGTCCTTCAAACAATTGTCTTCATGTGTGATTATGGCTTCAATAATGGCAACTTGGCATTACCTCTACTTAGCTCCATGGATGGAAAAAGTGCTAGACATCCATATTAAGGAGCAACAAGTCTTTAATAAAGAAATTTATTTGTTAAAATAGAATTTTGGACTTTCCCATGCTCTCTCTCAAAGCATCCTTTCCTTGTCCCAACCATACACTTCCCTTCCAACTTGAAATGATGTGGCATACGATCCTACTCTTCCATCCACAAGTTTTGCTTGCCGGTGCTGAAGTATGAAATGGCCCTAAATCACGGAAGAGCATAATTCAGCTCTTGCCGCTGCCTGTACAAAAAAGCGGCCCTAAGTTACGGAGAAGCAGAATCAAGCTCTACGCAAATGAACGTTGCACACAATATCACATGCTTTACAAGTTCACATTCATCAGCTCATGCACAAAAACTGAAAGCAACAGAAGTAGTGACGAGTTCATCGGCGAATTTCATACCAACTCCGCAGCCTCTCAATTTGGTCCGACCAGTGACCACTACCTGTCCCACATCTAGACAAGCACACAACAAAAGCTTTAGAAATTCGGCATGCTTCGGCAAGAAACCATGACCTTCTTGTAAGGCCAGTACGTGTAAGGCAGGTACTACTTAAAAACTCAAGCCCCGGCAACGAAGAAATGCCGGAGTTGACCACATTGATGTGCAAGAGTTTGCACCAGTGCCAAAGTTTCGGAATAATTCCTGCTTGATTTTCGGAATCAGCTAAAGCATGCGCTCGGCGGATGTTAGCAGTGGCCCATCTTGTCCACTTGGATGCTCGGCACAAGCCTGGTGATTGTTACAAAATGTCAATGATTATTCCCATTATCTACAGTTCAATCCGGTGTGCTGCAGTACATAGAGTGGTCTCTCTCCGGGCGAGAAGTTGCAGCAGGACTCAATGCAGTGCTAGCTTCGCATTCTGCTAGCCTGCCTTGCACCTTCCCAGGGTTGACCTCGTTCTGCAATGGCACCTCTCCAGGTAGCGCTGTTGTTTTTGGGCCTTGTTGTACTGCCGGCAGCTCTGGCTACGGATGGCACGACGTTCAGTATGAGTGAGAACGGATACAATGTAGACTGGATGGCTGGGCATGCAACCTGGTATGGCGACCCGTATGGTGAAGGCTCAAGTGGTAAGCACACTTATCCACATTTTTCAGAATTTTGCGTTCCTTCAAAATCTTAGAATCCCACTGTCTTCATAACATTCTTCACTATCATTTCAATGCTATTGAAGAGATGAGGATTTGCTACGTACTCTTGGCTTTGCAAACTCTAGCTCCTTCGTATTCAGAGCTCGTTCATTACCTCAAACCACTGCAAGCATTAAGCCTTCCAGCAGTTTGGTCATTGTCATTCTTTTCATTCTTATCTCTTTGTCATCAACTCGAGGTAAACAATGTTATGCTAAGCCAGATTTTCTTACCAGCAATTTTGAGTTGATTCGAAACCTTCTTCTTTTCTTTTGATGTATACAGGAGGAGCTTGTGGCTACACCCAGCTGACAGGAACTCCAATTGGGTCCAAAATCGCCGCCGGCAACAACCCCATCTTCCAAGGCGGCAAGGGCTGCGGCCAGTGCTACGAAGTGAAATGCAACTACCCTTCCTGCAACCCGGAGCCCACCCGGATTGTCATCACGGACCTCTGTCCGGGCGGCACCTACTGTAGCACTGGTAACCCTGCTTTCGACTTCAGCGGCGCCGCCATAACCGCCATGGCACTGCCTGGCAGGGACGGGGAGCTCAAGAAAATCGGCCTGTACGATATCCAGTACAAGAGGGTGCCGTGCGAGTATCAGAACCAGAACATCGCATTCAAGGTGGATTTCGGCGCGAGCGCGTACTGGCTGTCCTTCACCGTGAAGTACTTGGGAGGGCCGGGTGATATTGAGAGTGTGGAGATTCGGCAGGTGGGGAGCAACGGGAGCTTCCAGCCGTGCCAGCACAGTTGGGGCGCAAACTGGATGCTTATCAACTACACCGGGCAGCCGTTTGATGGTCCTTACGATGTGAAGATCACTGCGAAGCTCAATGGGCACTCTGTTATTGCTTACAGAGCCATTCCTAAGTGGTTCCAACCTGGTGCACTTTACAACAGCAATGTGCAATTCAAGTACTAAGAACTCCTTTCGAAAGACCAACGCCCGACAGGTGATTACTGGGCCTGAGCAGTGGCGGAGTTTAGGAAGTTGGTTGGTTAGTGTAGTGCGAGGTAGCCAGTGATCGAAGCCTTTCAACAATAGTCTGGGTTGAGAGCATCCGACAGCAAAATATGATGTCTGAGAGGCTCCACGTCGGTTGACAGTTGAGTATGGATCCGGCTTCCAGTGGATATTGCTGTAAACTTTCAGAAGATGTATAATGAGGAGATTGCCATCTTCGATGGCTACGTTTCGTGGCATGTATTTTCGCCAAGACGCAAGATTTCATTCCGTCCTACAGATTCCAGGAGCTCTCATGCTGTACCATCAGTTTCCATTGATTTACATGTGTTCCAAATGCAGTGATTGAGAGCCTAGGAAAATGTTGGCAGCTATTACCGGCTATTGACACATTTTACTTGCACATGAGCATCTTAAGTACCTGTTTACTGTACTTTTGTATTCCCTCCGTCCCACTAAAAGACCGCGATTTGATGTTTCACAGGATAGATGAAAGAATTTTCATCCAAACTTTTTTTTGTGAAGGCTAGTTATTGATTATGCCACTTCTTCAAAATAAATTAAGTTCATTCAGGGTATTTTGGATTTTACATGGGGTCTCAATTACACAAGGAGTTGTAAAAATGATTCACCATGTAGTGATATTGGATTTGTTTGTTTTTCCCTGTTTAAACTTAATTTAGACCATGAAAACGAGTACTATCCCATTTGACTTTAACTGACAAAATGAAGTTTACCAAGTCTAATTTTTACTACACTTTGGAGTTACAAGTTCAATGGATATTACCAAAAAATCACAATTTGTAGTAGACACATGGGTTCATCTACTAAAAATATAAATTTGAATTTTTATCTTATTTATAATAGAAAAATTCAGTATGACATGTAAAGCATGATTCCATGTTCATAGGCCAAACTTTCAATGAATAATAAGGCCCCACCCCACTTGCAAATTTTATGTATGTCTGGCAAAGGTGTTGTTTACTGTTGCTGTGACTCCACTTGGTAGAACCACATACATACACTAGTAGAAAAGGTGGCGCTCCCCAAGGAGATGCCCAGGCAAAATCAATATGCATGCACGGAATTGGGCACTACTTATCTGGACATCTCCCTCAGCAGTACCACCTTTTCTACTAGTGATAATCATGCAAGTGCAGCTGATTATTGTTAAAGGATGCGTTGATCAAGTAAAACACTCTGCACTACAACTACTGTATTGTACTCTACATGTACAATACATCAATGAGTGTGGTCTTTAATCACTAGTAGAGAAGGTGATGCTTCCCAGAGAGATGCCCAGGCAAAATCATTATGCATGTGTGGAATAGGGCACTACTTGCCTGGGCATCTCCCTCAACAGTGCCACCTTTTCTACTAGTGAATAAGCGTCAACAACATAGATTCTGAGATTGCAGATAAGATTCTAGCTGTCAAATATCTAGCAAATCCTCTACACCAGGAAAAGATGACATTAAAAAGCGGGGATGAACTGATTCAAGATGCTCTCGGGCACAGAAATGGCAATCGTGAGAGAAGCAGCCTGTTCCCATCGCAACCACAATCAATCTCAATTCTCAATATTTCGAATTCAGGTTGATGGTAACCAGAGAATTCAGCAAATACTGCACCATTGCACACCTAAGAATTTCCGAACAGTGGAATTATTTATCCCTCCCAGCTCATCGCGCTCTGACACAATCACTCGATCGGCATGCACAAACAACAATTTTCTCATCATAAAGATTTCATTCTATTCAGATAATAGAATAAAATTACACTTGTACGTGAAGCAACAACCAAATTTTGTTGAACCCAGATGGAGTTCCGGAGTCACCAGAATCAACAACCAAATTTCCTACTTCATGCTCCGCAGTCTATCTACAGTACAGATAAAATGTTCTGTTAAAGACCATTCTATCAATGTCCAAACATTTGATGCATAAAAATGCAAGAAACCTACACACTAGGACATAGCGCGGTTAGAACTTCCTTCTCTTTCAATGCTAACTAAAAGCTCAGTAACCCAACATCATAAAAAGACTGGGCTCTTCTTTGAGGGTTCCAAACACTCTTCTCAAAAATGAGCTCCCACGACCTGGCCAACAAAGAAGAAAAGCATGGCAAAGATAAGAAATAGGAGAACAGAGGTCAACAATTGTCATCCACAATCAAATGCCGGTGCTTTTAGAATATGCGAAATTTCAGTTTGAAACTTACTCAATACTTCAGCAATGTGGACGACACATGAGAAGTCGACCCCGTAGCTAAATCTCCAAGCTCATTGCACAAACCTACTTCACCCTAAATTGTCTGACCCGTCTCCATCCATGCGAGGCTCTTCATCAGACATTCCTCCATCGCCTCCATTCATGGCAACCCCTCCCACCACTGTAAGGCATGGGTTGGGGACATGAGTTCATTGTTCCGCTGTTGCAGATGTGTAGACTCCGGATTTTGATCTTGCTCAGGACGTGGAAACTCCTGATTAACCGGATTTTGATCTTCCTCAGGATGTGGCTCCAGATCTGTCGACTCCAGAACTCCATCTGGTCGGAAGCTTGGAGGCATGGGTTCTTTGTTCCGTTGTTGTAGATGTGTAGACTCCGGATTTTGATCTTCCAACTGCAAATTTGATACAGAAGCTGAAGGCCCTGGCACAAGCAACTGCGGCAGGCCCGAGAACTTCCTGGCACTCCCTTGCGTGCCGGATTTCTTGCAGGTACTCCCACGCCTTGTCCTGAGGGCTCCATCAATCTTGAGTTTTCTGGTTTGTTGTTGCAACTGCAACTCTTGACGTTGGACCAGTTCCTCTTGACGTTGGACCAGTTGCTCTTGACGTTGGACCACCTGCTCTTGACGTTGGACCACCTGCTCTTGACGTTGGACCACCTGCTCTTGACGTTGGACCACCTGCTCTTGACGTTGGAGCAAATTTTGACGGGTGAGTTCTTCTACGATCCGTTGTGACACATGCGTAAAATCTTGACAAGGTAGCTGTGGGGTTTGCATATTAATACGTTGCGCTGGAAACGCCTGCATGCTGATATCATGCATCGTTTCTAAGTTCTGGGTTTCATGGCCAGGCACTTGAAGCAGAGCATTCCCCTCGCCGACCTGAATGCTTGGTAGTAATAGTTGCTGTGACATGCCTGCCCCAGTTAAGGTTGATGGCGGGTTCCATACCTCTATAAAAGCTTTGTGGACTCTCTTTGCTCGTGTTTTGACCATGTCCACCTTTTCCTTGCCAGAAAGTCCTCGCTCGTCCTCACTCAATGGTGGAATTGTGAAGGAGCGACCATCTCCAAGATCCACTTGTGAACCATAATCCTCCGAGTACTCATAACAAGAGGCAGCAGTTCGGTAGACAACTTCTGCCTCAATACGGGTACGGAATAGACCAAGATAGAGCCGATCGATATCCACGTTGTTCTCCTTCCGAGGCTTGAATCGTGGCTCGTACTTTACGGTAATTCCTCCATCTTTTGATCTTAGCTTATCACATTTTCGTATTGCTGATTCGGGAATGGGAGCTACGTCTCTGGACTTGATCCATATGTATGAGCCTAGGAACAAAACTATCGAGATGTAGGTGTCTCTGAATTCTAACGACCCAGATGAGTCTGCTTTAGAGCCACCCCTGTCAACGTAGCCTATGAGGTACTGATACACCAAACAAAGCAGCACAACTGCTGAAACAACGACGGCGTATGCTACTGAGTAGTGTTCAGTAGGACCTTGCGTGTCTATATTTTCCACGTCGAATATAGTGTAAAGATCCTCAAAAAGCGTGATATTTTCCTCAAGCATTGTGAAAATTTCTTCAATTATGGTGGAAAGCTCACTGCTCAAAAAGCCTTCGATTGAAGTTATCCTTGCTCGTAGAGAATCTACCGGATAACCCTCACTATGATATTTCACAATGTCAGACGCAATCAGAGAAGCCAAGAGTGACCGAAAATCCAGGTACCTTAGATTAGATTTCACCTGAATCTTGAACATTTTCAGGATGTCCTGCATCCCAGCGCCACCGAGTGGTCCGAGTCCCCTCGACAATGTCAATTGCTGACGGATTATTCCTCGGATACTTTCTCCAATACGTATCGCTTGCACTTGCAGGTCTCCAATAGCATATACGAATGTATTCCGCTCTAATAGCCTTACGTATCTATCGAGAAAATTCGGCATATCTTCCAATGGTGTAATCCATTGTGCAAAATCCAGGCCCACCCAATCTTCAGATAGACCCATATTGACTCTCCACCCTGATGTGCTAGAGATAACGGTAAGCAATGTAATGAGCAACCTTCAAGGTGTCGGCCTAAATCACACGGTCTATGCTGACAATGTGTTTAACTATCACTGGCAACGATTTGGACTGATCGTTGTATTCCATGCCCCTAGAGCACCAGAATCATAAAAGAAGGAAAGAAAAATATAATTCCAACACAGACGCACCACCTGCGCACCTCCTATTTCAGCATGTTCCCGAATCTAGCGAACAAACCGGAAGCCAAGTTTCCAAGAAACATACAAAACTAAGATACAACAAGTCTCGGCAAGCATAGATCTGCCCCCGCGTCACAGAAGAAATTAATCCCGATACTAAACCGAAGGCAATTTAACTTCATCCTCAAGGAAACGAAATGGCTCGTTTGAAACCCTAGCGAGCTTGCTAATTAGTCCATAGTGGACCAGGGATGTACGTCATAAGGGAGGATCAGTCTAGGTGGTAAACGAAAAATCGAAGGTGGCAACAGAGAGCATTAAAAGGTGGCACTCAATTGCATACCTTGAGGATCTTAGGCGAATTCTAGAGGAGTCAAGCACAGCAGGACGAGCCACTCTTCCACCTCCTAGTCCAGAATCTGATCACCGAAACCCCTAAAGCATACAGACTCAGTCCAGAGACCCAAGAAACGCATGCAGCACCAAGCACTCTGCATGTGGAAAACTCTGCCGAACCTCGCAAATAAAACTTGGCTTGGTGGAAGCTTTGTTCCGCACAGATCTTTATAGAGAGCAGAGAGAGAGGACCAGAAGGGAGGAGAGGGGAGGCGAGGGGAGGGGAGGGGAGGGGAGGGGGGGAGGGGAGGGGAGGGGAGAGGGGAGGGGAGGGGAGGAGGGACTCAGGGGAGGGGAGAGGAGAGGAGCCTCGTCACCAGAGAGCCTCGAGTTTGAGGAAGGGCTTGTGGCATCTCAGTTTGACGGACCATGCGTTCACACTACCGGTATTTGGGGTTTCATTAATTGAACATTGAAGTGATTTCACGGTTTTATTTGGGCATGCAGAGAGTTGGCCATCATGGCCCAGTTCCAGCACGGACTTCGTGGTTTTTTTAATTATAATTTCAAGAGCTTTTCAAACATACACAAGCTAAAGGGAAGTGAAACGACAATGAATATAAGTAATCTCTAAAGAACTCAAATTGGGCCCTAAGTTGGTTCTTAAAGCACTTTTTGGTAAGTTGCGTATGGACGTGAATGTCATAAAGAGCATGTTGTGCCAAAAAATTTATGGTAAATGCACAATTTCTCAACCGCTGGTTTCAATGAAATGGTTTCCTCCATTATTTCCTACAACTACACATTTTGGTAGATTGTTGATATTTTTTTTGGTATTAGTCTTTTAGCCTTGAACTATTTATCATATCTTATCAACATGAAGGGGATTTTGTTCCAAGAATTTCATGGCCAAAAAGAAAAAAATCAATCTTTGGGAGATTTTCAAAGTTGGCAGTACTAAAAAAATTTCTCACTGCCAATTCAAAAATGAATTACTTCTATAACCCAATGTACTTTTGTCCCACTAAATGAGAGTTATGTAAGTGATGATTTCTGCATGTGCTCTATAAGTCATAATCTTTTTACGTAATGTCCAATTGATCTATGTATGCACAATTGATGTTGTGAATTACCCGCCTTTGATCATGCTTCCTATTACATTCAAATGGATATGTTTACCCTTTTCTAATATTCAACTCTTCTTAATCCCTAAAGGTTCTAGAAATCCAAAATGATTCTCGGCTGTTTCGGGCAGCCTACATGAAGGGATTAAAAGTAATATTTTTGCCTAAATATTTTAGTGGATGCTCCTTATACCGCAAAGTGTATGTGGTAAAATTTGCAAAGCCAAATTTCACTTTTAGAACCTTCATCTAGAAATTTTAGGTTTCAAGTCTAAAACGGGCAGTTTAAAATTAGGTTTTTTTAGAATTTTGTTTATAGAAA
This sequence comes from Ceratodon purpureus, assembly GCA_014871385.1. NCBI lineage: Eukaryota > Viridiplantae > Streptophyta > Bryopsida > Pseudoditrichales > Ditrichaceae > Ceratodon > Ceratodon purpureus. Next base: position 7,299,207 of record CM026432.1, on the reverse strand, counting down.
TGTGTTCATAACCAATTCATTACTCAAAATCTGAAGTGGCCAACGTCAAAAAGCTTACCAATTTTACAAGGGCAGCCTCCAAAAATTACAAAAACAGTGTTCACAATTTTTGGTAATTTTACAATTTTTTCTTTCAGAATTTGTCAAAATTTGAGATTTTGGAATTTTTCAAAAACAAAATCCGATAATTCAAAAAATCACAGACGTAACTTTTAACCATTTACTTTTTTATAAAACCAAAAAAATTTAACGTTATTTAAGTTTTATCATATTGTGGTTTTTGTACCTTCTTCTGGAAATTAAATTGCATGAAGGCCAAAAAAGCGTAATGAGATTCTAAAATTTTGCATAGAGGGGCCCAACTTAGTTACCTATATGGAAAAAAATACGAGCAAAATGTTTGGGGCAACAATCATCAAGTCCTTCTTGGCACCATTTAGAGTATGCCTTTCGCGCAAAGCAAAACAAAAAAACAACAAACTTTGAATATTATAATCTCACAAATGGTAATGATCTAACAGTTGAAATTTGACATGGTATTAGTGCAGGTAGTTAGGTTCAAGATCTTACGGTTGGAATCTGGATGTACCAAAAAAGTAAAAAAAATAAGAATCATACTCCAACTTCTACAAGGTTGTCAAAAATCACAGTTTTTGGTTTTGGAGGTCCAAAAACGGCTTGAACCTTTAGGGGTTAACCCCTACCTATCCTTAAATCCAAAATGGGTTTTTGCAATTTCGGGCAGCATAGATGGAGAGGTTAAAAGTAATATTTTTTTTCAAGATTTCTACTGGATGCTCCCTTTACAGTAAGGTCTATGTGGTAAAAAGTTTGAATCCAAATTCCAATTTTAGAACCTTCATCTAGAGATTTCAGGTCCAAAATATGCAGTCTAAAATTAGGTCTTTTTAAAAAAACAAAAATTGAAATACGTTCATAACCAAATCACTACCAGGGTTTTCTATGCCGTCGGGTCGTGACTATCCCGTCGCGACGTCCGGATGGGTCGTGACGAGGGTCCTCCGACGTCATAATAGGGGTCAGCGTAGGGTCCTTTAGGTCTTGCGAGTAGCGTGGGTAAAATAGTTACTCGGTCCCGTTACGTGGCGTCCTACTTGGCATTGCAGTGGTCCCGGACGATGACGTGGTTGTGCGGAGGAGTTCCGACGGCGGAGTCGGGCGGACAGAGATGGGCAACCGATTTAGGGTTCAGGGGCGGTCGTGTTTTCTCGTGGCGGACGATTGAGGAGGAACCCGAGCGTTGGATGCCGGAGAAGTCCGCGAGTGGGCCGGACTGGTAGGCGGACATGGCTCGGACGGGCCCGTAGGCGGGCATACTGCGTGTCCGGGTGGGCGGACTTGATGCCGATCGTATTGCGGAAGGAGGTTGTCGGACCGGGCGGACGCGATGTGAACGAAGACATAGAGGATGGTCCGCGATGCAGTGGGGTATTGGGAACATATTGTCTTCAATTTTCACACAGCTCAACTGGTTAACGAGCAAATATGAAATTCGAACCATCCAACACTACTGAAGTGACACACTGACCAACTACTTCTCAAGCCGACATTGAATTCCATCAGATTATATACTGTAATCGACCTGTATCCATTAAAACATGGCTGTCTTGGTAGAAATTTAGTCAGTGAAAGAGTATAGCTCTGAAAGTTCCTTATAAAAAACATGACTACCGTAATAGAAACTTAATTATAAAACGAGTATAGGTCTGAAAATTCCTTACAAATAGTCTGTGATCAAAGTTTTCCTGATTCAGGTACACAGTTGGGAATTTAAAAAAGGTAAATTGTCTAAGCAATTGTACGAAAATTCACTGCGTAGTCACAATGCAATCCATTCCGTCGCTTGCATACAGTCGCAGTCTTCCAATAAATCGGAGGTGGAAAACACTATTTTGATTTCCGGCGGCATGTAGAGGTCGACTTGTCCTTGCGCGCATAATTCCACCCTCCAATGTCCGAGTTCAAATGCTTGCGCTTCTTTTCTCCCTCTCCGGTATCCGGCGCACTACCAATCTCCACTCGCGCTGTTGTAGCAAAACTCAGATATCAGTTCCGGACCAGCGCAATGGACACTCTAATGCACAACTCCATGTCAAAAACGAATTTCAATAAAAAATTGCTTATCAGATGCAAGATACAGACGCATAAGTCGGAAGTATGTTATATTCGGTTCCATAACGGATTCAGCAATACTGGAAATCAATGCACATGCGCGACATTGACGTACCTTCGCACTTGAAAAAGCCGAAGCTGTTCAACCAGTTCTCTGCGAAATGCTCCTCGCATCTTGCGCAGTTCTGACCAAGCGAAGTCCACACTGCAGCGCACCACGGGTGGTATGGGCAAGCGCAGGACGCAGTCACGAGGTCCATCGCCGGAAACCCTTGGTTACAAAGGGAGCAACCTTGCACTGTAAGGGTAATTGAGTCGATGTTCTGCGAGGGCGCTGCGATTCGAGGACTGGATGCACGGAACATTGATATAGACGACCATATCTGAAGCTGGCGGAGATTTTCTTTCAAGCCCTTCACCTTGTCCTTTGCATCTTGCTTTGTAGAAGACAGGCGTTTCTCATCCTCGATGGCCCCCGCGAGATCCCTCGCCGACGTTTCAGTTAAATCCTCCTTCATACGTTGCACTTCCTCCCCAGCCTCCAAGATTCTCTGCTCTTCGCCGTGGATTTTGTCCTCGAAGAACCTCAGGAATGTTTCATCAGCAGAGCCTTCGACGACGGACTTCATCGCCCCCGACTTCTGCGGTTTCGCCTCTGAGGAGTCTATAGTCTCCTCAATGCACCTCAGCTTGATCTGAAGCTTGTACCTGTCCATATCCGTGAGCGGTGGCTTGGCCGTCTGCCTCAGAAGCGCAGCTCGTTCGTGTGCAACACGATGGGTTGCCACGGCCGTCTCGCAGTCCTTCTCAGCGTCCGCAATCTCGGCTTCCAGGCCCTTGGAGAGGATTTCGATGTAGGTGGCATTCCGGTCAGGGGTGCGAAACAGGACTGTGAGTTCGTCTCCACTCTGGGGGGAAGCACAATAAAGTGTACCAAAAAAGTGCTCCGCTCATTGTCAATTTCAGCCCCTATCGCAAAGACATAAGAAAGTGGCATCTCGGTTGTTGTTATGTTGGAAAGAAGTTTGGGTTTAGAAAATAGACTTGATTCTCTAAAGTGTGGGAAAATATGGTACGAATTCGCGTCTTCTACAATGCTGTACGAGAACCTCAAAGTCCGACAAAGTGAATGTCCACATTTAAAAAAGTGATAAGAACAATGTCGAATGTTGTCGGAAATCACTTTTGACTCCACCGGGATCTCCGTTTGTGAATTGCGGATGTATAAATGGCAATGACCACTTGAAATAAAAGTTTGGGTGCACGAGAAGTATTTCAAGGACGTTTTTTAAAACACTGTTTTCCGTGAAACTTTTTGTGAGGTTTTTTTCACCGAACATTGTTTTTTAAATTGGAAAAAACATCCTCTAAAGACAATAGAGGTCCCCAAGTAAAGAAATTAAAACTTTGAAAAAGTTCATTTTCATGATTTAGAACTAGCGGTCAAGTTAAGTTTCAATTGAAGATGTTCTTTTTATGGAGATGCGTGTAAAATATCTTATGTCATCTTAAAAAGTGACTAAAATGCTCAAAAACTACACCAAAATGCTCAAAATCAGCTTTGAGCTTTCAAAAACAGCACACTTCATATTCACTTCTTAGTCATCACATATTGCACTTTGTGGTACACTTTATTGTGCTTCCCCCCCTCTCGATTTTCTTACCCCTCCAGCGATCCTCCGCATACTTTGCCCAGTTCATTGGGTAGCGATGGAATACCTCCGAAACGATCGCTCTCGCGAAGCTCTCCGGGAGGAACAAACCTACAGGAAGCTTGGAAATTTGAGAGATCGCTGGGTACAGCTCCAACACTCTCGCCTTGACCTTTCCTGATTTCGCTCCGTCGAAGAGATATCCCTTCCCAGGAACCCTCTCTCCGAATATGGACCTTAGCTCCTCATTGCTGACATGGTTGCAGTCGAAGGCGAGGTCCAAACCTGCATTTGGCAACCCAACCTTCTCGTGAAAGTAACTCTCCTTCCCAACTTCTCCCATTCTGACCCCTCTCACTCGCAACAGGTATATCCCTCCTCTTCGATCGGACCCTTGCAACCTCAGACCAACAAACTACAAATTGGAACCAGAATGCAATGGCGACTCCAATCAAAACTCTCAGCGATGGCGGGGATTGAATGGAACTGCCCTGGCCATGGCTACCCCTACAGGCAGCCGCCATATTTAACGCCAATGTGGTCATCTCATTATGGTGATTTGAGGGGTTGAGTTCGGATTGGCGACTGTGACTTGACAACATACCCTTCAGGACTTCATATCTTCGTACTCCTCCTTCTACACTCAGTGTATCCAAGTAGGCTCCATCATTGCAACATGAATCTGGTGTTTCAAATGTCCTGTAGGCTGTGTGGTAATAGATGGTTTAATAGATGGATTAACACAAAATTCATTGCATTCAAAAAATCTATGCACTTTAAAATTCTACTGAAGTGTCACACCGATCAACTCTCGTGTTCATGAGTTCTATTGGGAATTTTTGTTCATGAGTTGGTCACAGTTTGAATTTCACGTTGTTGAAGAGGATTTGTAACATTGCCTCGGCCTAAGCACGGGACACTAGCCGTATTTGTCGGCCAATTGTCCGGTCTTTCAGACATTCTTCATCGCCAGGTTTGAAGATGGATGTGGTTTAATGTAGCGGACGATTGAGGCCGGACCGGCGGATGCGGATCGGGGTTTAGGGTCGGATGGCGGGGAATATGCGGACGCGACTGGGGCGGACTAGTAAGCGGGCATGATTCGGACGCGAGTAAGACGGAATGGAAAGCGGGCACAATGAGTACGCGGAGTGGGCGGACTAGATGTCGGACACTGGTAACTGCGGGAGGGTGTCGGATCGCACGGATTTGATGTGAACGGGCACCATCCGCTGGTAGAGTGGGCAAGGGGGTGGTCCGCGTCGCCGGACCATTTTGAGAGGGTCCGGCTTGGAATAAACGTTGGGTGTTCAGGGTTCTGGTCCCAATATTGTGGAATTACAATCACTCTATCATGGCTTCGGGGTCAGGAATGTGATAAACATACTCTATTTACAAATTGATCGGTTCAGAGTCGGTACATGACCTCCTATGCGTCTAACCTGGACAAATGCAAAGTCGGACCCTGGTGTTCAGAATGATATAGTTATATTCAAATTGTCAGACCACTAAGAAGCGGTACCTGCGCGTTGGACAAAACGTTTCTAAGGAGTTTTGCATACTCACATGTAATTTATGAATGGGAGTCTCGTAAACACATATTCGGTGTTTGCAGATTGTAAGGTGGCAACTTCAACGTCCTCACGACGTGTATGACGGTTTGTTTAGCAGCCGGGTTGATCTGGGTCATTTCGTCTAAACCCTGCTCAAAGCGCATCTTAACCCCGTTAGGGTCGCGGTTATGCTGAAATAGAACCGATGTCGAGTCGGAGTTGTAAATCTAACTTGCGAGTACTCCAACGCTATAGGACTCTGATTTGTACGTGTGAAGGTGCTTCTTTGCCATGCAACGTGGGGATTGGGATGAGCCTCTGGAGCCATGCACATGGAACAACTCCGGAGCGGCACAATTGTACATTTCCATGTGCTTCTTTATCGCGTCTTCGCTTTGTACTCCGTAGTACGAAGGGGCCGATTCGAGCATGAAAGAAGCCATTCCCCAGTCACATATACCTATGAAAATAGCTCCATCGCGGTCTGTTGGAAAGTGGAGCATGACATTGTTAGGGTGTAGGTCGCAGTGTAGCACTTCCTCGCCGTGTATTACATCCACAATGCACATGAGAGCCCAGGCCAAGTGAGCTCGATTTTTTCGGTAAACGACCAGCTTCTTCCGGGCCTCGAAGTCCAGACCTGCGTCTTTGAGAAGTTCCATTTCATGGGTTTCCCCAAATTTCAAATCAAACGCATGCATGTTCTTCAACGAGCCTCCGTTCCACCATAGCGAGTACAACTCTAGCGTCTTCCGGTTTAGGTATTGCAGCTTAATCACACCAGGGTGATCAATTGGACATGACATTGCCTCGATAGAGCGTTGATCGCGACTTGTCTTGAAGTCAGTCACCTTCATGGTCTTCTCTGCAAAATAAAGCCACTCCGGGATGAAACATGCCTCTGCAATTTGCACCCTTCGCGCGAGGTATGCGATGATATATAAGCGGGCAGTGCGATAACACGGGTCCCTTTTGATGCAGTTAGTCCGCAAGTAATAGTGGACGAGTCCTCCCCAGTTTCAAGATGGATCCTTGTGACATCACTAGTCTAGAGGATGAGGTATTAGAGCTCTTGCTCTCTTCGAATCCCGAGAGGAACGAAGTCGTTGGGGACACTGATAAGGAAACTGCTCCAGGAGCGGGCAGTGGAGACAAGGACATCGGCGTAGACAAGGTACAAGTATTGGGGGGAGGTCTATGCATTCCAGTTAACGAGGGATGCAAGTGGAAGGACAACAATGAGTACGGGAAGCGCGGAGGAAGTAGCAATGGGAGGTCATCCCCAACACAGGGAAGGAAGCATTCCACCGCTGCTACGACCGCGATAGGTCAATACGAAGGAACATGCGGGGGAGACCAGCCGCATCCGTAGAGATCGAAACTTCAAAGCCTAAGACTTACGTCGAGGAACTAGAGGCAATTTGGCCATCCAAGTACCTGAAACTAAAGAATGACATCGAACAAGCTAGGAAATCTAGGTAGTTCAGAAGTAAATAGTTTTCGGTTAAACACGGAGAATCTCCGTTATCGACGCAATGCATTGGCAATTAGATAAGAGGTTGGAAGATGCATGTGTGCTTAGAAACTGGAGTGGATGGATATTTCCGAAACAGAAAGGAGATATCAAACTATGGGGGACGTTCGGAATAGCTCCGTCCTTATAAAACATAAATATACTCTGATCATCGGAAGATCAGCATAATAATAAACAGGGAAAAAACATTATAGTAAGGCCGAAAATTTACGAAAATTCTTGGCCCATATATAAAATAGTCAGAGAAAGAGAAGGCCAGAGATAAGCATTCCAAGATTGGTAGTTAGCAGAATCATTATCAGCGCCAACCCTCGTCTATTAAAATCAAGCGTTTTCCCAAAAACCCTGCCAAAAACCCTCCTGTTTGTTCACAATATCGGACATCTCACCGAGATAAGGCATCGTTCTCCAGCAATACTGTTGGAACTCGTAGTCCGTCATTTTACGAGTCTCGTCACTTTCATGCTACGAGTCATCTTCCTCCTCGTCTACCTTACGCTTCTTGGCATTACCGGAAGATCCGCGTGTCGCATTAGGGGATTCTGCATTCGCCCTTATGGATCTACAAGATACCAGCGCAGCGTCTCCCGCTTCCATCTCCAATGAAACCTGGCCAACTCCTCTGATTCTATCTCGGCGGAGTGGCGTCGTCTCCTTCCGACTTCCAGCCCTCTACCATCGGCCATGCGCGCATGCACACCCCTCACGCACTCGATCGCTCGATGGACCTCCAGTCCGTGTCCGCACGATCTTCCGACCCTCCTCGTCCCCCCGGACCCCACTTTGCACCACCCGTTCCGATGGAATGCGCACGCGTATCGGATGCATGATGCCTGTGCAGTGCGCCACGGATTGGAACTGCAACACTGCGACTGGGTCCCAGTTCGACGCCCACAGGCGGGTCTCCATGAGGCGCACGGCGGAGAAGTCGGGACACAAGAGGCGATACTCTTCCTGAAACGCGTCGACGGATTCGAGCCAAGTCCGTAGACATTCCTTGGATCTCGGCACATCTCTCGCATGTTGATACTCCCCTCCCCTTCTCCTCGCTGCATCAGCCCACACTCAACACATAGAAGAAGGGAGGTGATGATCATCATAGTTTCAAATGGGCATTTAATTTTCCCTCTCAATTGCAATAAAACTAGTAATCCACCTAGATTTTGGATTATGAAATCAATCCCAAATTGCGAACAGACGTACACGCAGTTATAACAGGGCCGACGTTATAATCATAAAACGTAACACGCTCGATACGTCTAGGGATTATGATATCATTCATAATACACCCTATCACACGAGTATCACTCGAGAACAAAATTGGTAGTCGCCCCCAGACATGTATTGGCATCATGAACTTATTAGTGACCACACATGTACAAGTATGATTACAGTATCATCAATGCTTTAACAATTAAAGTTTCATGATGCCAATACTTAAGGATTCGATATCATGATAAACCAGCCTTATTCGGCTGCAATGCAGTGTCCGACCCGTTGTCCGATAGGTGCCAGACAATGGTCGACACCAATCTGACCATCGCAGACCTGCAGCTACGCTAAACCCTAAGCCTAAACAGCGGTTCAAAGTGTATCTTGGAGGAAGGACATGCAGAAATTGGGAGATAAGACCACGTACAAAACCATTCAACATAAACAGATGACTTCATCGTTTGGAGGAGACGTGTAAAGATAGACAATAAATGCGGATCCAGAGTCGAGGATGACAAGCAGAAATGGCGACTGCAACCATAATCCGCCTGCGTATTGTAGCACTTGTTCCACAATATGAACCGATTGATAGAACCGACCGTACGAATCTAGTTGTACTAAACTGCGATGTTCGGTACCCTACACCTTAGTGTTTCAACGAACAATTTCCTAGGACTCGTCTTCAGAATCCATATAAGGCCGCAGGTTGAATGCAAGTCGGCTCTGGTACCAACGTGGCTGAATATCCACAAAGTTCCTCCACCCCCTGCAAACACAACGGAGGACAGTGCATGTTCTGTAGTTCTCGATGTCGTCATCCTCGACCATCAACATCTTCCAGATGATGCCCTCAAAGACGTCTCCCGGGATGGCAGGTAAGAAACTCGGCCTGACTCTCGTCCCCATCTCCACGATCGCCAAATACTCTTCATCGTCGCTAAAGTCAGAATCGTTTCTAAACTAGGCTGGTCCGAACAAGGCCATAGGACTCCCTGGAATCCCAGCACTCTGAGCCATCGCTGAAATACAATCAAAGTGTCACGTTTCAACGAGCCGTTGCCGCTATGCGAAGTGGAAGATAATGCACCGATTCCTAGAACGACCATGAAGATAAAGCAGGCGTAGCATAGTACGCCAGTCCATTTGATGGGAAGCAAACCGAGATATGTTGCCGGACATCGGAATTCGATATGCGTCGGACCCGAACTCAGGTCGGAACTTGGCAGTTGAAGGTACGATGTCGGGATAGTGGCCGAACTAGGGTCCGACGACCAGGAGTGCAGGAGAATGTGGCGGACTTCATCGGAGCCGACAGCAGTCGGATGGCGGATAAGCGCATTGAAGGATGCCGGAATGCGGACGAGTTCAGGAAGGCCCGGCGGACGACGGGGCATATATCCGGCGGAAAGCGGATGTCGGATCGGACATCGGACTGGATATCGGATCGTACAGGGTGGCGCGGACGAAGCGGACTAGTAGTGGGGCCCACCAGTATCAGACAACCTTTACCGCAGACATGGACATCGGCTGTCCGAGGTGTCGCCTAGGCGGAAATGTAAAAGTGAAAAGGTTGCCGTAAATATTCGGCCGTCGCGATAAAGACCGAATGGGATGTCCGGTCGTGACTGTAAACCGTCGTGACGTCCCGACATTATGACGCGAGAGGGCCACTTCGCGACCGAATAGAAAACCCTGATCACTACTCAAATTCCATAGTGACTCAAGTCAAAAAGTTTACCAATTTTACATGGGCAACCTCCAAAATTTACAAAGACAAGCTTCAAAGTTTTGGTAATTTTTGAGTTTTTCCTTAAAAAATTTGTCAAAATTTGAGATTTTTGAATTTTTGAATTTTTGAATTTTTTTTTCCAAAAATCACAAATTTGTAAAGGTACCTACTCACCGTTCACTTTTTCCTTAGCTCATAAATTGTTTTTGTAATGCATGTTTTACTATTTTGTCAATTTTATATGTCTTTATAGAAAATAATTTGCATGAAGGTCTAAAAATCGTTTTGAGTCCCTAAAATTTTGTATGAGCATATCTAACCTAGTTAGCTACATGGAAAAAAATATGACCAAAATGTTTGAGGTAACAATCTTCAAGTTTCTTTTCGCACCGTGGAAGCAATGCCTCTTGAGCAATGCCCAAAAAAACTTTTGCACAAACTTTGAATGTTATGATCTTGAAAACGATAATCATACAATGGTCAGTATTTGGAACTAGAACTACAAATAGGCTTAAATTCAAGATCTTACGGGTGAAAATCTTTAAAGAGTTTAAAAAATTTGTTTACATCCATAGAAGTGCATAGAGGTTAAAAATAGCAATTTTGAGGTTTCAAGCTTCCAAAAATACAAGGAAAGTTAGGGGTGAAACCACAAAATATAGAACTATTCTTGCATAGATAGTGAGAAAAACCACAAACCTCAATTAGAAACCACAAAATATTGAATTATATGACTAAAAACACTGTTACCTCATCAAAGTAAAACCTTGTATAAGTATTCCGTAACACCATAGCAGGTTTGCCATTTGGCCAAAAATGTATATATTTTTAAAAAAAAAATAAAGTTAATCCAAGTGATTTCATAATCTTTCGAGCTCATATAAATTGTTAAGTTATGAGTTGTTAAAGTACAAAATACATCTCTCAAAAACTAAATTTCTCAATCTTTCTTTCTTTAGTAAAAACTCAAGAAAAATGGTAGTGGCTTAGAGATTAAAAAAAAATGCAAAAATAACTTATCCTATTTTCATTTTTCTGGCTTCATAAGTTTCTATTTTTTCACGTTTTTATTTTTAGAATGATTTTTGTACGAACTTACCATGGTATTATGGTAGTCCAAAAGAGTTGCCCACCTTAAGACTCATTCTATGTTTGTCATCTCGTGTGTTTCCTAGCTCATTCAAGATTTTGTGGTAGGATTAAAAGAACCACAATTCCTTTCAGTAAAACCAACATATTAGTTAGTACTCAAGCAAATGGCAGGAGTGAGCGGTGGTGCGGAAAGAATCCGCAGACCACCCAGCCCCACTACTCCATTCCCACCACCTCCCAAAACAACTCGGCCCCTTCACCCACATGAGCCCCCCTCCCCCCCCCCCCCCCCCCCCCCCCCCCCCCCCCCCCCTCCCTCATCGACCCCTCCATCGATAATGAACTCGTACAACGCCCAATTAAATTCATCCATCCATGCAGCATCCCAGCACAGGACGCCACACCACGGGCCATCTGTGACTAATTTTCATCCAACTTACACACACATCAGTGTTATCAGAAACCCACCCCCATCCCAGCCCCACCCCTTTTCTGATACTGCTCTCGCCATTCCCACCTCCACCTCCACCCCCCTCTCCCCCTCCCCCTCCTCCCCCCTCCTCCCCCCTCCTCCCCCCTCCTCCCCCCTCCTCTCCCCTCCTCTCCCCTCCTCTCCACTCCCAAGCGGAGCACATATAAATGGCCGGCTCTCGACTCTGCTACTCAATTCCACACCATTGTATGCTTATCATTTACCTGCGTTTGAACGACTTTGCAGCTCTGGGGAGTTAGTATTTGATCGGAAGAGGCTTTGAGAGTGTTGAGAAGATGGCTAATATGCAGGGAAGGTTCGGAACACCGGGAATGAAGGTGAGTTCGGAGGAGTTTGAGTTTGAGTTTTAGGAGTTCTGGTGTGATGATCACGTTGATGTTTTGGATATGTGGAGACTGGCGAGAGGTGGGCACTTGTGACTTGTTGATTCTGAGACTGTTGTTTGTTCTTGGTGTGGATGGAACAGGGGATGATGAGTGACGAGGCCATACTCGCTATCAAGGAGCGCATGACTGCGAAGAAGAAGGGTGCAGGATGGAGGCCGCTCCCGAGGCGAGGCAATGTAAGTTGGTTGAATCTATTATTGTTGAAATCTTATGTTTCAGCTAGACTTGGAAATTGCATATTTTACCTTCATTGGAATGACGAGTTTTTAGTGCTGAAATTTTATGGACTGATGGATTTGTGTAGGTGAAGAAGCAAATCGTCAAAGATGTCAAAGATGTCGTCAAAGGACGCTTGCGAACCTCGAAGAACTCGAGGATCGCTCCGGAGAATGGCCAGGCTTACTAATTGCTGTCTTGCTGCCGAGCATGTGTTCCCACATAGCATTGCTGTTTATACATTTTTCTACACGCAGTCAGTTTATCATCAAGATTACTGTTGGATATGTTTTTTGGATGAGCGGCCCTAGAGTTATGAGGACACCACTTGACAAATAGGAATTGTTGCTACAAGTCTTGCTAGTTGAAAACGCTCCAGAGAACATGTATGTACTGAATGATGTACTTGGTTACCTTGTAAATTCAATAAGATTTTGTGTATAATCAGTTATTTGATTTGAACTGTATCAGTACAAGTTGTCCTTTTGAGTTTTCTCTCTTAGGATTGTGACTGTACTAGGTTATTTGTCTTATCGACGTAGAGCATATTTTAACACACCACTACTGTACTGACAAGGAATTATTCTGAACTCGGTACACAAAACTGACACACCTGGATCACTAAGGACTTGTAATTTGCTACTTGAGTAATTTCACAATAGTCAATGCCTCGTTTGAAATATTGTACCATGACATACGAGCCTGTCTATTCTGCACACAAAGCTAGCCTTCCGTCAAGAGGCTAGCATCACATCAAGTATCCTAGATATGGATCTCCATATCGAAAGAGCATTGCACGAGAACAATCAGGCAGCCTTCAAATATCAACCAAGGCCCTGTTTGCATTTATAACTTGGATGTTCTCTGAAACTTCCTATACAAAATGCTCTGGAGTACCGATCCCATCACCAGACTACAATGACAGAATCACGATTATTTGGATTGCCAGAGGCACATGTAAAACATTCAAGACATACACTTCACAGTGTGAGAGGGATTACCTGGGGAAACAGGCATCCCAGAAGAAACTAGTTCCATGAACAGCCACCATGTTCCAAAAACCAATCATTGACTCATCCAATGCACAGCCAAGCAAAGCAACAGCACAACATCAACAGAGATGAAACTCCAATGAGTATAAATAAATAGAGTAGTTCAATATAGTTACAATTTGTTAAGGGCAGCTATCACAGCATCAGTCTGTTCCGGTTTTCCTACAGAGATGCGAATGTAGTTTCGTAATTCAGCCTTTTCGTAGTGTCGGACCATTACTCCCTCCTTTGCAAGTGCCGCCTGTACATGGTAAACCAAAGCTTAGGATTATCAAGAACGTTGTACATTATGAACCTCCTTACACTAACTGAGGGCTAAGCCTATTCTGCAAAACTTCAGACGATAACAATGTCGTTTCACGTTCACTCCAGTTGTTGAAGTCAAACATTGTACAGCGCCGTGTCCGACAAACAATCACATCAAGAGCTTCTGAACGACGAAATCCTGTGCAGACAGGTTTAGCAAACCCAAAAAAAACTAAATACTAATATGAACGACAGCGGTACGACGGGCAGGAATCGGAAAGACCAGATACCGATCAATTCAGGATGAAGTGTTGGTACCTTGAGCTCCTTGGCGCTCTTGCTGCCGGTTACAGAACATAGAATAAAGTTAGCATGACTGGGGTGTGGCTCCAGAAAAGGGATCTCTTGCAATTTTGCAAACATGCGTTCCCTTTCTTCCACCAAAGCATTCTTCACATTCTGAAACAGAAAGACAATCCATGATCACCATGAGTGTTACAAAAAACCTCAAAAACCTATGTTTGTGTATGAGATTGCTACTCTGGTAAAAGTGAAGAAGGCACAATCTGCACGCTATAAACCCGCCTGAACTGACAACATTTGACGAGTATTGAACCCTCATTCACTTCTGGATATAATGATTCGGCCAGTAGCAAAACCGAAGAGGACTGCGATACATTATATCCAGATAGGTTGATGAGGATCAGCAAATGCTAGACCATCCATCATTAACTACCTCGAGATAAGTGGGATTCGTAAGAGCTGCGCAGGCAGCCACTTCAGCAGCCACAGAGACATTGTAAGGCTGCTTGGCCCGCCATAAATACTCAATCAGACCCAATGGGAACGCACCGTAGCCCACTCTCAGACCTGCCAAGCCTGCTCAAACCCCGAGTTTTAATTTTTAATAGGAACAGCACAAGCAATTTTGTCGTAACTCAAATGAATAAAGAGTGTTTTAGAATTGAAAGCAACAATGTACTCAAGCACCTCAACCATGATTGCTGTCAAGCAGACTGTGTAAAACAGAATGCACCCAAATTAGAATATTCCACAAGACTATGATTGTGATGTCTTACCAGCACGTTTGCTGAAAGTGCGCAGAACAATAAGATTCTCGTACTTGGTCACCCAATCAAAACGAGAGGGCTCTCGGGCAAACTCCACATAGGCCTCATCCAGGACTACTAAGACGGGCAATTCCAATACAGCCTTCAACTCTTCATCCGAGACCAAACTGCACAAACAGTTGAATCCCTCGTGATCGACCACCTTAAATAAACATCAGCATGGCAAAGACGTTGATTGCTTGAGAAATATAGATCAGAAGAAAGAGTAGAGGCACCATGCAATACACAAAATACATAATATTATCATGTATGATTCATATCAAATAGACAAATTACCATCCATCAGGGTTGTTGGGCGAAGTCAAAAAGACTATCTTCGGCTCGTCCCGCCGCACAGCTTCAATGATGGCAGGTACATCCAATCCAAACCCTGGCAATCTAGGAACTACGCAATCCAAAAATCGAAAGGTGACATCAACCTTCTTGAAAAGGCCAGGACTTCTTAATTACAATAGCAGTTAACTAAGAATTCAAGAAGAAAGCATAAAAAGCGAATTACAAAACTAAAAGAAGCTGAAATAAAAAGTGCATGCCAGGACAAGAGCACCTTTGATAACAGAAGCTCCATTCACTGCGGCATCAAATGCATACATGGTGAATGTAGGTGGACAGTCCAGTATCTTGTCACCAGGATCTAGTGTACACCTAATCAAGAACATATCACAAACCCCAAGGAACTAAGAGTCAGAAAGGACAACCTATGATTAAATGCACATGATTGAAGACCTCTAATATATGTAATTTCAAAATATTTGTACTTTTCAGCTATTGCCGCAGATGCCTGTAAATGAACCGCAGTAGGATTATTTCAACTATCCTCCTCAAAACCAGGTTAGGCATTTGAAGGACTTGATTACAGCTACACAATAGCAGGGCATAGCATCCCTTAAATCCTAATATGAACCATATGAGGGCTAATTTGATCTTTCATTGTTCCATAATGTATGCAGAACATATTAATAAAAACAAAACAAATAAAACATAAGAGCAGCCTACCTCATGATAAGGTCAATGAGCTCATCAGCACCACAACCAACAAGAATGTGTTCGGCCCCTAGTCCTGTATCCTCAGCCAGTGCAGCTCTCAACCTGCGACTTTCTGGGTCAGGATAAATGTTTGGAAACTGCATACTGCCAAGTGCTTCCAAGACCTGCCAAAGCTCAAGTGTTGAGCACATTTTCAGTAACGGATACCAAGAAATTATGACCACAATCAAGACACCGTAGACTACAGCAAGGTAAAAGACGTACAGTCCTCAAACCGTGCGCCGAACCAGTTCACCGAAGATTTAAAAGGGCTTCTACTCCGTGATATGCACCCTAACTTTCAAGTAACAGAAATGGAGACATACCTCAGGAGGTGGTCCATACGGATTCTCATTTGCATCCAACTTCACAATATCTTCGGGAAGCCTGCCTAGTCTAGCTGACAAAATCTGCACGCAACTGATGAGAATTAGGCTAAAGCTAGACTAAATCACAAAATCGCCAGTGTACACAAATTGCCCTAACCGTGACCAAGTCCTCACTACACGGCCATCTACGAGTGAATGGCACCCAACAGGCTGATGAATTAGACCCCTGAAAAAACCTGTTGCAGAAATAACGCTTTCACAGGCTGATTCGGGTAAACCACGAAACATGAAATTGCAGAAACAAGAGCAAGGCCCCCTTAGAGAATAGCACACCTCAAAGGGCTCGATAGGAGTGTAAGGCGCAAGGGTCCTCAAGTGCGGGCGAATGAAGGAGGCTCCCTTGGCAGAAACCGCCATAGTCGCAGGAGCATCCGCAGAAGCTGACACCCTGCTCACCGAAGGCGCAAGAGACGACAGCGGCTTCGCTGAAGTCCCAAACAGGGAGCCCAGCGAGGTAGCCGCCCGCAGCGACATCAATGCCACACTTCTACAAAAACAAATTCAACAAATCAACAAAAAGAAGAAGAAAACCTCAGACCCACATGAACAAACAAACAACAACCCAAATCAAATTCCCTCAACAACCCATCAACACTCACACACAGAACCCACTACTCCTCCTCCCCACATCAACCACAACACGAATTCCAATCCCCTGGTACCCAATTCTACCTTCCAACACAAACTTAGTCTAATAACCATCCAATGCCTGTCACTTGCATACAAATAACCACAACCCACTCATCCTCCTACACTGTAACAAAAATTCCAGCTGCTAGAAGAAAAGTTGTGTGATCCAATGCCTGGGACATGCTACACACATAACCAGAGCATGTCACTGACATCTCAGAAGCTCCACAGAAGTGGCAGGGACACATCAAAAGCTCTAAACACACAGAAAACTGATGAACATACACTGTAGAGTGAATTTCAACTAGAAATTTTGAAGAGGCATGAAAACCTACCAACTGAGAGATTGGGGAAGCTGGTGAGGTTGCAAGGTGAAGAATCGAAGTGGGTGAGACTGTGAGTGTGTGTCTGTGTGTGAGGAATGTTGGATTCGGTTTGTCTTGCTCTTCATTCATGACGATTCCTTTGGTTTTAGCGTTGTCAGGGTTTAGGGTTTATGGGTGGGTATCTGGAGCCGTCATGGGACCTAAAGCTGTTGATGGATACAAGTCCGTCAGTGGACGTTGGACCCAAATCTACTAAGGCATTACATTCTTCGAGGATTCCTTTTGGACACCTTCATTGAAAGGCATATTCTGTTTCGAAAGGTATTTAGAAAGAACTTTCAAGCAAGAACAATAGCAATGGAGTCTTTGAATGGAGCCCCATTAGGATATGGGATTGCAATTGTTTTGTAACTCAAGGTCAGGTCTTCTAAAGTAATTTCACATTTTTTTGTGAAATACTATGAGGTGATTACAGGGATTCAGTTTTACTTGACCAAAGGAGTATACTTAAATTCAATAAGCTTTAGTAAATTCAATAATTAATTATAAAATAAATTTGAGACTTGGATTGCACTTTGCAAAAAATATGTATTAACAAAAACAAGGTTTAGTATAGTGTTGTAGTGTTATCAAATGTTTTTGTTGACATAACGTAGAATTTTGAAGCTTAGACCCGATAAAATAAAGTATACTGCATCCTTTTATTATTATGGTAATGTTTTGTATTGTATGCAAAATAGATGAATTAGTATATGTTTAATTATTATTTAAATTTCATTTAACTATAGATAGTAACTATATGGTATCTACATGTGATAATATCTAGGAAAGCAATAAAGTTTTAATCAAGTAACATCATTTGTATATGTATATGTTTCAACTCGTAAAATTCTTTGAAAACACATTGTGATCCTAACACTTATAGGCAAGCTACTTTAAGCTCTTAGGTTTTTGACGTTTTCTATGACGCATACTTTCACGATAACTTTCTATTGGCACAATTTCCAAAGCATTTGAAGTTAGAATTGAAATTCATGAATTTTAGAGAAATTTACCGTAAATCTTACAATGCAAAAATTATGAATTTTAGAAGAATTTGCCTTAAATTTGGGCAACCGGTAACTAATTACAATCTTCCATCTTTTGCCCAAATTGCCCTTCATTCAAAAGGGCAGAAAGGGACAAGACTAAATTTCAAAGGATGAGCATTTAGAACATACCGAGCCCAATGTTTTTTCCTTTTTTACAACACTTTTGTAAAGTTTCTTTTCAAATTAAGTATAGAATATCACCTCAAGCATCACAAGACAAAGACTATTGTACATACCTTATGGCATTGTATTTTCTCTAATCAGAGGTTCGAATACTGTAATTAGCATGTCATTTAAACCGGAAGTCAGGGCCAAAGACCGTGCACAACTGAGGTGACCTAGGTATTACTATATTCGGAGATCAAAAGAAGCTTGACTACTCCTATAATTGGGAAAAAACTCCAAGAGAGGTGGAAAACCCTCACAAGATTAGGGTTACAAATGAGCACATGCCCATTTCTACTTTGTATACCGTAGCATTCCTACTTTGTATACCCATAGCCCGGTTTAAGTAAACATTGATCATAAACCAGCTAGGAAGACACTTCATACAAAAGGAAAAGAATGATCCATAATTGAATTGGATGATTTGAGAGACCTGAAGAGTAAATCAGGGTTTCTGCTGCTACATACATACACATGTAGCAGCAGAAACCCTAATATACACACATTATAGCTTTCCGGTCTCTGCAACCATGGGCTCAAATCCTTGTTCCTGGAATTCTCGGGTAGCCTCTTGCTGCATTCGAATCCAGAGCTTCTGGGCCTCCCTGTCGAACTTCTCCTTCTGGAGTTCTGAAACTCTGTCATCTCCAGCTCTTTGTCTGTCGGATTTCGTTCCAATGGTGGTCCCTGAAGCACCGCCTTGCTCTATGAACTCCTTCACTGCTTCTTTGTCACCAGGATAGGGAAACACCCTGCGTTCATATTGCTCAGCCATTTCCCTTTCTTCCTGCTCATAACAAGTTCTAATGGAATTACTAATTATTCGCGAAGACAAGTGGATAAAGTATAACCCTGTTTCACCTATAGACAAAAACTCGACACAAACTGTCGGACTAAGTCACTTGTGATCCGTACTGAGCTTCTCATTTTGCGACATGAAATGATAGAAGCGCATAAAATGATTCGAATACAAAGTGGTTTCTCTGGATTTCAAAAAAATCTGTAATAGAGCTGCTAAAAACAATAACCTAATTACGAAGACAGAATTCCGTGATCAAGTGAATTCGCTATATTATGAATCGGGACAAGTCCCATGAGCAACATTCTGTAATTATTGCACAACTACACTCAAGACCACGCACTCTACGACATAGATTCATAGTAAAAGAGATTCATGCACTCCGTGACAGGACAACCAACATGTAACAATGCAGCAGCCCAAAAGAACTCCATCAAACTATTTCAATTGCTAAGACAAGGTGAGTACGCTACAACGAGGATACCATACCTTGGTTCGAGGTTTCAAAGTCCACCATCCCAGCGGAGCCGTCTCGTCCCACCACCATGCCAGTCCCATGAGCGCATACGTCCCCGCCATCGCCTTCCCCACCTGCTTCCACGCATCATACGACATCTTTCCCCTCACGCATCAAAACCAAATTCCTCACTGAAAACCTCCAAATCCTTCCCACCTTCACTGCTTCAGATTCTACCACAAACCCCAGAGCCACAAATTTCTTCAACACAACACAATGTTCTTCATCAATCTCCTCACTTCTCACAAGCCGCCTCCGACCTGTCTGTGCGTCGGACAACATGAGAATCTGAGTGTATACCCGGCGTTACCAAGGTCACATAAGTATCACCTAACTTAAAACACGGGTATGACAGGGTATCATACCAATATTACTTGAGTTCTTTGCGTGTGAAGTGTGAACAAAGTAAAGTGCCAAGTTAAACCGGTACGGGTATGTAAAGTGGGGATGGGGATGAGGTCATTTGGAACCCTAAGGTAGCGGCACCCACTCCCGTGGGTATAAGGAAATTGCACAGTTGTAGAATAAGGAAACAATTTGAAACTAGATAGGAAAGAAGGCGAATACAAAACAAATAGGATCGTGAGAAAAAATCCATGAATATCAAAGGATTTGAGTACAATCTGGTCGCTCAAACAGGAAAGTGGTGAGGCACCCCTAACCGTGTCAAAGTGGTGCCACTCCTGTGAGCACATGACACACATTACACGCTACCGGATTGGTGTGCTCACTCAAAGTAAAACGGGATGGGGTGCCGCTGTAGTGCACGGCAGTGGGGACACCCACGGGAGTGGGTGCCGCTACCTTAATCCTGTGACGGCTTTCTGCTTCTCTCGGAGCTTTCTTTCAATCACAGGTGTAGTCAAGCTTCTTTTTACTTCTGAATAGAGTAACAGTGAGGTTACTTCAGCTGTGCACGGTATTAGGCCGTGGATTTCCAATTTAACCCTTTCAAACCCAAAAGACCAGAAAGTGGTTGCGAACT
Organism: Ceratodon purpureus; assembly: GCA_014871385.1. Lineage (NCBI taxonomy): Eukaryota > Viridiplantae > Streptophyta > Bryopsida > Pseudoditrichales > Ditrichaceae > Ceratodon > Ceratodon purpureus. The sequence continues at coordinate 7,278,851 of CM026432.1, read as the reverse complement.
TACTACCTGGAAGCTGAATAACTTTGGATCTAGACTAAATTGGCTTTCAAATTAAACCGGTTCATAGTTTCGTTCTCAGTGCACGTTCGCGCTACAATAATTTAAACAACGTTCTATGTATGGTGAGGGGTCAAATAGGGTGAAAAAATAGCACTCTAGCAATGTACGTAGGTCATCGTGAGCAGAAAGAAAGGTTGAATATGTAGAAAATGGAATATGAATTGTATGAAAGATGTGGGTATTGACGGATTGAAGTTTGCTGAAAAAACGGGCTCGTCAAAGTTTCCATCGTGGCTAGAATTTGTGCTATAGTGTTTGCTTAAATGTTCGCAATAACGGCCAAAAAAATTCCATCTTGCTTGCAAAGTTGTTGCTTGAGAGAAGCGGGGAGAGAAGGTCAACATTTGCTTTGCTTTAAAATTTGGCATTGTCTTACCTATAGGTGTGCATGTACATTGTTTTGTGCTTGATTTGTTGTATGAGAGATGAGATAGATACAAGGATTTGTTGGTTGTTTCAATTGTTAAGAGTTTTTATAGATGTCCCGTGAAGATTAGACATTGTCAATAGTTGAGAGATTTTACGAACATGGCCAGTGTGGAGCTTGAAATTAGGGCTTTGAATTGCGTTTCATCCTCTTTCTGGCCGCTAAGAGTGATAAGAGCACTATTTTGTAGAGATGTCATTTGGTATTTGAGGATGCATTTAATTTAGGAATCTTAAATTGAAGGTCTATCTTTTTGAATAAGTATCCATAGACATTGTTGACAATTTTCATCATGTGGAAATTTTTCATCTAACTGATCGTTTTTATTCATATAGGTTGTCTTCATTCCCAAAGGGTTTTCATCCAACTAATAACAAACATCCATATGTATGTTTTTATCCAACACATTTTTCATCAATATAAGATTATACATTTAGCCACTAATTTTCATTTGGTCGTCACATATATCAACATATTTCTGTGATGTGGTACTAGATCCATCTAGAAGACCTGCTATTCCAAAGTTGTCCCTTCAAAATTACATGAAATTATATTGTTTGTACTTCAATAATCTACAAAAATTTGAGTTTTACTCCAATTTCATTGGAATTTTTTTAAGGATTTTTTTCATGAACAAGAACATATCGATAGTTCCAATTTCCTTTTGGAAATTTTTAGATTACCCTTTTGAAAATGTTTAGATTACCCTTTTGGTTGTTTTAGTCTCGAAGAATGTAAGACATTTTCAGCACACATCCAATGACTAAAACAAGGAGCTTTGCCCTTTCCAATCATGTAATGGGACTCAAAGTCGATGAACATACACCTAACTTCTAAACTTATAAGAATTGACAACCTCCCCATGGACCAAATGTGTTTGCAAAATATGCTTTTTGAGCATCAAAACTTAGATAAATTGCTTGGGCAGTGTGAAAAAACTTCTAGGGTGACTTTCAACCTTATAATGATTTATATCTTGAAATGTACGGCAAATTGTTTTCCAATTTGGTATATATCTTTTTATACAAAGTAAATACAAGATTCTATAATTTGAAATTCTATGCAACGTTTAATTTTAGAAATCAGTAAGTTGCTATCAACTAGGGTATGTTTTTGGCAATTTTGGCAATTTTGGCTCCGAAAATACTAATAAACTTTAGTGGTGAAGAGATGGTTATCCGAACACACAAAAAATAATGTCAATACAGGAAACAATTACAAAGAATTCCACAAATCAAATGTTGAATTTATCAATTGTGATATGTCACTTTTTGTATATGTACATGAGGAAGACATTATCATGTTCAACATTCCATTTGAAGATGTACTCATAGAAGACAATTTGTTGGATTCTAACATAGACAAACACAATTTTTTCATACATAGTAGTAGATCTATTAGATTCAATCCTTATGAATTTTCATGCTTAGATGCAAGAATATATGAAGATATGGACGAAGAAATAACTGAAGGGCACATGGGAGTATCAATAAAAATGCCAATAAAGAAGTTGGACATGACAAATTGGATGAAGGTGAATACATTAAAGTGGATGACAATAGACATGGAGGAATGAAGGGTTGTCACGAGGAGTAAATGACGGTGTAGAGGATGCTATGGTAGATGGCTATGGTGGTAAAGATATTGAAAGACTCTTGGTAACCAAATTGGACGACATCCAAAAGTTTTGTGATGTTCATGGTTCCTTACAAAGAATGTATTACTTCCTCCATCTCACTAAAAGAGCATGGTTTGGTAAAAGAATATGTCTCAAAATAAGAGACTGGTTTCTAAATTTGGCCAATTTATTTCAAAATTTGGTAACTTGTTTCTAAATTTGGCAACTTATTTCTAAAATTGTCCAACTTGTTTCTAAATTTAGAACTGTCTTTAAATTTGCTATTATTAGCAAACCATGCTCTTCTAGTGAGACGGAGGGAGTACTATGTTTTGCATGAACTCTTTGGTGGATTACAAAAAAATCATGACCATATACAACCTTGGGAGTAAACATCTTATAATGTGTTCAAAGCAATACCTATTACTTAGAAAATAAAGTTGATCGGCAGTATCACACCAATATTCTAGAAAATTTTGATGCATATAAATGAAAAAAATAAGGCATGATTGGTTTTATTCAAATAATATTTTTTATCGTCTTAATTTAGAGGTCAAAGCAGATTTGATTGTATATATATTGAATTGTATCCCTACAAAAGAGCAATAAAAATGCCAACTCATCTTTGTTCTTATTTGAAATAACAATAAAATGACACTTGAAAAATTTATATGTTTGATCAAACACTTTTTACTCTATAATATAATGTCATAACCTATTCATATCAAAAATAACTTCAAAGGATTGTACCGCAATCAAAGGTCATGAATTTAATACGTGTTCATAAGAAAACCTCTCTCAACAAAAAAAAATATGAGAAATTAGTTCTACATTTGAATATTTTTCATTTCTTTCTTTGAATTTAAGTTTTATTGAGCTATGAGTGTTTTTAAAAATATAATTTTATTCCATTAACTAAGAAGTTTACTGTAGGACTATAAAATGACAAATTTATTTCATTGAATCTACACTTGTTATCCAATTAACTTAAAGTAGTTAAGTCCTAAGGAAAGCACTTCTAAGTATGTGTGAAAAGATATGCAAGAAAATAAAGTTTTTTTCTAAATCAGTAAAAGTAAATAATTTATAAACACTCAAAAATAAGACAAGGTATACTAAATGCAAACAAAATCTTATATTATAGATACAATAATTATTTATTTATTTTTTAAATCCTTCAAAAAAAAAGAATGATATTAGAATGTTATCAAATATTATAATATAATTTATCTTGTTTTTAGGACTTAAAGTTTTGAATATATTTGTGTATAGAAGTTTAGATTTGATGTGTTTTTCAAGGTTATGTCAAATTATCTATCTCAAGTTATTTCAAATAGTTATAAGAGTCATATTCAATCTTGTCATATATACAGCAATATAGACCGCCATTGTATTTTTAAAATTTTGATTCCAAATACAACCTTTAATTCTTAATGACACTAACTTATTAATTAATTTTCCTTGACTAGGTAGAACTTTGATAACTCATTTTTTATTCATGTCTTCTTTGATTTAATTGAAATCTTTTGAATTGGATTCTAATTCAAATATAATTAATATGAAAATAATTTTGGTAAATTCCAAATGACTTGAGAAGAAATTTTTTAGTTCTAATTTTGGATCTAATTTTGGACTCTCTTTGCACTATAATATCTAAAGTAGTTATTGATTTGAATAGAACATGATATTTTTGGAATAATCAATTTTTTTTCATGATTGTTGTATATTAATGTTCTAGAAGATGGTTTTATACAATTTTGTAGTAGAAAGTTTTTTTAACAGAATATTCTTTATTTATGGCAATCAAACTCCAAAGTGCCAAATCGTCCAAAATTTTGATATCAATCTTTAGAAATTCCACCAAGTATATAGAGACTTTTAAGCTTGAATTTGGTACAAGAAGAAGAGAAACTTTGCTCTTTTAAGTAAATAAAATGTCTCTTTATTTGACCACTAAGTCAGAGTCCACTTGTTAAAAAGAGACATATTAGGTTATAAAGTTGGAATTCCAACATTTCAATTTCACTCGCCTTGATGACACTTTAAAATCAATACTTAATTTCAAGTCAAAAAACTTCAAGTCTTTTTAAATAAAATATCTACCACAATTAAATCAAATTATGTCAAAGATTGTTATAAGTTTTTCAGTTTTTAGAGACCTCAAAACTATCAAAATTATTGATAAGAGATTTCAATTTTTTTGCTAAAATACAATTTTTTTGCTAAAATACTATTTTTTTTGGGAATCTTTTAGACTTAAAGATGATTTGCTTGAAAATATAATACTTGTACAAAAATAAAAATAGAGTATTGTTGTACCATAGCAGGTTCGTCCAAAAATAAATCTAAAATGAGAAAAAAAATTTAAAAATTTTGAAGACATAAATACGAAAATATAATAAATTAGTATTTGTAATATTTTATTATATCCAAGCCACTATAATACAATCACTTAACTTCTGTGAATTGATTCACTTTGCATTAAAAAACTCAAGTTTTTATTATTGTCCAAAAATGATCTATTCTTTCTAAAAGTGGATCTTTGAATAAAATTTGGCTATCAAAGAAGGACTTCAAGCTCCCTCATTGGCCCATTGAGAACGGAAATTCAGCCGAATGGATTTGGTTATACTTATAGATAAGATATTAACATTACATTCATTATTGGGTGTATTAAAAACAAACTAAAGGACTTTGATTGGAGCCTTTGGTGACCTCCATATAAAATAGATAGAATTGGTTTCTTTCGTATATTTTTTTATTTTTATGATTAAAAGAGTTCGTATAAAATAAAAGAAGGTTATTTGATTATTTTGTCAAACCTTGTTTTATTCATTACAGTATAAAGATGACCATGCAATGTAAATAAACAATATATTCATCTAAATTGATTTATTTATATAAAAATAGACTTTAGATAATATTGACGTGTAAAAATTGGAATATCCACTACTGTTGTGCTCAATAAAGTAATGTCTTTGAAGTATTTTTAAACCTCACATAAGAAAAGAGCATCATGTTTTTTATTTGGACTCCACTTAATTATAGAGTAATTACATCTAAAATAAGACAAATTTAGAAACTTGAAGAATTGAAAAATAAAATTCAATAAACTATTTTAAGTAATATTTGTCTATTTAAAGCCATTGAAGCCATTTTTAGTACTTTTCTTTAAAAAATCAAAGATTTAAAAACTGATTTAGAGGGTCAAACCTTACTTCCTTAAAATAAATTCATCTATTTTGGGGTGAATAAACGTGTTACCGCGTTACAGCGTTAAACAAAGAAAGAAAAACTCTAGTCTCCAAAATCACGGAGATCGACGTGAATAAAGTGTCTGTTCAAACACATAATAAACAAATGCGCCCGCCTGCAATAATTTCCAACTGGCCACAGATTTTCTGCACCTAAACTGCACCTGCACAGATCCGCTCCCAAAAAAAAATTACAAATAATACAAACAGCAACTGCACATGCCAGAGAACTATCCTGCTTGCACGATCACAATCCTCCCAACATTCACTCTACCATCACAGCCGCCACCACAGCTTCCACCGAGCTTTCACCTCAAATGCGACCATCATCGGAACAACCTCCGGCCACCATCTGTACATGTGACAATATATTCCTCAAGGCGGCCCATGATTGGAAAAATCATCGACTTGCCTTCCAAATTGTCATGATCCACAAGAATCACAAGGTACTCAAACTCTTCAGTTTCCATGACGTGCTTCCCACCGTCATCATGCACGACCAGCCTCCGTCCATTGCATCAGTCTACTTTCCGAAGTATCGCACACGATAATATTCCGCCCATATATCATGAGGTACCATTCTCCGGAAGCGAGAAGCATCATGACGGCGATGTCACCTACTCCTACAAGTCGTAGCTTAAAAGTAACTCGGAGTTCCAGTTTGCATCACATCGATTCATCATTTCACTAGATTCTGCACCTGAGTATTAGCTGAGTATGGGGTGAGTATTATATGATTATTTACTCTCGGAAGTCGTCCGGCGGCTGTGATTGTAAGTTCGTCGACTGCAGGGCATATCGATGGAGCTGGAAGTTACTGGAAGTTGCAAATGTTATGATATGTTTCCATTGACTGCAGACTTTTGGATGCGGAGGACGTGAGTATTGAGTGTGTATTGGAGTGGTATTGGAGGAGTATGAGGCGGGTATGAGAGGAGAGTGGAGAGCAGAATCGCCGCTTCCTTGGGCGAGAAGCAGTCTACAGTACGCGGCGGCAGCACGGTACAGACTTAGTGTGGTGTACAGACTAGCGATGACGTTGGGAATCGGGAATCGGGAATAGGGGATCCCTTGCATGGAAAGGCCTTCTTAAAATATTCACCCGGGTGCTAAAATTGGGTCGCGCATGCCGGAGAAACTTGCCGGTTTAGGTTGAGGGATGCATATTTACGGCAAGTTGTGCGAGAGGACTCAGGACTCAGGAGAGATGGCGGTATAAGATGGTTGCTGTTATGACGGGAGGGTCTGGCAATATTTTATTGGCTGCAGACATATGGATGATGATGAGCGCGAGCAGAAGCGACGAAGAACTTGTCTTACCTTGTTAACTACGGCTTTGGGAGTAACGGAAACGGAGTTCGTGGAGGGGCTAGTATAAGAAGGCACAGCGTCCGAGGAGAGATTCATTCTAATCCGTTTGCAATCAGTGGCAACCCGAAAAAAGAATCTGCATGCACTGGAACTTCGGCTTGGCCTGCGGAATCGTTTTTTTCCATATTCTTGGCTCTTGAGATCTGAAGCTAGAGTTGTACATAGAAGGGACTGAGAAGCCTTTGAGGAGGGTTAATTGGGATCGGGTTTGCTGTGGACTGTGGGGTTACAGATTTATTTGTAAAGATGGGAGGAGGTTCCGAGGATCAGTTTCTGGAGGGGAGCGTGCTGGGGGCGTCGTTCTGGGGATGGTGGAACCGCGCGTGGACAGGCGAGCCTGATGGTCGGCGCGGTGAAGATTCGCAGCGTGCTCAACCTGCTAAGCCTGAGTCGGCCTCGCCGGTTGCATCCGAAGAGCTGGTGTTGATTACGACTGTGGTGCCTCGTCCCCGACCTCCCTCTCGGCCTGTGAAGTCGAAACCTATCGACATCCCAACCAGGAAGCCTGTTTCGACGGTGCCTATTTTTGAGTCTGTTCCAGAGGATAAGCGGTATTGGTATCAATAATATCTGGTGGTCTGTAGAATTGTACAGACCTTAATTATCTGTAAGTTTTTGGTGTGGTGATGATACCGCCGCGGCGAGTTGATAGCTAGAACAGAGTAAAAGGATTGTTTTTGTGATTACTTTTAGACATGGAGTCGGAAAACGATCATTCGAGGGGAGTAGCTGCTACACACAAAGATTCATCCTGAAGATAAGAAGGACGAATCAATCACAAGGGGATCACAAGCAGGCTAGTGGAGCGCCGAGGCTGAGACTCAAGTTGTAGCAATCGTATGAATCGATTAGCTACAAGGAGATTGTCGGCCTTAATGCGATTCATGTACATTTTGTGAGTATTTCGCATACAGAACAGGTTTTTTGACATGAGTAGAATCCGAATTAGGTTACTTTTCCGTTAAGAAAACTAGGGGTGACATTACTCAATTGTTCCCAGACTCGCTGGTACTTTCAATCGTGTGCAAGGAATAGTGCAACTTTGAAAAACAAATATGACTTTTGTACCCACATTCAATACATACCAATAAACTGTAACACGGAATCTGCTGGGTAATTTGGGTGCGTTTGTTTGCCAAGCTAGCACGTTGCTAATGAGCCTGATCGATGATCGGCTGTCAAGCCGTACTAATACAGCAAATTGCCTGCCAGATCTTCACCGTACACACGATAACTTGTCCTATAACTTGAACATGTTGGTGTTTTGATTTGGCGCACATGTTGGTAGACTCAGGACTGGTAGCTGAGACTTGCAGGCTGCTGCAATAAGAAACTTAGTGTTTACGGCGTTCGGTGTGAGGTCTAAGCTAAGTTATCGCCGAAGTCAACAAAGTTGCGGTTTAGAGCGTTGCCGTATCTGTCAGTCTAAAGTCTTGACAGACGTTTTCGAGTCTCGCATGTGCTGGCGGACAGCGAAGTTGCCGAACAAGAAAGGTGTCTTGACGCTCCGAAAGTCCTTTAGCACAGGATCTCCTGATTTCTGTGCATGCCATGAAGTGATCAGCGCTTCATGCACACTGCAGATATGGATATTTTGTTGTAATCGTCGTTTTGCGATGCATTATCTGCAAGGAGCTTTGTGCAATGATCAGCTTCAACAGGGTTCTACTGACAGCTTTAAGGAGTCAGTTGGTTAAAATTTCTTGGGTTCAACTCCCTCTTGTCTGTTTCCTCTTCTCCAAGGTGACATTAACCCTTGACTCATTTTAGGTTGTTGGGTTGTTGGGTACTTTTGCCTCTTCAAATCTTCTTCTTCATGAAGTTTTTAATCATTAAACTTGTTAATCATCAGACTTGTTTTTAGGAGATAATTATGAACTTGTTGTCCTATTCATGATTGGATTTGGTATTTTAGAATTTGTGTTTACTTAAACTTACAATTGTTAAAGTATGTGATACTTTGACTAAACCAAATTTGCATTAACTTCAATTCATGTATTATCTTTAAAATTTCATGTATTATCCTAATTTTGAGTGCTTCTTTGCCTCTCTCTTCACTTCTCTTTCTTATGATATGGGAATCAAATTACTTTTAATTAACTTTCCCTTCTTGTCAGGCATTGGACTCAAAATTCTCAATATGAACAATATAAATTGTCAAAAAAATCACCATCTCAAGATATCTTATTTGAAATGCATTACAACAAATAAAATACAATCAGATGTGAGCGTTAAGTGTTACCTTGATAAGTGTTGTAACTCTATATGTGTTATGGAGATTTTCGCTTCCTTAAAATTAAGACTAATAAGTGTTATGTGTTAAATTATATAATGTTGTACTCCTGACTTTCTTAGTTTTACCTCTATGAGTGATAAGTTTCCAAAAAATACTTTTTGTAAGAGCCATTGATTGGGGAAAAAATTCAAAGTTTGATGAAGAAATTATTGAAATGCTTCCATCTCAAGAAGGTAGTCAACACGAAGGTAGTGATCTTGATGAAGCTAATCCTCACGATACATTTGAAGGGGTAGTAGGCTTTAAAGATGTAGGTAGTGTTCTTCAAACTTTGAAGAAGGTTTTGGAGTAAAGACCTAATGACACTACATTATCTACAAGGAATATTAAAGCATTTGAAAAAGAAATAGAATCTTAGCGTGTAGTAGAAACTTGCCAAAGTACTATTGATTCATTCTTTGAAGGACCTTAGATGAATAATGAATCAATATTTTGTAATTTCATTCATTTTTTCTATAAATGTTGTGTATTTATTTTTTTAATCCTCCCAAATGATATTTTTCATAAGTGTTACAAATCATCGGCATCACCCTCTATAAGTGTTATGTGTTACAACTATCTAAGTGTTACCGGTATGTATGCTCCCGACTTGTAACTCTTGTTGAGGTCTGATTGTAAAATAAGAATAATTTTTTTCTTAATTATAAAATTTAAATGTTTGAAGAGAATATTGATGGTGGCATTATTGAACCTTACCATATTAATAGGATCTGAAATTCAAAGTCTACAACTATTTATATGTGTTCTATTAACCCCCAAATGCCTGAGCCTATGACCACGGAAATAGACTTTGACTTTGGATGCTCTATTCTGCTACTATAAATAATGTAAAATATGAATTTTTAAATTTTCTTAGCTAGATACACATGTTATCTACAAGAAATAATTTTATCAAAATTAAATGTTTCAAAATGTAATTAATTTAAATTTTCAAATCAAAACAAACAAAGAAAATTCATATCAAATATAGATTATACTAAAAAATTATGAAATATTTACCATAGATGAATATGACAACCAAAAACCTTATATTAGTTACCGTGCTCAAAAATTATGTTTTAATTCAAAAATATGATTAAAAAACCTAAAACCGTGGAAAATCAAGAAGTAGCCACGGTTATACCCCTTCATCTTATACGAGCTATAAATCACTCAGTTTTAAGTATTTTTCAAAATTTTAAATTGGACTGGAAAATGGATTTGCCAAACTACATTTCATTAGTTTACCTCAACTGCAAAAAATATCATCCCGATAGTCAAAATTGTGTTTCAGCTGTCTGTATCAAGGAATTTTTGAATACACACACGGTATTGATCTTTTTGACTTTAAGGAGGCACCAAAATTCATGAAATTATTGTTTTGAGAATTTTTTAATGAGGTTAGATAGATCTCTCTCAACTTTACCACGTAAAAAAAAAATGGATGAAAAATTGTCATTGGGATGACAGTTTTGGAACTTGGAAAAATGAAAACGACCAGTTTTTGGTCGTTTAGGCGTTTAGGGGTTAATTACTCCTCAAAGTAATACCTTATGATGATTTTTTGAATCACATTTGGCATATGGAGGCTAAAAAAAATCCTGCGCTAAAGTAGAACGACTAGAGCAAAGACTGCGCTAAAGTAGAACGACTAGAGCAAAGACTTCCAATTCAGCAAGGGTTTCTAGAACATTGCACCAGTTGCTATAGAATCAATTATACAATACAACTGAGTTTGTCTCACTTGACCATTCTGCACTGGAATCCGTCGAATAGACAAATTGATTATTGAGCTGCGGTCAATGTGCTCAACGACACCGGTCCCACTAGCGGACAACATCTCGGCATGGTGGCAAAAATGGAAAGACTCTATTTTTGCATATCTGGTCTAGATGATCATTTTAAACTGGAGTACATGTATATAAAGCAAGGACACACTTTGCACCATTTGTAACCCTAGTCTGTGAGGGCTCTCCACCTCTCTCGGAGCTCTCTGCAAATCACAGTAGTAGTCAAGTTCCTTTGACCTCCGAAAACAGAAACACGAGGTAACCTCGGCACTCAGTGCGGATAGGCGCCTAAACTACCGGTTTAATTAGTTTTCAAAGAACATCCTCTCTTTTCCAATCTACAAGTAAACTGACCACATTGTGAAATATCAGAAAATTCATTTTAGTGATGTCTTCACCGAGAAGTCCTGTTCCGATTAACTGTGAAGATAAGCAATACAATTCTCTGATTCATTTTTTAGATGCAAGTATGCACACCGAGATGTAACATAGCCAGCATTGTGCGGTGCCGGAAGAAAAACCTGTGGGTAGCTTCGGTGCCTTGCCGACAATTTGGCTTGCGATTACTTTGATAAATGCCGAACATTCTGCTACAGATGATTCCCTTCCACGGCCTGATTTTTGTAGGTGATTGGAACAATTGAGCTTGATTTATTCTAGGGTTGACAAGTCACAGCGGTGCGGCCGAGAGCTGACCTAACGCAGCTGATTATGCCCGAACGTTGTAATAATTTGCGCAATCATCCTCGATGACACCGATGTTCCAACTCAATCACCACCAATTACTCTCAACAAGTGCACCGCTACAACGCCCACTGCTCACTGAGTACGTCCATGGAAGCTAGCTCGAGAACTTGTAAGTTGTGACGTGAAGCCAAGTGGAAAAGAGTACCCAACTGCTGAAGACGACATCCTTCCTCATCCTGACGAATTGGAGATTCTCCTAAATTCTTGCCCCTGACATTTGATGATCTCCGTCAAATTCCAGAAATTCTCGTACTGATGACCCATGACTGATGAGGCCGCAACTTGGGGCTGCTTCCGCAAGTTTCTCTGCTAGGGAGCAAATTCCGAAAATCACATCGCCTGTAATCTGCAAGAGCGATGACTTCCGTGCAAGGAATCATGAATCTACGGCTCAATTCTCCACCACCGAGATAAATGCCCGCGGCAATTATCCCGTCCTGTGACAAACTGTAAGGAAAACCTCAAACTCCGTGGAACAAGTCCTCGGCTCTGAGGATTGCAAGAAATTGGAATAAGCTTGCAATGGGTAAGTTGCATGCCGTCCTCCGAGATTTGAGACAATTTTCATACAGTAACGTATCCTGTCCGTTGTAAGAGGATGGCCATGCGTTGGGCTGTGAATCAAATTAATCTTGGGAAGACTCAGCAATCGATTGAGATAGGTTGGATTAGACCAGTACTCCCCACTCACTCCCGAGGTTACCCCCTCTTTCTAACTTGGGAGTCAAAAGATCTTGAACTAGTGCTCTAATTCGTTGAGAGCTCCGAAAGAGGTGGAGAGAGCTCACACGATTAGGGTTCCAAATGGTGCAGAGTCTGTCCCCGCCTTATATACCCGGCCACCTGGTTTAAGCCATGGAGAGTTAAGAAAATCCCATTAAATTGGATGTCCAGGTATGTGAAGCAAATTTTTATTTTGTTTTTTAATTTTTAATTTTTAACTTATTATTTATTTTTCCATTTGAAACCCTAATTTTGTGAATTTTTCCACTATTGTCACTCTATTTTCTCTCTTTTTTTTTTTTTTTTTTAATGAGATGCAAGTCAAACCACTTTGACATACTACATGGAATATCTCCACCTAATCCATGACCATCGAGTCTAGAACTACCAATTTAAACGCACTTGTTGTCCTTGTAAATGTGAATATTCTAAATTGTTTTATTTGAAGTTAGGCAAATGTTGTTTACTTTCAAATGTCCTATATTGAAGTGTACATTGGCATCATGCAATGATTCCTTTTTAGTTTGGTATTATATGCTTGTTATTCAAAGCATTATTGTTTTGATGATTGTTACTCAAAAAGTGGTCTACTTATAGGAGACCCTACGCTCGTCTTTGCTATTGTTGGATATAACGATCATTTTCTTCCACTTGACTAAGACAACAATGCTCTCGTCAGACAATGATATGTGTTTCAAGGACAATAATGGTAATGATCAGTATTATTTCAAAGGTTTCTCAATTCTACGCTTTCTCTCCACCTTTGTAAGAACTGTTTTCCAATCAAATTACTAGTCAAGCTACTTTTGACCTAAGAATGGAGTAACTTACTATCTTCACCCCGGACTTCCCCTTTAAATTAGAGCTTGTCAGAGAAGATGAAGAGGGGGAAAGATGAAAAAGAATGAACAAGAAAGGTGTGTTAGTAGGGGTACCTTTGTCCTGTGGGCTTTGGATTGGGGTAGATCGAATAGACACTTAATTCACATTGATCTCCTCCCGAGACCGAAGTTTCTCTCTCTCTCAGTAGGGGAGGGTCTGGCCTTAGCACAGTGGATGACGAAGAGTTGATGAGGGGACCGGGCGAATGATCCTCATCTAGTAAGAGACTGGTTGCCCGGGAGCAAAGGTTCTCCTCGTGCAACGCTCAGGGCATATGCCAGGAAGCATATCGGCAATATGAGATTGTTACTGGGTTAAGTGTTCTACAGGAGCATCTTGCAATGGAACCACAGACATTAGCTCCAAATTTCAAGGGCCATCGTCAAACCATTAATTGAAGCCTAGTGTAAGGTGCCCCTTGATCATAGTCATCTACCAATCTCTTGATGGTCAGACACTTCTACTTATACAACACGCCCAAAGGAGCCTGTTAGAATTTTCTTTCGTGGAATGCTATGACCTCGGCAGAGTGACGTCGAGTATTCATGGCCCTGTGTTACAATATGTTTTCGAGGAAGCTTTTGAATAATCTTTCGGCAGCGAGGAAGAGCGTGAGGAAAAGATAAATTGGTAGTCAAGCAGCTGCATGGATAATCCAGGGGATTCCAAACAACTTAGTACTTGAGGAATCCATATGGTGCACGAAAGGACTGAGTACCATGACAGATTTGAGAATCTGCACAAGAAAGCTGCAACCACGACGCTGAGAAAGCTGATACGGAACCTTGTTTTGCACATATTTTTTCCTTAGTTTATGCTAAATGGGCCTACATTAGTGAGCTCAATAATGTGTTCACCGGGAATAGAAAACTGTGAGTTCACATGCTTTTGTCCATCACATTGAATCTGGGTCAAATATCAGCTCAATAAGGCCAACTTTTTATAAGTTAAACTAGGCCCCCATGATTCACACTCAATTTTTTTAGATTGCCGTGAACTGTCCTGTCCATTCAACAAGGTTAGCAGGAAAGACTCAGAGCTTGCAACCACATGACAAGGTCTTCCGAATCATCCACTGCAGATTCATGACAAAAGTATGAACAGATACAGTAAACTCAGACCTCATCTGCATCATTCAAAATTGAAGCAAATTATAAACCTGGGAACACTCACCTTGGACTCAGCCTGATCACAAAAACATATTTCTTGTGTTCCCATAATATATTTTTCCATTACTACTAACCTATATCCTGTAATCTTAGGTTCAGTGGTGGAACAGATACTGTATGTATGTCAATAGCAAGTTCATTCACCTTGAATGAATATTTATTTTTTTTGAAAAAATAACCTGGTTATTATCCCCAAGTTTTATTTAAATATAGACAAATATCACATAAAATAATTTTCTCATATCTTCATTTTTCTATCCTCGAACTTTTTATTTCTTTTTTCTTTTTTCAGGATTATTTATAAACGAACCTGCTACCTACATACGGTAGATGCTTTATTCTGGTTTCCTTCAAAAGTTCAGAGTTTCCCATTCTTCCTATCCATTGTCATTCCATATACCGTACTACCGGTACTCCAAATACGGTAAAGACTAGATAATCCGAAGAGTTGTAGTAGTATGCCAGGCTGGCAAACCGGCCGTGTCATCAAGCACAGACCTGGTACCGACTCTGATTTCCCACCTACCTTCCAAAGTACCCACGTTATAAATATTTTCAAATGCCCTTGACTGGCAGTTTCGCAGGTTCTGTACAGGCGCGCACATTTATTTACTGCCATGCTGTATAAAGAAATGATGAGTTGCGACCTGCTGATAATAGCTACATGTCGGGAAATATACGGGGAAAAGCTTCGGAGAACATCTGTGTAAAGTGAAGAGCATGGAAAGGCTATTTTCCTCATTGGAAAGAAAAAGAAAAACGTGGCTGGCTAGTTGGCCTCTGACAGGAGCTGTTCGCCTCATCAGTGGGACCCACGACCACATGCAAGGGCTCGTTGATGGCGTGGAACCTTCTGTGAGGCCTCCACCACTGGTGCCCAGAAAGTGTTGCGTTGCCTGTTCTGCATCACTCCTGAGTTTAGTGATGTGGAGCTTGACACCCTTCAGAGCTTTCCCATCTGTGATGCTGAGCGTTGCATTCAATCATACTAACTTTGGAGGGTAGACGTGTGATATCAATTACAAACACATGTTTTATACTTTTTGGCAATTGAGTGCTTTTTAAATTTGTTTAACTCAAAATCAAATAAGAACTTAAATCTAAGTACTTTAAACAAATTTTTCTATGAATTAGTAAATAATTTTGGAATATGAAAGATGTTCCATTTTTGCTTTTGTTTTTGTGAATGGTCATAGGAGAAGTTTGAGGTGTAAACAAGGGTTTCTCTGGAGTTACTCCATAAACAAGTTAAATTAACTTCATTATATACGTGATTGAAAGAGATTTTTGAGAAAGGTGAAGAAGACGCAGAAAACTAGGGTGACAAGTATTGAGGAAAGGTTATTATGGCTTTATATGGGGACTTCCGGATAAATGAAGAAATTATAATCTTTGTCAAAAGTTTGTTTGGCTACTATTGCTTTTTCTAACCGATAGAGTGTTGTTGTCATTTATTTCTTTAGTGGAATTAAAAACAAAATTATAATAACATTCCGTACATGTGAATTCCATATACGAAAAGAAAAATTATAAAATGAAGGTTTGCAGAATGTTCCGGCGATGCGGCCACTCGAGCGCGCGGAAACACAGAAGTTCAGAACACCACAATTTCCACACGTGACTGACTCCAGTCACTGACACACGCCGAGGGGGGACCAAGACCCGTCCCGCCGGGCTGCGGGCAACTGTCGAAACTAAAAAGACCCAAGTCCACAGTCAGTTTTCCATGGCGGCCCGCGTTCCACTGGGGGCCACAGGGTTGAAGGACCGCCCGCTGGTTCGTAGAAGCGATTTCGCGGGTGCTGCCCCGGCCCTTTGCACACCCAAAACCGTAACAGTACCCCAAAGCCGATGCTTTCTACTCCAAACGTACATTCACCCGACCAAACTCTACTTATCCGTAGATAACACCGCTCTTGCGCACTTTTCCTCTAGAAGAGACCCGACGGATACTGATCCGATACCCTTAACATACTCAGATTATAATCAGGTCTATACCCGCCTGAAGTTCGTCTTTCCCTCGAGGCTCCTGTCGAAACCTGCCCGTCTGCTTCCCTCCTGCCCGGCTGTTTCGTCACTCCCTTCCGAACTCCTCCCTTCCGCTGACAATCACATCTTAAACCGTCACACATCCAAAACCACCTCCATCTACCCGAAACATACATAGACGTCTCCAATATCTAGATTTTGTGTAGATGATGTTAGGTTTGTGTTCAGTGACGGTGTTACGTCGTCGTCCTCGACGCAGTGTGAGAGTTCGAAGAGTGCGGTACAAGATTGATGGCGGAGAGCATTTTCAACAAGCCGTTGCCAGTCGGGATTATGAGAAAGTTCTTGGTCATTCGTTACCGGGGCTATCATTAGCGCCACTCAGGCCGCCTTGTGGTGCAAGGTTTCTTTTACTGTAGGGTTTCCCTCATTGTCTGCTATATAACTGCCTCCGGGGACCTCATTCAGGAAGCGTGGACGTTGTTGTATCATTGCTTGAGTCTTGTGTTACAGGTAGTTTTCTGACGAAGGATTCGAGTTCTGGTCTTAAGGAACGAGCATAGGAGTGATTTGGTGTTGTGTGGAGATTAGTTCGGAAGGAGGTTTTAGGTTTGTGAAGATGTCGCTGAGGACGAATCGCATTGTGAGGAAATACGCGCCGTTTTACGCCAGGGTGCGTGACTCGGAGGGTTCGGATTCGGACGGCGCAATGCGTTCGAGTTACAGCCCGGCGCGGTCGTCGTTCACTTGGCTGCACAGGGCGTTCTCCAGTGGTTTTACTCAGGCGCACCATGTGCCGTTGTCTGAGAGTCCCAAGCGGGAGCTCAGGATGAGGTCGGCCACGAAAGTAAGGAGGCATCAGGAGCAGGCGAAGAGGCAA
The DNA here is from genome assembly GCA_014871385.1 of Ceratodon purpureus. Lineage (NCBI taxonomy): Eukaryota > Viridiplantae > Streptophyta > Bryopsida > Pseudoditrichales > Ditrichaceae > Ceratodon > Ceratodon purpureus. The sequence continues at coordinate 7,261,666 of CM026432.1, read as the reverse complement.
AAGAAGCATTTCCCGAGGTTGTGGTGGTGAGCGGGTGGAGTTTCGTAGAGGCTGGCTGGCTGGCTGGTTGGCTGGTCTCGTGATTCTTGCACCATTCTATTAGCACTTTGATAGTGCGCGGTCTTGATTACTTCCCGTGGCGGTGCTTCGGAAGAGCTCGGTTAGCATTTTTTTTGCTCTGGTTTTGGAATCAGCCTGACCAGCACCGCATGAGCCTCTTCAACCGGGGATGGCGTGCTTCAAGGGCGTCGAGTTGTATGCTACTTTGTGAATGCAAACGGGGAGGAGAACGAGCTTTGCGAATACGTCTGGTGGGGAGTATTGGCCCACAAAATTTTGCTTCAAATAGGATTTTGTACACAATTTTTTTTCGACGGTTGGGACGCGGTGTAGGATATGGCGGCTGAAATTGCACCTTGCAGTTCTGTTTTTGGAAGTGTCTATTTGACACTTACGTCATTTTTCTAGAGGATTTTAGGTAGAGAATCTGGGTCAAAATGCTCCATAGGCGGTTTGCACTCATCAAATTAGTCTGTCTTAAGCTAAAGAGGCAGTCGGATTACATTTCGTAGTATATGATCTCGGTTATCAAGCAACCTAACTCCAATGTGACACTCTTATTGTCATTCTTAATTGACCCTTTGACGGGCTTGTACATTATCGAACTCGTTGTTTCGTAGTGTTGATTGTTGTGCAGTTTGATGTTCGTTTTTTACTTTGTCCTTGAATGTCTCTCATTCAACCTTTTTTCTTAGTTTTGCAGTCACTTTCTTTGGTACATTTGTGTTGTGGAACGGCTTTGGATACTGGCTATGAACGTCGTTATATTTGCTCATCAATGTGTGGTGCCTGTCTCTCTTCAAGTTGACGGAACAAAGGTATTTGTGGGACCGGCATTGTTATGTCTTCATCAGGATACCTCAAGGAAGACTCTCGCAACGAGTTGCCTTCACGCTCGAATGTTAGGACGCTCATTTGTGTCCTAAGTTTGTGTGGAGTGAAATGTCTTGTCGTGTCTTTGTGTTCGGATACAGTGTATACGTCTCGATAGAAGCAGATGCTTTCTGAGTCCTGTAAATCTCACTTGGTGCCCCACCAGAGGAGAATAATTGAAAACTTTCTCCCTGTTTCTGATCAGCTGTTTAGCTCAGAAATGATTTTTTTGAGACTTTAATTACTGCTCTTTTTCTGCTCGTCTCGATCCGAACTGCTGAATGTGACTGCTTTGAAACCTTTTAGGAAAGTGTGAACACTGAAAATCTCAATGCTGTTTCTGTTGCTACTGAATCCTGATGTCCTTAATGTCCTTGTTGGTTCTCTTGCTGCTTGCTCACTTTGGATCCTTTCACAAGCGTATGTCAGGACTTCACTGACACAGTTCATTTTTTTCGTTTGCACTAAGACACCTTTCCCAACTGAATGTTTTGAGGTAAGTTGTGTCATTTTGCAATATTCTGTAACCTGAGTCCTGAATTGCAAGCTGGTGAACTTTGGACAGATCGTTGGTGGTTCTGATCGTATGTTCCTTACTACAGCAATTGAAGTTGTAACAAGATTCCTGGACTCACCCACCTTACATGACAAGACCTGCATCTTTCACCGGAACTGGCAATATTATCGACCTCTAATACTGAAATGAAAAACATGTATTTGGTGATTCCATGAAGCCCATGGTTGTTTCTGATTTGCATATTTGCGTAACCCCTTACCTGGCTGGCCCCTTGCATATTGCTAATCCTAAACAAGAAAAATTAATCGTAAATGGGAAACGAATAATCCTAGTTAATAGAAAAGGTATTACGTTACACAAAAAGTAAATTATAAGTACAAAGCAAATTAGCAAAATGCTGATGATAATGCAGGTGTGATAACAATTTCATCGACATGCATGCTTTGAAGCTAGCTGACAATGTCTGCACTCAACTTGTCCACACTATTAATCGATACAACTTGAAGATATGTATTAGATAACCGGTCGAGGCGCGTAGCGGCGAGCCGGTTATCGTACATAACCGGTTGTGCACCCTTTAATCGCAACCCTCGATCTTCATGATCCAAGGGTGTAGGATACAAGTTGATACAAGAGAAGGTTATGAGTTGTAATTTGTGATAGTGATGGGACGGGTTGCCCAATGGGATGAAGCCACGTAAGGGTTGAAAGCGATAGCAACCGGTTATGGAATACGAGTTTCAAGAGCCGAGATTATTATGCCAACATTCAGAAAGCACTGCTTGCTGGTTTATTCATGCAAGTTGCGCATCTAGAGTGACTAGGATTATACCTCACTGTCAAGGACAAACAGATGGTTCATCTTATTCTCTAAGCCACAAGCCAGAATGGGTGATATATGGTGAATTAGAGCAGACAAAAGGAAATTGCATCCGGATGGTTATAGAAATACGTGGATAATGGTTGATTGCATAGATGAAATCTTTTATAAGTAGACTGATAAATTCACCAAAACCTTGTAATAAACTGGTAATTGTAAAAGTTTATTTTAGACTGATAAATTCATTAAAACTTCGTAATGGATTGATAATTTGTAATTTTTTTTATTCCTGTCGATAAGTTTAACTGCAATAAATTCGTGGATGTCGGTTCTCAATTGATCTAGTCGATGGAATTGTTTTGTAAGGACCAAGGCCTACAGGTTTAACCCCTAAAGTTCTGAGGGTATTTTTCATCAAAACTGCCTCAAAACAGCCCCTCTTCAAAGCAAGGTGAATTTTGCAAACTTGGGGTCTTTTTTAGAACATCTAACCGTAAGATCTTGTAGCTAACTTCTATGTCTACATATCCACCAAATCTCACACACTCATTCTTCACCAATTGCAAGATCGTAACATTCAAAGTAGAAAAACAAGTTTTTTTTCCCTGCAAAAAAAGGGGACAGCAGAGTTTTGAAGGCCCAAAAAACCATTTTTTTGCATTATGGATTTTGGTGGTTTTGATGCACGTCAAAGAAGACTGAGTTAGCTAATTGTTCTAAGAAAATTATATTCAAAACAGTTGTGGAAAGTTGCAAAAAAATCATTTTCTGCTATGGGGTATACTGAAATTCACAAACAAAGGCCGTTTTTGGACAATAAAAATAACATATGAAAACATTTTGGATTAAAAATCCGAACGGTGGGAACATGCTCTACTGCCTTCTCTATACATAGAAATTTTTATTTTTGAAAAATATCAAAATCTCAATTTTGGTGGAATTTCAAAGTTTAGTCTTTGGGCAGATTTTGGTAGTTTTGGGCAGTTTTGGGCAAAATTTGCTGCATTCACAGTGGCTTAGAACAATTCAGTAGCTGCCCAACGAGCAGCATTTGACACTTAAACCTTCATAACTTTTGATTCCGATGTTGGAATTGAAAAATAAGAATTCCCACACGAAGATCTCCGAACGGCCCACCTTCAATAAAAATTTCAAAAAATCCTGATATAAATTGCATTCATAGGTACCTGCCCAAATTCCAAAAAAGCCCAAATGTGGCAGATTGTCCTTTAGGGGTTAAGGTAGACGACCTGTTTCGGATCACCTTAAGCAATTCAGCATACTTCCGCTGAAGTAACAATCACGCAAATAATTTTGGAGCATAGGGAAATATATTTGAGAAAGATCATATATTTTTGAACAAATTTTGGAGCAATATTGAATTTACTATGAATTTTCAAAGTGAAGATTCTCTCCAACCCATTCTCGCTATATAGGCCGATCTATTTCCGAGAACTGAAAAACTACATTTCAATACTGGTGCTACTTGATATCAAATCCAAAAATCAAACTTTCTTCCAATTGGAACTAAACACTTGTGAACTTTATACTATATCACCATTAACAAATGAATTCAAAAATAATGCAAGCCTATGGTTGGAAATAGGTTGGCCTATACTGCATTATTGGGGCATGATCGGAAACAGGTCGTCTACCTTAGTTGTTGCGTATACTAATTCATGCTTATTCTGATGCGTTACTGTAGCTCAGTATATTTATCAGCCTATCTCTTTGTAAATTGAGATAATGGTGCAACACATCTTAATGGATGGTGCAATTCATTCTAATGAATTGGGTAACATTTAACCCCTAAATGCACTGGCGACCAAAATGTGGTCGCAGCCTATTTGGGCAGGCTGCTACGGCGTAAAAAATAACTATTAAGTTTTGAAATTTTGTATGTAGATTCTTTCAGTCATTACGTACATGTCAAGCTTTTTTTCATAAGATTCTGATATGTAATGAAAAAGTTGTGAAGGGTTGAAGGTTCAAAATCTCAACGCGGGCAGCATAAAAAAAACCCAATTTTTTTTTAAAAATAAATTAAAATATCATCATTTTCTACTGATTTATATAGACATAGGAAGCTTTGAGCCATGCCAATCCAATAAGTGAGGTAAGAGATATGAGAAGTCATATTATGTGGGCAGTTTGGTCAACTCTTCATCAAAAATAACTTCAACTATTGATTTTGAACTCGATTTTAGCAATTTTCCAAAATTAAAAATTGGAAAAGTTTTTGGTTACTTGTTACATCATTTTCACCGTTGGAATTGACCATATCTATTTTTGTGTGGACAAAATTAGTAGTTTATTTTTTCCCTCTATTCTACATCTTATTCTAATTATTTACGATTTGAAGATGAAAGTCAAGGTTTAATGTTTTGAAATTTTTTGTGAAAAATCTCAAGTCATTCTTTAAATAGAATATGCAATTGTCCATTCTAAAATTCTAAAGCATATTTTCTGAAAATTCGTTGAAGACAAGATTTTAGTTTTTTGAAGGATTGGAAATAACTTGTCTTGGAAGTTTAAACATCACGATCTTGTAATTAATTTGGTTTTTGACTCTAAGAATTCGAAAAATAGTTTTTTGATGTGTTAGTTATAAGATCCTACGGTTGAAATTGCAAAAGAATGTTATGAAATGAAAAAAATCAGCTTGCTTTACAAAGAGGTATTAAAAGGCAGTTTGAGCCTGAAATTTTCAAGAGCATTTAGGGGTTAAAGAATCACACTTAGATTACAGCATTGCAGTGTAACAGTGCGTAAACTAACCGACATTTCGCAAATTACAGCTTTTTCTCTTCAATATATGTTTCTTAGTAGGAATTCTAAGATGCATGGTGTCTACTATAAGGACGCTCAAGCTAACAAACCCGAAGCTCATAATTACGAACTACAAGAACATTATGAAACTCACAGTAATGTGAAATGACAAAGAAGTTAGGTGAACACACAGTTAAAGCACTACACAAACAACGTGGTCATCTCATTGCTACAAATATTGAGGTTCATCACGAAGGAAATACTGTCATACACTCTGTGACAATCGCACTTAACTTAAGTCTCTCAATTCTTCCCTTTGCATCCTCCTTTAGTTTGATGACCATGAACTTCAATCTCTAAATAGCATCATCTACATTTCTTCATTTCTGTAGAACATTCATAGCATCCGCTGCTCGAACACAACGCTTGCTCCATCCCTTGCCTACCTACAATCTCACAAAGTGTAAACAATTTGAGGGGTTTAACAGAATGGAACGAGATCAAAATAGACACAGTACCAAATTAAGAAATGCAGCATGCAACGCGGAGTCTGTACTGGACAATGTAACCTCCTGAAAATGAAATACACCAGTAAGAGAAAAAAACGATACCTCATGCTATAAACGAAGTCCAGCTAAACCATCACCCACGTTGTTCAAGTCCCAGATGACTACCCTACCATCCAGACCTGTACAACAATTTCATCAGGGAAGATGTTGATACTGTTTCAAGAGAGAACAAGTGAAAGCTTTACAAACACATTAGATGCAAGCTGATTATTTTCCAGTACCTGACGAGCTGAACAATGTAATAGCTTTATCTGGGCTTCTCTCAGAAAGGGGCACTCGAGGACGAAGCATACTGCAAAAACCAGTAATATCGTCAAGTATGCAGGTTGACTACTCCAAATTCATGGACTCATGGTGAAATGTGAAAAGACCAATCGCATGCTTCTCTCTTCCCAACTAGAATCTGGAGCATATAAATAAGACTTACGTGATGCACGAGTGATGAGTGGTCGTTAGGGTACTTTCTTCAGAAGATTCACTGCCCAGCCACTTGAACTTGCCCTTCGCCGCAGCAAACTGCACCCACATAAAGATAACTCATTTTGAGCATGGCGTGTATAGGATCACAGTTAATGATTATAACTATCTCATACGGTACCAGGATATAAAGGTCTAACAAATTCTCATATTCGCAGTGTAGAACTTGTACCAGGGTATCAGACTTGGGTTCTTCAGGAAGTTTCACCTCGTCCAGAAAAGAAATAAATTCCCTAGAATTTAGAGGAGCAGCTTGACATCAGTAAGGACAATAATCCACCATGTCAGTATCAATTGTCAAAAAAACACTACTTCAAGACCCCCCTGAATAAACGAGAGACAGATTTGAAGACGACAGAGCCATCTACAAATTGCAGTATCTCTTAATCTTATTACAAGAATCAAATCTGAGAAGGATTTGTTGGTCAACATACCAATCACCGGTTTTCTCGGATCCAAACAGCATTGGATTGCAATCGAACCCTCCAGCTACCAGTCTTGTTTCCGATAAGAACAGAACCTGAGGTACCGAGATGTTATGAGGAAAATAGTCACAACCCCTACATCCAATTTTAAGTTCAAAATTCCAAGTTCAAAGAGCTTGATAATTATGTTGCTAGTCAGGGAAAGCTGACCTACATCTCGCAAAGGTAAATGGCGCAGACTTAAAGAGCGAGCACGTGGGGTCGGCCCAACATCCGTAACAAAATGAATGCTCGAATCATGTCCTTCACCAACACCAAGCACAAAGGACACGTTTAAAACAGGCTCTGGTAACACTAGAATAACCTGTTGCAAACAACCAATTCCCAATCTGAAGTGCAATAACAAGATAACTCATCCGCACACAACCTAAATCTCATCACGCAAATTTTCAATAAATGTGAGTTCACTTGCATTCCACATCATTTAAAAAAAATTTAAAATAGCTTAGTCATTATATCCATGTTAGAGCAATGTAATCAGAATGAGAAGTTTACCGACAGTACTAATGAAAGACAATCATCTTTCTCTCAAGCCATTCAGAGAACACAATATGAAGTACAGAAAAAACGTTTATTATCTTGCCGAGTTGCTTCCCTGGCTGACAGGCAAGAGGCAAAGAATTCATGAAAACAACACTACCGGTACTCACCAACATAGGCCAGGCTGTTTCCACTAGGTGACCATTGTGCCCCAAACGCCCATCCACAAGCAAGGTCCAATTGAATCAATTCCTAGTGACCACGAAGCCAATTGCTGCTTGTTAGTAAGAGTTTTGACCGAAATGTGATGGTTTGCGAGGATGCCTAAAGAAACACCTGGAACAAAAGAAAGGCACTCCCAGCCAAGCATGTTGACCATTAAACACTACGGCAAGATGACAGGGAAACGTCGATTTACAAATGTAACGCAAATGCCCCCTCAGATTCAACTTATGTCCACTAAAGCCAAGACGGGGGCCAAAAAAAAAAAATCGTTGGTAAACAGGTGATTGTTAAGAACGGGATGGAATATCTACACACATCGCCGAATTTGATGTCACCAAATACCGTCGTTGCATCCTTCCTGAAACAAGCAAACAGATCATTATCACAAATTGCAAGCATCCTGTTCAGTAAATCGTATCTACATCTGCTACATCGTTAGCATATAAGAGTCCACGCTCGCAATAGGCATAAGACATGACAAATTTCAGAGACTTAGCAAGGCTACATGTATAGAACAAACTGATCTGCAGTTTCCTGATTTCCATCTGTGCTTATCTATAAAGTATTTCACGAGAAGTACTAGAGCCCTAGAAAGGGCAGAACATTGGCTAACCGTGCATCAACTCCTTTGATGAACGCAGAAAATATTCGGCATTTGCTGTCTGTCGATGTTGTGGCCAACAGAACCTACATATAAAGTGCAAACAATACCTCAATGAGAATCAGAAGAAACTGAGAGCTTGAGGGTACTACAATCTGATGACATAATGAGGAGATAACACAAGTGATGGCAGGAGGGAGTACATTGTTTGGATGCCAAGAAACACTCGTAACTGTTGAAAGGTGCTTCTTCCTAATTAGCTTGCTCACCCACCTGCACGTAACAAAATGCATTATCACGGTCATACAGAATCAGTCTTTATATAAAGTTCAACCCTAACCAGCTCAGACCTTGCCAAAAAAGAACTGAAAGATCCAATAAAGATCCAACACTCATAAGCCGCCTTTAAAGGAGTGTCTACATGAGGGAAAGAAAAGCATTCATAGCCTTATGGCTATTCCTCAGCATCAAAAACATTCAAATGAAGCTTTCAAGCTCTAATTTTTCTGTTGGCCAACACAAAAACTTGTTATACATAAAAAGAAGAAAAAAAATCTCAACTACGGGAGGCAAAAGATACCAGTTATTGTCTTCTTCATAGTAGCATACACAGACAGTCTTAGCTCCACTTCCAACGGCAAATTTGTTTTCTGCACATGAAGGAAGATACAAACCTCAGTGCATCACAACGTCACATTTCCGTGCCAGACTTCGCATCGGGGACGATATTCTCATAACGTCTTTGGTATTCATTCATGAAACAGAACGTTATTCAACAGGTATTGGTATTGCACCAACTCGTCGATCCAGCAGCAAAAGAGGAGGTGGAATGTAATGACGTACCTTGAGGACCCCATTGGACGGATGTAGCAGCCCGATTCAGGCGCAAAATGACCAGGGTCGCCTGCCATTCTTCACCCTCTAATGACCACACATATCTATCCCAAGCACACTCTGTATCAATCCGAACTGGAATGGAACATAGCTTATCTCAACTAAAGGATCCTAAAACCCCAAAAATATACAGGCTTCCATCCAATGTTAAAAAATACCGAATCGAATTATCAAGTCTTATATACATCAACATACTGAAATCCGAGAATGCTTTCCTACTTGTAAACTCTTAAACTGAAACAGATGTCGTCACAGATCACATTATTATCCGTTTATGTGACCTCGTTACTTACGAGTTCCGGTCATGGGAGCAGGTAACAATTTTATTACTCTTCGGTGCCCAATCGATGCCCGAAACTAATTGCTCATGCTGCACCCAAGGAGACACAACAAACGAAGTAAATCAACTCAGTTAACATCATAACCAAGCTCTGAAATTCATTCAAAGGGCTTCTGAACCATCGCAAGCCAGAATTAAACATACTCTTCTGTTTAAGACTGGGATGCATCTGGACTGGTCACTTACAAGTTATGAATAGCATGATTGACAAACAGGTGGAGGGAACGACATAAGCACCTTCTCAAGAACATACACCCGCTCCCAAGGTGTGTCTGGAGACTCGGAGACTTTGTAGATGTGAACCTCGTTGTTATTTGGACAGACAGCAACCACTACATCCCAATATAAAATCAAGTTTAGAACACCGGACCATTTCTGCAGGATAAAAAAATTGTCCAAAACAAATTACTTCGGAAGATTTGGTTCAATACGCACGATTAAATTAAAACTACATCATGAGCGATCAGCGATGCAACCCTAAACCCTAGAAAAGAGTTAACCATGAAATGAAAGATATTGCAAAAGGGGTAGCCAAGTACTGGACATATCAGCATTCCAGGCATGGCATGTGATGCACTGCGCCAGATGATGCACCTCACGTGCAGCCATGCCTACAAAACCCACACAAACGAGCCTGAGCTTTAGTAGTAGACAGAGCTCCACTCCATATGAGTCCACTTCTTCAAGAAAATCTTCGTCGAGAATCCATTTTACAGTGTCTCACTTTGTCAAGCTTTTTCCCATTCAACTTGTCGAACGATACCCAGAAAGCATACATTCTCCGCTTTCCCAAGTTGCCCAAATAGCACAGCCAAACTTCTGCAAGATGAATTTCTCTCCATAACTCCGTGTCGAAGAATCGATTCCTTCGATTAAGACTTGGGTTTTTCATAGGGTTTCCATTACGAACACAAACAGAACCCACTTCGTTTCTCTTACAAGATTCAATATGCTTGATGTCTACAACGCATATCTATCAACCCCGACGTCAACAGTGTCCTGAAGATACACTCCTTTATGTAAAAATAAAAATAAACTGCAATTTCAACCCACATTTTAAGCAGAAAAAACTCACATAACTCCCAACGGATCGCACCGGAAAGAAATACATCGGCAGACGGTGAAGCATAACATCCGAAATACCATACTGCCCAAAAATATTTACCTGCTCACAGACGAAGATGAAAGCAGTTGCCGATGGAAAAACTTGACAGGTGGGTCCAGTCTACCATCACTTGATCAATGCTCCATCCCAAGTAAGCTTATCACAGATGCTTCAGAGCTTGAAGCTTATTGATTTGCCTCCTTGGCCTTCACACAGAACGAGACCCACGTTCCGCATCGACGCAGCGTCCCAAATAAGAACGAAACCTCCCAAAATCTACCAAAACGTGAACCGAAGGTGGCCCTCCGTCCACCTCTGATCAACCTCCTCAACAAAAGAAAAAGAACCAGCATCTTCAACATCCTACACAAGAGATCAAGGTACTTGCAACCTGATACGATTCTATTGCATGTCCTTGTAATTACCGCATCAAGTGCAGGTTGTCTTTGTGGGGATAAATCATCATTCATTGCGATGGGAGAGCTTAGAGGAGACGTGATCATGAGGTGAGTTAGACTCATTGTGCTTTGAGATTTACGTCATGAGTTTTGGAATATCATTGCTGGGTTGCCTCTGCATGAAGTGAAGCTGATTCCAATGGTTTGCTGTGTTTTGTGCAAGTGGTTATGCTTGTTGAGATGATGATACATTTATGACATGATGTTGCTGATCAGTTTATGTCATGAGTTCGTTGATGTTGTCTCATCTTGAGTCATGTCATGAGTCGTGATCTTGAATTGTCTGGTTAGGTCTTTGCAAGATGGAGGGTTACAATGTTGTGATCTGTTTTTTTGTGGAAGTGGTCGGCAGTTGCGCATCTGCATTGGTTTTGTAAAGGGTGAGCCCCCCCCCGGTAGGGGCTCACGCGATGGGAGGCCCCCCGTCGCAAAAGGCGTAGGGCGTAGCCCGAGCCGTGCGAACGGGGGCCTCCCATCGCGTGAGCCCCGACGGGGGGGACTCACCCTGCGTAACCCGCGTGGGATTTTTCCTCCCCCTGCCCACGTTACCCGTTATACTGCCCGCCTTGCCCGTAGTGCCCGACGCTGCCCGACCACTTGACCAAGTTACGTGCTGCCCACACTACTGCCCGTGCCAGCGAACTGGTCACTTACACGGAGACTATGTCCATGTAATAAATTACTGTTAATCCGCATGAGGTAACTGTATTATATACTTGAGTTTTGAATTTTGAACAACCGATATGGGTTAAATGGTGAAAGATATTCCACAATCCCAACATGTCAAACATGTCCGCCCATATCCGGCCATGTCCGGCTGCATTACTCAGGGTATGTGAAGTTCAGGGTATTAAGAACAACTCGCACGGATGGGATTCAGAAGACCCGAAATCTGTATAGAAGAGAAACTTTTCGATAGTTTATACTTGGTTTTATCAGTGGTGGCAATCGATATGGGAATAATGAACTCTGAAAATTAAAAATCTGTTTAAAAATTTCATATCTATCATTAAACCACGTGTCCCAGTCACAAGCACCACTTCCCCGCTCAACTGCAAATCGGATATGTTAGGGAAGTATTTAACTTTGTAGCCAGAGTTTAATACATTCGATATGGGATTCAGAAAACCGTTTAAAACTAGAGCTCAGTGATGGCAGGCAGAGACATGTCCGACTGATAAAAACCACAAAATTGGTTGAAGGGCCTGTGTCGCTGTGCATAGAAAGTGGTTCCTGCACTTGGAACCTCTAACCGTGATTAGCTGACTGAAAAGTTTTCGTAATTGAGTTTAATTGCATAGTGTATTACGACTACAGATCTCTCTAATAACAAAGAAAAGGCCGACCAGGTGTAATCATGCGTTGGACTGAGTGGTACAGCATTAGTATCCTCTCTACAGATCACCTCAAAATTATCTCGAGTGGCTTTTTTTCAGTGAACAGTTGCATCTCTCCCGGCCCGAATGTATCCCCTTCAGTGATTTCCCCTTCAGCAACCCCCTTGTAGTAAATCTCAATTGTTTCACCAAACCCGACGGCAAGGGCTCCTTCGACATCAACCAAAGCTCCCAAAGCTCGTTATAATCACCGGTGTTGTGACCTAATTCCTGCACCAATCACCTCACACGTCAAGCCGAGCAGAAACAGAAATCTACATTTCAATGCACTCAATTGGAATGATTCAACATACCTGTTTAGTGTTTGTTCTTCTTTGTCAAACTCAGCCAAATCATCTCTTCAGTCTCTTCACCCTCTGTCTCTTCATCCTTCAAGTCGATGTGAGCTGTTTTTCCCTTGTTGATGGCTGCTTGGTATTTGGTGAAGGAATACGGAGTTGCCACTGTCGGAGGAGCTGCCACTGCTGGAGCTGCCACTTCTGTCTCTATTATCTCCATCATCCGGTTTTTGATGGAAGTGACCTGATCCTTGAGGTAGTTGAGTTGGTTCTTCCAATTCCTTGGAGGGTGCATCACCCCAGTTGCATTTGCCACGGCAACAAATTGCCTCAGAGCCATGGAGTTCCAAGTTCCGTTCCATCCATCACAATTCATCCCAGAAACTTCGTTGAAGTCAGGTACCTCATAGTTGGTTGCCTCTTGAAATTTGGCCACTCCCTTTAGCCAATTTCGGAGGCATTGCAGCTTGACAGGTGCGTCTTTCATGAATTGGAACTCTCCAGCTCTCCTTGCTGCTGAATCTCTCCAGACTGGAAGATCTGGTTGCTCGCAGTCTCCATTGAAGACCAATTCGGGTTGCACTTGGGAGGTTGAACCATCCTCAATCTTCATCTTCCCCTTCTTGATGATCTAGGAAAAAAAATTCAACAAAAATAATGAGAAGAGTAATACACATTGAAGCTGATGCCAGTGTCGAAACTGAAAGGAAAAACTATGGCATAAATTGGACACAAAAGCCACTATTGCCTATACACCATAAGAGCCTCATGATCAGCTCAGCAAACGCCAAACCCCAACCACGCTAGATCTAACAACAAAACCCTAGACTGAGACTCTCGGACAGTGACCGCAAAAGCACAGCAATGCACAACAAAAACCGACTAAAAACCTCAATCAACCAATCTAACCCCTCCAATCACGCAACCGAGGCAATGCCAGAAAAAACTCACAGTCTCAGACCGCTTCAGCGACGGCCCCTGCAAGAGCACAGTCCCAGCGCCGCCGCTGAGCTGCTTCTTAATCTTCTCAAGCCTCGCCTTCGGATCGTCACTCCCAACCTGCCCAACCCACAAACACCACACCAACCCTCTCACACTAAGAAGCGAAAGAATACGAAGCAACCAACAGATCTGATGCTTAACGATACTAACAAAGCATTTGTGCCAAGTACTCCGCTAAGCAAACCACAGACTCGTGAATAGACAACCGAAACGTGCGCGACCATAACAACTAAGACGCCTGCACAACAGCTCGCGTCTTGCAATGACTTAAGAAACCAAGACCAAAACAACCCGAACACGAGATGAAGCCTGTGCGCAATCTTTGCCTCTGCGAACCGCACCTTCGCATAATCACTCCAGAAAAGCTTCTTCGACATCAATTAAAGAAGAGAGTGCCAAGAAAAAGTCCGTGGAAACGAACACAAAACCAAGCCATAAACCTTGAAGATCACGACCCGACCGCTCGCGTTCCAACCGAGTCAAACTACTTCACCAACACGGACTCCAAGTGTCAGTCTCCCGTCCTCACTAACGCAATCAACAGAAGCGAAAACCGCAATGCATCCAAGAACAGAATGCGAACACCGTCCCTCTAGAGCACCACGAAAATTAAACCTCTACCACTCACTCACTCCCTCCCCCACTCCCCCCCTCCCTCCCCTCCACAAAACCAAACTGATCATCACTCACGCCACCTCGCCTAAACCAAAAACCTCCACACCAAACCCCGATCATAAACCTCACTCCCCCACACCTCTCACCCCGCCTCACCAATCAACCTCCCAATCGCCTCTCATCACCAAACTCCCCGAACTCCAAACCACCATAACCATCACCACAAGGACCTCTCCACAAACACCACTCCACTCCCGCACTCCCATCCACCAAGCCAATCAACAAACCTCTCCTCTCCACAACACCATCCCCCTCCCTCCACCCCCAAGCCACAACCACAACCAAACGCGAGATCAATTCCAGAGCGCTCGTTAGCGATCCCGCACCTTGACGACGGCAGATCACTTACTCTAAGCTCGATGCTGATCACCTCCACCCAAATCGCAGACGCACTAAAAAGAAACGGGATCCTCTTCACTCCTCCACAACCCTAACCAGCTGAGTGGCAACTAAAACTCAACTCAACTAAAACTCAACTCAACTAAAAACACCCGCTGAATCACAACCTCGAACCTCGACTACCAAACACCACTTACTCTAAGCTCGATGCTAATCACCTCCACCCAAATCGCAGACGCACTAAAAAGAAACGGGATCCTCTTCACTCCTCCACAACCCTAACCAGCTGAGTGGCAACTAAAACTCAACTCAACTAAAACTCAACTCAACTAAAAACACCCGCTGAATCACAACCTCGAACCTCGACTACCAAACACCACTTACTCTAAGCTCGATGCTAATCACCTCCACCCAAATCGCAGACGCACTAAAAAGAAACGGGATCCTCTTCACTCCTCCACAACCCTAACCAGCTGAGTGGCAACTAAAACTCAACTCAACTAAAAACACCCGCTGAATCACAACCTCGAACCTCGACTACCAAACACCTCCCCACACAACGTCCCCACCCGCGTGCCCACACAACGTCCCCACCCGCGTGCCCACCCACGTCCCCACCCGCGTGCCCACCCACGTCCCCACCCGCGTGCCCACCCACGTCCCCACCCGCGTGCCCACCCCGTCCCCACCCGCGTGCCCACCCCGTCCCCACCCGCGTGCCCACCCCGTCCCCACCCGCGTGCCCATCCCGTCCCCACCCACGTCCCCACCCACGTCCCTACCCGCGTGCCCACCCACGTCCCCACCCACGTCCCCACCCACGTCCCTACCCGCATTCCCACCCACGTTCCCCCCCGCGCACAAGCTCTCAGGTGTGATACCCGGGAGATACCCGGCGTGGAAAAACCAAATTCAGAGATTCGATCCCGAGACCTGGAACCTGAGGCCTTTCATTTCAAACCATCTTAACACCGTATTCTATTTCTGAAATCACGGTGAATTTGATTAACAATATACTCTGAATGGATGATTCTGGAATTTGGACACGTGGCGGATCACTATTCGCTGCGACCCCAAATCGTCGGATGAAATTTCGTGGATGACTTTGTCGACTTGATCGATGGAAAATCGGGATCGACTGAGTGAATCTCCACCGTCCAGGATCGACTTCGGCTTCTCGAACAATCTGGAACGTCCACGGGTGTGTGTATATAAACCCTCGGGATCGCGGAGCTCTTCATTTTTGCACTCCATTTTTGCGAGAGCTGTGTCCGCGAGAGCTGTGTTTCGAGAGCTGTGTCCGCGAGAGCTGTGTCTCGAGAGCTTTCTGTTTCTTTGTGTTGTTTTGTTGTGTCTGCTCTTGTTTTTCTTGGTCGTTTTGTTTAGTTTTGCATTCCTGTAGATTTGTGATGTTTAGAGATCTGCTGTGGAGAGTTTTGCTGCGGTTTTTCTCTTTGTAGTGTGGTCTTATTTTGAAGATGTTTTCCTATATGTTTGTGTAGGTTTTGCGTCGTCGTGTCTAGGGTTTGTGTAGCTTTGATTGTTAATTTCTTTTGTGGATGGTGTGATTTCGTTGTGTTTTTATTAGGTGAGATTTAGTTGTCGAGGGTTTTAGGTGATCATCCAGGTGTAGTTATGCTTTCTTTTGTATCGATTTTTCTTGTGTTTATCTGTGTTACTCTTTTCTTGCTTTGGCTGCTGGGGTTTCTGGTACTACAGAGGAGCGGATCGGAGGAGCGCGTCATCGGACTTCAGGTTTGGTTTACTCTTGTTTTGTTATATTTGTTCGTCGTTTCTTTAGTTGTTTGTCTGTTTCGTTGTTCATCTTTTTTTTTATATTGCATTTGTGTTCTGTTTTTAACCTCTTTTCTCACCAACTTTGATG
Source organism: Ceratodon purpureus (assembly GCA_014871385.1). Lineage (NCBI taxonomy): Eukaryota > Viridiplantae > Streptophyta > Bryopsida > Pseudoditrichales > Ditrichaceae > Ceratodon > Ceratodon purpureus. The sequence continues at coordinate 7,245,417 of CM026432.1, read as the reverse complement.
ATACCTTCTCTGCAGATCAACTCTGTTGCTGCGTTGTTCATCAGGTTTTTTAAGGTGAAGTTACTTTTTCAGTTTATCCTCTGTTTAGTGTTGTTTGATTTTCTGTTTTGTTTGTTTTGTCTAGTGTGTAATTTCGCTATGTTGTACAATTAGTTTTGTTTTTTAATGCGATTTCTTTTTGTAGATGGAGAAGTCGGAGGATATTCTTAATGCGAGAAAGGTGTCGGGGACGAAGCGATCTCGTGTGGACAGAGACGACAGTATCGTCGAGCCGGTGCCGAAGATGCTTGTTCTTCCGTCGTTCAATCTTCGCCATCGAAACAACAACAACATCACCGACATCAAGATTGAATCAGAAGTTTCACCAGGTGTTTAATTATTCATTTATTCTCTTTCTTGCTTGTTCTATTATTTGTTTTTAACTTGTTTAATTCTGATCATTGATTTAAAGTTTAAGTGGATTTTGGATAATGAATTTGTTCTCGTTTTTGCAGTTCACCTTGGACCTGTTTTTCCGGTTGAAGTTGTCGACGATGAAACTCTGGAGAGATTGGAGCGTGAGGTTGAGATGGATATCCTAGCTCGGGAGAAAATCGAGGACGACAGCGAGGAAATCAACAGCATCGTCAACCTGTCCTACGACATGTACCTGTCCCAAACTCAATCTCAGGTAACACTAATTTCCCTATTGTAGTTTTCAATTAGTTATTAATTAAGTAAAGAATTTTTAAGGATTAATGAATTTAGTTCAATTTTACTTATAATTATATTAATAAGTTTTATTCAAAATTTTAATCAAAGGTTAAGAACGACGATAAAAATTTAATCGACGCCGGCGCTGTAGAGGAAGTCAATTTCTCTGTTGACATAACGTGTACTGAAGGTACGTTTGAACTTCTAATTCTGACAGAATATTAATTACAGTTAATAATTGAAGTGAATGAATGGTTTGCTAAATGTTTATGAAAGTTTAGCCAATGTTTTTTAATCTTGAAAATGAAGTTTCGCGGCAGCGCATGTTTTAGTATATGGTTTTAATTTTTATCGTTTTTGCAGATGTGGCTTATTTGGACTCGGTGGTTCGTGGAGGTTCGGCAGAGAGCACAGTTACTGGTGAGATTTTTTGTTCTTATTTGATTTGTTTTGTACTTAGTTTTGATTTAGTTTATTTGTTATAGATTTCTTGATAGTTCTTGATCTCATTAGAAGGGGCCATGCGCGGCCGCAGGCCGCTGAAGCCGCGCGGCAGCGCATGGTTTTGTCATTTGTTTTTAATTTGTTCGTTTTTAAAAGATTGTTTTCATTTTGCAGGTATTTCAGGATGTAATGACTCTGGCGCCTCCGAGGATTTGTTGCCCTTGGAGAATTCCGTTCTTGGTAAGTGTTGTTTGTTTTTCATTTTCATCATGTATCTTGTACAGTAGTTTAGTATAGTACAGTAGTTTAGATTAGTACAATAGTTTTGTATGTCTATACTCTATTTGTTGATATGATATTAATGTTTAATTGTATTTTAAAATCTAGATAGAAGAGGCCATGCGCGGCCGCAGGCCGCTGAAGCCGCGCGGCAGCGCATGGTTGTGTCATTTGTTTTTACTTTGTTTATTTAAAATTTTATTTTATTTTTTTGCAGGTAATTCAGGTCTTAATGACATTGGCGTTTGCGTGGATTTGTTGCCCTTGGAGAATTCTGTTCTTGGTAAGTGTAGTTAGTTTTTCATTTTATCAAGTATCTTGTAATGGTTTCAGATTACTATGGTAGTTTTGTACTTCAATATTCTATTTGTTGATGTCGTATAAATGTTATGTAATATTTTTAAATCTAGATAGGAGGGGCCATGCGCGGCCGCAGGCCGCTGAAGCCGCGCGGCAGCGCATGGTTGTGTCATTTGATTTACTTTGTTCATTTCTAACACATTCTATATATTTTGCAGGTAATTCAGCACTTAATGACATTGGCGTCTGCGAGGATTCTTTGCCCGCGGAGACTTCTGTTCTCGGTAAGTGTTGTTCGTTTTCATTTCTTTTATGCATCTGTTAATAGTTTCAGATTAGCGCAGTAGTTTCGTATGTTTATTTTCTGTTTGTTGATAGAATATATTGGTACTGTTTGTTACGTATGCTGTGTATTTTATAGGAGTTGTTCGATATTTTTACTGTTCTTACTTATGTTTTGATGTTTTTAATTTCTTTGCAGAGTTAAATCCTTATGAAGGACCTGGCTCGTTGGGTGTGAATGGAATTGGTTACGTAGACCCAGGTGAGTTGTAGTGTAGAAATGTCGTTGTCGCCTGTGCGGCAGCTTTGTTGTGTCTAACGTTTGTTTGTATTTCCAGATAGCGGTGTCGTGTATTGTTATAGTTGGAGAGAAGCAGAAATTCGAAGAAAGTTGGTATTTGATTACATCAATGATCCTAGGTTAACTAGGTTCTATGGAGGTAATTCGTGGTTTTGTTTGATTTTTGTAATGTGTTTGTGTTTGAGTTCTATGTTTTGGATATTGTTTTCTTATTATTTCTTTTTTGCAGTTGTTCCACAAGCAGGTCCTTCTGCGGGAGAAGCCGAAGTCGAAATTGATGCAGGCGGAGCTGTCGCAGGCGAAGCTGTAGCAGCCAGAGGAGTAGCAGATGAAGTTCTAGCTGATGCAGTAGATCCTGAGGACGAGGAGGACGGGTTTCCTGAAGAGGACCTGGATGAGGCTCCGGTTGCAGAGAAATTTAACCACGAGGACGACGAAGAAGATCCTGATAATTTTTTCATTCCTATGACTGGAAATTTCCCTGAAGATGAAGAAGTTGCTGAGGACGAGGTCCAGAGCGAGAATGTTGAGAATTCCGGACAGGCTAATAACTCTGGTAAGTTTTCTGATTTCTTTTTATAGTTACACTGTTATTGTTTGTGATTGTTTTTTTATTGTTATGTTTTTAGTGTTTTTTAGTAGTTGTTTACTTGTTCATTTTCTTTTGTTTAGTATTTTTTTTTCTAACTGTTTTATGTCACAGGTCATTCTACAAAGTCCAACCGCTTCCGGGATTTGGACGCGGCCGAGGTCAAGAACACGAGTATGGGAGGTGAGCGGAGGTCTCTGCATTCCGAAACTTGGGCTAGGAACGCCTTCGACGAATGGCGGCGGTTCAGGGGATATTCGACCGAGAAAACTATCGGGGAGCTGTCCGAAGCCGAGGACATCAGGGGATTCGTGGAGCAGCTTCATGATTTCGTATTGCAAGTGACGAAGCATGATGGTACCCTGTATCCACCGACGTCGTAAGTTTATCGTAACTTCAGTTTAATCTGTTTTAGTTTTTCTGTATCTGCTTTGTTTGTGTATGTTTGTTTGTTTCTGTTTTTATTTACTTGGTTTTTAGGATTGCTCAAATAAATAATCACAGAGTTGTTTGTTTATTTTTCAGAAAGAGAAGTCGAAGCTCGGATGTCCATCTTGAATGCTTGTGTAGTTTCTATTAGTTCAGATGTAGAGTAGTTTCGAGGTTTAGTTTTGATTAGTTCAGATGTAGAGTAGTTTCGAGGTTTAGTCTTAACTCAGGTTGCGAGGTTTAGTTTTGATTGGACTTAAGATTCAGATGTGAGGTTATTATGTTAGTGGAAGTATTTTAGGTAGATTGGAGTAGTCTGTTATAGTTTGTAGTTTAGGTAGTTTTGAGATTGTAATTTATTATGTAGTTTAAACTCCTCTCTAAAGGCTTGAACTGAATTATTTCCTAACTCAGAGGTGGTTTTTTTTGCAGGCTGCAGAATATGATCCGGGCCATAGGCCGGATCATACGTCTGCAGCAGGAGCTCCGACTCCAGCGAACTTCATGCACCGAACCGCCATTCAACATAATGTTGGATCCGCGGTATCGGCGTGTGAAGTTTGCTGGAACGGAGAGCGTGAAGAGGTCCTTCAGGCGAGGTCTCGGTTTGACGACATCAACATCCGATGTTCTCACAAGAGATGAGGAGGTTCTCGTTTTAAATTCCGAAGCTGCTTCTGTTCATCACCCTATCGGTCTAACATACAGGCTAGTGTACTTCTTCTGTAGGAACCTCTTCATTCGGGGTCAAGACGAGCTGCGTGCAACTCACGCTGGCCAGTTCCAACTGTTATCTGACGGTGGCGTTGAGTTCTTAAGGTTTGTATACTGTGTTTGATTTTCTTTGATGTTTTCTATCTTATATTCTTTATTTCAGCATTTATTAATTTCCAAGTTTGTGTTGATAATTTTGAGTGTAATTTCTAAGTTAAATTTCTGTTTGTGCAGATACAACCCTAGTCTATCGAAGAACTACAAAATGGATATCGAGCATTGCTCCAAACACAGCATTAGACATAGCATAGATTGCTCTGATCCTGATGTAGTAGATAGTTTTAAGAGATTGTCTGCCAGGTGGCCCAAGTTCAAGAAAAAAGAGTTAGAGGATAGGTTCGAGGGAAATCCGCATCCTGTCTTCTTGATGGCCAAGTCGAATTTCAATCCCGAGGATGAAGTTTGGTTCCAGAAAAGACCGGTTGGGAAAAACACCCTGGGGAAGGCTGTTCGGAACTTGATAGAGGGAACTCCTGGTGAGTTTATCATATCCTGTCTTGAGTTTTTTCTTTTAGTGTTTAATCTTTGTTGTAGCCATTATGTACTCGTTTATTACTGTCGAATATTACTCACAATTTATTTTGATTTTGCAGGTATAGTAATTGGGGATCGAAAGTTCACCAACAAGACTCCACGCAGGATGGGGATATCGCGTATGGCAGAAGCCCAGATTCCGACAGACAAGGGGATGCTCGTTACTGGACACCGAGACGTGAAGTCTTACAATCAATATAACACCAATCCTGTGAAGTTGCAGATGGACACATGTCAGCGGATTATTTCCGGGGATGGAACGAAGTATTCTGAAGTTCTTTCTCAGGAGAGAAAAAAGGTAATAATACTTTTGTTAATTTGTAGTACTGTTTTTTGAATTCAATTGTTATGTAATTTGTCACTTGATTCTAATTCTGCTTATGTTGGTTTAGCATGTTCGGGGAGCCATCGACGTGAAGGTGAAGCGGGACTTTGATGTAAAGCCTGAGTTGCAGGTTAAAGCTGAAGTGAAACTTGATATTCCGGAAGGATTCAAACCTGGCAGCAAGCACTCTCCCCAGTCTCAGGTAGTGCAGTTTAGATTAGTTGATTTCGTAATTGTAATTTACTATGTTTTCATTTATTGTGATAATCTCATTGTTATTGTTAAGCTAATTGTTATTGTAAATCCTATTTTTATTGTTTTACAGGTTGACTATTCTAAGCCTATCGGACAGGCTCCTCGGTTCTCTAAAGAGGTATGTGTTTATAAATTCTAGAATTTTTAAAAACATATATCTTTCTTTGTTGTTTTTACATTCTGTACTTCGTTTGTTGATAAAGTTTTTGTTTTTGTAAAACAGGGAAATCCTAGCGGCGGTTTTGTTTTCGGTTCAGCTTCGGGCTGCAACTTTTTTAATTTCACCAGCTCTGTTGACTCAAAAGTCATTACTCATCTCATTTCTAAATTTTCTAAGGTAATTGATCACTCACCTTGAATGATTTGTGATACAATGATTTGAATTTTATGTTCAGTTTTGATCTTACTTATATTTTCTTATTGTAAGTTTCTAATTTTGTTGCCCTTGTTTTCCAGGGCGAGATCGTCTCTTCTCCTCTGAGTTCACAGTAGTCTTCAGTTCCAGTTCTCAATAGGTTTAACTTTGTAGTTGTAGACTTTTTAGAATTGTATATAGATGTATAGTTTTTCAGTACAGCTACAGGTTTTAGCCGCCTTCAGTGCAGTTTTTGGGGATGTCTCGGTTTTACTTGAGTTCTGGCGCTGTTGACTCAAAAGTCATTACTCATCTCAGTAGTCTTCAGTTTCAGATCTAAGTAACTTTTTAGAATTGTATATAGATACATAGTTTTTCAGTATAGCTATAGTTTTTTGCCCCTTTGAGTATAGTTTTTTTGGGATGTCTCGGTTTTACTAGAGTTCTTTAGATGTATTGATATCATAAAAAAGGAGAGACTCGTAAATGAGATTTTTGTAATTGACTCAGTTTACCAGAAATCTACACATATTTTTACTCTCCATATACTTCTTGAAGTGCATGTAAATAATTTTGCATGTTAATATACGATGGCATATCTTTACTTTGATAGACTATATTATATCTGAATGATATAAATAACTTTTTTTCCACAAAATTTTCAAAAAAAATTTCAGAAAAAAAAACCCCTGCCCGGGCTTTTGGGCGTGGCGGGTTTTTGGGCGGGGCGGGAATTCCGCCCAAAAACCCGGGAGGCTCTGCCAAGCGCAGATTACGCCAGGGGAGGGTCGTTGGATTATAAGGCAAAAAAATCCCAAAGGGGGTTACGCAGGGTTTGGGGGTTGCTTAATTGCATGGGTGGGACGGTTGGGCAGTTGCTTGTTGATGTGAGCGCTCTTGGTTTTGTGTTGAAGTTGAACCGGTTTATGATTTTGAGAAGAACTGATTTTGGTTGAAGCTTTTGTGGAGGAGGGCGGCGGTTTGTGATGTCGGTTATGTGAATTTTGGGTTCAGGTGACATATTTGAGGAGAGTGTGTGGACTGGAGTGAGAAGAGTGACGATGTCGGAGCGCAGTAGGGATGTGGTGGAAGAGGCGAAACCTGTGAGTATGTGTGGAGGGACTCCGGCTGCGGGCATGGTGCATTCGCCGGATTGCTCCCAGGCGCAACTGCAATTGAGAAAGCAGGGAGTGAAGAGGCGGGGGAGTTCCAGCGATGTCACCGGAATGAGCCCCGTGAAGGTGGAAGATCCTGGTTCTGAGTCGCTGCAGAGGGTGAGCACCACGCAACGGAGCATTCTCATGAGGCCATGCATGGCGATTCAGGAGCTTCGTCATGTGTCCCCCACGACGCCCGATGTGAGCTGCACGCAAGGCGGCCAGCAGCGGGAGAAGGGCGACGTCTTGGGGACGGATCCCTCGCATGGGGCGGACGGCAGCCTATGTCGCCAGGCGTTGCAGGCGGAGCTGCAGCGGAAGACAGAGGAGCTTCTTGTAACCCAGGAGCAGCGAGACGCCGCGATTGCGGAGATGCGGGTGCACCTGGTGCACCACTCGAAGCAGGTGGGGTCCATCGAGACGGAACTCCAGGCGGAGCTATGGCGGACGACTGAAGAGATCAAGGTGGCTCTGAAGCAGCGGGACGATGCGATTGCAGGGAAGCAGTTGCAACTGGAACGGCAGTGCGATCAGGTGTATGAGATTGAGATGCGGCTGCAGATGGAGCTCCAGAAGGCCAGGCGAGATCTCCTGCATGTCCAGAAGCAACGTGACGATGCTCTAAAGGAACTGGACTCGCAGTCGGAGCACCAGCAGGAGCAAGTCCAGCAGATTGAGACGGAGCTTCAAGGAGAGCTGCAGCGGACTCTGAACGAGATCGAGGTTCTTCGGAAGCAGCGTGACGATGCAATTGCGGAGAAGCATGTGCAACTGGAACGGCAATGTGATCAGGTCTACGAGATTGAGATGGGCCTGCAGATGGAGCTGCGGAGGGTGTTAAGCGAGCTTGAGAGTGCACGCAAGGAGCATCAGGCGACTGTTTTGCAAGTCCACTTACAGCAGGAACACCAGCATGAGCAGGTTCACCAGATCGAGAAAGAGTTTCAAGGGTTGATCCAGATGAAGTCTGAAGAGCTCAAGGTTGTCAAGAAAGAACGTGACAGAGCCATCTCGGATACCCATTCTCAGCTGGAATTACAGTGTGATCAGGTCACAGAGGTCGAGATGCGGTTGCAAAGGAACCTGAAGCACTTGCTAGGTGAGCTCCAGAGCGTGCAAGAGCTTCCAGAACTACTGGATCATCACATCGACCAAGCACGGGAGATTCAGGAAGCGCTCTTGCTGTCCAGAGAGAAGCTCAACTGCCTCAAAAAACAGCGCAGAATGGTCGGTGAAGAAGTGAAACCCACTCCCCAAATCAAGGCAAAGCATTAGATAGAAGCAAATGAAGGCCAAATCGCTGGAAACACAAAAAGAAGCTCTGAAAGTCATCTAAATGAAACTCCTACTGCATCAGAGAAGCATATATCCATGGCAAAGACAAATTTGGGTAAGCATGCACAGTCGAACTGCCTTCGTTTATCACAATGTTAGGGTTTCAGGTTTTGATGGTATTCGTGCAATCATGAAGACTCTCACAGGATGTGCAATCTATGTGCAATTTATGTGCAATGTATGTTCACAGTTACTATCTTCTCATCTTTGTAAATACATAGTTACACAATGTAGAGTAGCGATTGAACTATCTACGTTAAAAGAGCGAAATCACTTTTAACAACTGCTAAGACTCAGATTCAAACAGATTGCCACCTCCTGAAAACTCAACTCTGAAACTGAATATTTTGAATTCCAACTGTTTACTCCGGTGCAGTCTTTAGTTTCATTACTACTCCATTTGTTTAGAAGCAGCGTTTAGCTCCAAAAATGACAACGTTAGACTTGTTTTGGCTACATGTACAAGTTGCAGGTGAATGCTCTGCTTCGGAGGTTTTTCATGTTCATGTTTGTACCTGTTTGTTGATACGATTACTTCGTCATTCCCCTTGGTTGAGTGAAATGAATCTACAGTGTAGCATTTTTTGAAGTTCCTCTCTTGTTTCCAATTAAGTTGGGAGAAATGGATTTAGTGTTGGTTTCGGTGCTTGCTGTTATCACTTCCTGCTTGTGCAAGTGCCTTGAAGGGCAACCTTTGAGTAATGCAGACACTCTGCTCTTGAGAGGTAGAGGTATATCTTCTATCGCCATGCTGATGTCCTGCCTGCACACACACCAAATTGCAATATGTCATGGTTATGGAACTGTAACTGAATTCTATAACATTCTCTTATATCCATCCTTTCAGACGTGTTCAATTCTGGGATTGTTGGAAGCAAGCTGGGTAAGCTTATGAACTTGCAAGATGATGTCCAAAAAAACAATGTGGTAAACCTTTTACAGTGAAATTTTTCCAATAACAAGAGAATTTTGTTTGACAATCTCTAAGGTAATCATATTAGTTACTTGTATAAAAAAAATCTCAAAGGTAGTAAAGGGATGTAGCAAAAAATTTGAAGCAAATTGAGAAAAAACGACTTTAAGGACAAAATAACTTCTAAAAAATCTAGTTAAAAAATTATATACTCACAAAGCTCTTGTAATTTCTTATATCCCCAAAATTTAACTTCACTTCCATTTCTCTATTGCACCACACTTTAATAGCTTGTTCTTTCATCCCAAAACCGTTTTTTTAATCTTTCCATAAAATAGTTTTTTATGATGTAGCTCTAGATTGAGATGAAGTGTTTAAGTAAAATTCAATTGGATGATTACATCTAGGTGCTAGTAATTATTATATAATCACCTAAGAATTAGTACAAGCTAACTGAGAAACAATTTGTAATTTTCATATCTATCCAAGGTAAAAAGGGCTTATAATAACTCTTTGTTAACTCCACCTTCCAAAGTCAGATTCAAGTAAAAAAGAAAAATCCATCTTTAGAGTTGTACATAATTGTGAAAAGTTTTATATTTCTATTATATTTGCATGTAATTTTGGCTTCTTTAGAATTTGAATAGCAACTTGAACTTATCCATACTCACTATGTAATTTTTTAGATCTTCGCTCTCTAGTGACGAGGCATTTAATATATAAGTTTCTCTATCCCTTGATTTAAGTTGTTGCAAAACTTGATACATTTTTACAAAATATTCTCAAAGTGTATAATCCTTAACTAAGTATCTAGATCTACCACATCTATCACAATCATCAGTCTCATGTTGTGAATTAGATTAATTACTCCTAATATTTTCAAATGACTTATCTTTAGATTTTGAGACTTTGATTGTGGAAGCTCATTATGCTTTGATCGTTGATTCTTTGTGCCATGTGGTTGTCATGCCGCCATCTCTACAATATGTGATTCTTTTATGGTATTGAACTCTGCATTCTTCAATAAGAGCAGTCGTTGCTTCTCCGCAAGCAAGAGATGAGGCATTAACGTGAAATAAGTTTTGGACTTCATGTTAAGGTACTCTTGGGCTAAAATAGTAAAAGTAAGAAAAAAAATAGATAAACTCTTCTCTATGAATTCCTACTTTGTGATCTTATCTCAACAAAGTCATAGTCGGGCTACAATAATAATGATGTTCTGTATTGAAAGCCAAAAATTGGCAAATAAAGAGGAGCTTCAGCTTCAAAGATGCTCTGAGGTTTTTTAGCATTGTTGATTCGAAAGTAACCTCCGATTCTTTAGTAGAAAGGTATGACTTCACATTGATGCTTCACTTAAGGCAGTTACTTCCAAAGCTTTAAACAAGAAAGGGTGCAACCGTGCATTTGTTGTCCTTAGCCCTTTTCGTTTCAAGCACACCCAAGCTAAGAGGTGAAGTATAAGAATGCAAGGGGGGAAGAACAAGAATGCAAAACTAAACACCAACTTTAGGAGAAAGAATATTCATAGCAACACAACCCTAATGTCGTGTGCTTCTATAAAAAGCAAAAGCAAGAAGTAGTAATACAAGAATGTTATAATAAAAACAAGATGGAATGGAGATACATAATGAGCCTTATGTTGATAACATGTTGTAATAGAATTACAAAATCTATGGAAACTAAAACATGTAAATAAAAAATAAAAATAAAAATAAATCACAATTATGTACAACTTTGAAGATAGGGTTGTCTTTATACTTTATTCTCACTTTGAAAGGGGAGTTAACAAAGAGTTATTCTTATCCTTTTTTTACCTTTGATAGATATAGAAACTACGTATTGTTTCTAAATTATCGTCAAACCTCAATAAGTATTATAGATTGGGAGCATACTTTCAGGTAACACTTAGACAATAGTAACACATAACACTTATAGAGGGTGATGCCAATGATTTGTGACACTTGGAAGGATTTAAAAGGTGAATACATAACATTTATAGAAAAAATGGATGAAATTACAAAATCATTAGGGGAAGATTGGGGTCTCCAACGGGCCTTTGGTCGGAATCTGTGCCTGAAAATTTGGCCATGCCCGTGCACTTTATCTGCTGGCACCAATGGTGCCAGCAGGTCGCCAAAAGGTCGCCAAATCGGCGTTCGGGGGGTCCAGCCAGTAGTCGCGCAGGAAGGCTTCTCTCCCCCCGCGCGTGTAGTACCGTAGGGGGGAAAGTTAGCATGTGAGCGGAGAGCGGAGAGCGGAGAGCAGAGAGCAGAGAATGGAGAGCAGAGATTTGACATTTAACCAAATTTAGCCACCTTGCCATTACCTTGTTTACCAAAACGTTTTTTTATTTAGTCATTGACTGTATTACAAGATTTGTCTTGATGCCTTATTCATGAATTCTTTGAATAAGAATACTGTACACATAGTTAACTATTAAAACGGCTTAGAAGGAATTTGTGAACAAATCTTCAAAAAAATGGAAGGAGTTCTCCTTTTAAAAAATGGATAATCCTATAATCTATTAAGTTTATGAAATATTCTCCTTACTTTTGCTACATTAGATTGTTATAATTAATCATTATATAGATATTAATTTACAATGTAACTAGATGTAGTGGTAAGCAAGGTAATCATCATCCATCTTAGATTATTTGATGTAAATTTTTCTTAAACCAAGTTACCAACGCAATGATAGTGGTTTTCTACATCATATTGAAAACGTTTTGACAAAGTAAGGTCCAAATCCTGATCACAGAAGACGTAAAGTATTTATAGTCTTCAACACTCTTTGTCACTTAAACCTATATGACCACACTTCAAGAATCAAGATTGCCGCCCATCTAGAGTAAACATAATTTACCTACTGAAGTGCCAAGAAATGTCCATCTAGACTAATCATCTATCTACTAAACTGTCAAGAGTTAACAAAGAAGTCACTTTCACACTTTCAACTTTCAAGTAATGTCCAGCAACAGCCTTGAGCCCTGACTAGTTCAGATAGAACAATCGTTCAGTGAACAATAAAGCACTGAACATGAACTGTATTGTCAAACATCCTCTCGTCGTGTTCTCCCACTACTTTAGATATAGTGTACTGCACTCTCAATTGTGTCTCTTTTTCTCTCTTCGACCCAATGATCTGCTTGCGCACGTACAGTATGTGCGAAGCAGGGCAGTGCGAGGGGAGCAGCCACGATCAAGGTCTCTGCCGGGCCTGTTCTTCAGATTGCAGAAGAGCCGCTTCATCTTTGGCGCTACTAATTCAGGGGAATTCAGTCGGCATCGTCTGGACTCCATCCTCGAGGTAAGCGAAGGTAACTTTGCAGTACGTTAGGCTATGTTCATTGTAAGGCACCTCCTGCCGGCCTGGAACGTTACGTCCACTCCTTCGCAAGAGCTTGTCTTGGTTCTGTTGCTAGTTCTGGCCGTTAATGCTGCAACTTGCTAGCGATGCGCTACTGTTGCAGATTAGGGACGGTTGTGGCTCAGTGGTGGATAGCAGGCGGTTTCTGTAACTTGGTCCGTACGTAGGTTTGTTGAGGGAAGCAAGCCATCCATCTCGGGAAAGGTACTCGGCCTAGGTAGCACTGATGGGTTTTTCATTTTCACGTGCGCAGGAGTTGAACGTTCCAGGTGCTGAGAATTATTCTCCCACCTTTCATCTTCTGGTGAAGATTTTCTAGCAAGTATCGGAGGATGTTTCTTGTGTACAGGATCAACTCAGAGTTTCTGAAGAGAAGGCTAGTTGGTGTTGGTGAAAGAGAGGGTTTGAACAGCGGGCACCACCATGAGGCGTACTGGTTAGTCGAGAGAATGGAGTCGAGGACAAAGATTTTAAGAGGAATCAGTGCAGTGCAAGCTGAATCTCTTATTGGCTCACTTCATTCTCTCTCAGCTAACCATATACGCCTCACATATATGGCATTTGATGGCCGTATATTGGAACGTCGGATTTGGAAGGTTGCCGATGGGTCATGTTGTGAGCAGGTGCTGACTCGTTTTCTGCTCAGCTAGGCGACATGCAGATGGTGAGACGATGTCGCTTTAACGCACTCCTGTACCAGTAAGCTGTTTCTCTAAGTACAGAGGGCTGGTATGTTCTTAACTTCTCTAATCATCGCCTTACAAGCGCATGAAGTGGGTTTTGCAAGTTATTTATTTATTGAAAACCTGCTCAAATATAGACTTTGGTACCACTGAATGAATTAACTCACAAGCTTACTTACGGTTCCCTCAACACTAAGCAGTTTGTATTTGTCGGGTATTCAATTAAGAGAAACAGCCGCTTCAGGAGATTGATGATCTTTATAAAGAAAGGTGAGTGAGTGGCGCAAGAAGCTAACTTGACTTCACAAGACTAACTTGACGACGCTCTGCTTTTGATGCTCTGCGCTGCTTATGATGCGAACTTGAAGAGAGCTCCTCATTCTAGCGGAGGACCAAGTTAAACCGTCAACGTTTCGATCACCAGGTTTTACCGAATTCGAACTAGTTCGAACTAGCGTACTGAAATTATTGTACTCCAGACATGTAAAAGATCGGCTCTACGACGACTGTTGGGGTACTTGCAGACTTGTTTTTTACAAACACGTGAAGAGTATTTTTAAGAGAGCCAGATCTCCGTGAATATCATATAAGAAATTCAGAGTGTCTTGTTACAGTTTGTGTTTGAAAGTCGATGTTCAGCACTGTAGAGCATGCAAGTTTTCAGACTCTTCGTGCTGATAATCTGGTGAGAAGATCGGACTTCACATGCCACCATACGGAGCCACTCCCGGGGTGCTGGAAGGAATTTCAAGATCTCTGCCTCGTAAAGAAGCCCCCGTTGTTGTCACAGGAACATCCGCATCTTGACGGCCAGCTGTCCATGACCTAATCTCCAAGGGTTCGAACCTAAACTACAGCTAACTTAGACAGTATTGAAGTAAGTTTCTCATCAAAACAGTCAACATTTCCAGCTTTTTGGGCTTCTGCAGCATCCGTTGAAATGAAAGGTGTTTGAATTTTATTTTTTTGCTGCAACCTGCGTAAGTTAAACTTGCTTGGACGGAGTCGTTCGTGTATGTGAGGTTTTATAATTATCTGGATGGACGTGAACAGTGCATTTCAACGAGCGAGTCGCACTACTGTATAAGATTTGGAGAATGACTGTCTCAGAAGATCTGGTGAGAGACTCTGGGACATGTGCAGTAATATCAAGATCGGGTGCACCTGCATATTGCTGTGGTGGACTATTTATAGACACTTGAGTTATGGGCCGCCTCAACGGCTTGAGATGGGTCTCCATGTGAGGAGGTTTACAAATTTAGCATAATAGTCTTAAGAATGACTGGGTGACGAGAGAATTCCTTTCAAAGCATTTAATCTGGTCCGTGGGTCACACCGGTATAATAGCAATGCAATTAGAAGTTTTTCATACTATTACTTCGAAGTTGGGTTCTATACTATGTGAACTCCTTTGAAATCCTAGTCATCATAACCAGAGATTTGCTCGTCCTTAATTTGTTATGATGTGTTATTTCTTCAGTGTACATCCGATCTTTGAGCTGTTTGCTGTCAAGTCAAACTTGTATAGCCGTCAGAACTCCTTTACAAAGTTCTCTGAGTGTCTACTTTATGCCGCAATCACGTTTTCAGGAACCATCATCCTGGCTTGTCAGCTAACTTATCACATGTGCCATTCAAAAGCATTCAATTGAGCCAACAATTGCACCAACTTAGACTTTATGTAGCAAGAGCTCGTTCAGTTAAGAAATTTGCCCCTTGGAAAAACCCTGTGATCTCAATAAGCATCTGTGTCATCTCTACTCATGGAGTCCACGAACATTTAAATACATGAATTCTCCGGTCTCCAACGTACTTCATGTCCCAGATTCTCAGTACAGCTCATAATCCAGACATAAAGTATACTTGCACAACGTAATCCAGAAATAAACTGATTGAGGTAAGCGGTAACGTTCATGACTTCACTGGACCCAGAGGCGAGCTGGTTCGTATCTAATAAATATGGGATTAAAATGATAGGAACAAAACAGTGCAGATGAATTCCGTAACAACTTGCTCGGCTGGCAATACCAATTCCAGGCACACGCAGAGTTCTAATCAGGATTTAAGAAACTTTGGAAATATCTCAAAACAATATTGTGAAGACATTGCAAGTTCTCAATCCACAAATTAGTCAAAATCAAGCCAACACGCGTGATCAAACTTCATGTCGAAAGTCTCACTCCTAAGTACCGTCTGGCAATGGAACGTTTCTGTACGTTTTGAAGTGTTCCGAGACGTGTCTCATTGCAACACTTCGGACGGTTACGATTTGAGTTATTTTGTAAATGATGTATGTATTTCGTAAAAGTAACTTTTGTATGACTGAGCAAGAGGCCGTGCATTCGAACTTTGCTTGAGAACGCTTGAAGGTCCACTTAACACTGCCAACTTGCCAAGTTAAAGTGGAGACTTTCAGGACAACTTTGCAGTGACCATCCCTACGAAGTTCTACTTGAAGTAGGAGTTGATGCCGAAAGATGGAAACCGATCGTCTCTAAACAAAAACGTTTCCAACGAAACAGCGAATTTCTAAGAACCGACTTCTTAACAACCAAGCTCTCTCTGACCAATTTGAATTCGGTCCTAGTCCGTTACATAGAATTTGATCCAAATGAATCAGCAGAGTCTCTTTTACAGAAAAAAAACAATGTTGTAAGCTGATGTTGTACGCGTACTTCTACAAGTCCGTTCAATATTATGACTTGATCTCCCATGATTCTAGGAATACTAATGTCAGAATGGCTCCTACTCCATCGGCCATGTTGGGGTACACCAAGATCCTTGGGATATTGCAATTAGGTTTCTCACCCGTTTTCTCCACTTATACCCTCTTTACTGCACATCTCATACACCATACTACTCAAAAAAGTTACACTATTCGGAAATTACCTGCAATGATCCCCAAGTGAGTTACACATACTTCACAAACAGAAACTACACTGACATGTTATTGACAGTCATAATCCACATCGATAACCAAAGCAGGGTGTTTGGACTGAAGAGTGTAGAAACACTAGTGAGAAAGAATTCTTCTGACACTCTGCAGAATAGTGCATCTACGGCAAGCCAGCCCAGAGCTTACAGCCGATAAGGTTGATGAAGCACTTGCAAGGTACTGAACAGTACTAACGCCTGTCTGCCTCCTCAATGTGCTGTTCGTTCTGCAGTTTCACTGTGGTGGAATATCATCCTCTGTTTCACGTGAACACAAAACAGATGAGTTGAAGGAATACTTACAACCTTACAGCTGGCTGCTCTGTTTCAAAACAGAATTGCAGTGAAATCCATACTCCATAGTCAATGAATATTTAGATGATATTTGTCAGTTGGAATGATATAAGAATTGGCAAATAAATACAATATAGTTCTTTATTATCCATATTCTTGTTAGAAGAGTACGATAATAGAGAAGAAAACACAAGTTTTTTCTAAAAAAATAAAATTAGAGTCTATGGTTGTAGTTCTAAAAATGTTATTTTAAAAGATTTTTTTAAAAATAATTTGAAGATATTTAAATCTTCTAATTTCATATTCAAAATTTAATTAAACTACTCTATTTTTAGAATATGCTCTCTAATTTTTGCTCTCCGCTCTCTGCCCATTGCTAGCAAATAAGTCTTGTCCTATTGTCCTACACTACGTCAAGGATGAAACCCCAAAAGCAAGACTTTTATCATCTTCAAGTCTAACAAAACTGACATTATTGGAACTGACCTAAAATATCAGAAATCCCATTTTGGATTTAAGGTAGAAGATGATACTATTTCATAGCCAATACTCCAAAGAATTATTTTTCTCTGAGACGCCACGACCAGTTCACACGTCACTCGCCAAGTGTACACACCAACCGGGCCAAGTGTACACATTCCACGTCAAACAAACCAAGACCTAACACCGCCACTGCACCCCAAAACCATCACTATGTACCAGTATCCTACATCCCAAATCCCCAAATCTACAACTCCCCTAGACAATGCCGGCTTTGGGAATATGTATCCCTCCCAATCGACGTTTCTGTGCATGCCCAAAACTCGACGTCTTCCTTTCGCAGGAGATGATTTCGAGAGCTCCAACAAGGTCTCGTTTTTTGGAATGCTCAAGCTAGTAACTTAGACAGGTCATTCGTGCATTGGAGCTCTGGTGGTGGTGTTCAGGAGATGGTGTTTTGTGTCTGAGAGCGGATATCTCATTGACAATTACCTCAGCAACAGGTTTACAAGAGAGGATTGATTGAAACATTTGCTGCCACCATGTCGGACTCCAAATCGGTAGGTTGTTCTCTCTGTGTCTTCTTCATGGGCGAGCGATGGTGTTAATATGAGTGTTGTCTGTCTTGGCTGAATCTGCATGTTTTTCAGAAAATGGTTCACTTTGTTCTCTTTCAAGTTTGACAGAGAGTGATGTAGTTTTTGTGTTTAGGGATGGGAGAGAATTTAGTGTGGTTTGTGAATGGGTAAGCGTTGTTGGTTGATCGTGGGTGGGATGCGTTCGTAGGTACAGTGCTGCGGGCTTTCCGTGGGGTTGTGGTGCCATGTTTTTCGAATTTGTGGCAGTGTTTTTGCGTTTGAGACATGTGTGATTTTTTTGCTGAAGATGTAAAGGGTCGATCGGGTGTTTGATTCTTCCGAGAACGGGGTTTTGGTTCTGGAACCTGGTTTTTGCATAATTTTGGTCGCTGCATTCTGGGAGATGTGCATGAAAAAAAAAATAAAAAAAAAATCCATTTGCCTATCCTCGTGGATTTTTTCGTTCAGTGGTCGAGACATAATTTTGAGCAATGTCGTTTATTGATAGAGAATTTTTTTAGGGTTGGGAGCAGAGTTTTCAGTTGGTACTTGACTCTCTGCTCTTGCGGGAGATGATTAATTCGCTGAGAATTGCTGATCCTCGTTTTGGATTTAGACAGTCCATTCTTTTACTGTGCTGTAGGTCGGGATTTGGATTCGATATATTGCAGCCATTTTGTATTCCGATCCAGTTTTTGTACGTATTGGCAACTCTAGGTGGAATTTTCCAGTTGCTTAGTCGACCAAGTTGAGGAAGTGGGCTTGTGTTTTGTTGGTTGAACAAGTGTGTTTCTGTTTTGCAAATTGTCAGAATTCTTATGGCTGTGCGGTTGGGTTATGTGAGGATGCAGGTGAATGTCATAGTCAAAGGGACTGTACAGGGCGTATTCTTCCGGAAGTGGACTGTTGAAGCCGCTCAAAAGCTTAATCTGCAAGGATGGGTGCGGAACTTGGAGGATGGATCTGTAGAGGCTGTCTTTTCAGGGCCAACTAGTGCAGTGGATAACATGATTGAGCAATGTCATTCAGGCCCTTCAGCTGCCAAAGTTTCGTCCGTGGACGTCTCCAACTGGAATAATGAAATTCCTCAAGGATTTGAGAAAAGATAAAATGTGAGTCTTGAATTACTTCGGAATAATTTGTTACTGGATGATCAATTAAGCATTTGGTCATGTGCATATGCATCTTTATAGTCTCGGTTTGGTTGCTTGTGCTGTTTATGCTTCAAGTTTGCGTATAGATACTAGTGGGGCTTTGATGAACCTTTTGTGTTCAAATCAGTTTCAGTTTCATTATGATTTGCTTGAGATGAACCCTTAATTTGGCCACTATTCAACCATAGCGCACATGCCGCTCTTGGTCTGCACTATCAAAACGTGACAGCTATTAACTTTCATACAACAACATTGGTAGTACACTTTGTAATACAGTATTTGAGCGTACTTCTCTTACAACAACGGCATGCTTTCTGCTTTGTAAATTTTCTAGTTTGCAGCCAGTTTGAAGGATCAAATCGAAGATTCCCAAACCCATCAGAAAGATATTAAAACCATGTTTTTATGTTTCTCTAGCAGATTGAAGACTTTTGACTTGTTGTGGAAGTGCTGCACGGTCTGTAAGATCAGTGTGAAATTGTTGATGAGATTTGATAAAATCACTGAAGTTTGCAATCCTTAGATACATTTTTAGACCACTGGAAAAGTGTGTTGATGACCGGGCAAATGATACACTGCAGCCCTAAGTCAAGCCCTCAATCACTATCTGGAAAGTATGCTGCTTTTATCTGCCGGTTTATCCAAAAGTTCAGAAGACGTTAGATATTCTTTCAGCTAAGGATACGATCGACTTTCAAATGCCGATTGAAGCCGTAGATTACAGAGATGCCTAGCATTGCCGATACGAAACATGGTGGACACTGGGAAGCTTTGTAAGTTTACCGTTGTGCTAGACCATGTGATGAGGCCTGTCATTCAACCATCATCCTTAGTCGATGCAAGCTTATTTGCACAGATTTCTCAACTTTGCAGTACAATTCAAATGCCAGCTTTAGCATCACAGATACTCCAGCAACAGGAAAAGAAAGTATCTGCTAACACAAACTGCATAAAACTTCACTCCTCGCACGTCACGCTTGTGTGAATACCTGCTGTCTTGTGCAAATGGTAATTGAAACGGTGATACCTTCCAACCGACTCAGCAATTGTAATCAGAGCATGAACATGAAAATCTGTAGTTTCCTTACCGTTGCCGGAATTGCACAGGTGACAGGGCACTGGTATGGAAGGCGGTCAGTTCACATCACAAAGAACATTGTCACGGTTTTGCTTTTTCTTCTTGTTTTTTTTCCCTTATTTTTTAGTTTTAGTTTTGGTTTTAGTTTTGTTTTTGGGAACTTTGTCATGGTTGACCCACACAAGTACCTTGAAAAGCCCCAATAGGTGGGGGCTAAAATGAGGATACCTGACCACATCCAACGTATCTGCCCACTTGCAGTGCTGTAGACCCCCTGACATTGGTTGCTAGGCCACGTGGTCCCCAGCATAATATATCCTCTCCAAAGAATCTCGTGTCTCGGGAATTAAAAATCTCCCCCACCTGGCACCAGTCAAATTTTCGTTTAGCTCACACCAACCACACTATTTTACCCAGTGCACTAATTCAATACAAATATCTCAAGAGTCAATACTGTAACCATCAGCGTAATTGTTTTGGTTCGATGGGGTTACTGAAAATGCTGCATACATCCCATCTCAAGTATGCACCCAATTCACTAAAGTTTGATGAAACAAAAGATCAAGATGATAAAAGAAATGAATATTATATTTATAATCAAACTTTTCAAGTGATAACTCTTCATCTATCCAAACCCTCCACAACTCCATTCTCAGTTCCTAAATTAATCAAGCCCATGTCACGAAATATAGTACTAACAATCCACAAAAGAATAACAAAAAACAGAGCTGCAAACACATCTTGAAATCCAAAATTTAAAAAAATCAAAAAATCAAAAATCAAATAAATAAATAAAATCACTACCAAAAAAACAATCAAACTTCATTGTTCCTTTCATCAAACAAAAGCCACATAAAATCGCAAAACAGAAACACAACAAGCTGATCCATTTACAAAATGTGAAACCCATTTCAATCTCTTCCCAAAATAAAAAAATTGCTTTTGGTTCTTACGATCATTCTTTTGACCAGTTTCATGCTTGGCACTTGTATTTCTATTTGCAACGGGTAATAAATCTCTCGTTTGTTTCAAAAAAATAAAATAAAAATATATAAATAAAAATAAAAATCCTTTTGGTTAGAAAAACAGGGACAAGCATGAAAATGGTGAAGAAGTACCGCCTGGTTTCACCACTGGCAGAGAAGAAGAAGGAAGAACCAGATGAGGAACATTCCATCGTCGAACATATCCTCCTTCCCAACCTCCCCAACTCCTCCACAACACCAAAATCTCCTCTTCGCTTCTCCAAAACATTCTCACATCTGGGTTGCAACTAACAAGACACAGCACATCACTCACAGAGCATAGTTGCAGCTGATTTGTGGCGATGGCGGCGCTCAGGCAAGCGAGCAATGTGGCAGTGGGGTGCATGGCACCCGCAGCCGCAGCGCAGGGAGTGCGCGACGCTGGAGCCTCCAGGAGGGTGAAGGTGTCGTCTCTGGACTCTGCCATGGCGGGTGTGCACCTCAAGGCTGTGAGAGCCGGGGCGAATGCCGTGGACAGCTCCAGGAGGATGCGGGGCGTCGTCAGCCAGGCCGTGTCTGTGGGCACCGAGAAGGAGCTCGAGATGAACATCGCCGATGATGTCACTCAGGTGTGTCTGCTGTTAATGTCATGGTTTGGAAGTGTTCGAGGGATCTGAGATGGTGGTTTGGTTGAAAGAGATTCTGGACTTGCAGGCGCTTGGGAGGTTTTAGTTTGGTTTTTGGTCTTATGTCTTGCTCTGTTTTTGTTGATTGTTTGGTTGATTGATTGGTGTGGTTGGTTGCTGCAAGGATTTTGAGGTTTGAGTTTGAGTTTGTGGGAGGAGGATTCGTTTGAGTGTAATTTGATTGATGTTGTTTTTTTATGATTTTTTTGAGGTTTTGGTATTTTGCCCACAGTTTGAGTGTTTAGGGCTGTTGCTCTATGTTTGGGGTTTGGTGGTTTATGTGTGAGCATTCGGTTAGGTTGAGTTTTTTGGCTGGAGTTTTGGACGAGGGTTTTGACCGGTTGAGGTGTTTATTTGGATTCTTTAGCGGAGTGAGGTGGTATTTTGATTGGGTGGCCATGTGTGTGCTTTCGTGAAGGGGTAGAGCTGAAGAGAGTACGGTTTGGATTGGGGTCGAAGTAGCACAAGCAGGGCGGTGTCGGTTTGTGGCACCTGGGGTGGTGTTGTGCTTTAGTGAGTTTTGGATTTGAGAACTTCGTAGTCATGTGGAATCTTTCTACATTTGAAGGCTCGAGTGAGATATTTCTTTATTCATTGTGTACTCGATGCAACCTTGTCTTGAATGTGGGTGATGTCGTTGGATAGAATCTTGGTGGAAAATTCTCTTGTCGGAAGCAGACAGTTGCACTCTGCAAGATTGAAACCTATCAAATTCGAATAACGCGATTAATAGTTGAAAGTATATGTGGGTGTGATTTTTTATTTTTTTAAAATTAATTAATTAATTAAACTTTGTTTATTATGCTTACATGCTTGTTTTTGTTGCAGTTGATTGGCAAGACTCCTATGGTTTACCTCAACACTGTTGTGGAAGGATGTGTTGCTAACATTGCCGCCAAGTTGGAGATTATGGAGCCATGCTGCAGTGTCAAGGACAGGTTTGTCTTTGCAAGCCCGACCTTCTCTTAGTGAACACTAGTATATTCCAGGTTATTCAAGTACCCAAAGAGATTTGAAAGGTGTTAGCATTTATATTTTAGCCTGTAAAGCTTCTGGAACGAAGCTCAAGCCTGGGGGCGATCTGCTGATTGCAAATTTCTAATTGTGGAACCTGAGTGACTATCCTATTGTTTCTTATACTGCGCTATCTACTGGTTAAGAATGAACGCACTTAATGCAAGATTAGACATGTAATTGGGGTGGAGGCTATGGTGAGCAGTTGATGTAATTAGATTCCCTCCATGCGAGCGGGTCCTCCGTTTACGAGGCAGCCTATTTCATCCTTGACCATAAAGGATTGACGTAATTGGATATTCGTTCACCTCCTTGTCTTTATTAGGAGATATTTACAATTAATTTGAGAATTATTGTGGTCACTAGAAGTAAAGGATCGTTAATGAGGCTTTTTATCTTTTCCAATTTGCAGGATTGGGTTCAGCATGATCAGCGATGCGGAGAGCAAAGGTGCAATCACCCCTGGAAAGGTACGCAGCTTTGTCTATCTGAACTTCCGTTTGTTATCACCACATTCTTATCAGAGTATCCTTATAATTAATAATCAGGTGGAACCGAGCTTATTTTGGAATCACGGAACATTTCTGTGAGTGATTTTTATATTGCATTAAGTGAATATATTTGAATTTCGATCATAGTGAATTTTCATGCTGGGAATTGATCGGTGGAAGGATGCAGGGATAGTGAGCTTTCTCTAAATTGTGTCTACAACAAAACCATTTTATGTTATTGGTGCGAATGTTGAAGTGAAAGTCGTCAACTCATTGCTCGCTCCTCTAAATGCAGAGTATTCTTGTGGAGCCAACCAGTGGAAACACTGGTATTGGTCTGGCTTTCATTGCTGCTGCCAAAGGTTACAAGCTCGTCCTCACCATGCCTGCATCGATGAGTATGGAGCGACGTATCTTGTTGAGGGCCTTCGGTGCAGAACTCGTACTTACTGACCCTGCTAAGGGAATGAAGGGTGCTGTTCAGAAGGCAGAAGAAATTGTGAAGAAAACCCCCAATTCTTACATGCTCCAGCAATTTGAGAATCCCGCAAACCCCAAGGTATCTCTTAGAGCTTATGTCGGATTGTATCATTGGGTCTTCGATTTTACCTCATGATGTAAACTCTTGAAACATATTTCGCAGTGAATTTTGGAGTTGCTGATCTTATGTTTCCGTCGTGTAGGTGCACTTTGAGACTACGGGGCCTGAGATCTGGGAAGACACAGCCGGAAAGATCGACATTCTCGTTTCTGGTATCGGCACTGGTGGAACTGTGACTGGAACTGGTCGCTACTTGAAAAGCAAAAACCCTGATGTTAAGGTAAGCGTTCTTGTTAAGTTTAAGCGGGCATTTTAATATCATTTTTTAGCTGCAACGTCAGTTTTAGGACATTTGGCATGTGCAACACATTTTTGAGCTTTTGTTCGTGAGCATTTCTCAACGTATTTTTCTACAGATTATTGGTGTGGAGCCAACTGAGAGCAGCGTTCTTTCGGGAGGCAAGCCAGGTACAGGGTTAACAATCAGTCCATCACTATTTGATTTACCTTGTCTACTAGGATGCTCTGGTGGATAAGTTTGTGGGTCTTCTCATAGTGCCTGTATTAGACCCAGTAACTTGGCTTCAGCCTTAGTGAAAGTATCTTCGATCAGAGCCTCTGCTTTATTGTCCAGATTGATATGACTTCGTTGAGTGATGAGCGGTGTGTAACGTTTACCAAGTCGAAAATTAACACGTTTCTCTGGCAGGACCTCACAAGATTCAGGGAATTGGAGCAGGTTTCATTCCCGGCATTTTGGATGTGGAGATTCTCGACGAAATCATTCAGGTTTCTTACTGCTTCATGACTCCACTATCGTCTGATATTTCTGAGTATATGACGAAGTCATAGGGAAAAATGTGCACCATGTTGCTTTTTTGTCTGACAAATTATAATTCTAGCTCACTCTGCATTTTATGGTTTTTCAGATTACCAGTAATGATGCCGTGGAGATGGCTAAGCAACTTGCTTTGAAGGAAGGTTTGCTGGTGAGTGCATTGTTTTACGTGTGCCTGAATTTCTAGATTCAGACCATCTGATGTTGAGAGCTCTACAAAGAAAGTTAGTTTTAGATTTACAACATGCTTTGAGAGGGACATGATAACTATACATTCTCTCTAGCTTTTTTAAAGAAATAATTATGGTGAATGGCAATGAAGGTACACTGGCATGATGCATGGATGTTAATATTGTGAGTTGCAGGTTGGTATTTCCTCTGGAGCGGCCACAGCTGCCGCTATCCAGGTCGCCAAGAGGCCAGAAAACAAGGGAAAATTGATCGCTGTATGGAACCCTTCCCGACTCCCTACATTCGTTTTCTTGTACCGCATGTTGTGGTTAATTTTTATTTTGATTGTTCTGTAATTATTGCTTCTTAACTTCTTTGTCTTGAAGGAAGTTTTGTAGTCATTGAGCCAATGTGATTATGTATTTCTTCATGCAGGTGATTCTTCCCAGCTTCGGAGAACGGTATCTGTCATCAGTGTTGTTCCAATCTATCCGGGATGAAGCAGAGGCGATGACCCCAGAGGCGTAGTGTAGAGTTTTTAGTTTTGGAAGTCCCTTCTTATATGAGATGGCCATTTGAAGAAGATAACACTGAATGATGATCCGTGTAATTCTGTGTCGTTGGTTTAGAAACCATGAGTTTATGCTGGCTTGGTGTATCATGTAATAACTAAAGAAGCTGTTATCACCAGAGACTCTCAGATGTGCTTATCACCTTCTCTAAGGAAATAGATCACATCCTATTTGAAGGAAGGTATCATCAACACTTTTCTCACCGATGGCTGTTAGTTTATTTTATTTTGTCGAAATGGCAGATCGTTGTTACTTACCGGTGAAGTTCTTGGGCATCAATAGTTTGCCCAGCTCACGAGTGAGAATAGTGAATGATCTCTTGGGTTGTATCACAACGTTCCATCCAATATGTTGCTAGGACGGGGCTTGAGAAGTGTTGGATTAAAGGAATTGAAACATTTACGTTCATATCTACTCGTAATAGGACAGCTTGTTCAATGTAGGGGTTCAGCTTCATTGATGAAAGATAGTACTTGGTTAGGTTGGAGACGGTGGAGTAGCGCGATAAGAAAGCTTTGTGAGAGAAAGTGATGAAGTGTTTGTGAGACTTTCGTTTTGTTTTCTACTTTCAAGTCATGAACACAAGTCATTGTCCTTACAGAACTTGGACCACACCCAAGGTGCAGACCTGGTGTTGGGTGGCCTTGCATATTCATACAGTATTGCTGTTACTGCTCTTTGTTTCTATCAATACTTCATGTGCTGCACATTGGCTTACTGTATTCTGTCAAAAAGTACCAGTCTTGCAACCGTATTGTCTTGTTGAAAGATATTCTAGAGCAGGTGAAAGTGGTCACACTGGGATAAAGTACCTATGACTGCATGTGGAGTTGAAGGCGAGGTGTGGGTTTCATGAAAAAGTAATCAAGTCATAATTCTACATTGAGGCATTGGGTGGGCTTGATATTTGTAGTATGAACTTAGTTTCACTTTTCAATCAAGCTCAAATTGAAAATTGTATAAACTTATTGGAGTTGGACAGAGTAAAAGAACTGATGTTTTTCCCTTAAATAAGGAGAGAAGGATGACCTCCACTAAGAGCATCTCCACCGACGGGCAAACACGCACTGCAAGCGACGAAAAGGGCCACTGTAGACCTGAAGAACTCCCCACCAACGGACTTTTGGAGTGGCATCAACGGTCAGGACCTCTATACATATGAAGAGGCACTGAATTCGGGTGGAGCTCTTCAGTGTCTCCTTAAGCAACTGTAGAGCTCTCCTTAAGCAACTGTAGAGCTCATTTATAGCTCATTTATTCACTGTAGCCGAAAGGAGTGGTGAGTGCTTGGTATAGAGAAGGGAGTCGGTGAGGGGAAATTGTAGGTTGAAGGGCCAAATCACATGTGGCTGGTGGGAACAGCGCCCGCCCAACCGGGCCAGGCCACTCTACCCGGCCTGCAAAGCACCCCAGTTGCGTGCTTGCGGGCACGCAACTGGTGGAGATGCTCTAATTGCTTAAGTATTTTATGTCAAACCCAACACTCATCACCATTTCCATAGAGATGATATTCATTGAAGTCTAGAATGAGTTACAAACACCGTAAGTTTTGAAGTTGAAGTGTTGGTTCTGACTATGTCAGCTCACTGTTTGAGTACGCAGATCACAGATTAGACACGAGAGCAAAACGTGTCTACGGTTTTATCTGTAGTCGATGATGCTACTGTAGAATCAGTGCCTCATTTTACAGGCCTCTGCTCCGTTTTTTGTGTTGACACAGATGGGTCGTTTGCCCATAGCTATGAAAACAAAATCCCAGGTATCCAGATGAGCTCCCAGGTCTCTTTCGGTCAGAGTCCCAGGCGACGTCCAGCCATTCTGACACTTCCTTGAGAGGAGAATCACAGCAGTGAGAGAGGCCACTAGATGATTACACACAAGACCTATATATGCAAGCATGGCGGCCGCAAATTGACTCTCGTTTGGCTAAGACTTTCTTAAACGGCACCCACCTTGCAGGTCTGCAATGAAGTTGCCTCTTCGGAACACTGCCTCGTGAGAAGAGTCCTCATTGCTGCACTCCATTTTCGGCACAAAGGGCTCTCCACAAATGGAGTGCTTCCAAGCAGCTCCTGCAATGGACCAAAGCAGATGTGCTCTGGGAAACTTACCATCAACCAATTCGGGCACTTCTTGTTCACCGTCATTCATGATACAGAATTGTAAACTGGAAGTGGTTACTGTACTCCCCGTTCTGCCTATCCTTGGCACAAGCATACAGTAAACCATAATTCATCCTGTTTTTTTAATACGAATTCTGCAAATGGCACAAGGAGACGGGAATCATCATGCTTCAGAACAAGAAGTGCCCCAAGTTTGGCAATCATACGTCTTACTCTCCTCGTTAAAGATCTAGCATAGTCCAAGATATGCAGTAACGAAGAGGATGCATATTCTGGGGATGGTAAACATGGCACCTAAATTTGCAAACGCGTGAAGTGAATGAAGGGGTGGCTATTTCGAGCATGGGCAGTGAAAGTGCTCCGACGCGTTGGAGCTTCAGTGGGGTGACATCTTCGAGGATGAATGGATCCTCCTTCAGTGGGCCTCTCTTTGTCACTTTGTGCTTTTTGGGCACAGCTGAAACAAAGTGCAATTACACCTATTGGACATTTTCATCATTATTGTTACAGTAAAATGTTGTTTTATTGCAATTTGCAAATCAAAGGAACACAAATTGGATCTTTTTCTCATTGAAATTAAATGTTTCTCTGCTTTACAGCTATGCAACCATTTTGGTAGCTCTCAATAAATTCTTCGTGTTTCCCAGATACGCAGATCCTACGTCGTTCGTCTTGGTCGAGTCAGTGCTGCAAGGAATCCGTGGTGGGAAGCCGAGTGCGGGAACATGCATGATGTTAGATACAGTTTTGAGAATTTTTGATGGATCTGTGCACATCGCAATGCTGGCCCATTGAATCAAGCTCGTGTTTACACGCATGTACCTCTAGTTGACCTCCAGTGACATTTTTGGAACTCTGGTCACTGAGTGACAAGATAAACACAGTGAAAGTCAATTACTCGTGCATGCGAATTCAACGGCTGCAAACACACCGTGGTCGCAGTAAATCGCTCAAAACAGTTCGAAAGTTACACAGCCAGTATAAAAACTGTTACGTTGCCATCATATTCATTATTAGATCTACAGTTCCTAATAAAATATCATCTCAAGCATGCAATACACCGAAAGAACAACTTGTGTCTAAAAGAAGAAGACAAAGATGCGAACTTGTCTCTGTCCAAGAGGCTCACAAGTCACAACGGTTGAACTCACATCGGAGGATTCAAGGTATGTCACGTATGTGTCATTCGAAGGTGCTGCGAGTTAGAAGGCTTCCGCAGTGTAACAAACTTGTTACACTTGTGTCACCAAAAAGGACTGCTGGAGAGGCATCCATCCAGGCTTCCAGCCTTTCTGTAGGTGGAGAGCATTGATGATCTAGGAAGAAATTATAAAGTCCATTGTCAAGGGTTGGACAGTGGTATTCTAAAGCGACTCTTATTAATAGTCCTCTCCCACTAACGTTCTATCTTTTCCAGAAGATGTGCATTGCACACCTAAGCTGCAAGTGTTGTGTATCTTGGGAAGGGCTACATGATGATCCGTGTCGCTCTTCCCGCTATGTTACAGAAAAAGCATGGCTAATTAATTGATCATCTTTCTAAAAATGTGACGAGCATGGGAGTGCCTGACAATGAGAGAGACGGAAGATTGGGAAAACAGGACCTCCTGGATTCGCAGAGTTCGTTGCTGGTGCCGCGGTTCGCAGACCTACCCGGAGACCACACTGGCGGCGGGTTGCTCAAGGGAAGGGATTCAGGCTTCAGGTCTTCGGAGAGGCGGCTCGGTGGTGGATCATGCGAAAGGGGTGCACAGATGGACGCCAACGAGAGGATGGCCAGTGCTCGAAGTCAAGTTTTTTTGAAAACTTGAAGTGTCGCTGAGACATCCGATCGCCGTGTTTCCTCCTGGAAATCTGCAGGTGATTTTCTACCATTCTTCCACTCCTTGTTGTAAGCGTTTGCGGAGCAATGCCACAAGCGCAGATGCAAAATACTAGGCTTCCAGGTAGTGCTCACTTAAGAAGATCACCTAGATCTGTTTCTGCTCGTGATAGATTTTGTAGATCCCATCTGTGGCGTTGGATGTGACATTAATGCCGTTGCAATGCTAGAATTCGCAAATGGGCATTTCCCTGGTGAGCGTTAGTGTAGGCTGGTAGGAGGTGGCGAGAACAGACCGTCCGCTCTGAAGTCTTCTCGGAATGTCAATCTCCTCTCCCCTTGCTTGCAATGCTGGTGCCTGCAATTCCTGGTGCAATCTCCGTTCTCCCTGAATCTTCCTGAGCAAGGAATTCTCGCAAATTGCAACTCGAATCCAAGCCTTCAAGGTTGACGAACTTGCTGGACATCCTATTTTGGTTTCGAGGCCTGTAGAATGCTCGAATGAAGTATGTTGACACTGAATGAGAGTTTCGTTTGCTTTCTCGATTCCTGTTGCGTTTCCAGGAATCAATTTTCTTAACATACACTTGTTTGCTCACAGGCATGGTCATAGTTGGAGTATGTTCAGTGGCGCGCTCTGCTTTCTGCTGAGGGAAGCGTAAAGTAAAACTATGAAATTCTTGGCACCATGTCGAACTCTACGTTGGTGGCTCCTGCCAAAGCTCCTGTGAACGTGTCAGCTCCTGTTCCATCTCTGGCTCCAGCTCCTTTCGTAACTCCTGCATCATCTCCATCAGGGACTCTGGTCGTGCCCAAAGTGCCACCGTCGTACAACATTTCGTGGATAGGCATTGTCGGCATACTAGTAGCGTTTCTCGTGCTTGCTGTTATCGCTCTCTTCTGTTTCTGGTCTAGAAAACGCGCATTCAAGAGGGCCTTGAAGGAGCAGAGGGAATTATACGCAGCAAATGACACTAGCCCTACACTTAAAGCAGACTGGTCTGACGATGAAGAAGCTGCGCGAAGGAAGACGGGCCAGATAAAACTGGCAGATTTTGAGCAAGCTCTTGGAACTCATTTTGCTTCCAAAGGATTCAATGGCAAGGGCAATGTGGGAAATGGTGACACTACATCACGTGCGGGCAAGATTTTGGAGCAGGACATACCCATGTACACGAGGGACAAGCATGTGGTTGAATCTTTCAAGGAGAAGCATGTGGGGAACCTTGGGATTAGGAATAAGAACATGTCTGGGGGTTTCAATTGGAACAGTCTGGGTGACACTGTGGAGGACGAAGTGTTTTACAAGGGGGAAGGAGGGTCACAAATGGGAGTGCGATACAGCAGCTCAGATTTTGACAACTTAGACATTTTCTCTAGAGTACCTTTGAGTCCGAGAGAGCAGCCGAAGAAGAGGCCCGAGGGTGAGTCGGCGAGCTTGCTCGGATCGTTTAGCAGATCACACACCATAGCTGTGTCGCCCGACGAAGGGAAACTTAGCAGTAAAACGGGATGGACGTTACGGACACTGTCGCTACCTCCTTCTCGCCAGAAACCTTCGTCAGAAACGCAAGATCCACCCAAGGATGCAAGTGTGGGGTTAAAAGTTGACGTCAGAGTGGAATCGTTGAGCAAGGGTATCGGCTCTCTCTCATCGCAACCGAACTCGTTACCATCTTCTCCAAAACATTCCTACTCTCCCAAGTTCGCTTATGGCAATCACACTCTTGCCCCTTGGAATCAGAAACCCTCCCGGCTGTCTGTGCAGAGTAATGCGGTTTTGCACAATCCTACTTTCATTGTTCCGCCGTCCACCCCTCCTCCGCCTCTTCCTCTGCCGGCCAGCTTAGAAGAGACAGAAGAGAAAACGTTGATTGAATTGCGGAAGGCTATGAAGCAAGCGGAAACGAAGTGGTCCATTGAGAACTACTGCCCGTCTGCTCCTCCACCTCCCCTCCCTGTCCCTTTTCAGTCCTCGACTCCAGCTCCTTCACCTCCATCTACTTCTCCATCTGCATCTCCTAAACCCAAAAGTGCTCCTCCTCCTCCTCCCCCACCTCCTCCCCCTCGACCATTCCCAACACTCCCTTGCAAGAGGTTTCCTCAACCTCCATCTCCTCCACCACCTCCAACTCTTCCCTCTAGAAACTCTACACCGCCTCCATCTCCTCCACCACCTTCATCTCCTTCAGAGCTCACTCCGCCTCCATCTTCTCCACATCTTTCAGACAATGGGAGTAGGAAGCCCACACCGCCTCCAACACCGCCTCCATCCCCACCACCACCTGAGTTGCCAGGCAGCGCTTCACGGCCGAAGCTGACCCCGTTGATTCTGCCTGGAAGACCTGATCTGGGAGAGAACGCAGAGGCCTTCAGAACTGAG
This sequence comes from Ceratodon purpureus, assembly GCA_014871385.1. NCBI lineage: Eukaryota > Viridiplantae > Streptophyta > Bryopsida > Pseudoditrichales > Ditrichaceae > Ceratodon > Ceratodon purpureus. Next base: position 7,214,275 of record CM026432.1, on the reverse strand, counting down.
GCTCGCCCACCTCGACGATCCGAGTCGAAGATGAGGCCTCTCCATTGGGATAAGCTGAAGCCAGAGTCACGGACGACGATGGTGTGGGACAAGATCAGTAACTCGATGGAGTAAGTCTTTTGCTGTTAGCACAATGCTCACATTTTGAAATTTACGAGAGAAATAGAATTGCTTCAGGAGCTGCCTGATTACAGATTCGTGATCCTAATCAGTTCCTGTTTGGTGCTATGAGCAGGTTGGACGAAGAAATGATCGAGAATTTGTTTGGCGTGACTGCAAGAGCAGCTTCCGAAAATGATGGTGTGAAGAGGTCCCCCTTTACACCCATAGCTGAGAAGAATGAAATTCTGGATCCAAGGAAAGCTCACAACATCGCTATACAGCTACGTGCACGAGGTTTATCAAGGGTAGAAGTCTGCGATGCATTGCTTGATGGTAAGTTAGTTTCTTGTTCTGTGAATGCAGATGACATACTGTTTGAAAAGTTTGGACATGATAGCAACTTCTGCTCCGGTGGATCCGGTGATCCACCAGCTTGTGAACCAGCTAGTTACTATTTGAATGGCCCCGGAGCTGATTTGCAAGTGTTTACATGTTGCAGGTGATGGTCTTGGCCAGGAGATCTTAGAGATCCTCGTGAAGATGACTCCCACGGATGAAGAGATTACCAAGTTTCAAGAGTACCAAGGGGATCCTACGCTCCTTGGTCCCGCAGACCGCTTTATTCGAGGAATACTTCAAATTCCGAGTGCTTTTGAGCGCCTTCAAGCTATGCATTACAGGGCTTTATATGGAGAAGACCTTCATCATATCCAGGATACGATAACGACGCTCGAGGTAATGAAACTCCTGATTCACCATCTGTTGCTATTTGAAACTCTCTACAAGATCTAAGAATTACTGTTCACTCTGTATTGTAACGCAATGTTCGTGGTGACGGGAAGCCTAATCTATTCTGCATTATGTTGGATGGTGAAGATGGCCTGCAAGGAGCTGAAGGGAAGCCGCACATTCACAAAACTTCTGGAAGCAGTCTTGAAAACGGGGAACCGGCTCAACACGGGCACGTTCCGAGGCGACGCCAAGGCTTTCAAATTGGACACGCTGTTGAAACTTGCGGATGTCAAAGGAGTCGACGGCAAGACCACTCTACTACACTTCGTTATCCAGGAGATCATCAAAGCAGAAGGAGCGCGAGCTGCGCGCATGGCCGGTTTCCACGACCCATCCACGCCAACCAGCAGTACAATAAGCTCAGTGTGCACAACTCCCAGCGGTGCAGGAGATTCTCCTTCCTCACCTCTTTCTCACTTCGCACGAACTATGGAAACCGAATTCGAGAGATGCCAGGACGAAACCTCGAACAGCATCGACGACTTCCGGAGGATAGGAATGGACGTAGTCCGAGGCATTCCCTCCGAACTGAGTCACGTTAGAAAGGCAGGCTCTCTCGACATTCAAGCACTGAGACTCGCCGTCAGCAAGCTCCACACCGGACTGCAAGAAATAAAATCGACTCTGGAGAAGCTGCAAGTTCTCGACATCAAACCGGAAACCAGAACCACCACAACTTATGACCTGACTGACGACGTCTTCAGGGAGAAGATGACCCACTTCATCGACGACGCCGAGACCCAAGTGAGCGGAGTGCAAACTGATCTAGAACTAGTGTTAGCTAGTGTAAAGGATATTAGTGTATATTTTTACGGCGAGGCGGATACTGCGAAGAGCACACAACCTTTGAAAGTGTTTCTGGTCATGCGCGAGTTTCTAGTGATGCTGGAGCAAGCTTGTAAAGACGTGATGAAGGCGAGCGGCACTGCTCCCACAGGTTCCACTTCTACGACGCCTCCGAATTCCAGGCCTCCGTCTCGGCCGCGTAGTCTAGTGACGGCGTCGAAATGAACCCCGGAGGATCAGATTGCTCTCCAACATGGCTTGTAGATACCAATTCAGGAGCATGCTCTTCTGGCTGCCTCCGTCTCTCATCTTGTACCATCTACGAATATTTTTTCCTCCGAAAGTTGAGGTGTAAGAAACAGCTGAAGCACTGTTATCAGCGATCGATCAGGTGCTTGTATCATCCTACTACAGACTGTGTTCTTTGGTTTTGTTTTCGGACAGTCTACTAGAAATCTGTGAGGATGATGAGTCCTTCATCTTTGAGGTTAAAGATGTCAATTATTTGAATGTCCTGCTTATTACATGTGGGCTGAATTGAGTCCTTTCGTCACTTTTTTCCCATTCTTTCAGGCTTGACAACTCTAAGAGCATCGCCTGTAAGCATGTAAGCCTGAGAACGTCATTCTCTCAAACGTGAGTGTCTCTCCAAAGCAAAACATTCCAAAACCGTTTACAGGTTTACAGGTTTCCCCCTAAAAAACCTTCCAAAACCAGGATTCAACCTGTAAATTAAAGGCTTACAAGCTTGAATATAGGCTTTTCCCCTGTACCGCAAAAAAATATTTAGTAGATTTAGCTGTAACTAATTTGATATGTTAGACGTATACCAAAATTGGAGCATTGCTTTTTCTTTATTTGTGAGATATGCTGGCCCCGATTGTATTTTTAGCAACAATGGAACTCGATTTTGTCACCCATAGAAGCCAACCTTTGTAAGAAGCCATGTATACTACAACTGGATAGATTGATGGTTTGAGTGGAACTTTCATGGCGAATACATTACAAAACAAAAGTCAAGATCAAAATCTATCATAAAAACTAAATTCATTTTTGTTGTCCAAACTTGAGGGGAAAAAACGTTCTTCATTGAAAAACCTCCAAAAACTCATATGAAATCACCCAAAACATCACACAATTAGGTTACAATAAAATTTTGTTTCACAAAAAAGCTTCGTCTACTTCATCTGGTAAGCTCCTTGGTATCCATTATTCGATTTGGATTGCAAGGAGCTTTTAGGGATTAAACCCGAAGTATCTGGCCCTACAACTCCACGCAATAGGCCAATGTTGTTTGACTGGTTGAGTCACAGAGCAAAGAAGCGGAGAGAAAAGTTATACAAATTAGGATTTCAGGTGAAAGTGGACTTGCAATGCAAATTTGGACTCCCAAATAAAATGATGGTAATTGCTCTGGTTTCCTTTCTTCCTGGCTTTGGCGATAGGCCAGTATGGTGCTGCTGAGTTCTCTTTCCAGCTCTCATTCTTCAGTACATCTAGAGAGTTGGGCTTCAGAAGCCAGTTACCCGTCGCTGACTTTTTATAAATTAAACCAGAAACGGCCATGTCATCTGCCAGTGCGGACTTCCCCGCCACATTGGGAACACATTGCCACGTGGCACTCAAGGGTATCTGGTCTAGTGGTATGATTCTTGCTTAGGGTGCAAGAGGTCGGGAGTTCGATTCTCCCGATACCCCCGCTTTGGCGAGAGGATTGTGGCTGGGTAAGCAGGGTCTTTTCTTTTTTCTTTTTCTCTGGGAAACAAAGGCGGATTTTTTGTTTTTGTTTTTGTTTCTGGAAAATCGGATAACACCGCGCTTAAAAAGCTGTCGCTAAAAAAAACACACAGACCAACTAAGAAAACAATCCCAAAACTAATTCTTCAAACTAAAGAAACTCATTTGAACCCCGCTCTTATCAAGTCTTTGAAGGAAAACTTTAGTCTTAGCCGGACATAAGGAAACAAGGTTTGTGTCGGTTAAGCCACGCCATTTGAGAGCAGAGGACAAGGGCTTTGATAACACGTGCTTCTTTGGTGAGTGCACCCACTTTAAAGTGGAAGTCCAGAGTGCACATAAGAAGTTATGGACTTACGTTGCCACATTTGTTTTGAGATCACTAGGTTTTGCTTTGCACATTGTTTTTCTGTGGCTTTTGCTGTCAATCAAAGAAAAATAGTCCAGTAACACTTAGAGTCACCTAAGCATGGCGGATGACAATAGAATTTCTAGTAAGGAGACTATGAGTGTTGAGCCCTATGATGGCTCAAATTTTCCTTTGTAGAAATGCATATGACCTTTGTAAAGTTATAATGAAGACCATTGGTGGCCAAGAAGATTTGAAACATAGTATTGATATTTTTTGTTTTCATTATCAACGTTTGAGCGCCAAAGCTTGTTACCAATAACAATGGGTGCAAGTTGTTGAAGCTTAAGGAAGAATTTGAAAACGTCAGTCTTATTTGGTATAAAGTAAACCACCCCAAAAATAATGTGAACATCTTTGAAAGTAACCAAAAAAAAAATTACCATCAATAGATGTCACCTAAATAGGGCCAAAAACATCTAAATGGAAGAATTATCCTTGTTGTTGTGCACGATAACATTCAACAATACACTTTAGAAACGTATTGGACGTGGAGATAGCTTTAAATTTTGCCAATCGATCTGCATTCCTCTTCTTCTGATCGGTAGTGAGAGCCACATGGGAAGAATAACGGCTCTAATTAAAAAAGACCTTCTCAACTTGAACTTCAATAAGACCAACACAATCCTTAAAGTGATTTGCATGCTAAAAGAGTCTTGCTCGAAAGCTAGATAAACTTTGTTTTGTAATTGATATACTATTCAAGGCGGGCAGCAAATAATTGAAGCTAGAAGGTAAGCCACACTTAATTTTATTGATAATTTGTGGCTCATTAGTAGAGTAACCAAGACCACTAGGGCCTAGATTATATACAATTTAAGGTAGGTAAGAAGGAAGGCCTAGGTTTAAGATGTTTTCAACCTCTAATCAAGCCCTAAGTTTGAGCCCAACATGAAAGTTTGAGCCAAGGCAAACCATGTCTTATATGCATCAATTTGAACAAAATAATTTGCCGCCAAAACAGTGCTACAAAGAATGACACAAAGGATGAATCAAAGATCTACTCCAGCCAAAATATAAAGCCCTTAGGCCAAATTCAAAAGAATTGAGCGCTGTAATTGGTTCAAATTAAAAAAGATAGAGCTTCTCGAATATCTACATTGCCAAAAAATAAACTGGCCCTAAGGTGCTTTGCTAGTTTTTGAACCTTATTTAACAAAAATAGCAATAGAATCATATTCTCCTAGCTTACAATTATAATACTTCTCTTGGAGTGAAATTATGCATTCATTAGCTGAATACATTCCGTGATATGGAGCAAGGTGCAATCATATAGCATGAGAAGTTCCACAATTAATAACTTCATTCATGTAATGAATAGAGATTGTAGAAAGAATGACAACAATAGCATGTTTATCATGTTTCTTCTACTCCGCTCTAGCCTCAGAAGTTAAGCACATACTCTTCAACCCGTCACCATTGACCATTGACAAGCTCTTGTGACTGAAATATAAAGGTCATATGCATTTCTACAAAGGAAAATTTGAGCCATCATAGGGCTCAACACTCATAGTCTCCTTACTAGAAATTCTATTGTCATCCGCCATGCTTAGGTGACTCTAAGTGTTACTGGACTATTTTTCTTTGATTGACAGCAAAAGCCACAGAAAAACAATGTGCAAAGCAAAACCTAGTGATCTCAAAACAAATGTGGCAACGTAAGTCCATAACTTCTTATGTGCACTCTGGACTTCCACTTTAAAGTGGGTGCACTCACCAAAGAAGCACGTGTTATCAAAGCCCTTGTCCTCTGCTCTCAAATGGCGTGGCTTAACCGACACAAACCTTGTTTCCTTATGTCCGGCTAAGACTAAAGTTTTCCTTCAAAGACTTGATAAGAGCGGGGTTCAAATGAGTTTCTTTAGTTTGAAGAATTAGTTTTGGGATTGTTTTCTTAGTTGGTCTGTGTGTTTTTTTTAGCGACAGCTTTTTAAGCGCGGTGTTATCCGATTTTCCAGAAACAAAAACAAAAACAAAAAATCCGCCTTTGTTTCCCAGAGAAAAAGAAAAAAGAAAAGACCCTGCTTACCCAGCCACAATCCTCTCGCCAAAGCGGGGGTATCGGGAGAATCGAACTCCCGACCTCTTGCACCCTAAGCAAGAATCATACCACTAGACCAGATACCCTTGAGTGCCACGTGGCAATGTGTTCCCAATGTGGCGGGGAAGTCCGCACTGGCAGATGACATGGCCGTTTCTGGTTTAATTTATAAAAAGTCAGCGACGGGTAACTGGCTTCTGAAGCCCAACTCTCTAGATGTACTGAAGAATGAGAGCTGGAAAGAGAACTCAGCAGCACCATACTGGCCTATCGCCAAAGCCAGGAAGAAAGGAAACCAGAGCAATTACCATCATTTTATTTGGGAGTCCAAATTTGCATTGCAAGTCCACTTTCACCTGAAATCCTAATTTGTATAACTTTTCTCTCCGCTTCTTTGCTCTGTGACTCAACCAGTCAAACAACATTGGCCTATTGCGTGGAGTTGTAGGGCCAGATACTTCGGGTTTAATCCCTAAAAGCTCCTTGCAATCCAAATCGAATAATGGATACCAAGGAGCTTACCAGATGAAGTAGACGAAGCTTTTTTGTGAAACAAAATTTTATTGTAACCTAATTGTGTGATGTTTTGGGTGATTTCATATGAGTTTTTGGAGGTTTTTCAATGAAGAACTTTTTTACCCTCAAGTTTTGATGTGCGTCCAGCGTTTGCTGACTGGATATAGTTAGATTGTGTTATTGTTCAAGTGCAATATCAATCACTGGTTTCTAAAATATTGGTCTGCTCAGTACCGTCTATCTAATACAACGAATGTAGTAATAACGGTTATACTGTATGAGACTTGTAAGCGATGTGCAGCTCATTTATATATGGTCGTCCTCCGATGCTCTAAGAGCATCAGATCAGTAGTCACTGATGATCTAAGGACGCTAACAAGGAATTCAGCATACGAATCTTAGCTCCAAGCACGAACGCGATGACGTACGGCCAACAGCTGAAACGTACGTAGCAGTCTTCAAACAAGACTGATTCGATCAGTGAACAACAACAACTTAGCAAGCGAATAAGAAATCTAGTCGCAAGTGGAGTGCCGCATATTGTCAGTCGCTGACCGTTGGAGGAGGCACATGTGTGGGCACAGGTGCAGGTGCATGGTGGGGAGGTGGGAATTTGAAGCGGTGATGAGGAGGTGGGAGCAACTTGTGATGATGACCGTGAGGAGTTGGAGAGTGGTGGTGGTGTTGTGAGGAAGTAAAGAGTGATGGGGAGGGGAAGCAGCTGGAGAGTGTCTCATTGCTGCAGAAGCTGGAGTGAACGTTGTCATTGCAACGATCATTACTAGCAGTGTATACAAAAGCATGACAAACTCATAGTTGCAGAAACTTCTGCACACATGGTCCTGCAATGTGTATGACAAATGCAGGAGACAATTTTGAGTGAACGAACACCTTACCGCGAATGAGCTGCATGCATTTATCTAAGTCTATCCACATTATCCGTGGATGTCAAGTACTCAACTAGGCATCCGTACAGTCAGTGACCTTGCTGCGTTCAATTCCAGAAGTGCAATGATAATATTCATCATTACCTTACAATTGAGCAAATATCAATCCAGTCACATTCCTGACAAAAAATCCATTTGTAACTAGTCCTTGAAAGTTGTCCGATTGATAGATATCTGATGGTAGTAACTTTCTACATATTTTTGAGATGTAAGCCTGTCTCTTTCTAGATGAACACCCAGTACCAGGCACTTAAAATCCTGAGAAACAGTCCCAAGTATACGAATTTGGCAAATATATCTTTGGGAACCCAGATCTTACAAAATACGCAACAATGTTCACTTCATGTGGGAAGTCTACAAACAAGGTGGTCTCAGAGGAGAAAATTCTATGGTCCAAAACTATGGCGTCTAGGTGGGGCTATAGCTCCTCAAGAAGGGCGTAGATATTGTGAGCGGAAGACAAATCAATGTTGGTTCTGTGACTGTTTAAGAGCTCACCGGTCACTACTCCCGCTAGAAGCCCATCGGCTCGCACAACCAACCCGCCTCTAAAGCCAGCTGGAGAATCTATGGAACCGCCTAATTGACCAGTGGTGAAGTCGATTTCAACAATTGTATGCCTCCCTGCATCGACTATTCTTCCTGGTCGCACTCTAGCATCTGCTATTGTTGCAGACTCTGACTCCCAAGGCTCCTCGTATCTGCAAGAAAATACATGGCTGATTATAATGTCATTACTAATTCAAAATATGGGCAAGGTCACAGCAATATTAACTACTCATCCTTGCCAATTCTACTGCATAACATTGAGTACTAACACATTTCGGCCATGGGGCGCCCGAGGAGGCATTACTCCGGGATAAGAGACTTACATAATCCAATTGACTTTCCCAAAAAGCTGATCAAAACCGGGGTATGCTTCTATACTCGATATACTACTCTTACCCCGGGGGTAGGACCTCCCTGGGCACCCTGTGTGCACTTATAATAATATTATTGACAAAAACTCAAGAGATTTGTAGCTCAAGTTTTATTCTCCCTTTTGCTTTGACATTTTTGCCAAAGGTATGGAAAGATTACCTTTCTGAGAATTATACGAAGGGTTCGTGATACTGTTATTGCAAGACCATCATGGAAAACAGATGAAAAATTCTTGCATGATCTTTTCAATGTGAGAATAAGTGTCTTTTGTATGAGGTTTGTTACCCAATCACATAGACCCGGTCGGTCCGCTCCACATCCACAGAGAGTCGGTGAGGAAGACTAGCCGGTCCAGACACTCTGCTCAGAAAGGCTAGCGCAAAAGTCCCTTGCCACACATTAACGCTGAAGAAGGCCAACCCCAGGGCGGTGCTTGTAAGCATAAGCTGCGCCACATGGATAACACCCCTACAATTCTTGATAAGAACCTCTGTCCGGCCTTTCACTGCCTGCACAGAAGTCACCCACGCCGATTTGAGAGCAGCAGCCTGAGATCTTTGCCTTGGCTCCGGAGGCATGAACAGAACGGCAGTGCCCAGAAGACAATTTGTTTCTCTGTCAAGCACCATGCCAATATAGTGCTTTACACTTCCCCATACCAAATCCTGCAAATGAAAAACAATGACAACAGAATAAAGCACAATAACACTCACATAATTTGCATGTAGGGCTAATTCAACATTTTCCGTGAGCACTATGCATATATTTGACGCTGTCGCAATACTTCGGAGTTTTATGATTCAAAAAGGTAATTAATTAGAAGACTAACCTCTGGTGATATGACATGACTACATCGTTCTGGTTCATTTGTTACGTCCTGCAGGCAACCAATTATCGACAACGATTAGTATTGTTCATTTAATAACAATACAGTTTAAAATAGAATTGGTGGAATACTAAGCACAAATGAGTAATCAAAATGTATTGATTAAGCTGGTTGGTTAGATCATCCCCTACCTGCAATCTCTGGCGTGCTTCCATGCGTTCAAGTAGGGATGCTTCTAGGCCAGCAGAGGCAAATTTGTAATTAAACCTTACACGGTTTCGATCATTGGAATCATCTGGGTGCCTTGCAGACTCGGAGCTTCCTGAGTCCATGGCAGCTGATGCCAGTGTAGAATTCCTGTCAATATTGAAGCGTGCAGTTGGCAACGTTGTCGTGGTGGGATCAACGTCTGAGCACCAAGATTTAGTTGTGGGCAATGACCTGGCACTGACTCCTCGCTCGGAGTCATTGTGCTCAGCTCTTCTCAGGTCCACGAGCTCATTTTGCGACAGAATATATGGCCCTACATGTGTTTCGTGTGCATTCTGTTGCGGAGCCAAAAACGATTATCCCACTTGTAAGGTTTCTGGATTAATAGAGCATCAGTATCATTGTTTCAACCGTGACGCTCGAAAAATTGTGTAACGAACCTTTCTTAACTCTATCATCCCTTTAACCTTACTTAATTCTACTAGACCTTAATCTTACTTCATCACTTAATACAGGGCACACCACAGGATATATAATCGTTGCACAATGCGACTTCCGTTGCCAAACTAAAAGCTTTCAGATCTCTAACTTAATCCATAGTATCATTACTTGCTCTATTCGCATAAATAATATGTTGGTACGTTCAGAACAAAGAAAAAAATCTCAGTAAATTTACAATCATAATCTTGCAGAAAGCAGACTAGGTACCCCAGCATTAGTGTTGATGAAATCACTCACATGATGCTTCGCTGTAGGAGGTGGGCAGTAACGCTTCACTGGTGGACCAGCATCACTTCTTGTGGGCGTCTGGCGTTCATGAAGAGTGCACGAGATAGGAATGGAAGAATGGGATGATGGATCACTACGAGTTCCTTGGGTTTCCAGAACATCCGGATACGTGCTACGGATGGAATCATCCCCAAAAGGTCTCTTATGTGCGATCTGGGAATGCTTGGGACTCAAAAAATTATACTCTCCTGGGGAAGACGATCCCGTACTGCATTCTTCAGCATTGTTGTAGATATTAGTTCTACTTCCTTCCAGACTCCGAAGTGCACCGAACTTGTCAGCCGCGAGAACATTAACCGCGCCGAATCTGTCAACGGCTAGTTGAGATTTCGAGTAACTCCTACTTGGATGCTTTGGTGCAACATCGCCGAGTATCTGCTTCCCAGTGTCCTGTAGACCATAGATAAACGATGTCAGTTCAAGCCAGCGAACACAACAGCTGCAGTAACTGTTTCTTATCAGCAACATATCCTTAGGACTCAGGAATAACTAGCTAGCTTTGCTCCGAAACAGAAAAAAATAACATAAACTGCCATCTGCCAGTAAGAACCACAATGGAATTTGTACATGTTATCTCACGGTACTCAAGATTTAACAGTCCTGTACCCTCAACGAGCCGTGTTAGTGCACTACCAATGATATCAGAATTTGGTTGCGCAGTCGAGGAAACAAAAGAAGAAAAGCCGCTCCTGACTCTAGAAGATTCACAGAATCGAAGAAGATGTTATCATTGAAAGGCTACTGATCACGATATCACTAAGCCCTGTGAATTCGAAGCTGGAACGCCACGCTAAGGTCAGTGTAAGCAGACTACAGATGGAGAACAAATTGAGCGCGTGAAGACTGGCTAAAGTGACGATGTACGCTTGTCCTTATCCTTGTACTTTGCCTCAACAGAATTTCAACAGACCGCGGCCAACCAAAATCGATTTTGGCTGCGGCCAACCAAAATCGATATCGCTACGAATGATTGAGCAGATATCCGAAGAGCGTGTCGCTTTGGGCAGACGGAACAGTTCTTCATAAATATCTTACTCCTGACGTTCCCCATTCTAGATGCTTCTAGAGAAGCATCCTCCAGCGTCCAGAGTATGATGCTTTTCTCACCTCAGTCCTCCATAAATATCAGTCTCCTTGATTGCAGAAGAACTAATATTCAATCTAGGCCATATCCTTATCAAACCCGGCTCAGGTTTACTAAGCGATTAGCCGAATTCTACGTTGACGATATTATCGATCACACCACTAAGAAAAAGCCCTTGAGACCCGGCCTCCTCCAAGTTCTCGTGCTAGGGGAGGTTGACGATCATGAACCCACATCTAGATAGTAAAGTCGAAGTTGGGCAATTTCCTGTGACGAACCCAAATTGAAACACAGAATAGTACGACCCAATGGAAACGAATACATTGCAAAGAAGAGCCAGGATTGGCAGTAGCACCACGTGAGCTGGAACTTGATCATCCCCACCACGGTTGCTCATTTGAGGCGGACCCCGATCGCCGATCCCGCCTCGACCACCATGCAAGCCGGCTACATTATCCTTGCGTCTGATCCACACCGCGGAGGTCACCACCTGGGGGGCACCACTTGGGCTCAACACATTGGTGCTTGCACCACCGGAACTGTACAAAGCGGCCAGCTCCACTTGAACCGATCAACTCTAGCTAGGAAGCTGCTGCGATGATCATACTGGCACCAGCTGATATTCCTCCACCCGACGCATGTACTCGACGTGATGATGACGCTTGCAGGACTGATAATGGAGGATAATATCCCCAAGACGACACCAACAACGACACCAACGACACCAACGACGACGACGACTCTGCAGAGATCGACGCTCCTAGCTGCGGTGTCATCGCAGTCCTGCAAGGTGAGCAAAGGGACATGAAACCAGACAGAACTAGCCGAAGACGAAGCCTGCAAGACCACCTGAAGGAAAAACTAGGAAGAAGCAGACGAAGAAGAAGCAGGCATGAGATCCATCGGCGACGTTTATTGTTCGATGCCGATCCGCGCCACCAGGCAAATATTCGAGGCAAGGCATGGCATGGCAGGGCAGGGGGGTCGGGTACAGGCTTGGCAGATAACTTAGACAGAGGGAGCACGGTGGAAATATGGGCAGAATATGGGCAATGCGGGAAGAATGCCAATGCATGATGCCATGTTGCCGGGCCTACGATACGCCATCTCCGCTGGTTTGCTCGCCGCGGAATCTGGGACTCCTCGGGTGCAGCTTGGGCCCATGTCCGTGCACCTGCCCAGCCTGGCCCATCACCCCAGTCCCACCTCACCACCGACATCCTGCTCTCCTCTCTGCCTGCCAACTCGCCTGCTTCCTGCGTCATCACTTGTGTCATTAACATCGTAAATTTATTTTTCCCAAATTAATTATGTTTTTCAGTTTACAGTAAATGAAAGTTAGAGCTTAATTGCAATGAAAAATGGCAATTTAGCCCTGCCTTGGTGCTGTGGTCATGTTGCTGCATTGTATTCTTCCTTCAGCATTAGGCTTTGTCGTTTTCTTCTTGCCAACAAATAAATTAAAAACATTTGGGACTTATTCTTGGCATTAATTTTTCCTTTCCTTTTTCTTACATTTTTTTCACTCCTTCAAAATGAATACAGTTTGGTTTGGTTCGTGTCAATAAAAATATCTTCATAAAACTTAAAATGGCATTGTACAGTGAAGTACAGCACCGAGCCTTATGAGTAAGTAGCCTAGCTTGCCCCCAGCCAGGAACATGAACCAGCAAACAAAAGAGCTCAAGTTTGATGGGGATGCACATTTAAGAGTTCGTACTGGATTGGACAGGAGGTTCATTAAATGGCATCCTAGTCTACTTGGAGCTACACAAGTTCACATGTTTGTATTAAATGGTATTGTGGGCGAACAGGACATGGGATGATGGTGCGTGCGGAGGTGCACACTGCACAGGAGTCCAGGACACAGGAGCAGCAGATATTTTTATTTTATTTTTTGAAGCAAATGAAAAGAAATTCATTGCAAAGAAAGAACACAATACAAACCCTCATCGGACTGAAAGCCCAGGGTAGGAGCAGCAGATATTTTAGCAGACTGATGCTTCAACTTGGGACATTTGGAAACATGAGGGGCCTGCTAGATTTGATTTACAGTGCTACATTGCCCAAGGTCTCAAGGAGTTGATCAATGCATCCGTCACTGTTCAGGCCAAGATATTGGTGTCAGAGCGAATACATACTCTTGGTGTTGGGGACAGTTTGAAGAGGAGGAGTAGTTTACTAGTTTCAAGAAAATATGAATGTACATACTGACCCCATTATGTCACACTCCTTGATTGCACAATTCTTTAGTGTCACAGTTTACGAAGATAGGAATGTGTAAGAGAAGAATTCCAGTACAATATGATAAGGTAGTAGCACCAATAACAGTCGCAATGGGGTACATTAATAGTTCATGATGACACTATTTTCAGCATGGGTTGGTGGTTGTCTCATTGGTCACCTATCAACATTCTTTGTTTTTAATAGTTTTCTATCTTTGGTTCTCGAAACCACCTGCTATCAGTTACAAGAAGTCAAGCTTTTAGACCTTAAAAAATTCCAAGAAATACAATGTGCAGCTTTAAAAAATTGAAATTTTTTGAACCTTTTTCTCTTTGTTTTATTGACCTTTGTATTCTTTTTTCTACACCTACTTTGTCATTTAACCAAGAGAAAGGCTTTGAAATAGTGCTACCTTAGTACAACTTACTATGTCAAAATATAATTACATTAACTTCCTATGTGATGATTCAAAAAGACATTGAAGGAGAGTATAACATTCATATACATCTATGCAGTGATTTCATTGAAGATGAAATATTCCCCCTTAGTGGCTCAAAACTTTGTTTTTTCCTCTTGTAAAGATATCCATTGTATTTATTCCAAATGATGAGGAATTCTTTGGAAATCTTTGAAATAGTAGATGGATTATTTACAAACTTTTATAAAAAAAAATTATTCAATAAAATGATCATGTATATACATGTTTTCTATAGATTTTACAATACTATGCTTACAATACATATCTAAGTTGCACTAACACAATTTCATATTTTCACCACTACCTTATTATAAACATCTAAGGATATGATACTAAAGACTTTGAGTGTATAAACTTAGTGAAATTTCAAAACTAAATATCAATATAAGTGCAAATTGTAACAATAATACAACAAATTTTAAGTGATTTTAGTTGAAAGTCATGTTCAACACAAAATATACTAAAAAAAAATATGAACAATAATTGTTCATAACTACAACATGATGATATGTTAATTACAAATATTTTTACTTTCTAATTTAATTTTGGACCATCCAAAGCCATGTTCTCCATGTCATAGGTTCTCAAGGATTTTGAAGGATTCTATGTGTTGGTTTATAAGTATGATAAATTTTTGGCTTTAAAATTTTTTAGAATTATACCAAAATCAGATAAGAAAATGAAATTGTTTCACATCTTTCATGATTTCTACTCTATCTAGAATAATAATGTCGTTTACTAAACACTTATTTCGAACGTGCAAAACTCCTTGTTTTCTCAATTTATGAAATTTCTACCCTAGACCAAACTGAACTCTATGGACAGATCCAGAGACAACAGGCCCAAAATCACTTCAAACACACAAATACAGTAAGGTAGCGACGGTCTAAAGGAAAATTTTGGCCGGACGTCAATGAAGCTTGACAAATATACAAATGATGCATGACAGAAGTAGGTTGGGGCATGTACGTGGCGCTATGTGGCACATGGTATTGTCAGCAGCAGCCAATCCAATGCAGCTGAATAGATTCACAGATGCTGGTGCCCACGTGAACTCCCGGACGCATCCCATTTTCCGAATTCCGCCCCCTAGGTGCCCGCCGCTGCAACATTGGTCATGCAAGCTACTTTATTTTCTTTCGTAAATTCCAATTCCAAACCTGCATGCCATAGCTACAGTAGATTATCAGTGCTCTTCATTCTATATTTTCAGCTTGGGCCAGAGCCCGGGCCCCGGTGGGACCTCACCTCCATGACCGGTAGATGTGTTCCTGGGATCACTGCAATTATAAACTCTAGGCTCTACTGTCCATCTGTGCACTACGGAGTTCTGGTAGAACGCCGGGCTTGTTCAAAATTCAATAATTTCACAGGGTGGTGGATTTTAGTTTTTCATACAACTTCATGTTGATCCAAATGAAACAAATAGCACCCATGAGACTCAACTTACAGATTACCTGATTTGGAAAGTGATATCCACATGATTCGATGGTGGTTTTCAGTTCCAATGTTCCGAAGACGTTGCTCCAGAGCAGGCTTCATACAGTCAAAAGAGAATCCACTGCTGGTCTACCCATAGCTTCACAGAATGGAAACCAGACTCTCATGAAGTAAGATACTTTCTGACGAGATAACAAAATTCCAGTACCAACTTCAATTCGAGTTAGCATTTTTTTGCTAATAAGTTAGACATATTAGTACCAAGTGCACATGCATCGGTAACTACCACTATATCAATTTTGATCTATCAGTCGACGGAGACAGTAAGCTCCATAGTACGCCAGTGTCTCACAGTGTAGCTATAGTTCTCACTGACATCTTCAAATCATCACCCATTCATAAAATCTTTCGGAATGCTTGCTGTGTTAGAAATTCCGTGCTTCATGGACAGTGTCAGCATGGCCGAGTGGTCTAAGGCGCCAGACCCAAGTTCTGGTCTTCGAAAGGGGGCGTGGGTTCAAACCCCACTGCTGACACAATCTTTTGTTTTCTCTTTTCGAAATGGACACACAAAAGTGCCTACTGCTCCAAAATCACATCGTGAACATTTTTGGTGAGAAATGATCCTGCTAATAATATGGTAAGCATGTATTAGAAAAGAAAGGAGCGTCACTATGGTTTGCTAAGTATCGATAGTTTAATACATTAGTTAACTATAAAAAATAATTCTATTTTTTAAACATTACAATAATTCAAATTCTGAGAATCAAATCATGAAAATTTTAGATTCTACACCCTAAACCCAAGATAAAATTACTTTTCTTTCCAGAACCATCCAAAAATAGTCAGCTTACCTTTAGTTGGTGGATTTGGGTGTTTCTCTACCTTTTGTACTCATCCGGATGGAGAATCCAAGAACACATGAAACTTCTACAGCTTGCAAGAATATCATAATGAGAGGAGTGTGACCAGAAGTATACCTAGTAAACATTCTCGTTCAACCCCGAAAATGAATGTTACACCAGTTGTACGTCGTCTTTGAGGAAGTCCTCGCGAAAAAGTTACGGTGCTCATGAGTGAGTTCAATTCCCAAACCGTCTCCAGAAATGCCATCGTAGTCCGTTCTCGTCTGGCAAGCTGTGAGATACCTGCATGCAATACTCCGAGGGCCTTCGACACCCTCAAAAAGAGATTCAAGTCAAATTTACCGATACTCAAGGAGCCCAAAGTTGAACGACAGATGACATCAGAAAGGAATTTGTCATTATCTCTTGCCCCAGAATTTATCTCAGTAACTCCCATATTTAAGACAACAAGATATTACATGCAGATGAACTTCATGAAATAAACATTAAGACTAATTCCTATCACTGAAAAGTATCAATATGCATCTTGTGATCACTCATCTTTAATGATGAACATTGACAGGATAGCATGCCCTGTGTCAGGCAAACCCAGCTGTGCTACAAAACCATCATTACAATCTTCTACTGTTAATGCAGTCAATTAAATAGTTCTTAACACGGTGCACTCATGTCTCTGCAAAGGTTGCATGTACCTGTTCAGCCAGCATGTACCCGTTCAGCGCGCACTATTCTCTTGTCTCTGCACAGCCCTTTGCATGTCACAGCTCTGCATGCCAAGTCATTGACTCAGAAGTTCAAGATGTACAAAAAGTGAGCGCAACAGGTGGAGTAGGACTCAGTTGCAGATGTATCCATCATTTACAATTTGAACAAGGATGCTTTCGTTTGATCTATCTTGATGGCATTCACAAGCTATGATTGTTCACGTTGACAGAGAAATGAATGAGAAGTTCACTCTGTTGGTCATCAGAAGGATTCATGCCTACCTACCCCTGGACATATTGCATATTCCTTTATGGGACATATTGCATGTTGTTGGGTTGAAGCATTCAAATCCGAAGCCCTGCAACACCGTCAGCCAGAATGCCATTTCCATTCTCCGTCCTTGTTTCAAAACAAACTGCACACAAAACATCAGTTTTCAGTTCTGTTAAAAGAACACTACAAACTCACATGTACCGTGAGACACAGTTGGAGAGAAAATAGAAATTTGTGCATTACATTACAGACATACTGATGATTCATGCCGGGGAGAATCAAGAACAAAAAGAAGGAACTAAATTACAAGGTGATATTTGCAGCTCGAACACCCATAGAGATTACTAAAGCACAAGACGAACCAAAACAAACTGGCACTGAATTACTTGATGAACGAATAACATGAACCCGCCGATGGCCTCCCCTGCAACAAGATCTACATATTGAGAGCGCTAACCATAGAATTAGCCCTTACTCTCGCCACTTTAAAACATTAATAAAAGCAACAAAAGCATCGCTAGGAGGTCTCGCCACTGTAAAACAATAATAAAAGCAACAAAAGCATCGCTAGGAGGTCTCGCCACTGTAAAACAATAATAAAAGCAACAAAAGCATCGCTAGAAGGAGGGGTCGAACCTCCGACCTTGTGGTTAACAGCCACACGCTCTAACCAACTGAGCTATTCCAGCAATGAGTGTCCTGCGTCTGCCGGGAGTCGAACCCGGGTCCATTGCTTGGAAGGCAATTATCCTAACCGTTGGACTACAAACGCGGTGAGAATCTCGAGTTAACCCTCGAAAGATGCTCCGGAAGATGTCCAAGAGGTCCACAGAAAACCTCATGATTAATGGCATAATCCCCAAATAATTGGTGGCTGGAAAAGTAAGATATTATTTTGACTAGATTTATGCTAGAAGGCAACTTCAAAATCAGGAGCTTTGGAAATACTTAATTGGGTAGCACTAACCTGAGCCCACGTAGTCGCCTCACAACTGCCTTGCACTCCTTGTGACGATTGATTAGAGAACCGCCAGATGCCGGAAAAGTTTACAAGACAAGGTTTAATGTCACTCCGGATAGTAGCCAGACATGCCTCTAGGATGTAAGCTTCCCACCGAGATGCTCTGCAATGCTGTGAATGCCCATTCTCGGAAAAGCCCCGTTTGTGCACCATAAGCTCCCGAAGGACATGAGGAATCGACTCAAAGATATGCTCAAACCATGCAATCGAGGGGAAATGCGGGAACATGCTCTCTTCCCCTGCACCGGTCAGTCTTGGTATCAATGAGCCCTCACATGTTAGTCTCGAGCATGGTTTGTGCATATCGTTGAGTCGTTTCTACATGGAAATAGCCCACGTTTGGTACTGTGGTCTGCAACAAAGGCACACGATGGTCTGAGGAGATGGACCATTAGACAAGAGAAAGTGGTAGTCCTTCTAGTTTCCCGCCCTTCTGACGACCGATTCGACAAAAGAACTAGAGCGTTGGCTATTAATTCGTTTATGTAGCGAATGCTAGCTCAATTACAGTATGGAGTTGAATGTTAGGTTTAGTTCAGAAATCGTGTCATTATGTATCTAGATGTGGTTGGCAAACATAAGAGGTCTATGTATTTGACGGAGAAGCAAGCAAACAAAAAGAGCTGCGGGGTGATAACTCACTGCAATGGGATCGTACTGATTTATTGTAAATTCGTCAAACTTCTCCACGTCTTCATCCAGAAGCAATCTTGTGTGGGAAACTTCTCTGAGCTTCGTCACCTGCGCAACCACAGGAAGAACAATCAAGACAAGCGCCTCTCAACCTCAAGAAACCCTAAACTCAAAGTAGCATGCAGGACCGCATATAAGCAATCCCTGGTGATCAAAGCAAGAAAAGAACCCATCAAAATCATAGAAAGCAAATACTGCGCTATCTAAGAGCGGGTAAAAAGTAGTAGTCTCTAATCAGTTTCCAAACCTCGACATATCTTGCGGTTCCGAACTTCAAGATACCCACCAGGAAGCACGCAGACATACATCCAAGAAACTCTAAGTAAATGAACAAAAGAAACACTCTCTATCACTCAAAGAAAGCGAACAGTCAGATAACAGGGTGAAGACTACAACACATTCAAGGACGCATCGTTAACAACGAACTGCATTCCTTCCCAAGCTGCACCTCAGCTAACAACCTCAACGCATCCAAAACCTAACCCCAGCCATGTCCAGTTATAAAGAAACTATACATAATCACATCCAACTTCAAGCTCTGATCGTCAAATGAAGCTAAACACCCTATCCATCAAAGAAGCCAACACATAACAATGGGCATCACACAACAATGAGGTGCAATACTTCCTGAGCTCCTCAGCGAACATGATGCTCAACTCATCCAGAAAACCCAACCCCAGCCATGTCCACTTGCTAAAAAACATGCATCAGCACACTCTGATCAGTAAGAGAGAGTTATCAGCTCGTGCTACACATTCAAGGACACAATGCTCATGGCTTTCACATGACAATGAACGGCATTCTTTCCTGCGTACCATGAAACTTAACCCCAGCGATGCCAAGAAGCATGGCAAGAAACTTGTAGACGAAGAGTTGTCGCAAGGACACAGTGTCCATGGGCCCAAGACCATGCTTGAACCGAAAGTCCAGGGCCAAAGACCGTGCTAAGAGCATCCCCAGTAAGCCTGTAAGCCTGAGAACGTCGTTCTCCCAAACCTGAGTGTCTTTCCGAAGCAAAACATTCCAAAACCGTTTACAGGTTTGTCCCTAAAAAACCTTCCAAAACCAGGATTCAACTTGTAAATTACAGGCTTACAAGCTTGAATACAGGCTTTTCCCCTGATGGCCTGAATGTCACGACTCCATCCGTCCTGACAGCTGGACGTAGCTGGACGTAGCAAGTACAAGGCAGTTACATGTCGGTTACAGTTGAGAGTCCTATATCAACTGGTAGCAAGAATGCTTTCGTCATCTGGCATTTTGTAATGTTCTGTAATGTTCCTACTTATCGAATGCAATGCTTATCAAACCGGTTCACAGTCTATATGAATTCTTATGATAATGGAATACGGAATGCTTTTGTAGTAGAATGTGGACTGCTTCGTTGTCAATTCATGACATAATGCCAGATCCCAACTGTTCATATTCTGCTGCGATTGCAAACAAGTCTGTCGGAGGTCAGTAGCGGTTTCAGTTACTGATCAGTTCAAGGTTATCGGGAGAATCATTCAATGAGATAGGTGCACTTCAGTTTCAGTTCTTGACATCATGCACATTACTCGATGGAGTCTGTAAGTTGGAACTGATTTATGAGGGGTGGAATGGCCGCTCCACCAACATGCAGAGAAATACGAAGTTTGCTTGGCCGGGCTACTTATCAAAGGCATTTCACAAGGATTGATTACACCACTCGTGCCTTTTGCTCAAGAAAACCAACTATTTAGCTGGACAATTGAAGCAGATGAGGCTTTCCATAAACTCCAATCTATGATTCGATAAGAGTATTAGAGTTAATAAAGCATGAAAATAAAGGCTGGTTACTGACTACATCTTCTTGCCTCGACAAACATCCAACTGAGAAAAAATGGAGCCTGGGAACATCCCAACGATTGAGGAAGCTACACCAGACTGGGCAACACTCATCCAACAGCAGGTCCAAAGCACCCTTCAGTCGGCTCTTCCTCATATAATCCAGCAAATTGTCGATCAAGCAGGTGTACGACATTACCCCGGGTCTCCCCGGAATTCACATCTCGGAACAGATGGAAGTTTTCAAAATTCTGGAAGGCATAATCCTTTCGAGGAGAGAAGCAAAGAGTCGAAAGTTGCACCACCTGAAAAGTTCTCAGGGAAGAAAGGCAATGAAGTCTATCGCTGGTTTGCGCAACTCCGATTGGTATTTCGCGGACAGCCACACACGTATCAGTCAGATGCGGATAAAGTTGCGTTTGCACTGTCGTACATGACTGGATCTGCACAGAATTGGGCTATGCCACTCTTGCAAGCACTCGATGAGGGAAAGAAACATAATCTGCTTGAGGATTATAGCGCTTTTCGAGAATCGATCATTTCAGTTTACGGTGATCTTGATCGCACACATAACGCTGAGGACCGTATCGGAAAACTTCGTCAGACCAGATCAGCAGCGTCATACATTTCGACGTTCAACGAATATGCTGCTCAACTGGATTGGAATGAGTCTAGCTTAGTAGCAAGATTTAGAGCTGGATTAAAAGATGAAATACTGGATTCAATAGCCACCGTGGAGACACAGCCAAGCCGATTACATGAATGGATGGCAGTTTCATCGCGCATTGATGAACGTCTATGGAGTCGGAAGCAAGCTCGTAGATTACCAAGCGACTCTTCTTCTTCCAAGAACTCAAGTTTCGGTTCTCGTATCCCACCTGTAAGGCTTTCATCAGAACCAACGAACTCGGGTCCAGTACCCATGGAGCTTGGGGCGGTTCGAGGACCACGAGCGTTGGCGAAGAATGCGGCAGAAAGGCTCGAATATCAGCGTCAAGGTCGTTGCTGGGGATGTGGCGAGTTGGGACATATACGATCCAAATGTCCTACCAATCCATCTCGCCCATTGTCCCTTGCAGCAACTACAGAATTAGAAAGTGCCGTTTCGGGAAAAGGCATAGCCCGGGACTGAATCTCGAGGTTCAGTACCCGGGCGCAATCCAAACTGCTGCAGCCACGTTTCTCCTATCAGGCAGCGAACTTCAGTTGGATAACGAGCTTGACAAGAGCAAACAATCTCAAACTAAGGAAATAAACTCTTGGTATTTACAATCCACGGATCCAGGTACACATCTTACTTTGCATGCCATAATCAACTCATGCAAAGCTCTCATTTTGGTTGATTCAGGAGCTACTGGTGTATTCATGCACCCTGAATTTGCGATAACATGCCACGCCGTTACACGCCTCAAAGATAGGCCCAGAGAAGTTAGAGTAATTGATGGCCGTGTGATTGATTCGGGATTAATTACACATCAAGCTCAAGTTGAACTTTTTATCGGAAATCACTACGAGACGTTATTGGCAGAGATCACTAACACAGGACATTATGATTGCATACTTGGGATGCCATGGTTAGTCTGCCATGATCCGACCATTTGTTGGCCACAACGACAAGTTACATTTCACTCATCCTTTTGCCAACAACACTGCCTGGATCAGTCTAAGCAGCAAGCATCGGAATATTCAGAAGAGACACTCGAAATTCCAGTTTACAATGGAAATTTGATGGACAACTCAGGGCCACGGGACTTAGATCCGGTAGAGCCCTCTCTGTTCACCAACCGACTACAGGAACTAGACACTTGCCCGTATAGCGGTGCAGGACATGACTTGATAGACAGCTCAGGGCCACACGGTCTGCCGCCGGTGAGATCCTCTATCATGATCAACCAATGTCAAGAACGGCCACTACAAATCTCAGCTGAGACGCTTCAGTTGTCAGCCACGGAGGATGATTTATATGTGGTGGAGGTATCCGAATGCCCAACCGAAAATATGACCCTGGAGAACACGATTCCATCCGAGTACAGTGACTTGCATGGAGCTTTTAGCGAAAGTGCTTCAAATGAACTACCGCACCATGGGATCTCGGACCTGAAAATAGAGCTGAAAGACGGACAGGAACCACGTAACACAGGATTACGACCTATGTCTCCAAGAGAATTAGAAGAGCTGCGCAAATATTTAGAGGAGAATTTGGGCAAAGGATGGATTCGCAGATCTAAATCTCCGATTTCTGCACCCATCGTCTTCGCTCGCAAGAAAGATGGCTCTATCAGAGTCTGCATAGACTACCGTAATTTGAATTCAGTTACTATAAAAAACTGATATCCTCTTCCACTCATTCCAGAGCTCACTGATCGCTTGGTGGGAGCAAAAATATTCACGAAGCTTGATATTCGTCAAGCATATCACCGTGTTCGCATGGCCCCTGGCCATGAATACAAAACAGCTTTCAAGACACGCTATGGCCTCTTTGAATATCTTGTTATGCCTTTTGGCTTGACAAATGCCCCTGCGCAGTTTCAATCTCACATGCAACATATTTTTGGTGACCTCCTGGACTTATCTGTGGTCATTTATTTGGACGATATTCTGATTTTCTCGACGACTCTGGAGGAACACTGCCGAGTTGTTCGTCAAGTACTCCAACGCCTGCAGGACCACGGACTCTACGCCAAAGCATCGAAGTGTGAGTTCCATCGATCTTCTGTGGAATTCCTAGGAATGATCGTTTCTTCACGTGGACTCGAAATGTGCCCCGATAAAGTTAAGACAATTCAGGAATGGCCTACACCAAAATCATTGAAGGAAGTCCAGGCTTTCCTTGGATTTTCTAATTTTTATCGACAGTTTATTCTTAACTATTCACAAGTCGCTCTCCCACTTATAGCACTGACAAAGAAAGGTCAAAACTTTATCTGGACACCTCAGGCCGACACTGCGTTCAAAGAGCTGCAGTTGAAATTCATACAGGCACCCATATTAATACATCCCAATTTTGAAAATCCTTTCATCATTGAGACTGATGCTTCTGACATGGCTACGGCTGCAATCCTCTCACAGTACAGCACAGACGGGTATTTGCACCCATGTGCCTACAGGAGCTCAAAAATGACTACGGCCGAACAGAATTACGATATATACGACAAAGAGTTACTTAGTATCGTTCTTGCTTTCCAGGATTGGCGAGTATACTTGGAGGGATCACCACATATCATAAACGTCATTTCCGATCACAAGAACCTGGAAAATTTTTTGACCACTAAACAACTCAATCGACGCCAGGCACGGTGGTCTGAATTCCTATCTACATTTCATTTCCAGATTCAACATCGGCCGGGTTCGTTAAATACACGTGCAGATGCTCTTTCCAGACGCGTCAATCTCATGGAGGGCAGAAATTCTACTCCTCGACCAATTTTTCGGTTAGCTGCACTGGAGTCTTGTGCACCAGTATGGACCGATGATCGCATACTCCGAAACATTCAACGTGCTATACACGACGATGCTGCACTTCAAAATCTCATGGATCTATTACGTAAGGATACTCATCAGCTGTCAGGAGACATTCGACGAAGATTACAACCATATTCATATAACAACAACATTCTCCGTTTCCAGGACCGAATCTATGTTCCGGATGATCCAGAACTTTACAGGCAGATTCTTCGCTCTCGACACGACTCTCCTGCTGCTGGACACCAAGGGCGAGCTAAGACTCTGGAACTAGTCTCTCGTACTTTCTTTTGGCCAACACTACGACGATATGTTAATCGTTACGTTGATGGATGTGACCTGTGCCAACGGTCCAAACCCGTGCATCATTCTCGGTATGGGCTCCTTCAACCCATCCCAGCTGCCCACGCGCCCTGGAAACGTATATCTGTTGATTTTATCGTAAAACTTCCACTCAGCAGTGGAAACGACTCAATCATGGTAGTTATTGATCGGAATACAAAGCTCGGTCATTTCATTCCCACGAATGAGACAATCACTTCAGAAGAAACGGCCTCACTATATTTGCATAATATCTGGAAGCACCACGGCACCCCAGATGAGGTTATATCAGACAGAGGCTCAGTATTTGTCTCGAAGTTCATGAGAAGATTATCAGAACTCTTATGCATCAAGCCCTGTCCAACCACTGCTTCTCACCCTCAAGCAGATGGTCAAACGGAACGAGTTAATCAAGTTCTCGAACAATATTTGCGAATGTTTACCACCAAACGTCAGAATGATTGGGCAGAATTGCTCCCGATGGCTGAATTTGCATATAATAATGCATTTCATTCAACCACGGGATTCTCGCCATTCTACGCCACATACGGTTACCATCCTTCTTTCTCGTTCATGACCCCGTCTACATCCACTGTTCCAGCTGCTGAAGACCGAGTCCGCCATTTGCAGGAGATTCACGAAGAAGTTAAAACGATGATTCAGCTGGCTGGTGAACAAGCCAAACGCCAGTACGATAAAGGAGCACAATACCCACCAACGTTCCAAGTCGGTGATAAGGTCCTACTTCGACATGACAACATCCTGACCGACTCTCCATCTCGGAAATTACGAGCAAAATTTTTGGGCCCATTTTCTGTAATCTCGAGACTCTCAGATGTAGTCTACCGCCTCAAACTTCCCAAATCGCTGCGTATCCATGATGTTTTTCATGTTTCACTCCTCGAACGGTACTCCACAGATACCATTACTGGACGACGACCCACCATTCCCCCACCTATTATCACTCCTGAGGGAGATCTGGAATATGAGGTGCAGGAAATTTTGGATTCTCGATTATTCGGACGATGGAAAAAACTCCAGTATTTGGTTTCCTGGAAAGGCTATGGTGTCGATGAAAACTCATGGGAACCTGCGACGAACTTAGAGAATGCCTCAGACCTTGTTGCGGAGTTCCACAAGTTACACCCGCAAGCACCCAAGAGGGGGGGTAATGTCACGACTCCATCCGTCTTGACAGCTGGACGTAGCTGGACGTAGCAAGTACAAGGCAGTTACATGTCGGTTACAGTTGAGAGTCCTATATCAACTGGTAGCAAGAATGCTTTCGTCATCTGGCATTTTGTAATGTTCTGTAATGTTCCTACTTATCGAATGCAATGCTTATCAAACCGGTTCACAGTCTATATGAATTCTTATGATAATGGAATACGGAATGCTTTTGTAGTAGAATGTGGACTGCTTCGTTGTCGATTCATGACACTGAACCGCAATTCACGTCTTTCCACTTCTTTCCGCTTTCATGTTTACAGTACAAGCCTTAGTGGGGATGCTCTAAGGTGAAAAGAACTTGACTTGCAAATCCCCGCCAAGGTAAAAAAAGAGAAGGAAACAAGACCAAGAAGGTCGGGAACAGGGCAGCCAGCAACAGCCAGCCACCCGTCATGTCAACACAGGAATTGACCCAACAAAGACCGAGGAGGATGATAAAACCATCCGGGGGTGAGACTAAGCTCGGGGGAGGTCAGCTAACAACAAACAGTAAATCATCTCCGTACAAATCACCTGAGCTATTGTGTAAAAGTTATGTCAAAATCTACTCCAAAATAATGAAACCAACCTAAGGTAAATGACCAGTAACCGACCATGACCAGTAACCGACCATGGCCAGTAACCGACCGATGGGCAAAATCTTCATTTTCTACTATAAAGTCTTTGCTTTCCTGAACATTTTGGATGGAAATCTTCAATGATTGGTTATTAGTACATTGCACTTTTGCCTCTTTAAAATTCATAGTAATTTCAACTTTTGAAGAAAAATTCTGTAAATTTCTGTACACACAAATACCTTATCTTCCTCAATGGGAATTTTTTTTGCAACATCATACTTTGAAAAATAAACTCCAAAATTGCTTAAATGGTCGGTTACTGGTCATTTACCTTAAATCTATGGACACAAGAAAACCCTAAAAGTTCTCGCTATTTCAGAAGGCTAATTCCTTTAAAAATTTATGAAAACAAAAAACAAAAAATAAATAAATTAGTTTTTGCATTATTTTTAAAATTTCTAAGCTATTTCATACCACTTTTACTGATTTTTTGCAAAAGAAACAAAAAATTGAGAAATTCAAATTTTGAAAGGGAAACCTTATTTTTTCAACAAATAAATATTTTTTTACTAGGTGGCAAACCAGCTTTGGTGTTACGCTGTGGAATATTTTTTGCACGAGAGCATTTATTGGTGGAAAATACTGCCCAGCTGCGTTAAGCAATTTGACTTTCAGGTTTTAGAGGAGGGATAGAACCCAAAAAATCAATCGTCAAAATGAGTGGTCTTGGGCATTTGCTGATGTAACGTTTGCCTTGTATAATGGCATTAAGCATCTATTTTTTTTATTCTAAGGCTTACTCGATGAGAAACAATGGAAACCTAGACCCAATTTCAGGCCACTCAATTAAGGACGCGGTGACGCTTGGTCAACTGAAGACGACGAATGGACGATGAACGAGGTTGATGGACGAGGAGAACAATGGGGACGAAGAGAATGACAAGGACAAAAAGAATGACGAGGACGAAGAGCGGCAGATTATAACCTCGGATGATTAGAGTTATGTTGAATGCATGTTCCAACACCATATTACTTGTGTTTTGCTGTAGCCTATAATAGTTTTGCATTTGTTCTTTGAGTAGTATTGGTTGACATTTGGTGTTGTTAAGGATATGAGGAGTCAATTTCAAGTGGGTTTAGGGTTTGCATAGAGTTATGAGTGTGTTCATTGCTGTGTCAAATTTGAACTACTTTTGGATGTTTGGATTGTGTTTTATTGAGGTGCCAATGTTTTTGCCGAACATTTTGGTTCTAGAAGTGTGTGCTGGTTATCTGCCACAAAACTCTTAGTCACAAAACATAACACTACCTCTACACAATCACGAACACCCAATCTCTAATCTCACAAAAACTCAACATTGACAGAAAAACTCTTCATAACATCCTAGTAAATTCTACATGCAAAGCCTTTTCAAGCAAAGATTGTGCAAAGCATGGCGACGTTGACTGCAGCAGTAGCAATGAGCTCTTTGTGTTGTACACTAAAAACGACCATGCGGAATGGAATTGTAATACACAAAAGAGCATCTTCACATGCATTGAAGGGTGGCCTTTTCAATTCAAACCTCCAACATCGAAGAGCACAAACATATGGAAATGTTTTGCTATGCCATTCAAGCGCAATTTATAGTGTGTATTTTGGCGTATCATGGCATAAGCCCATCATGGCTTTGCCACACCTACAACGATTGTAGACTACGAGAACCCATAACCAAGGTGCATTGACTCCGCGCTTAAATTGAATTGCATGTCCTCTTTTGAGTCATAGAATGCAACTTGGAGAGTTTTGCTGCACATCATGGCTTGAGGGAGGCGCTTCGAGTCTTATTCCGCAAAAATTGGCGTCAAGGATTGCGTCAAAGGAAAAATACTTTGAATCTATAACAAATTGCACCAACCGAGATTGCTTGCTGTAAGTCATATGTTATAGTGCAACTTTGAATCGATCCTACACACGCAATGGAATATACACGTTAGCAGCGCGTTCAAAACAATTTCATCATATCGAGCAATATAGTTATGTTACTAATGTGAATGACTTAAAGACATTAGAGCTAGGACAATCAATCGCTTCCACGAGCAAACTTATGATCATGTACTTCGGGAGTCGATCTTAACTTCATACATATAGAAATTGCTATGCCTCAAATATGAATTGCAATTGTTCTGGTTAAGTCTTCTTGATTTGAAACACTATGTGCTTCCGTGTCACTAGTAACAACATTCCCTCAGCACCCTGCAAGCCAATATAAAACAGCTCGAGATTATAAAGCCATATTTGTGGCAACCTCAATCCATGCCTCCAAACCTAAAGGGGCGTACATGTAGCAACGCAACAACCCAGTTGAAACCTTTGCGTAGGACCTCTTCCAGCTTCAAGACCTCCTCAAACATGGTGGCATATACTCATGCATGCATGACATTTTAGGCGGCCTCTTTGAAGCATGCGCCCGGTTTCAGTGTATTGGCATGGCTCTACAAGACTGACATCCACGTCTCGTTCTCGGTGATGCACTTCAGCACCATTTCCCGCGAGATAATGTCGTCTGTCTGCATTGCTTGGAAGTCGGCTTTCCACTGTTGGAATGGCCCATTGTCTCGATTGGAAGCGTGATGTACGTAATGCACCAAGAAACACGGACCCCATGCATGTGAAGGAGGAACAATAGGAAGCTAAAGAAGTCGACATTGTCCCTATGTTTTGTGGATAGATACCGCGGCGCCTTCAGGTGTTGGAGGCTTCATCCTTGCAGGTCTAAAAGATGTCTTTCTACAACTGCAACGTAGAGCAGGAGCAAGTTTAGGGTCATAACAAGCGCATTCAATGGCACTGATCTAAAAATGGAATGATGAATCAACTAAGGTTTTAGGGTTTAGTACTTGCACCCAAGTAATTAAAGATGTCAAAAAACGTAGTTGAGAGTACTACCTTGATGGAACCTTCCACATCCACGACTCCCTTAACGCCTACTTCTTGTTTTTGTATTGTGTACTATAAAATTCATGCAAAATCTTATAACTTTGGAACAGTCTATGTTATGAGCACAACTATTGGAGGACATGAAGTAACAGTTATTTGTTACAATGTGCAGAATGGGCGGCCGTTCTGCTAAAAACACCCCTAAGCAAGTATTTACTAATGAATCTTTAAAGATAATTCTTATTTACTGATTGTTTAAAAATCCATAGCATTTTCCTTGCTTACAAACTGTATGGAATTTGTCCCACCATTGTATTCAGAAAAGAATTTGGGCTGAATGAAGTGTCAATTTAATCTACAATTAAGCCTATAACTACTAGAAATAGGTTAAAGGTATAAAACTACTCCCTTTTTTGAAAGTGGACACTCTGACTATCAATCAATGTGTTGTGACTAGGAATTGAGAGCCAAAATAATTTAATAATTAATGTAATAGTTTTTAATAATTTATATATATATATAATTTATATATATATAATTTATATTTGATTGTATAAACTTATATATTGGTTGCTTGGTATAAATGATTGGCTTGTACATGTGTGATGTTCACTAAGTCATGAGCTCATTGTTGCTTGGAGTATTTATGTCATTTAAATTGGTGTTAGCTTCCATTAATTTTTGCAAGTTTTTTTTTTTTTAATCATTCATGTTAGCATAAATTAGAGGAATTTTTAGACGCTTTTTTTTGACATGTTTTTTGACAAGTTGTATGGTTGTGTTTAAGACATTTCAAATGACATAGCAAAATTACCAATCTATACCTTAAAGACCCCATTTAGTTAAAACTAATAAGTTTTTAGTCGCTAAAGCTACTTTATTGAATGTTAGCAACATTTGTAATGTCTCTTGTTACGCATGTGCCAAGTCACTACATGTCTTATATTTGCTCAAACAAGTCCACAAGGATCTGAACTGGGACCATTTATATTTAATAAATGCTCTTTTCAACCAACAATAAAGTCGTGGCTTGACATTCAAACTTCTCCACAAAACAAGCCTTATATCAATTGGTCCTTATTTTGAATTGATTTTATTTGTTATTGGTTACTTCTGACTTTAGTATCTACTCTCAAAAGGATGAGGAGTTCTTTATTTTTATGACTTTATTCCTTGAATATAAATCTAGGGGTGAATGAACAAAGACCTCATTCATGTCAATATCTTTCAAAGATTGAAGTTTATTTTTGTGACATAGCAATTATGAGACATTTAAGACATATATATATATATATATATATATATATATATATATATATATATATATATATATATATATATATATATATATATATATATATATATATATATATACTCTAACCAACCATCATTTTTGGTGGTGACAATCAATTGGATGCAACCAATGAAGATTGATTTCAAACCTAATAGGTTTAAAAATCAAATTTTTTCATTGATTCATTTAAAACTTCCCATTGAATTACACAATGCAAAAACTATCTAGTTATTCTATATAATGCTTCAAGGTGCTTATATTGAATTTAAAATTAAAAAAAATTTAAAAAAAAATAGATGACAATCCTACTTGATATTACCGTAAATCACAATATAATTCTTCTCATCTACTTTTGATTTAATAAAAAATCCCTCTCAATTTTGACCATCTATGAATCTATCCAAATTCACAAAATGTTTACTGCAAAAATGTATTTACCTTCAAGGCTAAACTTCTAAAGAGTCAAATTTTTATTTTACTAAAACTGCCATTATTTTGTCTTGTGTAAACAAAGGGCTCTAAAACAAGTGTAGTACTAAATTTACTTGTTGTAATACAAAGATCTAAAGACTAACATTTACCTTAGCCTAGAATAATGTTTTCAAATTATGAAGGTAAATTGTATGTCATCTAAAAGATCATAATTCTAAAAATAAGTCATACAAACATGCCCAAAATCACAAGAGACTTGAAATGGATCACTTGTCCCTTATGAGCTAATGTAGCTAAGATTTTACTATTTAAAAGACATGTTTAAAATGAAATATTAAACTAATGTTCATATGTATGGTAGATCTCATTGAAAATAAGTATTCTTTTAAAAAAAAATAGATGAATATTATCTAAGGTTATAAATATTTTTATTTATTCTCCAAACTTTTCTTCTACAAAATAAACTATTCTACACTAATTTCACAATATTATATTTCATATTTCTACTAATAGCACATGCACAAAGGGTGTAATATTAAAGAGATTGAATATAGCATCTAAAAGAGGAAATATTAATTTGTATCATGCTCTAATATTATAAAATTCAAAATTTTCCTTTCATCATTAAATTGTAGTCGAGTCAATGTGGTGTAAGTATGTAAGGTAGAGGGACTAGTATCTAAGGACTAACAATTGACAAAACTAGACTTCCATCAACTAATTATGATGTTATTAATTTCACATTCTTAATTTTTGATGTCAATGTTTCCTCACTAGTTGATTAATACTTGAACATTCATTGTTTTTGGAACCAACCAGTAACAATTTCATAAGCATTTATTCATTAGTTATTGGCACCCATAGTTTTTAGCCCTCAAAAATTGAAGATTCTTGGA
Organism: Ceratodon purpureus; assembly: GCA_014871385.1. Taxonomy (NCBI): domain Eukaryota; kingdom Viridiplantae; phylum Streptophyta; class Bryopsida; order Pseudoditrichales; family Ditrichaceae; genus Ceratodon; species Ceratodon purpureus. Next base: position 7,182,492 of record CM026432.1, on the reverse strand, counting down.
GTTGTATTGAATTTTTTTTCATATTCTTTGTGTTTGCGCAACCTTATTGTAATTTTATCACACCTCATGTGCCATTTAAATGCAGAAAGGCTTCAATTTTGTGAGTTTTTGCTCCATCTACCCTAAAGAACCTTCATGTCTATGGAGCAAAAAGTGTCCAAAATAAATATTTATTAAGAACGACCTACTCATTTATAAAATTAGTGACTTTATGAGATTTATAATTGTAGAATGTTGTATCTTGTATACAAACGCATATTTCAAATTAAAAAGTGATCCACTGTACAGATTGGGAAATTATAAGGTTCAAAGTTATTGCTAAGATTTTTTTAACATTGCCCAAGCAATGTACTCAAGTTTTGATATCCAATTTTTTCACTTTTTTAAGACATTTGATCCAGAAAGGGTCATTGATTCTTGTGAATATTGAAGTTAGATTTATGTTCACCAAGTTTTAGCGCCATCTTAGCTTGGAAAGGGTGATTGTCCTCCTGTTAGTCATTGATGGTGTGCTAAAATTCTTTACAATCTCTAAATTCAAAATACCTAGGATGGTATCCTTTCCATGTCTGATTGAAGATCCAAACAATAAATATTTTATCCTCCATGAGAACAACCACAAAACATTAAAAACACAATGTAGGTAAAACTCAAATTTACAGAAATTTTTAAATATAATTAATTTATTTCTTATGAAGTTGAAGGGAAAAATCGTGCGATTGTGGATACTCTCGATGGACCCGCTGTCATGTCATGCAAGCTCGAGAGAGAGTGATATTTGGAGGAGATGAATCTTTTAAAATTTGGTAATCAGATGAAAGATATGTGATAGATGAAAATTGTCTTTTGGATGGAAATTGTGTCCCAAATGAAAACTTTCATCAATATGTATGGACGAGAAAATATTGGGCTTATTTTGTTGCCAGTACCTACTTTTTGAAAATCATTTTTTTTGTTTCGGACCTTATGTATGGTGGGTAGCATGGACAAAAAATGGGAGATTGTGACTAGCTGCGGCACGCCCATGTTCAAAGCAAATCTTTCTAAAATCCATAAATTTTGTATTATAACTTCATTTTCTTCAAAAATTGTGTCATTGAAATGCTATCAAAGAAATCTATGTGTGATAAAAAAATTAGAAAAATCCAAAAATCACATAGCTTAAAATTGTCCAAAATTGATACAACCAAAATATGGTCTCAAAAACTTTTGGAGTTAAATTAAGCATGTATGATTGTTTAAATTTTGGATGTGTTTTCGGTCAATGAAACATTAAGGTAGTGGGTTGTATTCCCGACTAAATTTCAGGTTTGCATACTTAGACTTGTGGAAGAAAAAAATTATTATAATCTTTGGATGATCCGCAAAGCTATTGCAAAGGCATCCCCCTTCCAAAAAAATAAAAATAAAAATTTGAGCATTTCTACAACTTTTTATGAATTTTTAAGTCTGAAGGCTTAGAATGACCATTAACCATTCACTAGAGTCATGGTATTCATGACTCATGAGAGGATGGACTATGAAAATAGAACACTTTGATACCAATTAGAACCAATCAGAAATTCTCAAATTTTCCAAGCATGGACGTAATTAGAACCCTCTTGGACACTTTCTGAATCCAGGTTGGCTGGTTTTTGACACCCATCCTCAACCAGTAGGGGTCGGGATTACAACCCACTTGGAAATCTGACCCTCCACCTTACTTGTGTTGATTATCACCAACATGAAGGGAATTGTTGTGTACTTAATGAGTATATAAAATAGCATTAAACCTTTTAAAGTTGGCATAACAACCGACAAGATTTTTTTTGCTGACATTCATGTGATCAGAGCGTGGAGGGGGTCAATGACAGATCCCAATGTCTACATGATCTAAGTGGTAGTACCACAGTGTTCATATGCAAGGTTTTTAAATACAATTGACAATCAAGAGTACAGCAAGGTGGTGGTTTTCTTATTGAGTTTTACCATACCTGTACGAAGACTTGCATAGAAAACAACCCTTTCACAAATATCATAGTGGTATTCTCCGTGCACAGACAGTTTTGAAGGCAGGGTACAAAAACAATAGATGAAGCCTTGGTGTTGGAGCACCGTCAACATATTCTCAGTTTACAGACAGTTTTGAAGGAGAGTAACAGAGGGGAAAGAAGGAACTTAACCCCCATAGGATGTTGCATCCAGATTATGGTCTACGCCCACTGTATTCAACTGATTTCGCCATTATGCTTATTGTATTTGCCAAAATACGTGGAAAAGAAAATGTAGGCGAAGGTCTATACTTAGTGAACATATTTTTAAAAATTTAAAAATAATTAAATTCTGTCCTCTGGAGACCCCGGAACAGTGTATTCTCTGTACAATACAGTGGAGAGAGTCTGGGACGGCGCAGTGTATAGTAGCCTCGGTACCTGACAGCAGTATGCCAGCGAAGACGAGGTGACCGGCTGTGCAGGTGAGGAAAACCGTTACCCTACTCTAGTGGCGCGAGACAGAGGAGCATTGGATCCCAGGGTCACTTCGTCTCTCCACTTCAATGTCTTGGTTTGCAGATGCGTGAGAGCGAGGTTGCCTTCATTGTAGAAATCTCTGGATTGACGGCAGGGAGTGTTGGGTGAGGGGATGGCGGCCACTCATGACGGTTTGAAATTGAATGATGGGGGCGTCTTGGGATTTGGAAGGGAGTCTCAGAGAGGGGTCGATGTTATGGAAGGGGGTGAGGAGTTCAGCGAGGGATTGCAGGAGTTGTTTCAGGACATGGAGGTGGGCTTTCAAGGAGAGGAAGCTGATGGAGATGGGCGTGTAGGAGCCATAGAGGCACTGCGCAATTGGGTGATCTCGCAGGGAAGATCCGAGGCTACCGCCGCGAAGGTGGTCGGATTGTTGCGCGCAGAGAACCTGGAGCGAGAGCCGCGGCCGAGGGCTTGGAACCGGAAGGGAGATTTCACAGGTGACGAGAGGAGCAGGTACCTGTGGTACCGGCACACGGCGCGACTGCTGGGGTGGAGGGATCGGGGGGTGTTTCCAGAATTCGTCACCAAGCTTTTGCGGGACTGCATTTTCCCTTCCAATCATGGAGCACACCAAGGCGATGTCCCTGAAACAGCGCGCGAGGGCAGGGGCACTCCTGTCCCCGGAGTCGATGGTGGTCGGGATGTCGGCGCCCCCAGTTCGAGGGGGGGCGAGGGCCACGCAGGAGATGATGGGGGTCAAGCTCTTCACGGATCTGGTAAGAATTCTGTGAAGCCAACAGTGTTTTTCGAATGACAGTGCTCTCAGGGTGGGATAGTACGAGCATTACCATTAGGGTTTAGGGCTCTGCATTTTCCAAATGCAAGGGTTTAGGGGTTCATAATTTTTTCATGTGTTAGCGTTGTACTGGAATGCTGTGATTTGTGGTGCTCATTCAGGTGCTGGACTTTGGAAGTTTTTATAGGTTTACGGATTGGGTTTTTAATGAGGTGGTTTACATGCGTATGGGCTTGGTGACATGGAATTCGTGGTTTGCTGTGTTTTTTATGTGACGGGTCTGTGTGATATGGTTTAGGGTGAGGTGAATTTGTCGACTTCAGATTTTTGCTCGGCCAGTGTGTTGGTTTGATGTTACAAGATTGGGTTGGCATGGGTTATCCATGATGTTATCTGTGTGTGTGAGTTGGTGCCTTACTCGGTAGTGGCCTACTCTTGATTCGTTATGGTGGTTTATCTCCTGTTGTATCGCATCTGGGTGAGTGCGCATGTTGCAGTGGATCGGGTGTGACAGAAGTTGAGATTCGAGAACCATAGACCTCTTTCTGTGAAGAAGTGCTGGATTGTATGATGGCTTACGTTTGGTGGTTTGAGGAGCAAGACTTCTGAGGCTTATGAGGACTGTCGGGTGGGATTTGTGCAGGACGAATCCGAGAACAGGGATGCGGAGGATGGGATCGAAGTGGAGGACCCGCATCAGACACACATGGGGCGCGCATCAAACAAGGAGGGAGGGGGCAGGGATCAAGCCAGGAAGTCGCGAGAGAGAAAGCTCAAGCTCGGATGCGATCCAGGGCCAACAGTTGCAAAGACGATGAGGAAGCCGCGAGTGAAGCTGGTGAAGCTGGGATGCGACCCTGGCCCGACAGCTGCACAGAAGACAAGGAAGCCGCGAGTGAGGTTGGTGAAGCAGGGATGCGACCCTGCCCCTACAGTTGCGCCGAAGACGAGGAAGCCCCGGCAGAAAAAGGGGATCACCGAGTTCGAAGCTGGCCTTGCAAGTGGAAAGGAGACGACGAAGAGGCCGAGGAAGCCACGGGCCAGAAAAGAAAACGGGGCTGCAGCTGAAAGGGGGGTCGGGGAGATGGGCGTTCATGTGTTTTTGGCAGGAGGTGCGAAGAAGGGCGGTCGGAAGCGGAAGGAGATTGGGGGGGCTTCAGGCGAGGGAGGTTGCGGGGGAGAGGTAGGGCTGCAGCAGGGGACTTTCATCGGAGTCCATGGAGAAAACGCGGGGGCCAAGGCAGGGGAAGGGAATCGGGGGGATCCTCTACGAGGCCCAGCAGCACAGAACAAAGGTGATGCAGCGAACCCCCCTATTTCAATGCCAAAATTGCGTGTCATGGTTGGGATCTATCTGATGTCAACTGTTTATGATTGAGGGTGTCGTTGGGATTTCTGAAGTGATCATTGTGCCAAGTTTCCAGGTTTTTTGGTTGCGTTTTCGACCTTGGGCGGGGGTTCTGTGGGTAGGGGTTTAGCCTCGTGTTGTAGGATTTGGATGTCTGCACGAGGTCATGGTTTCGGTGTCCATGCGAGAGGTTTAGTTTTGGTGATGCTGGGGCGGTGGTGAGGATCCATTTTTTCTTTAATTTTTGGCCGGCTGTCTTACATTCTTCGTTTCGGTGCTGTGATCAAACAATGTCGTGAGCTGGAGTAAGAGACTCAAATCCTTTCGACTACTAGAGTTTTTGCAATCTGTAGATGACCTTGCTTGCATTGAGGGCTGAATATTCGTCTCCAAGGTTTTTTCCACTCTTGTTTTTGTTCTTGGGGTCATATGTTGGAGTTCATGTCCACTGTTTATGATTGACGTTGTTGTGTGCCGAGAGTGGCAGGGCAAAAGAAGAAGAAGCTGACCTACGCGGAGAAGGGGAAATCTAAGGAGCCCAGACCGCGGAAGCCACAGAAGTGGGTGAGGCCGGATCTGCCGAGGCCAACTGCTGCAGTGGGAGCGACTACACGGGCAAGGCGGGCTCTTGAGTACGAGTGGCAGGAGAAGGAAGACGCCGACGAAGCCATATGGGATGTGCTGCAGGAGTATCAAGCACCGGAGTCGCAGGTGACCGCCGACAGTATGGGGACGCTCAATCTGGATTTCGAGTTGCAAGAGTGGGAGGAGCCCGACTGGTGTGCCACGACGCCGACGGGCACGAAAGGGAGTGAGGGCGTGCGAGAATCTGTTGGTGAGGAGGTGGAGCCACGGCCCGTAGAGGAGGGAACTTGGAGTGTGGACCGTGCCGGGTGGGCACTTCTTATTCCAAACAGGTTCTTGTCTTCGTGTTCATTCCACACAGGCTACACCCCCTCGTGGACGCAGGGGGACGTCGTAGCGGAGTACGTGCATGGGAAGACTGGAAAGAAGATGGTCGTCTGCGAGTTGGGCGGCTTCCACGACCACTTGCACTTCGAGTTAACTGAGGTGCGCATGGCAGTTGGGCCGGAGATACGGGCACAGGGCAGCGAGCAAGGTCATGGATACGGATGGTCGAAGAGACAATTCTGTTTTCAGGTGAAGAACCCGCCACAGCTATCAGGGGGGGATGAGACCTACGCTGGAGGGGATGCTGCCGAGGAGGGAGTGGCGGTGGTGCCTGAGGGGGTGGGAGAGAATGCGCGGGGCCTGGGTCGCGGTATGAACAGGCCTATCCTCGACTACAGAGTGCCAACGGATGAAGAAGGGCCAGACGGCACGCAAGATTCGACGGCTCGTAGCGTCTTCCCGCAGGTGCGCACATCTCTACCTGATTGGATGCTCTTAGATGAGGGGGTGCGGGGGGTTGAGTCCGGGGAAATGCAGCGTGGGGAGGAGGGTGACTCCTCAGGAGAGGAGTGGCTGCCGGCCTATGAGGACTTCGTAGAGAGCTCAGATGAGGAGTGCGGTGCGGATTTCGTCCCTCGCCGAGCAGCTGTTCCGGAAGACTTCGAGAGCTGGTGCCGCAGCACGGCCTCCTTCAAACCGGTTCGGCTTGACATGGAGCAACTCAAGGCCTTCTACCGGCCAGAGTCGTGGGACACCGAAAGCTGCTCCCTCTTGGGGAGCAGAGAGAATTTTTGTGGCCCCACCCCAGGATGTAGCTTTGAGCAGGGTGCCGCCTTGCCAAAGCCGGAGGATATTTTCGACAAGTACTGGAACGAGGAGACTCTTTCTCGAATTGTCCTCGAGACCAATCGATACGCTAGGGAGTTTACTGGAGTCCAGGGCGATACACGCACGAAGGGAGGACCCAGGTGGCGAGACGTCTGCGTTGCAGAGCTTCGTGCGTGGCTTGGCGTCTGCATCCTGATGGGGGTGAAAAGGCTCCCCTCTGTTCGGCACTATTGGATGCGTACAGAGGGGTTCGTTTACTGCACCCTTATTTCCTCCGTCATGAGTCTTGCTAGGTGGGAGGAGCTTCTTAGATGCTTGCACCTCGTCGATAACAAAGAGGTAGTGAGGGATGTAGGTTCAAGGCACTTCGATCGGATTGCCAAGACGCGATGGGTCATTGAAAGGTTTGTGAGTGTATCCAGGGAGATTTACAATCTCGAGCGTGAGATTACCGTTGATGAGTGTGTGATACCTTATAAGGGTAAATACTGTTTCATCAGGCAATTTATGCCAGATAAACCTATCAGGTTCGGGATCAAGTGCTGGGTTCTCGCCAGCTCCAAATCCAGGTTTGTTTCCAACATCGAGGTTTATTTTGGTGAAGGTACGGGGCTTGGTCTTCACGGGCTAGGGTACCATGTCGTGCTGCGAATGATTGCAGGTTTGGAACATCGCTGGCATTGCTTAGTCGTGGACAACCTGTTCGCTTCGGTGAACTTGTTTCATGAGCTCATGGTGCTTGGTCTGTGGGCTACTGGTACGGTGAGGAGGACGAGTAAGAATTTGCCTCGCGGCCTCTGGGCTGCTGAAGAGAAAAACCAGTTGAGGGGCTCCATGGTCATTTGCATGCACGATCACAGGCAAATGGCCGCAGTGTCATGGCAAGACAAGTGTCTTGTGACACTGTTGAGCACAGCCGCCGACCCTTGGGAACCGGGACTGGCTGTGCTACGAAGAGTGAAGGGTATGCGTGGGCAGCTCATTGTGCCCTCATCCCCAATCCATACGCAGTACCAAGAATACATGAGAGGAGTCGACGTGACAGACCAGATTCGAGCTAACTATTCCTCCCAGTTGAAGAGTCACAAATGGTGGCACAAGCTTTTTTTTTTTATCGTTGATCAGAGTATGGTCAATGCCTACGTTATCTACTCCTCGCAGATGGAGGCTCTCGGTTTGAAGGTGAAATCCCACATGCAGTTCAAGATATCTGTGGGCAAGCACTTGGTAGCGTCTTGGATTCAGGACAGGCCTAGAGCAGCCCACCCCAGAGTTTGTCGGCCCCCTCTCTCACGGCCGAATTCAGCACCTGTGCACTCGTCCTGGCAGTCAGCTCTGAGGCGATGCTGTGTTGTATGCGGACTTCGCACACGTTGGTATTGCCCAGCGTGTGGAAATCGGTGGATGTGCCAGGAGAGTTGTTACCATTTTTTTCATTCACGTACAAGTGCCTGACCAGTTTCCGTGGTCGTGCCCCTGCCATATGGGAGTGCTCTGTTTCCAGGTCTTGCAACGAACTCTGCATGTGCGCGGTTGGGGAGGAGAGGTCGTCTTCCACACACCACCAAGAGGCAGTGGGAGCCGGGATGCGCCACTGCAGTTTCGCCACAGCTGCTGAGAAGTTTGCCACAGAAGCTTAGCGGTGCGAGGAGTTGGGAAATGCTCCACCCTGGCCGCCTTTTTTGTCTACAGCGGAGTAGGGAAGAGTGAAGCATTTTGTTGTTGCCATTTTCCAGATAGCTACCTTTGATCCCGTGCTTGGTCTGTAGGCTCATCGGATGGCCTTCCCTTTTTTTTTTTAACGTTCAGTAAAGGCTTTCGATTTTATCTTACACCCTCGTACTCATGTTGATTCGGTCTTTCATTTGTGTGGGACGCTACTGTTGGATGTTCCAAGCTGCAATGTCTTTGCCGGTTTCGGTGCCTAATCCCGCTCAGCACGCCTCTCTATTGTCAGTTCCTGTATTTTTTTGAGGCCTGCGCTCCTTTGTTGCTTGGAAGAGTTAGTTTGGCACGAAGTCTACAAGTCGCTTTGGAACTCTTATCGCTGTAAGTCCTTGAACTAAAATTATTTGAAATTGTGTATTATTCTAGTCAAGTACATAGTAGCACAAGTTTTTTTGCCGTCTTTGACTCACTTCTGGTCACGATACAGAGGATTCTGGGGCGCAATGAATCATCTTAGTGCATCTTACTTTATTTGTGGAAATTTTCATTGATATTTCTTCAATGCAGGACTTGGCGATTGATTCGGTCTCTGTTATATCCGTTGATGCGGGAAATGGCCTTCGAGAAGTCGATATCAAGAAATACATCGAGGTGGAAAAGATTCCAGGAGGGCAGTTGGAAGACTCAAGAGTTCTAAAGGGAGTAATGTTCAACAAAGATGTTGTCTCCCCAGGGAAAATGCGAAGGAAGACTGGTAAATTGAGATTTGGAACTGCCTACTCAGCTTTGGCTCCTTCACGCACATGTTTAGTGCACCTACTTCGTGTTCATAGTATGAGTTTGTTGTATGTTTCAGGATATATATCAGTTTCATCTCCTCGCCAGTTTCAGGATTTTTTCTCCCCGGTTGTCTGAATTACTCCAATGTATTTGACAACTTAGCTGATATTCCAGTGTCTTTTTTTGTAGAAGTCTAATTTGTGTTTACCTTGACGGGCACAGGGCCACTTTACTGCGAATGCTACGAAGAGTATATTGAGCAGTTATGTGTTCAGATTATTAAATGTAAGCCTGATTTGGTGATTACTGAGAAAGGATTCAGTGATGTGGCCTCACATTATCTCAGCAAGGCCGGTATTAGTGCCATTCGCAGAATAAGGAAGACTGACAACAACCGTATCGCTCGTGCTTGTGGAGCCACTATTGTGAATCGGCCAGAAGAGCTTCAAGAGAGCGATGTTGGTACTGGTTGTGGCCTTTTTGAGGTCAAAAAGATTGGAGGGAAGCTTGTACGTGAGCGGAGAGCGCAGAGCGGAGAGCGGTGAGCGCAGATTTGGAGAGCGGAGAGCACAGAATGGGGGACAGAACCTAAAAATAGCAACTTTTTTACTAAAAATAAATTATAAAATTAGAAGATCCGAATATTCTTAGTGTATTTTTGGAAAAATACTAATTTTAGTAATTTTATTGACCCTATAACCGTGGAATAATTACAGTGTTTTCATTGAATTTGTAGTTCGATTTCTCTTTTTTTTGATGATTAATTTTTTAACGTGCACCAATTACTATGCTCCAGCTCCTTCTAACTAGTTTAGGCATACATTAATTCCCTTTATCTCCTCAAATTTATATGCAAATTACCGCATAAAATGTATTGGTATTAAAGCTCTTAAGAGGGATAAAGTAACATTTAATATCGTAACAATTTCTTAACATTGTTAGAAATCATCCGCCATGGTGTACATGGTTTATTTCTTTTATTCTTCATATTAACTTCCATTACTCTATCTATCTTTCCTTTCCTTTAATTCTCTTTCATTTTCTTTTCTCTTTCATTTTATTTTTCCTTTCATTTTATTTTCTAGTTCCTTTTATTTTCTCTTTCATTTTATTCTCTCTTTCATTTATTTTTTTCTTTCATTTTATTTTCCTTTTCATTTTATTCTCTCTTTCATTTTCTTGTCTCCTTCATGATAATTTCTCTTTCATTTTATTTTCCTTTTCATTTTATTTTCTCTTTCATTTTATTTTGTCTTTCATTTTATTCTCTCTTTCATTTTATTTTGTCTTTCATTTTATTCTCTCTTTCATTTTATTGTCTCATTCATTTTATTTTCTCTTTCATTTTATTTTCTCTTTCATTGCATTTTGTCTTTCATTTTATTTTCTCTTTCATTCTCTTAGTCGCCTTCATATTATTTTCAACCTTAATATTTATTTTTGCTTTTTTTCCTTTTAGCTTTTATAATTTTTTTAAATTTTTTTTTATTATTTTTTAATTTTAAAAGCTAAATGACTTCTGCTCAACCCTCATCCTTTTCCATTCAGTTGAGGAAGATGCAACTTTCAAATGAATGAATATCCGATTTTCAAGGGCGCCAAGCATCTCCTTCAGGGATATTTAAGATAAGAGTAGGGAATGTCTCAGCCTCTTTTGTGTTGGTGTTTTGTGAAGCTCTTTTCCGTAGTGCGGGACAACAGCTATGGAAGACGTCAGAGATATTGTTGTTTCACTTGCTGACGATGTTTGTCCATTTCAACCATATGTTGAGGTGGACGACGAAGAAGAGGTGATGGGCAACAGCCAAGGGCGTCCTTCGACAAGGGATGTTGACGTACAACCGGATGTAAGAGCTGACCCTCCACGTTCAGAAAATTCGGATGATATCAGAGTGCTAGAGAAGGACGCAGATGTGCCTTTGCAACCACATGCCTACTCGAAGGTTGGAAAGATCCCAAGGGGAACCTATTCCAGGGAATCAGTTAATCAGAGGCGGGGAGGTGGGCCATTGCTGAAACGATCATTCCAAGGACATTTGCCAAGTGTGGGAACGAAAGTGAATGCGAATGTAGTTTCTCCTGTAGTACAGTCAGCGGCTGGCAGTCCTGCTGATAGTGTAGTGGGCAACCCTAAACGTGTTAGGTTCGAAGATTAGGACATCTAATTACAAGTATATGTTTGCCTTAATAAAGGGTACATGTCAGGGGATACGAGGTATATAGTGCACTTCTTCAAGATACAATGTATTGAAATAGAATGCAATCAATGTGAACGCCAAAGCCTTTAATATAATGAAAAAGTCAATACAGCTACTCAATAGCTGACTTAGTATATGGTATATTACTAAAATCATTCACTACGTGACAAATGGCCATTGTGGAAATGGCAGTTCTAAAGTAGGAGGGCTACCTACTTCTTCGCCAAGGGGTGACGCAAGATTCCACCCTCTAAGAGTAGCTTGACCTCGTTGAAGCTGAAGGTAGGCGCATGGATGAAAAGCTCCGCTTCGGGATCACGGTTGCAGACCTTCAAGAATATGTAGTATAGGTGCTTACAATACGTGAACTGAGTCTTCCCACGGAACGTAGTCATTGTCTTCTTGAATGCTGCGCAAGTGCAACCAGGGTAAGAACTGATGGTAATCTGGTACCGTGTGATGTGTGGAGCGACGCCGGAATCCAGCCCAATGATGCAACCGTGGCCCGGCTCAGGTATCATGGTGACGGAACGGAGGCGCGCTTTAAGAGATTCGGAGGAGCCCATGGAGAGTCGCTGCGCTTGATTGGGACGAGTGGCAGTGCGCTTCACCATCTTGCCGTCTCTCTTCCCTGGGTAGCGGTCAGCGTCTGCAGGGACTGGCACTGAGCTGAGATTTGCAGGAGGCGGGGCTGAGGAGAAGAGGCGTCTTGGGGAGACCGGTTTCTTCTGCGGAAGTTGAAAGCCCGCTGCTTCGAGGGCAAGAATCTCAGTAAGTTTTAGGTTAGTACCTAGTTTCACTGGCCACACCTCTGGAATGGAGGGGAATTCCTGGTCCTTTGAGTAGTGTGCTACCCACTTGCGCTTAGAGCCTTTCACGCAACGCTCAATATCGTCGGAGCAGAAGAAGAACTCAGTCTTCTCCACTAGGTTCCTGCGATAGTTAGTCCAGAGCCCAGTGTAGGTCGGTGCAGCTGTGCAATGGGGCCCCCTGACGATTCTCTCAGTGCACTTCTTCTTCGTTTCAGCTCTTTGGGCCCAGCAACACTTCGCAGAAAGTTTGTGAAGTCTCGAAATGTGCCACTCCTTCACGTCCACCTTGGTTTCTTCAACCGCGTTGACATGGCGAATGCCGCCCTTGTTCACAGGTGAAGGTAAAGGGGAATCAACTTCCAGGGCAGGAGGTTGCGTACATTGTACCTCGGTGTCGTGTTCGGAGTCGTCTTCCACAATGACGGGCATCTGCATAGGGCGAGCCCTGACGGCACGTCTTGGGCCTCTTGGGCGTGAGAAGTTGGTCTTATCCGGGCGATGAGACTCTTCGTCAGCTCCGATAAGGACGTCGGCTTTTCGCTTCTGTGAACCGAAGACTTCCGCTCCTGGCATGATAGGCTGACGGGTGCAGAACTCATCCGCGCCTGGCATATCGAGCATGGGCTTGTCAAGCAGTGTAGGATTTCCCCATTTCTTCGCGTTGCGTTCCGCCATCCGAAGCCTGAGTTCCTTCTTGGACGGTCCTGTTCCGCCGACGTCACCTTTGAGGAACTGGTAGTAGTTGACAACCTGTAGAAATGCCCGAACGAAATCGTCCACGGTAGCAACGTAGAGGTCGTTCCCGTTGTTTCCAGAAGCTTGGAGCCACTTGTTGTGAACTGTTTCGGCGAGGTTACAAGTGGGCATCTCTGTGAGTTCTTCTTTCGTGAATTTCTGCAGATTTGACAGTACATGCCGTTAGATTCACGGATTAGAGTTCTGTAGGTTAGGGCTAAGAAACCAGTATCAAAAACATCAAAGCAGAGTGCAGAGATAATACGTCGGTCATGAATCCCCCCCACTGGCGGAAGCGGTGGTGCCAGAATGACAGCCACTGATCGAGTTTGATGAGCCCACTCTCGCCAACGACCCCGGTGGATGCCCACCATGCTCGCAACGCGTGGTACAGAGTTTCCGCCTCTGCCATGCTGGTCGCATTCTTGTACTGAGTGCACATCTTCTTGTGCTGTTCCCAGAGTTCTTCGGGGAAGTGCTTCTGCGTATACGCCACCATGTTCTGAGTCCAGTGGAACAAGCACGACCTCTCCCGGTCCTCCATTGGGTCTTCTTTGTTGCCATTGCCGTAAAGGATTCGCACTGCATTCCAATTCGCCTGTGCGTTATCCGCCATGAACCCCTTGAAGTTCGGCGCTGCAACGCCATTGATCTCCATAACCAGGTTCAGGTTTTTCCAGAAGACGAGCTGGGCGTCCGTGTCCTCGGACTGCATGTCGCAAGTGGCGATTGTCATCACGCGGCAGTAGGTGGCGTCGTACACATGGCACGCCATCGTCGACCAATCTTTGACGCGTTTGACATGGTCGAACATGATCCATGCGTTCTCCAAATCGCCACCAGCTTGCATACGGCTGACCAAGTCGACACCACTGCCCGGCCCGACCTCCGACATCTTGAAGACAAAGACTTTGTCACGCATAGATCCCTGACCAGGAAACCTATTCTCCTGGACATACGCCCAGAGACTGTTACCACGGAGCTTGGTGATACCGTCCATGATTCCGTACCTTACGAATTTTTTGAAGGTGGCGACTTTGTTGCGGATGTTGGGCGACGCCATGTCTTTGCATCGATCCAGAACAGGAACCAGCTCCTCCATCGTCAGCTTCCTCGGTGGTGCATCCTCCGGCTGTAGAAGGTAGCTCCCGATGAGGAGTTTGCTCGCCTCCAGGACAACGGCGCTCTTCGTTGCTTTGTTGTTCATCTCTACCTGCTCTTCTATTAAGCTACTAATCTCTGCTTTAGAGTCTCTGTAGTCTCCAACTTTCACTGGATGATGATGTGTTCCTATGTGAATACAAGCTCTAGTCTGATTCGGTTTGCCCACTACATAATAAATCTTAGCCTCGCATGTAGCTACACATGATGGAGGTTCTTTACATACCTTGCACACTAGCGTGGAGTCAGATGGAGGAGGCTGGTCCATGACAAAAGCTTGCAGGGTACAGCCTTCGAACTCAGTTTCGTTGACCTCGAAGATCTTGGGAACACGCTTGAGAAAGTCACACTCCTGGTTGCTGCACCGGAGCCATCCGACGCAGGTGGAACTTCGAAAAGAGAGTCCGAAGTCGTTCTTGATGTTTGTTGTGATGGTCTTGGTCCACAAGTGTCCGTCGTATCGTTTGTCCATTCCCTGCATAGACTTGGCGGCGAGCTTAGAGGATCCTGCAGCAGCTGGGGGCAACTCAAAAAGAACCGGACCATCAAACTTCGCAGGCAAGTACTCTACTCTCTCGTGTCTAATAGTGGAATAGTCTATCTTCTTCAAAATGTTTTTGGACCCACGCGTCTTAGCAATCTCTTGAAGGAGCGGAACAATGCTAACTGTGACCTGGGACAATGGAGGAGACACATTGGAAGGAGGAGCATCTGCGTGGACCTTAGGCACCAACTTGACGGGACTGACTTCGTCATCAGAAGAGAGAGATATGACGGTCGGAGGAGGTTTCTCTACATCTGAAGTCTCGGTACCAGGCTCGACTTTGACTTTGACATCACGAGGTAAGGGAGTCTGAATTGTGCAAGTAGAAGAGCGACGGGGAGTGAGGATCTCAGTGGATGCAGCCATAAGAGAATCAGTAAGACCGTAGACTCTATAGGATCCAGGGAGGAGTCTCCACTGCAACATGTTGTTCTCATCTCTCACTGAAGGTTGCCCGAGGGTGTGGGTAACCTCGGCAGTAACGTCATCAAAGATCTCCTCCTCTATACTGATGGAATCCTCACGAAAATGGAATCTGAGACTGAGGCGAAGAGAAGACACCGTAGCTAGACCATCGTCATCTACGCGAAACCTAAGAGGGATGCCCATGCCTTGGGCGTACAGACAGACCATCCCCATATTCGCAGGCAACTCAAATATACTAGAGGAAGAAGGAAGAAGAGTGAGTGTACTAGCAAAGCAGTATCGCGAGAGCGAAGTGAGAGGAATGATGCATCGCTGTTGATCATTTTATTCAAATTGGAATGTCCATGTGGACGACTAGGTAATGATTCATTCTGCTACGTAACGAATGTATGATTAAAGAGAGACGGCGCTAACTAATTATGATGTTGCTTTTTGCAGGCCCATAAATATGTAGGAAGATTTTTAGAATACTGCTTCGCGTATTTGAGTGGTGGAGCAGATTCTAATTTTTATGGGGTGTGATTGGATTAAAAAGAGCCGTCTACTCTTTCTGCATTTAAAACAATAAATATATAGAATTTGAATAAATCAAATTCATGCATTAGTTTTATATTTATAGGACTAATGCAAGCATATGATTTATTCAAATTCTATATTTTTTTCAGTGTTAGAGTTCCTCAATATTCAAAAGAAATTACTTGACAGACAGACTGTGAGTGAGATTAGAGTGAGCCGTCACTTGCATCCATATTTAATACAAGTATTTCTGTGCTTAATTCAAATCTTTTAATATTATGTGGGCTTTGTTTATTCTCTTCAAATATAGATTGATCTCATCAGCTTTAATTCAAATTGCAATTTATTTATAGTTTTCATTAATTCAAGTAGGTTTAGAATATGGGAAGTATTTATAGCTGAGTCAGGGGGGTTGCAGGTTTGGGATATAAGAGTTAGAGGAAAGTTAGAAGAAGAGCTGTATTGTGAGGAGAGTTCTCTCGTTAGTTAGACACATGAAGGAGAGTGGAGGGTCAGCTCCCTCCACTTATGTCACTCCTAAACCTAGAAGAAAAGCATATGGTACAGATTTTACGAATAGGAGAGCGAGGAAGAGGAGAGAATCACGTAGAAAGGAGAAGTCGATAGGCAACCTCTTGAGTGCACCTCTGAAGGTTCGAGGAGCTGGGCTTCCTTTAGCAATTAAATTTTGTAGCATTCGTAAACTCATTCTAGAGTCCATAGTAGAGGTGAAAGAAGAGGATTTAGAGGTGAACGTAGTTGAGCATCAGGAGCATGAGGTAGAAAGTACCCAGGAGAAAGACATAGAGATGACAGAAGAATTAGGGTTCAATTCCAGTCCAATTTTGGAGACACCGCAACCTTCTTTCGGATTTAAGGAGTGTTCAACAAGAGGGACGGGTACTCAATCGGGCGACCAGTCTAACAAGGATGTGGTAAGTTTCTTAATTTATATGCTTCACGTAAATTATGTATATTATTAGAGGTATATTAAGTTTTATGTATTGTCTTCGTTGTTTGTTTATTTATTACTGCAATGAATTTTGGATGCGTCATGAATCGAATGGTTATTTAGAATAAGAGTCCCGAAGTAGTAATTATCGTCCTAGTCTTGAACATTTGCGCAGATTGACGACTGGTTTAGGATTGAGCAAGAAGTTGTAGAGGAGAAGACGCCAGAAGTGGATGCGGGCGAGGAGTCAGATCCAGAGACATTGATAAAAGTCGCTCGGAGAGCGAGACGTGAAATCATGGAGGCGGGCGAAGGTGGGGTTGTAACAGCTGCTAGACGAGCGGGGCGAGGGCACCCTGAAAGTCCTACTGAGACTAGTGGGGAGGATGTTGATTTGCTCGACATTGCGGTAGGCCCAGGAGAAGAGGATATGGATGAGGGGTCGGCCCGAGGGAGAGGTCGGGGAGATGAGGTGCGGGGTCGAGGTAGGGCTAAAGGTCGAGGTGGGAGAGGGAAAGCATCTTCGCACGCCCCATTCAAAGACACACCCGCGGAACCGGAAGAGAGAGAGACTGTGAAGGAGATGGAGGGGCGAGGAGAGGAGCGTGTGGAGATGGAGGGGCGAGGAGAGGAGCGTGTGGAGGAGGAGATGGCGAGTGAGCAAGGTGGATCGGATCGGGGCCCTGCTACCGAGGAGGTAAGTATTGGTGTTCTATGTGTTGCTGTTGTGGGTGTGGGTGTACAGGGAGAGTGGATTGAGAACTTGAGTGTTGTGGCCGCGGAGGTGATTGTGGAGGAGGAGGGGAAGGTTGATGGGGAGGAGAGGCGCAACTAGATTTGGGAGATGGAGGCATCCATGGCAGAGGCCCATGTGAGCGGAATCGACAGCCCTCTTGCGGCCTTTGCTGCATTGAATCCAGGGGAAGCGAAGTGTACGGAAGGGTTTGCTTAGCAGTCCGCAGCCACTGCCGCGAAGTTGGAGGTGGGTACTGAGGCACAATGGGAGGTGGGTACCGCAAGAATGGACACAATGGCCGCGGCTGCAGCCACTGCCACAATGGGGAAGGCGGATACCGCAGCGGAGTGGGAGGTGGGTACCGCAAGCAAGGAGACCATGGCCGCGGCTGCAGCCACTGCCGCGATGTGGGAGGTTCGTACCGCAAGCATGGAGACCATGGCCGCGGCTGCAGCCACTTTTGCAATGTGGAAGGTGGGTACCGCAAGCATGGAGACCATGGCCGCGGCTGCAGCCACTGCCGCGATGTGGGAGGTGGGTACCGCAAGCATGGAGACCATGGCCGCGGCTGCAGCCACTGCCGCGATGTGGGAGGTTCGTACCGCAAGCATGGAGACCATGGCCGCGGCTGCAGCCACTTTCGCAATGTGGAAGGTGGGTACCGCAAGCATGGAGACCATGGCCGCGGCTGCAGCCACTGCCGCGATGTGGGAGGTTCGTACCGCAAGCATGGAGACCATGGCCGCGGCTGCAGCCACTTTTGCAATGTGGAAGGTGGGTACCGCAGCGGAGTGGGAGTTGGGTACCGCAAGCATCGACACCATGGCCGCGAGGGAGAACCCTCATGAGGTGTGGCATTCTGTACAGAATGCCCCCCATGAGGAGAGGGAGATTTCGAGGAGAGGGGCCGCGGACGTGGGTACCGCAAGCATGGAGACCATGGCCGCGGCTGCAGCCACTGCCGCGATGTGGGAGGTGGGTACCGCAAGCATGGAGACCATGGCCGCTGCTGCAGCCACTGCCGCGATGTGGGAGGTGGGTACCGCAAGCATGGAGACCATTGCCGCGGCTGCAGCCACTGCCGCGATGTGGGAGGTGGGTACCGCAAGCATGGAGACCATGGCCGCGGCTGCAGCCACTGCCGCGATGTGGGAGGTGGGTACCGCAAGCATGGAGACCATGGCCGCGGCTGCAGCCACTGCCCCGATGTGGGAGGTGGGTACCGCAAGCATGGAGACCATTGCCGCGGCTGCAGCCACTGCCGCGATGTGGGAGGTGGGTACCGCAAGCATGGAGACCATGGCCGCGGCTGCAGCCACTGCCGCGATGTGGGAGGTGGGTACCGCAAGCATGGAGACCATGGCCGCGGCTGCAGCCACTGCCGCGATGTGGGAGGTGGGTACCGCAAGCATGGAGACCATGGCCGCGGCTGCAGCCACTGCCGCGATGTGGGAGGTTCGTACCGCAAGCATGGAGACCATGGCCGCGGCTGCAGCCACTTTCGCAATGTGGAAGGTGGGTACCGCAAGCATGGAGACCATGGCCGCGGCTGCAGCCACTGCCGCGATGTGGGAGGTTCGTACCGCAAGCATGGAGACCATGGCCGCGGCTGCAGCCACTTTTGCAATGTGGAAGGTGGGTACCGCAGCGGAGTGGGAGTTGGGTACCGCAAGCATCGACACCATGGCCGCGAGGGAGAACCCTCATGAGGTGTGGCATTCTGTACAGAATGCCCCCCATGAGGAGAGGGAGATTTCGAGGAGAGGGGCCGCGGACGTGGGTACCGCAAGCATGGAGACCATGGCCGCGGCTGCAGCCACTGCCGCGATGTGGGAGGTGGGTACCGCAAGCATGGAGACCATGGCCGCTGCTGCAGCCACTGCCGCGATGTGGGAGGTGGGTACCGCAAGCATGGAGACCATTGCCGCGGCTGCAGCCACTGCCGCGATGTGGGAGGTGGGTACCGCAAGCATGGAGACCATGGCCGCGGCTGCAGCCACTGCCGCGATGTGGGAGGTGGGTACCGCAAGCATGGAGACCATGGCCGCGGCTGCAGCCACTGCCGCGATGTGGGAGGTTGGTACCGCAGCGGAGTGGGAGGTGGATACCGCAAGCATGGACACCATGGCCGCGAGGGAGAACCCTCATGAGGTGTGGCATTCTGTACAGAATGCCCCCCATGAGGAGAGGGAGATTTCGAGGAGAGGGGCCGCGGACGTGGGTACCGCAAGCAATGACACCATGGCCGCGGCTGCAGCCACTGCCGCGATGTGGGAGGTGGGTACCGCAAGCATGGTGACCATGGCCGCGGCTGCAGCCACTGCCGCGATGTGGGAGGTGGGTACCGCAAGCATGGAGACCATGGCCGCGGCTGCAGCCACTGCCGCGATGTGGGAGGTTGATACCGCAAGCATGGAGACCATGGCCGCGGGGGAGAAGCCTCATGAGGAGAGGCATTCTGTACAGAATGCCCCCATGAGGAGGGGAAGGATACGGGGAGAGTGGCCGCGGAGGTGGGTACCGCAAGCATAGACACCATGGCCGCGGGGGAGAAGCCTCATGAGGAGAGGCATTCTGTACAGAATGCCCCCCATGAGAAGGGCGACGATACTGGGAGAGTGGCTGCGGAGGTGGGTACCGCAAGCATAGACACCATGGCCGCGGGGGAGAAGCCTCATGAGGAGAGGCATTCTGTACAGAATGCCCCCCATGAGGAGGGGAAGGATACGGGGAGAGTGGCCGCGGAGGTGGGTACCGCATGCATAGACACCATGGCCGCGGGGGAGAAGCCTCATGAGGAGAGGCATTCTGCACAGAATGCCCCCCATGAGAAGGGGGACGATACCGGGAGAGTGGCTGCGGAGGTGGGTACCGCAAGCATAGACACCATGGCCGCGGGGGAGAAGCCTCATGAGGAGAGGCATTCTGTACAGAATGCCCCCCATGAGGAGAGGGAGATTTCGAGGAGAGGGGCCGCGGACGTGGGTACCGCAAGCATGGAGACCATTGCCGCGGCTGCAGCCACTGCCGCGATGTGGGAGGTGGGTACCGCAAGCATGGAGACCATGGCCGCGGCTGCAGCCACTGCCGCGATGTGGGAGGTTGATACCGCAAGCATGGAGACCATGGCAGCGGCTGCAGCCACTGCCGCGATGTGGGAGGTTCGTACCGCAAGCATGGAGACCATGGCCGCGGCTGCAGCCACTATTGCAATGTGGAAGGTGGGTACCGCAAGCATGGAGACCATGGCCGCGGCTGCAGCCACTTTTGCAATGTGGAAGGTGGGTACCGCAGCGGAGTGGGAGTTGGGTACCGCAAGCATCGACACCATGGCCGCGAGGGAGAACCCTCATGAGGTGTGGCATTCTGTACAGAATGCCCCCCATGAGGAGAGGGAGATTTCGAGGAGAGGGGCCGCGGACGTGGGTACCGCAAGCATGGAGACCATTGCCGCGGCTGCAGCCACTGCCGCGATGTGGGAGGTGGGTACCGCAAGCATGGAGACCATGGCCGCGGCTGCAGCCACTGCCGCGATGTGGGAGGTTGATACCGCAAGCATGGAGACCATGGCAGCGGCTGCAGCCACTGCCGCGATGTGGGAGGTTCGTACCGCAAGCATGGAGACCATGGCCGCGGCTGCAGCCACTATTGCAATGTGGAAGGTGGGTACCGCAAGCATGGAGACCATGGCCGCGGCTGCAGCCACTTTTGCAATGTGGAAGGTGGGTACCGCAGCGGAGTGGGAGGTGGGTACCGCAGGCATAGACACCATGGCCGCGGGGGAGAAGCCTCATGAGGAGAGGCATTCTGTACAGAATGCCCCCCATGAGGAGGGGAAGGATACGGGGAGAGTGGCCGCGGAGGTGGGTACCGCAAGCATAGACACCATGGCCGCGGGGGAGAAGCCTCGTGAGGAGAGGCATTCTGTACAGAATGCCCCTCATGAGGAGGGGGACGATTCGGGGAGAGTGGCTGCGGAGGTGGGTACCGCAAGCATAGACACAATGGCCGCGGGGGAGAAGCCTCGGGAGGAGAGGCATTCTATGAAGAATGCCCCCCATGAAGAGGGGGAGGATTCAGGGAGAGAGGCGGAGTGGGAGATGGGTACCGCAAGCTGGGAGAATGCCGCCCATGTGATGGGGGCAGCTGTTTGGAAATTATTTGAAACGATTACAACTCTTGCTTATTTTTATGATGCATTCTATTCATTTTCTATAATCTATAAACTGTATGTTTTGCAGGAGTTCACGGATCAACTCACGGCGACTGAAGGTGATGGTCCAACTCCTGCAGAAACTGAGGTAATTTAATCCATTTTCCTTTTTGTATTGAATTTGGCATTGTCAATTAAACTTCCTTTATAAGTTTTGTAAACTAAAATGGTAACTTGACAATGTCTTTGTTCCACTTCTTGTAGGTATTCTCAGATGCACCCTTGTCCATCAGTTCCCCGATCTCAATTATCAATCTTTCCGACCTTTCGGATTCATTTGATCAGCCCCATTTATGTAGGTGTGATTTAGGAAGCCCTGTACGTGTAGGAAGTGGACCTCTCGAGGTCCACTCCCCTCAGTACATGCCTACGTCTCCTGTCTATGAGCCTACATCCCCAGGCTACATGCCTACTTCTCCACGGCTTGGTACCCCGCCGATGTCTCCACCTTCTCCTTCCTCCCCTATTAGAGTGAGGAGGCCAGCCCATGTTGTCTTCGCCCTCCCGGCGATACTACCATGCCCTGTCCAACAGACCAGGCGTTTTTGGAGGAGGCGCCGTCATTGGAACTGTAGACAGGCTAGGGAGTATTATAGCCGTGCTCCACGTACATAGTTGCCTATGTACACCTTTCTACTGATGACGATTGGTATCAGTACATGAAGCTATTGTTCTATTCATTTTCATAATTGCATTACTTGTTTTGATCCTTATCATGGAATCAATTTTGAAAATGTAGTACTTCTTGCAGGTAACTCAGACACAGGATATGTTGCCAGCGCCATCTTGTCCTCCTGATTTGACGAATGTAGTGGACAGTGAATTGGAACATCGGGTACAACACAAGCAAGACTCCAATGGCGTCATCAATAAGCTCCGAATACTTCCAAAGACAAAGTCGCGTATTCAAGTTCCCCTTTGCAGGATGCTCTCAATGGCCAGAGTGCGACCTGTAGGAGAAATGGGAGTTCAACATTTGGAGCGAGAGTTTGTCAAAGGCTACAGAGATGGAGACCGTGTCATGTACATTTCCATCTACAACCACGAAGAGAAGACAGCCGATGTCACTGAGGAGATGAAGGCTGACTGGAGCCCGTGTTGGCAAAATGTTAATGATGCTTTTGAAGATGAGCTCTTGGCCGACCCGGATTGGAAGGAGTTCTCCGGGAAGATGTTCTATGTCTGGGAAGGTAACCATCGCCTTGCCGCATGGTACAGACATATCAACAAGCATCACAGCGACGATCCAGCGTGGCACATCTCTGTGCATTGCATTGTTCTTGACCCTCGCGGTCATGTTGGAAACCTTCTTCATGCCATGCATGACATTAACTGGTAAGAATTAACTCTCTCTACTTTGTCTATACCTCTTGAACGCCGATTGAACTTGTACTTTATGCTTATTATTAACTTACGTCTATTTGTACAGGTCTACGGAAAATGATCACGTGAAGAGTAATATTCCGGCAAAACTTTATCGTATTCGCTCCTTTGGTGTGATGAAATTGGAGGAATTCAAGGATCTGCTTTCACCACAGGAGTATGCTTTAGCATTGAATCACAAACCAGCTACTCCATCCTGGTTTACATTGCCAACAAAAGTATTCATCGCTTTTCTTTATCGGGTAAGCACTCATTCCTCCCCCCCCGACGCTTCCATTTGGCAATTGATTTACGGTGCTTCATATAGTTCCTCTAACATTGCTTTGTGTTCCAGCGAGAAATTGTGGTAGCTTCTGATGAAGCTGCCAGAATCTACAAGGAGAAAACACCCATTGAAGACCAAACCGCGACTGGTGTTTGGGATGCCATGAATGCGGCTTCAAACAACATGGTGGAATCGATTAAGAGGAAGGACTTCACCAAGTACTTGGCAATTGCAAATCCCAAGAATGGAGACGACTTCCTCAACGAAGTGAGACCCTCATCGTGCCTGAGTTCACTATTTTGTATCACAACAACATTTACGTATTCTTTTTTTCTAAAACTCCTGTACTTATTGCAGATTAATCGGCATTTCAGTGACTTCTCAAAACCTGAGATGTCACTTGATAAGCTCCAGAAGATTGTTCCAGCGGCCGTTGAGGCCAAGTACAAGGCTCGTTGGTTGAGGTGGTGGAACTCATCTCTGAGTTCCCGATTGTCTTACAGATTTCCACCACTTGAATTCAAGGATACCGAATTCGACCCATGGTTGAATAAGGCCTCATTCTGGGCTGGGGTACAATTTCTTAAAAAACCTTTCCCATTACATTACGCATTACTCTCTTCGTCGATTCATTCTCTTTGCTAATTAATTGAATTCTGAATTACAGTTGGAGGAAGCCGTTATTAACACATTCGAGGACATATGCAAGACGGAGAACATCGTTATCAATTGGAAGGCCTTTCCGGAAGTACAAGAGCCGGGCGATTTTGTGGAGAGTTCACGTATTCTCTTGTGGGACAAGGCCTTCCCTACGTTCATTGGGAAATCGGCAGATAAGCCCTTCGACAAGAAGTCCATTTTTGCTAAATTTCCTGGAACCGCTCAGGTTGTCAAGCGGGTTACTTACCGGTACGATACATTCCTTTTAATCAGATTCAAATTCCATAACGAGGTCTCTTTATCTCTTTGATACTAACCTTCTACATACTGGTTTACATAGATACTTCAAGCGAGAGCTTCTTCTGAAGGGGGCAATCAAGGTTCAGCAGCTCCCCCCCTACTTCCTTGCTTGGACGTCGAAAACCTCGGACCAGTGTATCTATTCTCCCCAACAGTTGAAAAGGTACAAAGCTCCTCACTTGCTTGAAGGATGCTGGTATATTGATTGCTCTCGTGGTTTCACGATTGACTCAGAGGTAGACGTCAAGACTCTACACGATGGGGGTGAGGTTGTGGTGGAGGACTCCGTGGATGATGCAGAAGGTCGTGAAGGAGAGCAGGATCAGTCTTCTGCTCCACCACCGAAGAGAGGGAGAGGAAGGCGACTGAAATCTCTGCGTTCTCGGTCGGAGGCATCACAGCAAACTGGTGCGGAGTCTTCCGCGCCAGCTGAGAAGGCACCAGAGCCGTCTCCGGGTGTTGTCGTTACCAACCCTTCTCCAGCTTCTTCGCCGGCTCCTTCATCGATTAGTGCTTCGGAGATCACCAGAGGTCTCCTTCAGCAGAGGAAGGCCAAACTATATCCTCAAACAACTTCTTCCGCTGGAGCTTCGATTTCCACACATGTTTCCGTCTTCAACTCATCTGTGGATTCTATGTTACGGCGAAATAGGAGACAGGAGAGAAAAGGTGGCGACCCGGATTGGATCAAGACTCAAGACTTCATTCGCAAGGTTTGTTCCTATATTTTGACATTTAATGGATTCTGCCACCTCTACTCGCTATGTAGTTACTAACTCTGCTTTCTTGTTTCCTCAAGTTTGGAGCAGGCCGCGAAAACATAGTTGGGGACCGGTGCAAACAAGAGGACCATCTGGGAGTCGATTTGATCATTGCCGACATCCCTGAGAATCTTCCCGTCCCATCCGTTTCCGTTCCCCCCACGAGTATTCCGCCTTGGAACTCTCGCTACAAGGATTATTTGTACGACATCTTCCATTTTGCAGATGATTTTCTGCAGAAAGATGGTGCCATCTGCCTCATCTACAACACTGATCAGAAGCTGGCTAAGGATATCGAGGAAGAAGCTGCTAATGGTGGATACGTGCTGTTCAAGGACTGGTGGGGTGTCAATGTACTCGGCCTGACTTCTCCTACGAACCCCGAGAACTTGGTACTTTTCCTGAACATGCCCTTCTCTTCGCTTACTGATAACCCTTCCGCTTCATTTTACTCACTTGTTTTGCTTGACTGCAGACTATGCGATTCTGGATTCGCGTCTACGTTCGTAGTGGCAGTACTTTCTCCTTCCAGACGAAGAAGGAAGACCTGATACATGGGCTCCTCAACATTACCGAGAGTGATGCCATTTTCAACTTGACCGATGTGGATTCGCAGCTCATGAATGGGGAGGTGCCGTGGAGAGGCCCAAGGGAGAAATCCATCGAGATGATGCAGGGCATACTTGAGGAGCTGTCGAAGCCCGGCGACATAGTTGTTGATTGGAATGCTGGGACAGGTAACTCTTCATGCATATCTTTGCTGAATTATTCTTCTCGTTTTTACCACAGTTTCTCATTTCTTAGTATCTCTCCGAGTTTCAGGAGCCTCCATCAAGGCTGCCCAGGCTACTGGTCGCCACATTCTCGCTTTTGAGGAGGACGAAGCCATATTCAACGCCCTTCTTAAACCATCCGCCATGGGCCCTCCTAAACATCCAAGGCCGGCAGCAACAGACGAAGCGCCTCCAAAGAGACCAAGACCTGATAAGTGGTGTAAGTCTTCTATTCTTTGTTCAAATTATCCATGCATTACTTCTCTTTGCAGCTCTACGTACTCGATGTAACCACAGTCCGTTCTCTATTGCAGAGTAGTTTCAGCAACACCGCCACGTGGGCCAACATCAGTGTCCACTCCATCCTGGCGTCTTCATTCCAGCCCGATTCAGCCTTTCATACTTCCGGACTACGCAGAGGACTTAGCACAGGCGTTTCAATCTGGAGCCCTTACATATGTTCCTAGTCGGCCAACTACTTTTGATCACAGAGCCCTTCTATTCGTCGATGACGAGGCGGTAGAAGGAGATTCAGAGTCATCTAGTTCTGAGAGTGGAAGTAGCGATGGTAGCATGTTTTGAGTTTGAAGGAGGCTTCGGTCTTTCATTGTTTTTATTGGATTTGCTTTGATTTAATTGGAGTTCATTGCGTAATCCTTCGTCTACTCTACTACCCTGAATCTATACTTGTTACATTTCCAAATCGTCTCCTCCTATGTAGAGGATGAAATGTCACAACTGTAATGCTCAAAATATAATATGAAGAATGAAATGTTACAAAAGAAATGCTCAAAATTTAAATTGCGCTGTAACTTATATTTTAACCATTCAAAATCCCACATGTTTTAACCATGTTACCTATTCTTGACTTGGTGTACATCTTGGTTTCTTCTACTCCATTATTCTACAGGAACTCTGAAATATTCCACGAACTTTGAAGACCATCTCTTTTAGTTGGTTTCGAGTTCTCTTATTCCTAGAATCATCTATATTATCTAAAACCATCATGCTGGAATACTCGTATCTAGATCCAATGAATGACCAAATCTTAAGGATTGTATTCGAACACCCCACTAGACTTCACAGTACTAATCCTTCGAAGGATATACAGTCCAACTCTTGTCCATATCAAACCAGCAAGTTTCGCCATCCGATATGATCACTTCGGGCAGCTCAACAACTGGATTCTCATCGATGTTCGATAGCAAGGGATACGGGATTAGGGACAACTCCATAATACGGAGAAGCTCATTGGTACAAAGCACTGTCCAACGCCATTCACCTTCACCAACATGCAGGCTTCCGATGTGCCTAAACGGTGGCAGGTCCATGCCTCGTTCCCTGGCGCGCTCCACCTCCAGCAGCCACGGCCGCAGCTCCTCATAACTCGCCGGTGCCTTTGGGGGCAAACCTACAGCCGCTCTCGTCCTCCTGGATCTCGCATTACACACCTTCGGCATCGCGCAACACACTGAATTCTTGTAGTCTTAAAAGGTTCCACATAAGCCTACAGATTGACCCCCCTGAACTCCATCGCTACCTTCGCATACAACAGAGAATGCCAAGGACTGTGTCACTATCCTAATACGCCACCTAGAAACAAGCTCAAGAAACCAAGAGTGACCTCCTTCTCTGGAACCCAGCTTACCAAGTGTTGTTTCATGATGAAAATCTCCTACTTGTATCACTCAAATGAAGATGCTTTGCTGCCTACGAAGAGAGAGTAATCTTCGATGAAGACAAGGACTCTAACAAGGTATATCTTGGTTTCAGCAGTTAAGATATTATACACGAATTTTGAAATATTCCAGGAAGTTTTCAAACCTTGCCTCCTTTACGTTCTTTCAAATTTATTTTTTTCGTTGTGCATTTACGTAATCCTATGAAAGAATTATTTGTTTGATCTTAAACTTAACGCCTGATCATTGTATCTTGCCTAAACCCATGACAAATCTAAAGGAATGCACGCATGACGTCATCATGACATCAGCCCTAATTTGTATCTTTGAGAATAAACGTAGTAAATTCTTACCAGAGATAATCTCTAATTTCCACGGTAACATACTCTTTTTCTAAAAAAAGTGTCAAAATTAAGCCTTAATTTAGTAATTTTCCACGGTTATAGGGTCTACTTTGCTTTTGAAAATTTTCCTAATTGTCAATTCTGTGCTCTCCATTCTGCGCTCACCGCTCTCCGCTCTACGCTCTCCGCTCACGTACGAACTTTCCCCAAAAAGATTGGAGATGAATATTTTTCTTTTATCGTTGAGTGCAAGGAGCCAAAGGCTCGTACTGTCTTGTTGAGGGGACCTAGCAAGGATATCCTAAATGAAGTGGAGCGCAACTTGGCGGTAAGTTGGTGGTTCATGACCAGCCAATGTATCTCTTGTTTGGCAGTATGTATGATCTCCCACTTACTGTACCTTTACCAGAAAATCAGTTTAGCTGTCCTTGAGTGGCCTGTGTTGTTTGTAACAGTGTTCACGAAGATGTGCGGTTTTGATCTGATACTGAATTTGTATGACAGGATGCCATGGGAGTAGCTCGGAATGTTATTAAGGACCCTAAGTTGGTTCCAGGTGGTGGAGCCTCAGAAATGGCTGTTCCAGCTTTTTTGAAAAAGAAGAGCATGTCAATTGAGGGTGTTGAACAGGTTGATTACCCTTTGCATAAAGACCTCGTAATATGAGTAATAAACGGACTAGGTGTTTTATTGGGTTGTTCCGAGGTTGCATTCTAGTCGGTCCATGCTTTCTTTGTTGAGGATCGATGGTGGGTCGTAAAGTTTCCATTTAGTCAACATTAATGGAATCTTACTTCTGTTTCTGAACATTATGTGGTTGATTGCAGTGGCCATACAGGGCAGTGGTTCAAGCTCTAGAAGTGATTCCTAGAACTCTTGCACAAAACTGTGGTGTCAATGTCATTCGGATCATGACATTGAGAAGCCAAAGTATAGTTCTTCACTTTTCTTGTGATCTCCATTGATACATTCAATGATCAATCTTCCTGATTCTATATTCACACATGTTCTGTGCTGAGTGAACCCGAAACTGGAGTTATCTTTTTTTCATTGCATTATAAGGATGTTCTTGATCGAGTTTGAAAGAGTTTTTTTCTTTAGTCAGGAATCATCCTATTTATATGTCTGTATTTGTTCGCAGCATGCCAATGCTGAAAATCCTATGGTCGCTATTGATGGCAATACTGGAGAAATCACCGACATGAAAGAGCTTGGAGTAAGTTCTTAACCGCTCTCAGTATTCTGCTTTTTGCTTGTGTTACATGAGACGTGTTATGAATTTGACACTTGTTCTACTATGCTAATCTCCCTTGGAACATTGTATCAATTTCTGATGACTTCAGGTGTGGGACTCGTTTGGAGTAAAATCGCAAACATTCAAGACAGCGATAGGAGCTGCTTGCATGCTCTTGAGAGTCGATGACATTGTGAGTGGTATCAAGAAGAAGCGAGCTCCTGGAGCCGGACCCAAGCCGCCACAAACGTCAACTGGGGAAGATGTCGATAGTGAGCAGATGGGTGGTGGTCCGCTTGGGGTATCCCCCAACGGACACGGATACCCCCGGAAACGGATACCATTCGCACAGATTGTACCAAACTCGAAGAGAGCCACATCACATCTTGTCCTGCACCGGACTCCATATTTGAACATATCAGATGGCGCCATATTTGAACATCCGAGGTGGCAACGTAGCGTGAGAGGCTTGGCGCGAAGTTACCCTGTAGGCTGTCTCACTTGCCCTGTCTCTCCCGCCATTATCGTGGTCCTCTCATCCGGGTGATCACGCTTTTCTTGATGCACTGCTTTTCGTCATTGAGTTTGTGTCAGTTCGCTGTAGTTAATGCTGTCCTCCATAGCCATGCACTTGCCCCCTACAATGGAGTCCAGAGCTCGATTTTTGTGTGAGGGTCTTCCCACGGGCGACGTGATAGTTGGAGAGATCCGGGAGGATGTTCCTGAGACAATGGTAGTTAGCTATTTCGGGAAGAAGTCTTCAAAGTCAGGTTGGGATTATCGCGGTCACACCACTGCTGTAGAGCAGGCTGCGATTAGGGACCTGTACTTCAGGGTCTACGATAGCCCCGAGCCTCCCAACAAGGAGATCTCTCTTTCTTTTGCCAGGGGTCTGATTTCTATGTCGTTAGGAAAAAGAGTGAACTGGGCGCAGTTTTCTGAGGATAGACGGAAGGTGAGGGAAGCATTGAGAAAGAAAGCAGAGGCAAGAAGAGAGAAGAGGCTGAGGGAGGGTGAGAATGGGGATGAGGGGTCTCCTGCCGTGTTAGGGAAGAAGCGTCTGTCAGCTGGTTGCCCGCAGCTGGGCTTCCCAGAGACGTTGCTGTTGACACCGAAGTCAGAGGAAGCGCTTGAAGGAGGAGCCATGGTAAAGAAGCCCCACAATAGGGCCGGAAGGCATGGCGTGGCTCCAACCTGGCTGCCAGAGGAGGTAGAGGGTTTAACGAAGGTCATTTCAAGTACGAAGGAGTTGTTGGTGGAGGGTACTTTGAGATTGGACCAAAGTCGGGAGGAGCTTGTGTCTGTTGAGGATAGGCTGCGCAGAACTAAGCTTTTGCGCAGTGACCGGAAGGCGATGCTGAGCGAAAGCAACTCTCAGCTTGTACGTCTCGGTGAGCAAGAGAAAGAGCTGAGGAGTACGTTGGATCTGAAGGCATTACGCCTTAGAGAGCTGGAGCTGTATGACGACCCCATCAGCCGTGAGGAGCTCAAGCCGGTTGCAGACGAGGTTTCGCGAGTGAATGCCGAGGTGGAGTCCATCTTGTTCAAGAAGGGCTTAGAAGAAAGTACTATCCGCATGTACGTCTCCGCCATAGCTGGATGCGAAGACACAGTCTTAGAGATGGAAGCAACAAAGTCAGAAAAGGCGGCAAAGCACATGGCGTGTGAGAGTAGGGTTGAGTCTCTGAAGTTGATTCTTTCGGCGATGGAGGAACAGTTGTGTCGCATGCGGGCCGGTGAGGGAGCAGCTTTCTTTCCGTTGCCGCTTGAGGGTTGCCCACAGTCGCCAATCGCTGTAACTCATACCATAAACGCATGTCCAGTTTGTAGCTTGTGGTTTAGTTGTTACGATTTCCAAAGCCTTGGGTGTGGCCATACCTACCACCCTTACTGCTTGTACGAGCATGCACAGAGAAATTCGACGTGTGCAGTTGAGAAGTGCCAGCAGCCTTTTGGTGCGAGGAGTTTGCAGGCGATTGGGATACGCCCGGCTGAGACCACAGCTGTCCCGAAACGGCCCAGTGAGAAACCAAGAACAACATCGAGCAACGACATTTCCCAATCAGGTAAAGCTTTATTACAAGTGCTGTGTTTTCTAAGTGTTTTTCTAAGGATCGCAACGAGACTGAAGTGACGGTGTCAAATTAATGATTTGGACTGCTTAAGTGATTAGGGTTTTTCGTAGAGGAAGGCGCCCGGCTATGGAGAGGCAGGACTTCACTCCTCATCCAGATCCGTAGACAGGAATAGGGTGAAGGACCGGCCTTAGTGTTAGCGTTCCTGTGAATTAACTCTCCTGATTTCCTCCTGTCAAGTGAGGTGTGAGAGTTCCTGTGAATGTGTTCCGGATATCCAGTGCATGGAAACTTTGATTTCGAGGTGTCTTCCTGCTCTTTCCATAGGCTACCACTGAGAGTGCAGTTTTCCGGGCCCGGATTGTCCATGGAGATCGTGTTCCTGCTTCGAAGCAAGGGGTTCCTGGGAGAGTGTTCCCTGAGATCCTGTTGTGGGAAATAATCCAGCCCGGAATTGGCCAATCCGGTGAAAGAGTGTGTTTCCAGCCAGGAATTTGCAGTTCCGGGAGAGAGATTGTAAAATTAAGGAAGGCTGGTTCCGGAGAGGGTGGTTCCGGAGTTCAGGATTTTTTTCCTGGATTTAGGGTCTGCATTGAGGTTTTCCTTTGTGATTACGCAAGTTGCATGTTGCTGATTTCTACTTCCTGCCATGTGAGCAGTTACTGGATCAGGATGCGAGCCCAATTCATCTTGGGAGAAGGAGCCACCGATTCACGAGTCTCAAGAATCCATTCAGATGCCGACTGCAGCAAAACTACTACCAAAGAACAAGAGTTGCGAAGACTTGCCCACCTACGAAGTGATCGCCGCTGAAGATAAAGCGCCAGCTTTAGGATGCACCCTGTGTCACATGAAAGAAGCGGCCGTGTACATTAAGGTAAGCAGCTGCCCACACTGTTGAATGAGTACATTAGTTTGGTTAGATTAGTTCCATTTCTCTTGATTAAGTAGAATGTGCAAGACATAGACTAATAACGTGTTGTGTTTGTTATCTGTGCAGCCATGCGGCCATGATTCGTTTTGCTTAATTTGCACACAAGGGTTAGAATATTGCCCAATTTGCCGAGTGAAGTCAACCGGGTGGGGGAAAATAAATCAGAAGGGGAAACCGAACCCTTTTGCGCCTGTCGGCGGAAATCCCCAGAATGCGTCTACTAAGGTTCATTTGAGTTCCACACCGTTGGAAGGCGAGGGTGCTGGGATGCTGTCCGTTGATGCGGCGAAGGAGCCACGGGAGGAGCCAGAGGAGGAGCCAGAGGAGGCAGGATATGGGACCAGCGACAGCGAGGAGTTTGGTACAAAGTGGTGTTCTGATGATGTTTTCTTGCAGGGGGGGTCTCGGTCTCAAGAGGCTATCGACGCACATGAGGATTCGGAGCGCAGTGCGGATCATGAAGAAGACAGAGGTGTTCAAGGTGAAGCCGAAATGGAGGATGACGAAGATGTACCAAAGCACATGGGTACAGTTCCTACGAAGAAGAGCATGAAGCGTTTCGCTGCTGTCTCTGACCTTGTAGCGGCCGACCCTCCAGCTTCTGCAACAAAACGCCGCATAGACCCGCCAGTTTCCCTCCCAGCGAAGAAGGCCGGTCCGGAATGTGGAGAGGCTCCTGCAAAGAAGAGAGGTGTTGGACGACCTGCAGGTAAAGCAGGTTCTCGATTGAACTTGCCCTCTGGAGCTTCTTCTGCTTCGAAAGATAGATCTGTAGGACGAGGTAATCATGCTCTACGTGCTGCAGGAAGAAAACGGGACATAAAGGAGATCATCCCCGCTAAATTCAGATAGGATTTTTTTGTTCTGTAGGAGTTTGAGGGTCTGGTCATTTTTTTGAAACATTGGATTTTGAGAACCCTATCAATGAATTCAGGCTAAGCGCTCTGTATATGTTACGGTTTATGATGCTCTGATTCTCCGCTAGATTTTGTCTCTTTGGTTACTTGTGTGGATGAGTAAAGTGTTTTCGTTGATTCAATGGTACTTGTGTTATAGGTTGTTAACATTGAGCTAGAGGATTTCAGTGTCTTCTTTGAGTTTAGGGTCCTTAGTGCTGTCAGTTTTTGTACAGGTTCAGTTGAATTCAATTGAGTTCGGTGCTGTGAATTTTTTGTAAGGATCCAGTGTGCGAGTTGTTTTGTTCGTTGGGCATGGAAGTGAATTATTAGTGAATTGGAAGTGAGATGTTAGAGCTGAACGGGTTACACATGAAGGTTTGCTGGATAAGGTATTTGGAAAACTGAGTGTTAGAACTAAGATAGGAAACTAACCTAAGATATATCAATGGGTAAGCTACTGCTGCGGGTTACTTCCATAGTATTCAGTTTCTGACTTGCGCAGAGCATCCGCACACTTACAAGTGATGCCCAGCCAGAGTGAAAAGAGGTAAAACAAAAAAATGAGAAAATAAAAATTGAGAAAATAAAAATTGAGCGTGGTGGGGTGGGCGTCGTAGGGTGGGATTGAGGCCCGGCACAAGCCCCCGGAGGGTGCCACGGCAGCCTCGAACCCATGCCTACGATCACCAAGCCACCAAGGCTCTAACTGGAAGGAGGTAACGCTGTTCTTCTATTTATATCGAGTCTCCCTCTGGTTGCCAAACGATATGGGTTATATGTTACTATCCGCTTTCCATTGGATCAACAACCCGCGCATTAATTTGCCGCACAAGTAAGATGCTTTCGAAACAACAGTAAGCACTGCCACAAGAATCAGATTGTCTACAAAAGGATTCAAGTAAATTACCTCTATTAAAACCTGCTATGTCACAGTAGACGGGTTTCCGAGGTTGTTTTCTAATTATTATCGGAAGTTCATTCTTGTTGTGAATGTGATGGCTTCGAAGGCAAGAACACGCACTGTCATGGTCGATAGAATGCCATCAGGTGGCTTTTATAGAACATGGTAATTGTAGTTTGCAACAGACGTGTAGGAGTTCGTAGAAATTCAGCGAGTGCATCAAGTGTTTCTTGTAAATTTGGGGAGTTCTTGTAAATAGGCGTTGCTTGTTTTGGCAATCCGTAAGTCAGCAAAACGCAGTTACAGGAGAGAGTATCCGGAACCAGAAAACGAATCCGGAACCAGGACCTATACGGGACCAGGACCTATACGGGACCAGGACCTAACCGGGAGAAGCACCTATCCGGAACCAGGACCTATCCGGAACCAGGACCTATCCGGGACCAGGACCTATCCGGAACCAGGAAGTAATCACCCTACGAGGAACAAGTTGCCAGGACTAAAAAAGGAAAAATATCAAAAAATTTGCTTGCGTTCAACTGGGCCCAAGGGAGCGTGGTGGGCTGAGCGTCGTAGGGTGGGATTGAGGCCCGGCACAAGCCCCCGGAGGGTGCCACGGCAGCCTCGAACCCATGCCTACGATCACCAAGCCGTTCAGGCTCTTACTGGAAGGAAGTAACTGTGTTCTTCTATTTATATGGAGACTGTCTTTGGTTCGCAAACGATATGGGACTAAAAAAGGAAAAATATCAAAAAATTTGCACCGTTCAACTGGGCCCAAGGGAGCGTGGTGGGCTGAGCGTCGTAGGGTGGGATTGAGGCCCGGCACAAGCCCCCGGAGGGTGCCACGGCAGCCTCGAACCCATGCCTACGATCACCAAGCCGTTCAGGCTCTTACTGGAAGGAAGTAACTGTGTTCTTCTATTTATATGGAGACTGTCTTTGGTTCGCAAACGATATGGGATATATCTCACTCTCTGTGCTCACCGAGAAGCCTTCCATTAAACATACCATGATGTCCCAAAAATTGCTGTCAATCTATCTAAACAATGGAACCAAGAATGCTCGAGGAACTTGCTTCAATTTTTTTTTGAACCACAAGGGGAACACTTCGCACCTTGCTGGAAATTAACATCTGTGGAATACTACG
This sequence comes from Ceratodon purpureus, assembly GCA_014871385.1. Taxonomy (NCBI): domain Eukaryota; kingdom Viridiplantae; phylum Streptophyta; class Bryopsida; order Pseudoditrichales; family Ditrichaceae; genus Ceratodon; species Ceratodon purpureus. The sequence continues at coordinate 7,148,056 of CM026432.1, read as the reverse complement.
CTGTTGAAGTAGTTGTGAAATTTGTGCATGTGACATTCACAGCACTTGACATCCGAAGTTTATGTGAACACTTTAGAATACGTAAAGAAGTTGTGAAATTTGTGCATGTGACATTCACAGCACTTGACATCCAAAGTTTATGTGTACACTTGAGAATTCGTATACACGAGTAAGTTTTTGGTAACCATCAATTTGAGAGTTTCAAGTCTATCTATTCTGACATAGAAAGTCTGATGTGACTACGATAAAAGGCCGGTATACACACTTAACTAGTACAATCTAAGAAACACCCAAAATTTAATTCAGAGAGAGAGACTGAAAGCATAGCTATCTCCTGAGAACAGTTTCGAGAGCAAACACCCGCTGATCATCCAGAACGGTCCACGTTAAACTCCAGGTTGCCAACCGCAGCAAAGGTGAGTGTATCACCAAGCTTGAAGTCGTTGAGCGCGACAAACTCGGACCACCCCTTGCTAAGGTAGCAGAATGTTTGGCGTGGACCAACATGGACAAAGCTCTTGACACGCACTGCCGCAAAGGGCCCTGACAGAGTAAACCATCTATCCTGGAAGTGCTCCATACCCAACTCCCGCCAGAAGGGTGTTGGGAAGTCCTACAGAAAATCAACAGTTGGGAAATGTCACCTACGGAATGTACAATAGCCGTTCAGGGAGAAGCAGGCAGGGAATGTACTACGAAGGGAAGTTGCAAGAGTATGCAAGGGGGGATAAGCGACTTCACCAATCTGCCTGCGGGGCCAGACTTGAGATGAGATTGGCGGAGTGTCTTTTCGAAAGAAGGGCCATCGCTGAGTCTTCGCGGCAGTCCCACCTCTCCTGCAGGTACGTTTCTACGAGGGCCAGTCGGATGATACGCTGTAACAGCCAGGCATGTGTCATCCGCAGTCTCGAAAACCAAGAGACTTCCAAATTTCACCTTTTGATCCACCAAGAAGACGCTCCAGCCATGGCCAACGGAGGTGGCTGTACGCTGACCGCCCTCCTCTTCAACAATTTCGAAGTCAATGCGCCACTCCTTCTGAGCTGACACTGAGGTGACGAGGGTGCAATTCGGGGACCGAGGAAAGCCAGTCTTCCTGGTGAATGACCGAGGGATCACCTGCAGTCGGAAACAGCGTTCGACATTAAATTCTCAACAGCATTCCGCGGTACTAAGATGAAAACCAGGAGTGAATTGACGGTGAAATCAAGAAACGAAACTGAATGGCTGGAGGTGAACAGGCGCGCGTACGAGCTTGGAGCCGTGCGCCTCCGTCGACATGTACACGGTGAAGTAAACTGCACGGACGTCCTCGAGCTCGTCCACCGCCCGTTTCTGCGCAGCATCCATGGTGGCACACGTAGCTACAGCAAGAGGAATGTCACTGCGTTAGAGGAAAGCAAGCTAGGACGGTTCGAGTGGAAATAAAATACAAGAGTGGGATGACGATGGCAGATTATATGTGAGAATGTCTACATTGGTTCACTAAGCATTGGTGCTTAAGGAGGCAATTACTACGTGAAGGATGCAGTCGCCGCCAATTAATTTACCCACAAACTTAATGAGCCCGAAGCTAGATAGGATTAATTGCATGAGCGTCCTGCCCTGTCAACGTCGTAATGATGAATTTTAGCAAAGTGAAACGAAATTACATAAAACTACAACATACCAATAATGCGTAGACTTAGGCATGTAATCTGACCTTCTCACTGTCTGGAGAGCCTCTGTCATGGATTCATGTGACCTGCAGCAGAGAACAAGAAAAAAGTCAAGCAAAATTCTCGGAATCCAGGCCGTTAACAGAAGCAGACAACAGCAAAGATTCATGCAGAACTGATTGAAATAACCAAATAGAGGGACCAAACGATTTCTCACCGCGATCAACGATTCCAGAGTCCACCGTCTGCGTCCACGGGTTAATGCATGCAAAAAAAAAAAAATTGACATGCAGAAAAGGTAAATTCCAAATTCACGTATGTACATGCACAGGGATGCAATAAGTCTATGACCACTTAAGTTTATGACCACGAATCACTGAAGTTTATGACCACGTAATCACTTAAGTTTATGATCAGGAATCAACATGAATCGGCTTTAGAACGACAAATTAACAGGATACGAGATGAAGTCAATTTCATCAAAACAAGACATGCTCAAAAATTTCCTAATAAACATATCAGCATAAATCGAGAGAAGTTACAGTACTGCAAAACGATGATCGAATAAGGATGCACAAACGAAAAAGACCTCAGTGACATACTTTGAGCTAATCCGAATCCACGTCTTCCTCAGACTCAGCTTCTGGGTCCTCGTGATCCGTGTCAAGGTCTTCTTCTTCCGAGTCATCCTGCTCCAAGTCCTCCACACTAGCTCTTCGACGAAGGACAGCCTCAATTTTTGCCAGAGCTTCATCACTAAGCTTGTACACTGACGTTCCCCCCTTCTGTCGATGCTTCTGGAGTTTCATACTGAATTGAGTCGCGACCACCAAGTGCGACAAGATCCTAGTCGGCCCAGGTCCATCCAGCAGAACATAAGAGTTCTGCTTCGCTCCCCGTTGGTGGTAATATAAACCTTCCACCACCTCGTCCGAACGTTCTACGGTCCCCCCCCATCCGTCAGTGGCGCTAACGTCCTCTACCACATACAGCTTTCTTGTGCAGATCAGTACAAAGAATAGAGCTCCTTGAGACTGCGGATCCTCTGGGTCGGCCTTTATCGCGAAATGGTCTCCGACCTCCAGGGACATGGCAAGATCGTTGCAGTCAGGATCCACCAGCCAGTCCTGCTCCAGATCTTCGTCCTCCTGCACTGCGTCAGTGGCTTGCGTTGGCTCGAGGGTAACTACTCTCCACGGCGATGCGTAGGCGGCGCTTCGACATACTCCACCAGCGCCGCGAACGCATACTTCACAAAAGCAAGAGTAATTCCGCACCTGCAAGAGAGCATTGTTGGCAGCACCGACACTTCGCACAGAGTGCATGGCTCTGCTCCCGTCGACAGTCTTGCAAGACATCGACTGCTTCCTATTGACATCGGTTTTACCAATGAGTACGAAATGGCGCTCCACGACCCTTTTGGCGCCAGCATACGCAGCATGAGGCCGATCCATGGCTGTCTGGAGGTAGTTGACAACGTCCGCGGCGTCTTGCAACCTACGGCTCCCAGGGCGAAGCTGCTCTTTCCGAATACTCTGCTTCAAACAGGCACCGGCACCGTCATGGGGGCCTTTCCCATGACCGGTGCCCCAAAAGTGCCAATCTAATGAGCAACCGTTAGGCAGTTGCTCACAGACTGTCAGCGACGGGTACCTGTAGAAGGCGGTAGTTAGAAAACCAATGTACATGTCACAACCTTCGACACACAGCATGCACAGAGAAGGCACGGGCCCACATGTAGCGTTTAGGGTGCATCCACCAACATGACAATTGGCAGTTTTTAATTAATTACTCTTCCGAATACATTGTCAAGTGAAAACCCACCCTTGCGGAACAAAAGCAAAAATTAGAAAAAGGTTTAAACTTAATACATAGCAACGTGCTCACCGAGAGAGTCAGCATCAGTTATGAGCAGCAGCCAACTGTACAGTCTCTCCGCCATCAAACATAATACTGCTACCTCCGAACGCAGAAATATGTAAAATAAACTACTTAACGAGATTGAAACTACTGAAAGCAGTGGCACCAAAATAGAAAGAGCAAAGGAGAAAGGGTCGAATTCGAAGTACCTGGCCACAAAAAACCAGGCCGTTGACCCCTTGAATTGTGCAGCACAGCCGTCGCTCCATATGACATGGCGTGAAGGAACAATACCTGTTGCCTTCAATTCTCTCCAGTGCAAGAGGAGGCAATGCTGCACGAACAAGCTGTCATGTTTTCTATCGTCAGAAACATAATAAAAATACGTGGTATTCAATCGCTTCGACTTAGGATCATGCAAGTTGAAATCAGCGTTGACACTGTACATGATGTGTACAAGGATAGTGATCTGAAAGTTAAACCAGTGTTCGGATTGTATCTCATTCTGAGCCTTGAAAGAATAGTTTTCTGCGTAGTCCACTAGGGACATCACCTCCCCAGGTCGTAGTGTCTCCAAGCACTTCCTGAATTCGCAATCCTGCCACTTTGCGGTGTGCTGGTGCAGGACGAAAGTGGGCATCTTGCTCGCAGCGTAGTCTAGGAACTCCCTGGAAGTCGTATGTTTGTACTCTAAACGTACAACCTTCTTAGGGTCGCCCTCTTTGTTGGCTCCGGCGGTGACCATCTCAAACCGCCTCCATTCCAATTGAGTTCGGTTGTCCGGATCAAACTCCGTGTCACAGAGTGGGATGCGGTGAAAACCGCATCTCCCACATTCTCCCTTCACGCACGATAGGCTGTGCCACTCGCTTCCGTTAGGTCGTGGGCAGAGGCTCTGCTCCCAGAGCTCACTCGGCCTCTTGAATATGTGTTCTCCCGCCTGGCATTTCACAGCCCCCGTGACCTCGCCGACACCACCTATGTCACAACAGACTGCATCGCATCCGCAGTTGCAGGTCATGGTGGCACCTGCAAAATGAAATTTAGCACTCCTCATATTGTTGAAGCCTACGACAATTTCAGCCATCTCCATGTGGTACCTGCAACAACACGAGTTGAAGTCGCGGAGGCGCCTGACGAAGAAAGGCCTCAGTCTTCGGAAAGAAATGAAGGACACCTTCACCTGATCATGCGACGCCTTAAAGCTCGTGTAAAAATCCAACTGATTTCACACACAACATGCACACAGAAATTAAAACATCCTCTTGGATCGAGAATTCTTGATACATATGTGTCTTCTAATGAAGCGAAAGCTCTATGTCATCATTTACAGGCCTTTGGTGTTCAGTACTTAACGTTTGACAAACAAGTTCAGTTCATGGGAAAGACAATAAAAAGAATATGAATCTAGCCATGCTGTGCAGACGAATTCTAGAACAAACCCCTAAGAACCTCTGTAACGAACTGGTACCATATTGAACCGAACCCAATCCAAAGGAAGACAAAGAATTCACACACAACATGCACACAACATGCACACAAAATTTAGAAAACATCAGCGTATACCTAAACCACCCCAGGAACATGACCTTCGACACCACATCAGGAACCTTAAACCACCTCAGGAACAGGACCTTAAACCACCTTCAGGATCAGGACCGACTGTTAGCCGGAACAGGAACTGGACCACTCACTCCGGAACAGGACCCGACAGGAAAGTACCTACAATGAACACGAGAGAGTATCCGTGGCCAGGAACATGTTAGACCTAGAACAGGAACCAAGAACAACGAACATCATGAGCAGGAAAGACGCTACTGTACAGGAAAATGACAATTTCCAAATGAAAGACCTATTCCTTCATGGACTTGCGTCTCCGGAGCAGGATTAGGAATGCTCCTTGACTGTCTTGTGTTTCCTGAGCTCATTACAGTCACAGAAACAGGGCTCCACGTGCGTCTCCTTGAGCGGGAACAGGAACTCCTTCGTCTCCCATCAGGACTCTATGTCTCCTGACCGGAAGTGTGCTCCAAACATCAGAAAGATTGTCCATGAGCAGGATATGGCCAACTCCTCCCGGTCCATGTCTGGCTTCGTATGCACTCACGCAAGCTCAGAAACAAAAAAAGGAAAACACTCGGTCTAAGAAGTCTCCACAGCAGGAACAGAGCATTCACTTCAGGACTTACCATAAACCCTTAGCAGTTTCTTGACACATAAACATTCGAAGCAGACTCCCTTAAGCGAACTGAACTTTATTAAAGTGCAGGAACATGAGCCGGGAGATGAACTTCAATTTTCTACGTGCAATAAACAAAGTGTCGTCTACACAACAAAGAAAAGCTGGAACAAATTAAGAAAGTCCAGAACAGAAATCCTCGGCCGCTCAAGAGCACGACTGAAGTTCGGAGGTAAGAACCCTTACCTGGGATTCTTCTAACCAATGCCCTGCATGGGTAATGAACTTGTTGACACCAACTCGTTTACGCCTAACGTCCTTCTTCTGCGGGCTTACGCGCGTCTCCTCTGTCCACCATGCAACGACAATGTCAAGAACAGCTTGCGTCAACGCATCTTTCCTCCTTGCGCGGTCCCCCTTTGCCCACACAACTCCTTTCTCTCCACTCTGTAGTAGTTGCCGCCTGCTCAGTGCCCTTCTGATCGTCCTCCTATTCATTCCAATGCACGCAGCGGCCGCTTGCCCTGCCCTGGCATCTCGAGTTGAAATCACCGCCGCCTCGATAACGTTTCTTGCGAGGTACTTGTCCCTCCCGACACCAAATTTTAACTCCTTCCACGCGTCCGCAACTCCATTGCACACCACTCTGCACTGCTCGGTCTCTCGCCGATTGACTACAAATTTTGGTAACGCTTGGACAAGCAAGGGATGCGATAAGAATTTATCTATGACCGCTCGCTGATACTCTAAACCCCTCCCAGAAGTTAAATCGTTGACAGTAAACGCCAAATCCCTTGCATCTCGGGCAACAGTTGAGTGGAACTCCGACACTCCTCTCGCAGTACAGTTAGAAGTGTCTGAGGCAGTAGACGTTTGCTGCGAAATTGCATTTGATAAACGCTCACACTCAGCAGCCCTGTTTCTGGCTCTCACTTTCCTACTCCTCTCTCTTTCTCTCCTCACCCGTAGTGTCTCGCGACTCAACTGTCGCTTTGCCCACTCTGACCGCCCTCGTGCCATCACCCTAAAGAAGAACCGAAATCTTGCACCCAGCGAACCTGACTCACCCACGACACCAAGAGATCTCAGAAACTCTAAACGCGACACAACTGCATGGAAACCCTCGAAAGCTCTCGAGGCACAACTTTCGAGAGGTGCGAGACGAACCTTGAGCCGTCGATCCAGCCCTAATCTAGCGGCTCTGAGTTTGTATTTTGAAAAACCCAAGAATCTCGAGTGATCTCTTCGAAATTGATCCCAAGAACCGCACCTACCCGGGAACCAAACCGTTCATACCCGGGAACTGAACCGTTGATACCGGGAACTGAACCGCTGATACCCGGAAACTGAACCGCTGATACCCGGATCGGGAACCCAACAACTTCTCCACGAAACCCTGAAGATTCTCCCAAAACCCTGAAGATTCTCCCCAAACCCTGAAGATGCTCTTTAAACCCTTAAGATGCTTTCAAAACCACGAATAATCCCCATAATGAATAAAACCCCGAAAAAAACTCATAATGAAGTCAAAACCCATAACCCAGAACCGAAAATAATAAAACTCATAATGAAGTCAAAACCCATAATCCATAACTGAAAATGATAGAACTCATAACTGAGAATGACAAAATTGATAATGAAGGCAAAACCCATAATGAAATCGGAATCCATAACCCATAATGAAGTCAAAACACATAATCTATAACCAAAAATAATAAAACTCATAACCATAACCGAAAATAATAAAACTCATATCCAATTAAATACAAATATAAAAAACTTTACCTATACCACGATTTGAACAATGAATTCAAAAGAAGGCCCCTTGAACAAAATTGTTACATGCCGCTTTGTATTCAAGCTTTGAACCGTCAATTAAGCTTTATTATTAGTTCCATGTTCTTTTTTGTTTAATTCCTATTTTTTAATATTGAAGTCACCCTCTTCATTTTTATTATAATTCCCTTCTATTTAATTTGGAATACCCGTCTCTTTAATTTGTAATATCCTCTTCTCTTATTTTGAATACCCTCTTCTTAAATTTTCTAATTCTCACTTCTATTTATTCCACATCCCGTTCTCTTTTATTGTTAATACCCTCATCATTTCTTATAATCCTCTCCATTCCTAAGTCAAAGTATCCTACTCTTGCAGAAAAGTTCATTTTGATCTATTTCTTTTTCTTCTAATTTTAAGTCCCTTCTTTTCCATTTGTAGTACCCTTCTCTTTTATCCTTAATTGTTATTTATTTTTAAAGTACCCTTTCTACTACATCTGAGTCTTATTTCTTTTATTGATCCATTTCTTTTTCTTCTAATTTTAATTCCCCTCTTTTCCATTTGTAGTATCTTTCTCTTTTATTGTCAGCTACTTTTTATTTTTAAAGTACCTTTTGTACTAGATGTAAGTCTTATTTCTTATATGCTCTATTTCTTTTTCTTTTATTTTAATTCCCTTTTTTTCATTTGAAGTACCCTTCTCTTTTGTTCTTATTTATTTATTTCTTTTTTTTTTGAAGTACCCTTTCTACTACATGTGAGTCTTATTTCTTTTATTTTCTATTTCTTGTTCTTCTTCTTTTATTTGAATTCCCCTCTCTCTATTTGAAATACCCTTCTCTTTTGTTCTTATTTATTTTTAAATTTTTTTTTAAGTACCTTTTCTAATACATTTGAATCTTAGTTCTGTTATGTTCCATTTCTTTTTCTTAATTTTTAATTCCCTTCTCTTCTATTTGAAGTACCCTTCTCTTTTGTGTTTTATTTTTTCATTTTTTTAAGTACCTTTTCTACTACATTTGAATCTTGTTTATTTTATTTTCCATTTCTTTTTCTTTTATTTTAATTCTTTCACCTTTTATTCTTAATTTCCCTTTTTAAAAAAAACACCAAACAAATCCTTCACAATACCCACATTTTTTATTGGTATATTTAAATAACCTCCATTTTCATAGCAATGATATTCTAATTTACATCCTACCTCTCACATAATTCGGCCAACCAAACAACCTCCCTCTCTTTCCCTCCACCTCATAGCCCCATGTGTCCAATCTTAGGAATTCCTCCCATTTCCCTCCACCTCAAAGTCCCACATGTCCAATCGGTTACATTCCCACCCTTTCCATCCACCTCACACCTCCACATCATGTCCAATCGTGTACATTCCCTCCCATTCCCTCCACCTTGAATGCACTCATTGTCCTTGGCTTGGGATTTTCCCTCCCATTCCTCCATCACTTAAGTCATCATGAGTCCCAAGAACCCAAGTTCCCTCCTTCCACTCTACCCTTTTCACACCCACGTGGGGAACCGGATTGCCTCAATCCTTTTGCTTTCCTTTTCCGGACTACATTAAGTTGTGACTACATATTATGATTCTTTGCTTATTTGCAAATTTGGCAATTATGAGCACCTACGTATGGTAGTTTTGACACATTATTGCAAAAAAAAATCACTCAAAGTGGTATTTTCATATGCATTTTCAATTGTGTGAATTAGGCTGAAAAAACCCACTTTAGAAAATTCCTAGTGATGCATTAATTTGGAAAAAAAACTTGGCACTCGTAAAAGTATGTCCATTATACATGCATTTACCACCACAAAAAATTTCGCGGAGGTTGCATATGAAGAACTTGTCCATATCCGTCCTTTAAGCCATTTTTCTAAACTGGGACAGTTCCGGATATATTGTTAACAGGACGGATACGAAATAGTAGATGATCAATAAATACATTTTTTTTTTTTTTAAACTAATCTACATGAATAGATGCAATTACTTTTCATAAGTCACACATTAGAATCATGTAGAAAGGTTATGGTATTGTGGTCCAAATGTAGGGGCGGAAGGGAATTTCTCTCTAGGACAGTCCTATTCGACACCCCAATAGGACCATCGCCCAGATGATTCCAGAGTAGATTAAAAAAGTGAGTATAATATTACAGATGACTTTTGCTCGGCCAGGTTTTGACCCCATACTAATCAGCATCACCAAAATATTTATTATTCTGGTAAGAAGCTTACTGGTCCGAAATGCTTACATAGGTGAAACGCCAGTTACCTGAATGTTCGTAATTAGGAGTGATTCCTCCACTGCGCAGGGTGTGCTGTAGACATTCTGGTTGGAGACTTTGTTATGGAGTGATTTGTTATGGTTTTTCTTCTTTGAGTCCAGTTGCAAGATCACCGAGTTCTGATTACTAGTGGATGTTGGTGCAGTCTCGGCTTGAAGAGCAGCTCAAGTGGCATTCATTGCTTCTCAGGGTACCCATCTCTGTTTGGGCCGCATGAGGCCGCTGATTGAACATTGGAAAATCTGGCTTTTTTCACTTGTGCATCAGATGGTAGAGGTGGAAATGAAGCAGCGACTTACGAGTATGGAATTGAGCTCCTTCAGCGGACTCGTCCCTGAAACATCGTTCGAAAATTCTCTTCCGAGTTCTGATTTTGTCGGCCCCCTCTCTCGGTTGTTGCAGATTGGGCAGACGCTGGTGAAGAGCCCCCAGTCCCCAGATTTTGTCCCCACCCCCAGTCCCCAGATTTTGTCCCCACCCCCAGTCCCCAGTACGTTGTTGCTGCGGGGCCATAACTCCAGGTTTCGGCGCCCTCAGCCCACTCGCCAATTAATGGTGGCTGCTAGGGCGGTGCATTCTCGGCACTTCAGGTGGGATGTTCTTCCCCAGGCCGCACTTCTCTTCCCCCATCCCGCTCCTTCGATCTCCTCCAATTTCCCAAACTCTTATCGCTGTCCTCCGCCTTCTCTATTGCCTTCGCTCACCGACGCCGACGCATTCTGTTTCCAGGGCGAATCTCAATCTCCGCCATGGCCGATTTCAACCCTCCAGAGGTGGAAAACGACGCGCGCGCCTCCCTACTCCGTGAGCTAGACGACTGCGGGGTGATCTACTTCACATCCCCTGTGCTGTGCGCCACCGAGCTGCACCGCCTTGTGAGTCCCGTCACCTGAATTTCCGCCATGGCGTTTCAGTTTCGCCACATTCTAAGTACTACGCTGATTGGGTTGTTGGATCTCGCAGGAAATTCCAAAATCTTTCACGTTGCGAACCGGCTGGCCTGGGATCCTGGATGCGCAGCTCATGATCTCGGTGAAGTCGGAGAAGCTTTGGCCGGTACAGCTGAAGCGATTTGAGCCGGGATCGAAGATGACTGCTTTCACCGTTGGCGACGGCTGGGGGGAATTTGTCGCGGACAACGGCATCACAATCGGAGACCTCCTGGTTTTTGAGGTTGTCGACGACTGCACCCTCGCCGTCACGATCGACCGCCATCGCCTTTCACCTGCGGAAACCTCCGTGAAAAATACTGGAGCTTCTTTGCCGGTTCAGGCCGCCACCAGCTCTGCTCGCCCAGGAGGTCCTTCGCAGCCGCTGTGGGTGCCAACATTCTGCAAGACCCTCCGTGCTTCGCACACCAGCAAGGGGAGCGGGTCTCGGCTGGTAAGGACTCTGTTTTTTTTTTTTGGTCCACCTCTCTTGTGCTCAGGAGTCTAGGAAGTGTCTGAGTTTTTCCAGATATGGTGGACCGTTCTTGTGATCTTTGGCTAAGTTTTTGTGATTTGTCGTTTTCAAACAGGAGTGGCTCCTCTGTTTTTTATGTGAAGGGTGCCTCAGGTAGTATTCTGATACCACTATCGGATCAGTAATACTTAATTTTTCTAAGTTATTTTCTTTTTGCAATCTGTAGATTTCGCATTTCACTTTGTTCTTTCCAGTTTTACCTGAATTCTTAGAAGTTAGCTTGTCTTCTCAGTCGATGAGCTCCTTCCGAGGCTCGTAGTCTGTGAATGTGGTGGGTCAGATTTAGCTTCGTTACGGCAGGTGTTTCTGTGATCGTGAGCTGGAGTGGTTTTGACGGAATTATGTCTCTTCGATTTGCCGTCATGAGTCTTGCACTGGTATGTCCAGGTTGTCGCCTTGAGTTGGGGCAGAGTGATGCATGGTGTGGTGTGTTGTAGCTACCGTTAGGTGCCTAGTTTTAAAAATTCTCACGGTTGTGGGACTGTACTTGGGTGCAGGGTGTTGAATATTTTTAGCTTGGTACGGGGCTAATGGTATTCGGTTTGACTGGTTCTGAGTAGGTGGACAAAGAGTGCAGGAAGTCTTGCGTTTTTTTTTTCGGAGTCATGAGGGTGTTTCATTGAAATCTACTCTTAGTGCAACTTCGAGGTCATGGTTTTAGGGTCCTGGTTCCAGCTCACTGGGAGTTTGACCTCTATCTCGGTTGGTTTCCAGTCGAAGCCGGGTGGAATCTATTTATGCCGCAAAGAGAAGCAATTTTGTTACTACATGTTTCTGTCCTCCTCTATGAGTCACTTATCCAGTTCAGCGTTAGTTTCTGATGTACTCTCCATTGTTTACACATAGAATTGCAGCGTAGCAATGAGCAGCAGGGGATGCCACCAATCCGATTTCTATCAATACAGTACAGCATTCTAATTCTCTAACACCTGTTTCTCTGGTACCCTACGCAGGACATCCCCACTCTGTATTGGCGGACCTACGGCACCGACCAGTTCGATGACCACTTCTTCACCCTCGCTGGCCCCATCGCCGAAATGCCTGTGAAGTCCTCTGTTAGCGTCACCGCCAAGCAGACGTTTTGTTTTTTCAACTCAGGGTGGTACAACTTCTACACCAAAAACAAGTTCAAGCTGGGGGATACTCTGGTGTTTGCCAAATCAGGACCAGCCTCCTTCGATGTCTCTGTGAAGATTGCCCGTGCTTGAACCTCACCTTGTAGTGACTCAGTGTGGGGACTTTCACACATTCAGACTTTTGTGAGCAGGATTTCGGCACTTCTCTCGTTCTTTCACAGTGGACATGGACACGAGTGAAGGATTTCATTTTTGTTCGTGACAGTTTGCAGCTGGTTGAAACGTTTGTCACCGGCTTGAGGCATTATCTGTGGTTTCTAATCCTGGCTGTGGTTTCTTGTCTGTAGTTGATATTCTCTAGACCTTGGCTGTGTGCTGAAATTACTATATACTCTTTAGACCTTGGGCTGGGGGTTTTGTTTAGTAGACTTCATTATGTAATTGCTACTTTTCTTGCTGGATTGCACAGATTATTGTGTTGTTCTCTTAGGACGTGCTCTACTTGTTTTGTGAAATTGTTCACATTCCCATGTGAAATTGTTCACATTCCCATGTGAAATTTTTCACATTCCTTGCTGTTCATTGATTTAGAATCTGCTGAATGTTTGGTTACACATGCCTTTCTGGGTCGGGAATTCGTCACCGAATCAAGTTGTTTCACCAGGCAAAGGAAAATATTCGAGTCACTTTCATTTCTCTGAGTACCTGTCGTTTTGAGTCTGTAACCGCTCCATGCCGCAGTCTGGGGGCTCAAGCAGTTGGGAGCCAATGTCTTGTGGCATCCCACAACTCACCCCCCATTGGTTCTGTCTTTTTCCAGTCACCTACCACATTGGCAGTGACCGGACTTACAGGTTACCAACTGCCCCCCAAAACCGGCTAAAAAAAGTAACCCTGACGCTCAATCTCTGGATCAGACCTATAATTGTGCTCTGACCATCTGTACAATACTTCTCTTCCTCTACAGATACTGATTTCAGAGCACATGACACCCCCTCTTACTTGGGATTTTCTGTAAAATTATCTACATATTAGATTCATAAATAAATTTGATATTTCTCTTCCAGACTTCACCGTCTATGTCGTAAAAAATATTCACTTCAAAACTCCGAAAGGAAAATGCTCAAAATCACTGTTGTATGCAAACTTTGGCAAAAAATACAGCATGTACAGTTTCTGCCCTCAAAACCAAACATCCTATGGGGGTTAATAATACACACAACCTTTAACTTCGTACGAGCTTGTGTTGGACCGTCTTGGAACCAGATAGTTCTTGGTTTGCTCAGCTAGTGCTCACTGCTCAGCAATGTTGATGCTCCTCTGCATAGCTTTGCATTTATTGATGCATACATATGTGTTGAAGTTTCTTTGAGATAATAGTTCTTCTGTGTTGAGGTTTCTTTGAGATCAGAGTTCTTCTGTGTTGAAGTGTTAGCCAGACTTTTGAATGTGATTGTCAAGGAAGGGGAGCCTCTTTGTATCGATTTCTCCTGAGCAGTTGAAGTTTGATAACTTGAGGTGGCTGTTAATTGAAACTCTTGAGGGCACAGGGATAGGAGTTGGATGTCTAATTGAGCTCAATTTTTTCATGGAGAAGGTATCTAAACTTGACACCAGTTCCTTTTTCCATTTGTGTCCGAAACTGATGGTATGATTCAATTGCTTTGAACTAACAAGTCATCAACAAGACAAGTTTGTAGTAAGTTCTACTACTGTAATGTAATCCCTCAGTGCTTGAATTGAAAATAGATAATACACTTTGGTCCTTCTACCTCTAGTAAGGAGAATATTTCTTCACGGATAACATATGTCTCACAAAATTTATAGATTTGTAGTGAAAAAGACACTTGATCAATGCTAACTTAGTTTCCTGCAGACTGGAATTTTGGTTTCTCTAAATGAGCTCTAGGATTGATGTGATTTCAGTATGTACATAAAGGAAAGTAACTTTACTTGAAGGTGGTATAGATTGCTCCTCATAAGGATGAGAGTGCTTTGGCAGCCAGGGTCTACCCTTAGAAGTTAGAAGGATATAAAATTTAATCCATGCTAGCTTCTAACTTGGGCTCCAGACTTCTTCATATTGTGAATTTTTGTTTGTCTTAGTAGCCTAATTAGCAGCATTACAACTATATTACTTTCATGCTAATCTCAAATTCAGTGATAGCAAACATGATGAGACTCACTAATTTGAGTAGAATTTGACATTGTGCGTTTTGCTTTTGAATGCAAGAAATTCAACAGTTGACGTTTGCAAGTGCTTCATTGGTTGGAAGAACCAATAAAATGGCCAAAGATCCAATATTTGTATCTAAGGATAAAATCATGGTTCAAGGAATTTATTATAGCAATCACCGGATACTGTTTATTGGCGAAGGAGACTTTTCTTTCTCATCATCTCTAGCCACCCGATTTGGTGTTGCCAACAACATAGTTGCTACATCTCTTGACTCCAAAGGTAAAAAATCATGCCTTCATTAATTTTTTGAATACTTGAATGTACTATTCTTTCATTGAAATTTGAAGCTCAGTTTTTCTTTATAATAATGCTCCTATCAGCCTCTACTTATTTATCCTTATTTTATATTACATGTTTTACGGTGAGACCAAGATGAAGTCTGTTACATCTAGATATTTCAATTTACTCATTTCTAGTTCATTGTGCTTGAATCAGATGATTTGAAAAGGAAATATGACATGGATGCAATCAAGAACATCAATAATTTAATCAGTAAAGGTGCACAAGTCATTTACGGTGTAGATGCTTGCAACATGGCTACAGAAAGTGGAAGCATTCTCTCTGGTGAAGGGAACCTATTTTTTGATGTTATAAATTTCAGCTTTCCCCATGCTGGTTTTTTTGGATCTGAGAGTGATCCAAAAGTAATAAAGTAATCTTCTTACTCTCATCTCAATTTGTTATTTTAAATAATTTCCAGTTATCATTTCTTTGTCTTAAAGGGAAAAGGAGAGGGAATTTCTATTTTAAATTTTAAAGTAAAATAAAAAAATATTGTAGCACGTATGACTTGTAAACGTTTTTTTAGAGAACTTCAAATTTTTCAAAAAAATGTAGATGTTCTTTTGCATAGGGCTATAAGAGGATGACACACATGACCACTTTGCATCAAAGTAATATGATAATGCCATAACAGAGCCTTTGGAATATGATTGAACTCAATCCATGATTAATATGACATGCATGCTGTGTTGATTGATTTCCCCACAAATCGTTGAGAATGTTTCTGACTACTAAGTTATACCCATGTCTCTTTCTGTGATTTTTCAACAGGAGGCACCAAATGCTCATGCAGTATTTCTTTACAAATGCAGCATTCATGTTGTCACCCAGAGGTCTGGTTTATGTATCTCACAAGTGCGGCCCTGCATATGATGCTTGGAATCTACAAGCACAAGCTGAAGCAAATGGGCTTGCATTTGTGTGCAAAATTCCTTTTCACTCATCAGATTTTCCAGGTTACAAACATCGTCGAGGATCAGGTTCAAGAGCTGGACAAGTGTTTAAGTTGGGCAATGCTGCAACATACATATTTGAAATCAGGTCAGTTTAGTATTTCTTACTTCTACCTATAAATGTCTAGGGTACTTTGGCATGAAGTGTCTTATCTAAGTCTGACAATGAACGTGAATAAGCAAAAAGCTCCAGCCTCAAATTCCCCAATCGAGTCCCCTTAGGATCAAGTAGGGTCATAACAATAGGGGTAGGGTTGGGCCCCACCCTCCTGAGCCTTCCCTCTAGCCACTGTCAATAGGGGTATTATGCAAATCCAAACAATTATGAGTTACTGTGCTGTACAAATCCATACAGTTGTGCATTCCAAGAACTACTTGTATATTCTCGTAGAAATGGGTTCTCCTAAGTGTGAGACCTCAACTCACCAGTCAAATCTTGACCATCTCATTGTTTTTGTGTTTGGTGTTGTTCAGAGACTGTGTCTGGATAGACAATATAGTAGAGGACCCTTTGAAGACACAAAAGAAAAATGCCATCCTCCTTCAACTCAGCAAAATGGGGTCCATCAAAGCAAAAGCAAGAAAAACTGGACATGCTACAACCCCATTGCTTCAACTTATGGCTATGGAGGTGGCCCGTCTTGGAACATTGAAGCTTAGGAAGAGGGAGCAAAGAAAGTTGAACTCCCTGAAATTGATGTTGAAAGTGATACCTGCTGTGGTTGAAACCCCTTCTGCCGTTCACAAAATTTTAAGTGTACCGGTACAAGCTGCAAGTTCCTGCAAAAAGACATTGTTACATTGGAGGAAAATTCGGAGGGGGGCCAGATTTGTGTTGAATGTGGTTAATCACGAGAAGAAAAGCATCCAGCTTGAAGAACATGGGTTTGAAGCATCCAAAGCAGGATTCAAAAATGGTAAAGAACACACATTGTTCCCGGAACTTTGTGCAGAACAGAGCATGTGTGACTCACTGAAGGATGGTTGTCCTTCCAAGCAACAATGTGAATTGCCAGTTGAGAGCGTTTCAGAAATTCATGTGTCAGATGATATTGCAGATGGCAATCTTCTTGAATCGGAAGGTGAAGAAGATGAGGATTATTTTGGTGGGTCACATTGTGCTTTTACACTTGAGACTCAAACGCCACATTCCTCTGTTCAAGATGTGATACCACCTGAGAACATTGCCCTCACTGGCCACTTCAGATCTGAAGAGAGCAACCACATGTCCACAATTATGGAAGAAGAAGATTATGTGTATTTTCTTTTATATCAGAATTCCTATGAAGACTGCGGTTACATGCCCAAGCTTAATGGCTTTGATACCCACAAGTTATTACCTGCTGTACATAAATATCAGAAAGCCTGTGAAGACCACGATGACATGCCTGAGCTTGAAGGCTGTGGTGCCCACAAGTTATTATCTGAAGACATGGAAGACCACAGTGACATACCTGAGCTTGAGGTCTTTGGTGTCTGCAAGTTATCATCTGAAGACACTGAGGACATGGAGGACATGGAGGACATGGAGGACATGGAGGACACGGAGGACATGGAGGACAACTATTTTCTATCTAATATAATTAACAATTGGATGCATAGATATTTTTTTAGTTGCTTTGGCACAAAGGAAACTACTATTAAATGAACACATACACTATATTCCACTTGTTTTGGTACAACCATTAATTAATATATAAATAGATTATATTATTAGATTGATGTTCAACCTTAATTTTTGAGTCACTTTGAAAGTGTTTTACAGGTTGAAGACATTTAGAAAAATTCCTTATTGGTCATGTATACAAATTTTGATGTCAACCAAAGCCATAAATTGCAAGATTACAACAAAAGTGAGTAATAATTCATGTGTTGATTGGATAAACCTAAACTAATTTATACTTTGATTGATATTGATATTAAAATCTAAGAGTTAGAAATTTGTACAAAATCTTATGATTAACAAATTTCTAGTACATGTAATCAAATTTCATATCATATATAGTGACCAATAAGACGTGAAATTATGGCCTTGATGTAAAAGTTTATAACCCACTTAAGAAATTGGATTTTTGAAGCTAATATATAAATAACTGATTCTACACAAACTAAAATTAACAATGCATACTCCTTTCAAATTTACACTCAACATGAATAGCCAACTCATTTCTAAGGAAAATCGATTCAAGCATAAGAATTAATTCAAGTTTGATATCCTTTGAACATTCTTTGCTAAAAAATAAAGAAATCCTTTTTGGAGTGTCCAAGAAGCTGAATGTCTAATTCTTGAGTAAATTTTTTAATTTTAGTATTGCAATCTTTCCTTATATGTCATAAAAGTGTACGCTCTCTCTCTATATTTCTAATTTTCAAGCCACAAAATACATACTTTGAGAAGTTCTTCTAAGATTAAAAAATTAAAAAATTAAAACGCATCAAATTAAAACTATAAAATGCGTTAAAGAAGTAATAGAGTCAAGTTTTTATCATTAATAATTTTGTATGAATATTTGAAAAAAAATATAGTGGAGTCTCTGAAAATGAAAATTTTATATGCAAAGTGATCAGAAAAAGACCAGTCAAGTAAAACAAATTCCTATAATTCAGGATTCTTTCAAATATTTGATTATTAAAGATCATCGTATACTTTCTATTAAAATGGCATAATTACCAAAAATTTATCTCTATTACTACCTGAATTAATATATAGGGAATAGTTTTTAGATTTTTAAAAATAAGTCAAACATTTATCTTTTAATGAAAATTTATATCCCTGTGTAGTACATTTTACATACCGTACGTGATAGGCCAATTCGACACCTTGCTGTCGAATAATTAATACTATTTTAGGATTTTCAATTCGACAATTCAATTTTCGTGTCAATTCCGTGTTTTTGAGTACAAATATCGTTTTTCTAAAAATAGAAATTTCCGGATTTTTTGGCGATTTTAATTTTAATTTAATTTCCGTCGAACTGGCCTATCACATATGGTACCACAGTACATTTTAATTTTTTATTTTCTTTATTGAAATTAATCTTAAAAATAAAAATAAATAAATAAAAGTAATAGGATTGAAAGTATAGACAAAACGAATCCAAACCAAACAACAAAGTGGAACTAAATAAAAGCATTTTAACACGTGTAGAAAGAATTATCTATGGAAACACTTGACATTCTCATTCTTAATTCTAAAATACCTTGACCATTTTACTATCCAAAAACATTCCAAATTTGTTAATTCCAAAGCATAAAGTGAAAAATCAAAACAATGATTGTCTTTGCATCTCGAATTACATATCTTCCCTGACAATGCTAAAAAATCATACATAAATAAGTTCATTCAACTTGATCATATGGACTAAAACATTATAAAATTTGAGGAAGCAGACATTGTTTTTACTTTAATTCTATCCAAATATGATCAACAAACTTTGATTTCTCGGTGCTAAATTTTTGCATTATATAAAGTTTCTATTCTATATTAGTATTTTGTAAATTTTTTAGTTTCTTATACACAAAATTTTAAAGGTAGTAAAAGGATGTAATATTGTGGATTTTTTTTTAAAGAAACACGAGAGGATATTATTGCAAACATCCATTTTGTTTTCTTTTAGAATTGAAATTGTTACTGTTGAAACAAAGGTATACGTCTACCCTCAACGTATAAGCATAAAAGAAAACAAATCACTACTTTTTATGCAACATAGAAAAAGTAGTTGCACCTCAACTAAAAAAGATAAAAAAAACTCAGATTCCTTATAAAACAAAAAAAAATCCCCTACGGACCAGGTTTTTGCACAATCTCAAAGGTAAAAGAGGGGTATATCAAAATTTTAAGAGCTATTCCACCTTTACATAAAATAATTTAAAGGTGCATAAATTTATTTCTAAAGGCCTAGTGAAAAAATAATTGTACATTTGTACAAAGCTCTTATAATTCTCTATGTCCATTGTTTTATTCTAAAAACCACATTCAAAATTGACAAAATAAAACCTATTGAAATCTCAATTGATTTTGAAACAAATAATAGTCTTTTAAAGATTAGAATGTCTCTTCATATAGAATTTGTGTAGTGTTTATATTAATGGCTTTAAGATATACAATGTATTCTAAAACCCTTTGGAGATTTATAATCTAAAAACTTTATGTCATTCCTTATCATATTTCAAAAATAGGCTAAACTACCAATCTTATGTGTTATTTGGTTTTGGATGTTAAATGATTATTTAGCCTACAACAACATTTCAAAGTTCTTATTTTTGTTTTTGAAAACTCAATTCAAGTTTATTTAGTAGTCCCTTATACAAGCGAACCTCTCTTATCGCTCCGTTCAATATTTCAATTAATGTTGAATCCAATGTAGAGTTATACAAATGGGCAATATATTACATAATGTAATAAAGACTATCCATCTATACTTTGATTTTTAAATGAATAATAAAATTTAACACATTTAAAAATAAAAAATGATTATAATTGCGGATTATTTACATTTACTTACATTATATAATTTCAGTTTAAAAGATTATACGGTTGGCTTATTGGTTATCACAAATCATTGGATCCTACAACACTAATGCAAAGCCATTTTAATAAACCATTATAAATCAATACATGATTTTTTTAAAGAGAAAAATTTTACATTCACCTTATCAAGGTATTTGGCGTGAAAGGAAAAGTTATAGTTCTCAATTAATTTACATTATAATTAAATTAAAAAATGAGAAGATTTTTTATTTTTATCTTCTATGCATATGGTTAAAATCATGAAACTACGCATGTCAAGAAATTCATCTTGTAGAAAATTACATAATAACACAGAATTTTTTAAAAATGAGCTAAGACATTTTTCCATTGATTAAAATTAAATTTTACATCCAAATTTTAAATATGTAATATTCAAAGTGATTTTAATAAATTTTAATATTATCAAAAAATTAAAAAATTAAATAATAAATGCATTAATAATGTGCATTGTGTAAAGATATACATTCATATATAATAAGCAGATTATGTCAAACGACATATTGAAAATAACCAAATTATAATAAATAACACACAAATAAACTTTAAAGTTCTATGAAATATTTGATATATATTATTAAAAAGAAACGTCTTTCCGTCCAACCATTTGTCTTAAGCCATTTGCACAAAAAACTTTACATAGATTTAAATTAATGTCTCTTGTAAGAATATGCACATTTATTTATTGATTCAAGAATTAAATACAAGTCATTTGAAATTCTTTCATCAAATGAAAACTTTCCATCATTTTCAATTTATCTTTCCACACAATCTTCTTATGACATGATATGGTACGTTCAGTCAATGCATATTGTAAATGCATTCAAAATTATTTTCTAAAATTTTCTAAATTATTAATTTTAAATAAAATTTTATTCTTAATTTCTTTTCATAGATTACTTAAAAAGTTTAGTCTCTTTCGGTTTTATAAGATTTGAAATGATATTTTGTCATTTATTTTGTGACTTATTTTGTACTAACTCTCTATACACATGCACTTGAATGAGAGACTGGACGAGCATGGATGTGTTGAGAGCTTCGCAATAAGATAAACTGTCAACTTGCTAATTAGAGTTGTGAAGTCTACTACACATCTCTTTCTAAGATTGCTTTGAGAGTTTAGTCTCTTCAGAATATATAAGATTTTAAATAAGGTTTTTCTTATTGATTATCTAATTTAACTTGTAAGAGCTATTCACAGAAAGGCACTTCAATTAGAGTCTTGATATAGTGAGATGTATTGAAAGCTTTGTAATGAGCCAAACTCACAACTTGCCAATTAGAATTGTGCTCTACTGCACATCTCTTTCTAAGATT
The DNA here is from genome assembly GCA_014871385.1 of Ceratodon purpureus. Taxonomy (NCBI): domain Eukaryota; kingdom Viridiplantae; phylum Streptophyta; class Bryopsida; order Pseudoditrichales; family Ditrichaceae; genus Ceratodon; species Ceratodon purpureus. The sequence goes on along the minus strand of CM026432.1, from coordinate 7,126,429 downwards.
TCTATGAGAGTTTGCTCTTTCCAAGATTTCTATGAGAGTTTGCTCTTTCCAAGATTTCTATGAGAGTTTGCTCTTTCCAAGATTTCTATGAGAGTTTGCTCTTTCCAAGATTTCTATGAGAGTTTGCTCTTTCCAAGATTTTTATGAGAATTTGCTCTCTTCAGATAATATACAAGATTTGGAATGACATATTTGTCACATATTTTCAAATTTATTTTTTAAGAGCACTCTGTAGAAAAAAACTTCGCTTAGAGTCTTGATGAGCAAAGATGTATTGAAAGCTCTATAATAAACTAAACTTTGAACTTGCAGATTTGAATTGTGTTTTATTGCAAAACCCTTTCCAAGATTGCTTTGAGACTTTGCTCTCTTTTGATTTTATATAAAATTTGAAATGATCTTTTTGTCAAATATTTTTTTAATTTATTTTTAGGAGCTCTTCGTAAAAAGACACTACAATCAGAGTCTTGATGAGCAAGGATGTGTTAAGTGCTCTATAGTGAGCTAAGCTGTCAACCTTCAGATTTTGGATTGTAATTTATTGCAATCCCTTTCCAAGATTGCTTTAAATGTTTAGCCTCTTCCGGTTTTATAAGATTTGGAATGATATTTTTGTGATTTATTTTCTGTCTTAATTTGTAACATCACTTCATTGAAAGTCTTGACGTGCCGAGATATATTGAGAGCTCCATAACGAGCTAAACTCACAACTTCCGGATTTGAGTTGTGCTCTACTGCACATGTCTTTCTACGATTGCTTTGAGAGTTTATTGTGTTCAAGGTATATACGATTTTAAATAATTTTTTTGTTGTTGATTTTCTAACTTATTTTGTGGAAGTTCTTCGAAGAAAGACACTGCAATGAGAGTGTTTATAAGGAATTTTGACTTTAGAGCTTTGTAGCAAACTAGACTTTCAACTTGCAGCTTTTGGGTTGTGTTATGTAGCACTATCTTTTCCTAGATTGCTTTGAGTGTTAAGTCTCTTTTAGTTTTATGAAATTTGAATTGATATTTTAGTGAATTATTTTTCTAAATTAACTTGTAGAAGCTCTTTGCAGAAAGATACTTCAATCAGAGGCTTAACGTACTAAGATGTATTGAGAGCTCCATATTGAACTAAACTCACAACTTGCCGATTAGGGTTGTGCTTTGTTGCACATCTCCTTCCACGATTCCTTTGAGAATTTAGTCTCTTTAATATTTTAAATGATGTTTGTGTTATTGATTTTCTAACTTTCTTCGTTGAATTTTTATAGACTAATTATGGCCAAATATTGTGTCAAACGCAAAAGATCGGATTTGGCCTCTTACAATTATTTACCACGCGATGTACTCTTGTATTTGGCGTATTTTATGCAACATGGTATGACATTCATGAAGAATCGCAGGCTATGCAATGTGCTCAATGCAATCAAGTTGATATTCATGCATCTGTAGAAAAATTAGAGGCACATTTGCAAAAAATAAATGTTGTGGTACAACATGAGGAATGAGTGAAAATGTGAGGTTTGATTCTTTATGCACGGATAAAGAACATTTTTTTTTTTTTTTGCAAGTCGTTAAATCGACCTCAGATATATTGACGGACTCAATACAATTTTGAAGTCATGGCCTCAAAATATGAGGAATTGCTTCCACTTGTTTGTATTAAGGACGTAGGCGTGGATGCCAATATTTTATTAATAGTTGTTAACGGTCATTTTTAATGGAGATGATATTTAAATTATGGAAAAAGAGACAACTTGAAAGGCTTTATGTACAATCCATTTCCGTTCATATGATTCTTGCTCTTTGCAAGCATCAGTAAGTGAATATTAGCTCGGCTAGTTTTCTACCTTAGACTTTGTTAGTGTTACCAGATGGATGGTACTTGGAGACGGTTTCATCGTCTACCGAGAATTTATTTTCTTAAACCTATGTTTCATTTGAGAATTCTACATATGTCAGATAGCCTTGTATATTAAATAGTATTTTCTAAGCAACTTTAATTTTTAAATGATGATTGGTGATTAATTTTTTAACTTAAGTTTAAGGAGCTCTCTATAGAAAGGCACTTCAATCACAGTCTTGACAAACAAGGATGTGTAGAGAGCTTCATAGTGGGTTAAACTCTTAGCTTACGGATTTGAATTGTGCTTAATTGCACATTGCTAGATTTGGTAAAAGTGAGACATGTCTCTCTCTATGAGGTCGAGACCTTACTAGCTTTGCCTTAAATGATGTTGTTGCTTGATTCCCTTAATTCTCAAATGAATTTTGCATAGTCACCTCATGTGTTTGTAAGTGACTTTGTGGCTGTTGTTAAAGTCTGGTAAGTTGAGTTGTACATGATCTATAGTCTTTTTATTAGAAGCAACAATTTCAATAATTCTCTAATGTTGATGAGGATCACGATCACACCATTGCCTAAAAGTGGGTGGTTGATTTCAATGATTGATGAGAGAGCTTGAGCTTTCGAATCGAGGATGACATGTATGCTGCACACAAGTTGTGTCATTTGTCCAAGAAGAAACTTCCCGTGTATCGTAGCGAGTTTGATCATGTAGTATCATTGATGAAGGGACAGTGTCGTGACGCACCATTTGAAGAAGAAGAATCCGCCCTCGAAGAGGCTGATGTGAATATAGTGTTTGTTCATTCTATTCACTAATCCGATGGCCACTAGACAAAGGATAATGAATCTAGAGCTTCTCCCCCCTTTTAAAAGTAAACACTTTCCTACACTAAGTGCCTTGAAGACAACCGACATGTCATCTCCCCACAGGTCTTTTTGGGTACCCATACAACAAGGTCTCAAGACCCCCCACGATAGTTGGGTAGACTATGGTAGTAGGCACCACGCCGGTATGGGAATTTGAACTCACAACCTTCTAGATTTTGATTACATAAACGCCTTTTCCATTGTATTTGCGGAGTTTTGATTGCAGAGTAACTATCATGAATTGTCTCTGCTGTTTATGAAGATATTGTCGCATCATTTTTGTGTCACCAAGCAAGTGAATGCAAGATCAAAGGATGATCATGTGATGGTTCAGGTTGATCCTATACTTGATGCCTGCACACTAGGGCAGCAAATGTTGTTATTTAAGTTGTTGATGAAGTTGAATTGTCATTTAGTAATGGCTGAACCGCAAGACGCTAACTCAGTGACGAAGCTGTCGGAAACGTTGGCCAAAACAGTTTGATGCGGTGCTTGGAAGTATGGAGGATGAGCAGACCTTCTCCACAGTGAGATTTATGAAATCCAAAGTGTGGAACCGCTTGGGCAGTCACCTGGACACATGTGTGAAGCTCTTTGTTTAACCATTCTATGATCAAGAAATGTTTTTATACTTAGCAACCATTGCACATTGGAGTCAAGCTCACAAACGGTTCGGTGTAGACAAGTGATTCTAACCTCCGTTTCCATCATGTAAACAAATTTTGGCTGTCAAGGATTTTATTTATAGTTATTTATTGGATGTAGGGTGAGGAGGATTGATCAAAGCAACAGGCAGGGCCTTCTTGGCTGAGGTTTGATTCATCCAATCAATATAGTTGTATGATATTCAAACATTTAGAAAAGTCGCCACATAAAAAACCATTTGTTCAGGAGAGTCGCCACATGAGCCATTGTGAAGCATGGAAGGTGGCTAATGAATTCACTACTCAACTCACAGATAAAGAATTTGTGTTGCCACCACAATAACTACAAATTTTTGGTGGGAGCCACAGTTCTTAACCACACATTCACATGAATTGTCAAACTTTGTCAAATGGGCGGTTAGTGTGTAGCCTCTCGTTCTATAGACGGTCTATCAAGAAAAATTGTTGGTTGCCTCACTCGTAAAATATTTGGCACCCAACTCCCTCAAGAGTAATTGATGATTCTTCTCTATGTCAAGTGGGCAAGAGTTCTTACAAAAGGTTGTCTCACATGATTGATATTAAAGTGACTAAAGTGTAATTGACCACACTTAAAACTAGTTTTCTTTATTTCTTTTATTTTTAATTTTTTTTTGAAGAAAAATTAAAGTTAGCTTAATTGCGCAAAATGAAATTATTTTCAGAGGATACAAAAGTTTCATAGAATTTGGTTTTGGAAACTATCTCCACTTCATATACTGAGACTTCCAATCTAAGGCCAAACTCCGAGACAAGAAACGTTTAGACTAATCAAAATGAAGAAATGCCCAAAGTTCCTCCTCTTGGCCTTCACACTAGAGGCCGAAGTCCAAAAGATGTCGCCTCCAAAAAAGCCTAGGTGGCAGCACTTTTAGAAAATTATGGCGCTAAGAATTGGGCCTTTGGAGCAAAGTTTGGTTTGAGCAAAATAATGGATCCAAACTTCCATCAAGAGGTAAATTTTTTTTACATTAAAATATGCACAAGAAGACAAGGCTCTTGGGCTACTAAAAGCTAGTCATGTTCCATAAGTCTTCTCATGCTCTATTAATGAACCTTTTGACAATCATTGACATTACACTAATGCAGGTCATAAAATATATGTATATAACAATGTGTATTTTGCTGAAATCTTTTCCACACATGCTTCATTAATTTTTACACCTTCCCTATTTTTTTCAGATTTTTTCAAATGTAAAGATAATCGTCTTGGCCTTTAGACTTCTCAATTTTGGCTTCACACTATTTAAACTTCTCCTTTGGGCCTTCACCTATGACCAGCCAAAGGCTTCAAAGTGGATTATTTTGATATACTTTTCAGCCCAAGGCTTCTCCTCTCGATGTACCGGTAGAAAGTGATGCTTCTCCTCTCGACTCTCGACTGACTCTGAGCCTCCTGGAAAGCATGGCTCTTTCAAATATTATAGGAACACAAAAAAGCCCTGTCCGATCACAATACACAGAAGTCAGCTTCTTAGCATTGCACCCAAAGCGGTCGCTCATGCATTCCGAATCCCAACCTGTCTACCTCTTGTTAATAGCAATACAACCTGGCAGGAATTTTCAACAATAGGTAAACAGTTCGCCAATCAATCTCTCCTTTGGTAAACATTCCACAGCCAGATCTGCTAAAAACACTTCAAAAGCTGTTAGTCTGTTCTAGCTGTTCGGATCAACCTCTTCTGTATGACTCGATATCATCCAGTCAATGCTCGGTTTATATGCTCAACACAAACCATTTAATATTTCGATCTCAAACGACAGTTATAATTCTAGGATTCGCCATCGGTGTACAAATAATTATAGAGAAAGTGAGCTCTCACTTCTACGAAATACCAGGGGACGTTAGTGGAATAAGTAAACATTCCCAACCTACATGGAAATAAGCCAGGATATGATAAAAGAGTAACAGGAACTTATGGAGAATTCGATACCTTTGAAGAGTTTGAGTAGGGCTCAGAATCAAACCCCAGTGAATTCGCAATTGCAAGACTTGTTCGGTGATGGACTTCATCGACATTTCTCATTACTTGGGAAGTTCCTGCTCGAGGTACAATCCTCAGATGCCAGCTTCTACAACTGATCAGCTCTTACTTCTATCCGAATTGTGGAGATAGAAACAAGCCATTCCGACTGTTGAAGCCAATAATCCAATGGAACTTTACAAGTCTCTACAATATTCACACCTTCCCCGTGATGACTACAGATATCAAATGAAAACAAATCGAATGAACCTAAGCAGGGAGTAGGATCACAAATCGAAATTGACTTCAGCTTGCAAAGCACCACAAACAAATGAATCGGAATCGCAACAATGAAGACATTGTTCACTCGATCAATCAATCTAATCAACACCAATTAAAAAGTATTCGGCAGACGAGCAGTCTCACGACGATAAAATCCTAAAGCATGACCACCCTACGAAAACCAATATCACTTCAAACCAAAGCTAAGCACGTCAGAAATGGAAAAAGCAGCTACAGTGCATCCTCCACAAAATATGCACACCCCAAGCGTGTAACTCTTCCAAGCTTTGGGCACTCCAGCTCGCTTATCCAAGAAAAAGCTGTACCAGGCCTCTTAACACATATTCATCTCTAGGAATCTCTGTCAAAACCCATCGCTCGCATCGGATCCTTCTCTCACACTCACTTTTCGGTCAAGCTGGAACTCTCGTCTCACCACCCTTGACAACATCCAGGAAGTGCACCACATATCCCCACATTCTGTGCAGGGAACTGATAGGCAGCTGATTCCCATGAATACATCTCCAAAAATAATATCCCGGCATCACCGGGATACATGGACGTAAAAATAGCTTCAGACGAGCCCCACGAAGACGAATCTCCCAAGGTAAACAGAACTTAAGCTTGGACGGTGCCAGCACTCATAGTTCCAAACACCTTCTAAAGTGTGGTAGATGGAATCAAGAGTTCAAAAAAAACCCCTCCAAGAAGTGACACAAACTGCCCTAAAATCAAAAGCCCCCACGAGCCACTCATACTGTACAGACTGGGTGTATATGAAAAGATACATTCAACAGACAGAAATGCTGGAGAGGAGCCATAAATTAAAAAGTAACACGGTAACACGGCGCTGCAAAGTGTGATTAAATGGCGGACTTTGTCCGCAAGCAGTGATTACAAGAGCCACATGAGATTGCAGCTCAAAAGAGAAGCTCACTCAAGAGTCAAGATTATCTGTACCCAAACCAAACAAAACCCCGGCGTACTTCTCCGTGGAACCGTTGAAGAACCCGTCCTTGAGCTTCCGAAAGGTGCGGCAGGTGAGCAGACTGTCCGACCCGGCCTGATGGCAGGGCCCAATGCGCTCCACGTCCAGCGTCTCCGCCAGCTTGTTGAGCCCGCCATGCAGATTATCGCAAAACTTCATGAGGTACTTGATATCATACAAAGTGGGGAAATACGTCCGCAGCAAGTTGAAAAACTCGTCCTCACTCGCCGGCAGGTTCTGGCACGTGAGCAGCTTCAACAGGTACCCGAAGTCGTACCCGCTGTGAAACGTAATCCAATGCACGTTCTCGTTCAACACGATCCCAGACGACATGAGCAGCTCCCCGAACCTCTGCGAGTCAATCCCCCGCTCCTCGTTCTGCTGAAAATCAATCCCACTCTGCTTCAGCAGCTCAATCGAGTCGTGCGCGTACACATCCTCCCGCAAGTTAAACTCCCGGAAATTGAACTGCCACACGCACGCCTCCCGCGACCCGCACCGCGGCAGCGTCCCATTCTCGTCCGAAAACGTCAACCCCAACTGGATCAGTTTCAGCATGTCCACATTTGCCCTAAGCGTCTGATAATGATACTCCGCGCTGTTCTTAAACGTCCCCACCGGCCTCACCACCACGCCCGGAAACTCAGTGTCCATCGCCACATACGGATACTCGTCCACAATCTCCCGTATCAGCTCGAACTCATCCTCCAGGTTATCGGCCCATACCTCCCGGATGCGGAGGGACCCTCCCCCCTTCGGAACTATTGACATGTAGTTGCGGTTTCCTCCTTAGGGTTACCCTCTCCCCACTCTCCACCCCTCTCCTCACCCTCCTACTCCTCCTCCTCCCCTCTCCTTGCATAAACGCCTCGCCTCCTCTCCACCCCACACTAGGGTTCCCCCTCGCCTCCCTCCCGTTCTCCCTTCCTTCCACCCTCAAAGTTCGCATCCACCACATAAGCCTCAACTCTCCAAAACTCCCCACACTTCTCCACTCACCTCTTCTCTCCTCTCCCTACACACCACTCATCGATCGCCTCATAACCTCCTCTGCGTCATCACTCCCTCATCGCCCACTCCCTCTCTCCCCTCCTCACACGATTAATTTCCTCTTCGATACAGTCCAGATAGTCCCCGAATACTCCCCGAATAGTCCACAGATGGACACGAAATCGGAATGGAAAAGCGCGACAAAGTGAGGATTTGAGAGAAGAGTTCTGTTGCGAAGTGAGGTGGTTCCGTAATCGGATCGGGGGTGGGCAATCGGAGGAACCGCGTTGCGAGTGGAGACAGAGTAGGAGCAAGACGACGAAGAAACAAACGAAGCGAAGCTCTCCCCACTGATGTTGTGTGAGGCGATCATCTTTCCTTCAAAGAAGCTTCAGTGGGGGATACCTGGTTGATGCCATGGTGATACTAGGGTGGGAGGAGGGACGATGCTCCGGTGATTCTGGTGTTTGATATCCGGGTGGTACTCAGGTGGTCGTTGAGTGAAATGGACATGATAGCGGAAGTGTCGTGACTTGATACTCGCTGATACCGTGGATATACTCAGGTGCTCATGGCAATTGGGTGTGATGCTTTGGTGATACTTTGATGATTCTGTTTTAACTTGGTTGTTGAATGTTGAAGTTGTGAAAGGTTAGTCATTTTTGATAAATGTTATAAAATAATTATATTGATTTAGCATGTAATAAAATAAAGAAGTAGCTTGGCATGAATACCATAAAGTGTCATTGAATGGCATGAAGTGTGATTGCATTTTCTTTCTAAAACACTTTCAATTCTACTCATCATGCAATATTAAATAATGTGATGCTCAATCAACAAAGTCCTCATTAAATACTCAAACAATGTCGGTTTTTAATTTGCATAATCATGCACTACTCGCAAGGAAATGTTCTAACTTAAGTTGTAAAATAATATGGGTCATAATATAGCTCAAATAATGTGGGTTTCTCAATTGAAGAGACTCACATTATTAAAGTGGTTTTCAAATAATGTAAATTGCTCTAAATAATGTGGTCCACACTATGTAGAGTTAAAAGTGTTCACTACCCACATACTCAACAAAAACCTTGAATACCGTTTGTTTCCATTAAATATTTTGAACACTAATGGTTCATGTTGTAAAATCTTCTCTTCACCGATGTGTTGTCTGGACATCATGGTTAGCATATGCTCCGGATACGATTTGTGTTTCATGTCTGCACTTCAAGCTGCGCACAAAAGTCTGGTATTGAGCACTTGGAACTTTGAAACATCCTTATGCTAGAGAGTTGTAACTTGTCATGTACATCAGTGACCAGAAAGTTCTGATGCAAATGTGTCAATGTGAACCTCTGCACAAGATGATTTTTGTGATTAATTGTACCTTCCCCTTTGTACAGGACATCAAATGCCAATGTACATAATGTGAGACTTAGACAGGGTTGTATCTTCATGTAATTTACCTCATTTATGATTCCATAGAGCATTTGCTAGAGTCTGGAAACTGCGTTTTACAAATTCGAACATGAACCACCATCATTGAGCGAATCTTGTTTCCTCCAAAATTTCTTCAAGGGTCTTATGCATTACTGTACATTGGAAAGTCCAGGTTAGATAAAAATTATCTAAAAAACATCGCATGCAACCCAAGATAACCTCTACCAACGGCATTTTTACCCCCATACAGTGCACAGTTTTGCAAGCTGGGTTCAACGCCTGTCACACGCAATAAGCGCTTGAATCAATGACTAAAAGCCGGAACCCATATGTGCTGGCCTTCTGGGATATTTGACAAGTAATCCTATTAACAACAGTTCAGCTTTGAACACCTTGGCATTAGCGATGGCGCTGCATCCTCCGATCCCGTCTTTGTTGCCAGAGGTGCATTTACCAGGTCTTTCTTCAGAAATCTTTCTAGCAAAGCATGCAGTTGCTTCTGATCCAGTGGCTGCAACAGAAGACGCCACAACGTAATACTGTTATGTTCACTCTCAAGCTGAATTGACGAGAACATGTTTAACTAACCAGAATCTCAGAACCATGCCATTCCCAGTAGACAAAAAGCAATGAGTTAAAAGTTGGTAAGCAAAACTTATCAGCTAATGACAAGCTATGAGTCAGCAACTCCACATGAAGCTGAGAGGCAAATAATATAGTAGTGCCAGCGATGAATGTTTAGAGTAGCTCAACGTTACCTTCGTTATGTAATCGTCCATCCCTGAGGAGAAACACATTGAACGCGTTTTCACGACAACATCTGCTGTTACAGCAACAATCGGAAGCCGCTTATGTGGGCAAAAATCCTCGCTACTATTCCGACACAAAATACAATTCTCCAGCTCCCATTGACGGATCTGACGAGTGGCTTCCCAACCATCCATCTGCGAATCCAGATACCATCGTTAAAATCACAGAAAACATAAGAAATCAATACATGGTAACAGGTATGGTACCAAAATGGAACATAAAAGTTAAGTATACCTCAGGCATCTGAATATCCATCAAAATCATATCAAACTCCTCCCCTTCACGTTGGTTCTTTATGGCGGTTACGGCCTCCACACCACCATTTGCAGTCGTAACTGTAGCTCCATATCGTGAGAGCATTGAAGAAGCTACTCTTCTGTTGACCATGTTATCGTCCACCTGTACGGAACAGAGAAAAACGATGGGTTTTGAGTCAAGTAGCACATTGAGCTTCATATAGACATTGATTAATTTTATGAAAGTTCCTGGGGACAATAGATAAGCTTACCACCAACAGCTTTCTGCCGCTCAGCATATTGGCGTTGGCGTTCGTTCTCTTCATCGGGGCTCTAGCTGGTACACCTACCGCATCCAACAAAACAGCAGCAAGTGTAGTATAGCGAAGTGGCTTGCTAATGATGTGCGAAATCCCAGCGTCCTTAAGCTCCTTCTCCTCAGTAGGAGTAAGGCCCATCGAAAGGGCGAGAACAGGAAGGGTCTTCAAAGCTGGTATTTTACGGATCGAAGACACCAGCTCCAGAATAGAGACATGCGGCAACCCTTTCAGATCCACAACAACTGATTGCACCTTCGTGCTTTGATCCCTGCAACATTAGAGCTCGTGTGTGAGCAAGAACCAAAACTCAAAATAAAAATAAGCACTTCGTCAGCTGTGAGAACAAAAAGCACTCACGTCCTACAGAACACTGTGCACGGCAGTGAGAGGATGGTTGCATACCTTTGCAGAAATTCTAAAGTCGATGCTACGTCCTCTGTAAATGAAGCAATAGTAATGCCCAAACACCGCAGATAGCTGGCTGTTACTTCCTGCATCACAGTATACACTAGTTCAGTATCTCCGGATCCTAGTTAACAGTAGACACTAAATTCAAAACCCATTCTAACAGCTGGCCCACGCATATAAAGGATTCTACCACAACTACGTTACTACCAAGAAAAACATTCTCATCTTCAAAAGATAGTACCTGTCGTACGATGTTGCTGTCAACAAGAGCCACTCGCATTCCATCCAATTTGGTCCTCTCTTCCATCGTGGTTTTAGCGCAACAACTTAACTTCTCACCAGGCGCATCCGGAACAGATAGAGGAAGAGTAAATTCAAATATACTACCTTCACCCGGCTTGCTCTTCACAGTAAGAACCCCGTTCATGAGGTTGACTAATTTCTGTAACATACGGGTGCGTAATCACATGTCAGAGCATGAGCACGCAGAAGATGGTATTACTGGTCTAGAGAGGCTAAGCAAACACAGGAATGTCGAGAATGCTCAAGTTGACATACGCGACTGTGATCAATTAAGATCCACTGTTTGACAGTTCATCATCCAACTGAGAGAAGAACGTACCTGACATATGGACAAGCCAATGCCAGTGCCTCCATATTCCCTTGATGTGCTGCTATCAGCTTGCGAAAAGGGTTGAAACAAACGCTTCTGCAAATGAAGTGGGATGCCAATACCTGGAAACAAAAGAACGGGATAAGTGACACAGAAAAATAGCGGAGAGACGCCCGTGCTTAGAAAATACAGAGACCCCATTATCGTGCCCACAGACCTAATTTTACAAACACCATATATATACAAAGACTCATGGATAATTACCTGTATCTTCAACGGAAACTATAACTGTAAAATCCTTTGGTGGCTTGCAGTTCCTGCCCGAAATTGTTGTCAATTTCCACTCCCTCCACGCTGCCACGGCTTCTCTCGTATTTGCTGAATCTCCAGGATGCATACTTAATCTTGGAGCAGTGTTGCCTCGTGCTAAGTCAGACTCGTCCCTTCTCACGTTGATCGTTGGGCACTTGTAGCCCTTAACAGGGCTGGTGTTGGGTAGGATTTGGGAGAGTTGTACAGATCCCGGCGCTTTTGAAACCGAATTCAACACATAAACTGGACCTGCAGAAGACGGAAACTCTTCATCTTTGTCCGAATTCGGATCCATCACGCGTACAGAAACAAGAATACTACCCTCCTTGGTGAACTGGAGAGCACGAAGAATAGACCAGTGTCAGTACGTAATTTGAGATTCAGTATAGAGAAACAACTCGTTAAAAATACTGTCACTTTGGTGGACTTGATCAAATTTAAGGTTGAAGAAGCCTGGTCGAGCATAGATTAGGATTATTCCTTTACGTCCCACGAGCAGGCACAACCACTGTAAGTTCGCGATTGATAACACGATCTTTTGCACGCTATCAAAAAGAATTTTAAAATCGACTCAGATAGCTTTCGAACATAAGTACCTTCAAGGCATTACTCACAAGGTTCACCAAAATCTGCACCAAAGACATACACACAATATGTAAGATTCAAAAACTATAGCAGTACAATACATTGCGCTGGTTTAATGAGACTTAAGAAGTTTTAAACCTGGATACAGCTGAAGCAAACCCACAAAATCCATACCTGACGGAACCGTCCGGGATCACCAACTACACAAATTGGTACAGCTTCATGGACGAGCATAAAAACCTCAAGCTTCTTCTGTTGCAGTTTCTCGTCAAATAGAGTGAAGACACTGTCAACTTCCTTACGGATATTGAAAGGGACAGACTCAAGCTCCATCTTCCCAGCCTCAATCTTAGACAAGTCCAGGACGTCGTTGATGAGGGCTCTACAGGACCACCGAGACACATTTAGAAAGCCCTCGAATTCACAAAGTTGAACCTCAGTTATTATTACAAAGTTTAGTGGTTAAATTGACACATCTAGAACCTAACATTCAACTAGTGACGCAAGATATTCTGATAAACACTACCACCCACACCCAATTCAAAGGCTTCTTCTTGTCGTTGACAGCTACAAAGATTAAGTTGTGGTGATTTACATGAGCGCATTTCCACTCGCTTGCGCAACTTTAACATAATCAAGCTGTTGCGGGCTTAATTCTGTTCCCATCAGCAGATTCGTCATTCCTGCAGAACATCGAACGAGGCAAATATGATCAATGAATCCAAATGCACCCAAGAACACCCATGTAATGATTTTCAATGTTCCATATCTGTACAGCACACCTCAACCACATTGAACTAATGTGGAGAACGCAGGATAGAAGCAGCTGCTCCAGACTGAAACACTTACCGATTACTCCATTCATGGGGGTCCTGCATCACACCACCACAAATCTCCGCTTAATTAACAATGCCACAAATTGCAACTTGAAAGTAACAGCTATGATGACACAAATTGTAAATCCAGCTGTGCGTGCTTCTTCGAAACCCTAAACCCTACACAATAGAGTGTTCAGAGAAACGATTCCACTGCATTACTCTGCTGCACTAAGCTGACGACCATCATGCAGCTTCTGATCATACGTAAATCACTCTTCATGCCAGCCACTCCTCATGCTTGCCAGCTTTGGGAAAAACAGATTGAACCGAAGCATCATATCGAGCTTGAAGTCCATCATGCTCGTAAGGTCTAATGAAGGGACGCACCTGATTTCATGAGACACGGTTGCCAGGAAGCTGGACTTGGCTTTGTCCGCAGCTTCCGCAGCGAGCTTGGCAGCCTTGAGGTCGACATTCATCTTCTCGATGATGCTCACATCTTTCTCAATGGCCTCCATGCGCTTCATGACGAGGAAGACGATGATGGAGAAAAAGAGAACCACGAGGGACATGAGAAGAGGCCATGCGATGATATTCCGCAGAGCCAGCAGCTTCAGGTTGTGCTTGGGCAGACACCGCAGCTGAAACCTCTGCGTGCCATAATCCCAATCAATCGAAGTCACCGCAGCCTTCAAGTCTCTGCTCCTCCCAGCTGGATCAAACAGAGGCAATGCGCAAGGCACCGGTCTCGCGCTGCAGTTGTAGTAGTTCACCAATTCTATCGTGGGTTCTGGCAGGAAGACCGCCACCACGTCCATGTCCACATCGTCGATAAACCTGTTGACACTTCACCCCCCATACTTCAATTCACTCAATCCCAAGTACACCCTAAAGTTTCATCATTTTCAAGCCCCAAATTCATCAACAAGTTAAACGCCCACTTGGGTTTACAAAGTACTGGCCGAAGCCATGGGATTTCCAAGCACATCATCTGCTTACCTTGACAGGACTCTAGAAAAGATTTCTGAAACATTGAGAACGGTGCCCACATATCCTTGGCACGCCTGACGGCGCGCTTCCATGGTGGTGAAAGAGTTTCCCTCTCGACCTGGTCCGAAGTACGCCAGATAAGCGCCCATCTGCCATTGCGATGGGCCACCTGTTGCAGGGGAGAGGGTAAACAACCCTGTATCCCTGGTAGCATGGATAGCGGACGCAAGCACTGGATACGCCGAAGGATCCAGCAGAGTGTATTCTATATCAGAAGTTTCGAACACAATGGGCGAGTATTCTGTGTCATTCTCCCGCGGGATTGTGATGTTGCTGGAGTTGATATAGCTGATGCTGCCATTCCATTTCTTCTCAAACACGGCTCGATCAGCCTGCAAGACGCGCTCCATGTACACCAGTCTCTTCACATTCGGACGCAGAAACAAGGTCTGCGACGTGAATTTGCGCCATGTAGTCTCGTTGAGGTCAGGGATACTCGCCACTAGGCCGATGATTACAAACGACGCGTTCAAATTATTCTCTACTTCTGATTTCAGTATCTGAAAATAAGCCAAAAAGACCAAACGGGTTAGCCCACAAAGTGATGTTTAACCTAATTTATTGAATCGAAGATTTCTTATTTGGCGCTCACCTCTTTTCGATTTTCACATTTGAGGTAGAATTCTTCTTCCAGAGAGCTGAGAGCGCTTCTCCAGAGAATAGCACCGACGCCACAAGCGAGCATCCAGCCCAACACCACGGACAATACTCTGAGCGGCTTGTTGCGCATGCAACTGCTGGTCGTTCTGTGCCATGTGGGGAGCAGCGACACTCGAGAATTATATCTCCATGATCTCTCACTACCATCTCGCTCCATCTCTCCACCCCTTCACCTTCGGCACTCATCCAAAACCTCCACCGAATACTAAGTCTCTAACATAGTCCCAAGTAGAGTGTGACATCGACATCGTCAACTCGAGACCATGATTACGAGCGCGAGACGTCGATCATCAGGTCCCTAAACCGTAAACCACACTTAATCTTCTCCAAACCTGCATCCATACCCATGTACCTGTACCGGCGCCGGTTTCATGCTTATGGCTCCGAGACACTCAACCTCGCCCCCGGCCCGGAGAATCAACCTTCGCTTAGCTCCCGCCGGCAACTAACATTCACACTGGAGCCTGCAAGTAACTTAAACACAAACACTAATTCCTACTCAGAGATCACGGTGTCGAGCCGGGTCGACTCACTAGAAGAATCTTTACCATCTTTCCAAACCTGTACCGAACCCTGATTGATAAACCAGACCGTGCACGTACTTCACAGAATCATGCACCTGCTCGAACCGCCAAAGGGCCCTCTCTCCTTTATCGTCTGCCACATCGATCCATGTCAAATCACGGCACCTGCACCACCTTCGCTCATCATCTCCATGCTCACCAACTCCCACCCCTTCGACCCTTCGCTAACCTTTGAAATGGTCTCAATATCTCCACCTCCACAGAATCCACCCATAGTAACCTTCAGGCTGCCCCTCTCTTCCAACTAATCCCCACAGGCCTCAACACACCAGACAACATCGATCCGTAACTACTAGCTTAACTTACACTAAGTTAGAGACGACTTCGTTCACCAGATTGGTAGATTGTTGTGAGTTCGACGTAGGAAGCGGACGGCGTGCATGGAGTGCGGGGATTGTCGCGTACGCTGGAGTTCGATGTGAAGTTGATGATCGCTGGGCCATTGATCCCAGCCCACGTAGAATCCTCTGTCTAGATCTCCCTGCGTGGGCGACGTGGTACCAAGCTGGTATCACACAGACATCAGACCAGTATCACACAAGTATCAACTACATATCAATCGAGAACTGCACATTCGATTTACTCTCTTGGACTCCCTGTTGATGCCTACCCCGGCATCGTTCGTCGTGATCGACTGGAATCCCGGCCCTCCACCAGGTCCGCCACGGCAGATATTCCCCGCTCCATCGCGACTGCCTCCCACTCCGACGTCGCCACTTCACGCCATCAGCTGCCCACGCGTCCTGGCCAGTAGTTCCGTTTTAACCCTGTTCAATTTCAACCCCCATTATACGGCGATGTTGCGAGTGACACCGCATATTCTGCGAATAGAACTAGAAAAGACTGGGACGTGAAGCTCTGAACGCAAACATTCGTCGTGAACTGATCTTTCTGGCAGGTTGGACGTAACGGTGATCAGTATAAGATTTCCGGGTCTCCTGGTCTATAACTACAGTTCTCAGTTATTTCCTTGTATATTCTACCGTATTTAACTATTGTGAAGTTGAACCGGGTGTTTGACTTCAGCATATAGAATTGATTTCTCTTTCGAGGAAGGGCTCATCTAGCGAGGTGAGTTGCTATTCCTGGAATCGGCCGCAACAGTCAACCTCGTCAATACGGCTCTCGATTGTGTGGCTACCTTGATTGTACGACACATTTTTGCGCAGCCTAGTGCAAAACTCCCCTTCAGACGACTACAATACGACTGCAACATACTGTAATCCAACTTTTCAAGCCCCACTTCGTCAGAGAAGAAATGTGGGTAATTTTTATCTCGTATTGCTGATTTTTGGAAGCAAGAAAATCATTTCATTCATGTACTATTGGAAATAGAATGGGAACTTATGAGAGCTTATGCAAATTCTTTAGAGAACTTTTAACTCTATGACATTTTGATGACATGGCAATTTTGTTGTTTTCCAAACCTGTCGTGTGAAGTAGGGACATCAATCCGCTTATGCAGATATATATTTTTTTCAAATTCTTAAATTCAAATAAAATAAAAAAAAAATCGAATTTAGAGATATCATGGTCAGTTTCATCCTTCCTCGATGGAATAAGTAATTTCATCTCTACCCGTTTGCATTTGCACTGGATTCTTCTCGTGGGATTGGCAACAATATACTTTGAATCAGATTTTGCAGTGAAATAAACATCTTATACGTTACTGTAGGAGCGAGAATCTACGCTATTTGAATCTTCTACATGACTTGACAAAACTCTGATTGGAGCATGTTTCTTTTTCACGAAAGTAGTGGAAACATTTCAATGGGATGGTGGAGCAATGATGAAAACCTGCCCTTGGAGACAGAGCCTCCCTCAACTTGCAACTTTGCAAGATCAGAAATGACACAAAGGAATAGAATATAACTTACAATTCAATGCTTGCGAGGATAAGTTCCCTCATCGTCACGTCAGCAGTCTTGCGTCACACAACCTCATATTTCATATGGTTCATTGATCAGCACGATTGATAGCCCTTCATCTTGTGATTGGCACAATAATAGCACTTCTCTGACGGTACAAGATTGTTTTTTGATTTAATTTCGGACTTAGGAATTGGGCCCATAATGGTAGTACTTGACCTCGGACTCTGGGAGAGCAAATTCAGGAGATCCCACTTGCATTCTCTCGGACATCGCCTCCAATGAAGATTTGCCAGCAAACTAGGAAACTCTTTCGTTGGGCCCAACATGCAACTTTTATTTTCTCTTTTCAGGCTTGGGTCCTGGGAAGGTTCGAATGGCAGACCACTTTAGGGTGTTAGCATTTTTATATTGTTTTTGTTTTTTTAGGGAAAAGATACGAATATTCTATTGCGAAATGATGCGAATATTCTATTGTGAAATGTGCAAATAACATGGGTGTAAAACCAGGCAAAGGAGCCCTTCTTTGGTTATCATATGTATTTGAGGTGAGAGAATTTTTCTTGTGAACAAACATGAGGTTGTTTGTTTAATGCAATTTTTTTTGTAATTTTATTGACAATATTGAAATAATTACAATTTTTGAAGTGAAAAGTTGAAAATTACCCATTTTAAAGACATAGGTGGACATATTTTGACCATCAAAAGATTATAACTTGATCATGGTAGTCCAACTATGAAATTCCTTTAGGATTTCTAGTAATTAAAGCGGAAGTTCCTGGTGCAGACTTGTGTTGTGCATGTAAGGATATTTGTCAAAGATACGCGGTGGGTATGACAGAGTAAGGGAATAGCATCTAGGAGGGTAGGGTACCGAGAAAGGGTAATGTGTATTAGACCGATTACCCGAAGGTATCAAAAGGATTTTGCAAAGGTAAAGATTTGTAGGGTTTAGGTTATGCAATGGTTTGCAGAGTTCGGCAGTGGGAGACGATAGCGCAACTGCGAGCTTGGCAGTCGACAATTTAAAGTTAGATGTTGTTTTTGAAAGATAAGCAATGCAATGAGATGGAACGATTGAGATAATAGCGAACAACATATATGTGGTAGTGTAGATTTATTTTTACTAGTTGGACCCAGCACAGCACAACCACTGTAAACTCAAGTTTCAACAGACAAAAGTGTTTTTATAGATACTACTAAGCAAGAAAATTACTCAATCAATGTTGATACAACGATTAAAGGCAATAACTTCATCATTAATGGTAGTTGAGCTTAGTTTTGGTTTTGGTAGCGTTTTGGTGCAATTTTCTTGAAACCACGAAGGTCATATGGAAAATTGGAGGGATTAGAATGTTGGCGTTTGAGGGAGGCGGACTCTCAACATAGGGTGATGTCGACCAGTCCTTCTACAAACTTTAATGAGGTCCTTGGTAACGCTCTCTTGTGAATAGTACTGAGTAGCTCCTGTAAGACCTTGGATGAAATAGCAAGAATGTTTCCTTGTATTAGAGGTGCAAGCGTATTTGTAAATCTCAAGTTTGCATTGTAAACATTTGAGCGTGAATGCTCTTCCAGTTAATGTTGTTACCTTCTTATCTAGTCTAGTGACCCAATTACAATACCTTAGGGTGCTAAGATGGTCATATTGATTGACTTTTTATAAGTCTGGATAATGCAAAATTAGAGTATGCAGCTTTGTTCTCAATGGAGCTTATTTTTTGAATGATTTACATGTCTAGGGAGCTATTTTGGGTTCCACAAGGTTGGATTTGATAGAAGTTTTGGTTACCTATCTTATGTGTAAAGACATTACGAACAATGGATATCATCCATTTAAAACTATTGCTAAGCTATTGAAACTACATAATGCGTTGATGTTTACAAAATTGAAAATCTAATTCCATGAAGGGCTGAAGAGTAGCTTTTCATGTGTACTTTGAGGGCAGAAATACAAGACATGCCTCTGAGTTGTTTATAAGAGAAACCAAAGCATGGATCGAGCTCAAGAGCCGCTTCTTCTTCTAAACAACTCGAAAGAAAACACCTTATAATTAGATATCCTTCAGATTACTCTTACATTACTCTTAGGGTATTCTTCACTTTCAATATCCTAATCTTATCTATCTTAAAGATGAATACAGCGTTACTTTTTGTTGTCAACCCTACCTTCAGCCACTTGTTCCTTAGTTATTTCCTACATACTCGAATGAAGGGTAATTGCCTTTTCTCCTTACTTGCATGTGTATCATTTTCACAATACGTGTACAACAGTGGTGCAAACACTAAGTTACTCCATTCATAGATCAAAAGTAGCTTCATTGCACAATTGATTGAAAGAAAGCTCCGTTAAAGTTAGAGAATAGATACAAAATTACGGTTTCAAATGAGCTAAGGCTATGGTTGCATTATATAAGAAGACTTTTTGTATAATCATTTTTTTGTATTTTATTAAAGATTTTTCTTAATTTTAGATGTGGAACTTTTTTTTATTTAAATCCAAAGCTTTTTAAACATGGACAGTATATTTATCAGGCATCATCATCTTGGACATGGATAAGCATCTTCATCTTAATAAAGTTATGACGTTCTACTACATATGCAAAATTGACATACTTTCTATATGGTCCACCTCAAATCAATGACAACTCTACATTTTGAAATAAATGAACTAGACATTTGTTTGATATAATTATGTTCACAATTTCGGATAATATTTTTTAAAAATGTTTTATTGAATGAGTAATTAATTTTAATAAAAAAATTCATTTTAAATAGCAATTTATTGGTTGAATCAGAGGATTTTAAAATAAAGAACCATCTTCTTAATCTGGTTAACTAAGCATTCATGGATTAATTTAAATATTTAAATAAGTATTTAAAATAGTTATTATTAAAATAATTTATCCTGTTCATACAAATCCATACCGTGAAAACAAAAAAGTTTTCAAGTCAATTCAAAAAGAAGTCTTATATGAAAATTATTTTTTGTCTTTTTGAAACACACAACTTTCTTTACTATTTTAAAGGATTTTTTTTTGTTTTAATCCTTTGAAAAAAATTATATATCTCTTCAAACAATTTATGTTTCACCTTATATAAAACTTTTATTATGTAAATTTATGATAATTTTTGGAAATAATTATGCAAAGTTCGATAATAACTACGGTAATGTTGTTATTATTATAATCCAATATCATACAATATCAAGTTTGTTATACAATAATCAAAGTATAACACTCATCTCATGTCTATCCAAAATAATTAGTGCCGATTCTTTCAAATGTTTAAGAAGTTATAGATCTTCATTGAATGAAAGACTATTTTACGACCAAATTTTGTTACATGAATGTTTTTTAGCAAATCAATTGGTATAATCAATCTATTTATAATATATATAATTAAATCCATTATCCTAATAAGTATGGTACATACTAGATATTTGCATTGACAATGTTTTTACTTTAATCTTATAATTTTTAACTTATTTTAATTATAAAGTGTTCATCGCTAATAATATCTAAATTTTGGATAATAATTTTGTTGAAATGATGTGAGTTTTTCATTTATATATGACTTATTTTTTTAATCAAAATTACCAAGTTAGAAAAAAATAATTTCAATAAATTTTCAATTAAAATGAGATTTTTATTTAATCTTTGAATTTAGTTTTAAAAAATATTAATAAATAATGATTCTTGCTCCATTATAAGATTAAAATTTTATCATTGCATAGCTTGAAAACATCATTGTCTACGAGATAACCATAAAGTAGATTGTTTTAACAATACAACCAAAACAATATTTTAATTGGTATGATATTTGGATTACACTTATTTATTATTTTTTCATGATTTTTTTTTAATATAATAAATTATACTAATGGTCTTTGACACATTTTGGCTTGTTTGGATTTAGCTTAAAGGTTGTTATTAAAAATAATTCTCATTTAAGGACAAATAATTATGTGTGCCTTACAAAAGCCTTGCAAAACGTAAACATATTAGAAATTCATATTTCAATTCTTTTAGCAACTATCTGAAAAAATACTAAGCTTCTGTTTTAATTATTTCTAAAATACACATCTTATTAATATGTTTTTTAAATTTTAGATTTTTTAATTTTTTAATTTTTTAAAAATTAATTTTTCTTTTTAATCAAACTCATACTCTCCCAAATAAATTGTATAATTTATGAATCTAAAATAGAGATAAGATGCCAATTAAATTAAACCAAGGATAATAGATTATATTAATGCGTATGACAAAGTTATTCAATATAATAAATCAATGATATCATACTTCTACATTGATGAGATATAGAAGTTGAGAGGGAAAAAAATAGAAAGAGGGAGGTCATAT
This sequence comes from Ceratodon purpureus, assembly GCA_014871385.1. Classification (NCBI taxonomy): domain Eukaryota; kingdom Viridiplantae; phylum Streptophyta; class Bryopsida; order Pseudoditrichales; family Ditrichaceae; genus Ceratodon; species Ceratodon purpureus. The sequence goes on along the minus strand of CM026432.1, from coordinate 7,104,757 downwards.
GATTGACATTTGTAATGAAGATGGACTATTCTTGTTTTATGTACAAACACCTTTAGTTTAATTTTTAAAGGCATGTAGAAATATGGTATCCACTTACAAGAATTTGTTACATATGGAAGCTAAAATTGAATTCAATTTTTTTTATCTTTTTAAACTATGTAAGAATTTGTGTAAGTTATTAATGAACAATTATATACTTTTAATTTTGCCACCCCATAAACTAATCAACAACTTTTCATTCTTCCACACTCAATTCTTGTCTCCAATTCAACAATTTTACTTATTTTATAATTTTAATTAATCACCATATTGTCACAATTCACTTCTATAATAACTTAATTTGCAATTCATCAATGTGTAATAAGGATCATTACATCCATCTGCACCTAGCCATGACAAACATTTTACCTCCCACCTTCATAGAAATAAAACAGTGAATGTGCTAAACCCCCATGCTACAAAGTTTCAAGTTTCATAGCATTTCTAACAACAGAACCTCTTCATCTCAAAACATCCACAACACTCCACATACAAACCATCATCACAGCTTCAAGCAAGGTTGAATTCCAACACAACTTCACATCCCTGGACATCCATAGCCGTACCATGTCCCTTATTCACTAAAATCCAATCTCAAAAACCACCCTAAAGCGACTGCAACATCAACACAACACCACCACAACATCACCACAACATCACCACAACATCACATTACTCATCACCCACACTTGTACCTCACCCCCTGTCCCTTCCTCAATGTCCACTCCACGAACATCGACACATCCACGGCCGTACCTTGTCCCTTCTCCAACATCCCTTTCACCAAAATCCAGTTGCAAAAAACCATCGAACCATCGACAGACACTCCACGAAAATCAACTCCAATTTCAACAAAACCTCACATTCCTTGACATGGACACATCTGCAGCTGTACCTTGTCCCTCCTCCAACATCCACTTCACCAGAATCCAGTTGCAAAAAACCATCAATCCATCACCTGAAAGCAACTCCAAAAGACCACAAAATCCATGAAAATGATGTACCATGGTACAGCAGGGACAAAAGCACCTTTGGGGTTGACCTCCACAAGAGGATGCCAAATGGGGTGGCCTGGGTGGAACGCCATCGCTAACTTACTCGCCGCCTCGCTCCAACTGCACACTGTAGCGCAGGCTCATGTCTCTACAGTCGGAGTGAAGTGAGGATGGTTCGACACCACCATCGCCAGGTCCCTCGTCACGTCCACCAGGTCCACCAGGTCCACCACCACCTGTTGCAGTTTCTGGAACGCCCCCCTTGTTTCTGGGCAAGCGCCTTGTCGGCATCCTCACCCTGCTTTCGGAGAAGAAGAACCTTGAGAGTTCAGTGACCTAGCCAAAGGTGGGACTTGTGATGAGATTTTGAGTCTGGGATGGTGTGAGAGAGAAATGGGGTGACGGTGGGGGAATTCGGGACTGGTGGTGAGGTGATGGAGGGGATGGGGAGGAGAGGAGGGAGGAGGGGAGGATGAGGGAGGGGGAGGAGGGAGCAGGTGGGGGCGGAGGAGGCGATGGTGGAGATTCGGGCGTTGGCGATGGAGACGGTGAGGGAGACGGCGGAGCGGGAGTCGTTGGACTCGGATGAGGACGGGGATCGGAGGGGCCGTGGGGGCGGTACCACGACGCGCATCACTAGGCCCAGGGTGCGTATCATGGGCCGGTGGTGCAGGTTCAGCCCGCTCATGCGGTCGTGGTGGGCGCGTGTGTTGTTTCTGTTGTGCGCCGCGACGATGGTGATCGTGGTCGGTGTCGTGGTGTACCGGAATGCGTTGTCGAATAAGCGTAAGGAGCTTGAGTTGAAGTGCGAGAATCGCAAGGAGGTGGGTCCTGGCTGTCCCCCTTCTAGTTACTGTAACATCCTCACATGCTTCCCCATCTCCTTCTCATTTGTAACTTACACTTTGTGCAATCCGTGGGTTTTGGAGTTCACGAGGGTTAGCAAGCTGAAGTTAAAGCTTTGAATTCCTCGTTGGGTTGGGAGCCAGCAGAGTGGTCTTTTTGGGCAGGAATGGTGGTCAAAATTGATTCCTCGTGGTGCCCGAGTGTTGTAGATCTTGCCCTGGCAACTTCGTTTGTAAATCTAGTTGGTCGGTAGTTGGGCTAGCCTTTGAAATCGACGAATGCAGTGAAGTTCCGAAGGAACAAGGTTTTTGATAGCCCATGTACCAGTTAGGGGTTAAGAGCTGGGGAAAGGTATATTAGTTACAGATGCAATGATTTTAGGGTCTTAGATGCGGTTGGACATTATTTGAATGTTACTTTGTACCAGTTCAGCTTCCGCTAGTCGCTTACAGGATGGAAGGGTTGAGTGTGATCTCGTGTAGGTCTGGTCTGATAAAATCCTCGGTGAACCTAAGCTTTGTGTTAGATGCATACTCTTGAACTTGTGATAAGAGAATCTTAAGGAATGTGTAGAGTAGGCTCTAAATTTTTTTAGGTTTTCTCTCGCATTCTTTCAAATTTGAACTGCCTATCTGCCGATTGATCACATTCACATGGCCGGCATATTCTGAAAGTGGACTTGGTGCCCTATCCTCCTTGCAGATAGAGTGGTTGGAATTAGAGTTCGTTGCTTTGGCTTTGGCTATGCACAGGCAGAGGCGATAGTATGCAGTTGGATTTGTTGTTTTGAACACAATTTTTTTGTTTGCAGGTATTCCAGTCGGAAGTGGATAACAATCTGGGTGCCTCATTTGTTATTCTTGGTTTGGTGACAAGTGTTCCGAACGTAGTCCAAACGACATGGATGGCATTCACAGACCAGACATTGTTCCTGCGCCCGCATGTGAAGAGCCTGGTATATTGCTTGCGGGTATTGAGAGATCAGAGAGCAGCAGTTGAGAAGCAATACAATGGAAGTTTTATTATGACTACACCTAATAATGTTAGTTACCCTGTGACTCCTGCTGATGAATATGCACCTGTAGTCCTCCTGTCAAAGGATGTGACAACATATCTACTGGACTTGTATAATTACACCATTCTGCAGTCCTCCATTATTCAGGCAAGGGACACAGGTAACTTTTCTCTATCAGCACCTTATAAGCAGGATAACATCTGGCGAATGGGGTCGTTCCTACCCCACTATGGCGATATTGATCCTACCACTCTCACAACTGTTGATGCTAGGAGAGCCAATTGTGTTGGTTATGTGGTGACCGTCCTGAATGTTGAGGAGGTTTTTGGCGCTGTTGTTTCAAGGTTGGTATTTGGCTTTCATTTGGTGGTATCTCTGGGTCTTAATCAAGGGCTTATAAGATTTTCAATGAAAATGCAACTACTCAGTTTGTTTATTCCATCATTTCTAGAAGCGATGTTATGTACAGAACCAATTAAACATCATTGTTCAGGCTTCTTGAAACAAATGGCAGTTTTCCTAGAATGCAGGATTCGTGTTATTTTGGGTTGCTTTTAGAGATTTCATTCACTGCTGCAAATTTTCCAATTTATTCATTTGTGCACATTGAACCATGATCTTCGGAATCAAAGAACATGTTTAGATTTTCAACTTCTCAGTTGTTATCAGATACCAATAATTGGTCTTAAATTTGATTTTATCCATTTTCTTGACTATGTACTTCGTTGGTGTTTGGGTCTCAAGCTTTGCAGTCATCTTCTAGCCTTCTCATGGATTTAGCTGGTTTGAACAGGTTCAAGGATTCAGACCTAGATATAAGCGCTATCGCTCATGTGGAATCAAGTTTGGGATTAAATCTTTATTACAACTGTTCCGCTGACGCCAATCCTTGTGCGGCCAAGTTTTATGGAAACTCTACGAAACCCAGGATGTCGTTGGAAGTAAGTGTCCCATTTTTGTATGGGACGCAGGACCTTGAGCTCCGGTGCTGGTACAATTACAATGTTCGGCTGAAGGTGTTGCGTGACATGATTGCATGGCCATTGCTCATGTTAGCAGTAGTGGTTTTTTGCACCGTAGCGGTCTACCTGGTGTTGAAGAGAATGTCAACTGCTGAAAAAGATGTGGACGAAAGGGAGAAGATTAATGTGAAACTAAGAGAGGCTAAAATCAAAGCGGAAGCTGCGGACACCGCTAAGTCAAGTTTTCTTGCCACCGTTTCACATGAGATCAGGCAAGTGCTAGCTTCACTTTTTTTCATTCCCGTGCCCTTTACTCTTGAATTTGGAATATACTGTTCTGGTTATTACAGACCTTATGTGTACTTCTTCCACATCTTATATTCCGTACATATATGTTCCAACAACTTTCCTGCCTTAAGTTGTTGGTTTTGTGCGTTAGATTATTTTTTTGGTCCTCTTATATCGTCCTCCAAATTGTTTTATTTCACTGGGTCAAAATTTGATGCTTTTTCATGAACACGAAACATATACGGCTCTCGGAGGTTTTTTAGATTCAAGGTTGCTAAGATCGTGTTTCATTTCTTCAGGACTCCCATGAACGGCGTCATCGGAATGACAAATCTTTTAATGGGAACAGATTTGACACCCCAGCAGCTTGAATATGTGAAGATAGCGCAGGCCAGCGGCAACGCTCTAGTGTGAGTACTGTTATACTTTTACGATAGTTTGTGGATATGTGAAAGTAATGCGTCGTCCTAGCTGAGGATGGTAAAATGGAACATTGTTTAGTACGGGGGCTTTAGGCCGTCAAGAGCACCCCCGAAGAATTACGTAAATGTTGAAAGTTGAGAATTCGTGATTGTGATGCAGGGCGTTGATAAGTGATGTCCTGGACCTTTCCAAGATTGAAGCTGGACGAATGGAGATAGAAACGGTCCCTTTTGACATGCGGGAGGAAGTGGACAACATACTATCTCTCTTTGAAGAGAAACTACACCAGAAGAAGCTCGAAATATCAGCCTTGGTGCATGATTGTGTGCCCCAATGGCTGTATGGTGACCCTGGAAGGTTACGTCAAGTTTTGATCAATCTCGTCGGGAACGCTATCAAGGTACGGCTCTCGACTTGAGACCTTGCACATCTGGACTATACCTTTAAATCACAATGAAACCACATGCCATCGAAATTCTGCACGCCTAGGAAGTGATATTCTAATTGTGACGCATCAGAATGGCTCAGGCCCTGAAGTATGTCTGACTCACCTTGTGTGCAGTTCACAAAGCAAGGGAGCATCTTCTTGTGTGTAAGGCTTGTGGACCCACACTTTTATGAAACAATCCCCCCACCATCAAGTCAGCGGTTTCTCGAACTCATGGACCCCACGCAGAAGCTTTTAGGTTCAGAGCCAGAATTGATTGACAGCCAACCCGATGTCAGCCTCAAAGGTGCTGTAGCGGTTCGTAGCCAACTTTTCAGGATGCGGTACCCGCAGATGGCTCCTCCGAGACTGAGTATGAAGCCAGGTCCTTTGAGTACATCTGCTTGTGTTGCGCAGTGGAGGGATTGGAAACCTGTTGGAGGTTTGGGCTTGGACGAAGTCACTCTTGTGGTATCAATTGAAGATACAGGGATAGGGATTCCTAAGTTCATGCAGCAGCGTCTCTTTGAGCCTTTCGTGCAAGCAGATAGCAGTACCTCGAGGGAGTATGGAGGGACCGGGATCGGTTTATCTATTTGTCAGGTGGGTCTCTAAACTCGAACATTGTCCGCAAAGTTTTAGGCAGTTACATCAAGGCTTGAAATCATTTGGACTTTCCAATTACTCTGATGAATCCAAGTTATGGCCTGAAGATGTGTGTTAAGGTTTTTGTTTTGTAGTGTCCCATTGCCCTATGTTTGATGTTTCTTATTGGGCTGGCTTTTGCAGAAATTGGTAAGGTTAACAAGAGGCGATATAGTTGTTGATAGTGAAGAAGGAGAAGGCAGTGTTTTCAAGTTTTCACTAGTGTTACCAACTACCGGGCAAAGGGGCGACTTGCAGAAGCTGTCATTTGCCATGACTCGCACGCCGTCAGGCTTCGGAGATGAGCGGATTCGGGGAATTAGGGTGCTTCTGGTGGACGCTAATCCTGTGCGACAGGTATTGTTGGCAAACTCATCCGTATTTGTTATCGAGTGCTGGGGCTGCGCTACTCTGTTTTTCTTTCCTGATACATTTTGTACCTTACGAAGCAGATTTATGCCTAACAATCCAAACTCGGAGTTTGGTAATGTTTTATCAATATTTTTCTTTATTTGGATAGGGTGTATGAGAAACTGATGAACCTATCTGGACATGGAGCAGGAAGTTGCAGCGACATATTTACGAAGAGTGGGAGCACTGATCGAGTACGCTGAAGGTGTGGATATGGCTCTAGGATTATTAACAAGGTAAAAATCCCTATCTTAATCTATTATTTGCATTTGCTAAACCATACTTTTAGATATCAATCTTGGACCAGTTGTGCTGTTACAATCAAAGAAAAGATTCTGACATTCTTTTAATCCTTCTTCAATGCAGGAGTAGTGGACCTGCACTTCAAGCAGTGATAATAGATTTGCAAGGCATAGACCATAATTCATCAATACAGCTAGTACAAAGATTAAAGCAGTCGACTGCCAAGAGTATTCCAGTATTGGGCCTTTCCATTCCACCTGACAGTGCACTGCAAACACAGTTACAGGAATCTGGGTACTCGCACATAGTTCACAAGCCACTGCGATGCACCACTCTGATATCAGGGTTGCTCCAAGTCCTTGGCATGCAAGTGACTAACCCTTCTAGAAAACCGAACACCAATGCTGAGATGCTTGCTGGCAAACGACTCCTTGTTGTGGACGACAATATGGTCAATAGGAGAGTTGCCAGCTCGATGCTGCAACGTTACGGTGCAACTGTTGTCACTGTGACTGGCGGAAAGCAGGCAATTAATGCTGTCAAGAAGCAAGATTCTGACAAGCCTTTTGATATGATATTAATGGACATTCAAATGCCAGAGGTACAAATAATATTCATATTAATTTATTTATTTATGCTTTACCTGGTTATGCTTGCCTGACGATTCTAGTAGTTTTAAGTAGATAATTAGTCGTGGTTTGGTTTTGTTGGCAATAATTGCTTGCTTGTCTACAGATGGATGGTTATGAAGCCACTCAACTTATTAGAAGGTGGGAAGTTGACAAGTGTGAACAATGCCGAGCGCTTGAAAAGATCGAGTATGAATACATGGAACTGAAAGAGTGCGCTCATCACCGAATACCCATAGTGGCAGTCACAGCCGACGTCATGAAGGGGACTCATGAAATGTGTTTTAGTGCTGGCATGGATGATTACATACCCAAGGTAGAATTTTCCATCCTTTCTTGTGACTCTGTTGTAGCATTGAGGACTACTACATAACCCAGTTACTCTTTCTGGGCCTTTTAACTTATGAGAAATGTATTTATTTAATTCTACAAAATGTACGGTCGTTCCCAGAAGCATCCATTTCATGCAAGTTTGACGTTTCCCTGTGGTGTTGCCAGCCCCTTGATCAGAAACAGTTGCAACTGCTGCTTCAAAGGTTTCTCGACCACAGACTTGTGAATGCACCAGGCTCATCAGCGAAATAAGCTCCATGGACCACCTGAACCGCTGGACGAGCCGCAAGGAACTCAAGCAGGTTGTTGCTTATCACTGAATACCTCCAATTGCTTGGTTCTTGCTGTAGAGTTCTAGTTACAACTCTAGACTTCTAATTCTTTCACAACTTCCGCAAATACAATCTATATTTTACGGTTGAATCATCATAGCTGATCATATATAGACACTTATGTGCTTTTTTCTGGATGTGCAGAGAGTTTTATTTCATGACGGTTTCTTACGTACTCTTCAGCCCTGAACCCACTTCAAGCAACATTATCAGGACACGGTCACCCTCCCTGTATTGCTGGTAGTAATTTTGCGGTCACGACGTTGGAAACATGACACCTTCGACGCTGTAGGAAGTGATCCAGTCATGAAATCCACCGTGAAGCTTTTTTTTCAGCTTGACAAGGGGGAGACGTGCATCCAGGAAACTAATTGATGCCAGCCTTCTACTGTATCAGGTGCTTAATCGCCAGTCAGTCAGCTGCAGGATTGTACTTCCAAGCTTAGGGTCAGCTTAAAGAAGCTGTAGAGGTGTACATATATTTTACAGTCTGGAACCAGGTTTTATTTTGAGACGAGTCCACATTCCGACTGTCGCGTAGAGTCTGAGGACATTCGAGGCCGCAATTTTAATTGTGCATTTTTTATTTTTTTCAGACTGTCAAGCTTTCGTTGTTACACATATGATACTTATTGACAAGATGATCCATGACATAATAGAACTGTAGTATTTGGAGCAGTGACCTAGTCAAATAAGGGGAGAAAAGGAAATCAAACCTGGATATCTGTTCACTGCATCAGCTGGCCGTAGGCTGTTACATGATTGTTTCGTCTTCCTTGTCTACAGTCTAATGATGTTTGTCAAGTGATTCCAGTTATGTCTAGGTTGAGGATCTTATTGATTGTTTGATTCCTCTGTTGAAGTTTTTACAAAATTATAAGTTGAAATGTGTAGTTTGCACGGCATCTGCGATCTGATCTGTGACTACTGGTCTGATCCCACTGTCTTAGATCTGACCATCGGGTATCTGGTCTAGTGGTATGATTCTTGCTTAGGGTGCAAGAGGTCGGGAGTTCGATTCTCCCGATACCCCTTTTTGGATTCCCTTCTAATACCGTGCATCTAAAACATTACTCCGTATCTGGTTACCTTTTTACATACTAACTATAATAAAAAAAATAAAAATTATAAAGAAGGGCTATTCCAAAAACCTTACGGCCTACTTTTCGTCGGACATGTGGACTTGACTCATTTTAATTGAATATGAAAATTTAAACTTTTAGATGACTTTGTACCATCCTTCAATCTTTTATCTTTTAATTAAAACAATAAAATACTATATCCATAATGATAATTGTTTATTCATGATAAGAATAGCCTTAGATTAACTACAAAAAATAGTTTTCTTGTATCAACTAATGAATAAATTATTAACTAATGAAGACAATTACAAAAACCACATAACTTATTGTTATTAGACATGAGAATCTGAACTTTGGGGGCTCTGCACCATTTCTACCCATCGAGTAGAGACAATAAAATATGCTTACTCAAGGACTTTACAATTTGATCATAATTTTACAGCTTTCACAGCATAGATTTCAGTAGGTAAAAGTAAAGTTTCTGCAGTGATACACAATGAATGAAAACTGAAGAGTCAACTCAAATATCAGCAGACAAAAGAATCCATGTGACTCACTGCTTGGTTTTTGCAGGGGAGAGTTTTCTGAATTTGGGTAACAACCTGGGTCTCTTTATTTCCCCCCTACGAGAGGTGCAACCAAACCACAACCGCTGGTTCGGTTGCTAGGCTCGGTGGGTTTCATTTTGCTGCCCCTCCCTGTTTTGGGGTCCTAGGGTCTTTTTTTGGTTTTTTTTTTTTACAAATTTGAGGCCGTAGGCCCCAAATTACCCTAGGGAGGCCTTCTTGAGATCACTAGGACCCCCACTCAAGGCAAATAATAGGAGCAGAGATTTACCCCCTCCCCTCCCAATCCCCGAGCCTGCCCTCCGAGCCACCCCATCAGCACCTCTCGTAGGGGGTATTTAGACAGATCCGTAACAACCTGGGCTTGTGGCTATTATAGATTGGTTTGACCTTTGAATAGTTCACACTTTCCCTATTGTGGATGCCATGTTAAGTCAAACCTTTGCACACTTATTCCGAGATAATCCTTACCATTATCAGATATTTCGAAACTAATGCAATTCCATGTGTCGTTAAGGAGGTGATTGTGAAGGGAAACTAAGTTAATCTATTATTTATCCCATGCTGACCACTGTATGTAGTGAATGTTTAGAGAATTTCTACACTCCCAGAATCCTCCTGTGGCTACACCAGTGCTCAATTTCATGCGTATACGCTTACGTGAGTGATTTGTACCAATCAAAATTCTGAACTGGGTAAAGATTTACAAGTGAAAACCGTAACACCATAACAGGTTTGCCACCTAGCGCATGATCATTCATTTCCTTTGAAAAAATAAGCTTTTTCAATTTTCATTTTTAGCAAAAAATCAGTAAATATTACTTATAAATATAATTCTGCAAAAACTAATTTATTCTATTTCAATTTTTTGTCTTCACGATTTTTTTACTTTTTACATATTTTATTTTTAGAATTATTTTTGGGCGAACCTGTAATGGTACCACGGTATGCTGTTGTAAAACTTTCATCATCATTTCGGGCTTTCAGTTACCAGATGTACCTGCTTGGTTGGAAAATACGATACGTATTCAGGCCGCGTGGTGCACGCGCTTCATGTAAAGCCCGTTGACAGCGTCGAAAATAGTTCCAGAGAGTCAGGGACTTGCCATTGCAGAGTCAACTCGATGATGAGCAGACAGTGGACACCCGGCGGACATTATGGCAAGCCCGAGAAGGATTCTAGAATCACAACTGGACAGATATTTAAAAAGAAAGAGACAAGATCAGAGAATGATTCACAACTGTAGTCTGGAACAGTTGTGACGTGATGCTTGAATGTGAGGCAGTGGACTCAGCTTTTTAACGCAGAAACTAATAGTGTAATGAAGGCTTCCACCACGGCACAGTTCGGACAGAAATCAAGAGGAAAGGTTTAATACAATTGACCAAACAAACATGATTCCTCGGAGAAAAGTTCGTTGTCACATGGAGCCACTTGCAAATGTTGACTCCGAGGGATCGACGTTTGAGGTTCTACGTACTCACAACAAACTGTCAGTTACGTCGAAGCTTTTGCTCACAAGACAAATATTTGTCAAGGCTTCCAGTGTGGACATTTGTATTAGTGAGACTCTGTTGGGCAAATGTGCTAACTATTTCTACCAGATTCATGAGCACGCTAATGTGTAAGAAATGGAGAGGATGAGACTGCAAAATGGTACGAGTCCTATGTCGAGTTTGATTTCACTTATTGCGGTTGGTCCTGCGTGACAGACTACTTTTGTAGCGATGCGGCAGCCGATAGAGGACGATATTGTGTGAAGGTGTGAACATCCGTGTGTTCAGTTTGGTGTGGAGGGCGTTACCAACACTATGGATACAAACAGGTTTGTGTTCAGTTCTATAGTCAATGGTTGATGCAAGTTTTTCCTGTTTGTTATGCTGAAAAAGACGAAGCATGAGTTTCATTACATGAGTAACCAAGTACAAAGTGCTGCTCTTGCACTGATGATGTGTCAGAGAGATTCAAAGGCACATGTTCACGAATAAATGTGCCTATGTAGTTGGGGTTGAGGTAAGTCAATAAGACCTTGTTGCCTATTGGCCAGCTAATGTTTTCTCTGGTAAAAACTCTGGGTTCGATGGAACGCAGCTCTTCCACTAATCAGATGAATGCTGCTATTACCGCACGCCCCTCCTTTACAGTGCTAGCTTAGTATACAAGATTACTTTCTGTCAAAACGAAGTGCCAAGACCTGGATCTGGACATTCCTATTTCTAAACTCATGATTGCTCTTAATTACTGTCAAGACGACGGTGGACCAATCGGTAAATGAATTGGCACCGAAGGAGAATTCCTTTCTGTTGATCCATTTGAAAACCAGAAAGAAAACTTCCTTGGACTACAATTCGTGTCTGGATCATCTTCATTTGTTGGTCATAGCAGCTTTGTCATACTCCAATTTGCGTTCTGCGTTCAAACTCTGGTCTTTGGCAGCTGCCGTGCTTCCATTACAGAGAGTCTGCCTTATGTCCAATCCTGTCCACTGTGATCCCAATCTTCTTGTGTAGCGACACGATCCCCTGTAAATGAACTGTGCCCCAGCTGCATCCACCTCTAGATCTGTACCGATGAAATAACTTTGTGCCGATCTATTTTTAAATCCATGAATTCACAAATCCATAGCTGAATTCTTCTGCTCTGCAACCGTTTTGGCTGCAATGTATCCTGAGCAACTGGAAGGGCGGGGAGGAAATGATCAAAGGAGCACTTCTAGACATGATTAGACAACGCTGGTGAAGCCAAGGGAGGAAAAAATGGAGATTAGGACATGCCGAAGTCCGGGCTGGTTGCCGCGGCCTATGATGTGCAACAGCCCCTCAGCCCTGTGAAAGTGCTGGCGGTGGTATCTGTAGATGGCCAGAACCTCCTCGCCATCTGTGGTCACGAAGCATTTCAGATAGACATTGTCTTTGTCCTTAGTTCCTTTGACGAAGAGATTCTGCAAGTCTGAGTCAATTCTGCTCGACCCTACCACCTGAATGCTCGTCCGGAATGTCTGCATACTACACGTCTTGTCATCTTTTACACCATCTTTGTTGAACGTCAGCAGACTGCCTGCAATCGATGCAACGTTGGCAACCAAGAGGTCGTCGTACGTGATGAGCACAGTGTCTTGTGCGGCTTCCCAGCCCCAACCTCCTTTCTCTATCTGAACACGTTCACCCTGTCACATTACAGAAATGGTCAGCAAACCTGACCGTAAATTGCACAGTGATAGTGCTGTCACTGAATTGACTGTTCCTCCATTCATTGAGTAAATTCTATTACCTGCAGCGTTTTACTGTAACCATGGTCACTGCTCTCCACTCTGGAAGTGAGACCCACGTTGTCTGATCGCCATGTGCGAGGGTAGGTGAGCTCCACTTCATATCTGGATTTGCCATTCACTTCTGTCAATGGAATGACCACTCGCTTCTTCTTGTAAAGCCTCCTAGCAAGGTTGTGAAGGGGCACCGAGTATGTGGTGACGCCATAAGAGAGGCGTTCTTCCCGAGGAGAAACGCAGAGCAGAATGTCGTTATCACTCTGTGAGATCCCAACCAGAACTCATTGTTTTGGTCAATCTGAATATTCATTCAATATCCATCCTCTTTGATAAGCCCGGGGCAACGCTACACCCTATTCTATTGCAGCAGATGATTGCTAAGAAAATGGTACCGGAATTGGAGTGGTTCAGAACCTTACCCTCTCATACTGTTCGTACAGCTCGACTTTGAGATTGTAGAACCGGCATGCAAATTCACTGAATTTTGCGCTCGTTTTGCATCCAGGCACCAATTGGAGAGTGTTAGGCATGGCCTGGAGATACACCTTGTCAATAAAAGCAAATGCTTTGGTAGAGTAAAGCAGGATTTCTTCTAACACATCCTTGTACCTGTCAAGGCAAGCGCTTCCCTGCATAGGCGGAAATGATTCTCCGATTAGAATTAATTAAGTCATAAATTCATCAATACATCTTTAGTAGAGGCAACGAGCTGGAGCATTGTATTCGATTGACATCTAGGTCTATACAGTCTCCATAAGAACAGCCTTCCACACTGTTCAAGAGGATTAATTTATGAATTTAGGTCAATTTGTGCTTCTTCAAAGCTCTCTGTTCGAATGGCAGATTAGAGAAACGTTGTGAAAAATTTGGGTGTTCAACTTGAGCTTCATGATATGGACTAGCCAGTTACTTGTGTCTTTCAATCAGTACTGATGGAGCATACAAATTAGATTTTAATTCTCGTCTGAGCTATAGATTCCTCTGATCTATGCCAGACTAAGTTCGAAAGTTAATAATTCGTCCAAGAACCAATGAGCACAGCTGGTGTGCATGTGTTCTGCAGTTCACTTTAACATGACTTTTGCAATTGCCAATAGAAAGAAAAAAATATGCAGATTATTGTCTTCGTGTTCCTAAGGTGACCTCGATTCCTCATCTGGTCCTTTTCGATCTTACCCACCATCAAACTAGGAGTGACAATGCCATTCATACTTAATCAGTCTTCAAGTTAGTCAAAGAAGACCGTGACTTCCACCCAATCCGTCCTTTCCTGCTGTCCTTTCAAGGACAAACCACTTGTAAAGAGCAGCAAAGACTTCTATGTTTCGGCAGTTGTTCCGGTGCTCGCAGTGATAACTAAAGCAGCTAATCACCTAGAGGGAAAACCAAAAAATAAAAAGAAGAAACCACTGTTTCACCGAAACTGGGTTCTTGAATTCTAGAGTTTTACCTACCAAAAACCGCACCATTAGTTTCACAAACAAAATCTTTGCAGATAGGGATAAGAGTATTTCATCATGATGGGGCGTAGAGAAATTTACCTGTACTACTGTGAGAATATTGTGCAAGCCTTGCAGGATTATCAAAAGCTCATGGCACCCGTCGTTGTACAGTGAAGTCACCAAAAGAAACAGCTTGCACTTCTCGATTACTGAATTCACGACCTTCGCCGCTGTGTAGTCGATGTCCAAGGTGTAGTCCAGCGGAGAAGCCGGCCGCTGGTGCTTGAGACCTGGGGTGAAATCTTCCTCCTCTTCAGGATCCAAGATGCTATCTTGCAACAGCTTCACAGTGTTGAAGGCCCGGGCTCTCTCGACCTGCTCGTTCAGATTCAACTGACCAGAAAAGTGACTGCACACATCCGAACAACCGACAGTTATCAGCTACAGTAGTGACTCCCTTCACGACCAGAAGCTTGGGAGGTTAGCTCTTACAAGTGCATGCAATCATTCTGTGATACTTAAGGGATATCTCTAGTCCAACAAAAAGTTGATGCAAGTGCCTCTTGAAATTCAGGGCCTTGCTGGGATGTCATTTTTCGTGTTATTCAATAGAGAAGTTCTTCGTAAGAAACGCAACCACTCAGACTCGGCAAAGATTTCACCTATGAAAGAAACGTACAGCCCCAACTCATGTACAGACCTCCTGATAGGTCCCATGGAAGGCGTCAAAACCCATTTTCTCTACAGGTAACAATCAACTTTCCCCACGGCAACTTCGTCCTTCAGTGGAATATGTTACCACTTACACAGGAGTGAATCACCTGACAAACGATTCTCTTCAAGATATGACTCATTCCACCCCACACTAGGTGTTGCCTCTAAACGATTGCTTGCAGCGAGGAACACATGTGTGTACTCATCTCTAACCATGACCAGCAGTAGGCATCATCCCCTGCACCTTGCATACCTGGCTGCTTGGTTTATAGCCTGAATAAGAACGGCCGCGTTGTTCAGACTTTGGCTGGCCTGGTTCGCCTGGTTGGGTCTGACGGCACCACTCAGCCAGCACGCAAAGAGCTTCGACATCTCTAAGCTTTAATATGCGTCAACCTCCCTCTCTCCCTCCCTCTCTGATTGCCCTCGGCGCCCAGTGCGCAGCCAGTCACAACAAATAAACCGGTTCGCCGATCGATACCACTCGAAAGAAACTGCTAACTAGGTGCTTCCAGTTCGGCCTCAACGATACAGACAGGAGCAAGCAGATCATGCTACGAACTTCCTACTAGCTTCAAAACACTATCGCAATGGCTAGGCGAGATCCAACTCGCGAAGTGCATCTGTGCAAGTGAGCCCAAATTTCAACAGATGCTAGCACCGGTTCGGTTGTACCCCGAACTCCGGAGCTTGAATCTGGTGGCAGAATCCGCCTTTGCAATTAGCTATCTGGCACTAGATTCAACCTCGGCACATGTGATGCACCCTTGCGCAATAGCCTGCTGCACAGTGCTCTTGGAATTACTCGCCCATCAGTCAGGTTGCACCTACTCCGGTACTGTACTTGATTATAACTTATTCATACCGACCTTGACTCGGAATCTCTCTGCACCAGTCCCCTTCGAGATTCAATGGCATCATTGTATTTTAAGGAGTTTTTTATTGGTTTTTATTCATGGAGTTTTACAACGAGGAATGTGTTTGTATGGAAAAGGAGGACTTCAGATGGACCACAACGTTCCAAATGGGTTGGTGAGGTCCGTCTAACAGTGTTGTTTGGAGTGTGTTTGGCTTGGAGTTTTTTTTTTATCACTAATGGAGCACAATGGTCCTGGATTTCGAATGGTCAATTAAAGAAGGCTGAAGAAGTTATTTATACTGTATGTAAAGTTAATGTTGGTGGTCTTAGTATAGTGAAATTCATTGTTTACTTGCAACTCTTGGTTGGCGTTGGATAATCTTTAACTGTACATAAATTCAATAATCCCTATTTAAAGACATATGATGTAGGATACTTACATGTTTTGAACTTCTTTTTCAAATTTTTGTAATTTATTTTTATGATTTCTTTTAAAAAATGTTCCTCTTGAAATCCATCAAATTGTACTATAAAAGAATTTGACTTTTAGATAAGTCAAATATTAGATGAAATATATAACATTAGTTAAAAATTTCTAAATGTCAACAAATCTTTGACCTCATATAAATCCAAGTCCAAAAGGAAGGTACTAGTCTCTTCAAGAAGACCACAGTAAATAAAGTATTTGTTTGTTTTATCATTAACCTTTGAAGACTCTTGATGATTTTGGAGTTAAAACTACCAAAAATAGATTGTTAAGTGTAGCAACAGATTTATTTCTAAAATTAAAATGTTGCTATCATTAAAAATCTATTTTTGATAAGGATTGCAAGATTATAAGGTTTGAACTCACTATAAAAGTTTTTTTTGATTCTATCCCAGTAGTATATCTAAGTTTTGATGCCTAAAAAGTATACATTTTAAACACGTTTTATATGTGAAAGGTCATCAATTCTTGTAGGTGTAAAAGTTAGATATACACTCACAAAGTTTGAGCCCTATACAAGCTTGGAAAGGAGAAAAATCCTTGATTCTGTGAAAATAGGTGTGCTCAAATTTCAAAATGCCTTACATTCTTCAAAATTAATACTACCAAAAGGGTGATCTAAACATGTTGAATAGGAAATCTGTAGTGTAGATATACTTATGTCAATGCAATTGGAGTAAAACTCAAATCTGTGGAATTTTTTGGAATGTAAATTGTATATTTTCCTTTAATTTTGAAGGATATTTTTGGTAATAGAGGGTCCTCTGGATGGACCCACTACCACGTCACAAACATTGGATGAAATTCACTAAATCTAGACAAAAATAAAGATTGGATGTAATATTTTGTAGATTAGAAAAGTATTTTGGATACAAACTAAGTCATGGATGATAATTATCATTGATATTGATGTTTTTGAAGGTGTCTTTAATAGATGTTTAAGGTATTTTAAATTTATCTTAATGTAAGTTCAATGAGGTTGTGTGTGTAGCACCACTTACTTTAGCTGTAATGTGTATAAGTGGGTCTACCTTCTTTCTTCTACCGGCAATATTGTTGATGGATAGATTCTATTTATTAATTTCACTTGTAAGGGTTTTTAGAAAAAACATATTCTTACAACGTTGAAGTCCAATAAATTCTACAGTGAGGTCTTCATTTGTATTCTTAAATAAAGCCTTTGATATGGAGTCTCTTGACACATAGTCAAATTTGAATTTAGCATTGTAGTGACATCTTTGGTTTCCACATATTCTTTTTTAGTTTTTGTTAATTTGCTACGGTTTACGTTTATGAATGTATGCCATCTTGAATTATTTGAAGAGATAAAAAATTATTTGATTCTTCAAATTGCTTTGTTTTGGCACTCGATATGTAAAGCATATATGTGTTGTTTCTACATGAGTAGTGAGATATAGCCATGTATTTGGTTATGTTTTTCTTCAAAAAAAGAGATTTTGAATTTGATACATATGTTAACGTATATAAAATTCAATAAAGCATATTTTTGTTAGTCAATAATTGTAGAGTTGTTCTAAATTTTTTGAATTGTACTCTAGATAGTACTTGCCAATTTGTTCACAATAGAGAATCTGGCAAGAATAAATTCTAAAGTATTATTCTTGTCAAATTTTAGGATTTTTTTTCTAGAAATCTTACAAGGTCTTTGTTCAATGCATCTATCATAGAATATCATGTCTTTTGATAATACTATGGTGCTACATGAGCATGAGCATGTTCATATGGATGTTTAGCATCTCTATTGATATAATTCTTCTTTACTAATTTTTGTTAGTTCATTTGCTTTTACGTTTCCAGCAATGTTGATAGGGTTGAATGAGTAGTGTATAACCTGTAGTGTTTTATCAATGTGATCAAGAGGTACAAAAAAATTATGAATTTTAGCCTTTTTAATTTCCAAGTAGAATATAATAATTGATGAGTATTGTATATAATTGATTTTGTGTAATGACTAGTGTAAATGACAAGGCTTTGCATTCAAAAAATAAATTAATTTGTCATGGGAAAAATGAACAATAAATAAATCATTGTTAATAATACCATATCCTTATAGAAACCTTCAATTCTTTTTGTGTCTAAAATGATTGTTTGAAATGAAGAGTTCTATGTCATTTATATTACTTAGATTGTTTCTTGGTAAATGCTAAAATACTTGCAATTTTGCTTAGTTCATGAAGATATTAAAAACTAATATAGAATAATCAAAACCTTCTATATAGCGTATACTTCCTTGCAAAACCCTATTTTTATTGGACCTTGATTTCTTTTGTACAAAACTTATGACACTCTAATTGTGCATGTTCAAGAATTCCAATTGTAAATTGAGTCTATCAACAATGGATCTAAAAGAAAATACTTTTCAAAATGGTGAAAATTATAAAAAATTACAAAATTATATCACAAGAATAAGGAACGAAATTTGTTACAATGCAATTTGAATTACAATCAATAGTGGGTAGATTGAAAAACAATTGCATAGCTCACTTCTTTGTTACTATTATTATCACATTCTATGCTGATATACAAGAATTCCACTACAATGTGATATATGGAAAAATGGATGAAGAATAATAACAATCATCCAATATATTGATAAGATCTACTATCAATAAAATATTTTCTCCAAATCTTTTTGAATATAGATGAATTTTTTTCATGTTATAAAATATCCTTTTATTTAACATAGTATTAACATATTTAATTTAGTTTTATATATTAAATTCATAATGTCACATTTTTGGTAGTGGAGTAGCCAAGAGACAGATTATGTTGAACAATGTTAACCCTTAAACGTCATTTTAGGGCCTGGGGGGGCAGCCCGCATAGAATCTTTAGCACTGTAGCACTGCAGTCTGCGGTACTGTAGCACTGTTTAGCACTGTAGCACCTGCGGCACTGCTGAACTTTAGCTGCCCCAACCTCAAAACTTGTTCAACTTGATAACTTTGATTGCTTACCAACGATTCCACAATCTCTCAAATGAAGCGAAAATTTGGAATTTAGATCGCTTTTTCAGTAGCTTTCAAACGCAACAAGTCTCGCTTGATTTGGTTGAGAAATGAATCTTCTGTCTCCAATGATTCCTTTAATCCCAGCCCGAGGGGCTGGGTCTGACGTTTAAGGGTTAATCAGGTTTAACTGCATGCTTCTAATGCTGCAGAAACAATGTTAGAGGGTCTAGTGCAAGTGTCATGGCAAGTTCCGAATCGAATTAGTATGCAGGCCCTTTTAAAATTTGAAATTTCTGAGCTGGATTGTGTTCCAAGGCAAGATAGTATGGGATGCTAGTTACAAGGTGGTAATTTATAATCTATGTCATCCCAGCCATCCCAGCTAACTCCAGTAAATTATATTCTACTGAAATCAATCCTCATAATGACATGTACACCTCAAGCCTCTACAGAGCAATTCCTAAACAGCTGTAGATGAAACAGACTCTTTGTGGATGGGAACACAGGTTGAATTCTTCAGCCCCATGGAAAAGTTAAGCTTGAAACCAAGCTCTTAACCCTTTAGTGTCCAAGGTGGTTCTCGAGAAACCACTGTTTTTTGATTGATGTATCTTTAAAACTCTCTCTCTCATGAAATTAGTAATACTATTAATAGTATCAAACCATATGAATGTAAGTATAGCTTAATGAAATAGGTGTCAATCAAATCATGGTAAGATCATACCGTTGGATTGGAACATTATAATATGTATTTGATCTGTATAATGCACACTCAAAATTGAGAATTATTGAGGTGTGTGACTTCAGGGTTAAATAGCATTTGGGTTAAATTTTCAAAATTAAAATTGAGGATGTTCAGCAATGGCGTGTATCAATACTTTTTCATTGCAATCTTTCATGTCAAGAACACACTCGTATATAATTATTGTAGATTTTATAAGTGAGAGTGACTTATCCATATACGATTTAGGACAGAATTTATACTTTAAAACAAGAAAATAATTGGTACATTGATCAAGATCAGAATATATATACTAGTAGAACATGAATAAGAAAACACAATAAAAAGAAAGTATATAAGATAATAAACTTGCAAACATAAGAAATACCAGATAGTACATATGTTGTATTTGTGAGTACTTGCTATATTTTGAGGTGTTTGTAGTGTTTTGGTGTTTTGTACATATGTATTTGAATAGCTAAGAACGTCAGATTTAAAATTTTCTTTTTGCGTCATCTACAAAATCAAAAGTTGCACATCTGAACTTCACAAGTTGAATTGAGATAGTTGAATTGAGATAGTTGAATTGAGATGGTTTACGAGCAGCATTTCATTTTCTACTGATCCAATGACCACTTAGGGGTCTCCTCGGCACTAAAGGGTTAAACCAGAAGAATCAAGCCCTACAACTCCATGCAACAAGTCAGTGTTGTTTGACTTCTTGTCATAGAGCAAGGAGATAGAGAAGAGTCTTAGAAACTAGAGCTCTAAATAAAAAGCAGGCTATCTCCACTTTACATACTTGGATTTCTAATTTAAATGATAAGAATTGCTCTAATTTCTTTACTTCATGCCTTTGGCAATGGGCCATCATGGTGCTCCTAAGTTCTAGCTTCCAATTTATATTTTGAGAGTCGGGCTTCAGCCGTAGCATTTAAAAAATTAAAGCGACAATTGCCATGTCATTTGCCAATGTAGAATCTCCCGTTTAATTTTACATAATTAAGTGTGAATTTAGGGTAACTCATCTAGCGGTATGATTCTTGCTTAGAGTGCAAGAGTTTGGAAGTTCAATTCTTCCAATCCTCCCCCCCCCCCCCCCCCCCCCCCCCCCCACCCTCCGGTACTACTAATATGAGTGTAATAAAGTTTTTTTATAAATTTTTTTTTATTTTTTTTAAATTTTTTATTTTTTTTTAAAAAAAATTTTTTATTTTTAATTTTTTGTATTTTTTGTGGAGAATAAATGATAGCCCATGTAAGAAGCAGCGGCTAAACATTATACACATTCCAACTAAGAGAAAAGTTCCATCTCAGGATGAGTCAACTTCCAACTCATATAAAGATGGGTCCTTAACTAAAGACGCTCGTTTGAAGTCGGGTCCCGTCGAATCTTTGAAAGGTCAGTCTTTGCCGCATATAAGGAAACAAGTTTTGTGCTATTGAACTACGCCATTTGAGCATGATCAACATTTAAGGCTTTCCATAACACTTCCTCTAATTTTTGAGTAGGCTAAGGAATGTTGTTCAAATAGATTGCATCACAAGTGAACCTAAAGAATCAAATGACAAAGCCAATGAAGATTGACCATATTGGAATACCTTGTCACAAGGAGAAATGTGGGGTCTCCAAAAGGCCTTGTAAGATAGCCTGAGGTAGGTGAACTTGCTGCCCACGCATGAGTCTTTAAGTAATCCCATTGGTGGATATCCTGCCCGCTGACAACATGAGGAGCTACATTGTTAACAACGTCATTCCTGCTCGCACTGATGACTGCGTTGACAGTAGTGGCATACGCCGTCGCTGGCAGCAATTGGATGGACCTTCAAAATTTATTGTTGGCAAAAATGTGGCACCATTGGTGCCAGTAGATAAAGTGCATGGGTTTCACCAAAATTTAAGGCACGTGGGAAACCCAAAGGCCTTTTAGAGACCCTCAATTTCCCCTAAAGTTAAGCCTCGCAGGAGCTTGAACTTTAGAACGCCCTACTGTAAGGTGAGGTTGAGCCAACAATTGTTAACTATTAGTATCTCAAGGGTCGTGTTTAATACAAAAAGAGCAAACCCATGATGCATGGCAGATTTTTGCACAAAAATAGAAACAACAAAGAATTGTCTTGTCTAGTCCAACTAGCACCTTGTGGTTGAGATCGCCACTTCTCACTAACGATTCATTACAACTACACAATCATAAACATACCACAAGAACTTGGCTTCTTTTTGAAGGCGGGCCTTCTTCCAAAGTCAGCAATATTATGGTTGATAGTTGGACAATATGATTCATGCCACTTATTATAAATAGAACAACTTGAGGCTCTGCATTTTGTGAGCATCTACTCACTAATCTTTACGGTGTATGACTAGGAGAGAGAGCCATGAGCTCCTAAGGACCACTTGATAGTTTTAAAATGAAGTCAAAGTAAAGCAGAGGATTGTTCCGAGATTGTAGCACTTGGATTTACTATACTAGCCTATGTAGATATGCTTTGTTTGGGGTCCAATCTCGGTCTAAGACTAAAGATCAATGAATAAAAGCCCTTGGTGTAGGTTGAAACTTTAGGTGGCAATTCAATGATATTTTTATTTTGGCAAGGCAAGGACAGAACTCAATGCTAAACGGTGATCCTATCAGTTTAGACAATTGCCTTTCGATATATCATTGGCAAACTCTGCTTGGAAACCATTGAAAAGGAGATAAGGAAAGATCCAGTAGACCAAAATCTTTGATCAATCAATATGTAGTCCCAAGACAAGACCATACTAATCAATCATGTAAATAAGACAATGAGATTTAGGTTTGTCAACAATTATAATGAAGTTGAGATTATCAACATATTGGCTAATAAGCTCTTCCTCATTTGGAGCCGAGGATATAATGCCTCAAAGTTTGTTGTTGTTCATCAACTTCTTGGTTGTTAACTTGTTGCATTAAGGGCTTCAACAACAAACATGAACAACCAGGGAGCCAATGGGCAACCTTGACGGACACCCTCAAGGATTGGGAATTGTTCCAAATGGACATCATTGAAACAACCCAAAGCCACCGCCCCTTCAAATAGCATTTTGACCATATGGTCAAAGCTGATAGGGATTTCATGGTCCCTAAATTTCAATAAAAAGAAGATGGAGTGTATGATAAGATTTTTCAAAACATAGTTTTTAGAAGATCATGTTTTGGATGGAGGCTTTGGTCCAAGATGTAGTTTCATGAAACAAAATAATGTTCTTTGGGATATATGACCTGTTATGAGAAATATTGATTTGTAAGAGGTGATGGCGGCTAAGAGAAAGGGCTATATGCAATGTTGTCAAATTTGCTTAGAATTTTAAACGCAACATTGAGGAGGGAGACTAGTTACAAATCAAGCATTGTCATCAATATTTTGATGACGCCTGAAGTGAGGTTCCATCTTTACTCGCTTCAAGCGTCATCTCAATACTGATGAGATTTCTTGTTCATTATAGGTAGTTGGAGCAAAGTCCTTAAACTCTAGAAACTGCAAGTGTTGTGAGCACGACATCAAGGAGACAACATAGCACTGTCTATCATAGCTGCATTTGGCCTTCCTCGCTCCATGAAATGGCAAGAGACCTTTAGTAGAATTCTGCCCTGGGTCATAGAACACGGGCACTATAAGAAACCCGTGTTTTTTGTGACGTCCTCAATCATGTCCCGTGAGACATGTAGACATTTGAATTTACATCCCTCTAATGTGAAAACGTCTTTAATGCGCAGTTACATTTGGGGACATTGCAAAATATGTGTGGACATCATTGCAACACAGACGATTTTCGGTGATTTAGGGAAGTTGGGAAGGGTGCCATCTCTACGCTACATGGACGACACATAAGCGGTAGAATGACGGGCAATGCCACATGGCCGGGAATTCATCCTTTCCAAATTCCAATGGTGATGTGGAATCTGACTTAGTCCCACCATTTGCAGATGTGGAACCAAGGAAAATTTGACATGGACCTGGAAAAGAGTGACTTAGCGTACCACGTCAGGAGAGTTTTGTGTGGTTTTTTTTTCTTGTCAATTTCGTGTTTGTTGGGACGTCACTGGGAACATGGCTGTGTTTTTGAAGACGTCCCGGACTGACGTGGAGATGTTCGGCTAGATGTCTACGACAACGCTGCCTAGATTTTGATGTTGATTTTGTTGAACATCCCAGATGATGTGGCGATGGACATTGCGATGGACATGACGAAGTCCTAAAGTATGTTGCTCATCCATGTACGTGGGTATAGGGGGTGTCATCGCGAATGTTTCAAAGAATTTATGCATGACTTACGTGACATCACTTTAGACATGGTATTGCTCACAATGTATATTTGATGGTGTTTTGGTAGGACATCGAGAGATGTTGTACAAGACATGAGTACAAGACATGAATACCTTATCACACATGTACACTCATCCAACTTCATGGTAATTGGCCTACTTGCAAATGTGGTATTATGATATACACGCAATTTTGAATATGAATGCCTTCCACTTCATAGTCATTACATTTAGGAGTACAGCCTACATTGTACTCAAAATTTAACAGCGCTAGAGTGTCACTACATCGCAGTCTAAAATATTCCAATTTTCGTGAACATGTCCAGGGGTGTCTTCATAGATGTAGGGATGTTTCAAAAGATGTCCCTGCGTTTCCTAAGTGTTGCGGCATACGTCTTCCACAACATGGTCACGTCTACGTGACGCTTACAGCACATTGCATGTCCGACTTTGGACATGTTCGACACGCCAACAATGCATGCAGTTAAATATAGGATTCACAAAAGAAGGAAAATGCTATAAATCTTGTTAGTGAGACAATCTATATATATGCATGGTTTACTTCCTAACATCCATAAATTGTTAGCTCTAATCACAACACAATGTGAACGTTCAACATGCCCCACAAAGTACAATAGAAGCTGCATTATATGATACAACATCTCCTGCAATGTTCTACCAAACATCTCAAACGCTCATGGAAACGTCGACACGTTTGATTGGACGTCTTCGAAGACGTCTTCCAGATTTCTAGTGTTGTTCATACATCATGCAGTGGCTCATCTTAGTCTCATCTTAGTCTCATAATGGGATGAACATTCCGGGACTTTATGGAATGACGCTCTCCCGGAGTCAACTAGTTCCAATGACGTACATTCTGCCCTCTTAACACGTCGAACATCTCAGACTACTAGTGGGTCCGACAAATCCGATTTATAGCTTGAGTAAAGACGAGGAGAGAAGAAGGACTCATCCCGATGGACAGGAATAGTATGCGTCATTTTTTATCACCCTTGTACAGAATGATTGTGGACCTAGTCAATTAAGACGTCATTGATTCCAGGATTTCTATTAGTATGGGCCAGCATTAGATTGTGCAACTACTCACCTACTTACACGCCTCTTTCTTCATTTCTTCTTTGCTGCCTCTACACTCTAAACTCTACACTCTCAAAGTCTAACTTCTAACCTCTAAACTCTATGCTCTACAACTTTAACCCCTAAAGGCCTTTGGTGTTTTTGGAGCCAAAATTGCCAAAAACATACCTTTACTGATTAAATTCTATTTTTTTCTAAATCCAGACTCAATATTGAATATTTGAAAATATAATCTTGTACTTTCCTTATTCAAAAAGGTGTATACCCATTTTGAGGACAATCCACCGTATAGATTGCGAGATTATAACGTTTGAAGTCACTGTAAAAGTTTTTTTGGACACTGCCCGTGAATATACCTAAGTATTAATGCCCAACAACTATACTTTACAAACACATTTTATGTATGGAAGATCATCAATTCCTTTAGGTATGGAAGTTAGGTATAAGCTCTCAAAGTTTGAGCCTCATACGGGCTTGGAAAGGCAAAAGAATCCTTGATTTTGTGAAAGGGGGTGTGCTGAAATTGCCTAAGTTACATTCTTCAAAATTAAAACTACTTAAAGGGTAGTCAAAAAATGTCCAATTGGAAATCTGAACGGTAGATTTGTTGAAGTCAATGATGGAAAGAACCACAAAAAAATTCAATGCAATCGGAGTAGATATCAAATTTCTAGAGTTTTTTGAAGTATAAGTTGTATATTTTCTTTTTATTTCAAAGGGCAGTTTTGGTAAAAGGGGTCCTGTGGATAGACCTTTTGCCATGTCATAGGTATTGGATGAAAAATTTGGATTGGATGAAAATTATATGTGGATGCAAAATAGATGTTGAATGAAAACAAAACTTTGGATGATAGTTGTCATTTGGATGAAAATTTTCAGCAACCTCTTTAGATGGAAATCGTTAGTTAGATGAAAATTTTCTCGGATGAAAACTGTCATAAATGTATATGGATGAAAAAATATTGGGCCCATCATTTTGCAAGTGCCCACCATTTAAAAATTTGTCTTGTCACTTTTTGCCTTATTGAATGACGGGCAACTTGGGAGATTTTGATTGGTTATTGGCTTCTCGGATTTTAGACAGATTCTTCTAAAATTCATATCTTTTCCATCGTAGCTGCAAATGCTTTGAAATTTGCGCCATTGGAAAGCTACTGTTAAGAGCTATACATAATAAAAAAATTAGAAAATAATAAAATTGTGAAACCTTAGAATACTAGCCTGTCCAAAAGGGCTGCGACCCGAATCGGGTCTCAAGGGCCTTTAGGGGTTAACCTCTATATTCTAAACTCTAACACTCTCAAGCTCAACATCTAAATCACACACTCTCAAACTCTAGAATTCTTACTTCTACACTCTAAACTCTAACATTCTAACTTGTAAAATCAGTTTTCACTCTCAAACTCTAACCTTTATATTCTAAACTCTAACTAATTGGAGAAATGAAGGCCAAAATGAGCTTTGTGCAACATTGCCAAGGGCTCCAACCCACAACCAATCTTGGCACCGGCAATCACCCTAATGACATCCCATTGGTGCGAAGTAATGACATCCCATTGGTGTGAAGTAATGACATCTCATTGGTGCGAAGGGGTGGAGATGCTCTAACACAAATACT
The DNA here is from genome assembly GCA_014871385.1 of Ceratodon purpureus. Classification (NCBI taxonomy): domain Eukaryota; kingdom Viridiplantae; phylum Streptophyta; class Bryopsida; order Pseudoditrichales; family Ditrichaceae; genus Ceratodon; species Ceratodon purpureus. The sequence goes on along the minus strand of CM026432.1, from coordinate 7,078,055 downwards.
GTAGACAAGCAAATAAATTACTTTTTCAGCTTAAAAGGCAACAATCTATTCAAAAACCTTGAATTTTTTTTACTAAGTATCAAATATTGTACAGCTCACACCAATTTCAAAGCACAGTATTTAATTTAGTACAAAGGAGTTGCATTGAATTTGTGTACAGGAAAGGGCAACTAGGTCACCATCTCCAATGACAGCCACATGGATTTGCAAAGATGGACTTTCGCACACAAGATATAACTTTACTGTAGCCTTCCATGTTCCCTGGTATACTTTAGTCAATACTGCATACAACCTTTGCTTGAATTCCTGACAGGCACAACTAGCATTCAGTTCTCACCTGTGCACAATTATTTTTGTGGTGTTGTTGAAGATTCATCTTTTAATTTGTTTTTAAAAGGAGCAAAGGCAATAGCAAAGATACAGATCCACCTAGGTTCCTATGGCCCACTAGAATATTCGTGAATCAGGAACTTTGAAATTTGAATCCAGCTGTGAATGTACCTACCGTACCTTTCCCATAAAGCTAAAACGTTTTATTTCTATTTTATCCCACCAAAACCAAATAATGATATTTTAAAAGGAAATAGACATCCTTTCTTTTTTGTTTTATTAATGCTTTAAAAGTCGGTTCAGTAAACCTTCAATTGTATCCACCGGGGTCGTCGCAAAACAGTAGAAATTCACATCTGAGTTAGATGAAAAGATTTTTTCAAAAAATGAATTGTTCTCAAAAATAAAATAAAGTAACAGAACAGATGCTGCAGAATTCACTTAGAAATTTTATGAGGATTCAAGCAACAAAGTGAAGAAATGAAAATCCAATAACACCATAGCTTATTAGCATATTATCCACTACAGGGACACTAATATGCTAACCAAACAAGGTCATAGCATATTAGCGTATTATGGATGTGTTAAAATCCCCCTACGAGCGTAGCTTGGAGGCTAGGGTCGGGAGGGGGTGGGGGCCAATCTCTGCCCCTATTATTAGCTTGAGTGGGGTCCTCCTAATTTCAGAGGACCTCCGCAAAGGTAATTTGGAGCCTCTCGCCCCGAATTTAGCAAATAAATAAATAAATAAATAAAAGATCCCAAGACCCTAAAATAGGGAGAGGCAGAAAATGGGCTCCCACTGGACCTGGCAACCGAGCCACGTTCATAGAGGGGAAACAAAGAGACCCGCGTAGTATCTACTTCACTAACGCTAAGGTAGCGGCACCTAAAACCAATAGCATCCCAGATCTGACCTGTAGATGTCCCAGAACCGCAACTTGGCTGAACTTGTCAAACCACTCAATTCAAACTCACCAATCAAAACACTCAAGAAGCTGATGGTTTTGGGTACACTCATGAGTGGAAATTAGTACCAACTAAGGTGTGACAAAGGAAAAGTCTACAAATCAGTTTTGGGTCACAAATTACTTTTGTATTTAAAAATTTGTATCAATTTCAATGTTGGGAAGAAAATTTTGAAAAAATTTGCATTATATGAGAAACCTATTTTTCTACATGTGAAAATTACACCCCAAAAATAACCCCGAAAAAAAGGGCTCAAAATCCTTAAGTTGTTGGTTATAGGTGCCTCTACCTTAACACGCTAATCCAATAATCCAAGAAAGTCATAGAACATGAGTCTACCATCTACTTCAAGAGCGCTAATACAGTGACCCAATAAGGTCTCAGCATTTTGAGTGGTTGGATCTATCTTTTATTTTGTTTTTATCATTGAAAAAAGGGACTCATGCATTAAGACAAATAAAAATATAATCCAATTAACACTGATGGAGCACATGGAACTGTTGTTCAGCCAGTGCTACAGATACTTACTAGATCCAAAAGCTATCTAATTGTTTTGTTCAGGTGCTACCTTACCAGATGGAAGCCGGCAACCATCTGATAATTATTTCTAGCATGACACAGCACCTTGCTCATCTCATCTAAACAGCCATATGGTCAATCATGGTGGTCAACAAATGGTGACCAGGGTCTTCCGTCAAGCATGCCTCAGTGAGAATGAATCTCGTGGTGCTAAGGTAGAATGACCTTAAACCGTGCGAATAAGAGATTCAGCATGGTTGTGGACCTCGTGTGTACTGTTTGTAATTTTTCTTGGATGGGGAAACAGGAGGGAGAGTGAATGCAAAAATTTCCAGAATTAAATAGCGAAAACTGAATTTACTACAAATTTTTGAAGCGAAAAGTGTACATGACCTTAAAGTGATCAGTAGACTCTCCTTTGTGGCGCTCACGCATGTAGCTAAAACCGTGCAAATAGAGTTAATGAACCATGAATCTATGAACCAACCACCTCCCTACACGTGTCCATATCGAGTCACTATTTATGAAATTGCTGTGCACGCAATAAGGTCCATGCCATCGGTGGCTAAGGGGCGGTCTACCCTGCGCTTCTGGGGGGCCGCACGGTTTAAGGTCATTCTACCTTACCTCACCATTTTGGAGCACTCTTCATTCGGTTGCAACCTCAGCTTTTCCAAGTAGGCAGTATCCATTGTCCATCAGCCATAGCCTTGAGGTGAAAGAATTACTGATGACAGATTTGTTCTCTCACCAATTAGACACTATAGTTCTCCATTGAATTTCAAATACGCTTGTGTCACACATTAAGGTAGCGACACCAATTCCTGTGACTTTAGGCTAATTATCATACTTCTAAATGAGCAGTATGAAAAGTAATTATACCGATGGAAAGGCAATTAGATATTAATTTAGAATATATCGAAAAAGTCATGAAATTATAAACTTTGTGTACGTTATCAATAGTCAAAGTCAAAATTTGATTTACACATGTTGACCGTGTCTAAATGGCCTTGATTACGTGACTTCGAGAAGCAAATTCTGCCATGAAAAAATCCTTATAATAGCAAATTTCTTCAACCACCCAAGATCAAAGTCACTCGTATTGAGGTGCACTGTATGCAAACGGAAATGGGTGTAGTCACGGGAATGGATGTTGCTACCTTAATGTTTTTTTCTTTTGTAATTTTGTTTACTATCTGGTTTGCAATTGCTTAACCCCTAAACGTCCTCACCTATGTCCAATTTAGGTAGTTTTGCAAAGATGCATTATAAAATGCAATTAATATGAATATTTAGAACTTGATGTATGAACAAAAGTTATACATTTTGAATTTTAGATTCTATCTATACAGTTAGATCTATGACTGCTTTCACTAATCATTATTTATAAATTTTGAAACATAATATAAAAATTGTTTTGTAATTCAATTATGAATAAGATATTAACACAAAGTCGATGAAATTTGTTGTGATGGGATATAACGTAGTACTTTAGGTGTAGTGATTTTTGGAGATTTTTTGGATGCTTGATTTTATGAGTTTATTTTTTCAAGAACACTTTCAGACTAAAATTTTCAAATTTTTGGATGAAACACAACAACACAAAATGAAGCATAATTTCTTCAAAAATTGTTTCCTTTTCGATCGGATGACACATACATGAAGCTAACTTCCTATAGAAAATTCAATAAAAAAATCACACCACAAAAAGTGCATGACAGTTGAGAAAATGGGGATGGAATTTGTACATCAAGCCAAAAAGGCATGCTTGGGCAGTTAGGGGTTAAGTCAAGGATCATTGCTTCTTTCAATCCTTTGTGGGATATGGTTTGTTATGTTAGAAATTTATAAATAAAATTTATTTCTTTTTTGGGGATTTCAGTGAAGGTAGATCTTTGTAAAACCTTTCAAATACAATAAATATTTAATTTTATATTTTGTTTCATTCCATTTTGATAAGTCAAGCAAATAATACAAAAGATCATTTTTTAAAATTTTGTTTTTGGTAAACTTTCAACTCATTTACAGTAAGCACGCCAATGATCGGTCACGGCCCACGGCCCGCACCGCAACCGGACAAAACGTTCGCATGGAAATTTCTTTAGGAATACGTTCAATAGTCTAGTTGAGGATTTCATAATTGGATGAGACTTTGTAGCACATCAGGAATAACATCGATTAAACTTTACGATGTTGAATGAACGACAAATGTTTAATTGATCAGATGAAAATTTTAATCAGATGAACTTCGGAGTGAAACCATGACTGCGGGAGGAGAATGTCTTTTCTCTTCAACTGCAAGGAGTTGCAAAGGCGGAACAAGGAGCGCTGTTGTACAACAGAATCTGTGGGAGTAGTGCATCATGCATGATCTCACAAGCTTGAGGGCAAAAGTGCATTTTCATCAATGCTTCAATAGCAAGGCTTGATCATAACCTTAAGATTGCCATTGTTTGCACACATTCTTTCATTCTACTCCTAAAGCCCGAAGAACTTCACATTCAAACCTTTAATCTTAAACTAATGTAATTCATGTTCTGTTAGATGGTTAGGCATCCCATTCAACATCCCGGCAGCCACTGAGGATGAATGTGCAGGTCCCAAAGAAGGTTAGAATTGGCCTTTAAGGAAACTTAGCTCCACCAAACCGTAGAGAGAACCTTGCTCCTTACAAACCTGTAAGAAATAAGACATATGGCACAAGGGGCACCTGGTCTGAAGAGTCTATGAGGTTTGCTTTAGATGCAGTGGGGTCTAAAGGTTCTCAATTAGACAAGCTGAAGAGCTGTATGGAATCCCTCCATCAAGCACACAAGATTGGAAGAATGGTAAGACATCTATAAAAAAGATTGGACATCGAACATACGTGACTGAAGTTGAAGAACTGGCACTAGTAGAATGGAGCTTCTCTATGCAAAAGGTGGCCTTGTGTGTGACATTAAACATGCTCAAATGGACCATTCAAACTGTTCTAAAGAATGCACTAAGGCATTATATATTCAGAGATGGTATTCCAAGATAAAAATGGTGGGATGGATTTAAGAAAAGACGTCCAAGTATTACCTTAAGGTATGCAAATGGTCTAGAAATGAAGGGAGCAATAGGGTTAAACAAGGAATCACCTACCTTTTTCTTCAACCTACTTGAGCAGAAATACTCTACACATGACTTTCAGACCAGCCACATCTGGAACTCAGGTGAGACTAGAGTGAATGTAGGAGGGGGCAACCTTTTAATCAAAGTGGTAGCCAAAAAGGGCAGCAAGTCAATCAGACATACCATAGCTGATGACAAAGAGTGGATGAGCATTATGACATGTGTAAATGCAAAGGGCTCCTCCATCCTCAACTTGTATATACTCAAGGAGAAAAGAAGGCCCATCATTGATTACATAAGGAATTGTGAACCCAATGTTGCAATGTCATGGCAAGAGAATGGGTACATGGCGTTTGAAATTTTCTTCGAATGGCTGCAACATTCTTAAAACAATGTTCCATGAGGAATCTCTAGAGAGAACAAGCTCCTATTAATTTTAGACGGACATTGTAGCCATTTGACAAGAGAGGCTATATTATTAGGGCTAGAAACTGACTTCAAGGTTCTTATCCTTTAGTCCATTCAACTCATGAATTGCAGCCTCTTGATGTAGCCATCTTCCAACCCTTCAAACTAAACTTAGCAGATCAGAAAATGGAGAAGATGAGGAAGGATTCCAATTAGATAAACTATGAAGACTACCTTAGCTGAAATGGCATCAAGAGACCTTGTAAAGACACTAAAACCTGAAAGTATAAAGGTTGGTTTCTTTTTAACATATTTATACCATATTGACAAAACAACAATGGATTTAAAACTAGATGCTGATCACGTATATGTGAGGAATAAAGTAGCTTAAGCAAAAGATCAAGTTGCATCTCTAGACCTATAATCACCCATGCCCCCAACGTTTTCTTCCATCTTGGAACCCCCCTCCTCATTATGTCAATTATACCCAGCCTCTTTCCTCAGCTTCTACAAGTTGATCCTCCTCACCTAGCCTCCTACTTCAGCCTAGACTATCACATATTCAATGACCATAGATTTATGTAGGACTTGCGTGCCTTGGAGCAGAGCTGATAACAACTGTTCCTATTGAGGAGGATCCTCAAGATATAATACAATCATTGTTACACTTATCACTGGTTGAGGAAGAACTTGTCATCCCAGAGATTCAAGGAATTTCACCAACAAGTTTCGTATAAAAAACCTCAAAGTCAACTAATAATACCAAATCCTTTCTATGTTAATTTTTGGATGTAAAAGAATTATTGAGACATGTAGCTGATTTTTATTGTCATTTCATTGTGATTATATTATGTGTGTAGCTTCAAGAATGATGAAGCTCAAGGAGATGTAGCAACAATTGATCATAGCAAAGATATCTCTATCTACTACCAAAGATGGTTCTGTGACTACATGGAAGAAGAAAACCTAATCTCAAGAGAGCCTAGTCTTCTTCCATTTGTGCAACTTAGTATCATAGATGAATAGCCTAGTCTCCCACTAGTAGCTCCTTCTCCTTATGGTATTGCTCCACTCTCTACACCAATCCATTAGCCTCGTGTTCGTGCTCCTACACACAAATCAAAGAGCACAGAGAGGAACAAAGTCCCGACACTATCACAGATTCTAACAATCCTAAAATTCCATACTTCTACATTTAGGAAGAGAACCAACGCACTTTATCGTCATAGCAGGCTTATAACAAGTATAGGATTTATCACTGAGAACAAAGAAAAAGAAGATGCTAAGAATGCAAAGGATGCATCACTTGAGGAAAAGAAGAAAGCCAGAGGAAAAAAAAAAAAAAAAAAAAAAAACTTCCCTACCCCTGGGTGGGCGGGACATCCCTTTACAGGGCAGCTTTTATCACCTTCCTCACCAAATTTCATTCTCAATCAGCCCATTCTCAATTCAAATCCAATCAAATATGTACACTCTCTTGTGATTCCAAATTACCAGTATAGACATATAGTGCTTTTCACCAAAGAATTCTCAATCAACACACTACTTACAATATAGTAGTGTATGACAAAACAATCCAAATAATAGAGAAAATTTTGTCTTAAAACTGACAATACAAGATCAAACACAAAATAGTTTGAGTCTCCAGAAATCTTCTCATCCCTTGAATGTTGGTGTAGTGAAGTAAGAAAAATCCAGAGGTAAAGGACCTCACCTGTCCCCATAAACACAACCAAAACCACAGTTAGGATTATGTTTGTAGACAAGGTGTCAACAACCCTTTACAGCTTGTTATTGCGGTCACAAGAAAAATCAAACCCTACACCAAACATACAAATCAAAGGGAGAGATGAAAGAGTCTAATTGCAATCATAAATTAGAAGATCTGAGTAGTAGTTCCACCAGACTCAGCCATGTTGCACTTTGCTTCAGCTCCACACCACCATATACCAAACCTTCACAAGCTCTAAAAATCTCTCACACATGTAGCAAACTAGAATTACTTTAAAAGCAGACAAGTAAACAGATGCATATGTATTATTATGGCCAAGAAACTCCCATGGTTTTATACCCTCAAAGATGTTTCTAAAGATTCACTTGTTTGTTATATAGACAGGAATAGCCTCGGTGGTCCAATCATCTCTGACCTTTAGATGAAGGTTAACCTAGATCAAATGGTCATAAATTAGTGACTTGCTAGAGTAAAGTTCAAGCTTGTAGTAAGCCCCAAGTAAAGTAAGCTTCAAGTTTGGAGTAACTACCAATAAACCATGTGTAAGGGAGGTGGGTGGGTTTCACTAATTTACACCTTATTCAGCATATCATGCCATAATAATGTGACTATGTAATTGCTTGCAAAGTTTTACAAGTAATGTGCAAATTTATTTTGCAAGCCTACAGAACTGAAGAGTGCAACTTCTGTCTGAATCATTGTAATAAAAACCTTATTTAGAAAATAAATTCTAAATTAAATACGGGTATAAGATCTTCCCAATATTTAAAAAAGAAAAAAAATAAAAAAAAGAAAAAAAAAAGAGAGAGAACATCAGAGTTGATGCTACAGTGATGAGGTGGATCAAGGAGATGGAGAAGAAAGTTGACTGATATACCTTCAGACTATTGCTGCACGTGAGAAAGAAGACTGCTTGAGCTCCAGTTGTAGTCTTCAACTTAGCAATGCGATCCATCCGGTTTGCTCAATGGCTATGGCTGCACTCAGACAAAGCATGCAGAGGTTGCGAAGGTGTGAGTTTTACAACGAAAACCAAGGCTATCTTAACTTTTTGACACAAAAGTTACAACTTTCAGACTTAAAACTTTGGACTATCTTTGACAAACGCAACAAATTATAAAACTTTCACAAAGGATGATACAAAGTTCCAACTTTTGGACCTATACCTCCGCACTATACAACCCTTGGCTCCATGGCCACCCGGAAGTGGAGTTGCATCCCGCCCTCCTTTATTTCTCAGATGAGCACGCAAGCTCATAAGAGCACAAGCTTCAGCCTTGGGAAGAGCCGCTAGACTTAGAGAAATGAGAGTGTCTGGGGTTTGTGGGAGAAATGAGAGCGTCTAGGGTTTGTGGGAGAAATGAGAGCACACCGATTTGTGGGAGAAATGAGAGCACCTGGGTTTTGTAAGAGAAACGAGAACGCATGTGGTTTGTGAGAGGAAAGACAACGCATGGGGTTTGTGGGAAAAGCGATTATTGCAGCCAACCTCAAGCACGCACAAACTCAAACGTGCACTAGAAGAGACAACCTAACGGACATAGTTAAAGAGACGACCTAACGGAAAACATCCTCTTTGAACCGGTATCATCCAATGCTGTCGTTGTGGGAACAATAAGAATTTTCATTGGGAACCTGATGATAACGCTACCAAATAGATATCGCACACTGTACGGTGAAGGGGTGAGACTAGTTATTACATAAAATTACAACCCTCTCTCTTTAACATGCAAATAAAAAGTTTTGTGTCAAAAAGTTTTGAATGTGGTTATTTTGAGGTGAATTCCAATCTGACATATTACAATCTCACAAAATTTGAGAGATCGAAGGTTTCTAGATTTTTGTTGGGAAGGTTTTTGTGTGATCATTGGCATATCTACATTACTTATCACAATACTAAATACTCATTTAAGAATACTAACTCATATTTTTGGAAATTAAAGACATTTGAATTTTCAACCTTAGGGGAAAATGAAAAAAATCTTGTTCTTGAAATTTAGGGAGTAATATCTAGTAATCCTTAGAGATTCTAACTCTAAATATTGGAGACAAAGTGTTTTACTGTGTTAACTATAATATCTTATGGTGAAAATTCTACGTGATGCTTCTTTATCATTTCATAAAAAGATAAAGTAGGATTACTTATTTTAAGCTACAAGATCAATCTATCTCTGAGCTAAAATATTATAACTTATGACATTAATACGTTACGGAATTCCAAGTATTAAAGATAAAAATTATAATTTTGATGATTATTTGAAAATAAAACAATTTTACATCATTTTACATAAAATAAAATAAAGCATTTAAACTTACAACCGTACAAATAATTTATAATCAGTAGATCTCACGTGTTCTTTTTTAAAAAAAGATTTCATGGGAGTTGTGGAAGTCACATATTTCAACACGTTTAACCCCTAAAGTATCAACTCAACAGTTTTGGTATGATTTAGGGTCCGGTCAGGCTCCCTATGAGTCAAATTTTATCGGATGTGGCTGTAACTTTGGCACAACATGGGAAATTGTCATATCTTTCTAGCAAGACCAAATTTTACTTCCATCGGACCCGTAGTTAAGAAATAATTGGTGTTTAAAGATCAAAATTCAATTCAGGGCAGCTAGGGCAGGTTTGTGGCCGATGGGAGTGGTGTACCAAATCTGTGAAAGTCTACAGTGACTTCCAAATGATCCTTTCTGAAATTGTTTCATAATTTTTTTTTAAATTTGATTTTGAAAAATCCAACCGTAGGATCTTGTTTAGAGCCATCGAATTAGTCTACGCACCAAGTTTTGTAAACTTTGACCGTACGGATCCTGAGATATATTTAGTCAAAGTTTCAAGTTTTATAAAAACTGTCGAGACAGATCAACAGTGATTGGGTCACCTTCATCACCCATTTTCCCTTCACCATTTTCTCCTCCTAAACCACAGTATATGCTGTAAAATTCATATCTATTTTGGATTTATTTATTTTTTGGATTTTTTTCCTCTACAATTTCTTTTCCATACAAATGCATGTATACACCGTTTAGATTCCCAAAAATTGATGATCTTCTTAGGCATTTGTAGTGTAGAAAAAGACCTAGTGTATAAGCATTTCATTTGACTCCCGTCACTAGAAATGTGGTTTTCCAATGCTTTTGTGTGTTGTATTGTCTTCGATTTTTTTGGACATACTCCCAACTCACTTTAGAATCCAAAACTGAAGAGCCTCCACCCATGCGATCTTCAAAAATGGACTGTTTACTCTCCGAAGTTTGGCTGTCCCTGCCGGGCAGGACCAAAAAAAACTTTTCACTCAAGTTCAAACCTTATGATCTTCCAAACGGTGAAGAGTTACAGTCTAAAATTTTGTGTACACATACATGTACAAGTAAGGTTCTAGATCCTACGGTTAGATTCTCCTAAGTACATTTAAATTTGCATAATTCTACTTTGAACTAAAACAGGGCAGAAATGAGGCAGAATTTGGGATTTTATGGCCAAATACTTTAGGGGTTAAGTTTCCTCAAATACGCTTGGTCCTTTACGGCTCAACCAAAAAGGAAAAATGATGAACCTCCAAAGATTCCATTTTCCAGAACCTGTATGAGGAGGTGTCAATTGCAGTTGGTGAAGATTCGATCAAAGGACTCAAGTCTTTCCGCTTTCTTATCTGTATCTTTCCAGAAGAGGAAAAACCAATACTTCTACACTCCCAAGTCCGTACCCAACACAACATATATATCATGTGGACATGGGCGTTGGCATGGGTGGTTGAAGGCTTGGTTCACACTGGTCCTCACCAACCCCTGCATGGACCGGTGTTGAGTCTTCCTCTGTGGTGGTCCTGCGGAGTGTCAATGGAAGTACTACCGCATGATTCTGCATAGTGGGACATGGAGCATGCTCCAAAGCATTTTTTGTTTCTTTTGGATTTGTTTGGTTTTTATTAAAGCAGCCTTGAAAGTTGTACTCGGTGGGGATCATGGGATTCAGTTTGACTTGGAGATTCAAGATTCAAGGTGCGGAGAGATTCATTCAACAATCCATGGCTCCCGGAATCTGGACAACCAATGGGTGCAAGCCTGGAAAGGAGCATTGTGGACCTGGCAAGTGAGCTAGACATTGCTGGAAGTTGTTACAGTAGCCACTACGCTTTGCTCTTGCGCAGGTCACACCGGGGCACCCGGACACCAGGCAACAACTTCCCACTTATTGGCCGACGGCTCTCACCTGGGGACGCTGCATGTGACATGGCTTGACGCATTGCATAGATAAACTCAGGGGGGGAACTTCTGGGGGGAATTCTAGGGGAGAATCCAAGCGGTACTTCCATTCAGAGTACTAATTATTGGGGGTGACTAAATTTGTCATGGAAGACCCATTTTAGGAAGCTTGGGTAGGTTTTAGGGTGGAGTTGTTGGAATGTGAATTTGTCAAACTCTGGTTCCCATGTGTAAAGAAAAGAAGAGAAAGGAAAAACAAAAAAGAAGAAAAAAGAAAGAAATAGCGAAAGAGGAAGAGAAAAAGAAAAGACAGAAAATAGCACAAACATGAAGATGAAAATGAAAGCTCCTATCCTTTGACTGATTACTGAAGTGTTTAATTATTGATTAATTCATATCGAATTGCCATACCAAACACGGGAAAACATCCATACTATGAGCTATATGAGCTATTTTATGTTTATGTTTTTAACATAATTACTTTGCACTGAGTCCACTGAGTCAGTTACATTCACAGCAGAAATTCACAGCCTTTCGTGAAAAGAATACAATGATTACTTTAGCCCACAACTCCACACTGGAATTGATGCCATTTTCAAGGTAATTAGTGGATTTTCTGGCAAGTTGAATGAAAATCCAGATGTTTAATGAATGAAGCTCCATGCTCATCTGTTTTTTCTTAAACTGATATAAGACACCCATGAGATTGTATATGTATATCTAAAAGATTGATTGCATGCAACTTTTGTACTCTGGGATTCAGCAAGGAGTAGGCATTTAACTTAAACAAACAACAAACAAAAACATCCAACAAACAAAAAATGATGTACAAGACAGTACAGTACTAGGTGTTGTTTGCATGCAAGTTGTAAAGGTTGATATGAATAATTGTGGTTGCCATTGGATTTGGACGTGGAGCACGCCGCAGGGAACCCTCCAAACTGACATGTGGAGCTGACCTTCATACCTTGACAGAAGTGGAAATAAAAGTGTTGGCATCTTGGCAACAGAGGATTGGTTGACATGATATTAAGTTAGATGTCCCGAAAGTTTAGCATTTCGGTGCCGCATTTTACACATATTAGGCTAATTAATGTAACCTCAGTTAGCCATATATCAGTTTCTCAACCTTCCAGAATCCATACCATTTACTACAAGTGATATTAAATGGCTTATCTTGATCTCTCTTTGTGAATCTATCATTAAATTTTATTTATTCACATGCTAAGACCAAAAAAATAAATTGCTGCCTAGGGTTCCGAAACCGTAACACCATAGCAGGTTTGTCACGTGGCGAATGATTTTTATTTATTTATTTATTTATTTTAATAATTTTGGAAAATAAGGTTTATCTCTCAAAAAATGAATTTATCAATTTTCCTTTTCAACCAAAAAATAGTAAAAATGACCTTGAATGGCTTAGAGACAACATAATATGGTAAAAATTAATTCACTCTACTTTTGTTTTTCTCTCTTCAAAATTTTCAGATTTTTTCTGTTTTTATTTTTAGAATTACTTTTGAAGGAACCTCCCATGGTACTATGGTAAGGGGTGTGTTAAATGTATCATTATACAATCAAAGGTTTAAATTATTTTACTGGTGAATCATGATTGGAACAATTTAATCAACATAGAGCAATTTTTTTTATTTTTTTTATTTTTTGGGTGTGCAAACACATTAGCTTTTCTACAAAATCTCAATAATTGGATATATCTCTTCATCTTGGCCATCCTGAGCTATGGAGCTTGATTGAAGCTGCGATTTCAGGCGTACTCTGCACTCTAGCACTTTGCCTTGGTGAGTATGCAACACGCTCTTACCGTACTCATGTGATTAGGCAACACTCTTACCGTACTCCTGTGAGTAGAGGCATGTACTGGGTCACATGCAACGGAACAGGCTTCAGCGATGGAGGCACGTTGATAAATTTAACATTTTCGTTGGATAAGTACTAGTATAATTTTTCATCGGATGTGAATTATAAAAGACTAAATAAACTTAATGGGAAGATTCCTCCTTCTCGGAGTTATTTTACGAGCACAGAATTATCCTACCCAAACATCCTTTCCGACAGAGTAAATAATTTATATGTGAAACATTTTTATGAAGTATCTGCTGACTTTCTACTATTCAAGTTAATGCTAATTTGATTTACCATCGAACATTCAAGGACAGATTTACAGACTTTTAGTGTAGTCCAATGCTTATTACTGAAGCACATAAATATATGATCATGCAACGACGATGCAACTTAAGCATTTGGCCTCAAAACGTTGACTTATGATCCTTGGAGATTATATTTATCCTCCTGATTTATGATACCATATTCTGGTTGCTAATACTCACCCCTTGACCTTTAAGATTTAAGGTTTAACCCAAATTAGTATAATCCAAACTGTCGTCAGTAGCTTCGTACCCTTTGCGTTCCTGTGTTGCTACCATTCTTGCAATACAACCTAATCCAACTTGTACCTGTAGGGAAATTAAAAAATACAGAGAAAAACAAGACAATTAGCATGGACTCATGGAGGGAGATGAGTCGACGTTAAGATTCACCGCCACAGATATGAAGGCACAACAGTATTTCCCACAAAAGAAAGAAATCGCGCTGTAACCTACGCATGTGCAATAGTACTGTGCATTTCCATTACGCGGACTTAATTAACTACTGTTTAGTACATTCTTGCAATTAAATAAAGATCGATTCTAGACCAAAAATAAAAATAATAAAAATAACTCAAGTGAATTAATATGTGCATGCCACGTATGGTTAGTGCTATTTCCGAATGATACAAAAGGAACTCCAGCACGCGAGTACCTTGGCAGAAAAATCCACATGCACCTGAACCACGGGGAAAGATGATCTCGCTAAATTACATTAGCATTTAAACACACTTCAAAGCCGATTCTAATGCTTCGTCGACCCTCTTACGTAGTGGTGAAGTCTGAGCCTACCAATGCATACAGTTCTGTAGGATGTGATTTTTTTCCTCTTTGATAGCAAAGAACATAACGATCCACTTGGTATTAAAAATTTAAGCATTTTATTAGTTAATTTCTTTTGGAGTTATTACGCTCCGCAAGACTGTCATGAACTGAGTAGAACTTCGAGATTATTAGACTTGCTGTGATCACTGAAACCAGATGTTGTGTTTTCCGAAACCAGTACCTTAGTCTCAAGTCAGTGTTCTAGGTGACTGTAAGTGAGGACCTTGAAGAGCTGAATCAGCTGATCATGTGAAGGCGAGAGCAGAGACAGGTTCAAAGTCATGGTCGGTATGAATAGCCGGGTCCAGGAATAGTGATGCTGAAGGCAGGGCTAACTGAACTGTATGCGCGGCACGATGGAGGGGAGGCTGCGAACTGGGGCAGGCGTTACCTGCAGGGGCAGATCACTGTAGGGGAGCCCCGGAGGTGATGCCAGGGTTGAATCTTCTGGAAAGAACCTCGGCACCCCCTTCCGGCGGAGATTCACCGATCTCGGTTATATCCAAACCGGGAGATTCTTCTATTGACATCATTCAGCGATGCGCCTCTAGAGCTGCTGCACTTCGCGCTTGTTGATTGCTGTCCCACCAACCAGCTCCGCGCGTCTGCAACATCGTCACGGGGATCTGAACTAGGTGGCAGCGAAGCTCCTTTGCGGAGTTGAGTTGTAAGTTGGGTTAGATATAACGCAGTGTCAAGCGGTCTCCAGGTCTAGTCGGAGATGAGAAAGTTTGGACGAGTCCAAATGAAGCTCTTCAGGTGCTTGATGAGTGGTGTCAAACGGAAGAGAGGCCAGCGAGTCCCCATACAGTGCCCTAAGAACAACCCTGCCGTTCTTATCCAGGCCATCAACCAAGCGGCCAGGTAACGCCAGTCATGTCACCGATCCTTCATCAACTCTAATGTGTGGCCCTGGGATGAGTGTACGGATGCCCCCAGCTTGTGTATTTTCCCAATCTATGTGATAGACTATATTGCTTGAGTTGTGTCGAACGTTGAGATACTTGTTAGCAGGTTCTTCAGGAAAAGTCTCATAATACCTTCAACCAGTTGGTTGTGTACATGTTTGAAAAAATGGATTTCATATGGCTTCTGCTAATTTACTGGAGACTTTCCATCGTGCACAAGTCTGCACTGGATGACAGACAGCAGGCTTCGACGTCGACGGGTATGATCCCGTGATAATAGCTGCTTGCACATGTGTACAGCGAAGATCTCGAAAGTAGCAGTCTGTGATCTTAGGACCAGTATGTCTGTGATTTGATCGTTGGCCAAGTTGGAAGAGTAGGTGAGTTTACAGAGTGAAACGAAAGACGTGCCAACTCTGTTGTGAAGGAGTTCTAAACATCGACGTCACAATTGAGAATCGGTTATTGGAGAAGGATAGACAGGACTTCCTGCAGTGCGCTGGTGTTGGCGTCCGGATCGCTAATGATTTGCCTCCATGGAATCACTTACGAGGATGCATCCGTTTCTTCCATCTGGGCTAACTTGACGGTGGCCAAGTTTCGTAGCAATCAGTCTGTTGAATAGCGTTGAACCACCTTGAAATAATTGGTCACATGTGACTTTCAACAGGGCCGGAGGCATATTTATTTCTGGAGACGTGGACGAGAATGAGTTCTGACAAATTTCTCCCCATTTCCGTGGTTGTGCAGTCACTTCTCTGGGCAACTGAATCTGAACGAGCAGGTCGAGAAAGCACGCGCCTTCCACACTGTAAAGCTTTTGCAAGATAGCATTCTAAATCCTGAAGAGGAGGAGGATTTCTCGACAGGTCTGAAGCACCATCGGCCAACTTCCTCTATGCACTACACTTTGGACATCGATTTCACAGCGTCGAAGGTGGTATTTTCGGTCATTGAAAAGTGCAAACTGTTTCAATGTGTGTCTGCACTGTACAAAGAAGGCTGCCAGGAGCTTCTTACAACGCTAGAAGAATTGCACAATATTCTCTTAGTCGTACAGGTATATCCCTCTGCCCAAACCGAATCTCAAAGTTCAAATACTTGATATGGTTCACACAAGAAATATATGTAAAGTCTGAAGCAATCGTGTGTAGTCTAAGTCGTGAGAAGCTTGGCAAGGGAATTGCTAAAAAAGATTAAGTAAATTTAGTGACCTAGCACAGAGTCTTGTGCTCTTCAGAACAGTAGGAAAGGATCACAAGTGGGAAATTGGGGTCCCCACCGGAATTAGGACTTGGACGGCAACAATCTGCCAGTTTTGGTGACACAAACTACATGCCTAGACTTAGCTAGTTGGCGTACGCATTTTGATTTTGGGATGCTTGGAACATAATATTCAATTACAGTCGCCAACAGCCATTCATTGTCTCGACTTAAAAAACAGGGGTTATTCTAGAAGCATTCAATACCTTCACACAAAATCTTATGAAATATCTGAATAGCCTTAGGATTCGGTCAAATTTTTAGTGCTGTTGGTTTGTCTAATCTGTG
Source organism: Ceratodon purpureus (assembly GCA_014871385.1). Lineage (NCBI taxonomy): Eukaryota > Viridiplantae > Streptophyta > Bryopsida > Pseudoditrichales > Ditrichaceae > Ceratodon > Ceratodon purpureus. The sequence goes on along the minus strand of CM026432.1, from coordinate 7,061,343 downwards.
GTTTTTAAAAAATGTTAGCCTTCCTCGATTCTGATACACTTACAGAGTGAAATTGATGTCTCGTCTACAGGGGAGCGCTTGCCTTGATTTCTACAAAGACGTGGTGGAAGAAATCCTGCTATATGCTACAAAGGCGTATGCTTTCATAGAGAAAGTGTTCCTCCAGGCCATGTCAAGTTCAATCCATTCGCTCCATGCTCACACGCACAGGACGCACAAAACGAACGCAAAATTTAGTGAATTTGCATGTCGGTTTCACAACCACACAGTAAAACTTTGTGGACAGTATGAGGAGGTGAGCATCTGAATCATACGTTCTTCTATGATCTTGTAAAATATGATTAATTAGACTAATTTCTCGTTTAATGAACCAAATCGTTCATTTAAACTTTACTACCCTGAGCAGACCTCTGGTGGTAATTTAATTGGTTCAGTATTTGTTCCTTCTCGAAGCATATTGATGGAACTTATCTAATTTGACCAATTCTCCACTGACGTCTTGCAGAGTGCGAATGCCATTGTGTTGTGCGCCTCTCCTCGAGAACCACGACTCTCTCATGGTGTCATCACATACTTGGTACCCATTCACAATCTTGCAAGGAGACTGTACAAGAAGAAGCGAGTGGTCATTCCATTGACAGAGGTGAATGGCAAATCTGCATACAAAGTGGAACTCTCGTACCCTCGCACCTGGCGCTCAGATAAAGTGGGTCTCACTTCTAGAGTGGAGAGCAATGAACGTGGCTACATTCAAACTTTGCAGGTAATGGAATGGTTTGAATCCTCGCTCTCGTCGAATCTAAACAGCACTTGAAGCATCCGTTACATGAGTAATTTCAGTACCGAAAGGGCAATTTCAGATTCCCTCGGATGGCCTCTGATAGTTGAGAAGAGTCATTGCTTTCTGGCTTGAATTCAATTCTGGCACGATATTTAATTTATGGACATGCTGAACATATGCTGACATGTGAACACTATTTTCACAATGATGTCGCAGGCTGATCGTGTGAAGATAGAGAAAGGAGGTTGGGGCTGGGAAGCAGCACAAGACACCGTGCTAATCACATACGACGACCTCTTGGTGGCCAACGTCGCGTCGATTGCAGGCAGCCTGCTCACGTTCAACAAAGATAACATGAAAGGCGGTGATAGTGACGTCGTGTCTAGAACGCAGCCATTCCGGACGAGCATCCAGGTGGTTGGATCGAGCAGAATCGACTTGGATTTGCAGAACCTCTTCATCAAGGGGACCAAGGACAAAGACAACGTCTACTTCAAGTGTTTCGTGACCACGGACGGTGAAGAGATTCTTGCCATCTACAGGTACCACCGCAAGCACTTTCACAAGGCCGAAGGGCTACTGCACATCGTTGGTCGCGGCAACCAGCCCGGACTTCGGCACGTTCTCGTCTCCGTTTTTTCCTCTCTTGGCTTCACCAGCGCCGTTTGATCATGCGTATGAGAGGCTATGAGCTTATTCTCAGTCACTGGAGGACAAAGTATTCCAGTGTAACTACCAATCCATGCATTTGGGTTTGACAGCACGAAATTTCAGCGCGGATACATTATCAATTCCATGTCAAATTGCAAATAACGTGCTGGAGTTGCGGAGCAGAGATGGGACTTGGGCTAGCTCAGGCCGAGATTCAGTTGTGGTTGCACTCGAAGCGAGCAAGCTGCCGAATCTGACTTCTCTTTTACGGGAGGAGGTGAGAACCAAGTGCAACCAATAACTTGGGAATATGAGCACTCGACCAGTGGAGTTTGAACGAGGACATTAGATGCGGGTGTTGCACTTCCCCCCCAGCAGCTGAGGTGAAGAACGAATACCATTCACTAGTCCCGGGCATTGGCTGCCATTTCCAACCTCGAATAAAACAGTTTAATCCAGGGACGAATTACTTCGGGCAAGAAAGATTGGTTCCTGAGAGAACCACCAGACATGGTAGGTCAATTAGGTCTTGAAGTGGGTCACCTTAAACGTGTCTTGTAAATGTAGATGTAGTCACTAGCAAATAACAACAGAGACGTGTATATAGAAAAGCATTCAATGCACAGGGGCACACAGAAAACCAAGGTCGAGCTAGCAGTTCATTTTGAGATGAACTGATCCTAATTGTATGCCGAGCTAGCACGGCAAAGAGTCTAGAAGTCACTAGAGTGTAGAGATTCGATCGATTCACCTTCTTCGTGGAGAACTGCGGTTCAATGAAACTTAGGGTCTATCATAGTGGAAGCACACATTGGCCGTTTAATGAGTAGGCAACCAGAACTCATGGACCTACTTCAATCCTCACACCATGGGGGCAATATTCACTTGTGAGCATGTGCCTTGAATCTCTCTCACCATGAGTGTGAAGGACGTTTGTACTGTACTTGGTTACTCTAGCAATGGAATTTATACTTGTCTTTGTTAGCCAAACAGACAAAAAACTTGCATCAATTACTGGCTATCTAGCAATTGAGATGAACAAACCTCATGATGGCACTCAAATTGTTGCTCCCTAGCTTCCACATCAGTGTCACCGTCAAACCAGAATTGCACTTCACCTGTTGCTTATTGATCAGCTTCTACGCAGATGTACTGATCCGTATCCGAGAGATTGTAAAAGTTTATGTACGTAGAGCTTCACAGGATTCTCGTACAAGTTGTCTATCCATGCAAGTGGATTCAAGTATCCAGATGTGCTGATCAGTTCATGAAGTTTTCTCTCTTGGAAACAGATCAGTGCGGTTGATTGTGTGGTGGATTGTGTCTCTTTCTCGCTTGATTTCTGAAAGCACTGTATACCGTTTGAACCCTTCGCCAATAATTTGGGTTACTGTTATGCAAGCATGGAGGCTCCTGATGCACGGCCGTCGCGTTTGAACGGGCCCATGGCTCGTGCATTGGCAAACTTGCATCATCATGGGTCTAAAGTGGTTTTTTCCAAGTGATGTGAGAGGCTGGTTTTTCCCACTCTTCAGTTTGCTTTCTGAGGGAAGGCTCTTTCACTGACTTTGCCCTCAAAAAAAATCGGTACCTTACTACCGTTCCTTGGTCTTTCCACATACCTAGCTAGCTGTAGTAGAACCAAACCGCAGTTCTGTAATTTCAATCTTTCACATGGACTTGCAATTAAAAACCTTTCAGATAACAAGTTATTAGATGCCAGAGTTTGTTTGGATTTTATATTTTGAGCTCTCATACCGATGCCAAACCAGTGCTTGATCTCTGTGCTTTGCAGATTGCAGACAGGAGTACAGTTGTTATGGAATACATGCATCATGCTGGAAAGCCCATTAAGTTGGGTTGAAAGTGATTGAATTTGAAGATTACATTGTCGGTTAAGTTTTATGATATACAAGAATGTAAACATTCAGCAATGAGCACCTGGGTTTCAGTTTTGAAAAATTCAACCATTCAACCATCTACAAATCAGACCACATTTCTGTATGCATTGTTACACAAAACCCTACTGTGCAAGTTCCTAGTGACCATTCTTTCATGAGCATAGATTCCCATCCAAGTTTTAGATCCAAATTGGAGATGAGCTTCTGGTTTGTTATATTAATATACTCATGTTTTTTGTGTACAGTAATGGAGCATTTGTTCCATACCCCTAACCTATGTCCTGTGGACATTGTCTTGGGCATGGAACTAACATACACTTTAGTCACACCACTCCCCCTTTTTGAAACTGGAATTGTTCTTCTTGTTGAACACTTCTTACTGAACAGTAATGAGGAGTGGGCCAGTGGATTACAAGAGTTCGGATCCATTTAACTGGCCATACACTTTGATAATATCGCGACAATGTCAACCATGCCTAATTATTCCATGTTCTGTAGATGGCTGTGAATTCATGACATACAGACACACGTGTGTTCTGCTCAAGTTCATCTGCTCAAATCTAGGGTGAGTCACTAATACAGAATACATGTGTCTGGAACTGAGTCAGCTAGGGCACACGGGACCATAATTTCTGCACTTAAACTTGGGCAACCCTTAAGCGGCCTGTTTCACTTGGGTATATGATTACAAGTATCTGGGCCCTAGTCACCAAGAAGTACAGTAACTCACATATGCAGGTGTCTAGTTTTGAGTCACTAAGATGACAAGATGCAACACAGGTTTATGGGCTTTCATGGGCTTAATTTCTGCACATAATCTTGGGCAAACCCTGTAACAGTTTCTGATGCTGAGGATAAAATCTGGCACCGCTTCTTCCTAAAGGCCTCTGTCTCACTTGGGCATACAGAACAGTGTGATTGCAAGTATCTGGGCCCTAGTCACCAAGAAGTACAGTACATATATGTACAGTAGCTCATATATGCAGATATCTGGGTTTGAGTCACCAAGATGTAATAACCATAACACTACAGCAGATTTGTTCATAAATATTCCCCCAGAAAAAAACGTAAAAATATAAAATTATGAAGACAGAAGTATAAAAATAGAATAAATATTTTAGGTGATATTTTGTTATATCTAAGTCCTTCGAGTTACTTTTAGTGATTCTTTTTGCTAAAACTTAAAAATCAAGAAAACCAATTTTTTGAAGGCAAACCTTATTTTTCCAAAGAAAATAAATATTTATACAGCAAGGAACAAACTTGCTATGTTGTTACGGTAAGGTAGACACACCCATGACGGATAATGAACCCATGATTGATATGTAAGCTTCCCCATTGTAGAGCTGCAATGGAAAACCAGAAACCGATAATTGATGAATAGTAGATTTAGGATGCATCCTCCAATAGAATGCCTCTATGAGTGTTATGGACATGTTGTTCTTCACTACTTTTGTTGTTATCAGTCATTGGTACACCTATATGTCAGTCATGGGTCAGTGCCACTTTTGGACAAAAAAATTTGTAGTAATTTGAATTTTACTAAATTAATTTTGGAAAAATGCTCATTCTTCATGAACCTTATGATACTACGCACGAAAAATAACTCCTTATTGAAAACCCAAGATTTACTATGCTCAAATGCTTAAGTTATCGGTCATAAGTGTGTATACCTTATATGTCTATGGGATTAATTTCTGCACTTAATCTTGGGCAACCGGAGTCACAATCTCTAATGCTGGAGAGAAAATCTGGCATCCTTTCTGACTATGACTATGAGCCCTGTTTTCATGTACCATGGTCCATGGCCACCCCACCGGACATTTGGACGGCGGGTTTATTGATGATAGTTGTGCACTATACTCGAAACAGTCATGCAATTTCAAGAATGTGTTTTTTTATCTTCACTGTTGAACTTCTTGAATCATGTGAATTATATTTTAGGACTTGGACATGCAAGTGATACATTACCCTAGAAGTATGTAGGGATATGAGTCATATCCTATTCTTAAATTAGTGTTTATTGTACCTTAGGAACGTTCATGATCAATTTATTCACTATGCTAAAATTCAATTAATTCAATACGATTAAAAAGAATATTGTTGTAATGTGTGAATAGAATTGATGGAGCATTGTCCGCATAAATATATTTTAAAAACAAATTGTAGGTTTGTGCTAATTTGATATAGTGTCAAGTTAAAATTGATTTCATGTCTATCTACATTAAAATTGGTGTATTCAACAACTAAAAATAAATAAAATGATTAGTTAGTTGACTATAAAGTTAAATGTTTAGTCATTTTATTTTTACCAATTATCATCTTTTGATTATGTTGAGAGGATTTGAAAAATTGAAATGCAAGCAATTCCTTTAGAAGTCTAGAAAGTATCCTTAGCCAAGAGGATTATGAAATGGAGGATAACTTATCATACCTTAGATAAGTCATAGCAGATTAGCATTTTCTAATTTAAGGTCTTAAATTAGGTAGTAGATGATGTGTGTTGATCCTTAGTGCCTTTTTCTGAGCAAACTTCATTACCATGTATTTTTTCAACTTTTGAAATTGTCATTATTTCTATTTGCAATACATTTTTTTTTTCATGTGAAATTGTTATTATTTCTCTCTTAAGTATCAATAATCAAAGTGAAATTGTCATTGTATCCATTTTCAACAATTAGACTTCATTACCATTCTTGCAACATTAACTATTCAAATTGTCATCACTTCTACTTTCATTCATCATAAGGCTTACAATTACATTTGACATCATTTAAAATTATCATTATTTATGTTATCTTTAAATAAAAGGCTTCATCAGCATGCATTTGGCATATGTAAAGCTATATTGTAGTTTAAATAGTGGTTAAAAAAATATACAGAAATATCATAGAGTCTATTGAACTTCATGTAAATAGCATTTCAAAAAATTAGTATTTTGAATTCACAATCATGTATAATCCAATATTGCGTTGGTCCAAACATGTGACATAGATCTTTTACATTTAATTAAAAAAAATAAAATTATTTATTTAAATTTTATTAAAATAAATTAAAAATATGATTTTAATTTTTAAGAAAAAAATGAAAGTCATCATACATCTGAATGAATATTATTTCTACTCTAAAAAAATATGAAGCATACTTATATCACAATTACATGAAATCCGGTATTATGTTATTGCAAAATGGTGACAAGTATAATAATAATACAATTATACAAGTGGATTTTTTTTAAATTATTACAAGCTTGTTTATTGTATAACAACATATCGAAGTATTTTTCAGTTATTCAAGTGTAACATTGATTTAAAAATAAATAAAATGCATTACTTAAAAGAGTTATTATTGTATAGACTCATTTCCAAATAAAACAAAAGATGTAAGGCGTTATCATATGTACAATTAAAATTATAAATATATGTTATAAGAAATTGATGAATTGTTATGAAATTTTTCTTTAAATACATTACAAGAATAATTAACTTTTGATTGCCTTTTATAAGAAATCAAAAGCATAACTTCTTATCATTTAGAATAAATATTATTTATGATTTAAAATTTAGATATTGTGCATGCTTTAAGTTTCTTTTCATAAGTCATACAAGAATATTTACAAAATTGTTTCTCACCCTTGACTTAAAGCGCACGAAATCGGGAGGCATCGCCTAACATTTCTACTAAAGCAAGCAAACCATCCGATAAAAGGTGTTATGAAACAAGTGCAAAGACGTGGAGTGAGGACCCGATGTGTTTTTGCGATCTTGTGTTCTACTTATTCAAATATGATGTTTTAAGCTTGTTCACGGGGTCGAAGTTGCTTAAATATTGTAATGTGATAGCCTATCTTTGCAATTGGTACCCTTCATTGCTCAGTCTAAATACCACAAGTATATTACAACACTTAATTTCTCTTTTAACAAAATACAAGTGAGAAAACAATTTTTATATCGTGATTGCTTTTGATAAGAAATCAAAAGCACGACTTCTTATCATTTAGAATAAATGATAATTCTAATTCGTATTTGTCACAATTTTGTAACAACGTACTTAAAAGCAATAACAAAAATGATACCAAATTAATTAATATCAACAATCACGCAAGGTAAATATGTGTAAGATTTATTCATAATTCATTATATATATGCATTAATGCATTGTTAAAATATTCAAAAATTCTTCAAAGCTAAGTAACAAAATTATATCAAAACTAGTTTAAAGTTCACTTATGTAATTATAAGCCAAGTCACAGTCAAATTTGAAAATTATGTTTTTTTTTTAATTAGTAAAATGTCTATGTATAATAAAAAATGACACATTTTTGTCATTCCAATATAAATACATTGATACAAAATTATTCTAATTTTTCTTATTATAATATTGAAAATGATGTAAAACATGTCATAAATCTGTTTCAATATTCCATTATGACATTTTTACAACACAAATGACATTTTATGAGAGTTTTATAACAAGTTGGATACTTTAATTGAACAAATTTTATGAAATATTTAAATAAAATAGGTCTATATGATGCATATTTTTGTCCGAAAATGCGATAAAAGCATCATAAATATATTTTAAATTGTTCATCCTTTGCTTCAATAAGGACATTTTGTATTTTTCATTGAAGGCTATATTTGATGTTACATAAGAGACCTATCAATATTAGATGTAGTGCAAAAATGACGGGATAATTCTGAGTTGGTATTAGTTTTGGATTAACGATCTTTACTTCAATTTTTAATCTTTAATCATTTTAAAATGAGACATGGACTATTTTTTTTTTAAGGTGTATTTGTATGAAAAAGAACTTGCTTTGTATTCTATGTGATTTTATTGTAACTTTAAGGATTTTCTAAAAGTAAAATGAATTAGATTACCTTTGAACTCATTGTCATTTGAATCATTGATGAACTAAGACCAAGAATTATCAAGACATGAAATGTTTTATACTTAACGATGGGTTGTTTCCTACTAAAAACTTGTCGGTTCAGAAGAAAATCTAACATGTACGAAATGGTAGCACATGCCATATAGAATTGGATGAGAGCGTAGAACTAAAGATTTAAAAATTAGAGTCATTTCAAAATATTTGTCGTTCGGCTAATTATTTAGCTTAGACTTTGTAAGTTATCAAGAGAGGGCATAATCCAAATTCTGAGTAGTTGATAGCCGAGACAATGACTTTCTTGGGTAATGAAAACGGATTCAATATATCTAGTTTTCAAAATATGAGAAGTTGATAGCCAACAATATTGTCATTACCCATCAAAGGCCTTGTACTTTATGCCTTCTTTTTACAACAAAGAAGACTTTGAAGACTTTATGTAATCTTGTCCTTTAAAGTCATTATGCAGTCTCTTTACAATCAAAGACCTTATACTTTATATAATCTCTTCACAATTAAAGACCTTATACTTTATGCAGTCTTTTCACAATCAAAGACTTTATACTTTACGCAGTCTCTTCGCAATTTTAGTTAATCAAGGGCCTTGTACTTAATGCCCTCTCTTGACAACAGACAAGCAAAGGCTTACAGTATTGTCTTTTATGCCTTTTCTTGACAAATTTGATTAATTAAAACCTTATACCTCATATAGTCTTTGCACAGTTTTAATTAATCAAGGGCCTTCCACTTGTGCTTTTAATCGTGTCTTGAAAACCAGATATGTTGAATCCGTTCGCATTACCCAAGAAAGTCTTTAAAGTCTTCTTTGTTGTCAAAAGAAGGCATAAAGTACAAGGCCTTTGATTAGCTAAAACTATTAGAAGCAAGAATAAAGGACAATATTGTAAATCCTTGGTCTATTTATTTTCTTGCAACGCATCATTAAACTCATATCCTCCCAAATGCTTGAAGAAGGCATGAAGTATAAGTCCCTTCATGCGCTTGGTTTAGAATCATTATTGAATCAAGACTAAGACATGTCAAAACATGAAATTATTACACTTCCTTTAAATTGTTTGGCTTTTTAACTCATTATTGAACTTAAGACTTTTCAAGATGTCAGGATAGGATATAAATCAAAAAACCTTTGATTATTTTAGATTGTAAAATAAGGAATAAATGATAACATTTTAGACCCTTACTTGATTTGTCTTATAAGAGCCCATTATTAAACTCAACCAATTTACAATGCCATAAGAAGGTATAAATTACAAGTCCCTTGATCTGAAGTATCATAATGCACGATCAAATTCTTACAAATGCTAAAAAATGGCATATAATACAAAGCCCTTGATGTGTTCGTTTTATAGCTCAAGGTCAAACTCACACAAATTCTTGAAGAAAGTATAGAATACAAGGCCTATGTAGTATGATCTGTGTAGTTCAAAGAAGACATGAAGCACAAGTCTCTTGATGTGTTTGTTTTAAATTCGAAGATTAAACTTACACAAATGCCAAAAGAAGGTATAAAATACAAGGCCCTTGATTAGTTTGATTTTAAAAAGGCATGAAATACAAGTCCATTGATTTGAATATTTACAACCTATGATTGAACTTACACAAATGTTTAAAAAGGTATGAAGACCAAGGCAGTTGATCAATTTGATAAAAAAATGGCATGAAGTTCAAATCACTTGATTTGTATATTTACAACCCACAAATGAACTTGTACAAATGCTAAAAAAAGTATAAAGTACAAGTCCTTTGATCCGTTTCTTTTACAACCTAAGATTAAACTCACATAAATGCTACAAGAAGGTATGAAGGTATGAAGTATGACTGTATAGGGCCCTTGATTTGTTTGATTTAAAGAATGCATGAAGTGCAAGTCCCTTGATTTATTTTTTGTATAACCCACCATCAAACTCATCCAAATGCTAGAAGAAGGCAATGTGGTACCATAGCACCATTCTATCATACAAATAATGTTTAATTTCATTTTGTTGAATCTTTATTTGTTTAGAAAAAAATAATTATGTGCCACAAGTTAGCCCCCAAATGCCTGAGCATACGACCACAGAAATAGACTTTGACTTTGGATGCTCTATTTTGCTACTATAAATAATGTAAAGTATGAATTTTTAATTTTTCTTAGCTAGATACACATGTTATCTACAAACAATAATTTTATCAAAATTAATGGTTTCATTATGTAATTAATATAAATTTTCCAATCAAAACAAACAAAGAAATTTCATATCAAATATAGGTTATACTAAAAAATTACGAAATATTTACCATAGATTTATATGATAACCACAAACCTTATACTAGTTACCGTGCTCAAAAATTATATTTTAATTCAAAAGTATGATGAAAAAACCTAAAACCGTGGAAAATCAAGAAGTAGCCACGGTTATATCCCTTCATCTTATATCAGCTATAAATCACTCAATTTAGTTATTTTTGAAAATTTTAAATTGGGCTGTAAAAAATTGTTTGTCAAACTACATTTCATTAGTTTGTCTCACCTGCAAAAAAGATCATCCCGATAGTCAAAATTGTATTTCAGCTGTCTGTATCAAGAATTTTTTTAATACACACGGTATTGATGTTTTAGACTTTAAGGAGGTACCAAAATTCATGAAATTGTTATTTTGAGAATTCATTAATGAGATTAGATAGATTTCTCACAAATTTACAACATGAAAAAAAATTGGATGAAAAATTGTCATTTGGATGACAATTATAGAACTTGGAAAAATGAGATCGACCAGTTTTTGGTCGTTTAGGCGTTTAGGGGTTAGACTACATTAGGCAATTTGGATGTAGATTTGGTATAGATTAGGCACATATTATGAGTTAATTCTATGCATTATAGAAATAACAAAATAAATTAATTTGGAGATTTTTTCATCTTTACACATTTAGATTCTTGGAATTTCCTTTTGTGACCTCGAAGGTATATATTGTAGATGCCATCTGTTCTAACCAGTAGACTTCTTGTATAGAATGAATCTTTTGAGAGAACCAAATGAAATCACATAAGAACTTCAAAAATTACACTAAGAATTTGAGAAGTTACAGAAAGAATACCATAAGGAACATTTTTTTCCCAATAGAAATCAAGTTTTACTTTAGTAGATTTAAAGCCTTGTCAATTCAATCCTTAACCCCTAAACGGCCAAGGGTGTTTTTCATCAAAACTGCCTGAAAACAGCCCCTCTTCAAAGCAAGGTGGATTTTGCAAACTTGGGGTCTTAATTAGTACATCTAACCGTAAGATCTTGTAGCTAACTTCTATGTCTACCTGTGCACGAAATCTTACACAGTCATTCCTTACCAATTGCAAGATCATAATGTTCAAAGTTGAAAAACAAGTTTTTTATCCTTGTGCAAAAAGGGATCAGCAGAGTTTTGAAGGCCCAAAAAACCATTTTTTTGCATTACGGAATTTGGGGGTTTTGATGCACGTCAAAGAAGACTAAGTTAACTAATTGTGCTAAAAAATTTATATTCAAAAAAGTTGTGGAAGATTGCCAAATAAATCATTTTCCGCTAGGGGGTATATTGAAATTCACAAACAAAGGCCGTTTTTTGACAATAAAAATAGCATATGAAAAAAAATTGGATTAAAAATCCGAACGGTGGGAACATGCTCTACTACTTTCTCTATACATAAAATTTTTTATTTTTGAAAATATCTAAATCTCAATTTTTGGTGGAATTTCAAAGTTTCGTCTCTAGGCAGATTTGGGCAGATTTGGGCAGATTTGGGCAGTTTTGGGCAGTTTCGGGCAGAAATTGCTGCATTCACAATGGCTGAGAGCCTGCCCGTGGAAGGGCGTTTTGTGCTCAGAGGAGCATAACTTTTTCTCACTTCATCCAAAAAAAATAAAAAAAATATCCCCATAAACCTCTTGAAAAAACCTTTTTCCACAAAAAATTTCAAAAAATTTCAAGCAAATTTGAATTTTTAGGAACCTGCCCAAATTTCAAAAACGCCCATTCTAGGACAATGGCCGATTAGGGGTTAATAACTATTTCTATGAACATTCTTCTGAAATATGGTCTTTGTAAGTGATTTGAAGTTTTAAAAAAAAAATCCACAAATTTTCATGGCAAAGAGGTTGTTTTTAAGTTTTAGAGCAACAGCCTTAACTTTAATCTGTGTAGTGAATGACATGCCTACATCAATGCATGGAAGAAGGCTCATTCCTTCGTTTCATAGGCCTGAGGGATGGAAACACAAAGTATTGGTAAGAGGAACAATTACAAAGACAGAGCATAATGTTCAATCAATTATAAAATTATAATATTACAAAAAACAATTGTCATCAGCTCACTGAATTTCGAGACGTCGTTCTACACAAAACTTTACAGACAACTTCACTAATGTAAGTTGTTTCGGGGGACTATGTAGTTGCTGAATCACTAATAAAACCAGAAATTATTAACAAACATGATTACAGACTCAATAACCTATTCAACTGGCCTATGCTAACAGCAGTCTATATAAATTTGGTAACACAATGAAAATAATTTCAATGAGCATTCCTAATTTTTGTTGATTCTCAGTGCACCTAAATTCAAGGCCACTTTGTCAAACAAGGACCTAGTTGAGTGAGTCAGAGAGTATATATGGTAAAAATGGTGCTGTCTAAATAGCAGTATGAATGGGAGTCACAACGCTCCATGTGCAACACATGATTAAGCATGAATCAACCTGCCATGGAGTAGCCCAACAACAGCAGAAGCAGGTTGAAATGGCTGGCACCTCTTCAGCTTGCACCTCAAGTTCTTGAAACAAGTAATGAAGCCTGAAGCATGGGTTGCAAGAATTGCGTGCCGACCAAGCACCCAACCGCTGTACCTATAGTATACCCGAGTGTGCCCACCAACACAGCAGGCCTCACCTTCACAGATGCAATGAATTAGGTAAGTCATGCATGCAATGTGAAGGTTAACATGTAAAAGATAAGAAAACATGGATTATCGTTTTTACAGGTAAAAATCATTCGTCTCCAGGCACATGACCGAACTGCCCTTGTTCTCATAATGCGACAGGTTAGAGGAGTAGGCTAACTTACAAGACTTTGCCAACGCCTTGCACTAGCCATAGCTGCTGCTGTGGCAGGTCCTCCGACATTTGCATTTGAAGCAATCAACAACTGCGTGAGGGATAACCATAGGTATATAAGCAACTCATACTCGAGGTTATGGTGTTAGAAGCAAGCAAAATTCAGAATACTCAACGCAGTGTATATATGTGTAACGTGAAACAGGCATGTGAAGTTACCGTGCTCATGGGAATCCGAGACCATCTGCCTAGAGCCAAGGTTACTCCCAGATGGACCTGACAACAAAGATGAAGGCACAGATCAACATGTGCGTGCATTGCGCCTTTCCTTACAGTATAGATCGCCAAAAACAGAGAAAAGCCACAAAATTTATGCTCTTCTGATCTACGAGTTCTGAAGGCGCGGAAAAATTTATGTACCGATAAAAGTATAAGGATGAAAACAAAAAGAGGCCAGCCCCCTGCCAACGCCTCTTTCACCTGTGTCGAAGCACCAACCTACATACAAGAAAATGAAGACATTTGGGGTTTCGATCATTTGTGCAAAGTAGATTGACTGTTTGCAACAAACATTCATCATAAAGACAAGTGGTTGCAGACCATAAAACAAAATACATCTAAAATGGCGGTAGTCATGCGTATTTAGAGCAGGGAATGATGCTGAGTGACTAAGATTACCACTGAAAAGAAAAGAAGCATCAGTAAACCACCGAATGATTGTGCCCCTTCAAAGTAGGACGTGCTTATCCCATTGGTCGTTTGCCCCCATTTCCTAGAAACCAGTGCGCCTAAGGCAGAAAAAATGGAGGCAACGACGGCCATCATGGCCAATCCGGAACCTGGAAGTTCAAGTAATTAGAACCAAAATCTCGTGCATCTACACATGGAGTATGCCAACAAGGTGACTTGCTGTAACGACTTCACAGGTTGATTCATATTTTGATTGTCATGGGTTATAGCTGTTCACTTCATGGGTTTGTGCCTTGTATGTGTGAAAAGGGTACTTTGAAAGTGGACCAATGACTGTTTGCCATATACAAGGTCGTAAGCAATGTAAACTAACCAGCAAACTGAGGGGGCAGTGCTGACGCAATCCAATTTCCGGTCATACATGCAGCAGCTGCAGCAGCTGTTGTAAGAGCCAACGATTCCACCGTTGGGTTTGCTGCTGGTTCCGATTGAACCTCCGCTGTCCAGTAACAACAGATGAGTTTCAATAAGATACAAACATTTTTTCACATGAATGACAATATTAAAGAGGAGATGCAAGAAAATGCTGAATGATAACACTTTCTTTCTTAAAAAAGTAACCAGCTACAATCTCAGATAATTAAGCATGATAACAAGGTGCAGAAACTATAACAATGCGTAGGAATACTTGGTACCTGTAGACTTCACGGTAGAAAGTTCTTTTCCGTCAGCCGGAATAGACATAATGACACCAAAGTACACAGCCATAGCAAGATTATCAGCTGCCATGCCTGCTGCCAATAGACTAGGCGACATTCCCAGTGCCTGCATACAAGAATACAGAGCAGACTCCCTTGAATTACTACCAGTTTTCTCAACAGAACAAGCATCGTACACAATTGATGCATAATTTAGCTGGCATTATCATTTTGTAATACCTTCCGCAATCATCGTGGATAGAATTATACCTGAGCAGTGGCGGCATAGTTGATACTTCCACCAACGTAAGTAGCACACAGTGATGATGCAACCTACACGATCAACAATGGCTCAGTTAGCTCATTCCTCGTCCAAAACATAAAAGAAATGCTAAAAAACGAGGGATTATGTCTGGCAAATTCTATGTTGCTAGTGCAATATCATCTAAAAGTGTCAAAAATTTCTATGCTAGGACAAGCTTTAGCACATTCAAGCCCAGAGCATAGAAATAACACATATTGTATCCACTAGATGGATAATACTCATCCCAGAAGGACTTCAAAAGTTAAGTCTCCAAAATCTTTACCTTCCAACCACCTGGACCAAGCAAGCTACCCACAGCCTTGAAAGCAACCAGTGTACCAAGAACTGTTCCAAGAGCGCCGAACCAAAACGCTTTCAGGGTTGCTCCTGCCATGGATTTAAGCAATACATTAACTCTTGAATGACGTTTTAGGTCCTCGGCAGACAGCTCCAAGCACTATATAGTTTACAAGAATATGAATTACATATTTAGGTTGGGCAAGGATGCATAACCAATCACTATAAAGGAACAAGCACATGAGGATCAATTTAGAATTTGGGCAAGAAAAAAATGATCCTCTAAAACCTTTACATGCAAATTGAAATTAAAAATTTGACGTTGCTAGTGAGTGCAGTAGATAACTTGTGTTGAGCTGCATTAATAGACCAATGCATGAGCTACTACAACTAAGTGACACTCCCGCTTGAAAGCAAGATTCTCTGGAAACCCAACCCGAGGGGCTGCGGTTGTCACTTAAGGGTTAATTAGTGACAAACAGTAATACTCACCATATTACAAACAGCTTGTGGAAAAAAGGATCCGGACTTTTAGAGCAAAGTAGCCAAAATACTCCTAACGAAATTGCTAACAAAACTTGAATTTACTTGAATCACTGTAATACCTGCGTCTGTAAACACTCGCGCAACGTCGGTCTCAAGTAAGCTCATTGCAACTGCCATTGGCATCCCAAGTTCTAGTACCTGCCTGTGTACTTCCTGGTCAGTCATCCATTTGTGCCTCGTCCTTCGCATTAGTTCTAAACTGACACGGATATGTAGAGAAAAATAGCTATCCAAACATGACACAATCTTACATAAAACCCTAAATACAGAATTACTCTGTAAAACCCTGCACTAATCAACCTTCATTGCAAGACCCTGTGATCTTCTAAGCAGTTCAAATGAACAAGGAAAAGCAAACAAATCTGATGTTCCCCTAGATCCTAACACTCCATTGGTATTGACAATTACTTAAATGGAGACCTCACACTATCCAAAAAAATAACCACAATTGCTCAAACGATAAACAACCATGGGCATAAACAAATCAGTTTGAAATAACTCAAAAGTACCAAGTCATAAGCAGCAGCAGCGGGAGGTATAACACCACAAGCAGAGAGGAGCACTCCACTCCCCATTGCTAGCAAAGGCGCAGAGATTTGAGCTCCCAACTTCGTCCTGGACTCCAAAACCTGCAAAACCCAACTCGCTCACTCAGCACACCATATCACACAAAACAACAAACCTTCCCACAAGGATCAAGACATAAATCCTCAAATCACTTTGCAACCATACAAATGACTCCCCTCCCAAAACAAAAATCTCAAATCCATGAACCCATGACCCAAAATTACAGGAAAAAAAAAACAAAAAATGCCAAAAACACAACCACTCAATCTCAAACAGCGAAACTCACCTGGCCCACGGCAGCACAAGCCGTCAAAGCGCAGAACAGCATGCGTCCGGACTCCGGTGCAATCACAGACATGGTGGTCCTGGCCCTCCATCTGCCCACTTCACCAAAGCCTGGACTCTGCACCGATGGACGAACGAACCCATTCTCAAGTGACAACTTTGCTCGCACAAATGAGCAGCCTCGTGGCGGATGCACCCCCAATGCCCCCACACTCCCCACCGGCGCCACAGCCCACAGCTTGCAAGCTGGGTAGTGCCCCATCTCGCCACAACTGCGGCTCCCTGTGGAATCCCAACCTGATGCCCTCCAGTTGTGGAATTCCAACCCACTCCAGATGTGGAATTGCACACCATCAATGCACTCCACTTGTGAAGTTTTGTTGCTCCATCAAGATGGAATTCTAACTTGGACTCAAAGGTGGCGAATACATGGCCTTGTTGATTTGCTGCATGTGGTGGCGAGCCACGAGGAGTCCGGCTGACATTGCTGTATTCTCTGTTGTGTTTTGGTTTTTCTTTTTGTTTTTGATTTTTGGTTTCTGGTTTTTGGATTTTGGTTTCATTTTTTGGTTTTTGGTTTCAATTTTTGGTTTCTGGTTTCTGATTATTGGTTTTTGGTTTCTGAATTTTTATTTTTTATTTTTTGTTTTTCTATTTTTTATTGTATTTCTCTGCTGTGTTCTCTGTTATGTTATGTTATGTTATGTTTTGTTTTTGTTTTTTTTTTTTTTTTTTTTTTTTTTTGGTTTTCGGTTTTTGGTTTTTGGTTTTTTTTTTGGTTCCTGGTTTCTGATTTTTGGTTTTTGGTTACTGGATTATCATTTTCATTTTCATTTTTTATTTTTTATTTTTTAAATATTTATTTATTTTTGAATTACAGATGAAGATAATTGATTGCAGGGAGATTTTGGTCTCTGTTTGGGATGGTGGCTGTGTGATATTGGAATTTGGGGTGGTGTTGGTGTGATGCGTGTGGATATTTGGGCTCTCTTTGTTGTTGCTTTTGAAGTGATGATGTTTTTTCTTTTGTGGCTTTTGGGTGATTTGTCATTGAGTGTTTGCTTTGGAGTTATGATGTTTTTTTCTTTTGGTGGGCTTTGGGGGATTGTCATTGAGTGTTTGTTTTGAAGTTGTGATGTTTTTTTTCTTTTGTGATTCTTTGTTGATTGGTGTTGAATGGGTTTCAACCATTGGAGTTATGTGTGGTGATCGAAATAACTTTGGTTATGGGGATATTTTGTGCAGCTACTTTTGTGGCTTGGCAAGGTTGTTTTTATAACTGAGAATTGCTTGTACATTATTTAGTCCAGAAGTTTTGAAATGTTTTTTTTCAATAATAAGAGAATGTAAGATCACTACTTTTATTTATTTATTTATCCATTATTATTGAAGTACGGTAAACCAGCATCAAAGCTTAAGAGATATATACTTTAGCAAGAGACCTAGGCAAGGACATTATTATCCAAGCAACTTTACACAAATATTTGTAAATCAGGGATGGCCAAATTTTGATTGTTCTACGATACTTGTTGAGTATGAAATAACTCAAGACATTTTCAAAAATCACAGATATTAAAGTATCCTTAAAGTCACCTTGAGTTTTAGTAAACACCATGAATTTGGCTTTACTATATTATTATTTTTACTCCAAATAGTTAAAAGGCATGGAAGATCTTGGTGGTCTCACTATATTAAAGACCATGAAGCTCTTCCATATATATATATATATATATAATGATACTCATGTCTTTTTCTTCAAGCGATTATTCATTTAAACAACGCATCCATTTATATAAATTAAAACAGAAATAGCTTATTTTCATTTGAAACCCTAATTTTGTGAATGCTTTCTATCCCTCTCTATTTTCCCTTCTTTTCTCTTTTATTGCATGCGAGTCAATTACTTTTGACCTAGTACATGAAGTGGCTCCTCCTTTGCATGACCACAAGATCAAAAACTAACACTTTAATTGAGAAATTCACAAATGCAATAACTTTTTCAGAAATGGATGGGTTCATGAAATTTATATTGCGTTGAATGTTGCTCAAGTGCTCTTTCATGTTGTAAAAATTATAAACATGTAAATCTAAAAAACCATAGAAGCATTTGTATTTTTTTAAAGACTATACATACGAAATAATACTTCCATCTTTTGCCAAAATCATAGCTTTTATGCTATTGGGCATGGATAATTGAGCAATTTCAATTGCTCTAAAGAGATTTCATCTCAAAATTCCTAAATGATGTATATCATTTCTTACTTATCCTGTGTTGTTAAAGCGGAATTTTTACTATTTTCTAGAGGTTTTCGATGGTTTAAATCTTGTAAAGTTGGCGACCAAACATTTCTTCATGCCATGAGCTAGTCCCTACTTCTTTCACAACTTACTTTGATGAACATGAGCCCATCTCCATGAGTGTGAGCTCAAGAAGATTAGTGTGCAAGAAATAAAACTCACTCAAATTGCTTTTGTATACATTTTCTACAAAATGTGCAATAGTCACTTTTTTTTGAGACATAATGACTAACGGACATTTATCAAAACTAGAAAATTCACTAGTGACCATCACATATGTTGGTCCAGATTTGAAGATTAGGTGCTAAAAATTGTATTAAATATTTTGTATGAGAATTACACCATTTTCAAATGTGTTGAGAATAAAGACAAAAAAGTCATTGTTTTAACTTGCATCATATTTGAATCTATCAAAGAATTTGTATCAATCATTTAGTGCCCAGCTTTATATTTTTGGCCAAAGGCAAACCAAGTTGTATGATCTAGTATATTGACATATGGCTTTCTTAATGCAATGTTATTCCTCAATACAAGCACTCAGATATGGCGTTGAATTGTATTATAAACCATGTCATAATTGGCAACAAGAGTTGCGGGAGCCTCGCTTCGATCATAATTGATATTGTGGGACAAATTTGGCAACACCCAATCTGACAATTTGTGAGGGCGATGTTCTGCAGTTTTAGTATTCATGTAGCACAAACTCTTCGATTTTGTCAAAATTGTCAAATTGTAGAGTATGGCATCCTCATGGTCGTTGGAATGGCAAAAGGCCTCATCCAGCATGTGCATATTTGGATTATGAGTGCGCTTTTGTCATTCGCAAGTATGCATGTTCACATCTTAAAAAACTACAATAAATTTCAACAATGACAATGAATTATTAATATTTGCGTAGAAAATTAATGAATGCCCCTAAAACTTGCATTGCGAGTTGTTATCACATTGCGATAATTTTATAGTGACTACAATCACTAAGCCTATGCCATCGGCTTAGGAGTATAATTCCCTTTCCTTCCAAAATATTCAATTTCATCCAAGAAAATCCAATAAATAGTCTATATTCATACTCACTACAACTGATGCCAATATACTAAAAAGACGATCCGAAATGATGGGCCAGATCCAAAATGCGGAGGATGATTAGAGCACTAGAGCAAGAGCACAAAGGAACAAGGAGCTTCAATCACAATGGACCCACAAGGTTTGTCACATTGGAAGAGACGTCTCGAAAAAGGTGAATATAAGCCCACCTTGCGGTCCTCTAAAATTGAATTGCCCAAGAAAAATCTAGAATGCAAAAGTTGAGATGCGATTGTCAAAGTGCACATGGCAAGTACTCCGCCCACCAAATTTGAAGTCATTTCAACGGCTGTTAAATGTGTGGCATTCAAATTCCTACACTAAATTTTTTTGGACTTGTGGAACATCATGATGCGATTCTTGTCAACGTGATTAGTGCTCTCGACAAACATTCTAATTATGTACACATCTAGAGTTTACACTAAGTGAAAAACATCCACATAAAATTTTGCTCTTGGATGTGCCTTCATTTGAAAGTTTGTGAAGCTAAAAAAAAACGGTGCAACTGATAAAGAGATGACAATTCACTCCACAAAATTCACAAGCATTTTAGACGTGATTGTACACTACTCATTTATATCTATGCTCAATACTCATTTATATCCCTGTTCAATTAACGTTTAGGACACTGGATATCAAATATTGTGACGAATATTACATACTTTGTCATTGCTGAGGGACCAATTCTTTCCTCAACCTCATAGACATGGAAAGCTGAATGTGCTCTGTAAGTCATTTGCTATTCTATGTTGCATCTTGCAGTTCTGTGTCATAGCAGTTTGTTGGAAGTGCTATTAGGAGACACAAGGGGCCTAGAACCTGTTAGCATATGTAAAATTTAACAACATTACACTTTGTATTACTTGGTACTTAACACTAATCAGTTAATACTACAATATCCATGAATAATGAGACTTTAGTACTTGATTTTTTCATACAAGCATTTTCTCTGGAACAACCAAGTAAATAACCTTATATTATCATAAGATAATAACAACCACTTTTACAATTGTTTTTATGTAGTTACATGGAATAAAAAGGACTTTTTGAATCATATGTAAATCTCTACAAAAATATCAATGAATAATGTTTTGTCAATTTTGAATTTCAAATGCCAATATATACCAAAATTGTGCGATTGCTTGAAATATTTTGGTCCAATTGATATTTTATTCTCTTTGAATTTCTGCCAAAATTCTTCTATGATTGAAAACCACTAATTCAGCAGAGACTGATCACATTGAGTGTAATTTTTTTAACTAGGAATGAATCATCCTATATTGGAATTGGGATCCACTACACACAACTATCTTCCTATTGCAATTGCAAACAAAACTATTTTTACAAAAATGCCTAAACAACACGGTACAACGTGGCTTTTGGGCTCCTCAAGCTCCAACTCTTAAACTTCCAATCTCTTCAACTCCTCAAGTGACATACCATTTAAAACAAAAAACAAAATAGAAGAATCTGACGTTACTAACTTGTCTATTCATCTTGTTGATTTAAAAAAATATTAATTAAGAAAAATAAATATAATGAGAATTCATTAAAAAAATAAAAAATCATCTTATTATTAAGAAACATCCCTTTTTAAGAAATCTTCTCGATGTTCTCCATATACAATTGTTGAATCCCATTCTTCAAAGAGGGATGACTTTTGATTTCAATCTTAAATTCCTTCAGAGCTCATGTAACCACTATGTCAAGATGCTCTAGTTTCTTCCTCCCTTGATCTGGTTCATCATTTTTCGTTTTAATTCTTAATTGAGGAAATGTTTTTGAAGCAAAAGCAGATATGTTTGGTAATATTTCATGCACCTTTCTAAGATCCATGAGCACCATTGTCAAAGTCCTCTTTGAAGTCTAAGAAAGGGTCTTCTATTCGATTCCCTGTTTGGTTGATGTCTTTGCTTCCAAAAGTGTAGATTCCATAAGCTCTTCAGCTTCACCTTTCTGCATTTTTTGCTTTGTAATCTTGGTGCCTCTTTTTGTGCAAACTCTTAGCACCTCCTGGAGAGGTTTAGTATGCAGACGACATAGCCATGCCACCGCATGTCCAGCACGAACAATTGAAAGTGGTCTATGAAGAACTTCCAGCGTGTCCACTATTTACACACATTTTTCACAAGATTTTACTTTATGTACTGATGTTTGACACATGTACTATTTAAGTTCTACGTATCCGTTAGTGCCACTCGATAAATTTGGAGGAATATTGATCAGGTTATACAGTGGAGATGAGGCTGAAAAGAGCTCACTATGTGGAAACTCTCCAGCAGTTTATGTTATTGACGTCCTCAAATTCAAGGTTGGAAGAAGAGCATCTGAGAAGGGTGAAGTACAACATTCATGAGGACAGCTTCACTTTTATCACAGGTGTTCAGCACACTAGAGAAAGAAGGGATAGTTATGAATCTTGGAGGTGTTGTTCTACATATCTCGTGATTCTTGTTCTTTTATTCCGGTTTAGGTTTGGAGGAATTGTATAGTTTGTTAGTGATTCCAAATATGGAGAAATGTCATTCATCTAGTTTGTTGAAGCAATGTCATTGCAATCTTTGTCAAGGTGCCAAATGGTGGCATAAAAGTGTAGTGTATAGACATTTAAATGACCAAATATTACAAGGTACATTTGTGGATGTAGTAGAGGCAACTTTACGTATAGAAGAGGATAAGCAAATGGTAGAAGACAATGAGGTTTTTGTTGAAGATGTAGAGCATATGGTAGGTGACAATGATCGATGTAGTTCTTCAAGATGTTTCGCTAATTTCAGAAGCTCTCTCTTTAGAACATGTGATTTTTTCTTGTCAGATTAAAGAGTTGTAAAGAATGTGGGATGAGGCTCACATACCAACTAGGTTACAAGGCCAAATGTTGGAGCAATTATTCAAGTTGAAAAGCAACCAAATTTGTATAGTAGTGGAAAACTAGATTACACCGGTTTGTTGTTGGGGAAGCTATTAACTCTCCCTGGTCCCAATTGGAAAAGTGAATTAAGAAAGTATGATATGCCTCGTCCTTGGAGTAGTCTCAAAAAGATGTATTCATATTTGGGATTAGTGGAAGCTTAGCAGCGGAGACTTTGTACTTGTTCAAAAAAAGCCCCCTATCTACCAGAACTTTAGCATTTGAGTAACTTCCGTTGGGGTACTAGTTTCTACAAAGACTGTTTGGTTCAAGCTTCTACATAGCTGGAGAAACATGGTCTGTTCGCTAGGGAGGGATGTTTTTTTTGTCCCTAAAAAAATTGAAGAAAATTTTGATGGTAGTAAGTTCTGTCAAAACCAAGATTTTTTCAATCCTAAAAGAGAGTGGGAGGCTCTTGTTATTTGTCAAAATCCTGAATATAGGCATGCGTATAGAGCTTTTTCCTCTAAGAGCAAATTTTTGTTTGTAGGCATGCGTATGAAGTGTTACAACTGTGTGAATTTCCATATTCTTGAATTTGTCAACCAAAGATAATGTTGAAGGTATTATCTAGAACCTAGCTAGTTTGTTATATATTATTTCTGTTCCTTCTAGATAGGACTATATATTTGAATTTTTTTTGTAGTACTTAGGTTTACCGTTTCTTACAATTTCGTTTTTCTTTTTTGTAGGGTGATACAAGAAATGTTTTCTTTACGCTCCAATGGGATGGATTTTTAATTGCACAGACCAACCTCAAGAGTTGTTGGGCAGTTAATTTGTCAATTTTGAATGCTGGTAAAGAAAATGCAATTGGACCTATTCCAGTCCTGTCTATCCCTTCTACTTCTAAGAAATTAATCAAACATAGATATGGCATATTGGTTTCTTTCCTGAAATCACTTTTTGTTGATATGGAAGAAATATTCTTGAATGGAATTGATGTAGTCTACGCTTATCGAGCAGAGTATATCAATGAACATATTTCTTCTTTGGGGATTTAAGTTGCAATCAAACTAAGAGGCATCCTCGGAATTTGGACTATTGATCATCCAGTTCAACGCAAAGTTGAATGTCTAAAACTTGGTGGTTATCGTGGTTGTAGACGTCATAAATTAAGTTATAGATGGCGTGGAATTCCAAGCACTAATAAGAGATTAATGGAGTATTTTGATAGTAGAAGGCAAGGCATGTATCCTTCAAGTTCTTGGACTGCTATAGCTACTTTAGAGTCCATTCAAGTTTGGAGAGAACTGCTAGAAGGAAAAGAAAAAAACCTAATAGCCAAAGAAGCGGGTATTTTTAATTCTTCATATTTGTGGCGTTTGTATGATTTGTATGATTTTAATGTTTTTCACAATCTTGTGTATCATATCATGCACATTTTATCTTTGTGTGTATTCAAAAAATATGTACATCTTTTGGTGAAGTATTCAGAAGAGAGGAGACTGTTCAAAGACGTGGATGAATCAATGGCAATTATATAAAAGATATATCCCTTAGATGTTGGTGCAAGATGGCCTAAAAGTACATTTTCTTTTGGCTATTACAAGGCTAAAGAGTATCAAATTTTTGTGATGTGGTGTTTACCACATATACTTGACCACTTAAAAGTTAAATCTTGATATGAATTCCACGGTTCCACCTTAGGAGCACTGCAATATGGTTTTAAATGAAATTGAACGTTTGTTTTATAGCCACAGCCGAAAGTATGGATGAATAGTGAAAACCATCGCACATGGTAGTGCACTTTTATCTACCTGACGTATCCGTATGGAAGAAAGTGCTGAACCAAATTCCTCCCCATTGGAACATATTGCTGGTACATTTTTTTTTTTTGGTTTTCTACTTTTCTTCACATGAAATGAGCATAAATCTACAATTATTGACTTTAAAATTAGTTCATTGAAGCTTCATATAAGCTTTTTTATTTATTTAATTTACTTTTAAATTGAGTATTTGCAGAAAGTGGAGAGTTGTTTAATGACATCAGAAGACACGAATTTCATGATGTATTTTGGTGCTATCCATTTGAAAGGGAGGTTTCAAATGTGGTGAGTATTCCAATCAATCAATTGAACAATGAAGTGACAATGGCATGAATCTTGTGTGATTGTGGTGCCATCTCAAGATGCTGCGAGAAGTCTTTAGAAACTAATTCCTACAATGAATCCTGGTTTTTGCCTCAACATCATGTAGAGAAAGGAGATTTTGGTAGGACGTAAGAGAAGAGTGGATTCTAAAATTCAAGAATCCACAAACACATATTTGAAATCGTATTGGAGCCTTCATGGTGGCTTCATTGATGAGCTTCGTCATTTTTTTAGTACTTCCATTCAAGAGTTTTCCTTACTATTGTTGAATGGTATTGTATACCGTTTGAACGATTCAGTAGTTATTCAATCGGAATTTGAAGTTCAAAGTACTCTTAGACTTGGAAAGCTAAATTGAAAGAGTTTTTTGTGCACGAATTTCAAGGATGTAAACAATAATTTTTCTAAGTAGAGTACTACGTAACTATACCAAGCCCAAGTTGTGTGTCTCTTGCTTTGGAGGATGAATTAAGATGCATGTAGTTGGTAAAAGGAGTTGAGTTGCAACAATGGAATGATCATGATGTCAGACTAGTGGAATAAATATTATTCAAGTTCATACCAATCCATGTTTATGGACAAGATGAAGCAATCTATGTGGCATATGAGCCATGAGCCAGGGAATATATGACCAAGAGACCATCTGTTTTCATCTGGTAAACCAGGATGTGTTCCATCTTCCCCTGGAAATTGGGATGCTGTTTTAGCTCGAGTAGAAAATTGAACAAATAGTAAGCTGACTTTTGCTATTGCTATTGTAAAGAATGTAACTATACAGAAGTATTTTGAAGATGATCCTATATCAGAGCAGTTGAAAAGGAAGGAGATTGCTGAAAGTCCACTTGATGAGCAAGATTATTTTGTAGGTTATGTGGATCTTGAATGGTTAGAAGCTTTAGGAAGACCAACTATAAGACATTCAAGAATGTTCAAGAGATCTAGCGTTCTAGTCCGTAGATCTTTGCACAACGTGGTGAAATTATTGAGTAACTTTCAAATCTCAAACACTAATTCTGTGGAAGAACCTTACCGCTGGTTATGTGATGATAATGATAGTCTACCAAGTCATCTCCAATAAAACAGGTATTCAATTCTAATCATGTGTAGGTATAGTCTTTCATTATCTTCACTTTAATTTTGCTAATAGTTGTTGAGTCTTATAAACCCTTTGTCATTTATAGTTCAGCTCGTAATGAGCCTAAGACACAGACATTTGTCTGCAGATCAATAATGCAAATGGTTAGGTACTGGATCATGGTAGAAGACAAGTTTCTTTCACTTTTAAGAAGGTGAGTTTTTTATCTGGCATTATGTTTTCGTCATTTACGGATGTTTATGCTTAACCCCTAATGGTTCAAGCTGTTTTTGGACCTCCAAAACCAAAAACTGTAATTTTTGACAACCTTGTAGAAGTTGGAGTATGATTCTTATTTTTTTACTTTTTTGGTAAGATCTTGAACCTAACTACCTGCACTAATACCATGTCAAATTTCAACTGTTATATCTTTATCATTTGTGAGATTATAACGATGAAAGTTGATTTTTTATTTTATTTTTTTTATTTTATTTTTTTTTTTTTTTTTTTTGACTTTGCGCAAAAGGCATATTCTAAATGGTGCTAGGAGAGATTTGATGATTGTTACCCCAAAAATTTTGCTCATATTTTTTTCCATATAGGTAACTAAGTTGGGCCCTCGATGCAAAATTTTAGAGTCTCATTACGCTTTTTTGGCCTTCATGCAATTTATTTTCTAGAAAAAGGTACAAAAACCACAATATGATAAAACTTAAACAACGTTAAATTATTTTGGTTTTATAAAAAAGTAAACGGCCAAAATTTACGTCTATGATTTTTTGAATTATTGGAAAAAAGAACTTGGGAAATTCCTAAATCTCAAATTTTGACGAATTTTTGAAAGAAAAAATTGTAAAATTACCAAAAACCGTGAAGATTGTTTTTGTAATTTTTGTAGGGTGCCCTTGTAAAATTGGTGAGCTTTTTGACGTTGGTCACTTTGGATTTTGAATAATGAATTGGTTATGAACACATTTCCAAAAACAAAATTCTAAAAAAAACCTAATTTTAAACTACCCATTTTGGACTTGAAAAGGTTTAAAATTTCTAAATGAAGGTTCTAAAAGTGAAATTTGGCTTTGCAAATTTTACAAGACACACTTTGCGGTATAGGGAGCATCCAGTAAAATTCTTAGGCAAAAAATATTACTTTTAATCCCTTCATACAGGCTACCCGAAACAACCGAGAGCCATTTTGGATTTCTAGAACCTTTAGGGATTAAGCGCCAAAGTGCTCAGGTTGCCATAATAGTTGAAAGCAAAATCTATAGAGTACCAAGCATTTCATTTTTTGGTTTTGTAAACCAGGGTTAAGATAATTTTCTGCTACATGTGAATGATTGATCACTTGTCATGTGTTGGCAACTGCGGCTAGGGCCTTGGACTTGCACTTTCATTGAGTATTGTGACTCTCAATCATTAGATATAGGTGCGGTCGCTAACAGTTCACGCTATCTAAGAGAGGTTATTCCTACATGCGGATGCAAACTTTCAATTCTATACCTTATGCAAATAAAAAGGCTTTTAACACATTCTTGTCTTTCTCTCTTCGTAACACATAGTAATGAGTATTTTATTCACCGATGGCACAGATTATAAATAACATTCCCACTTTATCGTTGAAATCACATACTAATAAATTGGTTTCTTACCGGTTCCTCGTGTACAAATAATTATATGCCCCTTGTGAGCTTGTGAGAGTAGCGATATATCTCATGTGGTGTACGTCTCTAAAATCTGAGCTGATGGATTCTAGTGGCTCTTCTTCGGAGGGTAGCACCACAGCTGAAGATCATGGAAGCCGAGCATTATTGAATAATTCTGTTTGTGCAATGGCGATCTTATTCCGCCAATTTTCAAGGTGAGTAAGGCGAGGTCTCTGGAGATAATCTGTGTTTGCATATGCTATAGATTTTTTGAAAAGAAATAGACATTTTTCAAACGTTGTGAATCCAGTTTGTGATTTCGGAAGACCACCTTCCTGCTCAACTCATATTATGGCTGAGTAATCCGGGACCAATGCTTTGGCAATCTCAGGTGAAGAATCGTCTAAGAGAAAAGCAGCTCTTCAAATTAAGTAATGGAAGGAGAGTAGCTGTTGGCCAATGCTGTGAACGATTATGATTAGGACAAGTGTGATTATGCCGCAACTGAAATCATCCTTGACGCTATTGAACAAGCTGATTTTCAAATTTCTGAGCTCGTGAATAATACTACGTCAAGTGCTATCTGGAAGCGACTCCATGACTTCATCGAGAGAGACTCGGATCGCACAATTAGATCCATCTCGGAGAGCAGCCCGTACATTCACAACCTTGTGACCAAATTTTTTTCACTAAAGATGGATAGTTCTGGAGCAGAATTTCTTTCTGAAAGAAAATCAATCATTACTGCGCTCACTCCGTTAGATGACGCCACTATCATGACGAAGGTGGCAAGCAGTGTTCCTCCTCATTTGAACCATGTTGTTATCACCACTTGGTCGAATTCTAAAGAAGATCTCACACCTTTAAGTTATCTATTCTTTCTTGATAACTTGATACAATTCAGTGAATGGATCAAGTCAGCAACAGGCCGCGCAATTGATGTCCACTAAGTCCACATCATTGGCAACACCGTGTGATCAACTTGTTTACTTGCCAACTAATTATTCTCACCAATCCCCTGACAAGTACAATTCGGGCTATGGCCTCGTAGACATGAAAGGAGTTCTAGACATTGGAGAGGATTTCAAATCTGTAGTATTCAGGAAGCTCCTAAAGCAATACATTTTCTCTCTTTTTCGAAATATGAGCATGCTTTTTGCTAATGCATGGAGTTACAGATGTTGCATTAGTTAGTAGCACTAGTGTTGGCTAAATTCGTAGTACCAATCTCACAGTCTCTTGGTCAGGAACTCCCTGTTTGAGACCATTTTCATTGTGTAATGCTAACCATACTGCAATAACACCATCGACATTCAATCTGCCATTCCTAGGCATGTATCAAACCAAGCATCAGACTGAAGACAACTAACCACCCAAAGTATATCACCGAAATTCATCCAACAATGAATTGGCTGCCTTGCTTAAATTAAGAGGCAAGAATCCTCAACAAAAAAAGGTGTTCAATCAGCAGAAACAAGGCACTAATTACCCCCAGCTAATGAGCTCCAACTGAGTATTTGTGGAGCTTAAATTGCTTCCACTTGAACATCCCACTAGCCTACTTCTAAAGGAAATTTTACAGAATTATGTATTGAATCAGATTGAATCATATGTACATACAGTGATTTAAGCTCGCATGGGGCTCGTATCGATGGGATAACTTCCCAAAACTCTCAAGAATGTTGCAAATTCTTGCAAGTGGCTGAGCGCATTCTGGGCGCGCTCCTCGGCCATGGACGCCTCGAAGTCGATGAAGAAGAGGTAATCGAAGTACTTGGCGGCGCCGTTGAGGCTGTCGTCCACCACTCTCAGAGGGCGCTTGCGCTGTGGGCGGCTCTCCATCTTCGTGAGATTGATGTCTCGAAGTGCAAACGCGGAGAGGGCCTTGAAGAGCACCCCGGGCTCCTCATTGAGCGTGCACACGATGCTGGTCTTGAACTTGCGGTCGGTTCGGGGGATGATGGGTTCCCTTGCGAGCATGAGGAACCGGGTGACGTTGTCGGGGTCGTCCTGGATCCCGTCCATGAGAATTTCCAGCCCGTAGATTTCTGCGGCGCGAGCACTAGCGACCGCGCCCGTGTCACGAAGGTTATGCGCAGCGACGAACTGCGCAGCGCCAGCGGTGTCGTCGACGGCTTCGCGGGCCACGCCGAGCTTTGTGAGGGTATGCTCGCATTGGGCGAGCGCCTGCGGGTGGCTGACCACGCGCCGGAGCTCCTCTTTCTTCACGCCGGGGATGCCCATGAGGCAGTGGTGGACGCCCAGCTGCACTTCGCCGACGATGTGGAGGCGGTGGCGGAGCAGAAGGTCGTAGTTGCGATGAATGCTCCCGCCGAGGGAGTTTTCGATCGGAAGGACGGCTCTATCCGTCAACCAAAGCTCCACGGCTGAGAACGCCGCCTCGAACTGCTCGCACGGCACGGCCTCGCAGCGCGGGTACGCCTTCGCTGCCGCGGCTTCGCTGTACGCGCCCGGCACTCCCTGGTAGGCCACGCGCACGTCGGACGTCTCTCGCGGCGGCAGCGTTAGCTCCGTAATGGACAATGGCTTCGGCAGGTGAAGGCTAACCATGTCGCGAGT
Organism: Ceratodon purpureus; assembly: GCA_014871385.1. Taxonomy (NCBI): domain Eukaryota; kingdom Viridiplantae; phylum Streptophyta; class Bryopsida; order Pseudoditrichales; family Ditrichaceae; genus Ceratodon; species Ceratodon purpureus. The sequence goes on along the minus strand of CM026432.1, from coordinate 7,030,966 downwards.
CGACACCTCCATCCGCCCACTCGATTGCGTTTGCAAGCCCAGATTCTCCGTCTCCTTCACCTGCGTCGGCGGATGAATCCCCTCCCCTCCCCTCGCCCCGCCATTCTGCGTCACCTTCTGCAGAAACGCATCCGACGCAGGCCACGCACTCGCCCTGCATTCGCCCCTCCTGCTCCCACTCCTCCTCACCGCCACTCTCTCCTTCCCGAACCCTGATCTCCCCTCCCTCCTCTCCCCACCCACCGCATTCCCAAACAACTCAAAACCCAACAACTTCTCCCCTACACACACCTTCAACGCCATCGATCTCCCTCAAAAACCTCCCCTTAAACCACCAAAACCAAAACCCAATCCAACTCCACAACCTCACACCCGATCACCCAACCAACTCACCAACTCCCCTTCACATCCACTCAAACCCAAACCTTCAATCCAATCTCTCAAAACTCCAATCCCACACTCTCCAACAACGTCCCTCAAAATCCAACCTCCTCAACACAGCAAAACCAAAACGAAATTCACCTCAACAACGACCACCACTATCTAGATGCTGTGGGGTAATCTTTAGCCAATATCGATATCGATATCAACTAGAATCCAACTCTTCTTCCAATCTAGATGATGATCTCCACAAGCGCTGCAGTCTGATCGAACCAACACCAGGTTGTGATGAGATCGTCGATCGAATGCAACGCCGGGGGGGATTTAAGCTAGTAGTCATGGTACTAGATTGCGATGGAGCGAGCTGGGAGGGATTCCAGGAAGCAGGAATGATGTGTCGGGGCGGAGACCGTGAGTCAATGAGGAACGTGTTGAGAGTGGAGGAGGGCGATGGAAAAGGCGCAGCTTCTAGTTGAAAAGAGGGAGACTTCGACTGGGGAGTGCGAGGGACTGGAGGACTGGGACTCCGACTGGAAGACTGGCATCATGGTGCGGTGGGATGGTGACGACGGCGTCACCAACTGTGCTGCGCCTTGGTCATGTGCACTTGGCGTTGTCGTGGAGTTCGTCGTGCGCGACGACTCGTGATGATCACAGCGCCGGCGCCTGGTTCCACTTCGGCGTGCTGGGAACATTCGAGTTATCAGAGTTTTTTGGGAGCTCTTGCTGTTGTGTTGGGAAATGGGTGAGTTAGTGACGATAGATGCTTGCTTTGAAATATGTGCAAACCTGATTGTGGCTTGACCCATGCCGAAGATGAGTTGTGGTTTGTTGGCAAACCTAATGGCGTTGTGGTTTGATCCACGTTGAAGATGTGTTGCGTTTGTTGGCAAATGATCTAATGGCATTGTGGGTTGGGTTGAGTTGAGTTTGTTGGTGAGGTGGTGGTTTGATTACTGATGTAGTTATGATTAGTTCCTTGAGTTTTTGTGTTAAATATTTGATGTTAAACTACCATGCTCCATTGCAGATGCACAAGTTTAACATCAAAATTGAATATTGTTAATTTATGAATGACTCTAATATGTTGTCTAATAGTTTGTTCAATAGTGACTGGAGTACATACTTCAATGCTATTTGGTTTAAAATATGCTGAAGATTCAAAACATTCTTAACTAATGGAATCAGCATTTGTACCAAATATAGTTCCAAAATCACGCTAAGTTGAATTATCATAAGAAAAGTTTAGGTTCTTTATGAGGTCTAGAGAGGTAATCTAAGTTTGTGCAATTTCATCTCTACATTCATTGGGCATGTTACCTTATCAAAATAAAGATATTTAAGTGAGTTTTTGAATTTGTTCTAACTTCATAAAGAATATTCACAGTTCTTTTTAAGGGATTTAAAGAAATAACGATGAACTGAATTCCAGAAAGATTTTTAAACAATTTATAAAATTATTACCAGATATTTTCTCACAAAAGAGTGTCAAATCCTCTATCAATCTACCGTAGGAAGTAAGTCAGCATAGTGTCAGCTACACTGACTGAATTCATGGAAAGCATTCATTTTCATTGACTAGTAATCTGTTGGAGATACTTTATGCTTTGGTCTTCAGATGGGCTTCCTCCAAATTCTTTCACACAACAAGGTTGCCTCGCACTTGTTGGTTCTTCAATTGAACGTAATATATCTTTCCTGTACATGCCATATCTTCTTGAGGAAGGTACAACTTCCATGCCAGGAAACTAGTTAGCATGTGCTGGATCTGCAGTTACAGAAGCTCAAGGACAAGTTGTGCACAGAAGTTCCTCGTGATTCTCTCATCTGCACATGTTCACTGTCCATGTAGACCAATATCTAAAAGTCGATCAATAGAGCACATATAGTCCTAACTTTTCCAAAAAAGAGAATAAAGTTATTTCAACAGTCAAATTAGATGCTCATTGAATGCCAGTGATTCACTCTCTTTGGGAGATGCAATCCACCCCAGCGATTTGCAGGATATTCCCACATTGTCCTGGAATCCAAGAACTAAAAGGGCTTCAGACCGAAACCACAATTATTAAAATGTAGGATCATCGAACTTCACAGTGAAGCTGTGATGTGAGCCATCTGTTGCCGAGAACATAAAAGTCTTGCTACCCCGCAAGTTAATCAAAGACTAACTTACAGGGCCCAAGACAAATTTTTAGTTCTTTCACTACCTCAGAAAAGAAAAGAAAAGGGCAATGCAATGGTGCTATTGCTACTATTCTGCCACTTTCTCAGACAATTTCATGTACATTTAGCACTTGTATTCAGGTTGATTGATTTGTGTTTATGCAGATAATAAGTCAATTTTCGAGAAAATTCCAAATACCGTAGGTGGGCATCAGGAGCTTTAACATTTCGTGTAGACAAACAAATAAGATTGAATTACGGACCGATGAAACTGAAGCTTACAATATGCTTGAAGTTAACGTGTGCCAAAATGCTGATTGAAGAGAGGAGGAATCCATGCGGCAGAAAATAAGTTCCGTCAAGCTGCACGTGCAATCGTCGGGGGTGCAGCCATTGCTGGTTTTGTATCCCGTACGTCGTTGGCTGTCGGAATTAGACGAATATGCTATATGCTTTACCTTGACTAGCTGACTGCCACTGCATCCCACGGAGTTACATGTGCTCCACGCCTTCTCTCACCGCGCAGCCACGATTGGAGACGCAATGGAGTCTGCTACACAGTGACGGCACCCCAAAGCTTCCAGCCAGACAACACCCGTCTTGTAACAATCTCCTGGTTTTGTTGTTTAAATGGCTGGAGTAGCCAAAAGCAATTGCACTATTCCGCATCCATCCTGCACCAGTCAACATAACTTTTCGTTAATCATGGACTATGAGCATGTTTCGAGACTGACGAAGATGACCTTATGATCATGTTTCAAGACGGGCTGAACTATGGCTGGCTGGAGCCGCTATTCCGGTATGTCCCATGTATCCATATATTCCCAAACCATACTTACTTTTTGAATCTTTACTTCTTAGGATAATGCACTACATCACTTATTACAATCTTGGCATTTGTAAAGTTTTATATTATTACCTTAAGCTCATGCTATGGCTCTTTCAATTAAACAAATCAGTTCTGTGAGTCATTTTACTGTACATAATGATGTATTCTACATTATCAAACATGATGTTAGAGAATTGACGGATTGATGAGACTCGCAATCTACTCTTCAGATATGCTGCAAGACGAAGAATTGAGAACTCTGCGTTGACTGCAGTACTTTATGAAATTCCGTCACTCAGATGCGAAGTCTTGAAAGGGAGAAAAATATTCAAGTTAATTGGGTGCGAACTGAGTACTTATTTGGGCGACCTGTCTTAAATCTTCATGCATCGATTCAGCTTCAACTAGTTCTACTTCAACCATGCCTTAGACTCCGAAATCTTCTTCAAGGCATAATTGAAGTAGATATTCCTGTTGCATCACTTGTAGGAACAGCATAAGGGGAGCTGTAGAAGTGACCACAGATGAGAGATATTTTCGTCTCTCGCTCACATGCAGCCTTCGTGAAAGTTTCATTGCGACTATTTCCTGTCAAAAGTGGCTGCAAAGTGCATCCACAAACCTTGACTGTTCAGACAAACTGCTTAGATGTCGGCTATTGCTTCAAGAACCAGCAACGTTGATTAAATCTTGATTCTTGCTCCAGACGTAGGTATTTCGGGTCGCAAACTTGGAGGGAAGCAACTCACCATCATAACGTCCATACTAGAGGTGGTCCCAGATAATCTGCTGTTGTTGCCCCCATGAAACCCCAGTGGGGCAAGAAGAGGGATGTGCAGAAGGCTGTCCACCATTTCATTCATGTGTCAATCATAATCAATCTGCGCCAAAAATAGGTTAAGACAAGACTCCCGCAAATAAACGTTGCTAGCAGCAAATCCGACACAAAATTGCAGGTAACATAGCAAGCTCAGTTAAGAGTAACTAAGCCATACCACACGAGCAGGATTCAAGGTTACAAACCAAGACAGATGATCGTTACGTGTTAAATACCTACGTCCAGAGCAATAATTAAGAAACTAAGTACCCGTATCTTAACCGAGTTGACAATGAAATCCTCTGTTCACTTGCGACCAGAAAAGGTTTCAAAAGCAAGACACCTACTCGGAGTTCAAATTTATCTGAAGGCACATATGGTATCTGCAGCGCAAAAGGCTGCGTAAAGAAACAAAGAAATTGAGGAGATGCCACAGCTTGAGCTGCAGACATGCAATCCAATGTATTGAGTACAAACTCAGCTCCTGTGTACTTTGTAAATTTAAGGCGAAATAATCACCTCTCAAAGGCACCTGTTCTCTCTACTAATCCTCAAATTTTTCCCATGTGACCATTTTCAAAATGGTTTACTACAGCTAAACAAATGAGTATAATCAATGTAGGACACTAACCTTTGCCTGCCGATTCACCACTCTTTCTGATCTTCGCTGGTTGCATGATCCAAGCTCCAACAAGAATTGCAACCAAATGCAGAGCTATTCAAGGGAGCTCTAAAATCACATTTCTAAGTTCCCACTCCTTATGGAAAACCGGATTAAATCATCGTTGAACAATCCATCGATCATATTGCAACCAGCCATGTGGCTATCATGGTTGCAGGATGACCCATGGCTTGCATCCTTTACGCATTCTCAAGTACGGCTGATAGGTCATTAATTCTCCAACTCCATGCTGGTCACCCCTCTTGGATAATCCAGAACAAAAATCGCTACAATTACAAGCTTGAATCTCCGAAATAGTCCGTGCAACCCCATGAATCTCCGAAATAGTGTGTGCAACCACATGTACCGTCAATGGAAATCTAAGTTGCCTCCCCACCTGCACCCGCACTCCAGAAAAGTGCCATGAGTTCCGAGCTGGAACACAGTTTACAAGTATGCGTGTGGTGATTCCATTCCCTCAGATCTGGACACAACACAAGGTATTCCAAGATCAAGCGATCAACACTCACACTGGCTCGAGCATTGCATGAGTCACCAGCTGAATCCGCTCCACACCACCGTGTCATTAAAAAACTCAGCACGGTCGTAATTGCGTCGAGATCAAGAATATGACGGCAAAATCCTAAATCCTCACTCTATCTGGTGAGGTCGCTGAATTGGTAGATCATTGCCATTTTAAGTTTAGGGGATCCACGTAGCACTGGGTGGCATTGACGCCGATCGAGTGACTGTTGAGAAGGCTATCCATTTTTCTGTCCATAAAGAAATCCACTCCTTCGCAGTTATCACCAGCAAGCGCTGCGAGTATGGTGAGAGCTGACTGGTCTTGTCTATGATTCTCTCGACTAGATCCATCCGGCGCTATGCACTGCCGAGTGATGGAGCACTCGTACCACGGCCTTGCCAACTGCGCGTACCTACGCATCCCACATCAGGCTTCAGGATTTCGAACTTCTAATGCATTCTCGAGGTTATAAGAGAATTGAAATTAAGATTATTGAATTAGATGATTGAAAATCCAGTTCACCTGCGGAGAGTGAAGCCAACGCTGGACGCGTCACAATTCGGCATATTAGTAATTTCGCGTCTGTTCGCCCCGAAATACTCCAGCTGCTTCACGTGGGTTGAATCCTTAACGAATCCACCGGAGTATCTCGACACAAACCCTTTCCTTTTCAAGTGAGTCAGTGTCGTCGTCAGAGCACTGACAGTTCGGAAGCGATCGCCTGCATCTGCCCAGAATACAAACCCTCGTTCCAGCAGAACCGTGTGGACCATCACCGCCTTCCACGCATACTCACCTGCATCCAGAAATCACACCACCTCATCACAACTCTAAAACACCAATCTCTAATGCGCAAACTGAAATTTCACAAAAGGCAGACACCCGACAATGAAGACAGCTACTCCCTGTGATGCAACTGACTACACTGTGTGAACAAGAATTTCAAAATTAAGATAACCTTGAGAGGTTCTCAGGGAAGATCAAACTATGAAGACAAACAGCTAAAAGACATCAAAACATCAAGAGAGTCACAGTGTGCAGCACACTACTAGAGATCAGGATGACGACGTCCACCACAAGTGCAGAAAACTAAGAGTTCTGGAAAAACCCCAAAAACATAGCTGAGAAGAAAAAACACCTTTCACCCCTCAAAATAATCCAAAAATGGTACATTTCAAGTGTCATTCTTACAGAGAAGATCGTTAGGGCTAAAGTTTTTAAATGTTTGAGTGTACCTTTTCCAAGATTGGGACCAAGCTTCTGATTCACACGCATCCAATCTGGCCAGGCATCGAAATCAAACCGTCGCACCTCCGTTGGGACATTGTACAATGTCTCAAGCTCTTGGGCCACGCAGGCTAAAGCTTTTCGTGCCATGGGCGGAAACTCGTTCATCGTCCACACAACTACCGATACACTGTACTCTGTTTGGTTCAGTGCCATTTTGCCTAACGATCTGAGAAGGAGCAGCCCGACTTCCACGTGATTGCTGCTGAACCCAGTCACGATCGTTGGTCGCCACTCAGACATGATTAAAGATGGTGGTTGCCTCGCCGGATCGTCCCTATCTAAATCCACTATTTCCATCGAATTCCATACAAAATTGTACCGCCTCAATTCATCTGCCGACGGCTGTGGGCCGTGTTTCTTCGTCCCTCCCAACACTAAATGCTTACACTGCCAAACGAATCCAGAAAAGAAACAAAGATCAGTTCATCGGTAGCATCTTCCAAATTGAGTTAACCCTAATTTGAGGTGCAAAACAATCGTTACCTGATTCGATTTCACCCCGAATCTGTTGTAATTCGTGCACTCAACTTGAGGACCCAGGTCGTCTCGGACCATCAAGCAAAGAATGTCTGCAAAGTCGGCTCCTACAAACAATCTTCTCTCGCTCAACGTCTTCCAGGGCTCCGAGCCATTGGGTGCTCCCTTGGCTGCGTTGAAAAGACGGTAAAGCTCTGAGAAAGGGACGGTTGGGCGATCACCACCCCTTCGTCCAAACTTCACCAACAAACACACGTCATATTGCCATTCAATTGGTCGAGTGTCAGATTCTTCGGCCAGCTCTGAGTCCTCCACCGAATCTTCCTCGTCGACCAACTCAGATTCATTAACAGGGTTCTCATCGCCCCAGCCCGGATCCCAGTCACTCAAACCATCAGATTCTTCAACCAGAGTAGACGCTACTCTCTCATCGTGCTTATCACCTAAACCCTCAGACACTTCAACTAACTCTGCAAAGGATTCTGCAACAGGGACAGTCGTATTCTGCACTACCGCCACTGGTTCTGCAGCAGGGTTAGGTTGGATTCCTGGCAAGCTTGCATTCTTCGGTACTTCACTGCCAGGATGCGAATTTGAGCCTTCTTTAGTCTCCCACGCATTTTGAGTGACCTTGGCGGGTTCGGGAAGAGATGAATCACCTTCACTGAAAGTGTTCAGATCCGCTTTCGAGAAAAAGAGCCACTTCAAACTATTCTGTGGACTGATTCTAGAAGCCTCAAAATCTACTCTGGCAACGGTGAATATAGCAAACAAAACTAGCAAAGAGATTGCGGTCACTCCAACAGGGTTTCTGTAGAGACGTTTCAGTGACCCACTGCCTTGAAACTTCATGGTCTCTGAATCTAGGATTCGCAGCTTGTAGACTTGTCATAGAGATGAGAATTCGTCCTGTCTCCGAACAATCTCAAAAAGAAGTCTTGAATCTAGCAGCATTAGATTGCCAGGGCTTAGACTGCCAGGGCTTGAGCAAGAGACAATGTGACAAGCTCAACAAAAGCTGAAACTATGACCTTGAACTACCAATCTGAGCCCGATCCATCGCTCTCTCACCCAAACGTATGAACAACGAAAGAATTCAGATAGTAACAGTAACGAGATTTGTCAATGGAAGCGCAATCTTTTGCAGTCTGAAAATGGTCTACAATTCGGAAATCGAAACAGATTCAGGAGTTCGACTACACTAGTTCAAGAGTCAGAATAACAATCACTAAATGAGAGCAGCACGCTGATGCATAAGTTATGCGAGCCTTGAGTTTGGTTTACGTTGAGTTACCAACAAGCTCGGGAATGTCTCAGTTCAAACTTTCTCAAATCCTCTCCACATGCCTTGAATAGAAAAACCAGATCCAGGCTGGGACTTCACCGGCCAAACAAGGGCATACATTCTGGCAGCAGGCCAAAAATGCTCCTGAAAAGTTCAAAGATTCGCTGAAGTGGCGACCACTGATTAACTGACGAGGGTGTTGTGCACAAATTGGCAAACACTGTAGAAGAACAGTGATGCCAATTATTCATTTGTTTATCAGCGTGTCCACATATTTATTGCTATTTATTTGTATTCAAGTTTTTTGATAACATTTATAAAACATTATTTAACATAATAACTAGAGAAAGGGTAATGATATAATGATATGTCTAGAAATGAAATTCTTATTCAATCACATGGAAACCTGTTGTGGTTGAGTTGACAAAATGCTTGTTTGTGGTGTAGTACTGTACACTGTAGATGTAAAGCCAATTCATTTGAAGTGTGTTTTCTCACTTGAGTCTCAAGACGCCTCTCCTAACTTATCTGTTGCAACATGTTTACAAGTTAAAAGACAATAGTGGTAAGAGAAAACAAGCAACATCATGTGGTAACTGACGAAGGTAGGTGACAATTTAAATGATACATGTTTAAGGAATTTAAAGATCATTTTAAAGGGGTTTACATGCTCTTCATTTGAAGGAAAATTGAGTAGTCACAATATTCTGCATAAGCCCATAGAGAAGCAATCTGTTGTACTATCAACTCAGTCGCCCCTGAAACGGACGACGATCAAATGACAGAACTAGCCTGTGTAGACTTCCAAGGATTCAATCAGATGAGTCAAGTTACACCATTAGGATGATAGAGCAGAGACTGCCTTCGATAAATCATGATGATATTACTGCCAATTGATCTCTCTCAGAGCTCTGGGTAAACGAAAATGAAAATCATCTGCAAAAGCCCCAAGCCCAGAACCTGACATCAAGATAACCACCACTTTGAGCTACACAATGTGAATATATAGAGTGCATTATGGAAAAATGAAAGCCACAAGAAATCGTCTCAAAGGTATAGCATCATCAATGGCCAATTAAACAAAAGCATTGAGGGCCATCAACTAGGTACTAGGATACTAGGAACTCATTAGGATAAATATTGAGGAAATGTGCTCTTGAATGTGCATACCATGAAAAAGGGTGTCAGAATTAAGCACATATCGATGTACATTTCAGAAAACTCATGCCTCAGTAGTGACATCGTCATGGAAAGTGAATGACATGTTTCGGTATTTGCGGAAGACGGAATCCTCGCCTAGGTACATGTCAAACACAGCCCTACACAAAATAGGCGAATCTATCACTGCCACCACCCTGCATACACACGTAAATCATGTCAAACTCGAACAGAATATGGACCTTGCATTTTGACTTAAATAAGAAAAATTAACAATGTCTATTTCCTATTCGGTTAAATGCAGTATATTGCCTATTACAATACAGAAACAAAACATTTCACTAATTACAGATTGAATTCTAAGAGCTCTCCAAGATAGCTACCATGTGACAGACACAGAAACTTGTTGAGATAAAAACATAAGGAATAGAGACCAACCGATTGTCAATGTAGACAACAAGTTTATCGTCTGGAGTCCATAGCTGTGCATCATCCACATCCAACATCAGAGTTACCAAATATTTTAGCGGTTTATTTAACAGCTCAGTGCTCCTCTCATATTCCGAGAAAATATGTTGACATGCGTGATAAAGGGAGAGTTACAGACCAGGGCAACTTCCGAACCCTTCTTCAACATCTTCTGCCGATTGAAGCAACTCGTGAAGTCCCGCAACTGTTCATACAACACAATTTAAATAACATGATCAGGGCCACATCCTGTTGGACGAAGGTCTATGTACCCATGAATCCACGCATACAAAACGCAATGAAAAAGGCTCCCATCTACAAGTCGGCCAAATAAGGCATTCCATCCACTACAATTCATAGCGCATCAACTTGCTGGTGCGATCCGTAATACTCAGTCACTTACTGCATTCTTCCCTGCTCCTCTCTTGGACCCAGCTTGTGCTTTACGAACTCTTGGCAACAACGACTTGTCAAAGCCCTGTTCACATTCCAAGACTCAAGTAAGAGATCAAATGTTTCATCCCTGAATCAGGCGACAAGAAATCAAGGTTCCAATCTTAACTTATTGTGAATTAACCTCTCTAGATTTTCTATCATCGTTTCCAGCAGATCATTTAAAAAGACCTTCAAATCATAAGAGATAGGAATTACACCTTAGCAATATGGTGGCCTGCAACATCCTTGTCCATTACCAGCACAAGACTGCGCCGCATCGCCCCAGTAAGCACTGCAGTTTCATTGACCTATTCACAGACCTTCCATGAGTTCCTGATGAGTTCAAATAGAGCTCAAGAGGTGGTTGAAAGAGTATCATCGCACCTTAGTACTACTCTATACAAATTTACGAAAATAAAGAAAACATAATAATCAGTGGAATTAGCAACCAAAACACACAAGCTGCTTCATTATTGAGCAATACTGCGTGGAAGGTCCAATATATTGATATCGAATCACAGGTGTGTTAAAGAAAGCACCAAAGTCAAGTTTCATCAGTCAAGAGGTGACTTCAGTTCCTCACAGGTTGTTTGTCTTCCGTGTACAACCCAACTGCGTAAGCCCTAGCCATCGCCATCTTGCACTGTTAACCAGCCATTCCAGAAGATAATTAGTATAATTCGCTGCCATTCTCATCATCCTCCCAGTTCGTAATCTGGTGTTGTAGAATGTTTAAAGAAATCACGGTACAATCATTAACCTGCAAAGCTAAAAAAACACTCTTCCGTAGTGCACGTGAACCAAGAACAACCAAAAATCAACACCACACTTCAAGCAATCACAACTCTAGAATGTTCCACTCATGTAAAGGGAGAAGAGAAACCTGGCCCAGCATGCAGCGGACTGCAGTTGCATGCAAATGATAATCAGTATTATCAATCTGTTTCTGCTGCTCGAACCCAATACCTGTAAAGGGCTCCATCACAACCTTCTCTGCCACCCCAAACACCCTCCGAATCAGATCCCACTACCACATCATCAAAAACAAACCAGAATTGAACCTCTCAACAACATATCAAAAGCTGTAATTCACGTTCAAACCACCAACCAAGCGTTCAACACAACATCAAATTCTACGAGCCGATACTCACACATCACACAATCCACAACTTCCACATTCCTCACGCTAATCATCCGAATTCCAAATAGAAAACCAATTCTTCCAAGCCTAATTAATCACATCACAGAATACTCCTTAAACCCTTAACCCCAAACCCCAAACCCTAAACCTCACACAACTTCACCCATAATTCTCAAACCTGATCATGAATTCCAAAAGAAAATTGAACAAAAAATCATTCACATATTCCTAGCAGTCCAGATTATCCAGATTATCCAGATTATCCAGATTATGCAAACAATTCCCCAGTCCAGGTGATTGAACCCCAAACCCCAAACCCTAAACCTCACAACTTCACCCATAATTCTTAAACCTGATCATGAACTCCAAAAGAAGATTCAACAAAAAATTATGTGCAAGCTCCTGATAGTCCAGCTTATCCAAATTACGCAAACGATCCCCGAGTCCAGGTGATTGAGATCAACATCTTACTCAATACCAGAGATAGAAAATTGGACCCCAATTGGTGGAGATGGAAGTGGAGATAATACCAGTGGCATTAGCCTCCGAGAGGACGGCGTCGTGGGCGGAGGCGGAGGTGGAGACGAGCGGGGCGAGCGCCAGAAGAGCCATGCGGCGTGCTCCCGCCATGGCCATAGCTCGTGAGGTAAATCCCACGCTCTGCGATGTCTGATCCGGAGACTGTGTGATGATGTCTCTCGATGTGTTTGCGAAGCATTTGTGAAGCAATTGTTGCATAGTTGTCCCCTTCTCGGGACTCTGTTTGCGTAAGTACATGAAAAAGGAACAAAAAGTAAAAGGAAAAAGGAACAAAGGGAGGACGAAAAAGTAAAACAAGAAGGACGAAAAGTGGACAAGGTAGAACGAAAACATACCAAATGGTGACAAAGGTAACGAAGAAGGACGAAACGTTTTATAATTTTGACGAAAAAGGAACAAAGTTTGACGAAACGTAACTAAATGTGACCCAAAAGTAAGTATGTGGAGAAAAGTAACAAATTGTGACGAAAACGCAACTAAACGTGACGAAAAGTAACAAAGTGGGACGAAAAGGTAACGAAGGGCGGAAATAAAGGGAACTAAGGTGGAGGAAAAAGTAAAATGTTGTTAAAAGTAAAAGGTGGATAAATGTTGTTGTTACATTTCACTAGGGTTCAGGGTTTAAGGCTTGGAGCATGAGTTGAGCCTTGGGGCGTTCTGTCTAGCTCCATCTTCACTAATTTCGTTGAGGATTCAGCCATTATCTGCTCTTGGGACTTGATTTCTGAGGGTAGTTGTGGAGTAATTGAGGACTTTGACATCTCTCAGCGCAGGATTTTGGTTTAGGAGTGGTGGTGTTGTTGCTGGGCAAGGAGGGAAGGAGGGAAGGTTTTCATCATGTTGCGTAGGAACACTCGCTTGCGGCGGGAGTATTTGTACCGGAAGGGGTTGGAGGGGAAGGAGCGGACTCTGTATGAGAAGAAGCGGAAGATTCGGCAGGCGCTCGCTGAAGGGAAGCCCATCCCCACGGAGCTTCGGAACGAGGAGGCCGCGCTTCGTCAGGAGATTGATCTTGAAGACGATCAGACTCAAGGTATTTGTTTCTTCGTCTTCGTTTGTGCGTGTTCTGGTGGTTGGTGTGTGATGTTTTGGTGACTTTGAGTTGTGGGGCTGTGGGTTTTTTTTTTCATGAGGCAGTTTGTGACGGTTTTTTTTATTTTGCAGAGCTGAAGAGCAGTATCGATGATGAGTATAGCAATGCGGGGATAGAGAATCCTAAGATTCTTTTGACGACGTCTCGTGACCCGAGTAGCCGGCTCACGCAATTTGTTAAGGTGGGGTGTTTTTTGGCTCTTTGTTTTTTGGAATTAGGTTTAGGGTTTAGTGGGAGAGTGTACGGGGTTTTGAATCAGCAGATTTTGGTTGGCGTATTTGTGGAAGAGCGTTCTCATAGCTGGATTTGGAATTCTATGTGCAGGAATTGAAAATTGTATTTCCAAATGCTCAAAGGATTAATCGAGGAGGTCAGGTATTAGTTACTGATTGCAAGCCCAATACTCTGCGTCGATGTGCGTGAGTCTCTGGTTCATTTTCACCTTATGACATAATCGTCAAGATTTGCAGGTTAGCTTGAATGAATAGGAAAAGGTCCGCTCTGACTATAGTGAAGTCCGTCTACTTCTCAGATCATTCTACTCGTAGTTAACGTCTAGAGACCTGGTTTTTGATATTCAGCTCTGGATGGAGCTACCTTGGTGTTGGCTTGACTTTTTGGTCTTTTGTTGTAGGTACTTTCGGAGATAGTAGAATCATGTAGAGCACAGGAGTTCTCTGACTTGATTATGGTTCATGAGCATAGAGGTGAACCTGATGGAATGATTGTTTGCCATCTTCCATTTGGCCCAACAGCCTACTTTGGTCTCTCCAACGTGGTAAGCAACCATGACCTTTGTTCTGTTCCTATTTACATATGCTGACCGAAGATTTCTAAGAGTTGTACAGCAGATTATTGTGCCAGGATCTGCATTTCTGAATTTGTTTCTCTTTTTGCAAGGTAAATGCATGGTTGTTTCAGGTAACTGATTGTTACTTGTCATTGTTGTTAGGTTACAAGGCATGACATAAAGGACAAAGGTGTCCTAGGGACTATGTCTGAGCAATATCCCCATCTCATTTTCAACAATTTCAACACCAAGCTTGGCCAGAGGACAGTCAATATCATGAAGCACTTGTTTCCAGTGCCCAAACCAGACGCAAAACGAATTATCACTTTTGCTAATCAATCAGATTACATTTCATTCAGGTTAGTTGTACTTTTTATCTAGTGGTTTTTGGCATCGAGAATAGACTGCTTTCTGCTCAACTTGATTATTCTTTCCTTTGAGTGACATTTCTTTTAGTACAAGTCTAATATTGTGTTGGGTGGTGAAATATCAGGCACCATATGTATGAGAAACCGGCGGGTGTGAAGTCAATAGAGATCAAAGAAGTTGGTCCACGTTTTGAACTTCGGTTATATCAGGTACATGATCTGTTACACTACAGTTTGATTTTGATACTGATGCAGAATTTCATAGTAGTAGCCAAGTCGTTTCACGAGTTTAGAGTCTTCCTGCAATTTTATTCACACGTCTGTAAACATTATGCTTGTTTAGCATGTATTTGCTTGCTCGATTTTGCATGAATGAGAATGATTTCTTTCATGTCTTCAAGAAAATTTATGCAAAGTACGTTACTTAGCAACAAACCTATTGTTGCACACTGCTATTTGCTTGTGCTTATGTACAAGAGTCTTTTGTATTCATCTCGTAGAAGCTCTGCTGTAATATGTCTTCACTAAACTGTTTTTTTGTAACAGGTAAAACTTGGGACAATGGATCAAGCTGAAGCTCAAAATGAATGGGTGATTCGGCCGTACATGAACTCTGCCAAGAAACGGGTTGCCCTTTGACAAATTGTTCAAACGAGTTGCCCTTTGAGGTCTCTACTTTTAGTTCTCACTAGTCTTAGTCATCTACATGTGTATTTGCTCGTGTGTAATCAAAGAAAGTGGTATCTGGCATATCTCATTTTGGGAGCTGTAAATTCGTCTCTGATCTAGACTTTAACAGTCTTTAGTTCATTGAAATTCATCAAAGTTCTTTATCAAACTGAAAATGACCAATTTTCTTTAAAAAAACTTGGTCGCATTTATTTTCATGATAACACAATATTAAACTCCATGGATTGAATATTTATCACCAATTGCAACACGTCGCTTATCAGTATTGTCGTATACGTAAACAGTATCAGTATTTCATTCACAAATACAAATTAAGTGTTCAAATGTTAAACATTTTTCCAATTTTTACGGTAATTTAAAGCCCTAGTATGTAAGTTTTGAAAGGGATATGTGAGGCAGGACTTTGTTGTTCATTGAAGTACCTGAAATGTGTCATTGCTATCGATTCAAGTATATTGTGTCACATTTGCAAGTATAATGTGCTACATTGGCAAGAAGCCAACTGAAATCAATGGTTTAATCATAATTTGGTATGGACTACTAGTAATTAATTTGAAATTATCTCCTAAACATCCTCACTTATGTCCAATTTAGGTAGTTTTGCAAAGATGCATTATAAAATGCAATTAATATGAATATTTAAAACTTGATGCATGAATAGAAGTTATACATTTTGAATTTTAGATTCTATCTATACGATTGGATCTATGACTGCTATCACTAATCTTTATTTATAAATTTTCAAACTTAAAATAAAAAATTAGTTTGTAATTCATTTACGAATAAGATATTGACAATAAGTGGATGAAATTTGTTGTAATGGGTTATAATGCAGTACTTTAGGTGTAGTGATTTTTGGAGATTTTTTGGATGCTTGATTTTGTGAGTTTATTTTTTCAAGAACACTTTTAGACTAAAATTTTCAAAAATTTGGATGAAACACTGCAACACAAAATGAAGCATAATTTCTTCAAAAATTGTTTCATTCTCGATCAGATGGCACATACAAGAAGCTAACTTCCGATAGAAAATTCAATAAAAAAATCACACCACAAAAAGTGCATGACAGATGAGAAAATGCGGATCGAATCTGTACATCAGGCCAAAATGGCCTACTTGGGCAGTTAGGGGTTAAATAGATTTACAAAGAGCAAATACTTTTCTAATTCACATTTGGCTATAAAAAAACCAAGTTGAAATACTACTCAATGTAATTTATTTGTATCTATATGTGAAAAAAATTCAACATCTTTTGATTTGTCACAATCCTTTCAACCTTTATTTTAGATAGAAAATATAGAACGATGTTTGAAATGGTTTTGTTTACTCTAGTACCATTATCTTCAATACTTATTACATTGAAATTACATGTATATAAAATCAAAACTCTAAATATATGACCCTTCTTAGCCTTTCAATCTTTGTTATCATTCTAGTCTTTCAATTCTCTTTTTGTACCATGCCACCCTCTTTCTGCTCTAAGATAGCAAGTCCAACAGTATTGACATACTTCATGGATTAACTTTGCTCTAAATGTAGAAATATGATTATTTTTTTCTTTTTATTTACATCAGTTTTACTTAATCAAAGTATAACAAAATGTTCAAATATATAAAAATCAATTGCTTGTTTTCATTTGAAACCCCAAAATCAACATTGATTTTGCACGTAAACCTACTTCAATTGGAAGTTTGTGCGCCCATCCGCATTCAATGCCGAGGTTTCATGAGAGTTGTTAATTTTTGAGGTCAAAAGAACTTGACTACACCTCGATTAGAAGAGATCTCTGAGAGAGTGTGAGGCTAAGTATTGGCAAGATAGGTAATCTGTATAGAACCAATCAGAAACAAGGTTTAAGGTTTCCGCATGAGTTTACTGAGGTACTTAATATAAAAGGATTCCAGGTTGACACTCAAGACAGATGGTTCACTGTTCATCATTTTGTGCTTTGGTTCCAAGTTTCTGTCCGCGTTTTCAGTCACTTGTTCATCCTACGAAGTCTATCTTTTTCACTTTCCCGTTCTACTTTCCTCGCTCGCTTGACAACTCACTTCACTGATCTCTACGTTCTTACTCCCCGTCACCAGAAGTTACCCGCCCCGTTCGTTACTCTCATAGAGAGGTGGAGAAACCTCATAGGATTAGTGTCTCAAATGGTGCAGAGTGTGTCCCCGCTTTAAATACCTCGACTCCCGGTTTAAGCAATCAGCACACTTTCCATTAATAAATAAAAATAATCTTCAATAATTCTCTTTATAAAAAGCAAAATGATTCCAATTACATTTTATAATATATTTTTTGAACACCATATGTAAAATTTCTTCTACAAATAAGGTATACACACCTATGACCGAAACTTAATCATTTAAGCATAGTAAATCTTGGGTTTTCAATAAGGAGTTATTTTTCGTGCCTAGTATAATAAGGTTCATGAAGAATGAGCATTTTTTCAAAATTAATTCAGTAAAATTCAAATTACTACAAATTTTTTTGTCCAAAAGTTAGGGTTACCCATGACTGACATATAGGTATACCAATGACCGACCATACTCAGATTAGTGAACAACCATATGACTACTTGATTATGTCACACTCACAGAGGCATTCTATTGGCGGATGCATCCTAAATCTATTGTTCATCAATTATCCGTTATTGGTTTCCCATTGCTCTGGAATGGGGAAGCCTACATATCAGTCATGGGTAAGTGATCCCTCATGGGTGTGTATACCTTAGAGCATCCCCAATAAGCCTGTAAACCTGTAAGCCTGTAATCATGAGAACGTCGTTCTCCCAAACCTGAGTGTCTTGACGTTCTCCCAAAACCGTTTACAGGTTTACAGGTTTGCCCCTAAAAAACCTTCTAAAACCAGGTTTCAACCTGTAAATTACAGCTTTACAGGCTTGATTCCCTCGCTAGCCTGAACCGCAATTCACGTCTTTCCACATCTTTCTGTTTACAGGTTTAGGGTTCAGGCCTTACTTGATGCTCTTATGCCTATTTCCGAACTTAAACTTTCACGTCCAACCAAATGTACATCCTTGTCTCCATAATCTATCAGATTCTCATGATTTAAAAATTAAATTAGAGTGTTGCAGGAATAGACTGGTTTAGCTGGAGTGACTTTCCCAACCTCCAAGCGACTCCAGATGGCGTCAGCCGGACTCCCAACACAAACCCAATGAAGACCTAACCCTAACCCTAACCCTAATCCTAATTCTCTCCTCAACATAAACTCCGACTCCGGACTTCGGAGTCCCTCGCACATCCACTCTATCTCGCGTGCAATGTCTAGTCCTCGGTGGTCACTTTGTTGAGGGCAATGCTTCCAAATCGGAGGAACGCACCTCTGCAGCTTCCCTCCCTTGACGCACTGAGACCCAGGAGGAAGCAATCAGTGTTTGGGTTCTTGTTGTGAGGATTGCCGAGGTGAAGATGGCACTATGGTGGTGGGGGAGGCGGTGGTGGCGAACATGTGAGGAGTCCTGAGGTCGAGACTGGTGTTTTGTGGTTGGTGGTGAGCGGTGGGTGGGAGGGGAGGGGAGATGTAGTGATGGTTGGAGTGTTGGTGACACGTACCTCCAAGCCTGTAAGTTCTGAATGTGTTAAAATTTCTGAGGGTGCTTTAAATAAGCCTGAAGTCCCAAGACGAGGCTTAGTTGAAAGCACC
Organism: Ceratodon purpureus; assembly: GCA_014871385.1. Taxonomy (NCBI): domain Eukaryota; kingdom Viridiplantae; phylum Streptophyta; class Bryopsida; order Pseudoditrichales; family Ditrichaceae; genus Ceratodon; species Ceratodon purpureus. Next base: position 7,012,185 of record CM026432.1, on the reverse strand, counting down.
TCAGGTGTTTAAACTCAAACTCAAGTTTGTTGGGGTTGGACAGTCGGAGGTGTTTTGATGGTAATGAGGGTAACAAAGCCGGTGAGGACTTTTTTGTGATGAGTTTTCATTTTAGGGTTTTGTGTTTGTTTGGTAGGTGAGGGTATGTGAGACCTTTTTTTTTTGTGGTGGAGGTCCTCATATTGGAGGAGATGGATCCAGTTGATGAAGACAAAACTCCAGAACGGCTCTCTTGGTTTACAAGAGAGCTTGTCAAGTGATGGGTTATATGTCATAGTTACACTGATGGATCCTCTCGCTAGCATGGCGACAATTATTTGTAGATATTGCAGTGGTTTTTTATATTCCACTAACTGATTGCGTATCATTGTCCTCATTCTTATCATCAGTTAACGTGCCACTGCATTACGTGATGAGCGGGACTTCGGACGGAAAATGATGTTCTAATAAGTTTAATGCCCGGATTGCATTCTGAGAACGGGCGGTCTTGCTATTTATAGAACGAGCGGTCTTGCTGTAAATCTGAAAATTGTTAAAGATCGGATTTGTCTGACGTTGTCGAAGAATAATTCCATCGGCTGCAATGTACTAATTTAAGAGGTTCTTACACTTGCACATCGAGAAGGGCATGAATATTGAAGGCCTGCAGCGAAGCGAAGACAGTGTCTTTGAAATTCTCTAAAGCCGAGGTCAGTGCAGACGGCATTGTGACTGATAATCAATTTTTAGTGGAGCCACTCATAATCAATATACAGAGCAAATTTCCCCCACAAGCTCATAACCTTGTGTTCAAGTTATACACTGCTTCAAAACGAAGACAAAAATCTAGTGAAGCAGGACTATCTACGGAAGTGCCTCCTCTCAAACGGTATGAATTACGATTCTTCCCTCCATATTTACAAAATCAAAACAGTCTCAAACTAGAAAACTATGGTTTAAACGTCAGAGTGATTGTGTCCATCGTAATCTAACTGAGCATCAGTGCTCACCTTTTCTACACAAATGCAAGTAAAAGTTAACTATGTCAAACAGAGCACACTATCGGTTTCCACGTGAAGACATCAATAATGTGTAAAGGAGGTTTACCCATGTCAGTTTGCATTTCACTGTCCAGTTTTACAGTTATGTACTCTTTGCTAGTCTCAAAGCGATTCACTTCTCTATTTCACTAGAAATCGATATCTGCTACGAGAGAACAGAAGATTAAGGGACTACAAGGCGCCCTTAATTAGTTCAAGCTAAATTGCAACTGATTCACAACTAAAAACATATACAACAGTAATGCCCATCATGATTTAGATGGAGATACTGTTAGGAATACCCTTGTTCGTCAGGCCCCCCTCTTTTGATACCCCGAGTGGTCGCAGAAGTTCATACGGTACTTTCACAGGACCATTTCGGTTCTTCAGTGAAGGATTCGCATTCCTTGACTTTATGAGGGCGTCGATCTCCTCAACCTTCTTTGAGAAACTATCAAACGCTGCTAGCACCTGAATCCAATCAGTCATTCATATCAAAGAGTTAGTCACTCATTATTTTCTAACATGAGCTGAATGTGTTCGCAAAAGTGTAATTTCTGAGCAGTACTGGCAAAAATTCTCTCTAGACAGTGTCCAATTCTTAGTAAATCCATCTAATGTGATCTACCTTATTGCAAACTTTCTGAGTGAATTAGTTCACTTGTGTATATTTTGTACATACTTAGCAAGGTGACTTAGTGATCCTATTACCTTTGAATTATCGGTCCACCCTGCCTCCCGCTGCCCCAGATACTCCTCTTCGGACGAGTGCGTGGACAGGATCTCAATGGTTGTCATGTTGATTCTGGCCTGGACCGGATTTGCGAGCATGGCCAGAAGGTACTTCTCCGGGTTCTGTTGCATGCTATCCCACTCCGGGGTGTCCTCCTCCGGGATGAGCTTGGAAGTCAGGGAAGGATGGTTGGGCATGAAGCCAGCGTACAGGTACTGGCCGAAGTTGACGGCAGCGTGATGGCATGAGGCAACCCAGATGATGATGGTGACGATCTGCACAAGGTTGTCCTTGGAGTCTGCCATGATCCAGCCTTCGGTGATGTCACCGTGGCCTACGGTTCGAGCTTCAGTCCACCACTTCTGAAGCTCAGCGTCGGCCAGAACTGCCGCATCATCCGCGTAGAAGATGTCGATGTGATCCTTCACCCATTTGCGGATCGCGGCCCAGAGCTCTAGTCCGTCATTGGCGTACGGATAGTCATCGATAACGAGCTTCAGCCCGTGAGGAGCACTTGGGTCAGGTACAGCCATACCCCTGGTCACACACAATTGAACCACAACAGCAATTAGGTTTTTAATAAAAAAACAGGACTTCCAGATATGGTTTCGGGTCTTAAATGATGAGGTTAAGCTCAAAACCTCTTGATCAAGTCATTGGGCAGGGCTTGGTCAACAAAGCGCCAGCCTCTGTACACAACGGAAGAAATCTCTATGGAATATTTCCCGGGTGTGAAGGTTTGCTCCACAATTCCGCCAGCGTTGATGAGCCCAGTACGGGCCTGCTGGTTGATGTCCATGGTGTTCTTGTAATGCGGGTGGAGGGCTTTGTTCACCGGATGCATGATGCTCAGTTGCCGGTTGGTTGCGATGATGAAAGGTTCTATACAGGCGTGTGTTCGCAGCCTGCAAAAGCCAGTTTTAGATCAATGACGATGATATCAAATCAAAAAAACTTTGTATGTGAGTCTGAAAACAAACAGGCTGCTGAATCAAATTATGAGCTTGCTAATGTCTTACCAATGGCTGATGACTTGGTGCCAGGAAGCGTCGTTGCTTTGGACATGGGCTTTTGCAAGCTCCCATGCCCAATTCTTCGTAGCGCCCTTCTCGGCAGGGCGGAAGACGCGCAACTTGGGCGTGTCTCCATCAACCGCTGATGGAAGAGCAAGCTCAATACAGACAGGTTTCAAGATGCCTGCGTTGGTGAGGAAGAAGAGTGTCCACGATGCGTAAGCTTTGCTGCCCTTGAGCTCGTTGATGCGCTGGATGTAGCCCATGAACCGGTCATGGTAGTCCAACACGAACAACTTCTTCTTCGCAATGGCCTGAGATCACAGAGGAACAAGTTCATTTCGAGTCCAAGACAACAACAGAACGTTGCAGAATAATATTCAGGTTATAGGTCACACAATATAAATTCGGGCTCACCTCCGAAATGCTGAGGCCCTCAAGTTGAGGTTCGATGATCGCCGCAGTGACGGCAGAAGGTCTCTTAAGTGGAAACTCCTGGGATCAAAATCGAACGGCAACTCTTTAATTCTCTACAAAGAGCACAGAAATGCCTCTAGAGTCCAGTTTCATACAATTTTCAATTGTAAGTAATGGGACGTGACCCTGTACCTTGAGAGTTTCGATGAGCAAGGGATTCATGCCGGCCAATGTCTGACGAGCGAACTCCTCATCTTTGGTCCAGGCGTTCTTATCACCTGCATACGCATAACCAAAACATCACCGGATCAGACATGACTACATTAATAGGTCTGTCATCAACGATAGTTGAAGACATCAGTGTATGGGATGGTCAAGCATAGAAATAACAAGTCAGTCTTCCAACACAAACACTTCTTACTCGCAATGATTCTGGGCGTTGGGTACTTGAGAAGATCCCGATCATCCCCGGAGGCGAAAGCGAGGTTCCGAATCAGCTCAAACGGCTGCTGCTGATTATTTGAGTATTCCTCCACCTTCGATTCCTCTCCAATTGGCACGTACATGGACCTTACCTCATCAAAATCTCGGAACTGCTTGTCAAAGTCGACCATGTTTGCTACAAGATTGTGTTTCTGAGCCTTAACGAAGTTGCCGAAGAAACCAGATTTCTTCACCGCGTTGAAATATTCATCTACTGGAATGTAGTTGGTCGGTTTAAGGCCCCCCGGTCGAGTCTCTGTTTTGCCATCTGTTATTGACAAACAGAGAGGTCAATCAATACACTAACCAACCAAAAACTCAACCATATATAAGCTTGCAATCAAATGTGGATTTCCTCCACAAGGATAACTAGCTGCTGCTTATAAATTGAAATCTTTCTAGATATTCTTACCTTTGTTCAACTTCCTGCCAGTGCGGCATCGACGGGGGTATGGATACTCTGAAGATCCTCCGAGAATGTTTCGGGTATTCTCCGGAGTCCCCAAATCGTTATAAACATCGTAGTCGTAGACCCGTTCGCCTATTTTCCTCTCCCCTGTTCCGGATCCTTGGAGCTCCTTCAGCTCGTTTTCCCTCAGTTTCACCAACCCAGGTGGAGTGGTAGCAGGTGTGTATTCCTGCAAATCAATCAATCAAGCCAGGTTTAAACAAAGCAGTGCATCTTGATCGAATGCTAGCTTATTTAACCGAGCTTCATTGAATTGGCTGGAAAACTTGACTATCATTACCTTGTTGACAAAGAACACTCTCCCATCATGGCCGGACTTGTTCATGTCCGAAGCGTACACCCAAGAATTGCATGCAAAGTTGACAACACTGTTGTCGGGCAAGGTGACTTTAACGTCTTTGAGATTGAATTCGGTGGTGATGGTGATCTTGCTGAGGAGTAACACGAGGTTCCGGTGTCCATTGTTAACAATAATCGCCCCGGGGACCCCGAAGTCCTTCGGCACGTAAAACTTGAGATCAAACTCGAAAACTGTCGGTATAAACAGGTCTCTCGGTTTTCCCCAATGCTCTACCGTCACCTTCCCACTTAGCTTCCCCGACTGCGTCGCTGCAAAATATAAAAGCCAAGAGATTCACAAAACCATTAGCATCATTGATTATACATCTGTATCTCAGGAAGTACCGGTGACTAGATGATCATTGCGAGTGCCTTAAAAATGAAAGCAGCTTACCAGGATCGAGGTCGTTGCTCACGAGCTGGAGGGTGACGTGATTACTGATGAGCTCCTGGCCAAGTTCAACAAGGTCCGAAATGGGGTTGTTGATGTCGAAGCCCTTCACACTCGCCCTCTCGATGGACACTTTCGCCTTGTAGAGCACCAGGTTGGGGTCCTTGCTCGGGTCGCTTGAGGTGCCTCCGAAGTGACTGAAGGGGTTGAGTTTGCTGAGCCAGTCCGTGTGGTTTGTTACGATCGTGTTGCCGGAAGACGAAGATTTTACCGTCAATGGCACCGCTTCCTTGGGAGTGTCAGGAACAGGATCAGGCTTGGGCTTGGAGGTGGTGATCTCTCCACCTGCGAAGAGCAGGTAAAGCTCCCTGGGAGATTTCAGGAAGAAGGGGTCATCCTTGTGTTCAGCTGCTGAGGCAACCATCTTTCCTGCGTCTGATAACAAGATTATCACGCACTCTGCCGACTACGATCGCCAACAAATCTGCAAGACGAAATACAAAACCAGTTTGTAAATTCACTGAACATTCTTGGCCAGAAACGATTGTGTAACTAAATTTCGATGAGGCATTCAATATCTCAAACATGCGCACCAGAAACTTTCTTCGAACCTCGTACAAATAATTTCGGTGAACAAGAGTAATGCTCAATGAAGTACGTTGGGTATTCTAAACAATCTCTTGCGCCATGACGTCTTATCCTCTCACATTGACTCTGTTCTAATACACGAAAACCATATCACGCAGCATCAACGTGACATGTCTGACCTTAAGCTCTACGGCGTACCCGTCACTACTAGCATACTGGTCTTTTCTCACTGTCAAAATTAGCATAAAAGCGACTGAGGCGACGGAAAGAGGACTCTCCGAAGAGATACGCGAACTGCGGGGGAGAGAGAGAGCTGGTCAGTGCTGGGCGTCACAAAACTCCAAGGAGTGGGACCCCGTGATCGCGAACCCCGGGAGCACCCTGCGCTCTGCGATGTACCTGTTTCGAAGGCTCTGCGGAGAGCATTCCAGCGTGGATGCATTCGTACACCGTGGACTTGCCTCGTCAGCGATGAGGATAGCAGAGCTGGGTGAAAGAATCCGGTAAATTTCCTCCGAGGTCCCAGCCCGCGGGGACCGTCCGATACATTGCGGGGAGGATCTTGGGACCTGCCTTCAGAAGCCCATTTCGGTACCATCCCCTTGATTTCCGGAATGATCGGGCTACGCTTGTTCCCACACGTGGCACAATCCAGGTTAAGACATGTTGAACATTGTGCGGTGGGATATTGCCGGGTAATAGGCGGTTATGATGGAGGGTAACATTGAGGTATCAATATGGATATGACCTTCGTTACATGCCCGGGTATAGACAGGTTATGAATGACATAATGATCCGGATATTGGTCTGGATGTGTGTGCGGTCATCTGCCGGGTATTCTGTACGTTTGGGATTAGGTTATGGTCGGGTATGGAGGCGGTTATTAGGTCCGGTGAGGCGGATATCAGTCGGACAGTTCCAGGGTTCAATGGCCCTGTTTACGGTTTATTTGTGTGAGAGCTCAAACATATGTTGCCGGTCAATGTGGATGACCTTGTTTATGCGGTTTGATAAACAGGAGGACGTACATGAGTGTGCCGAAGTGTATTTTCCACGGGATTAATACATTAAACTTCCTATTACACATTCAGCACATTTGCAGTGATGACGAACGACATGAAAGAGCGGCATATCCTGTGCGTCCACATGATTCCAATATCAATTAACCCCAGCATTACAGGAAACAAACCTTGCACGGAGTACTCTTTGTTTCAGCGGTTTTCATTACACACTCTTTTCCCCAAAAATGTATGGAAAATGAAGGAGACAGGTTCACTTGAGCCCTGCAGTTTAAATTCATATAGAAACACTGTCGGCTAACACTTCATCCGACCCTAAACTCCTGTAATTTCGTTCCCCGTCGCTTCGATTCAAAACACCGTTCACACACTAACTACATACTGCGGAGAAACCTACATGGGCGTTGCAAACACGTATTCCGTCTACCCCTGAGAGAGGTTAAAAACTTACAATGCAGCTCGGCGACAGCAAGTACCCGTTACGAACTTCACGGACTCCTCATGTCACATGCCCACTCTGCGTCTATTGTGGCGGTGTATCGTTTCCTTCAGATTCGGCTCAACTAGAAATGTGCTGCGACGCAATGGCTACTCACTGCCAACTGTTCAGAACAGCTCGGCCTGCAAATCTCACAATCCAGCTGCCTTGTCAAGCGACCTGAGCTGCACGGTACGTTACGAGCCCCATATCAGTTGTTAGAACTCGGATCCGGAAGGCTTACGCCGCTCATGAATTAAAGACCGAATTGTGACTTCGAAGGAAATGAATATTCTCTGCACCATACATTATGTAATACCATATGATGCAACGTTAGAAAACAAACCTTTCAGTTCAACTTGCTGACCTCCACGTAATTGAGATATCTGCTCTGCCACACTATGGTGGCGTCTTCCGAGAAGTCCCCTTTAAGCGCATCACCAATGTTCTTAATCCCCTCTCGTTGATGATCTGGGTAGAGAACCTCCGCTGTCGCAAACTCTGGGTACACATGTTCAATCGTTACCTGCTGCATTCCGTGTACCCAGAGGACGCCCTTCACGTTGGGGACGTCCTTTTTCTTGTACGATCGCCAGTGAGGACCGCACCTTCCCAACGCTATTGTCTTGTTGGGATGCTCCGGATGTAGTACCCAGACTGCCTTCTTGGGGGTTAGAGGGTCAGACTGCACGTGAGGCCACACATGTTCTTTAGAGCAGTTACATCTATGTAGACATGTTTGCATTTCCATGAAGAGTTGGTTGTCCTGTTAAGTTTCCTGTGTCACTCACCATCTCAGCCCTCGGCTTGTTCTCTGACGGTGGGACGTGGTCGATGAACTTGGATGGTCTCTTCCTCACTCGCTTAGGCCGTTGCACAGTCACTGAGCCTTGAACTGATGGCGATGGCTCCTCCGCAGGTAACGCTGCAGGGAAGACTGTTGCCTTATTTCGAGGAACTCGTCCCCTTTTCGCCGGTTTAGGGTTATCTTCTTCGTCCGGCAACTGGGTTGCATCCAACACTGAAACGACATAGATGCCGCATGTATCGTTAAATAATTCCCTATGTTGTTTAGAAAGATGAACACGGTAAGACTGCAGTAAGGATGCCACTCGTATTACCTCTTTCCGGAAGACGCTTCCTTGTCAGCAACTCGGTCTCCGCGGATGTCAACCCGAACGCAGCTTGCAGGCCAGCATCGGGTCCCAACTTCTGAACTGGCGGAGCGTTTGTCGGATTTGATACTGTATGGTGTGAGCTATTTGTCGGGTGACTGGACGTAAGGGGGTCGAATGAACTTGCTCTGGGGTCACTGTTCCGGGTTCTGCGATCTTCAGACTCAGCGGGACCCTCCACTGCGTACATACGAACATCGAGTGTTAGTGAAGACAAGGATCGAATGAAGACCTCGTCGCTCCGTGGTACCCACGGTTATTGGCAATTCAGTCGAGCATTGAAAAGCGCTGTGAATAACAAAAAAAATTCCCCAATAAATAGACCTACTTCAGAAAGATGCGTGAGAGGCGCACACCTGGTTCGGTAAATAATCTTGTGCGTGTGCTTAATTCATCTGTCATACCGGAGGCCGTCCCTGACGGATCACTTGCTCCGGGAATCGATGTGACGTTGACTACACCAGGGTTCACTGCGACATCTTCATTGTTGTCGACTGGATGAGTTCCTACGTCTCCTAAGGGGAAATTTTGTTGTGCTCCACCCCATCGCTGGCCGACTCCCGTGGGCATGACGGCATTGATGAGCAGATCTAATTTCTGGTTCACGGTTGCCATGTCCACCTTGTACTGCGACATGTGCGCGTCGACGCCCTCGCGCCAAGACAAGATACCGTCCACTGATTTCTTTAGAGCCGTTAGCTCTCTGCCGATTGATCTCGCTGCACTGTCGTTCCTAGGAACCCTGGGCAGATTACCAAGAACGTGGCTGGGAGTGCCTCTCTCTTCCGGGTTGTCCTGCTCGTGCAAGTGTCAGAGGAAATACATACTCCCAATCAGAGCTTGCGTTTTATTACAAACCTGACGGATCGACTCAGTGGCTAAGTTTGCCGCCGTCACTACTGTGAAAACAGGTGTACCGAATCTCAATTTACTGATTACATGACTTCTTACAACATCAAATTTTTGGCGCATTGTTACCTGACATGAAGAGTCTCCCTCTTTGGAAGCAGGTGTACTGGAACCACCCCTCTGCAACGACCAAAAGCGAAAACATGTACTTCACTTAATTTTGCGTTCTAGAACGGCCGCTGAGTTCTAACTCGACGGGAGAATGTATTTCACAATCAATGGATAAAAAAATGGTCTTACATTGAATTCAGGATCGTCTCTTCCGATCGAGTCTGTCAAGTCCACGCAGGGGATCGAGTTCTCGCTGTAGTCGCTGTCGTCCCAAATTAAGTTTTCATCATCTTCATCGACGAGGGGCTGCACAAGCTCTCGCGGTGGTCAGGTAATTTATATTCGAAATATCATAAGTACTGAATGTAGAAATTCGCGGCCTTAAAGCTCCAGTGAACCCATGGAAGATCCTCATTCAGAAAATGAAAGATTCGTCGTTACTATCCTCAGATTGTGCGTGCATGATCCCCTCCACGTGCAAACTCCCTCTTCGTCCGAGAGAAGAATCTCCCATGGTTAAGGGGAAAAAAATGGAAAAAACTTCACTGACTTACGAGCTGAACTGTGCAACTCTACTCTGCCTTGTCACTATTTAAAATTGAAAATAAGTGGGGAATACCAGTCGGTGAGGTGGGATAAGGAGGAGAGAGGTTCACTGTGGGGATGAAAAACAATAGGGTGAGAGAGGAGGTTAGCGTGGACGCGGGGAGAACAGGTGAAACATATAGGAGTAACTGCAGAGTAGGCTGCTCTCCAACTCGGAAGTGGAGGTGAGGCAAAAAAAGGTGGGGATTCTCTCTGATGAATAGGTGTTTCGATGGAGGAACAACACGCGGCCAAGACATTACTGTCCATCTTTTTCCAATCATCACGGGATTTCAAGCAGAAGATGTCCATTACTGAAATCAAAGACATCTGTGCAAAGCATTGAAGAACGAAGTCTCTACCAAACTTCAATGAAAGTTCACCAGTAAATGAGGGTTAGAAAATACTCTTACATCCCACGCATCGTCAATTGCAATATTACTGTGGTCCTTCCTCTCGAGGAGTAGTCTCTTCTTCTCTTTCGCTGCGTTACGGGCCTCCTTCATGCGCTTACTCTCTTCCTCGGCCTCGGCAGATTTCCAATACTTAACAAGGGCTGGAAAATACTTCTGGGGACACCACTTATGCTTCTCCCCGCGTCCTGTTTTAACCCAATGTTTACGCCATAAATACCGTGATGTACGTAAGGAGTTTTCTATAAACCACATGATATATCCCGCTCGCAAGGGTGGGTTGAATACAAATCTGCGATCGATGTCTTCTACTACCACTTTGATGTCAGAGTCCGGATGGTCTCTGAAATGTATAGTGGACATTTTCAGAAACCTTCGGGCAGATGCCCTGAATTGCCGGTGGACGAATGGTCGGACGTCCTTCGGAATTCCTCCCTCTGCAGTGCATTGGATCGTCATGGGCCACTGCTGAGATTTCTCTATAAAAGAAGCTTTCCGGGCTCGTTGAGCTCTTCTCTGAGCTGTCCTCTTGGATTCTTCGTACCGAATGCCCTGGTCCTCCTCTCTCGTCACGTCCACTGGATTGTGAGGTACGATGGGCAATGCTTCGAACACCACCTGCTGCTGGCTAACATTTGGGGAGGTCATGTCCGGAGGTGGGAAGTCGAATGGAGATAGCACTGAGGCACCACGCCATCCAGGCCAAGGGACGGTACTGCCTGGGAGATATGGGGCTTGCGGTATTGGCGGAAGGTCGGAGTGATTGCTGTTATGCATCCTGGAGTCGGATCCCTCAGTGCGAGCTGTGTGACCGCTACCCTGGCCCTTACTTCCACTAGCGGTGTCTTTGCTCGCACTCCCATCTCCGCCACGGGACCTCGGCAGCTGGCTGGAAATAGGAGAGCTTAGAGAATGTGATTGACTGGAGTTCTGCTGAATAGCGCGACTGTGACTTAGCGATAGTCGTCGGTAATTCTCCATGGCGCCCGTGGGAGCAAATTGGGACATGGAGTTGCGGACGTGAGGCACGGGAACTGAATTGTTCTGGAGTGATGGATGCTGACATCCTTGGTAAAGATATTGCAACTGCGAAGAAGAGTCAATCGAAGGAGGAACTGCCCCGGAGTACATCATCTGCGACGCCCACGGGTGCAAGTACGGAGGTCGTTGAGGGTAATTTGAGTTCACTGGCATCTGTCCCGAGGATGTACTCTTCAAGTTCAAGACCCCGATAACATTGTTTTAGAATCAGGTATATAAAAATGTAAATGCAGCTGCGACGTGCTTATCCACCACGGACTGAGAAAAATGAACTTAGGACGGATCTGATATACTAATGCGTAAGTGTGTTACCTGTGTCGGGATGTTCGATTGACCGGAGGAAGTGGACGTCATTTTCTGGGAAAGATGTGGAGGTCCGAAATGTTGAGCTCCACCAGAGGATGATAACACCGGGATAAAATTCTGTTAGCCATAACAAACCCCACTGTACAAGGTTAATTCAATGACACGTGAAATAGAAAGTGGAAACGAAAAATGAGGAATTCCACAACAGAAAAGTATAGAACATATACAACGTGACAATGAGCCAATATCGGTGGAAGTGTCACACTATGCAGTGCGACATATGATTATCGAAATACAATGGGCATAACCCGGTACAGGGAGGAGGACAGGATCAAACTCCGAAATCCACTAAGATGATTACGACAATGACGTTAGCCGCAGCCGCTCTTGCCTCTCATTCTACAGAATGTGTATCTATTCCTCATCGTCAGTGCCGCTTGTGGACCTCTCTTCGTCCCAGTCCCAATCTGCGTTAGCCCAGTCCGGGTCGGATTCGGAGTCTGTGTCATGGAACGGATTTTCCCCTGTTGCGGCAACAACCCGATGATCACCCTGAATCCACGCTTCTAATCCTAAAGGCCACTCCTTGCTACCTTCAGCGTATACCATCCACCCGACGCACACGCATCTAATATGACACAACATTCTGAATTTATCGACTGGTGTTTCTCCATTCATTAGCAATGGCCATATTTTGTCCTTCACTATCTCTCGGGGCAGGGAGTCCAAGAAAGTCTCCGCGGGGACATGAGCGGGATCGCAATCCGACTCTGGGCCACTACGAGGGCGCTTCCAATCCATCACCCACGGTTTCACCGGCATGCGATGTCTCTTCAGGTACCTGTCCAAGCGGAAGATGGCTAACTCGACTACATCTAACATGGTGTGGTGTAAGCCTCCCGGTCCTTCGGCAATCCTTCTTGCGGACATGCGGCTCGGTGACGGTACTCGTGAGTCCATCGCCATTAAACGGCGGGTTGGGGATCTCCGTGCGCGACTTAACAGATGGAACAGTGTCCAAAAAGAAACAGAGAATCTAACGAAACAAACGAGTGCAGACAACGAACATTGGGTTAGGGAGTGGACCTGAGGTTGGAAGAGAGCGCAGCAATGCGATTGACAGAGGCCGATTAAATGTCTCTCAATAACATTGTGACACAGTTGAGAACCCCAGGGGCAGCCGCCGTCGACGTGAGCCATGGGCGACGACATCTCATCCCTAAACCCTAGAGCCTTGCAAGAAAGTGGAAATCCCCCCCGATGAGTAAGACAAGAGCGCCCACAAACTCTCCCGATCACGGCGCTCTGAACCATTACTGCTGCTGGTCTGCAAATCAGATAAAAACGGGACGGTATGCTAAATATCACCATACTGTCCGCCATCGTGGTGCATGTGGTGGAGAGTGGGAACTCCGTCTCAGAGGAGGTATCTTCAGCATCATAGCTATCCTAGGTTTAATGGTGGAAGTCCTCACTCATGGACGTCGTGGATGGGTTTCCGAAGTGACGCCGTGTCGATGATTACTAGAAACTAACCAATATACCCGGTTGTTTACCTGACAAGGCCGACCAGGTACAAACCGAACTTCCCCACTTAGAAATAGATAATATAGATCAAAAGCAGCTTTCGCGAGAATCCCTCAGATGACGGCGCCTATCATTGGTTGGATGGGCCGAGGGTCGGGGATTGAAGGAGCCTCGTCGCTGAAGGTCATCCTCGGACGATGGCACCAAGAGACTAAGGTACTCTGGTTACGCACTACGGGAGGTTTGGAATGGTCTATAGGTGCATGGGAAGACATAGAATATTTCTATTGCAACGCTGTTCAGGTGGGGACGTTCCCTTCAAGAGAGCACATGCGTTCCCGCTCACCGATGTACTCTGCTTTCCTTGTTGCGCTGTTGCGTTCCGGAAGAGTGTACTGCAGCACA